>CM028132.1:1471962500-1473437500 GCA_016271365.2 Neoceratodus forsteri | reverse complement strand
TATGGTCACTGGGTGTTATCACCCACACACAGCTCATGCCTACATATAACACATTCCAGCATTGTACTGTGAGTGCTCTGCCACCTGCTGATAGAGTGGTACGATCCCATTATAGAGCCAGTCATCACAATAGGATGGGTGGAGGGCAGGGGGGGGTGTCTCTGCACTGTTGAGGGGGAGCAGGGGCCACTACACTATGGACATGGACTGTAGGTGTATTCAGGTGCAATTAGGGATAGCATTGGGGTACCTACAATATGGAACCAATAGAGCCTGGACTCCAGTACAGTCGGGGCTGATGGAACAGGTGGGGGGGCACTATACCAATAGAGACTTCAGGGCCTGTCCCACATGGCAGTGATCGGGTCATGGCTTGGGGGAGAGAGTTACTCCAGCGCATTCATCACCATGCCAACATGCAAATGGACTGGTAATGTGCATGCATAAGGCCCCTTTGCACCCTGCATGCTCAATGAGTTTACTTGCATTCCTGGGCTGAATATTGCCCATGGGGGCCGAAGTGCATACCGGTATGTTCCACACATTCTCCATGGAAGGTATTCAGTTGGGGTCACCCTGGATGCACCTGACTTGGCAGCCGCCTGCACTGTGACTCCCATCCAGGGTCACATGTTCAACAGGAACAATGAAGCCCGCCAGGATGAAGTGCAGTGTCACAGGTTTACTGCATGACAAAAGGGATTAACTCCCTTTGAAATTGCATTGTTTGCTGTAATAGCTCTACTGCAGAATTCTGCAGTGCTGCACTTCATCCTGGTGGGCTTCACTGTATGCACACTCTGTACCGGTGGCGCATTCTCTTTGAATATTGTATCAGTGCCAACCCGTGCACCCTCTTTGTGCAATGCATCTTTCTGCTCATGCATTGATCCAGCACTTAAAGCAGCAGTACAATGTGAAAATAAGCTGCGCTTTTTTGACTGTTTATTCCCTGTGCTCTGCTGAGCATGTACCTGGTACTCCATCCCGCCGGCAATGTACTATCACCCTGTAATTTGCTCGGTTATCCTTTGAGTTTGTTTACATTTCTGCCGCCTGCTTCACTGACATCAGCAGTACTAGATAGCAGCCGCCATATTTACTGTGGCGCTACAACGGTCCTAATGGATCACTTCCTGGTTAGATAGTACTGTTGCTTTAATATATTCCCCCAGATGTCAAATATTGTTTTTAGTGCATTCTGATTTTACACAATGCAGCATAATATTGTGTAGAATAGATGCAGAGCACCACTGAAAATAAGATGCCATTTCTTTTGTGAACTATCCAGGCTAAATATATAGCAATCAGCAGGCATATTTTAGAAAAACACATTGTAAAAATGTGTAAAAGGAAGACTACATTGAAACTGCCTCTCCACAGATCTGTATTGTACAATTCATTAGAAATGATGGGTAAAAGCATCCCAAAAGCTCTTCACAGCCATATCGGCTCTGACCAGTTCTTGTTGGTGACTACTTTTGCTTCTCTCTGCTGATTTCAGTGCAGACCCAGCTATGGCACACAGCATTATATTAGCTCACCACATCATGATGCGGCCACTTCTAGATTCTAAACAGGTGAAAATTGGATGATCTGATTCAAAAGTAATGTAACTGTCTCGACATTCAGGGTGCTGTAAGCATTTAAGTTAGCTGAAACAAACTTCTGCATTGCAGTAACTTTGTAGGAGGAAAAACATAACTGAATGCCTGAGACATTAAACTGAGGTCCCGTCTGCCTATTCTGGTAGTTTTTCAGGTGGACGTTAAAGATCCCGTGGCACTTCTTGATAAGAGTAGGGGAATTTTATTGTAACAGAAATCAGAACAATCATACAAAGAAAATCACATTATTAAATAAAATGGGTGACATCAGATGTACAGTTTCTCTTCTAAATCAATAAATAAATCGAGCAGTTATTTCATTTTAACAATAAGCATAAAAGAATAATGAAGACAAAGAAAAATCATAAAAAGAAGAAATCCTACTGTTCATGCACAGTTCTCCTTAATTCGTGGACAAAACTTAAAAGAATAAGGCAAAAAAAGTTCATTAAGGCATACAGGGACTTGACACATCATAATATGACCCTATGTGTAAATTAAACTATAAGTATGACTAATTATATTCATTTGAATCAAAGAAAGGAATGAATTAATTATACAATTTCATATCCATAAAATAGAGCATCATTCTAAAATATATCACTTCAAGTTTTAAGAAAGGAACCTAATACAAATTTATCTAAAGAGAAGCACATGTGAAAGAAGACAATAAATTAATCTAACCATGAAATCTACGCCACAAGGCATCAGCTCTAACTTTTGGTAATTTCCTGTATTCTTGCCCCTAATTTGTTTAAGCAAGTTTTCTAAAGTCTGTGCAAGTGTCGCAGGAAACATATTCAATTGCTGTGTTAAAAATTTGCATCTTGCTAGCCAGAGGTAAAACTTTATGCATGCAAAAATGACATTGAGTGTACTTGGGATAAGAGTAAGGGAATTTACCCGGTGTCCCGGCCAAATTTCCCCCATTCACTTAAAATACCACCAACAGCTTCATCTGGTTCTGTAAGTCAGTTTACATCTTTACAAATATTCTCCATCCCTTGCCCCTGGGTGATACCTGGAAATGAGCCTTGGCTCAATGTGCCTTTCCCGGTCACAAACTTTCAAATAAATAAATAAAAAAAACATGCAAAAAATAAAAGAAAGAATCTGGGGCCAGTGGCACTGAGGGTTGAGGCGCTGGTCTGTTTTGGGCCTTCATCTTTTTACCTTCTATCTGAGAGGCATTGGTAAGAGCATCAGAGGTGTAGACTACCATCTCTGTGCTGATGATATGGTGGTCTACACCTCCGATGCCTCTATGGAGGTAGTGCAGGGTCGGTTGTAGAAAGCCTTTATGGGTCTTCAATCATATTTTAAGTCTACTCATCCGAAGCTAAACACAGCTAAAATGAATGTAATGCTATTTGGTACAGTGGCTAAACTAAACGAGACTTTGAATAACAAGTTAATTATTCATTCCTCTGATGGTAGTATGATAGAGCAGGTTGGGGCCCACAGATATCTTGGGGTTTGGTTGGATCCCTCTTTCTCGGGGAACCTACATGTAAGTAAATTGCTAAAAAGGGTGGAAACTTGTTTGGGTCTTTTATATCTTTGTAGCGTTTGCTGAGACCCTGAGACTTGTTGAAAAATATTCTATGCAAATTCTATGCAGAGATAATCTATGATTATTGTGTAAAAGAAAAATTGTCAAAGCTGGATGTGCTTCGCAATCGGATGGCACAACTGATATTAAATTGCCCTGCTGACACCCATCAATGTGTTACGTATGGTCAGCTGGGTTGGACTTCCTTATCTGGACATTGTAGATTCCAAAAAATCCTGTTTTCACTAAAACGTGTTCAGGGCTCTGCCCCTGATTATTAATTGGAGTGGATCTCCCTAAATGATAAGCATTTCTCACCAGGGAATTCAGGCCATTTGTCACTGACTGTTCCTAAAATTAAAACACAAAGAGTATCTTATTTTTTAGTTATATGATACCCCAGATTTGGAATATGTTGCCCTCTTCATTTAGGCATAGGGATATTAAACTACCAGTAGTAACCCCATTAAAATCTTGTTTTTTTATCATTCTCTCAGATATGTGATAAGCGTAGGGAGCGAGCCCTTGTAATTGCTATGCTAGTCATTGTATTAAGTTGTTTGACTATTGGGGTACATTGTCCAGCTCTGTATTTTGTATTTCTTTTTAATTTGAGGAAGTCACTGTGGTTTCTGTGGTTTTCCTTCACTGTATGTTAAATGCACTAATGTATCAAATGTTCTTGTATCTGTACTGTATGCCTGAGTTTGCTATTGTAACACTGTGATGCTTTCCTTTTGTCAATTTGGTCGCTTTGCTCAATGGCTATTCACAAACAAACAAACCCTCCTGTGAGTCATTCTTGGACAGAATTATACCATTTTCTCTCGACCTTTATCCCTGCCAGTACATGCCGGTTTCATTTGCTAATTTGTTCAACATTGCCTGCATGTACTGAGTATGTGGTAACAGAATTGCAATGATCATTTTCTCCTGGTGTTCTCTCTGAATCTTCTAACAGTAATGTTCTGCCCTTTTCTTGTGCATAACCAGCCCCTTTGATATATTTTGATGGCTGCACCCTATTTCATGGAATATGTTGCTGAGGTCTGCTGCACCCTTTCTGTAGGCTTTCTTTGTGCTGCAGTTCTTGTGAAGCCTTAAAAAGTGGCCCTTGGGGATGTTGGTGACTGCGTGGTGTGGATGAGAGCTTGAGGCCAAAAGCAGAGTATTGCCATTTGTGGGCTTACGAAAGATTCATGTGTCTGTGTTACCATTTAAACCCCTACTGATCATTATATTCAGAAAATTAATCTTATTTCGATCTGCTTTATATCAAAACCAAAAGTTCAGGTTGGTGGAGTGCAGAAAATCCTCAAATTATTGTAGTCTGTGTGAGTCTCCACGGCTACCACATCATGAATATAATGGTGTCATAGCAGCAGTATGCCAAAAAAGAGATTTTCATTTGGGTTGGTGACATGTGTCTGCTCCCAAAGGCCTACATACAAATTAGCTAGGCTAGGGCAAAAGCTGGCCCTCATAGCTATGCCTTTTATTTGTAAATAGAGTTTCAAGAAAGGCAAAGCAGTTGAACTTGAGAACAAATTCTGACAACTGTAACAAAAATTCATTTGGTGGTTTGGTGTTACAGCGTGCCAAGGTTCCCCTCACTGGGGACATTTGTATACACCGGCTCTATATCTAGAAGCAGTAGAAAAGTGTCACCCCCCAACTCCATGGCTTCCAGAATCTTCAGGATATCCTCCAAATCTTTCCGCTATGACCTGAAAGCAGTAACATACTGTATGGTCTGATGCAATAATCACCATACGTTGATAGTGATTCTATAATGAACCCTATTCCACTTACAATGGGCCTGCCTGGGGGAGTATCCAAAGTTTTGTAAACTTTGAGTAGCAGGTGCATGGTGGACCTGACTGGGTGAGATGTTACCAGAAAATCCAAGGTATTTGAGTCAATGTGTTTATTATGAAATAGTGTGTGTCCAGCTTCATCAATAACCCATTTAGAATCTTGTGTAAGTTCATGATCCAACTTTTTCTAAACATCCTTGTTAGCAAGCTGCCTACGTGTTTCAGTAACATAATCACAAGTATTAAGCAAAACAGTGCTACTGCCTTTATTGACTGGCTTGATTGTCACTTGCTTCCATCAATAAAGTGCAGGGCTTTCTCTTCTTCCAAAGTTAGTTTCTGGTAATGCAGTTCAGGAGCATTTTTAAACAGCTTCTTCGATGGCTCTGAAAAGTCAAAACAGCCGCACTTGATGGTAGGTTGAAATCAGAACGTTTCTTAAACTCAGTCTCCTCATGATGAATTTCCATGGATAAATGCCCACCATTACAGACATTGCCATGATTACAATGTCCCATTTCTAGTTCATTGCTAAAGTCTGTAGTGCTAGAGGTAGCAGAGCCCATAATGGCATCCTTGGAATTTTTTTTTTTTCTTACACTTTACTGATTTATTTATTTTTTAGTTTGTGTTTAGTTTTTGGTGACCGGCAAAGGAGAGTTAGGCAATTCTGCCTATTGTCAGCCTTGCCCCAGGTGGAAGGAATACAGATGCAACCTGACACACTGGGCCCGATTTTCAAAGGTGGTGCAGCCGCTGCAAGGGACTTGGGGCACAGAATTTTGATGCAAATGGCGACTTAAGTCAAACCTGTGCCACAATTTAAAAAAAAAAAAGCATGTCGAGTTCTCTCTGCCGCAGCAAGTCCCTGCAGCACACAGCAGTTCCGCCAGCTCCCACTGCATACCTTGCACCCTTTTGGGGGGTGGGCAGTTTAAGGGGCTTGCACCACAGCATTGGTGCAAGCCACCGAAAATTGAGGGCACTGTCACAACCTGCATCCAGGGGTTCTAAAATCGGGTGCAGGTTGCGTCGAACCCTTGGACGCAGGTGCAACACACTTTGCGGGGAGGCATAGCTTGGTTGCAAGCCTTGCGTCCCCATTTGAAAATCGGGCCCACTGAATCAGATTAAGGTGTTGTTGGTGTTCTAGTGAATTTATACTTAATCATGTTGGCAGTAAGTACCTCTGAATTATGCAACGTACATAGTGGGAAAAGTGGAAGCTCTGAGGATGAACCTGCTGCCCTCTTTCCTGTTCCTATTTTCATCTCTGCCTGTTCGACTTCCTAAGCACATTTGGGAAAGGGTGAGGAGGGCATGGTCTAAATTTAGTTGGGTAACAGACAGGCCAAGGACTGCGTGGAAAGCCCTAATATTGCCAAAAGAATGAGGAGGCCTGAGGGTACCCAGCCTACCTGCATATTTCCAGGCATGCCAGATACAACATTTAATAACACAACTTAAGCTAGAAGAAACGGCAAGTGAAGTGGGGGGGAAGGGGAACATGCCACACAGGCTATGGCTGGCTTGGACCTGAAAGACATAAAACTACTCCCCAACACTTGTATCGGGATAATAACGGAAACCTGGAGCAGGGCCCTGCATGAGGTGGAGAGGACATGGGTATGCAAATATACTCCCATTAAGCTGTCCCCAGACTTTCAACCAGGGTAATAGATCCCACCTAGAAACATAGAATTTGATGGAAGATAAGGACCACTTGGCCCATCCAGTCTGCCCATTTCTCCCTACCTACATTATCACTACAGTCCATGCCTAATCTACAGTTCTTTCTCCCTCCACACTTCCTTTCAGTTTTGATTCCCTAGTGCTTATCCCATGCATTCTTGAACCCCACTACTGTTTTTGCACCTACCACCTCTGCTGGAAAGTCTGTTCCAGGAATCTGCCACTTTGTCTGTGAAGAAGTACTTCCTTACATCTTTCCTGAATTTACCCATCTCCAACGTCATCACATGTCCCCTTATTCTTGAACGCCTTTTCTTCTGGAAGATACACCCCTTCGGTACCTCATTTACCTTCAATAGATGTTTAAAGGTCTCTGTCATACCATGGGCCTGGACTATCCAGAACTGGACAATTATTTCTCGATAGGGAATTAAAATATTTCATGCAAATTAGACAGGAATCTAGGGTACCATAGCAGGATATTTATTGTTATTTGCAGATTAGAGACTATTTGTTTATAGAACTGTTAAAAATGCAAATAAAACAAGAGGTGGACTCTAGCAGGAACAGTTATGGGTGGGGGGGGGGCTACTCCCCCATGCTATCTCACATCTTTATGGTATGTGCTCCAGGCCAGGTAGCATGGCTCAGAGGGCCTGCCTGACAAGTTGGGAATAGGAGGCCACAGACAGCCTCTCAGAGAGGGATTGGGTAAACTGTTGGAACAATAACTATACCCTTGAGGAAAGGAGGGAGAGGGGGGACGTGATTGAAACTTTCAAGTACCTCAAGGGAATCAACAAAGTCCAAGAGGGTAGCATCTTTCAGAAAAAGAGATGTGCAAGAACAAGGGGACACAGTTTGAAGATAGAGGGGGGACGGCTCAGGGGCAATGTGAGGAGGTATTTTTTCACAGAGAGGGTGGTGGACACATGGAATGGCCTTTCTGAGGAGGTCATCGGGTCAAAAACAGTGTGGGAATTCAAGAATGCATGGGACAGACATCAGGCAATTCTGGTGGGGGGAGTAGGATGAAGGAGGCTTTGGTTAACTGGGACCTGCAGCTTATCCAATAGATAGGGAACTGGGCAGACTGGGTGGGCCAAGCGGTGTGTGTTTCTGTGTTACAATATCACAAGGTCAGGGCTTCAAATAACTGGAGGGAGCAAAGGTGGAAGGTGCTGGCTAGGTATTTCAGGACACCCACCATGACATCTCACCACAGCGCCACCCACATTGATAGCTGCTGAGGACAGTGTACTCAAAGAGGACACCAGGAGCACATATTCAGCAGTTGCCCCAAGCTGGGCTTAGACTGGAGAGACGTAATGGAGGTGACTGGCCACGTATTAGGCATCCATGTGCCACATTGTATAAAGTTTATATTTTGGAGGTTGCTCATGGAGGGAGTTAACTCAAAAGGGAAAGCATACCTTTTCCAAATCCTAATAGCTGCGGCTTCTAAAAATAGCAATCAGAGATGGCTCCAACCAAACCCCCCACAACTGGATGGTTGGATGCATAACTGTATGTATGTATGTTTTGGAAATGGAGTGGCTCACAGCCAAATTAAGATTTTGGATAGATAAAAGTAAATTGATTTCAGATAGATAAAATTAAATCTTACTGGTTTCCTATTTTTTTGATTTTCTAAAAAACACAGAAGGTACCCCTACTCTAGATCAGGTAGCCAAGTTACCCTGACCTGAACATCAGATGACAGCATATGAATTTATGTTTGCACTAGCTTTTCAAGGAAGTTATAGTACCTTTTTACGGCCAGCACTGCACATTGTCTATGTCTGTATATGTTTAGTTTAATTTCTCTTTTATTTTTCTTTTCAGGGGTATTGTAAACACAAGAGGGCACTCCCCCCTTCCAGGGTGGATAAAAAGCATATCATGCTATAGCCCAGATACTATTTGTCATACCCTATAGCATTGCAGCCTATGTTGTGTTAACGTAATTTATTTTCTAAACTTTTTTTAATTTTTCAGGCTATTGTAATCCCATTGCCTACCCAGTCTGTGTGTACTTTTACTGTAGTGTGCAATATTTGGCATTAAACAAAAAATGGATTCAATAAAATATTATTAAAAAAAAAAAGAATTCTGTAACATTACTGTAGTATACCCCATGTTTAATTTTTTTATTAAAAACATGACTTGAAGCTTAAATTTCAACATGCAATATTCATCAATAAAGGTTCCAAATTTATTGACTGGAGTAGTAGGTGTGAAGGAAAGTCCCTTATTTACTTTTTCTTCACGTTCAGAAAGGATATAGTGAGATCAACTGATTACCTTCAATTCTGGTATCTCTTGTACTGTTGTTGATTCTGTTGGTTGGGTTGCTGCTGGACTGTGCTTGTAGTATCAGGGTGGTCTCCACTAACCTTCTCACTGTTGGCTAGTCTAAAAATCCCACCCCTGGTTTTCCTTTTTCCCTTATGTACTCAACAGTTCTTTTCCCCATCTTTTACTCCCTTAGCACTTGACAGCTCCGTGTCTACCTTCGCCCTTCTGATCCACACAGTTGCCTCTCTGAGTTTAGCCTGATACTCGTGCCAGGCTTCCTCCCTGTTGTTCCTCTTGTACTCAGCAAAGGCCCTCCATTTTACCCTTACCCTCTTTGAGAATCAGATCAGCCTTTTGTGCTTACTCCTTCAGCGACCTTCTTTGCTCCTGTTTTGGTTATCTCCAGGTCACCCCCAGGGGTGCCCTCTTAATCTTCCTCCACTGTTCTTCCACCCCTTCTAGCTGTTCTGCACCTGCCAGTCTTTCCTTAAGTAGTTCTTGCATCTTCTCAAAATCTGCCCACTCGAGGTCCTGGACCACTGTCTTTCAGGGCAGTCCATTATTCCTGCCATCAGTTCAGCCCACAGTGTTTTGGACACTGGACCCCTAACAGTTCCCTGACAGTCACCCCCTTCACTATCTCTGAATTGGTTAGCACCCAGGATGGCATCCTGCTGTGTGGGACCCTTGACCAGCTGCAGCAGTCGACCAGTCCTCTCCTTTAGGTACAACAGCTCATATTAAAGATGTAGTGCCTGATACTTGGCAAACAACGTCATCATAACTTTTTTTTGGCAATAATATATTTGTGACTTATGTAGATTCATTATCAGAATATTTTTTCATTTTATCAGATATTTTTGAAACAACTGGGGTAACTCATGTTTTAAATTAATGGCTCTAGTCAATAAAGATTTCTGCCACTAGGAATTTTAAAATATTTCTTCCCCTTAGTTACTAGGGCCTCTACTGCTCATCTCTTATGGTATTAGAGACTCTGAGGGTGAGGATGGGGTGAGAAGACCACGAAGCAAAGGTAACAGTTTCGGGCTGCCCAAACCTCATGAGAGGAGTCTCTCATCCTGCATGAGACATCCAGCGGAGGCCCTATGAAATTATTATAAATTACATGAGTTAGCTAAAGTGATTTATAATAAGTTTCACTTTTTTTTTTCATTTAAAAACGTTAAAGAAAGCTCATCTCCCCAACTCTGAAGTGGAATGGGCCACTCTTAATGTTCCTGCATGGGGGAACACTGCACATAGGACAAGTTACATTAGCTCTGTGCCCGGATTGGCTGAAATCAGTTGAGTGATTGTTAGTTGACTGTACAAACTAGATTCATACTATAAACTGTATTACTCTGCCAGCTGACGTGTGGGGTGCCAGAACTATCAGTGGTCTCCTACACGGCTGGGAGAGAGTGAAGGGCTTAGTGGTTGCTCAGGGTAATAGTGATAGGGTGGGGAGAATGAGGGTGGACAGTGCGAGTTAGAACCCTGTAGGGACAACAGGTCCCAGGTTTGTTAGGGTTTATGGGCAGACTGGATGGACCAGTGGTCTTCTGCCACCATTATCTATGTTTCCTATGTTGTATGTATAGATGTATTAGGATGGCACCAGTAAATATTTCTGATAGAAAACAGCACAGTGACACACCAAGACTTTTTTACTGTGGATGTGAAACAGGTGCAGGAACTTCTAAACTCTTTAAAACCAAATATCTCAGTTCGGGAATAAAGCAAAATGAACTGTGGGTATATTGCTGTATTTTGCTGGCAATGCATTATTAATAAAAACAATATGATGACTTTTTTTGCCTGATAAATACTGTTGCATTAAATAGCAGTGTCACATAAATATAACGCAGTCTACCTCACATCACAAATCTGCTACCTGTTTGAGTGTAAATACACAAAAATATAACAAGATTTCCTGTCCACCGTATGTCTTGATGTTTTTATGAACCAATATTCCCTATTTCTCCTTCCCCAGGACACATCTGGAAACAAGCTGTTACCAGCTCCGTATACCCTACCTGGTAAAACATTTGAAATAAATAAACAAACATCAATACAGTGTGAGTAGATGTAGAAATGGGGTGGCCATATCTGCTTTGAAATTGCTAGTAGACATTCTGGGCATTTGACATAAGCTGTAAAGAGCTTCTCCATTTTCTGTGAGTTGTAAGCTAGAGGTAGTAATAATACAAACCTCGGGCCAGTCTCCAGTGTAAGTGCATCTGCCCCATCCGTCAGCTATTCTGTGAAACATGGCATTTCATTTCCTACTGTACCCAGTGTCTTAATATTACAGTATTTATAATTTATATCACTTACAGTTGTGAAAAGTGATATTTTATAGATGAATTTCTCTGAAGGTCATCCCGTACAAGTCTCCGATTCCTTTGCCTCGAAGGTAATCAGTTAGGTTTAGGTTTCCAGACTGACTGAAACCATTCGCACAAACCCAAGGTCAAATTACTGTTGCATAACACAACCAGGCTCCACTTACACAGTATCAAGCATAGCCACATAATATAAAATGTCACATTTGCAAAACATTTTAAAACAAGCATTTGTCAATGCCGAATGTTGCTTGCTTGTATGTGCTGTTTAGGTATTTGGAAGTGACAGTTTCATGCCTTCCTCCCAAGACATCCACTGTGTCTTTCCGTTCAGTATTCACAGAAGAGTGGGAAGGGCAAGGGCCACAGCAGTACAGCAGTTGCCAAGGGGTGAAGAGGTGACAATAGTCCATTCAAAGGCAAAAGAGTTCCGCAGGAGCTCACTAAATTGAAGATAGACAAAGCGATGGAACCAGATGGCATACGCCAAGGATATTAACAGAACTGCTAAGGAGATAGCAGTACTTCTGGCAGCCATGTTCATCGAGTCATTCAACATGAGTGAATCTGGAGGAGGGCACATGTAGTCCCTCTACACAAGTCCGCAGCAGGGAGGAGGCAGGGAACAATAGGCCATTCAGCCTCACCTCAGTAGTGGGGAAGATCATGGAGACATTGCTTAAAGAAATGATAGTGGGGCATCTAGATGCCATCGAACCCAGGACCATAGACAAGATGGATTCACAGTGGGGACATCATGTCAGATAAATCTGGTTGATTTATTTGACTGGGTGACAAAGGAAGTGAATCAGGGTGGGGCAGTGGACAACGCTACCTTGATTTCAGCAAAGCCTTTGACACCATCCCATATAGGAGGCTGATAAACTAGCTGGGTAGGCTGGGCATGGGGAAAGGGTGGTAAACTGTTAGAAACTGGCTAACAGACAGGAGGCAAAGAGTGGTGGTAAATGGTATGCAGTCTAGGGAGAGGGGCGACCAGTGGGTGCTGCAGGATCGGTCCTGGGGCCAGTTCTGTTCAATGTCTTCATTAGTAATATTGCAGAACATCTGAAAGGAATTTTTCACTAAATTTCAACATAGCCATTTTAACACCTGAGCTCATGAACAGTGTCACTGTGATTTTCTTAATTTGTCCTGTACATTGATCTCGACCACCGACTGCGCCATTGTGCGCTACATGGGCGGAAACATATTTTGGGTAAGATGTGAAAAATGACAGCTATACTACTCATAAGAAGGTCTGGTAAAATGGCAATGTTGAAAATCTGGAGTGAAAATTTTGAAATTTCGCGAACTTACGAGCCTGCATAGGAACTGCGCAATGCACGCTCGTAAAACAGTCATTTTTTTGGAATTTTGGCACCAAATTTTCAACATGGGGTTTTTGGGACCCCTTCTCATGAGTGATGTCACTGTCATGGTGTTATTCAGGCTCAAAGGGTGATTTTGTGCAGTGACTGTGCAGTGACTGCGAAATCGGGCCCGAATAATGCCATGACAGTGATATCATTCATGAGAAGGGGTCCCAAAAACCACATGTTGAAAATTTGGTGCAAAAATTTCCAAAAATGCCTGAGATATGCAACAAAGTTGAAACCCCACCTATCTAGCTTATTATACAGCTTACCGGCATTTCCTCAGTTCGCGGTCGGCTTTGAAGAGTGCAGACGTGTTCCCGGTCCACCGAAGATCGTCGCGCCAAAGTCTGGAGGTAAGTATGGGGTGAGGGGGGTGTGGGGAGGCTGGGTCGCAGTGGGTGGAGTGCGGGTTGTGGGAGGCGGGGAGACTCGCCGTGGGACGTTTTTTCTTCACAGGTAAAAAAAAAAAAACGACGACGGACGTTGCCACACTGGGGCAGCCCCAGCATGGCACTGGATGTTGGGGGGCGCCAGCCGATGGGGATTGGGCACCGCCGGCCTAAGGAATAGATTGCCATGCTGGGGTGGGCTCCCAGCGTGGCACTTACTAGGGGGAGGACAGTGCAGCCGGCGGAGTTGGGCACCCCGTCGGCTATTATTGGTTGCCACGCTGGGGTGGCACCCAGTGTGGCATTTTTGAAGCCTTTGGGGAGGCGGGAACGAGCACAGCCGACGGGATTGGGCACCCGTCGGCTATACAGTGCGGGGGCGCGCACGCCTGTGTGTGGGTGGTGGGGCTATGCATGAGCAGGCGACATCTTATCGCTGCTCACCAAGCCGTAGCTCCCTTTCAACTGTATGCCACTGCATTTGGAGCGTGTCATAGACAGCTTCAGAATGCATTGGCTTACAGGGGCCGCGTCTGCCAGCACACTGACTGAATTGGAGGAGGAGGTGACACACCTCCGAAATCTCAGATGATGGCGCTATGTTTCTTGCACATGCGTGCAAGCAACATAAAAACTATGTTAATTCAGGTATTACGGTTGACGTAAAGCACAAAAAATGGAGACATTTAAAAATTAGTTGTAACAAGGTCCCTGGAATCTTGGTAAATCAGCGGAGTGGTATTCTTTGGGGTTGAAGAACTTATGGGGTGCAGTGCAGGTGTTGCAGCGTGGGTGGGTGGTTGGGGGGGTGATAAGTGGGCCATGGACAAAATGTGGGCTTAAGGTTTAAAAATGTTAGTAATGGGTGAAAGAAAAAAACTGAAAAAAAACTATGTCCCTTCCCATGCATAAGTCATGGGTTTTGGGACTTCATTTTTTGATGCAGTGTTTTTTTAATCACCTGTAACTTCTTTATTTAACTTTTTGTTTCAGATTTGAGGGTCAGGGTGCTTACCACCCCCTCATGACCACATAATTCTTGGGGTTGAATCTGACCCCAAAATACGTTTTTGGGGACACCAAATTCGACCCTTTAAAAAAAAACAAAAGTAGGAATAAATAAGTTCTTATGTGTGCATAGACAGCTTACAACTAAGCATTGGGCATTGTGCTTCTTCCTTTGGGTCACTGCATGTGTCCTGATCTGGTTTAACTTGGTTGTGTTTTGTGATTTTAAATTGCTGTTCTGTGCAGTGCCCCAAGTTTTGGATGGACACCAAACAAACAACTTGCCTTGCTTGCCCTTCCCTTGTCTAAAAGGGCTTTTTGGGACTTTGTTTTTTTTCTTTTACAATTCTTTTTCTTCAAGGTGGAGCAGAAGATGTCGATTTGCAGAGGTGAAGGAAGGGCTGTACTGGTTGCCCACCATTGGACCATTCTACTTAACATGGATGCACTGTGGTGGCTGGGAGGGAAGAGGGGGAGCATGACAGGCAGAGGTCGGAAGAGTGGGAGGGTTAATTTTTTGGGACAGATTTGGGTGGGGGAACTTATACTCAGTAGGCAGGGGAAGGTATTTACTCAGGTGTGGGTGTGGAGGGGGGTGGCATGGGAGACAGAGAGTGGGTGAGGGTGGTGTTTTTGTTTCTTTATAGGTAGAAGCAGTGGCAGACAGCAGAAGAAACGAGCATTTGTCAATGTTGAATGTTTGCATGCTGGTATTAGCACTGGGAATGCAGGGGTTAGACAGATGCAGAACAGGAATGGCAGTGAAATATTGAACTTCAGGCCAACCCCACCTCCACCCTGCAGAGAGGGACAGGCATTGGGGTATGCGTTTGGGTCATCACCCATAACAATCATGTCATTTCACCTCACCCTATCCTGCAGACACTGACAAGTGTTGAGGTGTGCCTTGGGGTGTTCGGCTTTACAGTCACCCCATTCTAGAAGGACATATGCTGAAATGGTGCAGTATAGGAGAATGGGGTGAACTCTGGGGCCAAAGAGTCCAAGGCACACCTCGATGCCTGTCACTGGCTGCAGGGTGGGGGGGGGGTGGAATGGCATGAGCATTACAGTCAGCAATCCAAAGGCACACCCCTGATGTCTGTCAGTCTGTACAGGGTGGGACGTTATGGTTAGAAACTGTAACGCCCCATGCATGTGTTGGTATTTGCACTACAAATTTTCAACATGGCCTTTTTGTGACCCACACCTCATGAAAGCATTTGGGACCTCTTCTCATGAACAGTGGCACTGTGATTTTGTTAATGTATGCCGAACTTTGAGTTCCCACAGCGACTGTGCCATTCTGCGCCAGATGTACGAAAACACAGATCAGGCAGGATGTGAAGAAAGACAGCTCTACCACTCATAGGGAGGCATGAAGAGATGGCTATTATTGAAAATATGTAGTGAAAATATTAAAAATGCTCGAACTTCTGAGCGTATGTGGAAACTGCGCAACGCATGCGCGTAACACAGTCATTTAGTGGAATTATTTCGCCAAATTTTCAACATAGGCATTCTGAGACCTCTGCTCGTGAACAGAGTCACTGTGATTTTCTTACTCTGTCCCACACACTTATTTCCCACAGCGACTGCGCTATTCTGCGCCAGAAGTGTGAAAATGCATTTCAGCCAGGATGTGAAAAATGACAGCTGTACTGTTCATAAGGAGGTATGGAAAAATGCCAATGTTGAAAATCTGGAGTGAAAATATTACAGATTCACGAAGTTATGAGGGAGCATGGAAACTGCACAACACACGCTAATAAAACAGTAATTTTTGTTTTTTTTTCACCAGATTTGCAACATAGGCTTTTTGAGAGCCTACCTCATGAACAGTAGCACTGTTGTTTCATTACTCAGTTCTGAAAGGTGATTCCGTGCAGTGACCACGAAATCGCCTTTTGGGGCAGAATAATGCCATGACAGTGACTGAATTCATGAGGATGGGTCCCAATAACCCCATGTTGAAAATTTGGTGGCAAAAGTCCAAAAAATGGCCGAGATATCCACATAAGTTGAAAAAACCCTATTTATGCCATTATTCAGCTTACCGGCATTTCTGCAGTTTGTGGTCGGCTTTGAAGAGTGCAGATGTGTTCCTGGTCGACCGAAGATCGTCACGCTGGGCTCCGGAGGTAGGTATGGGGTGTGGGGGGTGTGGGAGGTGGGGTGCACAGAGGGTGAGCGTGGGTTGTGGGAGGGGGCACGTAAGACCGCAAGGGACCGTTTTCTTTATTTCAGGGACAAGGATAATCAAAAGAACGTCGCAGGAAGGTTTTTTTTTTCAGGCTTCATTTGTGCACACTGGAATGGGCTCCCAGTGTGCCACCTGCATTTCGGGGAAGGGGGTGGACTTAAGCCGATGGGGATTGGGCCCATTGTCAGCAAATAAAGACTGTTTGGGGGGGCATGATGTCGAGGGAGATTGGGCACCCCTCGGCACACAACAAATGGGGGGACATTATCCCGACGGGGAGTGGAGCTCCCGCGTCAGCAAAAGAATTGGGTCATTGGCATGCCGACTAGGGATTGGGCACCCCTGTCAGCTTACATGGATGTAGAGGCACGTCATGCTTGTCACAGATATGTTACACCAGGCAGTGACCGCCCTGCAATGATAGGTTACCCCTCATTGCAGTGGAATTGCTGATGCTGCAATGATGAGGCGGCCCCTCATTGCCGCAGCCAAATTGTTTCAAGTTGGTGGCACTTCTGCAGAACCAGTGTCATCAGAACACTGGGCCTGCAGTGGGTGCACTCAGCCAAGCCCACAAATGCGGTGCTGGCATTGGCTGCCACACTGCTGCACCTCCACAACCCACTTCTCTCCTAAGCTGTCACATAATGTTTCTTGCGCATGCGCGCAAGCAAAGGTAAAAATGGACACCTAGCCATAGTAGAGGAATGGTTGTGCTAGTCACCCATCGCGGGACCAAGGTATGTACCAGGATGGCCATGGTGGATGTCTGTGCCTGTTACTCATCATGGGACCAAAGCATGTACCAGGATGGCCGGGGGGGGTGTCTGTGTCAGTCACCCATCGTGGAACCAAAGTATGTACCAGGATGGCCATGGGGGGTGTCTGTACCAGTCACCCATCGTGGGACCAAAGTATGTACCAGGATGGCCATGGAGGGTGTTTGTGTCAGTCACTCATCATGGAACCAAAGTATGTACCAGGATGGCCTTGGGGGGTGTCTGTACCAGTCACCCATCATGGGACCAAAGTACTATCTGTACCAGGATGGCCATGGGGGGTGTCTATGTCGGTCACCCATTGTGGGACCAAAGTATGTACCAGGATGGCCATGGGGGGTGTCTGTGTCAATCACCCATCATGGAACCAAAGTGCAGATTGTCCAGAGTATGCAGCTGACTTGCTGTAGCCTGGACCCGGTCCCAACACACCTCATAATGGGGTGTATGGATACCATCAACCCTGTCCTTGCAGAGATTGTTTGGTGCTCTTTAGAGTCGGGTGAGTTTCTGAACTCCTGGAAGGAGGCAGTGGTGACACCGCTCTTTAAGAAATCTTCTCTTGACCCAGACTGTCCTGCTAACTACAGGCCAATCACCAACCTTCCCTTTGTAGGGAAGGTGATTGAGAAAGTAGTTGCACTGCAGCTGGAGAACCACCTTACCATCCATGACATCTATGATCCTCTCCAGTCCAGTTTTCAGAAGAGGCATAGTACTGACACTGCTCTGTTTTGGGTGCTCAATGAGCTCCTGATGGCAAGAGATCAGAAACGCCATTGCATCTTGGTGCTTCTTGATCTCTCTTCAGCCTTCAACACCGTGGACCATGGGGAATTGCTGGAGTGCTTGAGGGGTATCTGTGGCCTGTCAGGGATGGTCCTCAGATGGTTTTAATCTTTCCTCACTGGAAGGTCTCAGAGGGTGGTGTCTGTGTTGTATTCCTCGGACTCTTTCTCTCTCTCTGCCATGTGGGGTCCCTCAGGGCTCCGTGCTTCCCCAGTGTTGCTCGCTGTGTATATGCTGCCATTGGGAGTCATTGTGAGATGGTATGGACTGAGGTTTCACTGTTCCGCAGATGATACCCAGCTCTACCTGTCTTTTGTGCCTGACCAGGATAGTGCAGTCTCAGTCTTTAATAGCTGCCTCGCAGAAATCCAGGACTGGATGAAGACCGGCTGGCTGAAGATGAACTCTGATAAGACTGAGGTGTTGGCGGTGGATCCAGGTTGCCGGATAGAGGGGTCTGTGGCAGGATCTCCCTCAGGGCTCTGGCTCAGGGGTAACCAGCTGCCTTCCTCTGAATGGGTGCAAAACCTGGGGGTAATTCTTGATGATGGGCTGACATTGCATTTGCAAGTGTTGGCAGTAGTCAAGTTCTCTTTTTATCATCTGAGGAATCGCCCGGGTTAAGCATCTTGTTCTGTCTAGTGACCTTCCAACATTGATCCATGCATTTGTAACCTCATGCCTGGACTACTGTAACTCCCTTTACCTATGGCTTCCGTGGGTTCATATCCACCGCTTGCAGCTAGTGCAGAACGCAGCGACACAGTTGCTGATGGGGGTTCCTCATTCAAGCTACATCTCTCCCATGCTGCGCGAACTGCACTGGCTGCCTGTACAGTGGTGGATCACCTTCAAGGTCAGCCTTCTGACCTACAAGGCCCTACATGGACAGGGTCCAGGCTACCTGCAAGAGCTCCTGAATCCTTACTGCCCCGGTCAACCACTCCGCTCAGCTAACGAGGAATTGTTAGAGGATCCCAGGGTATGGTTGAAAACTTTTGGGTTCCAAGTCTTTATGTACGCGGCCCCCACCCTGTGGAACTCTCTACCTCATCAGATTCGAGAGTTGTAAGGAACATATAGTAAGGATTAGGAAGGGGGGGTGGAAGTGGGGGATAAGGCAGAAGTGCTAAAGGATTACTTCTGCTTGGTATTTACTAAGGAGAAGGGGGCTAATACCCAAGGGGACAGGGCAGGAAGGTAGGGGGAAGGGATGACGGATGGGGAAATCATGGAGGGCAGGGTTCTGGAAGGTTTGAGGGAACTGAGGGTGGACAAGGCACCAGGCCCAGATGGCATTCACCCCAGGATACTAAAGGAGCTGGCAGAGGTCCTGGTGGGACCTTTGGCAGACCTATTCAATGCCTCCCTACACTCAGGGTATGTACCTCAGGATTGGAGGATGGCTCGTGTGGTGCCCCTCTACAAGAGTGACCTTTAGGATGAACCGGGGAACTACAGACCGATGAGCCTCACATCCATCATGGGTAAGCTGATGAAGACTATCCTGAAGGAGAGGCTGGTCAGCCTCCTGGAGGCCAAAGGGCTACAGGACAGCAGACAGCATGACTTCGTAAGTGGCAGATCCTGCCAAACCAACCTGGTTGAGTTCTACAACTGGGTAACTAGGCAATTGGATGGGGGCCATGCAGTGGATGTCCTGTACCTGGACTTCAGTAAGGCATTCGAGATTGTGCCACATGGGAGGCTGGGAAGTAAGTTAGAAGTCACGGGGTGGGTGCACAGCTAGTGAGATGAGTAGGGAACGGGCTTCAAGGAAGGCAACAGAGGGTGGTGGTGGGTGGGGAGCTCTCATCCCCAAGGGTAGTGACAAGTGGTGTTCCGCAGGGCTCAGTGCTGGGACCAGTGTTGTTTGGGATATTCATTGCAGACTTATCATTGGGCATCAAAAGCAAGACCAGTCTGTTTGCTGACGACACCAAGATGGGAGCGGTGGTGGACGATCTAGGGGGATGGCAAGGGTTGCAGGATGATCTGGCAAAGCTGGAAACCTGGTCAGACACCTAGCAACTGGGGTTCAATTCCAGAAAGTGCAAGGTGCTGCATTTTGGGATAAAAAAAACCAAGGAGGAGTTACCAGCTGGGGGAAGTGCAGCTAGCTGAGACAGAGGAGGAGGAGAAGGAGGATCTGGGGGTGCTCATTACGGGATCAATGAACAACTCGGCACAATGTAGGAAGGCAGCTGCAAAGGCCAACAAAATGCTGGGTTGCATTGCAAGGGGTATATCCTGGAGGAGGGGGGAGGTGATTCTGCCACTATATAGATCATTAGTTAGACCGCACCTGGAGTACTGGTGCCCATATCTGAAGAGGGACATTAAGTTACTGGAGGGAGTGCAGCGCAGGGTGACAAAGATAATCCAGGGGCTGGGGGACTTACCATATGAGAGGAGGCTGAGGGAGTTGAACATGTAATCGCTGGAGGAGAGGAGGGACGGGGGGATATGACTGAAACCTTCAAGTACATGAAAGGAATAAACAAGACAGGTATGGAGGGGCTGTTCAAAGTAAGGGAGGGGAGGGATACCTGGGGCCATGATATGAGTCTGGAAGGAGGAAGGTTCATGAGGGAGATGAGGAGGCACTTTTTTACAGAGAGGGTGGTAGCTGGGTGGAATGCGTTACCGACGGAAGTGGTATCCAGTAGAACCATAGGCTGTTTCAGAAGGGGCTGGGACAGGGCAAGGGGAGGGTCAAGGGAGGGAGGGTGGGAGGAAGGGGTAGCTGCAGAATAAGGGGTGCTAACTGCACATTCAAACAGACTTGATAGACCACTAGGCCTTTATGTGCTGGCAAATTTCTTATGTTCATATGTACCAGGATGGCCATGGAGGGGGGTGCCTGTGCCAGTCACCCATCGTGGGACCAATGTCTGTACCAGGATGGCTATGGGGGTGTCTGTGTCAGTCAACCATTGTGGGACCAAGTCACCCATTGTGCGACCAAAGTATGTACCATGATGGCCATGAGGGTGTCTGTACGAGTCATCTATTGTGGGGCCAAATTATGTACCAGGATGGCCATGGTAGGTGTCTTTGCCAGTCACCCACTGTGGGACCAACGTATATACTAGGATGACCATGGTGGGTGTCTGTGCCAGTCACTAACTGTGGGACCCATGTATGTATCAGGATGGCCATGGGGGATGTTTCTGCCAGTCACCCATTGTGGGACCAAAGTATGTACCAGGATGGCCATGGTGAGTGTCTGGGTCAGTCATCCATCGAGGGACCAAAGTATGTACCAGGATGGCCATGGAGGGTGCCTGTGCCAGTCACCCATCGTGGGACCAAAGTATGTACCAAGATGCCCATGGGGGGTGTCTGTGCCAGTCATCCTTTGTGGGACCAATGTATGTACCAGGATGGCCATAGGGGTGTCTGTGCCAGTCACTCATCGTGGGACCAAAGTATGTACCAGGATGGCCACGGGAGTGTCTGTGCCGGTCACACATTGTGGGACCAAAGTATGTACCATGGTGGGTGTCTGTGCCAGTCACCCATCATGGGACCAAAGTATGTACCAGGATGGTCGTGGAGGGTGTCTGTGCCTTTCACTCACTGTGGGACCAAAGTATGTACCAGGAAGGCCATGGGGGGGTGTCTGTAACAGTCACCCATCATGGGGCCATAGTATGTACCAAGATGGACATGGGGGGGACTGTCTGTGCCTGTCACCCATTGTGGGACAAAGTCACCCATTGTAGGACCAAAGTATGTACCAGGATGGCCATGGAGGGTGTCTGTGCCAGTCCCCTATTGTGGGCAGACTAGGTGGGTCAAGCGGTCCTTATCTGCCACCAAAGTCTATGTTTCTGTGTTTCTATGGGACCAACGTATGTACCAGGATGGCCATGGGGGTGTCTGTGCCAGTCACCCACTGTGGGACCAATGTATGTACCAGGATAGCCATGGGGGTGTTTGTGCCAGTCACTCATCGTGGGACAAAAGTATGTACCAGGATGGCCATGGAGGGTGTCTGTGCCTGTCACTCATCGTGGGACCAAAGAATGTACCAGGATGGTCATTGGGGGGTGTCTTTAACAGTTACCCATCATGGGACCATTGTATGCACCAGGATGGCCATGGGGGGTGTCTGTGCCAGTCAACCATTGTGGGACAAAGTCACCCATTGTGGGACTAAAGTATGTACCAGGATGGCCATGAGGGTGTCTGTGTCAGTCACCCATCATGGGACCAAAGTATGCACCAGAATGGCCATGGAGGGTATCTGTGCCTGTCACTCATCGTAGGACCAAAGTATGTACCAGGATGGCCATGGGGGTGTCTGTGTCAGTCACCCATCATGGGACCAACGTATGTACCAGGATGGTCATGGGGGTGTCTGTGCCAGTCAGCCTTTGTGGGACCAATGTATGTACCAAGTTGGCCATAGGGGGTGTCCGTGCCAGTCACCCATCATGGGACCAAAGTATGTACCAGGATGGCCATGGGGGAGTCTGTGTCAGTCACCCATCATGGGACCAAAGTATGTACCTGGATGGCCATGGAGGTGTCTGTGTCAGTCACCCATCATGGGACCAATCAACGTATGTACCAGGATGGCCATGGTGGGTGTCTGTGCCAGTCACCCATTGTGAGACCAAAGTATGTACCAGGATGGCCATGGGGGTGTATGTGCCAGTCACACATTTTGGGACCAAAATATGTACCAGGATGGCCATGTTGGGTGTCTGTGCCAGTTACCCTTTGTGGGACCAAATTATGTACCAGGATGGCCATAGGGGTGACTGTGCCAGTTACACACCATGAGACCAATTAAAGTATATACCAGGATGACCATCGGGGTGGCTGTGCCAGTCACCCATCATGGGACCAAAGTATGTACCTGGATGGTCATGGGGGAGTGGCGGTGCCAGTCACCTATCATGGGACCAATCAAAGTAAGTACCATGATGGCCATGGGGGAGGCATCGATTCCTCAGGGTGGGTTTTTTATTCTTCATATTTTTTCTGTGTAGTTAGCAGTGGTGGCAGATGGCAGAACACCAAATGGCAATTGGGAAGGGAGTCGCTCTGACACACAGTGGGACTCGTTTCACAAGTTTGTACCAGGGTGCCATATGGTGAAGAGGGTGAAAAGAAGTGCAACAATGCACCTGGGAAACAAAACCCAGGGAAGATTACACCGGGGTAGTAACAACAACAAAATGGAAAGGGACCTGGGGTAATCATATTAGAAGACCTTAAGGTTAGCAAGCAATGTGAGAAGGCAGTAGGGAGGGCTGGGGGGATACTGCGATGTATACAGAGAGGCATCACCAGCAGAAAACAGGAAGTTGTTATCCCTCTGTACAGACAGTTGGTGAGACCCCATCTGGAGTACTGTGTCCAATTCTGGAGACCCTATCTCCACAAGGACATAGACAGGATAGAGGCAGTCCAGAGGAGGGCAACTAAAATGGTACAGGGTCTGCAAGAGAAGTCATACGAGGAGAGACTAAAGGAGCTTAATATGTATACCCTTGAGGAAAGGAGGGGGAGGGGGGACATGATAGAAACTTTAAAGTACCTCAGTGGAATCAACAAAGTCCAAGAGGGTAGCATCTTTCAGAAAAAGAGATGTGCAAGAACAAGGGGACACAATTTGAAGATGGGGGTGGTGGTTCAGGGGCAATGTGAGGAAGTATTTTTTCACAGAGAGGGTGGTGGATGCATGGAACAGCCTTCCTGAGGAGGCTGTGGGGTCTAAAACTGTGGGAGAATTCAAGAATGCATGAGACAGACACAAGGCCATTTTTGTGGGGGTGGGGGTAGGAAGAAATAGGCTGTTGGTTAACTAGGATCTGCAGCTTATCCTGTAGTTAGGGAAATGAGCAAACTAGGTGGGCCAAGCAGTCCTTATCTGCCGTCAAAGTCTATGTTTCTGTGGGGTATTAAGTTAAATGTGTGACGATGCTGTCTAAGTAAGCCACTGGGGCTTGGCACCCAGTGGCTGCAATAGTTAAAACACTTATTTATAAATAATGTGCAGCACATACTGTGGTTGGCAGGCAGTGGCCATAATAGTTAAAACACTTATTTATAAATAACACGCAGCACATACCGTGGTTGGGTAGGCAGTGGCCACAATAGTTAAAACACTTGTTTATAAATGACACCCAGCACGTACGAAATTGCCAGTAGATGCAGGCCATTTGGTCTATCTAGTCTGCTTGAGTGTGCAGCACTTCAGTCCATTAGACTGCAGCTGCCTCCCCCTCCCTCATGTACCCCCCATCTCCCGCCCCTCTCAGTTTGTACCCTCCCCTTGAATCTGTCCCACCCCCTCTTGAAGCCCCCAATACTCTGCAGCAATATGACTTCCTCTGGCAGAGCGTTTCACCCTGCCACCACCCTTTCTGTGAAATAGTGCCTCCTCAGGTCCCTCTTGAACCTGCCCCCTTCCAACTTCATAGAGTGTCCCTTGGTTTCCCTTCCACCCTTCAGATTGAACATACTCCTGGTATCTACTCAGTTCAAACCCTTCAGGTACCTGAAGGTCTCAATCATATCCCCTCTCTCTCCCTTCTTTCCTCCAGGGTATACATATTGAGCTCTCTCAGTCTCTTCTCATATGGTCTGTCCCCCAACCCCAGGATCATTTTTGTTGCCCTGTACTGTACCCTGTCCAGCAGTTTGATGTCCCTTTTTCAAGTAGGGGTGCCAGAACTGCATGCAGTACTCTAGGTGCAGTCTCACCAGGGACCTGTACAGGTGCCTGTACATACTGTGGTTGTGTAGGCAGTGGCCACAATAGTTAAAACTCTTGGCCCGATTCAAAAAGGTGCAGTTACGGCAAACATAACTTACGCAAATGTGCAAAATGCGACAAAGCAATTGTGACTTGCGACTGGCGCCAAATTCTAGAACACTCGTGACTTACGCCAACAATAGCTTAGAATGTCGTAGGTGGTGACATGCGCCATATAAAAGGGCGCATATTGCAAAATGGACATCATTACTGCTGAGCAGTGAATGCCGCAAGACGGGACCGCAGATCGCAACACCAAAATGTCGCAAACAGCAACCGGGAGGAAGAGGAGGAAAAAAATTTAGCCAAGATGAGGTAGACATACTCATCACAATAAATGACAAGCAGCCTGGCCTGCTGTTAAGTAGGGGAGGAGAGAAGGCTAAAAGGGACGAGGAAAGAGGCATGGGACACTGTGGCCAAGATGATCAATGCTGTGGCCACCCAGAAGACAGCCATACGTGACCTCCACGAAAAATATAATGATCTGAAGAGGCACATTAAGCTAAAGCTGGCACACAACCGCGACTGTGCCCAGGCCACAGGGGTGGACCAAGCCAGCTGCAGCCACTGAGCACCTTAAAAAAAAAGATCGCTGCACATCTCAGCCACAACAGCATCCGTGGTGACACAGACCTGGATAGCTTCAGGTGGCAGAGCAGCACAGGTACGTGGACTGGGTGGGCAATGCATGCCACATGAATGTGTGTGGTGAATGCTATGTAGGTGATGGTCCATGTGACAGAGTGTTTGACCGTGCATGTGAATGTTGCTGTGTGTACGTGTATGTGTGCTACAGCGGGTCATAGCAACCCAAAGGCAGGAATGAAAGTGTGACCGGACACTGCCACCATGGGAAACAGGGATGTTAGGCTTGTGAAGCATTGGACATGCAGACAGCCACACGCAGGTCTGGCTGTGGCCCTGCAAGGCTGCCACAAACAGCCACGTGCATGGCGTGCATATGCCACGGTGGAATGGCTGCCCCGCAGTACTTGACCATGTTGTTGGGGGTGAGCCCAGGGCAGTGATGTACCTCTCTCAGTCGCTGGCCATGTTCGGGGGTGGGTGGGCCTCCTGCATACCTGCACAGCCCACAGTAGCTGACTATGCTGTGGGGATGGGGGGTTCCTGTGGTTGTGAGGTACATCTCACAGTTGCTGGCCATGTTGGTGGGGGCTCTCTGCCATAAAACAGGGTATGCAGGAATACCACCAGAGGCTGGAGGGCCATCTAACAGCCATCACTACTGCCATGCAGGCTGGCACGAGGGACACAACAGTGGTCCTGGTGGACATGGTGCTGGCAGTCCATGGCCTTCAGCACTGTGCCCAGCACTATGCCCAGGGGCAGCAGGGGGACATGGAAGGCTGCACCATGGCCATGGAGTGCCTAGTGGCACAGCAACAAAGGCAAACCGAGGCCATGACCAACGCCCTGCTGGCGACAGCAGATGCACTGCGTGTGCTGCAACAACACCCACCCATGCCACACTGGTGGGCTTCGCCAAGAGTGCCACAGCTATACCACCAAACCCCTGTGACTGCTACCACCAGCCACAAAGTGCTGCGCCACCCGCACAGGCAGGCCCAAGCACATGCACACAGTGGGTGACCCAGACCAGCCAAGACACACACATGTCTGACACTGCAGATGAAGGCCCTGTCACCGAACCCAGCGTGACGCTTCCCAGGGCACCATCAGGCACCGGCACAACCACACAGACTCCCACCAACAAAGCCCCCACCCGCAGTCCCAGCACCACCACAACAGGGACATGCCCCATGCAGGCACAGCACAATGTCTGGACACAAGGGAACACACATCACACAGGCAGTCATACAGGACATTGCTGGCTGTGAGATGTCTACAGTATCACCTGTGGAGGGTTTGAAATGTCCCAGTGGCGAGGAAGCAGAGTGCTGCACTTACCTTCACCTCCTCTGGAACGGGGTGCCCCCTACAGGTGGCACTCTGTAGATCTTCCTATAGGTCATTATACAGCTCAGCTATGATGGCCTTTGGCAGGCAGTAGAAACAGAAATTGTCAGCAGAGAAGGACTGCCAGGCCCATCCAGTCTGCCCGTAGGCCTTATTCATTGTGTGTGGCCACTGACCCTATGTGATCAATGGCTTTTCATCACTTCCTCCTCTCTCAAAGTTCCCTTATGCCTGTCCCAGGCATGCTTAAATCCATCCACTGTGCTTGCCCCCACTACCTCCTGTGGCAGACTATTCTAAGTGTCAACTACCCTTTCTGTGTAGAAAAACTTCCTCTTGTTTGCACTTAAGGCTTACTCGCTGGTCCTCTCCTAGATCCTTGCACTCCATTAGATCAGTCGAGCTGATGGCCTCGCTCATAAATACAACTTGTGGGTCTCTTGCCATTATTAATTTAGTTTTTATTTACCAGGTAGCCACACTAGACAGACATTTGCCCGTTTTCAGGCATGACCTGGGATATTACAACAGATAACAATACAATAAAAGACAATGACAAATATATTCCTTACAGAGTCCAAGGTACGAAATCCAGCATAAAGTGAATAATTAAAATGGATAGTTTCAAAAATATACATACTACATTATAAAGTCTACAAAGTGACAAGTGCAAAAGACCTTCGATGATAAGAAAAACCTAATTGTCTGTCATATAATCAGATGAGTCCATATAGTAATAGGCAGACAGAAACAGGAGAACACTGACAACTTGTGAAGGTAGGAACCTAGCAATTACGAATGGTCTGGACTGAAAGACATTGTCTGCTCTTAGCCAGAATGGTATTCCATCATTTGGGAGCATAAACAGAGAAGGCATTCTCACCTACTTTAGTTCTAGTCTTAGGTATGAACATATGGTCAAGATCTCAGTTCAGTTAAAGAAAGATGCGAGCACTTGGGAAGGAAAGGAATGATGCGAGCACTTGAGAAGGAACCCAAAGCCAGAGGGTGAAACCAACTAAATCTAGGGGCCCCCTCACCCTGTGACCAAATAGGAGCTTGAAGGGTGAGAACCCTGTGGACTCCTGTGGGACTTCCTTGTATGCAAACAGGAGGTGGGGCAAATATTTATCCCACTTCCTTTTGTTTTGGTCAGCAGATGCACTAAGCATAGTTTTAAGGGTCCCATTGAACTGCTCAGTCAGACCACTTGTTTCAGGGTGATAGGGTGAAGCACGGAGCTGTTTCACCCCTCGCTTTTGCCACAAACTGGTCATTAATGATGACATGAAACTTGCCCCTTGGTCTGACAAAATCTCCTGTGGAAACCCTACTCAGCCAAAGATTCCCAGGAGCTCATCAGCCACCTTTTCTGCCTCAGTGGAGGACATGGCCACTGTCTTGGAGTACCTGGTTGTGTAATCCACAACAACCAGTATGTATCATTTGCCCATGTGACTTGGGATACTCAGGGGCACCACTGTGTCCATGGCTACCCTCTTAAAGGGTTCATCAATAATAGGCAGGGGCACCGAAGCTGCCTGAGCATTGTCCTTGACCTCTCCAACCCGCTGGCACTGTGGACAAGTCCGACAGTAGTTTTTCACATCTGTGTACATGCTTGGCCAAAAGAAGTTGTTGCCAAGATGCTTTTTTGTGTGGTTAATACCCAGGTGGCCTGAAAATGAAGTGTTATGGGCCAGGGCCAGAAGCTGTTTTCAGTAGTCCTGGGGGACTACCAGCTGCTGGAGTACCTCTCCCTCTAACTCCCTTTGTGGTGTACACTCCCTGTACAACAGCACATTCTCCCAATAACTGACTTTTTACTCCCTTGAGAGGCCTCAGCACTATCTGCTATCTCTCTCAGTTTTTGGAGGGTAGGATGAGCTCGTTGTGCCCTGCCCAGCTGCTCCCGTCTGACCCTCTCCAATTCCCCTTCAGGAGGAAAGCTGCCCCTGGCAGCAACCTCCTCTGCTTATAGCTGTGGCTCAGGCTGCTGCTCTGAGATAGTCCCTCAAACACACTAGCCACTTCTTCAGCTGCTGAAGGATGTGTCTGCACAGGCTGTGTCGCCCCCTCCTCACCCTCAGAAGCTTACCCTTTTGCCAGGCTACGGGTAGTAACACATAATAGGTTTTCCCTGTGGTCAAAATCATTCCCCATGAACACATCCACAGGGAGATCAGGTACATCTGCTCCCTACTGTACCCCATGGCCACCCTCCCAGCTCAGGAAGACCCGAGCCATTGGCACTTGGATCACTGGACCCGTGACACCCCTAATCTTGGAGAATTGCCCTTGAAGAATCTGCTTTGCCTGGATCAGATCCTGCCTTACCAAGGAGATGGAGGCACAAGTGGTGCGTAATACCTGTGTTACTGTCCCATTGACTAGAATAGGGTGCAGATGCTTGGTGGAGTTTGGCGGCACTGCAGTGTATGCGCAGTTTACCAACAGCGGTGTACTGTCTTGGTCACCTCCTCCCCCAGACTTTTGCCTTTTAGTCCTGTTTTTAGGACAGTCATAGGATAGATGCCCCACTTTCTGGCAAATCCAGCATTCCTTTGTACCCAGCTCCTTGTTCCCCCTAGAACCGGTGGGTACTGTTT
Source organism: Neoceratodus forsteri (assembly GCA_016271365.2). Classification (NCBI taxonomy): domain Eukaryota; kingdom Metazoa; phylum Chordata; order Ceratodontiformes; family Ceratodontidae; genus Neoceratodus; species Neoceratodus forsteri. The sequence continues at coordinate 1,473,408,314 of CM028132.1, read as the reverse complement.
TGGGCTTGGGTGCAGGCTGGTTTCCTTTAGGCTGCCCTCCCTGGGTCCCGTTAAAGCCATGTGCTGCCCCACCCCCCATAGTTCTTACACTGCAAATGTGGTCTGCTTGCCTTGCCACATACAAATCAGCACTTTCTGCTGCATCCTTTGCGGCTCTGCATGCCTGGTCCAGTAGCCAAGTGCACAGGTCATCAGGTACAATTTTAAGAAACTGTTTCCTTATAGTTAAATCTTTAATTTGCTCTACAGTCCTTGCCTTAGCCCCATCTACCCAATGGTCTAGATAAGCACACATTTGGACATGAAGTTCTACATAACTATCTCCTGGGCCCTTTCTTTTTTTTTTTGTAGACTTTATTTTTGTCTCCATTGGACTGAGGCATCGCTCAGAGGTGCCTACTCGGTCCTGCCCTCTACTCCCCACTGAGATCCTCCTGTAGATCCCCCCACAGGACTTCCCAGCGCCCCCCCCGTATCATCCCCTGGGGGAGTGCCCACCTCACCTACCTGTGAATTAGAGGGTCCATCCTGCAGGTGGCACCAGGGTCCATGAGGAAGGATCCGGTGTTGAGGATGTGGGGCTTGACCCCTGGGGCCCTTGTCGCCTCCTCGGTCCTACATAGAAACACAGACTTTGATGGCAGATAAGGACCGCTTGGCCCACCTAGTCTGCCCATTTCCCTAACTACAGGATAAGCTGCAGATCCTAGTTAACCAACAGCCTATTTCTTCCTACCCCTCACAAGAATTGCCTTATGTCTGTCCCATGCATTCTTGCATTCTCCCACAGTTTTAGACCCCAAAACCTCCTCAGGAAGGCAGTTCCATTCGTCCACCACCCTCTCTGTGAAAAAATGCTTCCTCACATTGCCCCTGAGCCGTCCCCCCTCTATCTTCAAATTGTGTCCCCTTGTTCTTGCACATCTCTTTTTCTAAAAGATGCTACCCTCTTGGACTTTATTGATTTCACTGAGGTACTTAAAAGTTTCATTCATGTTCCCCGTCTCCCTCCTTTCCTCAAGGGTATACATATTAAGCTCCTTTAGTCTCTCCTCATATGGCTTCTCTTGCAGACCTGGCGCCATTTTAGTTGCCCTCCTCTGGGCTGCCTCCATCCTGTCTATGTCCTTGCAGAGATGGGGTCTTCAGAACTGGATGCAGTACTCCAGATGGGGTCTCACTAACTGTCTGTACAGAGGGATAACAACTTCCTGTTTTCTGCTGGTGATGCCTCTCCCTATACATCCCAATATAACCTCTAGGTGGCGCTATCCCAAGGGCTACTACCCCTACCTGCGTGGCTAGTAGCAGGTTAAGAGGCCTGAGTTCTGAAACGGGTGCCTCCATCCGGAGGTCAGGGTTGGTAGTGGTCAAACTGACCTGAGCACAGCCCTCCAGGACACTGTAACCCCCCCTCTTTCCCTTCTAGTGGCCTGAGCAATATACGATAATCACTGTCACAGTACCCCTTGTACACCATACCAGTACCCACACAGTCTGCACTTACCACCAGGGCTGGTTCCTCTAGCTCGACCCTGGGGACCCCCTGTAAAACAAGGTTATGCACAGTAAATGTCAACAGTACAGTGCTCTTGGCAAAAACTGGATCAACAGTCAGGTTAAATGCAGCAAAAAAGTCAGATCTGATTTATTCAGGGGACTTGAACAAGGAAGGGGCATAGTCAGGTTAATTGGCTTAAAGGCTATATTAACCAAACAGTTATGCATGCGCTTTAAGTCCCCACACAGTCACATACTCTGGGTACCCAGGTAGGAAAATGGTGGGCTAGCCAGGAACGTTGCAGCTGGTTGGGGCCCTGTGATGAAAGGAAAGCAACATGCACAACGCACACTACTTGTAATCTGGAGCTGGAGGGCTCAGTTCATGAAAGAAAAAACAACAAGACAATCAGATGACAACACTAAATTTAGCTGTTGTTGCAGGGTGCTACCCTGATGTTTACTCACGATACCCAATACTGGACACAGGCAGGACGAAATCGAGACTGCAGGTTGTTGAGCTGGAGTGCCCAGAGAAGCGGGGCCCACACGAATCACCGAGGCGTCGTTCCTGTTCAAGTGTTGAGCAGGGGGCTGATCCCCAGGCTGGTCTCTTGTTGATGGCTTTTTCTGTGCAGTGGGTAGTCGGGCTGGGCCAGTGTGGCAAGGTCCAGGCCCAATGGAGATGATTTTGGATTCAGTCCGTGGAGCTGGATGCAGCTTCCAGCAAGCAGAATACAGTTCAAACCACAGTGGGGAACCAAATCGCGACCCACTAGCAGCACACAGCACATTTACATGTAAGGAAATTCTAATGCAGCTTCCAGCAAGCAGAACACAATTCAGACCACAGTGGGGAACCAAATCACGACCCACTATAAGCACACAACACATTCACATGTGAGGAAATTCCACTGTACCAGGCAAAAGGCTCTCTGGTCGTAATTACAGAGTCTCTGCACAATCCGGGAATTCAGAGGTGGCTGGAAGTCTAGACAGGCTGATCACATTCAGCAAATCTTCAGTCTTCTTCAGGTAGCAGCCTGGTCACAATTCAGTGGCTCACTTCACTCTCCAAGTTCGGATTCAGTCCAAAAAAGGCACAAGTTCCCTCTCCGGGACAGCAGACAGGCATGCAGGCCAAAACTCGGGCCTTTCCACAGTTCTCCCGCGCGAATCTACGCCGGGGCTGCTGCTAGAATCATTCAAGCTGTTATCTCTTCACTTCCCAACTCAGAACTGAAACTAGCTGCAAGCAGCTTGGGAATTTCCCCAAGATCCAAAAGGTTCGGTTGGCTGATCTGTCTGTCAGTCACAACAGGTTATTTTAGGAGCCAAAATGCAAAAACTACAATTCCTAAATGTTTTGACCCCACCAAGCCCCTGTAGGCAGGCTCCATTTTAGAGTCCCAACAGTACTGATTGGCCAATTCTGACAGTCCCGGGCCAAGTTGGTGGAGATTAACGAACAGTCCTTGCTGCAAAGAAGGCAGGTTAGAACAAACTGCAATATTATTAGTACTCTAACAAATGATCAGCAAACAAGCACATCTTCTAACAGAGCTCCCTTTTAGATTAATTAAGACTGCAATCCAGGCAGCTCTTAAAGAGACAGTACACAGAGGCTATACAGGCACTCTCTGGCAATACATTTAATCTGCTAAAATGCAGAACACCATCCTGGCAGTGAGCATGTAGGCTAACTCAAGGAAGACTTTTTGGGAACCCCCATTTGTAGGGGGGGGGTTACACCAGTATCTCCCAAGCCCTCCCTACTGCCTTCTCACATTGCTTGCTAACCTTAAGGTCATCTGATATGACTACCCCCAGGTCCCTTTCCATTTTTGTTGTTGTTACTATCTCCCCTCCATTGTGTACTCTTCCCCTGTGTTTTTGTTTCCCAGGCGCATTATTTTGCACATCTTTGCACTGAATCCAAGCTGTCATACTTCTGACCATCCCTCCAACCTTGCCTCCTTTTCCTTGTAGTTTCTTCCCTTTCTTGGAGTGCAGCCATGCAATGGCGTTTATGGCACCGACGAACACTGTCATGCCACCCGCAGCATCTGTTAGCGCCGCATGTTCTGGTGCTGCCCCCAGCCACCACCTGGAGTCACACAAGAGCGGCACTGCCCCAAAATCCCTCCCTGGGAAGGGGCAGCACTCCTCCGGAAGCTTGATCCCTTCCCTTCCCTGCTGACCCCAGGTGGCCCGAGTCCATTCCTGAACCCGGGTCACCAGCGTGGCATGATGTGTGGCATCCAGCACCTCAACCCTCAGTGCCACTGGACTGGCACCTGGGCCCTTTCTTAATTCTCCAAATTTCCATCTATAAGTCTCAGGAGTCGATTCAAAAAGTTTTAATAACATTCTGGAGGCAGTATAGCGCAGTGGGTTAAGGCTCTGAGCTGCAGATCTGGAGACCTGGGTTTGAATCCCACAGATGCCTAGGTGCTTACTGTGCGATCCTGAGCAAGTCACTTAACTTCCTTGTGCTCCCAGGTCACATCTGGAAACAAGCTTCGGATTAGTGTGCTACTCCTGGTTAAACAATGTTCCCTTTTAACTTTATTATATTCCATGCAGTCATTATCGTCCATTCGAGCAAATGCATGCAAAGCTCGGCCAGTAAGCAGTGGAGTTAGGTGGATCATCCAAGTAGGACTGTCTAACTTAAATTGCCCACAAACCCTCTCAATTGATTTTAAAAACAAATCCAGATCATCTCCTTCTTGGTATTGTGGGAACATTTTAGAATTAATTGTGGCTTCATGGGTTGAACCCCTTTTGCCATTACTTTACAGTTTGCCACACTGTTTGCTGGTGCAGTTTCTCCAGCTCAATCTCGTGCTGTCATTCTTTCTCTTGCTCTGCTGGTTCCTTCTCTCCTTCCTTTCACATAAAGATCTTATGCTGACGAATCTTCTCCCTGTCCTCTCGCATGAGGATCTTATGCTGGCAAATCTTTTCTCTTTCCTCTACCTCCAGCCTTATTTTCTCCCTTTCAGCCTCCAGCCTTGCCCTCTGCAATTCGACATCCTGCAGTGCAAGCTCTGCCTTCAGGATCTCAAGCTGAGGTTGATTGGGTTGCACAGCTCCTCCAGCTTGTGCCACAAGGTGTCCCCCTTGCTCACCTGCTGTGACCTCAGTCTTGCTACCTGGGTCACTGTCCTTGGTGACTGCCTGCTGACCAGGTAATGGGCCATGCCCATTGGAGATCATCTGCCCCTCCTGCAGCTGGTCATGCACCAGCTGGGCTCCCATGAATGCACTCTTTGGCATGCCCTCATAGAAAATCCTTCTCCCTGCACACAGCTCATGAAGCTGCTGTACATGAAATTTGACATAGCCTGAGGAGCTCATATTCTCTAGCTACACTGCACTAAGCTGTGTAGAAAAAGAAAACAGTAGTAAACTATGCAACCTTTTGAAATCCTGTTTCATGACTGTTAAGGTATATTTCTCTCTTACTATCAAATGAAAATCACTGTGACTGCCAAACCTAGACCGGGCAAGGTGCCCCTTACCTATCCGCTTACCAAAACACCTGCCCTATAAACCTCCCACCCTCCCCTCTCCTCACCTTCCCACCCCTCTGCTCACTTATGACAAAGTCTGTTCAGACTGATTTTCAATCTCAGCTGTTTCTTAATTTCCTAATCTCCTACTGAGCTGCACTTAGTAACCAATTTCTCCACCGCACTTCTCCCCTTCCCATATCCCTTCCCTCCTATTGACAAAGTTCAAGTAGGACGGAAATGACCTCTTACTTGTAAATGCTTTTAGAATCAAACTGTTTGTGTTGTCATATATTTAGTTTTAAAATACCCACTGTGATTCTACTTTGCTATACTGTATATAGAATATTATGTCTGGTTTGACCTGTCAATGTTATATGTCTTGAACTGCGTTATGACTGACTTGGAACCTTTGTAAAATAGCCTCATGGCTAAAAGGTATTAATCTGAAACTGAGAAATGAAATAAATAAATAAATAAACATTTCTGCTGGCACTCCGTCACCAGTGTGCCGTCTCTCTCTCTCAGAGTTCCTGCCTCACAGGAAAGCACACTGTATACTGGTACCAGTTGCAACACTGATCCCACCACGCTGCCACCAGTGTGACAAAAATTCCTCACCATTGACTTCAAGTTCACCGCAGCCACTGTGGTTTTTACCAACAGGAACCAGGGAAACCTGTTTCTTACCTCTTCCTTTACACAATGTCAAGAAGGTCAACACAATGACTGTGGGTAGAATGCCCCTTCAGAGACGGACCGAAAACAGAGTCCAGCAGAAACAGCAGAATTACCATTTTAAATAAAACAAGAAGTCACTGATTCTATAACAAACTCTAGCCAGAGCCGATACGGCTGTGACGAGCTGCCAAATGACCAAAGTTATATGTGTGAGTAGAAACATTTGAATGACTGGGTGTAACTCGGCCATTTTTTGGAGTTGTTTCACCAAATTTTCAACATGGGGGTTCTTGAGACCCCACCTCATGAACAGTAGCACTGTCGTTTCATTAATCGGTCCCGAAAAGTGATTCCATGCAGTGACCACGACATCGCCTTTCGCGACCAAGTAACAAAATGACAGTGACAGTGTTCATGAGGTGGGGTTCCAAGAACCCTATGTTGAAAATTTTGGTCCAAAATACCTAAAAATGGCTGATATATCAACATAAGTTGAAAACCCCATTGACTGTCATTATACCATGCTTACCTTTGATTCTTCAGTTTGCGTTCGGCTTTGAAGAGTGCAGACGTGTGTCCCAGTCCAGAGAAGATGACAGTGCCAACCTCCAGAGGTAAGTATGGGGTCGGGAGGTGGGTGGTCAGTGGGAGGGTGGGGATGGGGAGGGGACTGGAGCGACGACGAGGGACCGCTTTTACAGGTAAAAAAAAGACGTTAGGGGATGGTTTTCTTTATTTACAGGGAAAAAAACTCATAAATTTGGGCACACTGGGGAGGTCTCCCAGTGTGCCACATGAGTTGGGGGGGATACATGATGCTGACATGTGGGTTGGGCACCCCAATGTTGGCACAGGGACGGGGAATGGAGGGAGTGGGAGGACAGCAGCAGTGTGAGGGAGCGAACCCCCCCCCAAAAATTTGGGCACACTGGGGTGGGCTCCCAGTGTGCCACATGGGTTGGGGGTACAGGATGCCAACATGGGGATTGGGCACCCCAATGTCGGCGCAGGGATGGGGAACAGAGGGAATGGGGAGGACAGCAGCAGTGGGAGGGAGCGGAGGGTTTTATTTGCTGCTGGGACAGAATGGAGGGAGAGAGGAAGGACAGCAGCAGTGGGAATGAGCGGGAGGAATGCCATCTGCAAGATGGCGGTGGCGACGCAACTGCGCATGCATAGTTGCAGTGAATGGCATTCTGCAATTCCCAAGATGGCAGCGCCAGTGGAACTGCACATGTGCGCAAGGCACGCATGGGCAGTTCTCATACCGGAATGTGAAAGTAACAGCCACAATAGTGTGGCTGTTACTCCGTAGTGGCCAACCATGGTGGAGTACTCCCAGCTCTGTTGGACTTTCAGAAGGATGATTCCAAAAGTGCAATGGAAGCATGCCATGATCAGCCATTTCCAGGCTAAAGATCGCAGAATGGCTGTAGGCTCCACCCACAGCCATAAAAATAGAAGCTTTTCTAAAATACTACACGTATTTACAACAGGATTTATGTAAAGGATTATAGTTTACTAGAAATTAAAATAAATGGAAGTTATACAAGGCAGGTTGCAGACAGAAGAATCTAAGCCATTCTCACTTTAAAAACCTATTCATTTACCTGCTGCTGGCTGAAGAAAACACTATTCCCTAAGCTGTCTTTCTTACCAGACCTCTAGCTGAAGGGCTCTGGCATTTCAGATGTTCCAAGTCCAAGAGGAGGAGCTTCCTTACAGCACCACGATATATTTCTTACTCCTGTGGGGAAGGGTCTCCTTCCCATTGAGTGACAGTTCCATGCTGCCCCACCCCTTTGAGTGTGTGTGTGTGTCCGCCCTTCAGCACCTCTTGCTAACATTATGACATGCACCTGGGTCCTTTGTCTAACGTGGGGACATCTCCAGGAAGAACTCCCCTTTGGGTTTATTGCCATATTGCCTCCCCCATAGCTTTCCTGTTAACTTTCCCACTAGAACCATCAGTCCCTCTACCATGGCTGACATAAGCTGTCACATGCTACAGTACTTGATCATGTGATCTGGTAGCCATCTTGGACCTGAAGCAGATGCATATTCAGAAAAGAATAAATAAATAAAAGAATACATGGTTCTGGTCCCCTTTCCTGTCACAGACACACTTGACACATCTTTATCAGTGACGTAGTAGATGGGATCAAAGGTTAAAATCTGCCTCTTCGCAATCTGGGGGTTATCAAGAAGAGTGACCTGAAGAACTCGACACACTGCAGGAGTGCAGCAAAAGCAAATGGGATGCTGGGCTACATAGACAGAGGGATTACCAGCAGGAAGATGGAGGTCATACCTCTAATTCCCCCTACCCCCGACCACCACCTTTTGGCTTCTGTCCTTCAACCAGTTTGTGACCCATTTCATAATAAGTTTTGCTTTACCCGGACACCATTGTAAACAAGCTCTGCTCAATAGTTTATATCCTAAAAAAAACCTTTATTGAATTTTTGCTGTATCATTTATTAAAATTAACATCAAAGCTTTGCATAAAACACAACATCATTTGACTACTCATGGAAATTACTTGAGTCATTTCAAAAGTTAATCCCCCACTGCAGTCCATCGCTTCAAAAACTAATAGGATTACAAGTCAGATGACAGACTGTCTAAAGTGATAGATTTGGGTCTTGATCTCAATTCCAAACCCCCACATTTAAGAGACACTTTAAGAGAATATTATGGGTGCATTCTAGGTGCAGTTGCTATGATACTTGAACAGATGATTTATCTGGTGTATGTGCTTGGTATTATTACTACATAATGTACTATAGATTTACAACTGCATATGTAAATAGTAAAGTCTGTTGCTTTTTTTTTTTTTACTGCAGGGATTTTTACTTGTGTAACTCCCCTACAAATGGGGATTCCCAAAAAGTCTTCCTTGAGCTTGCCTAAATGCTCACTGCCAGGCTGGTGTTCTGCGTTTTAGCAGTTTAAATGTGTTGCCAGAGAGTGCCTGTATAGTCTCTGTGTACTGTCTCTTTAAGAGCTGCCTGGATTGCAGTCATAATTAATCTGAGAGGGAGCTCTGTTAGAAGATGTACTTGTTTGCTGATCATTTGTTAAAAGTAGTCATAGTATTGCAGTTTATTCTAACCTGCCTTCTTTGCAGCATGGACAGTTCTGTTTGTTTCCATCATCTTGGTCCTGGACTGCAGAATGGGCCAATCAATACATTTGGGACTCTAAAATGGAGCCTGTCTACAGGGGTTTGGTGGGGCCAAAACTTGTAGGAATTGTAGTTTTGGGCTTTTGGCACCTAAAAAAACCTGGAGGGGGAGCCCTTGATGTGACTGACAGACAGATCAGCCAACCGAACCTTTTGGATCTTGGGGAAAGTCCCACAATGCTTGCAGTTTCAGTTAGATCTAAGTTGGGAAGTGAAGAAGTAACAGCTCGAGATAGTTCGAGCAACAATCCATAGTGGATTCTTGTGGGAGAACTGTGGAAAGGCCTGAGTTTGGCCTGCATGCCTGTCTGCTGTGCCTGAGAGGGAACTTGTGCTTTTTTCAGACTGAATCCGAATTTGGAGAGCGAATTAAGCCACTGAATTGTGACCAGGCTTTAACCTGAAAAAGACCAAAGATTTGCTGAATGCGATTGGCCTGTCAGGACTTCCAACTACCTCTGAACTCCTAGATTGCGCAGATACTCTGTAATTGTGACCGGAGAGCCATTTGCCTGGTACAGTGGAATTTCCTTACATGTGAATGTGCTGAGGGCTTATAGTGGGACGTGATTTGGTTCCCCACTGTGTGTCTGAACTGTGTTTTGCTTGCTGAAAGCTGTATCCAGCTCCACGGACTGAATCCGTATCCATTTCCATTTGCCTGGGCCCTGCTACACTGGCTCAGCCAGAATACCTGCTACGCAGAGAAAGTCATCGACGAGAGACCTGCCTGGGGATCAGCCCCCTGCTCAACACCTTGAACAGGAACGATGCCTCAGTGATTTGTGTGGGCCCTTCTTCTCTGGGTACTCCAGCTCAACAGCCTGCAGTCTCAATTTTGTCCTGCCTATGTTCAGTATTGGGTATTGTGAGTAAACATCAGGGTAGTTCCCTGCAACAACAGCTAAATCTAAAAGTGTTGTCATCTGATTGTCTTGTTGCCTTTTCTTTCACGAACTGAGCCCTCCGGCTCCAGATTACAAATAGTGTGCATTGTGCATGTTGCTTTCTTCCATCACATGGCCCCAACCAGCTGCAACGTTCCTGGCTAGCCCAGCGTTTTCCTACCTGGGTACCCAGAGTGTGTGACTGTGTAGGGAGTCTGCACTGCATGCATAACTGTCTGATTAATATAGCTTTTAAGCAAATCAACCATATTACACCCCTCCCTTGTTAAAGTCCCCTGAATAAATCAGATTTAACTTTGTTTGCAGTTAACCTGACTGTGGTTCCAGTTTGTGCCAAAAGTATTGTACTGTTGCTATTTGCTGTGCTTAACCTTGTTTTACAGGGGGTCCCCAGGGTCAGGCTAGAGGAACCAGCCCTGGTGGTAAGTACAAACAGTGTGGGTAATTCCCTGGTGAATAAGGGTCATTGTGAAAGTAATTATTGTATATTGTTCAGGCCACTAGAAGGGAAAGGGGAGGTTACAGTGTCCCGGAGGGCTGTGACCAGGTTAGCTTGACCATTAACAACCCTGACCTCCGGGTGGCGGCACTCATTTCATTACCCAGGCCCCTTAACCTGCTACTAGCCAAGCAGGCAGGGGTAGTAGCACTTAGGATAGCGTCACCTAGGGGTTACACTTGCATGTGACATATATTATTATAATGTAATGTCTTTCCTATTGCAACCTCCCCCGAGTCTCCAAGCATGGCTGAATTTGGGTCAGTGATTCAGCCCATCTTCCTGATAAAATGATGTAACCCCCAGGTGGCGCTGTCCCAAGGGCTACTACCCCTGCCTGCTTGACTACTGACAGGTTGAGGGGCCTAGGTTCTATGGCGGGGTGCCTCCACCCAGAGGTCAGGGTTTGTAGTGGTTAGACTAGATTGGTCACAGCCCTCTGGGACACTGAGATCCCCTTTTATTCCCTCTAGTGGCTCACACAGTACACAGGAGTTACAGCCCCAAACCCCACATATACACACTGTTCACTCATAAAGTACCACTTACCCTCGAGACTGATTCTGTAGCACATCTCTGAGGACCCCCTGTAAAATAAGGTTAAACAACATACACAGCAAAATACAATACTGTTTCCATAAGTACCAACACCACAGACAGTATATAGTATAACAACAACAAATCTGATTTATTTAGGGGACAGTAACACGGGAGGAGGCAATCAGGTTAATTGGCAGAATTAAATCACAGCACTGTGCACACATACAGGGTCTGAAAAGTCACACTCTGGGTACCCAGGTTGGGGGGGGAGCTAGCCAGGTCTGTTGCCCAGGGTTGGCCGACAGGTGCAGATGGACAGGGCCCTGTAGAAGAAAATATATGCACAACACCCAATTGTAATCTGGAGCCGGATGGCTCAGTCCATGAAGAAGTGAAACAACAATACTTAGATGACACACTTGTAATTGAAAACAGGCTGCAGGGGAATAGCCTGATTTGTACTCACAATACCCAAGCTGAGAACCGGAAGGTGGATGTTCTTTTGGGTTGCCAGAACAACAGGGCATGGAGACAAGGTCCTTCTGACTGGACCCCACTGCAGTAGATAGCAAACGGAATTAGTCCGAGACAAGCTGGGGTTTGCTTCCAGCTTCAACACACAACACACAGCACAGGGGATTGGAAATAGCGATTCCCCACAAGCACTACACACATTCATATGTAAAAGGAAAGTACTATACCAGGCAGGCTGCTCCTAGATCCCGATTGCAATTACTGCAAAATACCCGGGAGCACACACAGCAGCTTCAGTTCCTGACAGACCGAGTGTCATTCAGCGATTTCTCCAATCTTCTATAGGGTGAGCCTGGTTTCCACACTTCTGGTGCTTCTTTCTCCTCACAACTCAGATTCAGTCCAAACTGGCACTCATAACGGCTGCAGGCCGAAACTCAGGGCCTCACACGTGCTTCCCGCGCTAAACTACACACCGGAGAAGCACATAGCTCCTTCTCTCTTCACTGTCACAACTGTTCTGAGCTTTCCAGTAACAGAGCAGGGCATTTCCTCCAAATCCAAAAGGTTCCAGTTGGCTGATCCTCCTTGTCAGTCACTACAGGCTCCCTCTATTGGTGAAAAAAGGCACCAAGGATTCCAAAACTACATTACTCAGAGGCTTTTTCCATTCAGCCCCCTTTTGAGCAAGCACCAGCTTGTAGTCCCTGTTCTGGTTGGCCCAAGCAGTCTCCATCTTAGGGCTCTCACATATTGATTGGTCCCACTCGGCAGTCCAGGACGAAAATGAAAGAGTTACACTACACAGTCCTCGCTGAAGGGAAAGCAGGTTAGACAAACTATATTTTCATTGTCACTCTAACAGATTACCAGCAGACAGTTACACCTTTCAGTAAAGCTCCCTCTGTGCGTTTAGCGATGGCAGAAATGGAGTGAGTAGCCAGCAGCTCGGGCGGGATTTGAGCATTAAATACACAGTCCCCCCCATACAAACTAATTAAGTCTGCAAGCAAACAGCTCTTAAAGAGACAGTGCGTGGAGGCTCAAATAGCACTCACTTGGAACTACATTTAAACAGCTTAAACGCCGAACACCGCCCAAACTTGGAGCATTCAGTCAAGCTCCTGGAAGACTTTTGGGAACCCCCATTTGCAGGGTGGTTACACCCTTCCTGGCCTGGAAAAACTTGGCATCCACGTCAAGTAAGTACCCCCATAAGTTTCAATATAACCATATACATTTACATCAGTATCACACTAGGCTTATGCATGTAATCATCAGTCAACATATCACCTTACCAGAAACACATTTCTAAAACTTTTCAGTACACCATTTTTTACACAGTATTATACACACATTGTACCATAACTCAGGTTATTACCTCCTGTACATGAAACCTGAAGAGAGGGGGCCCTTCCCTATCAGGTACCTTGGGGCTGGATGGGGCAGGGGCACTATACCTAGAGGGCAACATAAGTAACTTGGAGTTAGCACTGATGTTCAGTTTGGGCAATGAGCTTGGGGACACATACACTCCTTTATGGACAACATTGAGAGGCAAGTTCACAGGCCTCCCAAGGGAATCATAACTGAGGTGCACCACAGACGTTACAGCTCAACCAGTCTTCTAGGGGGAACTGTTACAGTCTGTGCACCCTGAGCCTCATTTTCAGCATTGTCCTCACTTGTCAGGGGAGTCTCCATTGGGGTAGAGAGGCTAGAACTTGGGGCACTTTCAGCTCCAGGAGTTACAATCTCTGAGTCCACAACACTTGGCTCACATGGAGAGCTTTCGGACACTGGCAGTGGACCATCAGAGCACTCAAAATACTCTTCTTGTTCTGGTATATCACCAGTCTGTTCTAGTTCATCATTTTCCTCCTCTGAAAGCTCAAACAGTTCAACCATACACAATGATTCCATATCATCTGACTTGATGCTTTGCACTTCACTTTCTGGGAGCATTGGCTCCAGGGACAAAGCTGGGGGCTTAGACAGTCCAGAAGGCCCGGCTTCATCTCCAGGATTGACTAGGGGATTGCCCCGAAACAATTGACTCAGTTCGTAAGAAGGGTAGTATTCAAAACTACACTCACTTTCCTCTGACATGGACTGACAGTCATGTTCAACTGGGACTTGTGGAGGGGAACACCTTAACTCAGCTTCTGTAGGTGCAGACTTTCTTTGCCTTTGCTTAGCAGCAGCTCTAGTTACTGGTCCAGAGGGAGCACTTTCTGGGGGTGCAGACTCAATCAAGATTTGTCCAATGGGCAGTAAATTATTTCTATGCATTGTTTTCACATCTTTTGAGTTATTCTCCGGCCTTACTTTGTACACAGGCAGATCATTTAGTTTGCCTATCACAATGTGGGGGAGGCCACCTATCTTCAATCTTGTGTTTGCCATACAGTCCCAGAGTTCTTAGCAACACCTGATCTCTCTCCTGGAGTTCCAGTGCTTTCACTTTTTTATTATAACTCTCCTTGTTGGCCAGATTTCTTTTGGCAGCCATGGTTTGAGCCAGTTGATACCCATGATTTAGTTGGGCCTTTAACTTTTGCACATACTGTAAATGCTTATCAGCTCGAACCCCATTTGGGGAAACTCCAAAACAGACATCTACCGGTAGTCGGGCTTCTCTTCCAAACATCAGGCGATAGGGGGAGAACCCAGTGGCATCACTTTTGGTGCAGTTGTAGGCATGTACCAGGGGGCTAATTTGTTGGCTCCATCTGGGCTTGTCCTTTGGGTGGAGGGTGCCTAGCATATCTAGCAAAGTGCAGTTGAAAAGTTCAGGCTGTGGGTCCCCTTGGGGTGGTAAGGGGTGGTTCTGGACTTTCACACTCCCCACAGAGAAAGCATCTCTTTGATCAGACGACTCTCAAAGTCCCTCCCTTGATCAGAATGGATTCTTTGTGGTGCCCCATAGTGAACAAAAAAGTTTTCTATAAGTACTTTGGCCACAGTGGATGCCTTTTGGTCCTTGGTGGGAAAAGCTTAGGCATATCTCGTAAAATGGTCAGTGACCACCAGCGCATTACTGATATTTCTTTGATCTGGCTCCAAACTCAGAAAGTCAATACAGACCAGCTCCATGGGGGTGCTGGTGGTGATGTTAACTGGGGGGCAGCCCTCAGGGGCAAAGCTTTCCTCTGTAAGCAGCAACTACAAGTTCTAATGTGTTGTTCAACATTAGCCCCCATCTTAGGCCAATAGAATCTGGATCTCACCAAGTCAAGTGTTCTGTCTATGCCAAGGTGCCCCATGTGGTTGTGTAGGGACCTTAGCACCAAGTCTCGAAAAGCAGTGGCAAAAGTAGTTGTTGTTTATCTATTTGTCCCCCTCTGTCTACTGCTTCTCTGCATAACAGTCTATTAATCAGTTTCAACTTAGGACCCTCCTTGTATAACAGTGCAGTTCTCAAATCAGTGGAGCATAACTTGGATACATCTTTCCCTGCGTAGAGGGCTTCTAGAGCTGATTTGATCATGGGATCTCAGGATTGAGCCCGCTGAATACTGTCATTGTCCAGCTGAGGCAGTGCTCCAGTGTCTATTGCAGAAAAGTGGCAATAAGCAGCAGGTATGCAATTCTCAGACAGTCCCAAACAATCCACCATACAGTCCACTGTGTCTGTGGACATTTGTTCCTCCCTGTCAAACTTCTGGCAGAGTGCTCGAATATCAGGTTCTGATAGTCTGACCCAGTCATTCTGGGGAACAGGCCTCCGTGAGAGAGCATCAGCATCTATGTGGTCCAGGCCTGCTCTGTATTCAACAGCATAGTTGTATGTAGATAATGCAGAAAGCCACCTATGACCAGTGGCATCCAACTTAGCTGAAGTCTGCACATAGGTCAAAGGATTTTTGTCAGTTTTTACTAGTATCTTAGCTCCATACAAGTACTCGTGGAATTGGTCAACAATGGCCCACTTCAAAGCTAGGAACTCTAACTTATGTACAGGATAGTTCTTTTCGGATGGGGTCAGGCTTCTACTGGCAAAGGGCACTGGTCTCAGGCCATTCTCGTGCTCCTGGTACAACACAGCCCCCAAACCTTGCAAACTAGCATCGGTGTGTAGGACATAGGGTTTTGCTGGATCTGCATAGGCCAGGACAGTAGCATGGGTAAGTTGATATATAATCTCATGAAAAGCAGCTTCACAATTAGGTGTCCATCATGCCCCAAAAACTTCATTAGGATGGAAATACACTCTCTGTCTCAGGGGGAGTTGACCTCTTGTATTTTGTTGTGGGTAGGAGGGTAACCTTGAGTAAGATTAAGTAAAGGACGGATCACTCTTGAATAGTCCTTGATGAAACGGCGATAGTAGCCGCAGAATCCCAGGGATCTTTGCAGTTCTTTTAGATTTTTGGGCTGTGGCCAGGTGGTCAAGGCCTCAACTTTACTTGGGTCGGTCTCTATTCCCTCGGTGGAGACTATATGCCCCACATACTTTACACAGGTTTGGAAGAACTGACATTTATCGATGGACAGTTTCAGGCCAAAGTCTTCCAGTCAGTCCAACACCTTGAATAATCTGCTCTCATGTTCCTCCAGTGAGCTGCCAAACACAATAACATCATCTAGGTATACCAGGCACTCTAATAAGTTCGGGTCCCCCACTGCACGCTCCATCAGTCTTTGAAAAGTGGCTGGGGCACCTGAAATCCCTTGAGGCATCCTCATGAATTCATAGAAGCCAAGTGGACAGATAAAGGTGGTCTTCTCCCGGTCTTCTGGGGCCATCGGGATCTGGTAGTACCCACTGCAAAGATCCAGCACAGAGAACCACTTGCTACTGTTCAGGCAGTCCAAAGCATCCTGAATGTGGTGCATTGTATACTGATCAGGGATAGTGCGCTGGTTTAAAGTGTGATAATCCACTTACATCCTTAGTGTCCCATTCTTTTTTCTCACTACCACGATAGGGGAAGCATATAGGCTTCTGGATTCTTGTATTACTCCAGCAGCAAGCATCTCTTGCAGATCAGGTGCCAGGCGTCAAGACCTCTCACGAAATGGCCTTTCATCATGCAGCCGGATGTGGTGCTCAGCTCCTTGCATACATCCTACGGCCCATTCCTTTAAAGAAAACACCTGGTCTCTCTGGCAAGCTTTCCACTGATTCTCATCTTCCATTCAGCTGGCAACGGGGAGTCCCCAAAATCAAACAAGTCGGTCGTCACTCTGTCATTTTCCCCCGAACACTTGTTACTGGGTAGCACTGCAGTATCTGCACAATGTACATTAGCCAGGGTGCAACCTCTGTCTACTCGAATCTCTCTATCAGACACATTATGAACTTGAACCATTACCCTTCTGGCATAAGCATGGGCTCTGGCAGGCAAAATACTTGGCTTGACCATCAGTCCTTCTGGCAATTTCCCATCGCCTGGTGCATCCAGCATGAGGATTTTATTCTTGACATCCTTTCTGATACGGACTTCCCCCTGTAGGGTACACTGGGCATTTGGCACCAGGATCAGAGACTCAGGATCCTTCTTCCAGGCAATTCCAACCGGTTCCTCTGGTTCCACTTTTTTAGCATCTCTCTGTGCCTCATAGGCCTTCTTGATCAAGGCCGGAATTCTTAAAGCTCTACTAGTGCTTGACCCCTGTTTTTCATAACACAACTGCGCCAACCGTCCAAACATATGCGCATTCATCCCAATTAGTAGAGGAACCCCATCATACAGTTCAGTAGGGGGACACACTAAGGCCAGGGTCTCTACTTGCTCTGCCACTCCAGCCACGGAGGTGGGAAAAGACAGCCAAATTTGGATATATCTAGAGTAGGGGTAGGCCTTCTCACTTAACCCCCAGACATGCAGCCCCTCCAACAGTTGTAAGGGTACATCAGACAAATGCTTCTGATACGAGTCTTGGAACATAATTGTCACTTGGGAGCCACTGTCTAATACAGCTCTGGCAGACTCTCCATTCACCTTTACAGTGGTCTAGATGGAGGGACCCACTATTCTGGACCAGTCTGGAGAGGCAGTAGCGGTGGCCTGAGCAACTGACCTTGCCACAAAGGGATGTGAGTTAGCATTTCTGAGACCCTCACTGGAATCATTTCATGCACCTCTTAACCACTGATTTCTTCTCTGAAGCTCTCCCTGTAGCCTATATACCTCTTTGTCTGGGTCCTTTTGAGACCGGCACTCTCTCTTCATGTGCCCACACTGGGGGCCAGGTTGGGGGTACTATCAACTGGGAACCTTGGGGCCATCTCGTTCTGTGGCGTGATAAGCATTTGGAGGTATCTCATCAATTTCCCCACTTCCATGATCAAGACATCGAGTTTTGAGCTGTTGTCAGCAGGAGATGCATGGGTGGGTACCCCCAACCCATAAGCAGATGCAGTCGGATGAGGGTCGGGGCCTGTACTTGCAGGAGCGGCCTTCATAAATAGACTGTTTTTTGTTTCCCTGAACTCTCTCAGCAGTTCACCCCATGGTGGCACACCCTTTTCCTTCTCAGAGCACTCATTAACTGCCAGCCTCTGCCCCTGAACTTCACTTGACGGGTCACCCTCAGTCACTTGGGTCGTAGCAGCAGCTATTGGTGCAAGTCCGTCCCGGGGTCGCCTTTTCTCAACCCCTCGAATTGCTCTCATTAGCTCATCATAGGAGGGTGGGGATTCCAGTCAATTGGCCAGGTGTAACTGAAGCAACAGCAGTTCTGAGAAGGGGGCAGACTTAAGGATCCTGTCCAGCCTGGTTCGGTCCAATTCAATCTCTGGCAAACTACCCTTTCTGAGGCATTCTTGCAACAATTTTTCCAGTCGAGATACATACACAGACAAAAACTCCCCTTGGTACTGTTGTGCATTTCTTACTCTCCACCACAGGTCCTCATCGGAATCTGGGCTCCCATACACATTCTCCAAGGCCTCAAGATAGTCCTGTGCAGTCGCTTGAGGGTTACTGGCCCGTTTGGCACGGATGGTAGCCAGGGCAGGACCTCGGAGGCTCTCACTTAACCTCTTTCGCTTTTCTGCTTCTGAGCATTGCCATTCTAGCACTTGAGGGGCAACATAGTCTATCCAGATCTCCCAGTCATCCTCTCCTTGTGGGGTGGGGAGGGTGCTGGAGAAAATTTTCAACCTGCGTAAAAGTCGTGACTATTGGCAGGTACAGACATAGGGGCTAGCACTGGCAAAGAAGGAGGGGCAATAACGGGTGCTGGAGGGGGAGAGGGTGTTGGTGGAGAAACGTTCTCAGGTGGCAATAATAGTTCCTTTAAATCTTCCACAGTTTTCCCTTCCTCCAGCAACAATTTAACAAATTTCCTCTCAAAAGTTTCAGATAGTTGGGGGGGCTCATCCCCCCTCGGGTCTTTACTGTCCTTAGTTATCATTCTCCAGGTAGTGAAGGCTCCCTCTGGGATAATAGTCTGTGGCACTTTGGAGCTATCTATGGGGTCCTTATACCCTACTAGGGCCATGAAAGTGTGGGTGAGCAGATCAGCATGTCGACCCACCACCACAGGGTTTTGTAAACCTTCCATCTTGGAAAGTACTCCCTGTACAGTGTCCGTATTGATACCCAGGGGGATGTCCAGGATAAGCATAGCATTTTGTAGGTCAGTCTCCTCCCCAGTACACCACTCCACCAATCGGTGCACAGCCACTTCTGTCAGGGTACCCATTTATTTTTTTAACAGTGGTTCGTAAATGTGGCCACTAGAGGACACAAAATCCCAGTGGTGAACCTCCAAGATGTAACCACCAGGTGGTGCTGTCCCAAGGGCTACTACCCTTGCCTGCTTGACTACTGATAGGTTGAGGGGCCTAGGTTCTATGGCAGGTGCCTCCACCCAGAGGTCAGGGTTTGCAGTGGTTAGACTAACTTGGTCACAGCCCTCTGGGACACTGAGACCCCCTTTTATTCCCTGTAGTGGCTCACACAGTACACAGGAGTTACAGCCCTAATACCCCATGTATACACACTGTTCACTAATAAAGTGCCACTTACCCTCGAGACTGATTCTGTAGCACATCTCTGAGGACCCCCTGTAAAATAAGGTTAAACAACATACACAGCAAAATACAATACTGTTTCCATAAGTACCAACACCACAGACAGTATATAGTATAACAACAACAAATCTGATTTATTTAGGGGACAGTAACACAGGAGGGGGCAATCAGGCTAATTGGCAGAATTAAATCACAGTACTGTGCACACATACAGGTTTGAAAAGTCACACTCTGGGTACCCAGGTTTGGGGGGGGGGGCTAGCCAGGTCCGTTGCCCGTTGTTGGCTGACAGGTGCAGATGGACAGGGCCCTGTAGAAGAAAATATATGCACAACACCCAATTGTAATCCGGAGTCGGATGGCTCAGTCCATGAAGAAGTGAAACAACAATAATTAGATGACACACTTGTAATTGAAAACAGGCTGCAGGGGAATACCCTGATTTCTACTCACAATACCCAAGCTGAGAACTGGATGGCGGATGTTCTTCTGGGTTGCCAGAACAACAGGTCATGGAGACAAGGTCCTTCTGGCTGGACCCCACTGCAGTAGATAGCAAACGGATTTAGTCCGAGACAAGCTGGGGTTTGCTTCCAGCTTCAACACACAGCACACAGCACAGGGAATTGGAAATAGCAATTCCCCACAAGCACTATGCACATTCATATGTAAAAAGAAAGTACTATACCAGGCAGGCTGCTCCTAGATCCCGATCGCAATTACTGCAAAATACCCGGGGAGCACACACAGTAGCTTCAGTTCCTGACAGACCGAGCGCGATTCAGCAATTTCTCAAGTCTTCTATAGGGTGAGCCTGGTTTCCACACTTCTGGTGCTTCTTTCTCCTCACAACTCAGATTCAGTCCAAACTGGCACTCACAACGGCTGCAGGCCGAAACTCAGCACCTCACACGCACTTCCCGCGCTAAACTACACACCGCAGAAGCACAGAGCTCCTTCTCTCTTCACTATCACAACTGATCTGAGCTCTCCAGTAACAGAGCAGGGCATTTCCTCCAAATCCAAAAAGGTTCCAGTTGGCTGATCCTCCTTGTCAGTCACTACAGGCTCCCTCTATTGGTGAAAAAAGGCACCAAGGATTCCAAAACTACATTACCCAAAGGCTTCTTCCATCTAGCCCTCTTTTGAGCAAGCACCAGCTTGTAGTCCCTATTCTGGTTGGCCCAAGCAGTCTCCATCTTAGGGCTCTCACATATTGATTGGTCCCACTCGGCAGTCCAGGACTAAAATGAAAGAGTTACACTACACAGTCCTCGCTGAAGGGAAAGCAGCTTAGACAAACTATATGTTCATTGTCACTTTAACAGATTACCAGCAGACAGTTACACCTTTCAGTAAAGCTCCCTCTGCGCGTTTAGCGATGGCAGAAATGGAGCGAGTAGCCAGCAGCTCGGACGGGATTCGAACATTAAATACACAGTCCCCCCAACAAACTAAGTCTGCAAGCAGACAGCTCTTAAAGAGACAGTACGTGGAGGCTCACCTAGCACTCACTTGGAACCACATTTAAACAGCGTAAACGCCGAACACCGCCCAGACTTGGAGCATTCAGGCAAGCTCCTGGAAGACTTTTGGGAACCCCCATTTGCAGGGCTTACACTGAAATAAATAAAATAAACTGAATATAACAACCCTGTATTAGACTAACATGCTTGTACAAGTTACATAACCTTCCTGTGCTTAAAGGGACACTGTCAGCCTTAGGCATCAAAGTGTCCCTAGTTTAAACAAGCATTTGTCAATGCCGAATGTTGTCGCGCTGGCATTGGCAGTGGCGGAGGTGGAGAGGCATAGAGCTGTGAGTTTGTTAATGTGTCCCAAAAGGTGATTTTACACAGCGAGTACGCCACTGTGCAGCAGAGCTGCGGAAACACGTTTTGGGCAGGCTGTGGAAAATGGCAGCTGGACTGTTGATAATGAGGTCTGCACAAATGCCAGTGGTGAAAATGTGGCATGAAAATATTGCAGACTGACGAAGTTACAAGGGTGTGGAAACTGCGCAATGCACGCTTGCAACACAGTCATTGTCTGGACTTTCGCCACCAAATTTTCAACATAGGCATTTTAGGACCTCTGTTGATGAATAGTGTCACCATTATTTCCTCAGTGTCCCGAAAAGTGATTTCACACAGTGACCGTGCAATTCTGCACTGGACGTGCAAAAACACATTTCAGCCAGCTCTACTGTTCATAAGGAGGTATGGAAAAATGCCAATGATGAACAGCTGGAGTGAAAGTATTACAAATTCACAGTCACGAGCATGCGTGCAAACTGCGCAACGTGCGCTCATAAAACACTCATTTTATTGACTTTCGTCCCTAAATTCTCAACATAGGTATTTTAGGACATCTGCTAATGAACAGTGTCACTGCCATTTTCATAATGTGTCTCGAACACGGGCTTTCCACAGCAACCGCGCTATTGTGCGCTGGAACCGCGAAAACAGATTTTGGTCAGGATGTGAAAAATGACAGCTATAATGTTCATTAGGAGGTGTAGAACAATGGCGCTGTTGAAAATGTGGAGTGAAAATATTATAAGTTTGCGAACTTATGAGCATGCGTGCAAACTGCGCAATGCACGCTCGTAACACAGTCATTTTATCGAGTATTGTCACCAAATTTTCAACACAGGCATTTTAGGACCTCTACTCATGAACGGTATCACTGTCATTTTTGTAATTTGTCCCAAACAGTGATTTCGCACAGTGACCATGCTATTCTGCGCCAGAAGTGCGAAAACACATTTCAGCAAGGATGTGAAAAATGACAGCTATACAGTTCACAAGAAGGTGTGGTAAAATGCCAATGTTGATAATGTGGCATGAAAATATTGCAAATCCGCTAACTTAC
The DNA here is from genome assembly GCA_016271365.2 of Neoceratodus forsteri. NCBI lineage: Eukaryota > Metazoa > Chordata > Ceratodontiformes > Ceratodontidae > Neoceratodus > Neoceratodus forsteri. Next base: position 1,473,386,146 of record CM028132.1, on the reverse strand, counting down.
AAGCGTGCATTGCGCAGTTGCTATGCACGCTTGTAAAACAGTAATTTTATGGAGTATTGTCACCAAATTTTCAACACAGGCATTTTAGGACCTCTGCTCATGAATAATGTCACTGTCATTTTTGTAATGTGTCCCAAACACTGATTTCGCACAGCGACTACGCTATTCTCCGCCTGAAGTGCAAAAACACATTTTGACCACGATGTGAAAAATGACAGCTGTATGGTTCACAAGAAGGTGTGGTAAAATGCCAATGTTGAGAATCTGGCATGAAAATATTGTGAATGCGCTAACTTATGAGCATGCATTGCACAGTTGCTATGCACGCTCGTAAAACAGTCATTTTTTTGATTTTTCCCACCAAACTTGCAACATAGGCTTTTTGAGAGCCCCTCTCATGAACAGTGCACTGTCATTTTAGTTACTCAGTCCCCAAGGTGATTCACACAGTGACTGCGAAATCATCTCGGGACTGAATAATGCCATGACAGTGCAAGAATTCATGAGAAGGGTCCCAAAACCCCATGTTGAAAATTTAGGCCAAAATTCCAAAATGCCCGAGATATGTATTAACGTTGAAAACCCCTATTCATTCCATTATACAGCTTACCAGCATTTCTTCAGTTTGTGGTCGGCTTTGAAGAGTGCAGACGTGTTCCCGGTCCACTGAAGATCATCGCCGGACTCTGCAGGTAAGTATGGGGTGAGGGGAGTGAGGGAGGCAGGTGCGTAGAGAGGGTGCGGGTGGGGAGGGGCATCGAGACTATGAGGGACCATTTTCATTTTACAGGAAAAAAAGAAAACCATTGTGGGACAGTTTTGTTTTGTAGGGATTTGCACGCTGGGGTGGGCTCCCAACGTGCCACCTATTTGGGGTGGGGTCTATAGCCGACGGGGACTGGGCACCCTCGTCGGCACACAACACGGGGGATGAGGAAGTAATGCCGATGGGTATTGGGCACCCCGTCGGCACACAAAGAAAGTGGGGCGAGCTGAGGGAGATTGGGCACCTCTCCGCATTCAACAATTGGGGGATGGGTTTATGCCAACAGGGAGTGGGCTCCCCTGTCGGCACACAAAGAAAGCGGGGGGGTTAACTAACAGGGGGATTGGGCACCCCCGAAGTCAGCAGTAGTTGGGCGGCTGCCCGTTCGCCGACCATGCTCATAATGTCGGCGAGCATGTAGGAAGGGTCCGCTGCATATGACGAGCTTTGCTTGGATTGCAGCAGACCTTTCCTTAGATGTGCTTGCCACATTATGAATGCATGGTATGGCGCGGCATGCAGGCTGATTGGGGAATGAGGGACGCACCTACCAGTGCATGCCCTGCATTCGCCCAACAGTGACCCCGCCTTCAAAGCTGCACTGTCCCACAATGTTGGCTGTGCAAGCGCACCAACATAAAAACATATTTTATGATTTGTTATCATGCTGTGGAGACTGCTGATGCAGCTGGTAGTTTGCTTCAGGTCCATTTCTCTTTTAAAAAGTGAAAAACTGACTACTCACCATACTGACTACACACCATACACACGAAAACATGTTTGTTTACATTTCTTGATCAACTCCCACTGCATCTTTTCTGGACTCAGGAACACCCCCAACACAATCTAGCCACTCATTATGCAGTGGGAGTGGAGGAGACTATTGTATCAGGAGTGGCTGCACTGTTTGGGGGTGTTTCTAATGTTCAGGAAGTGTGCACTAAGAGTGATTCAATGATTTGAAGCAAAGCAAGCCTGGGTATAACTATACATTACCATGCATTTCAGTTCTTATAAGAAAGGAGGAAGATAAAAGGAGGGGTGTTCCATAAGGAGGGGAGGGAGGCAGAACTAATGCTGCAGCCGTTAATCCTGCCCTCCCCTCCCCTCCTTATGGAACACCCTCCAGAGGTCACTAAGACTTGCCCAAATTCCTGGGATATCCACCTTTAAATACCTGTTAAATCAAAGTTTGAAGGAAACGTGTTCCTGTTACCGTTAGCTGCTTAGACAGCCTTGGATGGTAAACCACTTACTATTGCTGCCTTTACTTCTAACCCTAGCACTCTCCCCCCACCCACCTGTACCTCCCGCTTGTCTTATTTGCTACCTCACGTTTCGCTTCCTATCGTGACAACCTTCCCATCCTCCCTTCCTCCGTCCTTAACCTAATACCTAATCTAGCAGCCTCCTTTCTCCCTCCCTATTCCTAGACTAACCTCACTGTCTCTCATCTTTCTGCTACTCCTAGACTAGCCTCACAGTCTCTCATCTTTCCGCTTCCCCTTCTTGATTCCTAATCTTTAAACTACCCCCACCGTACATGTAATAAAATAATAAAAAAAACTGCTTACTGTTATTGTGCTCGTGTTCCTATGTGTATCCTTTTGTATTGCCGTTATGCTACCTTACTATGTACTTTGTACTTTCTTGTGTCACAAATGTATGTTCAATTGTATTTATCCCCACTGTTTTGTTCTTGGTAACTGTGTATTTGTCTTCCCTGGACCATCTTGCAAATGAGCTTGCTCAAAGATGTTCTGCCTGGTTAAATAAAAATTGAACTGAATTGAATAAAAGAACCAGCAACATAAATGAATTTTAGAGAGAGTAAGCAATCATAAAATGTGGGTTTTTACCTAGAAATAATATGATGCAAAAAAGGTTGACAATGTCCCTTTAACCTCTCTTTATAAAATGGGCCATGAAAATCATGTAACCTCATTGGCTGAAATATTTCACATGACCCCTGATTATTGTCTGACAACCACACACCTCACCTGACCTACATATTGTTTAAAGAAATAAAATCCCATTTTATAAGTGGGATAACATAGTCCAGGCTTCTCGGGTGGCTGTGGCACTTGGCTACACCTTGTGCTTAACAACCACCGAGGTGTGATTATTTCCTTATAACCTCCCACGTAGCCGGGTATTATCCCTTACATAATCTCTCTATAGTGTCTCTGTGCTGTCTGAATCACCCATGGAGCTGAAAACAAAAGCCACATTCTCTCCTCTCCGTATCCTGGATTGTAAAATGCTTTATAAAATGGATAGGGAGAAATGCTGTATCCTGATTGGCTAAAACTTGTTTGTACCCATTGGACTGGGAGACCACAACCAGTGGGTATGAATAAGTCCTGGTACCAGCCTACCTCAGTACCAAAAGTATCAGTGTGCACTCTCAGAACCTTCTGAAAGCTCCTGCTCATCAGCTGTTTCTGCAGCACCCTCTACTGGTAGCTTGCTAATACTGCCACATTTAACACACTGCAGAGGAATCATTTTACCATTGTTTTGTATCATTTTCTTTTTTACATGTTTTTAACAACTTAAAAAAAATTCATTCAATGTGTTTAGCAAAATACCCATTTTATAAGCTCAAGGAGACACTCCAGGGTGTTGGCTGCGGTGTCAGAACTGCACTCGGCCTGTGGCCTTGTGCCTTACAACGTCCCTGGGCATGTGGTGTGACACTGCAACCAGCATCCTGTCGTATCTTATTGCTTACTTGGGATATAGTTTGTATACAAGCTGCTATATAATAGCAAGAGTTCTGACCTGTGAAACAGGAGTTTTCAGGTTCAGGTACCACCAGAACCACTGACTCACTGTGCGATCCCGAGCAACTGACTTTAACCTCTCAGTGCTTCAGTCACTTTCCAGCTATAATAGTTGGTGGAAACAGGACCTCCTACTGAAAGTGAGAGGGTGCATCTCAGTGGTGGGCTCTTCTGGAGGGTATAAACTGCAACCTAACAACAGCATTATCACCTTCTCTAAAGCAAAGGACTAGACCTTCTGTGACAGCAAGCAGGGCCTGCAGGCGGTTGTGACCTCTTTGTCGAGCTGATGTTATCATCTGGAGCAGGACTTCTCCATATTTACTGCCATGTTAGTCTGAAGGTTTCCATTTATCAACCCTAATTCACGGTTTCTTAAAAACAAACTGTGCTGTGCTGGAAATATCCTTCAAAGCGGTGAGTAGTTCTACATGAATGAGACTGTCCTGTAATTTACAAACAACCCTTTGACCACACAAACATTTCTGCACCCAGTTTATGATGCAAAATGCCAAGGGCTCTGATATTGGGCTGGGCGTGTGCGTATTTGTCGATGCAATTTAGGATGCACTCATCCCACATGGGGGAGGGGGGCATGACGTGACACGAAAGGGGATTTATTTATAAACAAAATAATTTGATGGGCTAGCCCCATGCTGGGTGCGCAGCAGATTAAACTAATTAACTAAATGAAATACGACAGCATCTAGCCATATAAGGTAAATGACTTTTTTTGATTTCTGTTGTATATAATTTGCTAAAATCAATTTGACTAAAAATTATTTAAGTGGATTTTTTGTATGATATTAATTGATTTACTTACGTAAATATTTTTTTAGATGGTCAAATGTTCCTGATGAAGCTGTGTCAATTGGCAGCGAAACGCTAAATAAATTATATGACCAGAATGGCTATTCCATTAAAAAGAATGCTGATGAACCTTTTAAAGTGCATGGTAAGCAGTAATTACTTCCAGGATCCTCTCAAGTCCCATTCTTACCATTTGTTTACATGAACCAGTCATGTTTGGCATGCATTTTTATACACATCCCAGGGCAGCTTTACACAAAACCACATGTGTGTATGGTTTAGGAGAGGGTGCATCAAGCTACAATTGAAAATCCAATTCCATTTTTTACAGTCTGTGCATAAGCTTTTGAGCTGGGGGCTAATTATGTGACCTTAGAGGCTGCATAAGGAAGGAAGACAGTGCCAGTTTATTTTATTCTTTTGGTAGGTAACCCAGTAAGGCCTGTTTTCAGGGGCGATCTGGGATCACTTGGGAGTTTAAGTGACTTGCTCAGAGTCACACAGTATGCAAGTGGAGGTTGTGGGAATCAAACTCAGGTCTGTCTGCTGGATGTACCAAGCTCATTCACAGCTCATTACTCTAACCTCTAGCTTATACTGCCAGCAAAGGGTGAGGTGAATTATGTGAGTCGGGAGGCTAGCTCAGAGAGGATTAAGCTTAATTGTACAAAATGGGAAGGTAACTGTGTGAGCTCAGAGGCTAACTGTGAAATATGTGATGCTGTTTGTGCAAGGTGTGTCTAATTGTATGAGGAGTGATGTTAATTGTATAACGGTAGAGGGTACGGGAGATGTGACTCTAAATGCACAATGTGTGAGATAAATTATTCAGCTTTGAGGATACATGTGTGAGGTCTGAGGTCACTGTGTGTGCTGTGAAGCTAGAGTATTCATGTGAGCTGGGATCTGGTTAAGAGAGGTATTGAGCCAAGTGTGTGAGATATAAGGCTAATTGCACAAGTTAGGGGCTGATTGTGTTTTATTTGATTGTTACTAGGGAAATCTTTGAGCACAGATGCTCTTTTGTAAAGGTTTTGCTTCAGAAATGTTTGCAATAGTGACAGTGCAGGCTAACAACACTGAGACAACACAAAGTGTGTGAGGTATAATGCCTATTAAGAGAGCTGAAATACTAGTTGTATAAGCTGGGCGTCTAATTGTATGAGGCAGAGGTATGAAACTAATTAAGCTAAATAAATATAGACTACTACTGCTCAGTGGCGGAGCTAGAGGGGGGGCTAGGGGGTCGGTTGCCCCTCCTGGCTGCCCCAGTGTGAGCAGTGGTACCCCGCCACCATCTTTATTCAATGTTTAGTGCCCATTGTGGAGCCCATGATTACTGAATGGCTCCCCCGGCTCCCAAACGCTCCCAAACCTGGCTCTGCCACTGTGTACTGCTACTAATTAAGTGAACTTAGGCTGGTTGTGTGAGGCTAGTTGTATGAGCTTGAAGAGTAATTATATGAGGCATGAGGTTGATCGTGTGAACTGGGAAGCTGATCGTGTGATTTGGGAGGCCAGCTATGTGAGAGATAAAGCAATATGTGTGGGTTTGGCTGCTAATTGTGCGAGGTACAAGGCTAATTGTGTAAAGATGGCATAGCAGTAAACAGGACCTCTGGAATGTAATTGTTTCATTCTGCATAAAAATAAGTACCTTTACTACCACTAGTAGTTGTGTGAGGTAAGAGGCTAGTTGTGTGAGTTGGAAGGCTAGCTGTGCGAGGCATGAGACCACTTTTGTGTGCTGAGAGACTACTTTTGAGAGGTATGAGACTTACTGTACGACACAAAAATAGTTTCATGACCTGGGAGCTAATTGTATGAATTATAAAGCTAATTTTGTGAGGTATGGGGATAATTGTGTGAGGTATGAGGCTTGTTTTATGAGGCATAATGATAATTATCTGAGCTGGCAGTCTAGCTCTGAAAGGTGTGAGGAAATGCTTGTGAGTTGAGAGATTAATTGTGTGAGGTATATTCAGTTCAATTCAATTTTTATTTTACCAGGAAAAACACCATTGAGTAGGCTCATTTACAAGGTGGTCCTGGAAGGACACAACAGGACACAGTAATACAATTGATCAATATATATACAGTGCAAAAGACTATGCACATATACCAGTGGAATTGGCAGTACAGATACATTCATTGGTTGTTTCTAACAGTGGAGGTCTAGCTATACAACAAGACAACAGATACAATGAGATATGGACAGTAAGGTTCCTAAAGTATAGTTTTTGGAAGCAGAAGGTACGGAGGGGGGGGGGCCGGGAACACAAGACATTCAACAGACAGAATCAAGGATACTAAGTGCAATATGGACAACAACCAAATGAGAGAAGACACAAAGTGCTATTTGGATGGTACACATAAATTCCTCAGAAGATTTTGGTTTACGATTAAGCATAAGAGTTGCACTTTTCCTGCAATGAACGGTTCAGAAAGGATTTCCAGGTATGCAACCTAACAATCTGTGAAAGTTTTAGGGACTTTTGAAGGGTATTCCACATGGTAGGGAGAGCATGGTGTAGAGATGATACGCGATAGCGAGTTCTTATCCAAGGCATGTCAAGCAGTATATGAGTATTTTCTGAACGAATATACACCTGGAGTACGCTTGAGTAGATCAGAGATGTAGGGAGGGATCTTATTAGTAATGGCTCCATAGGCCCAAAGGGAGGCATTTTTCAACCTCCTGGCGCAAAGGGAAGGCCAGTCGAGTTGTGCATAAGTGGAACAATGATGGGTTTTAAAAGGGGTGTTGGTAATGAATTTTAACGCTCGATGGTACAGTGTATCAAGTTTAGCTAATGCAGCATTGGAACAGTAACTATGGAGAAAGTCTACATAATCTACAAGAGGGAGAAATGCGATTTGTACCAACCTTTTTTTGCCTTCTGGTTCAGCAGGTGCTTAATTCTGAAGAATAGACCTAGCCTTTGTCTGAAATTTTTAGACAGTTCCTCGAGATGTGTGATGAATGAGAGCTGGCAGTCTAGCCAGAAACCCAAATATTTGAATTTAGCCACTGCCTGAAGCGATTCCTTCAAAAGAGTTGTGATCTGAAGCTTAGAACCCATGGAGTTTGTGTCTACTTTATGGGCTTGGGGGAGAGAAACAGGACTTTAGTCTTTTTTGCATTAAGCAACAATTTCAGGTGAAGAAGATTTTGTTATAGCAAGGTAAATTCCTGCTGTAGCTCTGAGCAAGTGACCTCGAGGGTAGGCCTAGCGACATAAAGTACTGTATCATCGGCAAAAAGGTGAACATTTGCTGTCATAGTTTTAGAATCAATGTCATTTATATAAATTACAAATTAGCAGAGGCCCCAAGATCGATCCCTGTGGGACTCCTCTCTGCAAGGTTTTAAGGGGGAAGAGGTAAGCTTGGGCTTTGACCTGTTGTTGTCTACCTGTCAGATAGCAGGAGAATCATTGCAAGGTGATGGCATCTATACCAATGTTGTATAACACAGTCAATGATAAATCATGGTCCATGGTATTGAATGCCTTGCTCAGGTCCAAAACGTCTGCGCTGATGTGGTTTTTAGTGTCAAGTGCAGTTTGCCAATCATTTGTCACCTTAGCCAAAGCGGATACCATACTATGTTTTGGTCTGAAACTGGATTGTAATGGATTGAGAATGCTAGAGGTTTCCAAGTGTTCTCTTAGCTGAATATTAACCAGCTTTTCAAGTAATTTCAATATGTAACCCCTAGGTGGCACTATCCCAAGGGCTACTACCCCTGCCTGTTTGACTGCGGACAGGTTGAGGGGCCTAGGTCCTATGGCGGGTGCCTCCACCCAGAGGTCAGGGTTTGTAGTGGTTAGACTAGCTTGGTCACAGCCCTCTGGGACACTGAGACCCTCTTTTATTCCCTCGAGTGGCTCACACAGTACACTGGAGTTACAGCCCCAATACCTCATGTATACACACTGTTCACTCATATAGATACCACTTACTCTCGAGACTGATTCTGCAGCATGTCTCTGAGGACCCCCATAAAATAAGGTTAAACAACATACACAGCAAAACACAATACTGTTTCCATAAGTACCAACACCACAGACAGTATATAGTATAACGACAACAAATCTGATTTATTTGAGGGGCAGTAACACGGAGGGAAATCAGGTTATTGGTGGCATTAAATCACAGTACTGTGCACACATACAGGGGCTGAAAAGTCACACTCTGGGTACCCAGGTTGGGGGCTAGCCAAGTCAGTTGCCCAGCAAGTGCAGATGGATAGGGCCCTGTAGAAGAAAATATATGCACAACACCCAATTGTAATCCGGAGCCGGATGACTCAGTCCATGAAGCAGTGAAACAACAAGAATTAGATGACACACTTGTGATTGAAAGCAGGCTGCAGGGGAATACCTTGATTTGTACTCACAATACCCAAGCTGAGAACCAGATGGTAGATATTCTGGATTGCCAGAACAACAAGGCATGGAGACAAAGTCCTTGTGACTGGACCCCACTGCAGTTGATATCAAACGGATTTAGCCCGAGACAAGCTGGGGTTTGCTTCCAGCTTCAACAAACAGCACACAGCACTGGGGATTGGAAATAGCGATTCCCCACAAGCACTACACACATTCATATGTAAAAGGAAAGTACTATACCAGGCAGACTGCTCCTTGATCCCGATCACAGTTATTGCAAAATACCCGGAAGCAAACACAGCAGCTTCAGTTCCTGACAGACCGAGTACGATTCAGCAATTTCTCCAGTCTTCTACTGGGTGAGCCTGGTTTCCACACTTCTAGTGCTTCTTTCTCCTCACAATTCGGATTCAGTCCAAACTGGGACTCACAAAGGCTGCAGACTGAAACTCAGGGCCTCACATGTGCTTCCCGTGCGAAACTATACACTGCAGAAGCACAGAGCTCCTTCTCTCTCTTCACAATCACAACTGATCTAATCTTTCCAGTCACAGAGCAGGGCATTTCCTTTAGCTCCACACCATTCTGTTGGCTGGTTCGACTGTCACTCACAATACGACTCCCTCTGTTGGTGGAAAAAGGCCCAAGGTTAGAACTACATTTCCCAGAGCCACTGCCCATACAATCCCCTTGTGGCTGGCTCAAAATTGAGAGTCCAAGTTCTGATTCGTCCACAGGCTCCATTTTAGGGTCTCCCTATCATCCTGATTGGTCCAAGTCAGCTATTCAGGACCAAAATGAAAGAGTTACACTGAAACAGTTCGTGTTGAAATGAAGACAGGTTAGACAAACTACATTTTCTCAGTACTCTAAATGACTTCTGGCAAACAGTTATATCTTTCAACAAGGCTCCCTCTGCACATGTAGCGACAGCAGAAATGGAGCCAATTGACAGCAGCCCGAGCGGGATTCGAGCATTAAATACACAGTCCCCCCATACAAACTAATTAAGTCTGCAAGCAGACAGCTCTTAAAGAGACAGTACATGGAGGCTCAAATAGCACTCACTTGGAACCACATTTAAACAGCTCAGATGCCGAACACCGCCCAGACTTGGAGCATTCAGGCAAGCTCCTGGAAGACTTTTGGGAACCCCCGTTTGCAGGGGGGTTACAAATATGATAGGTAACAGTGATGTGGGCCAGTAGTTATTAAGGTCGCATGGGTCACCAGACATAAAAAGAGGTATTATATGTGCAACAGGATCAAACTAATAACCATGGATTTACTACCTCTGCAGGATATCTGCCTGGCAGTGGGCATTGATGGATCCCAGGGAGACACCTGAGGTAAGTCCCCCAAATTGGCAGGGGGGGGCTACGCTGTAAATTTTCAGGCTTACATGAGCCTCCCCTGGAATAGGCAGGGGTCTCCTCAGGGAGTCTAGCCTCACCATTTTAGAAACACTGGGCAAGTTTTATATACAATGTGTGAAGCTATTTGTGTGATCTGGGGGGTAACTGAGTGATGTACGTGTCTAACTGTTTATGTTTAGAGGATAATTGTGTGACATATGAGGCTAAATCTGTACGTTAGTAGTCTGTGAGGTATGAGGGTACATGTGTGAACTAGTTTGTTAATTAACAAGTTATGAGATTAATTTTGAGAGCTGGGTGGCTAATCATCTGAGGTTTAAGGCTAATTGTGTAAGCAGGAGGCAAACTGTGAAACGTATGATGATAACTGTGTGAGCTGTGGGGCTACCTAGAGGTATTCAACTAATTGTACAATGTGTGAGGCTACAGGTGTGATATATGAGATTAAGATATGGGAGACTAATTGTGTGAGGTATGAGGCTAATTGCACAAGGTGTGAAGCTACTGGTGTGATGCATGAGATTCGGAGTTGGGAGACTAATTGTGGGGGGTATGAGGATAACCGCACAAGGTGTGAGGCTACTGGTGTGATGTACTAGATTAGGAGTTTGAAGGCTTATTGTAGAAGATATGAGGCTAATCACACAAGGTGTGAGGCTACTGGTGTGATGTATGAGATTAGGAGCTGGGAGGCTAATTGTGGGAGGTGTGAGGCTAACTGCACAAGGTGTGAGGCTACTGGTGTGATGTATGAGATTCGGATTTGGGAGGCTACTTGTGGGAGGTATGAGGCTAACTGTACAAGGTGTGAGGCTACTGGTGTGATGTACGTTGTTAGGAGTTGGGAGGCTAATTGTGGGAGGCACGAGGCTAACTGTACAAGGTGTGAGGCTACTGGTGATATGTATGAGATTAGGATTTGGGAGGCTAATTGTGGGAGGCACGAGGCTAACTGTACAAGGTGTGAGTCTACTGGTGATATGTATGAGATTAGGATTTGGGAGGCTAATTGTGGGAGGTACGAGGCTAATTTTACAAGGTGTGAGGCTACTGGTGTGATGTATAAGATTAGGAGTCGGGAGGCTAATTGTGCGATGTATGTAGCTAATTGTGTAAGGCTACTGGTGTGATGTACAAGATTAGGAGTTGGGAGGCTAATTGTGCAAGGTGTGAGGCTACTGTTGTAAGCTATGTAACCAGCCTCTCTTCTCAGCCAGTTTGTGGCATGTTACCAGAGAATACTCGAAGGGTTAAGCCAAATCCTGAGAGCTGTTCCTTGAGGTGGAATTGCCTGGAGACAGGATGTCTAGATATTCATTCTCTGAGTGGACTGACTTAGCTAAGAGCTAAGAGTGGGAAACAAGAGCATGATTATGTATCGTTCTGCCCTTCCCTAGAGACACTATATAAGGAGAAGGCACCAGGGTAGCAGCCTGGCCAATCGTGGTTAGAGCCTGGGGCAGAGAGAGAGAGAGAGAGAGAGAGTTCTGCCTCATTGGCTGTGACTGGGCCTTGGGGGTTTGCGATCCCAGGGATGGTGGCAGGGTTCCTGGGATTTGGTGGCTGGGTCCCTTTGTGCCTGGTCTCCAGAGAAGAACATCAGGGGCAGCTGGAGGGATGGAGGCCCCAGAGACTCGTCTTGAGAGGAGCAGAGAACATCATCCCTGAAAGGCACATTTGGGATAGTGATGAGCCACCCCTCATGGGAGGTCACTGGAACCCTTGCTGGTTCACTCATGGAAGAAGTAGCGAGAGTGAGAAAGAACTGGGAAAAGTCTGTGTTCTGAGCAAACTGTTAAGTTCACCTTGCTAAAGAAATGCTCATTGTGTAAAGGCCTAGGCAATTCATATGGAAACCCCTGGCAGGTAGCTGAATGGTATGGAAACCCCTGGCAGGTAGCTGAATGGTATGGAAACCCCTGGCAGGTAGCTGAATGGTATGGAAACCCCTGGCAGGTAGCTGAATGGGCATCAAGTAAGAGGGAGCTTGGCGGGTTTATTTATTTATTTATCTGCTTTTGGTAACCGGGTAAGTGCACTAGGCATAGCAATGCCTATTTTCAGGCACGACCCGGAAACCTGGCAAGGATTGGGATCAGTAAGTCCCAGTGTGAGGGGTCAGACATGGAACACTGCTTTTTGGGCCATGAGGACTCAAGGGCATAGGCAGGATTTTTTCTTTGGGGGGGGAGTGTTTGGATATATTTGAATTAGGACAAATAAAAGCCGGGGGTCTGGGGGTCTTACATGCTCTGTGGTGAGTTTGGGGGCCTTTCTTGAAGAAAAAAAACACACTTTTGTTACATCTTCTCTACCCCTAATTTCAGGGGAAACTTTTTTCCCCATGGAATCAGGGGTGTTGGAGGCTCTGGCTGGCATTAGAGTCTGAAGCGCCAGTGGTTGTGGACAACTGGCTGTCGAACAGTCCATCAACCATCCACCCCGCATGCAGTTTTTGTACTATGCCGTGAAAGAGTTCTGCAGAAAAGCTGGGGGTTGGCCCCCAGAAGCTCGAGGGAGTTTGCATGCTCTGTGATAGATGTAACGGGATAGATGAGGGGGATTTGGAGGAAGGATTTTATTAGTCGGACTGGACAGAGCTTGAGGATTGGAAAGGAATCTAGCAGAGGAATGGAGTGAGTGTGTGGGGGTGGGGGGGAGGTAAGGGGTTAAATATTGCCAGGTTGGTGGCACTGAAGAACAGAACTTCCAGAGAGATGGACATAAGCATGATCTTAGGTCTTTTATGAACAAATTTAACTAGGAAGGGTTATGGAGTTGGGAGAGTAATTGGACCAACCAGGCCTGCACAAGGACAAAAGGTTGAGATGCCTCCAACATACATACACACACCAAAAAACAATGTGGAACTGCATAAAACAAATATCTCGGGGGAGGGGGTAAAGAATATAGAGGACCCTGGCCACAGAGGGTACACCCAGAAACTGAGAGGCCATGTCCAGGGGATCTCACTGGATAGGATCTGTGATGAAGAGAGTTACTGACCCTCCAATGTGGAACCCATGAAACTGCCGTGATCTCTCCCCAACTGCATCTGAACCAGAGTTAGACACCAACATAGAAGAGTAGGGCTTGCTCTACCACTCACCAATAGAATCAAAAAAGATTTTTACTTTTAAATGGCAAACTGTTTGCAGCTATTAAACAAAGTTGATAACAGACCTGTCCAGCTTAGGGTGCAAAACAGTTACTTCAATAAAGCTACTTCCACTGGTACAAGAAAATAACAAGCATTTGTCAATGCCGAATGTTGTCTTGCTGGCATTGGCGTTGGTAGTGTAGGAGTTAGAGATGAATAATAGGAATGGCAGTGAAGTATTGAACTGAGGCCAACCTCACCCCCACCCTGAAGAGACACATTTTCAACATAGGCACTTTGGGACCTCCCCTCACAAACAGTGGCACTGTGATTTTGTTAATCTGTCCCAAAAGTTGATTTCCCACAGCGACCGTGCCATTCTGCACCACAGGTGCGAAAACACATTTTGGGCAGGATGTGAAAAATGGCAGCTGTACTGTTCATAAGGAGATGTGAAAAAATGCCAGTGTTGAAAATCTGGCATGAAAATATTGCAAATTTGCAAAGTTACAAGGGTGCGTGGAAACTGCGCAACGCACGCTTGTAACACAGTCATTTTATGGACTTTCATCACCAAATTTTCAACATAGGCATTTTAGGACCTCTGCTGATGAACAGTGTCACCGTCATTTTCTCAAACTGTCCCAAAAACTGATTTCACACAGCGACCACGCTATTCTGCGACGGACATGCAAAAACACATTTCGGCCAGGATATGTAAAATGACAGCTGTACTGTTCATAAGGAGGTGTGGAAAAATGCCAATTTTGAAAATCTGGAGTGAAAATATTACAAATTCATGAAGTTACGAGCGTGCGTGGAAACTGCATAGCAACACTAAATAAAACAGCCATTTTTATTTTTACCAAATTTACAACATAGGCTTTTGAGAGCCCACCCTCATGAACAGTGGCACTGTTGTTTTGTTACTTGGTCCTGAAAGGTGATTCCGTGCAGTGACTGCGAAATCATCTTTTGGGACCGAATAAGTCATGACAGTGACTGAATTCATGAGGAGGGGTCCCAATAACTCTATGTTGAAAATTTGGTGAACAAAATTCCAAAAATGGCTGAGATATGCACCAAAGTTGAAAATACCCTATTTATGCCATTATACAGCTTACTGGCATTTCTTCAGTTGCGGTCAGCTTTGAAGAGCAGACATGTTCAGTCCACGAAGATTGTCACGCTGGGCTCTGGAGGTAAGTATGGGGTGAGGGAGGGTGTGGGAGGCAGGGTGCACAGAGGGTGGGCGTGGGTTGGGGAGGCCACGGAGTCAACGAGGACCGTTTTCGCTTTGAGGTGTAAAAAAAAAAAAAAAAAAACATTGCGGGATGGTGTTTCTTTTACAGGGGCATTTATTTGAAATGCTGTGGTGGGCTCCCAGCGTGCCACCTGAGTGTTTGTTTTTGTTTTACATACTAACATACTATTTGCCAGCAGATTAGGCCTTACGGTCTATCGAGTCTGCTTGAACCTTAGATCCTTAGGTGGGTGCTGAGACCCTCCCATCCCTTGTGCTCCAGAAACCCCTATCATCCATCCCCACCCCCCTGGGACAGGCCATCATGTGATACATCTACTTTCTGTGTCTGTCCCACCCTCTCTTGAAGCCCTCCACTGTGGATCTCTGAACCAGCTCACCAGGCAGTGCATTCCAAGGGTCCACCACCCTCTCAGTGAAAAACCTCCTCCTCTTTTCCCCCCTCACCCTTCCACCTTCCAACTTCAAACCATGCCCTCTGGTGATACCTCCCTGCTTTAGTCTAAAGATCCCCTCCATGTTTACCCTATTTATTCCCTTGAGGTACTTGAAGACCTCAATCATGTCCCCCCTGTCTTTCCTCTCCTCCAATGAAAACAGGCAGAGCTCCTCAAGTCTGTCCTCATACGTCAAATCCCCTAGCCCTCGTATCATCTTTGTTGCCCTCCTCTGTACCCTCTCCAGGAGCTGTATGTCCCTCTTCAAGTGTGGTCTCCAGTACTGTACACAGTACTCAAGGTGTGGTCTAACCAGTCCATTGTACAGTGGTAGAATCACTTCGTTGCTCCTAGAGGTGATCCCCCTAATGATGCATCCCAACATCCTGTTTGCCTTGCTAGCCGCACTGCTCAGAGTTATTCATACATGCATCCACCATGACTCCTAGGTCTTTTTCCCCTATTGAGGCCTCCAGTGCCTACCCTCCCAGGGTGTACCTGTGTTTAGGGTTTCCCCGACCAAGATGCAACACCTTGCACTTGGTGATATTGAAATTTAATTTCCATGTGTGAGCTCAGCTTTCCAGGATGTCCAGGTCCCCTTGCAGGGCCAACCTCCCCTCTTCTCCCTCAACTACTGCTCCCATCTTGGAGTCATCCGCGAACAGACTCATTTCACACCCTATACCCTCCCTGATGTCCGATATGTATGCATTAAACAGAATCAGACCCAGGACCGAGCCCTGCGGTACCCCACTACCAACCTCTCTAGGGTTCGAGAGCTCCCCACAGACCACTACTCTCTGGGTGCGTCCAGCTAGCCAGTTTTCAATCCATCTGACCATCAAAGGGCCTACTCCTACCCTCATCAGTTTCTCCACCAGACCATTGTGGGGGACAGAGTCAAACGCCTTGCTGAAGTCCAAGAATAATACATCCACAGGCTTGCCCCTGTCCAGTTCTGATGTTACCCATTCATAGAACTCCACAAGGTTGGTTTGACATGATCTACCTGGCACAAACCCATGTTGCCGACTATCCAGACCTCCCACCTCCTCCAAGTACACCCCCAATTGTTCCTTTAGTATATTCTCCATTAATTTTCCCACCACTGAGGTCAAACTGATGGGTCTATAGTTACCTGGTACTTCCCTCGACCCCCCTTTATGGAATGGCACCACATGTGCCTCTCGCCAATCCCTAGGTACCCTCCCTGTCTCAAGTGACCTGTTGAAAAGCTCTGCCAGGGGTGCAGCCAGTATGACCGCCAATTCCCATAGTACTCTCGGATGAATGCCATCCGGCCCAGAAGATTTGTCTTTCTTTAGGGCTTTGAGGGCTAACCACACCCTTTTGGTGGAGATAGCATCATCCGTCCCCTCCACCTTACTGGCCTTCTTATCCTTACCCAGATGTGACACCCCTGGGTGCCTCTCCCTCCCTCTTGCTCCATTTCTGTTGCTCCCCTGATCCCACTTACTGCCTTCTATCCCTTCGTGCCTTGCTTTGTAGATATCCCATCCCCCTCCCTAGTGAACACAGAGGCAAAGTACTCATTAAATACCTCTGCCTGGTCCCTCACCTCTTCCACCCACCCTCCTTCTGATCTCAATCTGCTGAGATGGCCCTTAGATTTTCTCCACTCCCCAATGTACCGGAAGAACCCCTTTTCCCCTCCATGTATCCCCTGTGCCAGCCACTGCTCTTTACTGGACTTTGCTCCCCTCACCATACGGGTGACTTTTCTAGATGCAAGCTGGTACATTTCCTTATCCCTATCCCTCTTGTTGTTTTATATTTTTGTAGGCCGCCTTCTTTCTCTGACTGCTACCTGTACCTCACTGGACCACCAGCATGGTTTATGTGACCTTGCTCCTACGTTTCAACTTAGCGCAGATCCTGACTGCCTCATGAAGTCCCGTTTATGACCTCCCATCTCCTTTCCACACTTGTCATTGAGGTAATCCCTTCAAGTGATCCTGAGAATATTTCCCTTGCCCATAAAGTCTGCCCCTGAAGTTCACTGCCAGTGTCCTAGATCTCCCCCATGCTTATTTGAAACCAGACAGTATTGTGGTCGCTCCCAGTCAGGGGGTCCTGTACAACCATATCCCTTACCAGATCCCCATCTGCCAGAACCACATCCAGGACATGCCCCTCCCTTGTGGGCTCCATCACATGCTGTGTTAAGAACACATCCTGGAAGCCATCCAGCAGCCTCTGCTCCTTGGCCACCTTAGAGGACATGGTTCCCCAGTTTGTACCTGGCATATTAAGGTCCCACATCAACACCACTCCTTCCCCTTTTGGTCCACACTGGGCAATGATGTTGTCCAGCAAACCATCCTCTAGAACATCACTCATCCCTGGGGCCTATATACAACCCAGCTTGACCTTATCTCCTGTTGGGGATCGTAGGTGACCCATAAGGCCTCACGTTTCCTCTGCCTCTTCTACCCTAGCAATTTCTATGTCATCTCTAATGACCATAGCCCTCCACCCCTCTGCCCTCCTTTCTATCCTTCCTAAGCATAGTGTACCCCGTATGTTTAGGTCCCAGTCATGATTTTGTTGGTCCACGTCTCCGTGACCGCCGCCACATCCACCCCCGAACAGCATGGCCTGGAACTCTGGCAACTTGTTTCCCAAGCTCCTGGCATTTACTGACACAACCCCACCCTTATCCCTGATCCTCTTTGTCAACCCCACCCAGATTCCTTATACTTCCATCCTCCTCTGCTCCTCCTGAAACCTCCACCCCAGTCTGTTTCTCTCCTCCCCTTGGGCAAGGCTACTCCCTCATCTGGAGGAGAGCTTCTGGTCAGCCCCTCCTTATCCCTTCCCCTCACAAGTTTAAACCCCACCTTTCTTGTATGTAGTCAGCCATCCCTGTTTAAGGACTTCCTTCCCTAATGGGGCAAGATGAAACCTGTCTTTGGCATATAGTCCTTATCCTCCCAAACTCCATTCCAGTTCCCTAACACCCCAACCCTCTCTTCACCCCACTTCCTGAGCCAGTCATTAACCTCTGTGAGCTTCATTTTGTTCTCCACTGAGGCCTTTGGTACTGGCAATATCTCCGAAAAGGAAATATTGCATCCATTATCCGACAGACTCTGGCAAGTTCTTGGAACCTTGCTTGGATTTCCAAAACGCTATTTCCCTCTAGATCATTAGTTCCCAAATGCACCAGGAAATTTGGTTTCCCTCCACAATCCCTAACCATTTCATACACCATGAACTCTGCTCTGTGCACTGTCAGCCCAGAGATACTCACTACCTTCACCTGGCTATGGCATCCACCCCCCTGTCCCTCCCACTGGATACCCCTAATCATCGAGTCTCCCAATAACAGAACCTTAACACCGCCATCATCCTTATGGTTACCTCCACTATGCCCTCTCAGCCCCCCCCCCCTATTCATGATCTCAATTCCATGGGAGTCTTCCTGCCTTATTAGAGACCCCCTTGTCACCCTCCCCTTTCTGCCTCCCTTGCTATTTTGCCCACTTAACTCAAACCCCCTCTGAATAGGTGTCCCCTTTAACCCTCTGTTATCCGAACCATTTATCCTGGCCCTGATGGTTTCCCCTTCCCCCACACCGCCATCCTCCCCCCTTGTAATAGTACCCCTGCCTCCAGAGGCTGTCTGTGGGTCCCCTTTAGCTAGGGCCCCATCCTTGGTACTGACCCCCCTGCTGAAGGGGGGCTCCTCTCCCACCTCCTTGTCTCCCAGTTTCTCTCCAATCATGCTCTCCTCCCTCATGTCTGCAATATGTTGCATCTCCCCCATTTGCTTAACATATATGTTTCCCCTTCTACCTCTGGGACTATTTCTATCCTTTCCATAGCCGGTCTGTGATGCCCTATGGGTATCCGACTCCCTCCCCCCGGCCTCTGTATAAGTTTCCTCATTTCCACCAACCCCTTCCTCCCCTTCTAGGTTGCTTAGTAGCTCAAATTTATTGTGACACTCTATGTCAGCCTCCATCAAATAACCAGAGTTTCCCCTGACTGCACCTCTAAACTGCCCCTCTTCTTCCCCTCTTGCTCTGTTCACCATAGGAGCTCCCTTCCCACAGTCTGCTGTTTCAGGCTTCCGCACAACAGCCCCTCCTGACTCTTCCCCCTCCACTCTCTTTGTATTCAGAATGTTCACCCCGTACCCTTTCCCCTTAGCACCAACTTCCCTATCTAAGGGTCCTCTGTCCCTAATATCCCCCCTCCTGCTTGCTGTAACATAACGTCCTGTAATTTCAGAGTGTTGCCCCAGCCTCCCCTCAGCCCCACCCTTCTGCTGCCCATATCCACACCCCTTATCCTTGGACCCCCAGCTCCCCCAGCTCTCCTACCAATATACCTCACTCCTGATACAAGATAGCGGTCTACAGAGTGGGCAGCCTCCCTCTCTCCAGGCCCAATTTAGAATTATTGCCATCCCACAGCCTGTGCAGCCTACAACCCTTCCGAAGATGCCTGCCATGGTGGAATATGGCCACCCAGTTTATCCCCCTCTGTTTATAATGGCACACCCCCTTTTCTCAGTCCCTTTCCCCTGGAATACAGTTTCTCTCTATACTGACTGTAGTTATTTACAAACCCGATTTCAACCCCACCAGTAAAGTTCCCAAGTCTCACAAACACATACAGTCCAGTGTGTGTTCGGTCCCACTAACAGTGTGTGTAAGCAGACATCAGATACTGTATGATGTCACAGGCCCACCAGCTCCTGTTGCTTCGAATTTCAGTCCCAAACAGAAATATTCAGCCCTTCAATCCCAACCCCCAGTGGCTTTTCAGTATTTAAGAAAGCCTACAAAACAGGGTGGGTGGGAGAGCTCTTACCAAACACCAGGCAAACAACACATTTAAATTTCCCTCTAATTAATCCTGCCAAACAACTGTTCCCAAGCCTCCAATTTTACAATATCACAGCCCAAGTAACAGTTCTAATTCAAGGTAATAATTTTTAACACATAGAACTAATTTCACTTACAAAACTATTCAAATATTTCAGTTAAAACAGGATATAACCCCAGACCTCTGTCCTACCAGCCTGCAGCTTAAGTTCCCAAGTGAACAATGAAGGCCAAGGTAATTCCTGTTTAAAGACAAGGTAATTGCAGCTAATGTCCCCTTCCCCAACATCAGGCAAACAACACATTTAAATTTCCCTCTAATTAACCCTGACAAACAACTGTTCCCAAGCCTCCAATTTTACAATATCACAGCCCAAGTAACAGTTCTAATTCAAGGTAATCATTTTTAACACATAGAACTAATTTCACTTACAAAACTATTCAAATACTTCAGTTAAAATAGAATATAACCCCAGACCTCTGTCCTACAAGCCTGCAGCTTAAGTTCCCAAGTTTTGGGTGGGTTCTGTAACCGACGGGGGATTGAGCACCCCCATCTGCACACAACAAATGGGTGGGGGGACATTATGCCGACGCGGAGTGGGCTCCCCATCTGCAAATTAAACTAGGAAGGGACAGCATGATGCTGAGGGAGATTGGGAACCCCCCCAGCACACACTGTAAATGGGAGGGGGGGTTGCATTACGCCGACGGGGAGTGGGCTCCCCTGTCGGCAAATGAAGTGGGTAGGGGCACTCTGCGGTGTCATGCCGCCATGTTTTTATTGTAAACTGGTCACCAGAAAAGGCACGCTGTTGCGTGAGAAGCTTGGCTCTCATTGCAGTGGATCTTTTCTTTGATCTGGTGGCCAGTTTACGTGTTGCTGGTGTCGGTGCCTGCAGCTGCCATATTGTGGAATGAGGGACGCACCTACTGGTGTGTGCCCTGCATTCACCCACAGTGACAGCACCTCCAAATGTGCTACTACTGCAATATGTTGGCTGTACAAGTGCGAGCCAACATAAAAAGCTCCAGCTACCCCTGGAGGGGGTCAGTCATTCCAACAAGATGGTGAGGGGACAACAAATCAAAGACAGAGACCAGTTTGATGAGAAACAAACTACTGCTGGAAACCCAGTGAGTCATAAAAGTCTGACATGCCAGGTCTTGGGGCTTCCTTCCTGTAAATCCTCCCCTCCAGCGAATTGGTTAAGCCAAAAGAAGAATAAAAAGTAAATGGCAAAGTAATGAGAAGGCCTGGGGTCTCCTGTGAGTCCACTTCTACACAGAACTGCTGCCCCAAAACAGAAAGTGGAAAAGAGAGATCAGTAAGAGGGAGCTACTGCCTCATGGAGAGAGAGAGAGAGAGAGAGAGAGAGAGAGAGAGAGAGAGAGAGAGAGATCCCACTCATCTGTGACCAGTTATGCTGCTCTGGGGTTCAGCCAGGAAGGACCAGAACAAACATGGATCTCTGGGTGGAACAACTGGTTCTGAAGCAGTCAACTATGTAAACAGCATCAGCCACCAGGCGACATATTTGTCAAGCTCCTTCCGGGGTGACCAAATCAGTGTGTGTGTATATATATATATATATACACACACTGATTATATATATATATAGTACGGTAGTGCCACTATAGTTAGGGTTGAGGAGCCATTTCTATGTTAAACCCCAAAACTTTGCATCCGTTTGACGGATTTGCCTGAAATTTGGAATACATGCTCAAGAACCATAGGCCTTGGGATCTACCATGTTTTGTACCAGTCGGATATACAGCTGCGGAGTTATTAAGCATGATCTGTGCGCACGTTTACGCTTTTTCTGGAATTCTACGGTCGCGCCTACAGGTCGTACGGTTTGCGTGACCGGCCCAAAATCTTCAGGGAACGTGCGGCCGGGGTCCCCGATGTGTCTTTTGAAGATTTCGTGAAAAAATATTAAATGGTTCAAAAGTTATTCAAAAAACAGTTTCCCAATATAAGTCAATGGGAAAAGTTAACAAAAAGTTCTACAGTGTTGCAAATGCATTTTTACTTTCGCAAATCGGCCATTTTGTTTTCAGTTGGTGATCAGAGAAATGGTTGGCATTTAAATTTGGGACCCTCTAGCAACCTAATTCTTTTTGTATTCACCTAGTCAGACCCTGAGGATGCTTGCTATGTCTTTATTTTGTGGTAAACACCCCAGAAATATGTTTTCAAATTTCTGGAAAAGTTCTTTAGGTGCTGAGTATCACGAAATTATCGTTTCCACAAAGCTTTTATGAAATAGAGCAGTAGTTTTCCATCTGTGGGAAAGTGACAGCGATTCTTTGGCACTGCGCTGCAAAGAACGGTTGGGAGTTTGGGCTGAAATTTGGAGGAACGCAGCTGACATCTCACAGATGTGCCTTTCAGTATTGTGTTGAAAAATATTACATGGTGGCAAAGTTATGGCACTCCAAAGTTGACAGTTTTTCCCATAGGATAACATTACGCCCAACACATTACAGGAATCTTTGGCACCCTCCTGCAAAATAACGGTTTGGTCTTTTTCCTGAAATTTGGAGGGAAGACAGCCAACATCCCACAGATGTGCCTTTCAGTGGTTTGGTGAAAAAATATTACAGGAGGCAAAGTTATAGGCGCTCCTGAACTTCTCTTTTTCCCATAGGATAACATTCACAGGCGTTCGCGCGCCTTTCCAGACCGTATCTGGAAGCGGTCGCGAGATACGGACTTTTCGTTGGAAAAATACTTAGCCCCCTAATGCAGGCTAAGCATAAAAGTAGCCAGGACAGTCATAAATCATATGACTTTTACATTTTTTTCTACGTCGTACGGTTCCTGAGATATAACCTATTTAGTATTCCAAGTCCTCATTTTCTGCTCCGATACCATTATTATGCATACATTCTTTGTACTCACTGTCTTTCTCTATGCAGGTTTAGGGAAAACCAGTCAATAACTTACATTACTGTTACCGTTGCCCTTTCCGCTTGTGGTTCTGTACCCGGTTCACTTACCATTGACGTCTACACCACCATGTGCGTTATCCTTTGCGTTTTTATTTGCGCTTGCGTTTCTGTTATTTTTTACCATTTATGTCGACAGTACTGTTTCTCTTTCTGTTTCACTTTGCGTCACCATGCCCATTGACATTTCCATTTGCAGGCACCATGTTACTATGTGACAACACATTACGTGGCAGACCGTTCCCGTCTACGGCACCGTGTGCGTTACCCTTTCTGTTCTCATTCACGCTTGCATTACCATGTGCGCCACTGTTAGTGCTTCTGTTTGCGTTGCTGTTACTATGCCTCAAGACATCACGTGGCGGAGGGCCCTGCGCTCCCGCCGCTGCATTACATTCACTATTTCTCGTTATCATTCTCAAAAAGAAGGGAAATTAGAGGCAAAAAACTCCATTTAATGCATTAGTTAGGGTTGTTCCACAGCGACAAAAGTGAAATTCACTGTCAGGGTTGAAAACCTCCCTTGGACCCCCCCCACCCCAACCGGCATTGGGGTGCGCATTGGAGTCATCGGTCTAACTCTCACCCCATTCTCCTATGCTTCTGCTGCTTTACACATGTGATGGGGTGAGGTTGGGGCTGATAAACCCAATGCACACCCAATGCCGGTTAAGGGGTTTTCAACCCTAACAGCAAATTCTCACTTTTGTCGCTGAGGAACAACCCTAACTAATGCATTAAATGGAGTTTTTGCTCTAATATATATATATATATATATATATATATATATATATACACAAATATTAACACATAAATAGGTAAAAAAAATTGAAGCCTTAGCCCCTAGAAACACCACAGGCACAGAATGGCACCTGAACAGGAGATTGAGTCTGCTGCCTGCAGCCAGGGCAGGGACAAATACATATATGCTGCATTGCTCTCAGCCTGCCTGCCTTACCGAACCCTGAACTGAATTATTTTACCTGAGAATAGTGGCTGACTGCTGTCAGGGCCAGGGCAGGGCAGGCAGGCCACAACAACGCCAGACCGTCTTCCCCAAGCTCTTTCTAGGCTAGTACTCCTCTGATTCGCCTTTCAGTGCTTCTCGTTGGCTCACTCTCACACCACCAACTGTGACGTCTAACTCATTCTCCCTCCCGTTATTTTAATTAAAAATATTTTGTTCTCCGTCACGAGTCGCGACACGCAGCGCTTTCCTCGGCTCCGACCGACAGCACCAAACAGTCCTCTGAGTCCTCCTCTGACCCAGTCCGTCCACGACCTCTTCACTCCTTGACTATGCATCACGCAGGCAATGCAGCAGTGCGTGTTGTGCGCCAGTGTGCATTAAAGCACCAAGCCGCCAAATTCCAGCCGCAAACTTCACAGAGTCTTGTCGAGAGAATAGTAGGAGCAGAGCCCAAGGACTGACAAATTGACAGTGCTGCCTCCTCCTCCTCTTCCCTGCCTCATGGACAAGTGCTCTGCTTACTGCTCCCAGCCCAGCCCAACCACATTACTTAAAGGGACAGCATGCCTGCGCTGAATCTGTTTAAAAAAAAAAAAAAAGCCTACATTAATAATTTCGGGTGTAATTCTGGGGGGTGTTTGAACACCTCCCCCTGCCTACGCCCCTGCTAGGACTATCAGTGGAGTGTCAAATGGAGGCACATGTGGCTGGACCAACCACACTTTATTTACTTGGTAGCAATATCATCTGCTGACATCCTTTTCTATTTGTTGTCCTACAAGGCACATTGAGACACATGCTGGCACAGCTTGTCCCCTTTTAAGTGCTTTCCCTACTTGTGGAGAGCACCACTGCACAAATGGTCCTGCGAGTGCCAGGGATCTAGGGAGCCCACAAGGGAGGTTAGGGTTTTTGTTGGGTTGAAAGTGACCCGGTACTTAATTGCAACATATTGTGCCCCTACAGTTCAAGGGGTAATCCTGAAATGTATGTAGTCTTGGGGTGGGCAAAAGGCCGCACAAGCAGCTGGGTCCATTGCACAGCAGTAGCAGTAGAATTGCATGCACACTAGAGGAGGTGGAAATATGTGAAAGCCCCAGGAATATGTGATGTAATGCATCTGTAGGGCATGGCCCAGGAAAGAAGCTGTAATATAGTGAGTGCAAGTGCCATCGGAAGCGAAGATTAATGACCCGGGAAATGCCTGGGGAGCCATGTACCACCTAGGCAGCTATTAAATAACACGCCACCATGCTCGATCCCAGCTCCTATATGGACATTATAGTTTGTGTGTGGTCCTCAGGGTATGGTTTTTAAGGTGCCCCTGGTCCCCGTCGCCCTGACCCATGATGGCAAGGTGACTGATGTTTGTGCAGGACTGGTATCCATGGTGTAAGGCGGGTGCTCTCCTGGATGAGATGCTGTCCCATACCCTTAGACACAGAGGGTGCCCCACCCTTCAGGTATGAGACGTAGAGTTGGATGTAGAGGTGGATGAAAATTGCGAATTCCGCTTTTGTGGAACTTCTGTGAAAATTCGGAAATTTCACGGAATTTTCTGAACTTCTGCCATCGGCGAGATCGGAATCTTCCGAATGTGTTTGGTGGATTTTCACCCCACTCTGTGGAATATATGGCTGAACAGTGGAATAATACACATGAACTGTGGAATAACAGTTCTGAGAAATCTTTTTCCACAGTTTAATGAATTATTCTACAATACATGTAATTATTCCGCAGTTCAGTTATCAGTTCTGTGGATTTTGTTACTCCACAGTTTAATAGAATAATCTATAATTTATACATTTATTCCGCTGTTCTAAGTCAGAATTTCTGCAAACATTGCTAATATAATTTCTGCAGTTTTGTGGAAGCGAAATTCTGACTTTTGCAGAAATTCCACCTGTGGAAGTTTTTTTTCTCACACTTCTAGTTGGATGGCTAATTGTGCAAGGTGTGAGGTATAAGATCAGGATTTAGGAGACTAATTTTCTGAGGTCTGAGGCTAATTCTGTGAGCTGCAATGCAAATTCCAATTGGGTTGGTTGCCAAATGACCAGAATTAAAATGATGCCCAATAAATTTTTTGGGAAAAATCACGATTACCAACTCACCAAGCTGTTTTGACTTATCAGTTTGCATTGCATATGAACAAAAAACTAAGGTTATCTGCTGCTAATATGTTATGTTATATGTTTTTTTATGCACAGCTTAATGGACAGTGTTTATTTGCCTAAGTGCTGTAAAAGTGTAGAATCCATTATCTTATCATTTAAAGATTATCAGTGATATTAAGCATTTTAATTCTGCTTTACAATTATTTTGAAAAACATGCGAAGATTGGAAATTATGGCAGTAAAAGACTTGTTTCCCATCAAGACTGCCATCCCACTTTCTTATATTTACTTCCCAGAAATACATTTCTAGTCCTTTCTAAAATGTGTATATTCTTTTTGAGTTAATTACAATACCATACTTGGAAGTGAGTTCCGAGTTCCCACCACTGCCTGCGATACACAGGGCATCCTCCTGTTTCCCTTAATATTTCCTCTTGTAACTACTTGTAACGACCACTAGTTGTTTCATTTACCTTCAGAAATAGCCACAACTCTTGGCACAACTGATTCTTATAGGAATCGATTAAGAGCAATTAGATCTCCTCTGATTTTCTCCTTTTCTATGCTAAACCTGTTCAGAATATTTCGACTCTCCCTATATTAGGAAACATAGAAAAGTGATGTCAGATAAAGACCCAGGGTCATCCAGTGTGCTCCTACCAGTGTCAGCTGTTTTCATCATTCTTGCAGTTCTTCTTTAAACTTCCAATGTACATCCTTCATGTGATCTGGAGCCCACAACTGGCAGCAGTACTCAGATTGAGGTCTCACAGATGCCTGATGTAGTGGGTGCCATCACCTGTCTTGATCGGCTTACAGAATTCCATTTTATGGCTGGCCTGGTGGTGCAGAGGACTGTGGCACTGTAGCACTTGGCTCTCACCGCACCGGTGACCTGATGAGTTTGGGAATGAGCTCGGGTCCCCGGGGGTCAGCATGGGGGGAGGACCGAGAAAGGACCATGTGACCACCTGGCAGTGCTCCTTTCTCGGACTGGGGTGGTGGGTTGACCTGGCTCTTGGCTGCCACTAGATAGGGGCCTGGTGGTAGTGCCAATGCTTGGGAGGCAGATTTAGGTCAGGTGGGGGTGAAAGGAGCAGTGGTTTCGGAGTGTACGTGTGCCTTTACATGTATGCACGCTCCATGTTGCTGCAACTCTGGGATAAAGGGAAAAGAATGAGGAAGGATTTGGCTCGGACTCAGTGACATCCTGCCTGCCAGTCCTTTGATGCATACTGCTGCCTGGCTAGGGATCCGTCATCAGGATATGAGTCTCCAGTTGAGGTAGGATGGCCATCTCCCACCTGGCCCCACCATAGGGGGCAATCTGTGGAGGTCTAAGAGGACCCAGTTGGGTTGAGGCAGCAATGCTTAGCAGAGCGGGTGGGTTCAGGACCGACCAACCCCCTCAGCCTGAGCAGACCACGGTAGAGAAAACTTGTTGGAAAAAGTTCCGTCTTGTACTTCACACCCTACTACATGAGCTACTTTCTTCAGAGTCCATTCACACTACCAACCCTGTTTGAAGTCTGCTGGTTTTGTAGTTCCCTGAACCTCTTTCATCCTCCTTCTTTAATTCAATCCCATTTAAGTAATAATTTGTTCTTCTGGTATCTCTTTTTATGTTGGCGTGCTTGCGCAGCCAACATCTTGTGGTAGTGCAGATTTGGAGGCGCGGTCGCTGTTGGGCGAATGCAGGGCACGCACCAGTTGGAGCGTCCCTCATTCCCCAATCAGCCTGCATGCCAGCGCCACACCATGCATACTAATGTGGTAAGCACATCTAAGGAAAGGTCTGCTGCAATGCGAGCAAAGCTCGTCACACGCAGCAGACCCTTCCTACGTGCTTCGCCAGCTGCAAACATGGCGGCACAGTGGCCACTAAACTGCCGACTTCAGGGGTGCCCAATCCCCCTGGTCGGCTTACCCTACCAAGTAATATTGCCCGACGGGGGCCCACTACCCGTTGGCAGAATGTGTCCCCGCTTTCATTGTTTGCTGTGAAGTGCCCAATCCTATCGGCATCCGTCCCCCTTCCCACTTTAATGTGCCGACAGAGGCCACTCCCTGTCGGCATGATATCCCCTTCTTCTGTGCTGACAGGGGTGCCCAATCCCCGTCGGCTACTGTACCCAAAAAGAAACCACCTGTAAAAAAAAAAAACAAAAACATCCACAATGTTTTTTTCACCTGTAAACAGAAACGGTCCCTCGTAGTCTCCCTACCCACCACCCGCACCCACCCACTGCGCACCCTGCCTCCCACACCCTCCCTCTCCTCATACTTACCTCCGGAGCTCGGCATGACGATCTTCGGTGGACCGGAACACGTCTGCACTCTTCAAAGTCGACCACGAACTGAGGAAATGCCGGAAAGCTGTATAATGGAATAAATAGGGTTTTTTCGACTTTGATGCATATCTCGGGCATTTTTTTGGAATTTTTGCACCAAATTTTCAACATGGGGTTTTTGGGACCCCTCCTCATGAATTCTGTCACTGTTATGATGTTAATCGGTCCCGAAAGGTGATTTCGCAGTCACTGCACGGAATCACCTTTCGGGACTGATAAACGCAAGGACAGTGGCAGTGTTCATAAGGTGGGCTCTCAAAAAGCCTATACTGCAAATTTGATGGAAAAAATCTCCAAAGTGGCTGTTTTACGAGTGTGCATTCTGCAGTTGCTACACATGCTCGTAACTTCGCGAATTCGCAATATTTTCATGCCAGATTTTCAACATTGTCATTTTTCTATGCCTCCTTGCGAACAGTACTGCTGTCATTTTTCACATCCTGGCCGAAATGTGTTTCCGCACTTCCAGCGCACAATACCACGGTTGCTGTGGGAAGTCAGTGTTTGGGGCAGATTATGAAAATGACAGTGACACTGTTCATGAGCAGAGGTCCAAAAATGCCTATGTTGAAAATTTAGTAACCAAATACTCCATAAAATGCCTGTGTTAGGAGCATCGTTTACACAGTTTACGCTGCAACATAACGCTGTGCATTTGTACTATATTAACTCTGGAGTTTCACCATTGACATTTTTCCACACCTCTTGATGAACAGCACAGCTGTCATTTTACATATCCTGCCCGAAATGTGTTTTCGCATGTCCGGCGCAGAATAGCACGATCGCTTTGCAAAATCACTTTTTGGGACAGTTTGAGGAAATTACAGTGACACTGTACATGAGCAGAGGTGCTAAAATGCCTATGTTGAAAATCTGGTGCTGAAACTCCATCAAATGACTCTGTTACAAGTGTGCGTTGCGCATTTCCCACGCACGCACCTTGTAACTTCCCAAATTTGCAATATTTACATGCCACATTTTCACCACTGCCATTTTTTTACACCTCCTTATGAACAGTACAGCTGTCATTTTTCACATCCTGCCAAAAATGTGTTTCCGCACTGCACTACCAAAGTCAATGCCATCACGACGACATTCAACATTGACAAATGCTTGTTATTGACTGTAACACTGTGCATTTCTCTTTGCTGATCTTCATGTCCCACCAGTTACCTCACTTGGGTATCATTTGTAAGTCCTTTGTGTACTGTCTGTCCCGTCTTCTGTTCCTGCTGCTCCTCTCAGTTTGGCAGGTCATTTTATTTGTAATTGTTCCTAGTGACTTTATTTCTGATCCTTTCTAATGTCTGTTTATTTTTGCCTTGTCTGCATGGAATGTTGACTGTTCCTTGTGCAGCATGTGTGGTCTCTGTGACCCCATGTCACTCCTAAGACTGGAACTAATGCTCCAGTCTGCTTGCCCAGTTACAAAATCCAGTCACATTCTATGAGGTACGAGGCTGATTGTGTGAGCTGGGTGCTAATTAGTATTGCTCAGATAGTGCTTTTGTGGATCCTTCCACCCTCCGTCAGATAATGCTGGTATCCTACCTAGGATCCTACCAGAAATCCTACCAAAAATGGATATAGGATCCTGGGCCAGATAGGGATGGATCCTAGGTCAGATCCAGGGATCCTAGATCAAATCCAGGGATCCTAGGTCAGATAGTTAGGATCTGGAATCAGATAGTGATGGATCCTAGGTTGGATACAGGGATCCTAGGTCAAATCCAAGAATCCTAGGTCAGATAGTTAGTATCCAGGGTCAGAGAGTGAGGGATCCTAGGTCAGACCCAGGGCTCCTAGGTAAGGTAGTTAGTATCCGAGATCAGATAGTGATGGATCCTAGGTCAGATAGTTAGGATCTGGGGTCAGATTATGATGGATCCTAGGTAGGATCCAGGGATCCTAGGTCAGATCCAGGGATCCTGTGTTAGATAGCTAGTATCCGGGGTCAGATAGTAATGGATCCTAGGTAGGATCCAGGGATCCTAGGTCAGATAGTTAGGATCTGGGATCAGATAGTGATGGATCCTAGGTCAGATCCAGGGATCCTAGGTTAGATAGTTAGTATCCGGGGTCAGATAGTAATGGATCCTAGGTCAGCTCCAGGGATCCTAGTGTAACAGCCCCTTGACTCACCTTTGGCTGTTCCAGGGCCCTCGAGGTCCTCACAACAATCACCTTTGAGGGAGCCAGCCTGGGTAAGGATATGTAGGTGTGGAGTGGCGCAGTGCCTCCACCTGAGGAAGTGGTAGGGACTCCCTGTAGGAAGATAGCAGGTTACCACCCCCAGGAAAAATGTATTAACTGCCCCCCAAGCAGTTCCCCACACACTCTGACAACATCCCTCTTTTTCACAGAAACACTCTATAACAGCAATTAACATAAACAACAACAGTATTTTTATTGTACGTGAAGTGGAAAAAGAACAGCAACAACAATAACAACTGGCTAAACATTTCTGTCCCAGTCAATCCCCACCTCCCACCTGTGGGTGCACCCGTCTTTCCCTTGGTAGTTGCCCAGAAAGTCTATACAGGCTTTTTGGTGGGTACCTCACCATGTCACAGTCGTCATCAAGGGGATCTTTCACTGGGGCCCAAACTTTAAATTCACAAACTTAACTCTAACGTCCAGACTTGGGTGCAGTTTTCTGGCAGAGTCTTGCCCAGGAATTAACCCCCTTTAATTTCCACCTAGCTAGCTAGCTAGCTGAATAAAGACTCCCCAAATCCACAGCCCAGCATACTTACAGTTCTGTAGTTCAAAAGGGGGTGGCAGAAACTGTTTTCACGGTACCGTGCTGGTATTAGGGGTTGTTGGTGCACAAAGCAGCAGTTCCTTGAAGAAATTATGAAAACTGGTCTTCATCTGTCCGGTCTTTCCAGTCTTTGACCCTGGAGACTTTGTATGTGGTGTTCACCTGGCAGGCCTGTCTACATCTTCCTTTCCAGTGGTGGTCTTCCTCTTCTTCGGTCTGGAGAGTGATGGACGTGGTCCCCTGGACCCGTCTCTGTTGCACACCCTCGTCACACAGTTATAGCTGGGTGCTTGCACAGTCCCTTACCCAGCACTCTTGCTCTTGGCTTCTCTATTCACAGTGGTGCTGGGCCCTTTCTCAGCCTCTAGTGTCAGCACACTTCAGGCTCTCCCCTTGCTGAAATTTGCACTCCCCACAATTACCTCTCCATGGGGGAACTCAGTAGCTCAGTCTTTGTGCAGTGATTGCAGTGCTTGGAAACTCAGGCAGCGCACACAGAGTCTCTCTGCTCTCAATCCAGCTTTCAGCTGTCTCTCTCTGTCTGAAAACTCTGGCTCTTGGTCATCTGCAACAAACGCCAAAACCTTTCTCTTGTTCCTGCTGCAAAGCTCCAAGCTCTTTCTCTTGCTGTCTTTTCAAGATTCTTTGGGTTTGTTAGGCCATTGAGGCCTGAATGCAGTTTTAGGGCATGGGAAGCCCACACAGTCTGTTCTGCCCTCTCCTTTGGCTGAATCTCTCTCTCTCTCTCTCTCTCAGGACTTCCTCCTTTGGCTGGCAAAACAGTCCTTTTTATCAGTTTTCCAGCAGCCCCTTTCCATTGGCTGCAGCAGTTGTCCCTCTGAACAAATTAATATTCATTTGGTTCACTTGATGCCCTATTGGCTCCTAGTTTGTGCACAAAGAAATGTCCCTCCTGTTACTCCCCAAATCCTCTTTTTCAGTCCCATGATCCCTCTGACAAATCCTTGCCTCCTGATTGGATGAGTAGGGGTTAAAGGTGACAAGTACGACTGTTGTAGGAAACAGTTTATGCAGTCCCAAAACAGAGTCCCAACTTTTAAAGTCCCTTGCAGCCAAACCTAATATGTTTAACATTTATTTTCCCCAAAGTTCAGAAGTGGACCCTCTGCCCTTTAACTGACATACATAGTTTATTAGTTTAAATCAGTTCTCTGCCTGTCACTGCTGCCGATAATCTCAGCCCCAAGACAGCAGACAGTCTCTCATTAATATTCATGTGCCCTTATTAATATTTATTACAAAGCCCCTAAGCGCTCATTGGCACTCTTAAAGTAAATGGTTTTATGTGTTCCAGCACCTCCTCTGTGTCTCCGGACCTCAATTTGCCCATTTTGGGGTCTGGGAACACAGGAGAGGCTGTTGCTTTGCTGCAATTGTGGCGGAAAAACTGGAATGTGCTTTCGCACATGCGCGGACTACTGCTTGCACATTGTGCTGCGAGCTGCAGAGCGGTTCTGCGGCTTCACTCCTCCAGCTCCTTTCTAACAGGGAAACAATGTAGGGGCTGGATGGAGAACACAGGGCACATGGGACTTGGGCCAAGCTGCCGCGAGTAGAATGGGGACGTGAAGAAACGGGAGCAAGCCAGGTAAGCCCAGAATGGGGGGCTTACACACTTCCCTTGCTAAAATGCTTGGTATCCCGACAAGCTATTTAACCTCAACCCTATGGTCAATAAAACATTTTTAACATATTCCCAACTAGACACCTGATTCCTGTCTAGCAGAGCAGATAATCAACATTCAAACATTCAAAACACAATCATTATGACATGTTCTGACTAGACATCGAATACTGTCTATCAGCAGGTTACACTTGGAGTAAAACCCCACATTTCCCCACATCAAACTTTACCTCACAGCAGAACCTGGGGACAATGGGAAGGGCATGTACTTTGGATACAATATGTTTATGGATGACACATATGAGGGTGTCGGTAGAGGCACCCAAGGTATCGCAGGTGAGCTTTATAATGGGTTTGTGCTGCTGCACTGTGTCTGAGGTGGTCGTTTCTCTAGGGATAGAGGGCACCTCTTCTCTCCCTGCTCTGCCTCCACTGGCAGCTCAGGAACATTGTCTGGCAAATCACCACCATCGGGAACTTGTTCCCCAGGGCCCAGATCAACTGCATTGTCCATTTCAATGTCCATCTTTTGTTCGAGCATTGGGGTGCTGGGCCCTCTTGCTGGGGTAAAGGGTATTGTATTGGGATTCAAAGTTGGTTGTTGTTCAGTAGGGGCTGTGCTTGTGGAGGGCTGTGAATTCCTACAGTCCATATGCCACTGGTGCAAATCTTGGCTTGTCTCTGGCACAAAGTCCCTATATGACATATCTTGGTCCCGCTCAGAAGGATCTGCACCACTTGAATCAGGATCTGATACAGGCCACTCAGGAGGCTCAGCTGGACCAGTATTCAGGTTCAGTGTGGTCGTTGGGAGGCACGGACAAAACAGTCTCTCTTCTTGCAGGCCGCTTAGAAGGCTCAGTTGGACCAGTATTCAGGTTCAAAGCGGTCCTTTTGGGAGGCTGGAATGAACCAATGCCTTCGTCTTGCATTTGTACAGTCTAGCTCCTTGTTCTTGGCCTTCTCAACATAGGAGTCCCAGGGTCTAGAGTTGGGTCAGAGACAATTTCACAGATGGGGAGCAGGTGATTCCTGTGTACTGTGTTTTCTAATCCTCTCACATCTTCTTGGTGGATTTTGTACAAGGGTAAATCTGGTAACTATTCCACAACTAAATAGATGTCCGGGTCCACCGGTCTTGCATCTTATGTTTCCCTTGTATGCCTAGATTCCAGAGCAACATTCGACCCCCCACTTGCAGGACTTGATGCTTCACCCGTTTGTCATATCTGTGCTTGATGCCTTGGTTGGCCTTAGCTGCTGCATCTGCTGCCAGATGGGAGGCTTTCTCTAACTGCTCCCTGAGCTTGCAGGTGTATTCAACATATGACTCCTCTGAGGTGCCATCTGGTGACATGCCAAAGCATAGGTCTACAGGCAGCCTGGCCCAAACATAAGAAAGAAGTGGTGTCATTTTCTGTACAATTGTAGGCATTGACAAGGTAGCTGACCTTTTGGCTCCAATTAGCCTTGTCAGCTGGGTCCAGGGTATCCAGCATGTCGAGGAGAGTCCTATTAAAGGACTTGGGCTGTGGGTCCCCCTGCGGTGGTAGGGTGTTGTTCTGGACTTCTTTATGTCATAGCAGCCAAACATTCTTTCTTCAGCTGACTCTCGAAGTCCCTGCCCTGGATGGAATGTATTCGCTGTGGTATACCATAATGAGTAACAAACTGCTGAAGGACCTTAACCGCGGTGCTGGCCTTCCGATCCTTAGTCGGGTAGGCCTGGGCATACTCGGTGTAATGGTCTGTTATGACAAGGATGCTGGACATGTTCTTTTATCAGGCTCCAGTTACAGGAAGTCCATGCACATGAACTCTAGAGGGCCACTGGTTTGGATGTTAACTAATGGTGCAGCTTGCTTGGGGAAAGTCTTCCTTTTAATACACCTCAGACAGCCCTTGCAGTGCTTCTCAACATCCTTCTTCATGCGGGGCCAATAAAGGTGGGCCCTTACCAGGTGCAGGGTTCTCTTGAAGCCCAGCTGGCCCATCTCATCATAGAGAGATACCATAACAGCTCTGTGATATTTCCAGGGCAGGGCTAGTTGCATCTTGGAGAGGTCAGTGTCATCTGCTGTGTTTACTTTTTGAACCAACAACTGGTCTTTCATAGCCAGCTTGTTCCATTCCTGGAGTAATATCTTTGCATCAGGGTGGAAGGAATGTACCTGCCCAGGATTGAGCCCCTGGATGACATCCTGGAAGCCAAGGTCCTCTCTCAGTACCTGCTGAAGTTCAGATCTGCTCGGGTGCAGGAAAGAGAACATGTCAAGTCCCGTGAAATTCAGGTACACCTTGGGAATGGCATTGGGTGACACCCCCAGCATGTTGATGGCTCTGTCAGGGTTACCCAGGGTGCCATCACCTAGCACTGAAAACTTGGAGCACAGCACCTTAACAGTCCCACTTGACAACTGTACACTAGGTTCAGGTTGCTCGTTGTGGGTGTGTCTAGACAGGGCATCTGCATCAGTATTTGCTTTTTCACTTCTATACTCCAAGGTGTAATTGTAGGTGGACAGCGCTGACAACCATCGGTGCCCAGCAGTGTCCAGTTTAGCCATGGCTTTAACATAGGTCAATGGGCTGTTATCTGTCCTCACCACAAATGGTACCCCATACAGATAGTCATGGAACTTTTCCATCATGGCCCATTTCAGTGCCAGAAACTCCCAATTTGTGGAACGGGTAATGTTTCTTGGATGACGATAAGTTGTGGCTCGCAAAGGCTACTGGCCAGAGCCCTTCAGGATGCTTCTGGTATAGCACTGCTCCCAACTCATCCAGGCTAGCATCCGTGTGAAGGACAGAAGGTTTGCTGAGGTCAGCAAAGGCCAGGAGGGACACTTCACACAGTCTCCTGATGATCTCTTTGAAGGCGGCTTCGCACTTCAGGGTCCACTGGTGTCCAAAAGGCTCATTCACCTTAAGGTACTGTTTCTGGGGATCATCTCTTTAAGTCCAGCACTTCTTTTTCTGGTTGGTTGGTGGGTAACCTTGAGTCAGTTCATTCGAGGGGCGCACCACCATCGAGTAGTGCTTTAGAAACCTTTGATAATACCCGTATAAGCCCCCTCTCTTTTGAGAGGGGCTTATGCTCCCTTTAAGGACCCCTTCCACCTTAGTTGCTCCCAGAGTTTAGGGATTTTTAGTGCTCTGGGGTACAATTTCTGCTTGCCGCCATGTGGTGGCAGCAGAGAGCAGTTTCTGGGCAGTATATAATGGAGGAACTGGAGTTTTTTGGTGGGGGGGTGCTTAGGTCTTTGGTGGAGAAGAGAGCAGGAGACACTGGCGGGCAGTGCGGGGTTGGGGACCCCCCGCTTTAGGCAGGCAGGCTTCTACAGCGGAGATGCATTGGGTCCACTGGGAGAGCATCCATGGGAGGGCACCAAGAGAGGCAGCTGTGGCTGTATGGTTTGGGGTCCTGGGCTCTGGGGGGATGAAGGGAGAATGGTTGGCCATCAGGAAGGAGGTGCAGGACAGGTAGGCCCTGGTGTTTGGGTTAGGCTCTGGTGGTACGTTATTAGTGTGCCTGGGTCATTGGGGCTCCAGTAGGTTGTGGCAGGGCCTCTGCAGTTCAGGTGGCAAGGCTGCCCGGGTACACTGGTGAGGGGGCCGAGGGGAACCAAGCAAGTTTGGAGGAATGGTCAAATTTATGGCAGCTTAGATTCAATGTAAAGAAGTGCAAAGAAATGCACCTGGGAAACAAAAACCCAGGGAAAGAGTACACAATGTGGGGGGAGGTACTAACAACAATAAAAATGGAAAGAGACCGGGGGTAGTCATATCAGATGACTTAAAGGTAGGCAGGCAATGTGAGAAGGCAGTAAGGAAGGCTGGGGGGATACTGGGATACAGAGGGAAAGGCATCACCAGTAGAAAACAGGAAGTTATTATCCCTCTGTACAGACAGTTGGTGAGACCCCATCTGGAGTACTGCGTGCAGTTCTGGAGACCTCATCACAACAAGGACATAGGCAGGATGGAGGCAGTCCAGAGGAGGGCAACTAAAATGGTGCAGGGTCTGCACCGGAAGCCATAGGAAGAGAGACTAAAGGAGCTTAATATGTTTACCCTCGAGGAAAGGATGGAGACGGGGGACATGATAGAAACATTTAAGTACCTCAAGGGAATCAACAAAGTCCAAGAGGGTAGCATCTTTCAGAAAAAGAGATGTGCAAGAACAAGGGGGCACAAATTGAAGACAGAGGGGGGGATGGCTCAGGGGCAATGTAAGAAAGTATTTCTTTACAGAGAGGGTAGTGGTTGCATGGAATGACCTTCCTGAGGAGGTTGTGGGGTAAAAATCAGTGGGGAATTTTTTTTTTTTTTTTTACCAATTATTTTACCAGGTGAGACACACTAAGCTGAAAGCTTGTTTGCAGGTGCAACCTGGGAGGACGAGGAAGTTAAGTGACTTGCTCAGGGTCACACTGTATGCAAGTGGAGGCTGTGGGATTCAAACCCAGGTCTCCAGATTTGCAGCTCAGAGCCTTAAACCACTGCGCCATACTGCCTCAAGAATGCATGGGACAGATATAAAGCAATTCTTGTGGGGGTTAGGAGGAAGTAGGCTGTTGGTTAACTAGGATCTCCAGCTTATCCAATAGATAGGAAAATAGCCAGACTGAGTGGGCCAAGTGGTCCTTATCTGCTGTGAAAGTCTATGTTTCTATGTAACCTTTATCTGTGTAAGGGCCTGTTTAGAGGGACAGGCATGGGGGCTGCAGGACTTTGCCGAGTGAGCCATGGAGTGCCCTTTACGTATCTTGTGCTGGTTGCACTTATGGGGCAGCGGTTGGGTGAATGAGAGGTACAGCGTCTGGCAACAGTTAAACGTGGTGCCCTGTGTTACACCTTATGTCAGGATGCTGGAGAGAGTCAGTAGCATTCTGGGGTGAGACCAGACAGACCAGGAGAGTGGCCTGGGCGAGAGGATAATGGGGTATGGTGCGGTGGGTTTTTGCTGGTACCGCACCATCCGTGTCCCCTGGAGGCTGGATGTAAGAGCCGGGGAACGGGTTAAGGAGAAGCTGTATGCTTCCCAGAGAGGGAAAAATGTGAAGCCCCATTTAGGTAAGCAGGAAGCCCTGTAGGTACTTACCAGTGCCAGTGCAATCTTTAGAGCTTCACGGTC
Source organism: Neoceratodus forsteri (assembly GCA_016271365.2). Taxonomy (NCBI): domain Eukaryota; kingdom Metazoa; phylum Chordata; order Ceratodontiformes; family Ceratodontidae; genus Neoceratodus; species Neoceratodus forsteri. Next base: position 1,473,348,412 of record CM028132.1, on the reverse strand, counting down.
CAGGATATGAGGTCGCTTTGTTCCTGGAGAAAATTGGGTCTGCTGTATAATGAGCTGTTAAATACCTTGATCTGCCTTAATTACTGCCATTTTTGCCTGTATACAAGTTTAGCCCCATGGAGCTGATAGTTAACTTCAGGTCATAAATGGACCCCTGTAGCCCTGTTAAATCATTTGGGTTCAGGAGAAATAAAATGATTATGTTTTAAGGAAAGTAATCAGGAGTTTCGTCTCAGTTTGTAAGTAAGGATATAGAACTGCGAATCCTTAAAATTTTAACCTTCCCAATGAGTTCATGTTCTAGGGGGCTCTGATTAATTCCTGCACCTCTGGGCTTCGGGGTTGGGGAGAGTTCCTGCAGCTGAAGAATGAAGATGTACAAGCCCGGGGATCTCTGGAGTTCCAGGGTACCCTTCAGAGTTCAGTGCCTTAAGTCCCAGAGGTTCCAGCCCTTTTTGAAGACATCTCCAGATAGGCCAAATTTATTTCACTATGTTTTGAACCCGAGTATGCTTCTGATGGGATTTCTGTGCTGTGGGGCCTCCTCCCCCGTAAGATCGGTTGTACCTAGATGTATGGGGAGGGGGTGGGCCACACTCGCAGAACACAAGAAATGACTGAAGAGTTTTTAAGTTATGAGGTTGGGGCCAGGTGGTAAGGGCCTCAACCCTAGCAGGATCTGTCTGCACCCCCTGCGCCACAATGATGTGCCTTACATATTTCACAGATGGCTGGCAGAACTGCCATTTATCTATCAAAACATTCAGACCAAACTCCTCCAGTCTATCCAGCACTTTCATCAGTCGTCATTCATGTTCTTCGAGGGTACTGCCAAAGGCAATGAGATCATTCAAATACTGTATACAATGACTCCCAGGAGGTTCATATCCCCCAATGCTTTTTCCATTAAGCTCTGAAATGTGCCGTGCGTTCCAGAGATCTTTTGCAGCATGAGCTCAAAATGATAAAATCCAAGGGGGGCGACTTCCCCATCCCCAGGAGAGGAGAGCCGCTGTTAGGCAGCTCAATCCTGCTTCCACCCTGCCCCCCCCAATGCCAGCTCCCTGATGACCTGAGGTCCTTCCTGAACCCGGGTCACCAGCATGGAGTGAGGGAGGGCAGAAATGCCTCAGCCCTCTGCACCACCGGGGATGGTGGGCTCTAAGACTCTTTAATGATACCAGCTTCCAGCAGTTGTTGCAGATGTTTCTAGACATCTTCTATGTCTCCAGGGGCCAGTCTTCAGGACCTCTCCTGAAAGGGTCTGTCATCTTGGAGGTGAATTCTATGCTCCCCTCCTTTGATGCACCCAACATCCCACTCATGTGGTGAAAAGACTTTGCGCCTTCTGGCCAGTTTTTGGCTTAGACTCCACCTATAACTGTCAGGGATGGGTGACTCCCCAAAGTCAAACAAAGTGGGGTCTATCTTGGCTTCAGAAGCTGTTTTGGGGTTCACTGCAATGACCGTATCTGCCTTAAAAATGTGTGCTAGTACTTGGCCTCTTTGTAGGATTAGGGGTCTATTCAACTCATTCTTCATTCTCACGGTTACCTGTCTGGCATGGGAGGGGTCTATAGGGTTGGCAACACCCCCCCCCCGCACCATCAATCCCTCCAATCCCTTCAGTAAACAGCCCTTTGAGTGAGCGTCAATAACAAAAGCCCATCCTTCAGGCGGCTGGGCAAAATCAGCGATGCCTACCACCCTGCATTCAGAGTTAAGCGGCAGCATCACTTTTCAGCTTCTTATTCTTCATACCACACTAACCGGCTTCTCTGTCACATCAGACTCTAGCACAGTGGCTTCCATGGATAGGTGGACTTTACTCACTACCACTTGGATGGACGGATTCAGCCGAGTGTCCACTCCTTCCCTCTCCTGGCAAAGTTTCACCAGCCTACTGAACATAATCACGTTTGTTCTGATCAAAATGGAGGCATCGTTCATCCCCTTGGTCTCGGGGCATATCAAAGCCATAGTCTCTAGCCAGGGTGACTTGTCTGCCTCCTTGGAGATGAAGACAATTGTCACTATACAGTAGCTGTCATGGGGCAACTTGTGTCCCCTTGCCCCACATGGATAAGCCAGACAAAGGCAGGAGCGGCACGTGTCCCACGTACTAATCGTAAAAGGCCTGGCAAATTATCGTGACCTGCGATCTACTGTCGAGCAGGACAACACACTGTACTTCTTCTATTAGGATATCGACTTTGGCACGAGGCCCAAATAATCCTTGTGGCACCTTACTGCCTGAGGGGATCTCTGGCTCTGTCCACTTAATGGAGCTTTCTAATTTTGGAGACCCAGTTTGCTCCCTCACTGGGCCTCTCTAGTTTCCCTGCTGCTGGTGCTGTCTCTTCTCTTCCATGAACTGGGGGTTCCTGGGACGGAGACATCCATGGTCTGTATGGCCATCTTCTCCACACTGGAAGCAAAAGGTATTTGGTGGCAGCGCTGGAAGACTGGGAGCTCAGGGGAAGGCCCAGATGGCAGCAGGGCAGAACCCTGCCGGGGGCTTTCAACCATCTTCTTTAGTACCATTAACTGTGCATACACTTCTCCAAGCGTGATTGCCTTGGCAGCTTGGGCACCGGATTCCAAGGGCGGGGTGACTACTTTCCCAATTTTCCACCCATGGGCATACGGGATACCATTGATACTGACTTCGCAGTGCCAGATCTGCTTACTTGCTCTATGGCAGTTTTCAGTTCTTGGATCAAACTCCGAAGTTCAGCAGTTGTTCGCGAGGCTCCCTCATCTGCCACCTAGATACTAGCAGTTGCAGCTGATGGTTGCTCCCATTGTCCATCCTGCTCTTCAGCTGCACTAATCTTTCGCAGTAAGGCACTCTGGGAGGGTGGGTAGTCAGCCTCTCTCTCAAACACAACTTTAACACCAATAATTCTGAGAACCTGGCAGCTTTCACCACCTGCTCGAGACGTGCTTTATTCAGGTCTTCAGCAGCTATTCCTCCCTTCCTGTGCACTTTTTGCAATGCCCCGTCCAATCTATGGAGGTAAGCTGAAAGGGGTTCCCCTCGCCGCTGCGTGGTTGTCTTGAATTTCCAGTAGTGATCAGCACTGGACTTTGTACTGCCAAATACACTGTCCAAGGCAGCAAGATACTCTTCCACTTTGGCCTCTGGATCTGTGGCCCTTATGGACCAAATTACATCCAATGCAGACCTTTTCAAACTCTCTACTAGTCTGTCTCACTTCTCACCTTCTGAACATTGCCACTCCTGGAGAATAGGGATAGCATAGTCTACCCAAGTCTCATAATCATCTTCCCCCGCTGGGGTGGGGAGGGTGCCAGAGAAAATCCCTAAGCATCTGTAATAGTCTGAACTGGCAGCGTGGGTCGGCTCTGAGTCCACAGGGTCACCCCCCATTGGCAGCAACACCTGTATATCCTTGAGGGGCTTTCCCTCTGCAGCCAGGAAAGACTCTACTTTCTCCAACAAATTTGACTCTGGGGCTGGCGAAGAAAGGGAAGCTGGTTGTGGGTTACTTTACTTGCCAAACAAGCGCCATGTGCCTTCCACCCCTTTGGCAGTGAAGGTGGCTAGCAGTTTACTCACATCCACATCTTTGTCACTTTCAACCAGGATCATCATACTCATACCTCATACAAGGGATCTTCAATTTTCCAATCTCGGGTATAGTTTCCAGGGCTTCTATAATGTTTTTTCTGTCCATGCCCTCAGGGACCCCTGTAACCAGGATAGTTTTCTCGGGAACCAGGCACTCCCCTCAGTACCAATCAAGTGACTCTTGCTGCTCCATTGTATGACTCCCAGAATCTCACCCTTCAGGGGGTACCAAATTTTCAAAATTGCACTGTGGTGGGGTAGCCACTAGGGGGCAGTGGATCCCAGAGATGCCTCCAATTGTAACAGTCCATTGACTCACCTTTGGCTGTTCTGGGGCCCTTGAGGTCCTCACAGCAATCGCCTTTGGGGGAGCTGGCCTGGGTTAGGATATGTAGGTGTAGAGTGGCATTGTGCCTCCACCTGATGAAGTGATAGGGAATCTCTGTAGGCAGATAGTATGTTCCCACCCCCCCAGGAAAATATATAAGATGCCCCCAAACAGTTCCCCACACACTCTGACAATATCTCCCTTCTTTACAGAAACACTCTATAACAGCAATTAACATGAACAACAGCAGTATTTTTGTTGTAAGGGAAGGGGAAAAAGGGAAATAGAACAGCAACAACAATAACTGGCTAAACGTTTCCACCCTAGTCAGTCCCCACCTCCCAGCTGTGGGTGCACCTGTCTTTCACATGGTAGCTGCCAAAAAAGTCAATACAGGCTTTTTGGTGGGTACCTCACCACGTCGCAGAAGTCATCTAGGGTATCTTTCGTTGGGGCCCAAACTTTAAATTCACAAACTTAGCGCTAACATCCAGACCTGGGCACAGTTTTCTGTCAGAGTCCTGCCCAGAGATTTACCCCCTTTAATTCTGACCTAGCTAGCTAGCTGAGTAAAGACTCCCAAAGCCGTAGCCCAGGGTACTTACAGTTCCGCAGTCCAAAAGAGGTTGGCAGAAACAGTTTTCACAGTACTGTACTGGTATCGGGGGTTGTTGGTGCACAAAGCAGCAGTTACTTGAAGAAATGATGAAACTTGATCTTCACCTGTCAGGCTTTTTCAATCTTTGCCTCTGGAGCCTTTGTATGCAGTGTTCACCTGGTAAGCCTCTCGACGTGTTCCTCTCCAGCAGTCTTCCTCTACTTCCTCTTCTCCAGTCTGGGGAGTTTTTTTTTGTAGACTGTATTTTATCTCCTCTGTGACGGCTAGGGATATACTTATCCCATTTCTGTCATGTACGTGGATGCTCAACATCTGACCCAGTCAGCCTCCACCATGATCGCAGAGTAGGGAGGACCGTGGCTTACCCCCCCCATGTAGGGGCCCCTCCGGCAGGGGGGTGAACTGGGAGAGGAGACTGCATCACCCTTAAGCCCCCACCCGACTTATGTCAGGCTTTGTTTGACCAGGGGGATGGCTGCCTTTCCGCGACTTCATTCTGTTTGTCACAAGGGTTTTTTCCTGTCTTGAGTCCCTAGGGCACGGACGTGCAATGATGTCCAGTGCTTGGTGAGCACACTCCCGTAGGATGTCCACCACTGCCCAATCCCTGTTACTAGGTGCCCACTTCTATTACTCCCCCAGTATCCACTGGGGTCGCTAGTGTGGCGGGCACATATCCCAACCCTTCCCAGGAGAAGAGATCAGTCCTCCAGACACTCGATCCTCCCCCCCCCACCAACCTCCGGTGACCTGAGTCCATTCCCGAACCTGTGTCGCCAGCATGGAGTGAGATGTGGCATCCAGCGCCTCAACCCTCAGTGCCACTTGGCTGGGTTAGTCTGGGGAGTCATGGACATGGTCCCCTAGACCCCTCTGTTGCACACCCTGGTCACACAATTACAGTTGGGCATTTTCACAGTCTCTTACCCGGGCACTCTTACTCTTGGCTTCTCTATTCACAGCAGTGCTGGGCCCTTTCATAGTGTATAGCCACAGCACACTTCAGGCTCTCCCCTTGCCGAAATTTACACTCCCCACAATTACCTCTCCATAGGGGAACTCAGTAGCTCAGTCTTTGTGCAGGGGTTACAGTGCTTGAAAACTTAGGCAGCACACGGACAGTCTCTCTACTCTCAACCCAGCTTTCAGCTTTCGTGTCTCTCTCCCTCTCTCTCTCTCTCTCTCTCTCTCTGGCTGAAAACTCTGGCTCCAGGTTGTCTGCAGCAAACTCCAAAACATTTCTCTTGTTCCTGCTGCAAAGCTTCAAGCCCTTTCTCTTGCTGTCTTTTCAAGTATCTCTGGGTTTGTTAGGCCATTGAGGCCTGAATGCAGTTATAGGGCATGGGAAGCCCACACAGTCTATCCTGCCCTCTCTTCTGGCTGAATCTCGCTCAGGACTTCTCCCTTTGACTGGCAAAATGGTCCTTTTTATCAAGTTTTCCAGTGGCCCCTTTCCATTGGCTGCAGCAGTTGTCCCTCTGAACAAATTAATATTCATTTGGCTCACTTGATGCCTTATTGACTCCTAGTTTGGGCACAAAGAAATGTCCCTCCTGTTACTCCCCAAATCCTCTTTCTCAGTCCCATAAGCCCTCTGAAAAATCCTTGCCTCCTGATTGGATGAGCAGGGGTTAAAGGTGACAAGTATGGCTGCTATAGAAAACAGTTTATGCAGTCCCAAAACAGAGTTCTAAATTTTAAAGTCCCTTGCAGCCAAACCTAATATTTTTAACATTTATTTCCCCCAAAGTTCAGAAGTAGGCCATCTGCCCTTTAGCCCACATGCAGAGTTTATTAATTTAACTCAATTCCCTGACTGTCGCTGCTGCCAATAATCTCAGCTCCCAGGCAGCAGACAGGCTCTCATTAATATTCATGTGCCCATATTAATATTTAAGAGCGCCAATGAGCGCTTAGGGGCTTTGTAATAAACTAAATAGTTTTATGCTTTCTCCAGCACCTCCTCTGTGTCTCCAGACCCCAATTTGACCATTTTGGGGTCCGGGAGCACCAGAGAGGCTGTTGCTTTGCCACAATGGTGGCAAAAAAACTGGAATGCGCTATTGCCCATGTGTGGACTGCCCGTCGCACATTTGTGCTGCAATCTGCACTGTGGTTCCACAGCTTCACTCCTCCAGCACCTTTTTAACAGGGAAACAATGTGGGGGCTGGATGCAGAGCACAGGGCACATGGTACTCGGGCCAAGCGGTGGTGAGCAGAATGAGGAAGCGGGGTAACGTGAGTAAGCCAGGTATGCCCAGAATGTGGGGCTTACATTAGGTGAATAGTTAGGATCTGAGCTGGATCTGTTGGTCAGAACTCTGGATCTGTTGCTAGGATCCACATTATTTGTTGCTATGATGCACAGGATCCACAACGTTTGTCGGATCTGTGCACTGGATCCTAGAGGGTTGGATCCGTGGCCAGATAGCACTGCTAGTCTAACACAGTAACTATCTGGCCAAATGGGAGGTATCTGTTGGTATCCTAGTTTCTAGGATACTATTTGAGCAACACTAGTGCTAATAGTACAAAGAATGTGGCTAACAATACAAAAGATGCATTTAATGCAGCCACTTATGTGAGCTGGGAGGCTAATTGAGTCAATTGGGAAGCTAACTGGGTGAGAGATGAAGAAACTTGTGTAACTTGGAAGGTTAATTGTGTGATCACTGATGCTAATTCGGTGAGCTGGGACATTAATTATGTGAGGAATGAGGCTAATGATGCAACATGGAAAGGCAAATTGTGCAAAATATGAGATTACTTGTATTGCATAGGTCGGAATGCTACTATCATTGTAGAAGCTGTGAAGCTAGATGTGTGTGTGGAGTGTGAGGCTTAATGTGTAAATAGGGATTGTTCAAACTGGGTGGCTAATTGTGTGAGTTGTGGGGAAAACTCTGCGAGGTGTGAGGGTAATTGTGTGAGTTGTGGGGAAAATTGTGTGAGGTGTGAGGGTAATTGTGAGTTGTGGGAAAAATTGTGTGAGGTGTGAGGGTAATTGTGTGAATTGTGGGGGTAGTTGTGTGAGTTGTGGGGGTAATTGTGTGCAGTGTGAGGGTAATTGTGTGAGTTTGTTTGTAAACTATGTGAACTGCAATGCTAATTATGGGGCATATTCACAAATCCCCGTCCACAGATGTGTGGCTCGTAAGTGACACGTGTAACAGTATATGACAGTTTATAAAATGGGCAAAAAAATCCATCATCCTGATTGGCTCCTACATCATCTGAGCCGTGTCCTTACCAGATGATATAGTAGCCAACCGACACTACTCTCCACCTCCAAGCTCCACAACTGCACAGAATCAGTGCACTCTGCCAGCTGAAAACAGAAACACAGGCTGGCACAGCACACAGCGTGACATCCTTGTGACCGAGTTCAAATCGCAGCTACAGCTAACTACAAGTAACTGCAAGTGTGTGTTGCCACACCAACCCCTGTCCGCACTCTGGTCCGCCCGTCCCCTCCTCCTTCACAGCACACAACCTCGACATAAAAAAACAACATCCTATGTCATTTTTTAGATTGTTCCTATTTTTCTTAAAACAGAAGTTGCTGATACCAGAAATGTCATCAACTCGCAGCTTCAACTACCTACAGGCAAGCGCGAGTGTGCGTTGCCACAGCAACGCTCACGCACCAACTTCTGTCAACCGCGAACTCCCTCGTACTGGTCTCGGTCCCATCTTCTGACTGAAAGTCACTGATCACTTGCTCAGACACGGAAAAACACACACAAAGAAAAGGCATATTCTTCGGGATTTTGTGTTTTTGTGTGTGTGGCGGGAGGGGATTAACAGACACCAACCGCGATGATCGCAATCGAAGAAGCACTATCTCAAAAGCACAAAATGCAGTGGCTGGCGAGAGACACGCTCGTGTCCAATTCTCTAGCTGAAACTCGTTAAGTACTTACTGGGTCATGGAAAAACACACACATAACAGAAGAAAAAGCATATTTTTGAGGATTTTGTGTGTGTGTGTGTGTGTGTGGGGGGGGGGGCAGACAGACACCTCACAGCACCCTAGTTAATGTTAAAAAAATATTCTACACGTGTGTGTGTGTGGTGGGCAGGGTGGGAAACTAACATCAGCACTATGTGTTTTGAATGGAAAAGAGCCCTCTACTGGCCAGCTAGCCAGTCTGAAATACAGCACAGTACAGTAATAGGGGACTATTTTTCCTATAACTTGTATTAAAACACTCTTTTTAAAAACATTTTGGACATTTTCTTTCCTCCTTTTTTTTTTTTTAATTTACTTTAGGATACCCATTTTATAAGTGCAATAAGACACTCTGAGGTGTGGTTTATCGCCTGATAAGAGCACGCCCAATAGCATAAGGCACTTGGCGCAAGCGCCTCATGCCTTAGTACACTCCTGGGCATGCTCTTATCAGGTGATAAACCACACCTCGTCATGTGTTATTTCTTGCATATCACACATGTTACACCATGTCCACATTCATGAATGACAGTGCACCCTGTGCAGGGAGGACACACATGTACCTATGTGCCACACACCGTATGTGCACACCTGAGGGGGGCATGGCCGCACAGCGGTGTGTGCACGGCACTGTACACACATGCACAGTGTTGCATTATGTCATCCAGGTGTGTGGACCATGATGCACAGCAATAGATGGGGGGAGGGCAGCCATAACCCCAGATGCATAACACAGGCACACAAAGTGCCGCAGGGAATGGCCGACATGCAGAGCTCCACAGGCACAGCACCAGGAAGATGCCACTGCGAGGACACCCCGCAGTATGCAGGACACAGAACAGCACCCCACAGGCCACACAGTGGTGGGCATGGCATACACTGGCACCGGGGAATGTGCAGGACATCTGGCACAACTCAGTGTAGTAGACAGACACAGAAGATGATGCCTGCAGTATGGCACACCATCCCTTGGAAAACACCAGGGAGTGTTACGGAAGGCGCCGTGGATGCTGTGTGATGGTCACACAGAGGTGCCACCAACCATGGGCATGGATGGCTATCCCCCACCACACCCATGTGCCTGGACAGTACCTCTGGAATGCAGTACAGTGCAGCAAACTGGAAACCATGGATGCATAGCCCCCCCCCACCAGGGACAACTGTGGAAGTGGGCGGGTTGAGACGGTCACCCATCGGGGGATCTAGTTTTAAAAGTTAAAAAAAAACAAAAAAAAAACTTGTGGGTGCTAGGGGTGGGACTGTGCTTTTGTCAGAGTGTGGGGGGGTTGGGGTTACATTTTCTTGCTGCTTGTGCGGAGGGGGCTGTTTCTTTTTTCAACGGCTGAATAATTTCCCAAATACGAATAGCCTCCTATTCGGGAAGGGCTGCTGAACATGCAGAAGCCCTATTTGTGGTATTCAGGAAATAATATTTGGCCCCTGCACAGCTGTAAACACACCACAGGTACCCCGTATGGCCTGAACCTGTGGGACATGGACATAACAATAGCACACAGTAGGGTAAGAACACATTCACTTACCTACCTGGGCTCGGTAACTTCCAATATATTCTTCCACACACCCCCCCCGGGGACCATGGCTATACATGGTGGAGGACACTTGCCACAGTTTGTGGAGGTACACCCCATGCCGCCCAACCTCCGGCGCAGACATGCTATGATACGGGCTTGCACTTTCCACCACCATATCGGGTTGCAGAATGGCATGCCAGGCAGTGATGCCCACCGATGTGCATGTCCCAGTGGGCATGTCAGGTCACAGACCACTTAAAGAGGGGCCTGCAGCTGTGGCAGCAGCTGCTCAACATGGTACAGAGTGCAGTGTACAGTGAATAGAAGCTGTCAGAATGAGAGGTGTAGCAACCACACAGGGTCCACAGGATGTGCTCTGGGCTACTCATGAATGTTCTCCTGAGGGAGGGCAAACAGGAGAGGGAAAGGACTCTGAGGAGATGAGACAGTCCCAGGATATTCAGCCCATGTGTCATTTGTGGCTCAGGTCTGTGATACAAAGTGCATGGAATAGTTCTGCCTGGACCATGACATGATCTCAGGGCTCTGCCACATGCTTAGAGATCAGCTGAAACCCAAGACACATAGGTCACATGCTATGTCCATGGAAATGAAGAGCCTGTCTGCCCTGTCAAACTGTGCCATGGGCTCCTTCCAGAGGGTCACAGGGGATGTCACAGATGTCAGCCAGTCATCCGTGTCAAAGGCTCTGCATCAGGTCACGGATGCCTCACTCCATCATGTGCATGGCCTCATATGATTCCCCACATCGAACGCAGACATCCATGACATGAAGGAGGTATTCCACACCATACATGGCATGCTCAATGTTTTGGGTGCTACAGACTGTACCCATGTGGCTATCATAGCACCTACCCTGTACAAGGAAACAGAAAGGGTTTTTACAGCACCAAATGCCAGATAGTTTGTGATGCTGATGGTATCATCACCAGTGTGTGTGCCAAGTACCCTAGGTTGACCCACAATGCCTACATATTCGATGGCTCCAGGCTGAGTGGCCACCTCGTGGCATGTGGGGGTGTCAGTGGGTGGCTGCTGGGTGAGTATGATTGTATAACATACACTACACAGTTGTGTGCACTGCTATAGGAAACTAACAATCATACGGGAGTGTGGTGTGCATATTTATGGAACACATACAAACAGAGGTGAGAAAGAAGTAAGTGCATCAGCTGGGACTTGAACCCAGGCCACCTGGAATACCATTCCGATTGCACTAACCAGAATGGCGAGGAGGAAGAAGCATATAACGAGGTACACAGGGGAACATGTGCATGTCACAAACCCACTCCTGGGGGCCAGGTCCTCTGAGCTCACAGTGCCCACCCCTAACTGCAATCCATGATGGGGGGGGACAGGAATACTCTCCAAGTGTCCTTCTAGGGTGCTCACTGAGTTCACCACTGAACACCCACCACAAGGTCCCTGGACGCGTGTGCTCTCTCTCTCTCTCTCTCTATTCTGGGTAGGGGCAAAATACAATCTCAAGTCTGTAGCCAGGTGAGAACACTCCTTGGTTGCTGTACTTGGGGGGGACCCAGACATTGCGAGCTTTTCAGGATTTGCCCTCGTAACCCTGATTGTGTCCGCTCCCACGGGGTGTGCAGAACCTAGTTCCCCCTTACAGACTGTCCCCGAGACCTGTGTATCTCCCTTACTTAAGGCACCCATATCCCCTTTTTCAGGATCCTAGTCTTGGCAGCGAATGGTAGTGCTTTAGCAGTGACAGGCTGGTCTCAGAATTGAGTAAACCTTTTACTTCTGCACACACAATAATCACTCACAGTCAGTTTTAAAAGCAAAAATGCTTTTACTAAATCCAAGTGTTTATCATACAAACTTTACAAACAAAAGGTTTAGAAATATGGTTGCAGAATAGCAAAAATAAAGGTGGAAATATACATGCAAAAGCAAAATGTAAAATTTATCTAATTTTCTACCTGGTTCATGGATGATCGAAGTCCAGAGAATAAATGAGTTTGCTAAGGTTTCAGTCCTGTAGCATTCACTGGTTCTTCAATCTGGCTCTGTGCAGTCTTGCTTGATGTGTAACAGGAAGAGTGTCCCATGAAAAAGCGTGCCACATGCCCTGCACTGCGGGCTTTAAATATCCTGGGTTCAGGCAGTCTGTAGCCTTATCTTTTTAGGTCAGCAGGGGTCTCTCTTGCTCTGTCCAAGATCTTTAAGTGAGCCATATTATTGATTAGTTAGAGTCTCTTACAGTTCCAATATCCTTTGATCTTCCCTCATCTTTCCTGCTACCTCATAAAATTGGTATGCCGTCGCTATGGCGACAACTTTACTGCGACCGACACTACAGTGTAGTGTCGGTGCGGACCCGACACTGCTTTCTGGGGTATTGCACCCTCCCTCGAAGCAACGCCGAGGCAAACCTCCAAAGAAAGCATAGTCTGAATGATCAGTTTTTATATGACCACAAATGTGGTCGACATAAACGAGTTGCTGTAATGTTGGTCGACAACGAAATTGTCGACCAATTGTCATGGATTCATAAAAATGACAGTTCCTGGAAATTTAAAGCACTTTTCCTTTGAAGTGTAAGTTTATAATGGGGAAGATGGTTTTCTCCCATCCTGAGATTTTATTGCACCTGGTTCCCTATAATGAGCTAACCAGGGACATTCCATTCCTATCATTTTACGATACCCTGCCTTTAAGATGTAATTTTCAGCTTCCTGGCATGTAAGCCTTTCTCAGATCACAGGATACCAATTTCCTCAGCATGTAACCCTTTATAGAAAAACAGAAAAAATATACAAAAACAATGTTGTCTGCAATATTCCAGCAGCTGGCAAACTCGCAACATCCCTCCCTCCTTAGACTGAATTTATGGGAACATGCCCCTATCATATGGTAGAGTTTCCATGTAACCCCCCTGTTACCTGGGGTTACAAGAATCCCAGTTAGACCTAGTGGCAGGCAGGGAAGGCAGCTTGTGAAATTCCAGTTAAATAGATTTCTCACCGTCTCACTCTGTTCTCAGTCTCAGCTGAGACTGAGGGATGACATCATTTAGAACTGTCGTAGCTGCATAAGCCACTTTGGAATGTTGCAGCTAATGTTGGGAGGTTTTGAACTGAGTCTGTGTGAGTCTGTAGTAGAGTGTTGAAGAGGAAGGAGGTGTGCTGCAGCTGCAGGCCCTCAGAGCCCTCAGCTCTGATAAAGAGCTATATTTTTGTTGAGGTGTGTGTTCTCACCTGAAGAGGAACACAAGAAGAGCCAAGTGAAGTGGTAGAGACTGCTTACAAAGGTTTATGGCCCCATCCCTGTGGGGATGGGGGGAAGGATTCTGCCCACTTCCAGGGGCAAATCCCCTGGTCCGGCTAGAGGAAGAAGAAGCTGCCTAAATCTAGGTTTGTGCTGAGGCACCAGAAGTTTGTTGAGATTTCTTTGAAGAGAAAAAAGCCTGTGGGGCACCTGCAACCAAGGGGTGAGTTTGCTCTGATAAAGAGCCAATGTGTTTTCACCTAGGACAAGATGAATTTAAGTGACTGTTACTGTGGGGTCAAGAAAAGACAGCGAAGTACAGTTTTAAGAGTTGTGGGAATTGGACTGCTTAACTCTGTAGGGGTCTAGAGAAATGGACACAGCCACGCATCAAGTATGTTTGAAGTTCAGCACAAGTGGGATGGAAGAAACAGTAGAATAAATGTGACATACATTTAAAGAGAATCTACACAGTAAAGTGTTTTCAGTGGATGAGGTGTTAAAGTCCAGAGAAATGGCCGGGTATGGATTATGGGAGCAAGAGGTGGGAGACCCCCCATCAGTAGTAACCAAATTCACCTCTACGGGTTTGTTTGGTGTAACTCTGCTACAAATGGGGGTCAATAAAAAGCCTTCCTTGGGTGAGTCTAAATGCTCTTTGCCCGGCTGGTGTCCTGTATTTCAGCCAATTTTAAAAATAATTTAGTGAGAGTGCCTAATGCCTCCATGTACTGTCGCTTTAAGAGCTGCCAAACTGCACTGGAATTAATTTGAACTGCGGGGACTGTGTGTTTCCCTGCTCGAGTCCCGCCTTGGCCACTGAGCAGATCGCTCTGTTCTGCAATCACTATATGTGCAGGGGGAGCACTTTCCAAAGACGTAACTATCTGCTGGTAATTTGTAGAGTGATAATGACAGTACAGTTTGTATAATCTGCCTTTCTTGCAGCTGGGACTCTGTGTGTTTTACCCCTCCATTTCGTATCTGAACTGCTAAAGAGGTCCAATCAGTGGGGAGGGGTTCCTTAAAATGGAGCCTGCTGGCAAATCAGAACTTGGACTCTCAAATGGAGCTAGCCACAAGGGGCTTGTATGAAGAGAGCCTCTGGGAAATGTAGTTTGGACTGTGGCGCCTTTTTTCGCCAATAGAGGGAGCCTATTGTGACTGACAAGGAGAATCAGCCAATGGAAACCTTTTGGATTTGGGGGAAATGCCCGGACTGCCTGCTGAGAGGGTCAGTCTGAGCATGGAGCTGGAAGAGTGAGCAGCTGGGACATGGGACAGCACGGGAATCATGCAGGAGGCCTGAAAAAGGCCCGTCTTTCGTCAGCTCTCCTGGAGGGAGAGAAAATGACTGTGTTTTCTCTGATCAAGTATCCGAACTTTGTGTGTAAAGGGAAAGCAGTTGTTGTGGCCTAGATCATGGGCAACCAAGTGTGGAGAAGAGATTCTGAAGAAGAACCTTGATTTTCGGACAGAGATTCCGAAGAGGAAGCGAATGCTGAACACCCTGAGGTTGGGGCAGAAGAGAACCGTGTTTGGAGTTGGAAGCTGAGGGGGAAACTGTCCTCTGTGTTCGTGCAGCCGTTGTTGCACAGTGATTTGAGCGGGAAGCGCGTGTGAGGCCCCAAAGTTGGCCTGCATCCGTTAATAAGTGTAATTCAGACAGTGACTCCGAGCTTTCAGAGTGAGAGAAGAAGCAGAAGTCATTTTGGGACCAGAATTAACCTGAAGAAAGAACTGGAAGGGGACAGGATCAGTTGTGTTCCAGGACAGTAGCTGCTGCTATTGTTTTCACAGGGTTCTTGTGGATTTTATTTGGTAGGTTAGTTATTTTCTTTCTTACTTCAAAGGGGCTAGCAGGGTAGTGTTTTGGGTGATGCTGGATGTTTGTAAACTGATTTGGTGGCTGTAAGTGGGGCTCATTTTGTGTATGTTTCACTGTGTAACAGGCTGCACTGGTAGAGGCCTATTTCTTCTGATTTAAAACCTATTTGGTGGGATTTGCTTGGAGATGGTTATTTGAATTGGAGACCTATATCTGTTAATTTCAAGCCTATTTTGATGTGTTAGTGAAGCTGATTAAATTGGAGTCCTGTTTCTTGACAGCAAACATATTTTGGGGGCTTTGACTTGAATTTTGATTCCTTGTGCTGACTCCATTAGCTGTAAAGGTTACTGCATAGTGGGGGAGGGGTGTTAATGGTCTGGCCAGGTCTCACTCAGCCAATTGACTGGAGGCAGAGCTGAATCAGATTGAGGTGTTAGCTGCTTTGTCTTCTCAGAAAGAACTGGAAGGGGACAGGATCAGTTGTGTTCCAGGACAGTAGCTGCTGCTGTTGTTTTCACAGGGTTCTTGTGGATTTTATTTGGTAGGTTAGTTATTTTCTGTCTTACTTCTAAGGGGCTAGCAGGGTAGTGTTTTGGGTGATGCTGGATGTTTGTAAACTGATATGGTGGCTGTCAGTGGGGCTCATTTTGTGTATGTTTCACTGTGTAACAGGCTGCACTGGTAGAGGCCTATTTCTTCTGATTTAAAACCTATTTGGTGGGATTTGCTTGGGCCTGGTTCTTTGGCTGCTGGGCTTGGAGGGGAGACACAGGGCTGATACACTCTCTCTCGAGTCAGGTGTCTGCCCAGGACCCTCCCTCCCCAGAAGTCTGCAGATTTATAGGGGAACACCTGCCCTGCAATTGGAGGAAAAGGCTGCAGGTGCAGCTCATGTAGTTCCAGCCACTGGTGGCAGGATTTAAAGGCTGGGAGAGAGGAGCTTTGGGAGTTGTTCATTTCCCTTATAAGTTTAATGTGTTGTACTGCACCTAGTAACAGGGTTACTCGTGTACAGTGGGACTGTCTCAAAGATTAGTGGGTGACCTGATTAGGCAGTAGGGGTATCTTGGACTAGGGGGGAACCTGGTGGCTCACCCAAGAAACCTATTTGGAAGGGATGGAACCACACATCATTAGGGCCGCATCTTTGGGAGGGTGGTGGGGTGCACAGGGTGTGGAGCAGCCATGATACTGGACTGGGCTTGGAAGTTCGGTGGTTGCCCAGTGTGCTACCAGCTAGCACAGCTTAGGGAGGAGGTTATGGGATTAGGAGAAAGCTGGGGGAAGGGGGTGGTATGGTTGGGAAGGGGCTGGGAATCTCCACAAGGTTGCACCAAACACCAGGGGGGGGCATAGGGAAAGGAGTGCAGAGAATACCAGGGATCACAAAGGGAACCTGGCAGAGGGGGTACAAAAGGACACTAACAAGGAAGCAGGCAGGTAACTGGGGACCCTCACAAAGGGGGGACAGAGGGACAACATTCTCAGGGAAGTAGGCAGATGGCCTGGGCTGGACAGAAGGAAGCAAGGCGGGGAGGTGGATCAGACCTTACACTCAGTAACCGCTTCAATTCTCTTCTTCTGCTCAAGGATGAGGGGGA
The DNA here is from genome assembly GCA_016271365.2 of Neoceratodus forsteri. Classification (NCBI taxonomy): domain Eukaryota; kingdom Metazoa; phylum Chordata; order Ceratodontiformes; family Ceratodontidae; genus Neoceratodus; species Neoceratodus forsteri. The sequence goes on along the minus strand of CM028132.1, from coordinate 1,473,331,704 downwards.
TGATGTAGCCACGACTGGGGTAGTTAGAGATGGAAAGGGAATGGGAGGCAGAAGGCAGGGGCCAGATAGCAGGAAGAACGGGGGACCTGGAATGCAGGAGAATGGGGGAGCAGTGAATCAGAGCAGGAGGGGCAGAGGGAGGAAAGCAGAGGAGAAGGACCAGTTGGGAGGAAAGGGAAAGGAGAAGGACCAGAAGTACAAGGAGGATTCAGTAAAGGGAGCTGAGGGTTTAGGCCAGGGGCACGACTAGCAAGGAGGAACTAAATGGAGACAGGAAGGAAGGGAGGATGAGCCAGGCTAGTTTAGCAGATGGGGAGAAGGACCAGTTACGAGCAGTGAGAGGTGTAGGTACAGAAGGATACTCAGGAGGAGGAGAGGCATAGGATTGGAGGGGAGGGAGGCCATGGTAAATAAGGAGGGGGTGGCATGTGGCACCCAGATAGCGGGAGGAACAAGGAGCCAGCTGGGTGGAGGGGCCTGTAGAAAGGGTGAGGGACATGGAAGGGGAGGGAATGGAGGAAAAGGAGTGGTCAGAGTGCTCCTGCTGGGGGATTCTATGATCAGGGGTATCAAATGGGATAGGGAGGAAGAAGCCTGGCCAGTTAGAACAAGATGCTTCCCTGGACTAACGGTGCACAGGGCTAAGCACGAGGTATATCAGCTGGCAAAGGATTGTGGGGTTCCCAGACATACTGGTCCACCTGGGTACAAATGACATTGAGGAAATAGCGAGCTAGAGATACAGGCAAGATTCAGGAGCTCGCCAGGGTCTGTCATGACATAGGATGCACAGTTTCTTCTCAGAAATCCCAAGAAATGCCAAGGGCTAGTGGGGAACACAAAGGAAAATTAGGGAGATAAACCAGTGGCTCAGGGTGGTGTGAGGCCAGAGGGTATGGGTTGATGGGGGATTGGGGGGAGACCTGGGAGGATAAGGAGCTGTATGCTAGAGATAGACTACATCTCAATTTGGAGGGGAAGGGAATCCTTAAGTTGAAAATAGAGGGGTTCATTGGTGAAAAGTGGGGTTTAAACTTGTGAAGGGGGGTGGTATGGGAGAAAAGGCTGTCAAGGGGCTGCCGATAAAGGAGGGACTCTGTCTCCACCCCTCTGGGGACCAGGAGGATTGCAGGAAAAGGCCAACTGGCAAAGTGCAGACCAGGGGAAAACAGAATCCCCATGGGAACACAAGCAGGGGAAATGGAACTATAGGAAAGGGTGGAAGGTAGTCCTGCTAAATGCCAGGAGCTTGGGCAATAAAATGCCTGAGCTCCAGGCGATGCTAACTGAGGAGCAGTGATGTGGCAGCAGTCACTGAGACTTGGGCCACTGCAAGACATGACTGGGACCTGAACCTGGAGGGATACACTATGTTCAGGAAGGACAGGGGAGGAAGGGAGGAGGGTAGCAATGATAGTCAAAACTGCATTGGCATAGAGGGAGTAGAGGAGGCGGAGGGAACCGTGGAGGCGATTGGGTCACCTTGATAAGGGGGCAAGAGAGTAAAATAGGAGTGGTGTATAGACCCCTGCCTGGCGGAGGAGCTGGAGGACAGTCTGCTGGCAGATGTTGGGAGACACTGCAGACTGGGCAGAGGAACGGTGGTGGTGTTGGGGACTTAAACATGCCAGGAACAGACTGGGAGACTATGACATCCTCTGTGACCAGGGAACAGAGGTTGTTGGATGTCTTTCAAGACGTGTTCCTAACTCAGCAGGTGAGGGAACCGACCAGGGAGGCCCGGGTACTGGATGTGGTCCTGGCAGACAGTGACCAGATTGGGGGCCTGGAGGTAAGGGACCCATTGGCGGGAGTGACCATGCCACGGTCTGGTTCTGCCTGGACCTAGGAGGGGTTGAAGGCTGCACAAAGATGGAAGTAACCGACTTCAGGGGCGGATTTTAAGGAAATGGGAAGGATCCTTAAGGAGCATTTGGATGGGATTGGGTCAGACATGGATGCTGATAGTAGGTGGGAAATCATCAGGAGAGGGTGCAGGATGCTACCAGCACCTGTGCAAGAGTAAAGGCAATCGGTGGGGCCCAAAAACCCTGTTGGTGGACCAGGAGGTCCAGGAGGTAGTCTTGGTAAAGAAAGCAGCCTATAAGCAATTCAAGTGCTCAAGGAGGAAAGGGATCGAGGGAGTACGAGCTGATGGCTAGAAGGACCACTAGAGTGGTGAGGGCGGCTAAGGCAAGGAAGGAGCAGAACCTGGCCAGGAGATTAGGAGAGGAACAAGGGTTCTTTAGATACATTGGGGAAAACGAAGGGTGAAGGGGCAGATTAGCAGGATTAAATCAGGGGAGGGATGGGCACAAGACCTGGGGAGCAGGCTGAGGTACTAAATGAGTACTTCACCTCAGTTTTCACCAGGGAAAATGGGGTGCTGCATCATACATGGGAGGAGACAGAGATACTGAGGAGGGGACCCTACCGATTGGCAGGTCTGGGGAGAGGGAAGGCATCACTGGCAGGTGGGGGAGGGCTAAGCAGGGAGAAGGGGTGACGGAAGTGGAAATCTCAGCAGAGACAGTGAGGGAATCCTCAGCTCCTTAAGACGGAGAAAGCACCGGGCCGGATAAATTACATCCCAGAGTGCTGAAGGAACTTGCAGATGTCCTGGCGAAACCCCTGGCAGAACTTTTCACCATCTCTCTAAGGACAGGGTGGGTGCACCAAGACTGGAAGGTGGCGCATATAGTGCCTATCCACAAGGGGGGATCAAGGGAGGTGGCAGGGAACTACAGGCCTGTCAGCCTGACATCGGTGGTGGGCAAGGTGATGGAGGGCATTGTCAAGGAGAGGCTAGGGGGGACCTGGATAAGTCAGGGTGCCTGGACGATAGACAGCATGGATTCATCCCGGGGAAATCGTGTCAGACAAACCTGGTGGAGTTCTGACTGGGTGACAGTGCCTTGGACCTGGGTAGACCAGTGGATGTCCTCTTTCTAGACTTCAGCAAGGCATTTGACTCTGTTCCTCACATGGGCCTGTTGGATAAGCTGGGAGAAATGGGGTGGGAACCAGATGATCAGATGGATAGGCAACTGGCTCCAGGACCGGACCCAGAGGGTCGTAGTTAGTGGGATAGTCTCATCCCCAAGGAGGGTCATTAGTGGGGTCCCACAGGGATCAGTCCTTGGGCCCCTTCTGTTCAACGCCTACGTCTCTGACATAAGGACAGGAATCAGGAGTGAGATGAGTCTCTTTGCGGATGACTCGAAACTGGGGCAGTGGTGGATGGGGAGGAGGGGAGGGTGGCCCTACAGGGGACCTGGAGGCTCTGGAAAATGGTCTAGAAAGTGAAGCTGAGGTTCAATGCAGGAAATGCAAGGTACTCCACCTGGGGCCAGAACCCAGGCAGTGTACACCCTGGGGGAAATGCTACAAGTCTCGATGGCTGAGAGGGACCTGTGGGTGGTAGTGGATGTCAAGATGAACAACTCTGAGACTTGTAGGAGGGCAGCAGCCAAGGCCAACAGGATGCTGGGATGCATCGCTAGGGGGATCACCTCCAGAAGGAGGAAGTGGTACTCCTCTGTATAACTGCTTGGTGAGGCGCACTTGAGTACTGCATGCAGTTTTGAGGCCACACTTAAAGCGGGACATTAACCTCCTGGAGAGGGTCCAGAGGAGGGCAACCAAATGATTTGGGGCTTGGGGACAGGACCTATGAGGAGAGGCTCAAAGAGCTAAATATGTACACATTAGAAGAGAGAAGGACGTGGGGACATGATAGAGGTCTTTAGGTACATGAAGAGGATAAATAGGGAGGAACAGTCGGGGTGCTTTGAAGAAAGGAAGGGGCCACTGAGGGCATGGGTGGAGGCTGGAGGGAAGATTCAGGAGAAAGGAGGGTGCTACTTCACTGAGAGGGTGGTGGAGCCATGGAATGCACTGCCTAGGGGCTAGTGGAGGCAGAGACAGTGGAGGGGTTCAAGAGGGGGTGGGACAGGTGCAGGGAAGGTTCTGGAAGCAAATCCAATGCAGCAAGAATATCCGGAACTGGGAAGGGAGAAGCCAGAGAAGGCAAGAGGGACAGCAAGGTCAGCACCCAGGCTGGGGACTGACCAAACGAGCAGACACGAAAGGCCGTTAGGCCTATTCTGCTGGCATTTTAGTATGTTAGTATGTTAGAAGAAGACCGAAAGTGTGCAGAATTGCGATCGGCCTGTCAGGACTCTGTGGTCTGGTACATTAAGTGACCTTTACATATAAATGTGTGTAGTGCTTGTGGGGATTGAGCTCTGAGTAATTCCCTATGTTGTGAACTGTGTGCTGTGCTGGGAGGTGATTCCCTAGCAGGGTTCGAACTGAATCAGAGTTTGAGTCCAAGAAGAATGCCTCTATAGCCAGGCTAAATCTTCGGAAGTGACCAGCTGTGTGCCTGGTAGTGTTCTGTGTACATATAAAATGTGCAGTGAGCTGGAAGCCATAGCCAGCATCACTTGGACTGTATCTGCCTACATTGAGTGCAAGTGAGCCCTGCCACAAGGGCTGGGCCAGCTATTTTGTTTCTCTGGCAATCCAGGACAATATGCATTCCATTCAGTTTCAGCATTGAATCTGTGAGTACAAATCAGGGTTGCTCCCTGCCATCATCTAATTGCAAGTGTTCCATCTGATTACTTTTCCTTTCTTTCTTCATGAACTAAGCCAACCGGCTCCGGATTACAATTTGGTATAGTGCAAGTGTTTTTTCCATCACAGAGGCCCCAACCAGCTGCACCGATCCTGGCTAGCCCCCCCCCCATCCTGGGTACCCAGTAAAGTGACATTTTGGGACTCTGAATATGCGCACAGTACTGTGATTATTAATGTGTCTAACCTAATTAACCTGATTTCCCCCTGTCCTTGTTACAGCCCCTTAAATAAATCAGATCTGTTTGTTTCTGCAAAGTTACACTGGCTGAGGTATTTGTTTGTGATAAAGTATAGTACTGTGGCTATTGTATTGCATCATCTTGTTTTACAGGGGGTCCCCAGATTCAAGCTGACCAAACCAGTACTGGGGGTAAGTGTAATTAGTGAAGATACTCCGGATATATTGTGTGGGCCACTAGTGGGAAGAAAGAGGGGGTTACTGTGTCCCAGAGGGCTGTGACCAAGTCAGACCAGACAGTATCAACCCTGACCTCTGGGTGGAGGCACCCGCCATTGGACCTAGACCCCTTAACCTGTCAGTAGTCAGTCAGGCAGGGGTAGTAGCCCTTAGGATAGCACCACCTGGGGGTTACATTGGGGACACCTGTTGCTTTCTCTCAGGTACTTGGCCAGTGCCTGAGGAAAGTAGCCAGACATGGGACTGAAGAAGAAGATTCTCTGATGGAGCCAGAAGTGCTCATAGGTGGTTTAGGGAGCCACCGAGAATGTTCCATGCTATATGGAAAGTGTCCAAAGGGCTGGCAGGAAGCTGAGCCATGGAAGGAAGGTAGTCCAAGGGCTGGCAAGGGAGCCGAGCCAGGGCAACTGAAAAAGAGTTGAGTTTGGGCTGAGTGCCCAGAGTGTTTCTAAGCCTGAGGGCTACAGTGTATGAGGATGTGTTCTGATCTCCATAAATCTGCATTATCAGGAGTGTAGCCCCGTGGGGGTCCATCTATGCTTTGTTATTCTGTTGGTTGTGAATAAAAGTCACACTTTAGAATCCCACTCCTGGTTTGGGCTTTACAGTTATTGCTTCCTGTGTCCGGAGTTACTTGGGTGCCCCTGTCTAGAAGTCAAACCTAGCCAAAATGCCGAGCAACAGTTTTCTCCCTGAACCCAGGTCCCAGGTGGGGGATTACATATGGAGGCACCGCACAGCGCTAATAACACAAAAATACCACCAACCCGACCCCTGGGGTAACCCACCGGTTACATCCATAATTCTGTTTACTGTTCTAACTGGTGAGATAGGCCATGTCCGTTTAAGTTGGCTGACCTGGCCCGGTGCATGATTGTTGTGTCGTAGGCCTGTATGGCAATACTCCATCGGAGTAGGTATCCATTTGTTTTACCTATCTGATTTAACCACATCAAGGAGTTGTGATCGGTCTGTACCTCGAAGCGTCTCCCGTAGAGGAATGGCTCTAATTTATTCAGGGCCCATACCAACGCAAGGCATTTCTTTTTAACTGTGGAATATGCCTGCTCCCGGGGAAGTAAATTCTTATTAAGGTACCAAATCGGGTGGTCTCTTCCCTGATTAAATGTCTGGCTGAGGAATGCTCCAATCCCCACATCCGAGGCATCTGTCTGGACTACAAATTGCCTAGTGTAATCTGGACTGGCCAATACAGGGGCACTGTACAGTGCCTCTTTTAGCTGTGTGAAGGCTTGTTCCCAGGCCCGTTCCCATTTTACCCTTTTGGGCTGTCTTTTCTTCAGCAAGCTTGATAGGGGACTGCCAGGGTACTGTAATTGGGTACAAACTTTCAGTAGTACCCCGCAGTCCCAAGGAAGCTCCTAACCTGCTTCTGGACTTCCAGTGTGGGCTACACCTCTATTGCTTCAATTTTTACTTGATTAGGACAAAGCTGCCCCCCGCCCCACTACATGGCCTGGGTATGCCACATCCGCCATAGCCAGCTGGCACTTTTCAGCCTTGACAGTGAGCTCTTCCCTCTGTATCCTGCCCAACACTTTCTTCAGGTGGGACAGGTGTTCCTTCCAGCTGGTAATGAAGATGGCAATATCATCCAGATACACCACTGCGTACTCTTCAGTACCACGTAACGCTTGGTTGACCAACCTTTGGAAGGTGGAAGGGGTGTTCTTTATTGCAAAAAGCATTACCCCGAACTCGAATAATCCTGCTGGATTGATGAAGGCCAACCTTTCCCTAGCTCTGGTCGTTAACTCCACCTGCCAATACCCTTTTGTCAAGTCAATGATGGTGAGGTATGTTGCCCCTCCCAACTTGTCCAATCGTTCATTCATCCATGGAATTGGGTGGGCATCAGACTTTGTGACTGCGTTGAGTCCACAATAGTCCACACAAAAGTGAATAGAGCCATCCAGTTTGGGAACGAGGACTACGGGTGAGGCCCAGGGACTTTGGGATTTCTGAATTACCCCATAATCCATCATTTCTGACTACCCTCTTTAACAAATCATGGGAGGATGGGGTGGTACCTGAGGACTGGAGGAGGGCAGATGTGATTCCCCTTCACAAAAGTGGGATCAGGGCAGAATCAGGAAACTACAGACCTGTTAGTTTAACCTCAGTGATAGGGAAAATGATGGAATCACTTCTGAAGGAAAGAATTGTCGAGTACCTAGAGGCCAGCGGGGCACAGGACCCAAGGCAGTATGGATTCACAGTGGGAAGGTCATGCCAGATGAATCTAAAAGATTTCTTTGACTGGGTGAGCAAAGTAGTAGATCAGGGAGGGGCTATGGACATGGCCTACCTAGACTTTAGCTAGGTATTTGACTCAGTCCCACACAAAAGATTAATATACAAGTTAGCCAGCCTGGGAGTGGGTCCCAAGATGATAGCCTGGGTAAAGAAGTGGCTGGAGAATAGGACACAGAGAGTAATAGTAAATGGAGTCACTCTGAAGAAAGGGGTTACTAATTGGGGTGCACTGAGGTTCAGTATTAGGACTGGTCCTCTTCAATGTCTTTGTGTGACATTGCAGAGGGACTGGAAGGAAAATATGTCTCTTTGCAGATGACACAAAGATCTGCAACAGAGTTGATGCACAAGGTGGGGTGGAAAGGATGAGAAGGGACTTGGCAAGGTTAGAGGAATGGTCAAATGTATGGCAGCTTAGATTTAATGCTAAGAAGTGCAAGGTAATGCACCTGGAAACAAAACCCAGGGAAGAGTACACAATGGGGTGAGATACTAACAACAACAAAATGGAAAGGGACCTGGGGTAGTAGTATCAGATGACTTAAAGGTGGGCAAGCAATGTGAGAGGGTAGTAAGGAGGGCTGGGGGGGATACTGGGATGCATAGGGAGAAGCATCACCAGTAGAAAACAGGAAGTTGTTATCCCTCTGTACAGACAGCTGGTGAGACCCCATCTGGAGTACTGTGTGCAGTTCTGGAGACCCAATCTCCACAAGGACATAGACAAGATGGAAGCTGTCTAGAGGAGGGCAACTAAAATGGTGCAGGGTCTGCACCTGAAAACATATGAAGAGAGACTAAAGGAGCTTAATATGTATAGCCTCGAAGAAAGGAGGGCGAGGAGGGACATGATAGAAACTTTCAAGTACCTCAAAGGAATCAACAAAGTCCAAGAGGGTAGCATCTTTCAAAAAAAGAGGTGTGCAAGAACAAGGGGGCACAATTTGAAGATGAGGGGGCGGCTCAGAGGTAATGTAAGAAAGTATTTTTTCACAGAGAGGGTTGTGGATGCATGGAACAGCCTTCTGGAGGAGGTTGTGGAGTCAAAAACAGTGGTTGAATTCAAGCATGCATGGGACCGCCATAAGGCAATTCTAGGGGGTTGGGGTAGAAAGAAGTAGGCTGCTGGTTAACTAGGATCTGCAGCTTATTCATTAGGTAGAGGAATGGTCAAATGTATGGCAGCTTAGATTTAATGCTAAGAAGTGCAAGGTAATGCACCTGGGAAACAAAAACCCAGGGGAAGAGTACACAATGGGGGGTGAGATACTAACAACAACAAAAATGGAAAGGGACCTGGGGGTAGTAGTATCAGATGACTTAAAGGTGGGCAAGCAATGTGAGAGGGTAGTAAGGAGGGCTGGGGGGGATACTGGGATGCATAGGGAGAAGCATCACCAGTAGAAAACAGGAAGTTGTTATCCCTCTGTACAGACAGCTGGTGAGACCCCATCTGGAGTACTGTGTGCAGTTCTGGAGACCCAATCTCCACAAGGACATAGACAAGATGGAAGCTGTCTAGGGAGGGCAACTAAAATGGTGCAGGTCTGCACCTGAAAACATATGAAGAGAGACTAAAGGAGCTTAATATGTATAGCCTCGAAGAAAGGAGGGCGAGGAGGGACATGATAGAAACTTTCAAGTACCTCAAAGGAATCAACAAAGTCCAAGAGGGTAGCATCTTTCAAAAAAAGAGGTGTGCAAGAACAAGAGGGCACAATTTGAAGATGAGGTGGGGCGGCTCAGAGGTAATGTAAGAAAGTATTTTTTCACAGAGAGGGTTGTGGATGCATGGAACAGCCTTCTGGAGGAGGTTGTGGAGTCAAAAACAGTGGTTGAATTCAAGCATGCATGGGACAGCCATAAGGCAATTCTAGGGGGTGGGGGTAGAAAGAAGTAGGCTGCTGGTTAACTAGGATCTGCAGCTTATCCATTAGGTAGGGAAATGGGCAGACTGGGTGGGCCAAGCGGTCCTTATCTGCCATCAAATTCTATGTTTCTATTGTTCTATTTCCTTCAGTTCCCTCCTAATGTCCATTAGGATGGCCTCAGATACCCCGGAAGGCTGCCTGCTGTATGGGCGCTTGCGTCCCCGTTTCTACATTGTGTGTCGCTAAAGGGGTTCATCCAGGCTTGGCCATAAACTAAGGGGAAAAGTCCTCTAAAACTTCCCTCACTTCCTGGGACTGTTCTGAGGTCAACTGGGGTGACAATTTGATTGCCTCCACAGATGACTCCTGCTTGCCTTCCTCTAGCAAGTCCAGTAGGAGGTCATCTTCATCAGTCCCCTCCACAGGACTACACACTGCAAATACCATGTCAGCCCTATTGGCATATGGCTTCCTCACGTTGACATGGTACATCCTATGGGTATGTCTCCTGCCAGGCAGTTCCATAATATCATGTACGTCACTGACCTGTCGGACTACCTTATATGGTCCTACCCACTTGGCCTGCTTGTCCTTCTGGACCGGAATTAGGACCATGACTTCCGGACCTACACTGTACAAGCGGGCTCTGGCTCCGTGGTCATACCAGACCTTTTGCTTCTGCTGGGCAGCTGACAGGTTGCTTTGGGCCACCCCCATAAGCTTCTTCAGCTTTTCCCTAAACTTAAGGACATACTCCACATCAGGAGTTCCCTGGGTGGCGTGCTTGCCTTCCCAGTCTTCCTGGATCAAGTCTAGGGGCCCATGCACCCTACGTCCATATAAGAGTTCGAAGGGGGAGAACTCTCTCGACTCTTGGGGCACCTCCCTGTATGCGAACAGCAAGTGGGGAAAATATTTCTCCCAGTCCCTCCTATGCTGTTCAACAAATTCTCGGAGCATCAGTTTTAGGGTACCATTTAAAAATTCCACAAGCCCATTGGCTTGTGGGTGATAAGATGTCATGTGTCACTGCATTACCCTACACTTCTCCCACAAACACTTCATCAGGTCCGACATGAAGGTACCCTCTTGATTAGTGATAACCTCCTGTGGAAACCTGATATGGGAGAAAATCCCTAGCAAGGTGTCTGCCACTTTGTCTGTCCTGAGTGAGGAGAGGGCAACTGCCTCTGGGTATTGGGTGGCATAATCGACCACCGTCAGGATAAACTTCTTCCCCGAGGGGCTTGCCATACTCAGAGGTCCCACAATATTCTTCCTACCCCCTGGAATGGCTCCTCCACAATGAGCAATGGAATTAAGGCAGCTTTTGTTTTACTACCTGCCTTCCCTATTTGTTGGCACCGGTGATGAGACCTGCAATATTCCTTCACCTGCTGGGTGAAGTTTGGCCAATAGAAATTCTGAGCCAATCGCTGTGTGGTGTACGTGATGCCCAGATGTCCGGACCGCTCATAGTACCCCTGGGGAATGACAAGCTGCTTGCCCATCACTGATTCCTCTGTCCTCACATCCTGTGTATACAACAGTCCGTTGTCCCAAAATACTCTGTCTCACGTCACCTCCCTGTGTCCCATTGGATTCTGCACAAGCCTTCAGCCTCTCCAAACTAGGATCAGTCCTCTGAGCAGTGGTAAATTCCTCACATTTTCTCAAGGCATGGGACATGTTCCCCTCCGTTCTTAAACTGGGGCCCATAGCTCTAGTGTCAGGGCACTCAGAGTCACTGCCATCCCTAACCTTCTGACCATTGGTTACCCCTCCCTCCTCAGAGTAACCTTCTGTTGCTGTTTTGTGAACGTCTACTTGGGGAAGTCCTACCTCCCTTTCACTACTCTCCATGTCAGGAGACACAGGGTGGGGAACCAGCTGCCTATTCTTTTCCACAAGGGTTTCTGTGAAGTTCAGGGGACTACAAGGGGCCCTAGACGTCTGGCTGCAGGTAACTGCACACACCTCCCCTGCTATAGATTATTCCCTAGAATCACATCTAGGGTGAGATTATCTGCCACTGCCACTTTTTGCACCCTCTCTCCTGCCTCACCCCAGTCCAGAAGAACACTAGCTAGTGGCAGGGTTTTCTCCTCCCCAGTGACTCCCTTTACCATTACAAACTGATTAAGTATAAGCTGTTCAGGCCCAACCAAATCCCCTTTTACTAAGGTAAGAGATGCCCTTGTGTTCCTTAACCCATGGGTCTGCACCCCATTTACAGTAACCTGGTGTATGTGCTCCCTCATGTTCAAGGCCCCTAGAATTCTGTGGCCGCAGAATTTTGCGCAGAACTTGCAATCTACTGCAGAACTTCTGTGGTGCCACAGAATTCACTCTTCTTGTTGATTTTTTGTTAATATTTCTGTTTATCCATAGAATCTGGTTCCCTTTCCCTCTTTTTATATCCTAAACCCCCTATATGTTCAGAATGTGATGTTATCATTGCTATAACATCATAAATTAGCTAATGAAATGGGTACATTCTGCAACAGAAATAAACAGTCACTTATCTACCACAGCTCCCACTGCCAAAGACGGTGGCACAGCACATCAGGCATGGTGATATTTGTTCAACCTGCACTACAGCCTAATACAATTTTCAGCCTTACATTATTGCACTAGGGCCAAGTTAAACAAAACCTTGTCAATAGTAGAGACCTGTTAAGTCCATACCTCACTTTGTACAAACCTATTTGTGCCTTTAAGGTATAGAGATGCCATCTGAAATGAATAACTGGTAAAATGAATTTAACTGTCATTTTTAAGAAAAATAAAGTAATTATGCTCAAAAAAGTGGAATATAATAATGTGTAGACCTGTTGAAAGAATAGACCTGTTAAATAAATAATTGCACTGTACACATTTTTGCCAGGGTTATTGATTACATATTGTCATTGTTTGATAGAATCACCTAAAAGTTATGGAGAAATGTTGTGTGCAGGGACAGCTGTTGGGCCAGAGGGTAGCATGCTGTGTTTCTGTGTCGGCAACTCAGGTTCAGAGATTAGCTCTGGGAGCTGGCTGGGCAGCACAAGGATTGGTGGAACACATCATTGCTCGGAGCCTGGAAAGGTATGGTGCAATGTTCTGTCACATGGTGGACACATTGTGCTGGTCTGGAGAGCTCTATCTCACAATCGGTTCACATGCATGTCATGGCCTGATGGTGTTACGCAGTGTGTCAGGGAAAGCAAGTTGACATCAAAAATGAGTTTTGCAATAACTCCTTTATTCCATTTCTAATGGGACCTGTATGAATGAGGATGCAAATTCATGGAAATTAAAAAAAAATATATATATATATCCACACACACACACACACACACACACATATATACAGTATTTCTGTCTCTCTCACCACACACACACACACATATTTGTATGTATGTTACAGATTGCATATAAATATATAAGTGATACACAGTGGGAACCTCATGAGTGGTGTAGAAAGCATTTACAAATATATAAGTGATAGACAGTGGAAACCTCATTAGTGGGATAGATAGCATGCATATAGAAATACCTTATTTATCACATAAGATTCCCCCAGCATATGTCATTTATGCAACAGGCTAGGACCTTAAGGGAGAGACATTTGTTTTGCTTTTTTAGGCATAACATTATTTTTATAAGTCTGTTATTTTTTGAACTAGTGTTACTGTGCTTTCCAACATCCTGATTGCTATAACCACTGCCATAAAAGTGAAGTCAGGATGACAAGCTGACACTGTGATGTGGTTGTTTGTTAGTGCCGCAGAACTTCCGAAGAAATTACAAACCACCACCGCAGAAGTTCTACGGCAAATGGAAGTCTTGCCACAGAACTTGATCCCACTGTGCCGCAGAAAAGTAGGGGCCCTGCTCATGTTTACAGACATGCTTTCAGGGATACACAATGCACCCAACTCTGTTCGAGCACCACTTTGTCCACTTGGTGCCTTTTTAAGACACTGTCTAGCAAGATGCCTTGGCTGTTTACAAAACCAACAGTCACTATTTCTTTTATCCGAGAAATCCCTTTTTGATAACTTAGGGTTTCCCCATCTCAGTGGAGGCAGTGAGGGTTTTGGCTGCCCTGAAGGTGCACTTTTCCCTTTCTGCCCTGCCACACCTGACCCACTTACTTTCAGAGCAGGCCTGCTCCTGACAGCGATCCGAGAGCTCAGCAGCTTGGTGTGCAATTTTTGGATGTTGGTCCTCTAACCAGGTTTTCAACTCTGTTGGGCAAGCCCAAAAGAAGTGTTCTAAAAGTACAACCTCCTCAATTTTCCCCACAAAGTTTGTTTCCACACCCTCCCCACCAATGTTTTAAAAACTGAAGTTGCTTTGCAGTGAGTTCCTCAAAGCTTATGTTAGGGCTTTTTTGGAGTTTCCAGAATTTAACCCTGTAGGTCTTAGGAGTCATTTCATACTTTTTAAGTAAAGCAGCGTTAAGTTTCTCTTACTCTTGGCTATCATTAGTGTCCATTTTGCATAGCACCTCATGACCTTTACCAGTAAGTAGTGGGGATAGCTGGAAGCTTCAGGACTCCCTGGGTATTTTGGCCTGGATACAGACCTTTTCAAACAAATTCAAAAACGCATCCATATTCTCTCCCTTTTTAAATTTGGTTATGAATAAAAGCCACACTTTAAATCCCACTTCTGGTTTGGACAGTCCCTGTACTGAGCTCTCACAAGTGAAAATTATATACAGTCACTCCACTGAAGTCCAGTGCCAGTTTTAGCAGGTGCTAGCCTCCGATTCAATTAGTGTCAGTACAGTCCAACAAAGGGGTAATCAGCAACAACAGGCCCCCTGCACACCAGTTCATACTTTCAACTTAGCAGTGTCCAGCTCTTTTACTCGGCTGCTGCAAGTTCGCCAGTCTTAGCCTCTTTAATCAGTTCACTCAGGACACATACACTTTCTGGCTAGCAGCCCATGACCTGAAATGTTCTGGCTCCTTGAAGAAAATGTAGTTGCAGTCTACACAAGCAAGTGACCTCTCAGCAGCAACTACAAAAACTCAGATAATTTACTCAGTCTTTTTGGTTAGCTCAATCTCCCAGTGCAGGGTATCTGTCACTTTAAGTTTCTCTCAGAGCTCATTCAGCAACTTCTTAGTACCTGGGGAAAGAGTATCTTGGTTCAGTTTCTCTTTCACTCTTTTCCCCTTCATGGTCCAGTCCTGGTTCCAGCACCTGGGGAATCCTTTAGACAACACACACTTCGGATTAGGACCTGGATAAGCCCCTGAAGTCCATAGTCTGCTCTCACACTACAGTCCTGACTCATACAGAGCCTAGCAACAGACTGGAGAAATCCCAGTGTACAATGCCCCACTGGAATGTAGCCCCAATGATCCTCTCTCTCAAATGAGCCCACTCTCAGGGTGGTGTCCCCACTGTTTTGCTGTCGCTGCCACTAAAACTATGTCCCCCCAGGTGGCAGGCAGCATCTTTTTTCATATGTATGGGGCTGCTCATTAATATTCATGAGCTTCGAGCCCCCTATTATTTGGACTCACTTTTGGTCACTTCCCCAGGCTTCTGCCTGATTTCCCTTGGGTCTCGGGTCCCCTACCACTCTAGGTGGGGCACCCAAACCATGGCCAACTTCCCATTTGGTCGACCGCAATGGCGGTCGACACATCAAATCGCTCCTTGCGCTGAGGTGAGCGGAAGCCAAGCAGTGTGCTGGCCACTCATGACAAAGGATTTACACCCAATGGGGTGGAAAAAGACAGCCTGCTGGCAGAACAATGAGGGACAGACTGGGGCACTGCAGGTAAGCCCCCACCAGGGGTTACACCTATAACTTCTCTATAAAATCTAAGAAAAAATAGTAAATGATGTAGTAGTAATAGTAGTAACATTTATTCATAATTTACAAAATACCATGAACATAGTCAACTCCAAATGAGCGGGAAGCTCCTTTTCTTTTGTTGTTAAAGATTTATATTGTTATCATTTTCGAGAAGAGGAAGCTCATTTTCAATGGGTCCCATTAACACATACGTAAATATCCACATTTACAAACGCATGTAGCTCTTATAAGATATATACTTCCTTAAAGCAATCCCAAACAATGACAAATAAATATAAATCATCTCAAGGTGGGGAAGAAATTCATGGTTCAAATTTATATAAAAACACACATAAACAAAAACAAACAAATCAAAGTGGGAAATCTATAACAGGTTAACAAAAATGTGAGGAGGTTGTACATTAAACCCTGTTAAGTGACTCTAATATTAATCTGAACTTTCATTGATTTTTTTTTAGGTTTATCTATTTTTCCTCCTTCTTGCCGGCGGCCCTGTTCTGCTCGGCCACCGCAGCCTTGTCACCTTGGCGTCCCTCAGGACTTGCCTCTCCTCCTTGTTCCCCCAGAGCTTGATGCCTCTGATGAGGGTTGGGGGGCTCCTCAACTCATGCTGTGGAATGAACCCAGGTGCCTCAGTATCCAGGTGCGGATCTTGCAAGCGGCTGGTGTCACCCCGATGGCTGGGGCTTTTCCACTTTTTCTCTCCCCGGTACCCCATGATGTCAGTGGCTTGGGTGAGCAAGCATGTGCAGTGTGGTACCAGCTGACGTACTTATCCACTAGTCTGTCTGACAGGCAGGGTCCTGCCAACCTTAAATAATGTCATCCACATGGCCACTGATTTACGATGATTAAAATAATGAAATTCCATTTTCGAGACTTGAAATTCAAGGAATTGCACTGGTGATTGTTAGTCTAATTTCCATATGTTACTGGGATGCTGCTGTGATTCTTTCAGTATGTGTATAAATAATTAGAATAAAGGAAGTCTTAATGTACAGAGCAATCAATGAAGCAAACTGAAAATAGCACAGGAAGCAATTATAAGAAAAATACAAGGTCTGTAGATTTATGAATCTGGTCTAAAATGCCAAAGTCCATAAAACTCTTTGTTTTTATCAGTGTACAGGCAGCACAAATTCTGGAATTTTAGTAGATTTTCTGGTAAAAAAACCAAAACCAGTGCCCTTGGTCATCCAACATAACTTCCACCTCCTCCAGACATGGCTCCTATGTAATAAAGTGGTACTCAACACCAAACAAATAACAAAGTCATGGTTTTCTCAAGGAAACACCGGGAAGGGGGCTTCTCTCCGCATACTATGCATGATTTAGATGGCATTGTGGTGGAGTTTGTGTCAAAGTTTAAGTACCTAGGCCTCCCTTTAGACAACACACTATCTTCTTGACACCCCGGTAAAACTGTGCACCAGAGATTTGGTGCCCTACACGGGGCCAATATGTTCTTTACCCCCGACACAAAGAGACTACTGGCTCTTATGCTGCTGCTCCACCCGGGGCCCTTGCTAAAGTGCACACTGTTTACAACAGCATCTGTCATTTCATGACCAATCAGCCATACCATACGCACCATTGCCAAGTCTATAAATCTTCTGGCTGCCTCTCCCTGGAAGATTGCTTCGCCCATAGGTTGTCTGTGATCCTACATAAGGTGGTACTTGATATATGTCCCCCCCTTGCATTTCCACATTCTTCTCGTACTCCACTAATAAGCCGGGGACTGGGACACACTCCTTGGTAAGATTCACTTTCTCACTTCCCTTCAGGCACATTGCTGCTGGGAAAAGAGCCTTTTCCATCAGGGCCGTTGGCTCCTACAAAACTCTATCTGCCCACCTCACCCTAGGAACCAACATCCCTTCCTTCAGCACTAACCTTCTGCCAATCCATGTTGGGCACAACACATTGTAACTGCACCTAACTGATTCTCTTACCTGTCATGTGAGTCCTGATTGTACTGTTGAGTGCCTGATTTTGCTTCCTGTACAGTGCGATACCTGTTTTTCCTATTGTATTCCTGATTCTGCCACCTGTACAGTGTGTTACCTGTTTGTACTATTGTAACTTGCATGCTCCTGTGTCCTGGCTAATATTGTTCCTGTTTTCCTTGGTTTTTCAGCTCATCTTTCCATTATGTATAATAAAATAAAATGAAATGACTGCACTGCCACTGTGGTCACCCAGGTGGCAGTATAGCACCAGAGTTGGCTGCACTTCCTTACCCGGAGGAGGAGAGCATCACCTGGGACACTCAACCCTCCTACCCCTGGCTAGTCCTCGATGACTTGTGCTCACTCCCATGTGTGTGGCGCTGGCATCAAGGGCAGTAGAGTGATCACTGCACCCACAGGCCAGCTTGAATTTTCATTCATTTTTTACAAATGGAAATTTTAATAATGATTGTAGTCTATTCAAGCCAACAATGGTAAGTTCCAAACAATGCAAAGTACAAGTTATCAAAACAGAGCTCTCCACCTAAATGGGTCTTCACCCTCCTCCTAGTGTTGTGTGTACCGTTTTTCTATTTGATGACAACTAGATGTTTTTGGTGCAGTATTAGCTACTGCTAAGCAATTTTAATCACCAACTGTAGTGAGAAAGAAATAATGTGATCGATTGGGAATTGAACCCTGACCCCCCAGAATACCTTTCCAGTGCCCTAACCCCTGAGCTACAGGCTTCAATGGCTGAACCAGTGGTTACCGGACACACTTCCTTTCTCTGGTATTGCATATCCTGCATCAAGGAATGATCAAGAGGATAATTAGATGTTTTTGGTGCAGTATTAGCCACTACTGAGTAACTAAAATCACAAATTGTAGTGACAAAGAAACTTTTGTTTATTTTAGCTGTCTGTACTGCTAGGAGTATTAGATGAGTTACGAAGTGAATTGTGCAAGGTGCGAGACAAATTGTCCAAGCTGTTTGGTTAATTGTGCAAACTGCCAGACTAGTGAAAGACAAAAAAAATGACAGCCTAATTTTTTTCACTGTATTTTGGTTGGGCTTTCTAGGAGATAAATGTTGTACCCCATGGCATTAGGTTATGCTTTCCCTAATGCCTTGTTTAGACCTGAGTATAACCTGTACTGAACAGAACTGTGGATGTGGGCCTTTTAAAGCAGTTACATTTATTGATTTATTCTACTAAGTATTTATCCATGACAGCACAACTGAGATGAAACATCCTGTTTTCGGTGGGATCCTGCTTTTGCCGATTGTCACTGCTGGGAGATGGATGCACAGGGAGATTACATGATTTACTTAGGGTCAAACAGTGCATAAGTCCTTCTGATGGGATTCGTATCTGGGTTTCCTGGTTCCCACGCCTGTGCCCTAACCACTGCGTACTACTGCCTCCAAGTTTTGCTTGCCAGATAATCATGACTGTTTTCATTCCCACTGAGTCCTGCTGGAGTGGGGCCTTGTGCACCAAGTGAGCAGCTATCCCATAGTGTTAACAGTTCCCCAGTGCCCCTTCCTGATTGGCTGCATTCCCTGGCTGGCAGAACTGCCTCAATTACTACTGAACCTTGCACCAAATCTTCCCTAGTAACACACACTTCCTGCTGTCTTTCTGTTCTCGGAATCAGTTCCCTGTGGGCAAGAGGTTATTTTGCAAAATAGTCATGCAAACTTTCCCATTTGATGACGCTACAGCACAGCATCTTTAGCTGTGTGCAGCAATCCCTGACTCTGGAGAATGCTGGAAATAATTAATAGCATGGTAGATGTGGTATCCACAAATGATTGAATGTATTCTCCAAATGACTATTCTTGTAAATCCCGGCAGCTGATGTGGTTCATATATTTTGAAATCCAACCGTGATTCCTTTGCTTCTAGCTGCATTTGCTGAAAACTGCCTGTCAATCAAATGTCTGAACAACTGTGGGCAGTCACCTCAGTGGTCGGTGAAGACATCAAAGAGGGAAACCATCTGAAAGAGTCCGTCTTGCAGAGGTTCCTTAGTTCTGGAGTTTATGGCTAAAGTGCAACACACCAGGGAATGTCCATAATGCACTTTTGGGGTGGTGTGATATTGGGGGTGTGGTTATATTTGTGGTGTAGTTATTCTGGTGATGCTTATTATACTTGGGCTATGGTTATATCTGGGATGTAACCCCCAGGGGGCACTACCCTTAGGGCTACTACCCCTGCCTGCCTCCACAGAGACCGGGTGACGGGCCCAGATCCATTGGCGGGTGCCTCCACCCAGAGGTTGGGGTTAATACTGTCGAGATTGCCTCGGTCACAGCCCTCTGGGTTACTGCAACCCCCCTTTTTCCCTGCTAGTGGCTCACACTGGGTACCAACAAGGCTTTTCAACAATACACTCAGCCCCCGGGTAGTATCTCTCAGCTCACTTCAGGGACCCCCTGTAAAATAAGATACAGTTATATCACAGTCACTATACAGCGGTTCAACAGGGATGCACAAACCAGCCAGGGTGTAGTTGCAACACACAAATCTGATTTATTAAGGGGGAGATAACAAGGATGGGAGGAAATCAGGCTAATTGGTTTATCACTATACTTAACTACCTAGAGCTCTGTGCACAGGCCTATCCCTACAAGTCACTGTCCCTGGGTACCCAAGCCCTAATGGCTAGTCCAAACGTGGCAGCTGGTTGGGGCCCTTAACACAGATAGACGCTGCAATCCTGAGCAAGTCAGCAGGGAAAGAAAGTTCGATTAGGCAGTCAAAAGTACAGCAATACGATTGGAAAACCACTGTTTGCACACTTAACAGGGAGCTACCCTGATTTAGTACCACAACCTCCAGCCAATCCCGGTTCTTCCAACACTAGCAGGGCTGAGCCTGAACTTCACAAGTCTCTGTACACATTTATATGGTTATCGTAATCCAGGCAGAATCCCTCACTGGCAGCAGGATTAACTTGAGCTCACAAGTCTCTGTACACATTTATATGGTTATCTCAATCAAGACAGAATCCCTCACTAGCAGCAGGATTAACTTGAGCTCACAAGCCTCATAGTACACTTATATGGTAAGCAGCAACAGGCAAAAGTCCTTTAATTGCAGCAGGATTTACTTGAGCTACTCACACATTTATATGGTAAACAGCAATAGCAGAGGGGTACCACACCAGGCAGCTGCTCCCAGACTCTTCAGCTTTCACAGTCACTCCAGCTCTGCAATGGCAGCTTTTTACTCCTCCCGCGGACCGAGAGCGATTCAGCAATTTTCTCCAGTCCTATTACAGGTCGAGCCTGGTGGGTAGCTGTACAGAGCACAGTCTCCTCTGACCGCCCACCGACGGATTTCAAGACAAACTCCTCGCAGGAAAAACGGCCGACTTAGGCCTTCATGCATTTCCCGCGCGAACACTCCCCAGCGCAGAAGCACACAGATCCTCACTCCTCACTAGCCACAAAGAATCTGAAGCTGGCAGCACCCAGCACTCCTCTTAGTTCGGGCGTGACCCGTTGTCATTGGCTGGCCGAACCTGCCAGTCACTTCTCACGGCTCCCATTAGTGCAGAACGAGCGCCATAGTCCATAATGCCTTGTTCCCTCTAAACAGCTCCTCTATTGGTCAGTCAACTCTGTGGGATTCCAAAGTACTGATTGGTCCAATTTCACAGTTTGGGACCAAAATGGAGGAGGCAATCAAACTCTCTGTGCTGCAAAGCAAAGCAGGTTAGAACAACTACATTATCATTATCTTTACAGCTTATTTTAAACAACCACCTACATCCTTTATTAGGGGTTCCCTGCACTATTAGCGATGGCAGAAGGGAGCGCTACTCAGCAGCCCGGGCGGGAGTCGAGCATGCCAACACTCAACCCCTTCCCATTTTAACCCATTCTGACTGCAAAAGGCAGCCCTTAAAGGGACAGTATATGGAGGCATTAAAAAGCATTCCACGGACCCTCCTTTCAGCGGCTTTATGCCGATTACCAACTAGGCATAAGGCACATTAGGAACCCCCATTTGCAAGGGGGTTACACTGGGACAACGCAAGCAGGTAAGAGACACGCCAAAATGATGGTGCCTGTACAAAGACACATGCGCAGTTCAGAGAGAGAGAATGCATGGCACCCACCCCCCACAAAGTGTACTCTCCACACTTGTCCAACTTGCAGTGACCGGCTTTATTTAGACACTCTTAGACAAAAACACATCAGCAGTGGTGCAGAAATGTCCCAGCATTTCACTTCAGCAAGCTTTCACAAGGAATTGGGCAACCCCTGCTGGCTATGTCCTTTTATACATCTCCAAGTGCAATGCACATTAAAATTTAAAGTGACAGTGAACCACAAACATAAAGATCACAAATTCATGCAAGTGTCCACATAACAAAAAATAGTTAACTTTAAAAAAAAAAATGTAGGTCCTGGTACCAGTAGCCAAGTACATAGAGCAGTAATAAATGTAATTCCCAAATTACATTAAATAATTGCACAAATGGGAAAATTATATTAATTGCACAATCCCTGGAAATGGTGTTAGTTAAAGTGATATATAGTTTGGAAATGTCCATGAGTTCTACAAACACATATGGACCCCGTTCTTATCCAGTTTTAGCATGGCATGGCTAAATAACCCTGTCACTAGTAATATCAAACCTGGTCCTACTGGATAAGTAGCTTCCTTCCAGACCAAATTAATGGTTGGAAATTGTGTGCTGCTGACCCAAACCTAAGATGCAAGGTCAGGAAAACAGAAAGATCTATAAAGTGGCCCTCCAGACTACATATATGCAAATAATAGAACATACACAGAAGACATTGAATAAAAGGCTGTAGGAGTACATGACCAGTATAAAGAGACATGAAGTGTGTGTGTGTGTGTGGGGATGAGTAGGAGAGTAGGAGGAGGGGGTGGGGGCCCATATTTGACATCTAAAGAATATACTAATCAGTCATATCTGATAGGGGAGTAAAAATCATACCAAAGAGGGGACCACTTCTACATGGTCATTTAAACCTGGCCATTCCATTGCCCTCATTTTAAAAATCCAAAAGGTCTCCCTTTTGGCAAGTTTCAGGTGCTATCACCTCCTCTTTGGCCCAACTTGACATTCTCTGTGCCAGTGAATCTAATCTGATGATTGGTCATGTTGCCGGAGGTGTTCACATATGCAGCAAGAAGATAGTCTGGTACCCTTCTTATTCCAGGATATAGCAAGGAAAGTCTGGGGCCCTCCCTCCTCCCCCAAGTACATCTGGCCTGGGTTCCTCCAGTCACTTAATATCAGTGCTTTCCTGAGCAGCCTTGCTGCAACTGATTTGACAGCCATCATCTCTGCCCCTGACATTGACATGGCCCTTCCTTTATTCCATTCCAAATTTCCCTTCATCTGGGACAAGCATGCCCCTCTTAAAAAGTCCAGGGTTAAATGTTCCCACCACCCCTGGATTATTTCTGAACTTACTGATCAGTCTAAGTCCCATGTTCATGTATGGGCCCGTTGTCTCGCTCCATCTCTGAACTTCTCTCCTACAGGGCATTGACAAATTCTTGTATGAAGGCTGTCTGTGCTGCTAAAGCCCTCTATTTTAAGGCCAACGTTCAGAACAACCTTAACTCCCCAATCAAATTCTGGAAGATGATTGATTCCCTTTTTGACCTCCCCGCCCAGTCTACTCCTCCAGTCTTCATGATTCTTTCTTATAATCAACGTTTTATTGAGTTTTCTAACTTCAGTACAAGTAATGAACTTACAAACATTTACTGATATTTATTCCTAGCCGGAGCACAGGCATTGGGCTCCATGGAATTACAACACTAAAGGAAACAGCAAAAGAAACTGTTGAACAGTAAATTTGTATACAGTTGTCTGGAAATGACAGATTAAATTGGGAATTTATTTAAAAAGTCAGTATGCATGTTCTGTCTAGGGTGCCGCATGGTTTTATGTAGAATCTTTTATATATAGACTACTGTCCTGACGTTATAATTCTTCATACTTGTAGCTGAACTGTCGTACCTTTTACTTATATACATAGTGGGGGGGGAAGGGTTGGGGGTGATAGTTGCAGGCGTGGGCTGGGCGTGCGGGTAACATGCTACAGGTTGTATTTGTCATTTGCGAGAAAGGCCTAGTCCCCATCTGGGGAAGGGGATCTGGAATCAGTGCTTCTGAATACCTACATTGGGCCATGATGCAGGCAGGAAACACCTGTCCAGGATTTTGCAGTGCTTTGATGAAAGATATGCACCCCATAGTGTCTTACAGGCATCCAACCTGAGAGCCACCGCACAATGCACTCTCTCAGGGCAGGCTGATTTGCCAAGCTCTGCGAGCCGTTCTGTCAGGCTACATGGTTGTTGCTCTCTCCAGTGGCGTAGAATGATTCTCTTGGCAGTGACAAGTGTGCCTATAAGCCACATTCTTTGTGCCACAGGGAGTCTACACTGTGTTGGTGGATGTTCTAGGAAACCTAGCATCACCAGTGGTGCTGTCAGGCTGATTTGTGTACTCAGAATGTCTGTGCATGTTTGCTGCACTCCCTGCTGGTATTGTTGCAGACCACGGCATTCCCATAGGATTTTTATTATTTATTTATTAAAAATCTTGGAAGACACTTGTAAGTGGTTGCTCATTGAGAGGTCCCACATCATTACATTAACTGAGGAGTCACAATAATGGTGGACAAAATACCGATTTGATAGGCATGTATATACAAAATACGGTGTGCAAACAATACAGTTGGTGGCTCAGACAACAGATAACAAGGTGTGCTGAGGCACTGTACAATGTATGTCTGCATCCTATAAAGTGACAAAGTCAGAGGAGGGGGATGATGCGATAGAGGGAAGTGCTAAGAAAGGCAGGAGTGGGGGGTGGTTAGGCCAGAGCATGGGTGAGGAAATGATAGATTCTGTAGGGGGTGAGGCAAAGTGCTGCCGAGAAACTCTCCTGCTAGAATACGAATGGGAAAGTGCTGGGGATAGTCCATTGCTGCGAGCGGGGATTTAGCGGTGACACATACAGGAACTACTATCAGTGAGGTGCTGACACAGCCTACATTTAAAGAATCCCAGTGTAATGGCATTGGAGAGGTCAGGAGGTAGGCCATTTGTCCAGAGAGGAGCACAGTGAGCAAAAGAACGCTGAGCCATGGTAGTCCGACACCTGGGCACATAGAAGATTTGGATGGATGAGCTCCTGGTGTGTCTGGCATTTGAAGATGGAGCTAGGAGTCTCTGCACCACAGGGGGAAGTAGGTGAAGAGTGGCCTTTTTTGCAAGGAGGCAGGTTTGGTATCAGATTCTGTCACTCAAGTGGAGCCAGCCAGTCCGAGCATACAGCTCACAGGTATGGGTGAGCTTTGGGGTATTAGTGAGCAGACGGCAGGCTTTGTTTAGAGCAGTTGAGAGATGCTAGAGAGCAGAGTCAGTTGCGGAGCCGTAAATAGTCAGGCCATAGTCAGTGAGGGATATGAGCGAGCTGTTTATTGCCAGATTCAGGGCTTCAAATGTTAGGTTGTGTCTGTGTCTGTAGAGGATGCCGATCCTGGTGTTGAGGGCTTTAGCAGTGTTGTCGATATGCTGAGTGAAAGACGGTGCGGAGTCCAATGTGATACCCAGATATTTGAAGGGGGGACTAGTTCCAGGGTGAAACCGGCATCGTTCTGGATTGCTAGGGGGAAGCCTTTTTGCTTGCTTTGGGCTGAGAAGTAGAGCATGGTCTTGGTCTTTTTATAGTTCAAGACCAGTTTGTATCCCTTGAGCCAATTTTCAGCAGCTGTGAAGCCAGTTTGGAGGTCACGTTCATTCACATGTCTGGTCCTGTGTAGTATAGTATGGTCTGCAAGCCCATTGGTCCACACTGTGGCCCAGTAGGCATACAGATCATACTGTATACTGTCATTTGGCGGCCGGGTGGTATGCGGATGGGGTGCTTCCGCCCGCCGACGACGGGGGGAGGGGTTGCTGGGAGGCTGGGGGTCCCCTGTGGGTGGGTGCGGAGGGGGGTACCACTGGACCACCAGGTTGATATCTATTGTTACTACAGCCCGCGATCGGGCATACGGGGTGGGATCCACTAGACCACCAGGTTGATCTTTATTATTACTACAGCCCATGATCGGGCATACGGGGTGGGATCAACTAGACCACCAGGTTGATCTTTATTATTACTACAGCCCACGATCGGGCATACGGGGTGGGATCCACTAGACCACCAGGTTGATCTTTATTATTACTACAGCCCGCGATCGGGCATACGGGGTGGGATCCACTAGACCACCAGGTTGATCTTTATTATTACTACAGCCCGCGATCGGGCATACGGGGAGGGAGGGGGTCCACTCTTTACCGGGGGGTCCGGGTGCTTGTGGACGGTGTTCACACCTTTTACTCTACCGTTCATGAGACTGTAACACATTTCTGCCATAACTTGTGCTAACATTCTACCCTGCTTGTTTGTTTTAGTGCCTCTTGTCTGTCTCATTAATCTTATATTGGGATTAGTAGTAGAATTTAGTAATGCAGAGGTTGTATGTTTTTTAACGAGTATGTCTTGAGAGAAAATTCTCACATTAAAATCACCCATGGCTAGAAAGGGATAAAGTATATATTTATTATTTATATTCTCCAGAAATTTAGTAAATTTATCCCAGTCATGCATAAAAGAATCCTTATTTGAATATGGGGGAATATATATATTTAATACTATAACTCTGCAATCAGCTTTCGCAATAAGAACAGTAGCTACAAGTTATGTTATTTTGAAATTTAGTGCGGTGTTGACATAAGTTGCAAGACCAACCTTTTATTTACCAAATTTGCTAGTGCAAACTGCTGGAATAAAATATCCTGCATATCCTGGTAATAGAGGAATAGTTTGATCACCGCACCATGTCTCCTGCAGACATGACATAAATCATAATTCCCCCCCAATTTCCTACAATCAGGTGCCCCCCCCCCAATCTGTGTTAATAAAATTTCTCAGATTTCCAACAAAAGAGAAAATTTTACGGCTTGCATGGGACAAAAAAGATCTGAACCTTGACGGGCAAAAGGCATATTTTGATCAAGATTACCCCTCCCCCCATGCTAGCCAAATGAAAAAAAAAAGTGTTAACGGTGGTGAAGGCATTAAGGGAGAAGGGATTGAAAGCTTTTCTCCACTACCCTGTGAAGTTATGGGTGCAGGACAAGGAGGGAATTCATCTGTTTGACACGCCACCCCGCTACTGAAGTTACTAGGAATCCAAATGCCTGATACTAGTGAAGAACAAACAGCGCAGGAAATTGAGGAGCTTCTTTCGGCCATAGCCGCAGGAGGTAAGCGTCTAACTAAAAGAACAACAGACTCGTGTCTCCCGCTGCATGCGGATGTCGCCAGATGGATCACCCCCCGAAACACTACTACTTGATTATTAATTGTGGTGCTACTTGTTTTGCCGCCTGCTGACTGAGTTCACTCTCGGTGGCCTGCTCGCCATTTCTGCTAACTGAGAGCTGAGAAACCCACTTGATTGTCATTTTAAAAGATCAGGATTCTACCTGCAGTGGAGCTTTCATGGTTCCTGTCCCGACCACCAGATTTGGAACCTTTATTTGTGGTTCAGTGTTTCTGTGGAGTCCTTAAGCAACAGGACAATATCCGCTGTGTGCCTCTGTTTTACCACACCCTAGGAGGAACCGCGTAGAGCTATTCACGATCTGGATAAATACCTCCTTCAAGGCTTTAACTTTTCCCACAGCCTGCAAGTATTGTTGCTTTTCTGTTAATTTACATTCTGGCATGCAATATAGCGATGGAGAAAGTAAAAAAAGGGGGTAATACATAATATTTGTGGCTATGAGGCATACATCCCCCTGACATATTACAACACCCCGATCACTTTAAATTGAAATGATTTCTTTGTTTCTATTATATACAGGGTCATCTATTTACTCAGTCTTTCATTTTGACCATATTTTTTTTTTTTGGAGTTAATGGTTAATTCCCCAACTATGGGGAGGGGCGGGTAAGATGTTGCAGGATTGTGAAAAGTTCTTGTTAACCATGAAAGCAGTTGGAAAACTGAATTTCCTTTATTAACATGAGGGTAATCATGCTTCTTGTTTCTTTTTAACATTATATTTGGCTAACTAGCCTACTCTGTTTCTTTGCCTTTGACCTCCCCTGGATTTTGGACGAGGTCAAATGTGAAGCCTGAATATTATAATTATAGATTCTGTCAGATGGTTGTTTAGTTCCTACTCTGGACCTGGGGCTTGTTGTTGTTGTTTTGTTAGGCCGCTTCGTCACTTGAAGCATTCCCAGAGGAGAAGGTGTATATCCCCTGGCGTAGGTCAGCGGACTTACCCTTGGTGCAAGCGCGCCGTACTTCTCTACTTTTATCTAGCATGAGGGGCCTTGTGCCCTTCTTTGTCCACCCCCTTGGGAGTGTGGACCTCATGGATTGCGACAATTCCTGGTCTGCAACCAGTGGGGACTGCCCCACATCACAGTTCATATCTACATATTTGTCCCCAGTTGGGACTTTTCTATATATCTTTGTGTGTGTATTTTTTTATTTTTTTAATTTTTTAAGCGATTCAGACTATTTGTGTTTACATCCTGTCTAGTTGGGCTGGGGGTGGGAGGGGGCAGGTTTGTTATATAATATTATCATGGTGTCCCTTATTGTGTGTTCTATTAATGTTAAGGGGATTAATAATGTAGTGAAAAGGGCCAGAATTCTGCAGGAATTACGCAGAGCGCATTGCGACATAGTCTGTATGCAAGAGACCAAGCTTTCTAAGTTGGAACATAACAAACTTGAGGAGAATGTGAGTTGGAGCGGTCTATTCATATTCTCACCCTCTATCTGCCAAGGCAGGAACTGATATCCTTATAAAGAGAGGATTACCTTATAAGGTGACTGATGTGCCAACGGAGGTCAATGGTAGATGGGTCCTCCTCTCGGGTGAACTTAGGAATATGTCTCTCCATATTTTGTCAGTTTATGCCCCAACCCCCTCCTCAGGAAATTTTTTTTGTTCCCTATTTAACATCATATCTATATTACCCCCTGCTCAACTAGCGATAGCTGGAGATTGGAACTGTTTGGAGAATTGTAGTTTAGATAAGTCCCCCCCCCCCCATTGGAAGGGGATGACAAGCCATTCTAAACTTCTTAAAACGTTAACCTCTGAGATGGTTCTGATAGATGTGTGGAGGTGGTAAAACCCCACTAGAAAATATTTTACTTATTATGCTCCAGCCACTGACTCCTATTCCAGGATAGATAGAATATACACCTGGAAAAAGGAAGCTCATCATTTTCAAGAGGTGGTCATCCATCCGATTGCTTTTTCTGACTACTCTACGGTTCCGGTAACAGTGTGGTGGGATCCTGAGATAAAGCAGGATACGTGGAGGTTTGATACGGGGTTATTATCAGATAAGTCCTTTGTGAAATCGCTAAAGGAAACTATTAACATTTTTATTTAGATGAAAACAAAGAGGCAGATTCAGCGCTTAAATTAATCTGGGACAGCTTAAAAGCCGTCCTAAGGGGCAAGGCCATTAGTTATTTAGCGTATTTAAGGAAATTACATCAATCTAAGGCAACCAAATTGTTAGAGGAGATTGCAACCTTGGAGAAGGAACATATTAACAGCAGGGATAGTTCCCTATTAGGGAAACTTAAAGAGGCCAGAGAGGCACACAATACCCTTATGCTATGTCAAACAATTAATAACCTAAGATTTACAAATCAGAAATATTATTGGGGGGGAGGAGAGAGCGGGAAGACTGTTGGCCCTCAGACTTAGGAAACAGGAGGCAGATAGATATATTCACAAACTCTGGTCCTCTAAGACCCTGGGGAAAACAATGACTCATCCATCTGATATAGCAAAGGAGTTTGAGGAATTTTATTCCTGGTTGTATACCAAGGAGAGGGATTCGGACCACACTCAGAGAGTCAATCAGTTTTTGAACCGAGTGAAGCTCCCCTCCTTGAACGACATCCAGAAGAAAACTCTGGAGGAACCGTTTACGGAGGAAGAGGTCTGAAAGGTAATGGTCTCCCTGAGTACAGGTAAAGCACCTGGTCCTGACGGCTTTATGGCCAAATTTAAAAAAAAATTCACAGTAGATCTTGTCCATACCTTAACTAAGGTTTGTAATGCAGCCCACATTGCTGGCACCACCCTGAATCCTTGGGGGGAAGACATGATTTCATTAATCTGTAAACCAGAGAAAGACCCCATGGATTGTATAAGTTATTGTCCCATTTCACTTCGTGTCCAGGATGCAAACATTTTAACTAAACTTCTGAGTTTGAGAGTATAATCCTTGATCCCTCTCTTAGTACACCCTGATCAGACGGGGTTCATCCCGGGACGCCATATCCAAGATAGGAGGCAGTATAGCACAGTGGGTTAAGGCTCTGAGCTGCATATCTGGAGACCTGGTTTTGAATCCCACAGCCCCCCACTTGCATATACTGTGTGACCCTGAGCAAGTCACTTAACTTCCTTGTGCTCCCAGGTTGCACCTGTAAACAAACTTTCAGCTTAGTGTGTCTCACCTGGTTAAACAATTGGAAAAAAAAAAAGATAATATTTGTTTGTTATTAAATACTTTATCAATAGCTAACTCCCTTCCATCCAACATTTTAAATGTAGTAATCTCTTTAGACGCTGAAAAGGCCCTTGATCGTTTAGACTGGCTTTTTTTTGATCAAACACTTGCTAAATTTAAGTTTAGGGATAAGTTTCGGAAATGGGTTGCAAATACATATAGGAACCTGAAGGCCTGTGTGAGAGTTAATGGAATATTATCGGACTCTATTAATATTGAACGAGGGACTAGGCAGGGTTGCCCGCTCTCGCTCCCCTACTATTTGCACTTAATATGGAGCCTCTTGCTATTCTGATAAGACAATCAGACTATTTTGGGGGTATTAAGATGGCAAGCACAGAGCTGTGCATCTCCATGTATGCAGATGATACTCTTATACATGTGTCAGACCCAGTGAACTCTGTGCCCCAGGTGGTCACTCTCCTTCGAGACTTTGGAGAAGTCTCAGGGTTTAAAATTAATGAAGCTAAGACAGAGATGCTCCCTCTTGGTCCCTCTACTTGTCTCCTCCTCCCTGGGGTGGGCTGGTTCAGATGGGCGAAGGATGGTTTTAGATATTTAGGGGTCTGGATACCAGTAAAGATTGATAAGCTCTATTCCTCTAACTACCTCAGACTCCTTCAAACTGTCCAGTCAGGTTTTCATAGATGGAACGAACTCCCTCTTTCACTATCGGGCCGTATTGAATGTATTAGAATGAATGTTCCACCCCGTTTCCTTTTTATTTTTTCAACTATTCCCTTGCGTCTGCTGGGCTCTTTTTGGAAAAGCCTCAACACCTCTATTTCTAGATTAATTTAGTGTAATAGACCCCCAAGAATTAAACAGCAAATTGTACAGAGTCACAAGCAGGGTGGAGGACTGGGCCTACCCAGCTTTACTAAATATTTTAGGCTGCTCAACTATAGGCTGTAGTCACTATGAGGACCAAAACAGATCCTCCCACATGGGTGGATTTGGAGAAACCTCTTTTTTCCTCTGCCCAGATCGCTGACTTAATTTTGATGATAAGGGAATCTACATAAATTTGAATTTAATGATCCATGGTCTCTGACCCTCAAACAGGTGTGGCTGGCAGTATGCAGAAAGTATGGGATACAGCTTAGCCTAACTGCACATACTCCAATAAGGGCTTGTGTAGATTTCACCCCACTCCATATGGACACAAGTTTCACTAGGTGGGCTAGGGTGGGTCTATCAACCCTAGGGCAATTCTATGATAGGGGTATGCTTAGATCATTCCCTCAGCTAGCCGGGGATTATCATCTCCCTTCTCAAGATTTGTTTAGATTCCTCCAAATAAGACATTTTTTGCTGAGTAAGGGTTTAAATAACCTAGCAGAGGAAAATACCAGTCCCCTGTCTGAGTTCTTTCTTTCCTTGCTACAACAGGATGACCGGAAGGGGTTGATTTCTAAAATTACAGCATTTTTAATGTCACAAGATACCTCCCAAATTAGGGCTCTAAGAGAGAAATGGGCCTCTGAGGCAGGTGTACATTTACATGAGGCAGGCTGGAAACAGATCTGGAAAGGTATGCATTGTACCTCGGCCCCTCCTACTTGGAGAGAATTCAGATGGAAGGTGGTTGTCCAGTTTTTTCGTACCCCTGATATCACTAAACATTATGGCACTAGTCAGTTGGATCTATGTGTTTTTGGTTTTTTTGTCAATATCTTTTTATTTGTTTTTAAAATGAGAAAATTACAGACAATACTTACAGTAAATGAAAATATTAATAGCAAACATACTGTAGTATGGAAAAATGCAATCATAAAAATTCACCATTTGCATCCTAAACAAGGCGTTAGGTAAACAGATAAAGCTGTATTATAAGAGATGCTACTTCTAATATAATCTAATGACAACCACTTTTAACTATTATCTTTTTTAAACGAGAAAAGGATTCTCTATATTTCATACTTTCATAAGATGTAACCTTAAGAAACATTTCCTTAAACTTGTATAACTATTCTATATAATGCATTTCTTATATTTGTCGACATACATTCCCCTATTGTTTCTCCAATAAGTAGCATTTATCTTTTACTGAAAAAAGAGAAGGAATATGTAAAGATAGATATAGGAGAGAGTAGAGACAGAAAGTTATTCTGAAGTTAAATTGTTTCAAGAATGTGTCAGCGGCTGACATTTGTGCAGCTGCTACTAGGACTTCCATACCTTTACGAAACATTACAGTTTGGACATTGCCTCTCGCTGTAGAGCGGGCTTCGGGCTGGCTGTTCTGCAAGATCTCCTTTCCTAAGACCCTCACAGTCAGAGAGTCTATGTCTGAGTAGTTTTCCTCCTCCTGTTTGCTTCTCCTTGTTCCAGACTGATTGGGACTCAGTCCTATATGTAATTACCTACTGCAAAGGTGGTGGGGTTGCTATTTATATTAAGGAAAAATTCTCTGTCTCCATTATCGACTCTACATCTGTCCAAAATGGGTTTGAAAGCCTTACCCTTCAGGCTGGAATCTCTCACTTTGTGTGTCAGGCTGCTACAAACCCCCCTCTGCAGGGTTACAGCTTCTGGATCACTTAAGTAAGGTCTTGGGTCATAGCTCCTCAGAGTCTGTACTACTAGGTGATATCAACCTAGACTGGTTGTCTAGTGCCTAAACTCCTCTAAAAACACTTTGCGACTCACTTGGATGGACCCAGCTTATCAATGAAACTACCCGCCCAAACAAGTTAAATCCTACCAACAGCACCCTGCTGGATATTATCTTAGTTAACAAACCGTATTTGTTTACCCATGCTGGAGTATTCTTCTCTGACATCAGTGATCACTGCTTCATTGCTTGTGTCAGGTCCAATCCTGCTCCGACACCTGCTTCTAAATTTTCTACCAAAAGATGTGGACGCAACTTCGACCCTGGGGAGTATACTTCTGAGCTGAGCCGCTCCATGCACTGGCAGGACTTTTACCTAGCTAAATCTGTCACCTCAGCATATTAAATTTTTCAAGAAATTGTGTTAGGAGTACTTAATAGGCAAGCACCACTAGTGAAGGTCTGAGTCAGGAACAATTCTTGTCAGTGGTTTTCTGAGGAATTGAAGGATGCAATGCGGAATAGGGACAGGCTTTGGAAAACTGCCTGAAAAATTAAACTAACAAATGATTAGATTTCCTTCAGGAGAGCGAGAAACCTTTGCACTAAGATAGTTAGAGAAGCAGAGGCTAATTTCTTTTGCTCACAACTTGATCACTCGGCCAACTGCCCCTCCAAATTCTGGAGGGTAATTAAGGGTATAGAAGACCACTAAGCTGGGACTTCCTTGCCTACCAAAATCTCGATGGGTAGTACCACATTCACTGATAAACCATCAGTCCTTGATGCCTTCAACAATCATTTTGCTACAGCAGGTCTCGCTTTTGACTCTTCCCCCGCCAGTAACCTTTGAGCGCAACTTGGGGTTGATAAACAAGGCACCTCCTCCTCCAGTCAGACCTTCTCGCTTCAACCCACATCTCTGAAGGAGGTGGAAGATCTCCAGTTAAAATTTGGCGTCAGAAAAAGTGCAGGTGCCGATCACATCGACCCATTTTTTCTGAAGATGGGCTATAGGGTCATAGCCGTGCCTATTACACATCTATTTAACCTATCTCTGTCGCAAGGCGACCTTCCTCCCACCTGGAAAACGGCACATGTCATCCCTTTTTTTAAGTCAGGTGACCCCTGTGACCTAAATAACTATAGGTCTATTTCCCTTCTCCCTATCCTGTCTAAGGCCCTGTCCACACTATGCCTCTGTAACATTACAGAGGGCTCAAACCGTTACTGTAACGGTTTGCGTTTACATCTGTAATGTTACAGAAGGCGTTTTCAAAACCGTTATAGAAACCTGTTTGTATGTGGTTTCTACAACGGTTTTGGTAATTTCTACAGGTCTATAACATTACCACCTGCAGTGTGGACGCGTGACTGTGTGCCCTCCAGTCCCCTAGTATTCCTCAATGCATTGCGGCAGTGCACTGGGTGCAGTCTGGGAGGTAAACAAGGGCAAGAACCAGGAAGTTACAGCGCTGATCGCGAGTGTAGTGAACCTCATCTGTCAGGTGTGGGTATGCCAATTAATGCCACCAGCTGGTGTAGCAGCCCAAAAATCAGCAGTAGTGAGCATCGAAGTCTGTGTTTGAGCAGAGTGGTTCATCTGAACGTGGCCAGTAAAGCCACCAGTGAGTCACCAGTGCCCCAAAAACTGCACAGGCAGTAGGCAGCATTGTAGGTAGTGGAGGTGCAGGCATGTCTGACCGTGGTGCCACATGGCCTGATGAGGCCACAAAATTACTTGTTGACTACTGGACACAGGAATGGGTACAGTCAGAATTGGCCAGTGCACGTCGCAACACCAAAGTGTATCAGAAAGTGTCAGAATACCTATTTGAACATGGCATTGAAAGGAGTGCCAAACAATGCAGAGACAAAATAAAACAACTCAAAGTGCTCTATTACAAGACTCGTGACAGCAACAGGCGCTCGGGTGGAGATTGTGTGGTGTGTCCCTTCTACGACGAATTGGACAAAATACTGGGAACAAGGCCAACAACCGAACCCCACTTTGTCCTGGAGAGTTCTGATGTGGAATCCGATGATGACAGTGATGGTGCGGGGATGGAGGAGTCTTGCCAGCCCAGCGCAGTTGATGCTGACGTAGAGGCAGGTGGAGAGTCAGGTATGCGCAATGTCAGTCACTCTGTGGGGTGCTGGGGAGGTGAGAGGTGGGTAGGACATACTGGGTGGCATGATGCGGCTGAGAGGCATCTGGAGTGCAGTATGTCACCGCATGCCAATGACTACATTAATGTAGTTGGGGAGGTAGGGGTATACTAACATGTCCACCATTCTGCACTGCAGTTGTATACTGTGGATTGCATGGGAACTGGTTATCACAACAAAATATGGCTGGGTGTGGTTGGGGTTCTTGGTGGGGTTGGGAGGGTGCTTGGTGGGGTTTGCTGGGGCCTGGCAGTTGTGTTGTAAACTGTGTATGAACAAGCTGCTGTCGTGGAGGTGGGTGGTTGCAGTGCTGCCAGTCAGCAGATGTTACCAATAAGTACTATGCCACTTGCCTGTTGCAGCCTGTGAGTAACCATGTGTGGCACGCTCATAAACAACATTTGTTGTTCTGCAGATGATGAGAACGATGACCAGACGTCCTTGGATAATGACCTGCTGGAGGCATCATCAGTGTCATCTGCTGCATCATGTACTGTGAATGATGAACGCCCTGGAACATCAAGCGATACATCTGGTGGTGACAGGGGAAAAGCTGCCAAGCGCTCATTTGAACGTCAACCACTTTTCAACCTGAGAAAGAAGAAGAAAGGATCAAGACTGGCCGACCTGATTGGAGCAATGCCTGAGCCCACACGGCAGATGCTGCAGCAGCAGCAGCATTGAGAGCTGCTTGAATTGGAACGGGAGAGGGAGATGGAGGAGAGATTAAGGAAGCAAGAGGCAGAACAAAATGCACAATTCTTTAGTAACATGTTGAAACTCTTAACTATGCAGTTCCAACAGGCAGCCACAAATGTCATTGTCCAGCCACAGGGTAGTGTGCCACCTGCAGACCCTGGTAACGCAGCAAGTATGTATGCAGGCATCACCCGTACTGCAACAGGTTCCACCCAGGTCGGCAGTACTCAAGGCACTATGTCCACTGCTTGTACAGTACCCCTGTCATGTCCCACAATGCTTATCTCACAGTCACTCATGGCAACATCCAGCATGCCAATGATGTCCCATGTGGCTCTCTGTCCTCCCATAGCATGTACCAGACACCTATGCTTGGCAACCCTAGGATAGGAATGAGGGTGACAGGTGGTGGTACAGGAGTGCCACCTACTGTCTCGTGTCAGGCACATTTGGATTCAAACCCACAGCAAGGCAGTATCCCCTCAAGTGCCTCATCCACTTTGCCCTCTGCCACCAATACTCACACACATGGTGCCAGGAATGCTGCCCCATTGGATTCTGAACCCACATTGGCTGTTCCAAGCTTCACGCAGTATCTGTACAGTGAAGATTTCCAGTGGACAATACTGTAAGCTCAAGGGCTGTTCTCCCCATGTTAATTTTTGAATGTCACTTGTTCTGTGGTGGCTTTATTTGTTAGAATGATACCTGTTGTTACCAAGTGTTATCCCCCCCCATACTGTTACTCGGGGAACCCAGTACAGATGGTAAGCTACACTGTATGAGAAGTGGTTCATTGTGAATCAGTGGGTCTCAAAGCACACTACTGGTAGTTGCTTAACAACTGCTAAAAATGTTTGTCAAAAAGCACAGTAGTGTATAAGCTCAGGGATGACTTTATTGTATAATTGCAACCATGGACAGCACTGAATGTAAAGTGCTGATATCGTATACTACTATTAAAAAATGAGACACTGTACTGGTGACATTATGTGGTTGCATCATTGTCTGTTGCACAGCTGTGTATTTCTGCCTTGTTTATTGTTGTTGCGCATTATCTACTGTTGGTGACACTGTGACCTTGTGACGGTACGATCCAGTGCTATCTTCTGTATACCTGGTGGTGGAAAGAAACACATATCAGGAATGTATGACATAATATGCAATGCTGTATGAGTCCCTAAAAGGGTCACAGTTTTCTTTGCTGTGAAATACATGTAACTGCAAATGAGTGACAATATCGCTCACTATACTGATATTTCTTTGTTTATGTTTAATTATGTCTGTGCACGTAACAGGCGTAGTACTCAGGCACTTTTCCATACGATGCACTGTCACGTACAGTATGTTGTTGGTCTGTTGTGCCTAATGTTTGCTCATTACTGTGCCAATGTTTGGACATCTGCATCATACGTTTAGTGTGTAGTGTAGTACTTCATACATGGAGTACTCTGTGTATGGCAGGGAACCTCGACAGATTACATGTCGTGTCAATGATGTGTACCAATAGGGCCTAAAGCTACATTTCTGTCTGGCTCATGATGCAATGATGGACATGGTTTGTTGTACCACCAGACATCTAACGACATACTTGCCATGCATACAGCAATAAACACAGCACTACTGAACTGAACTGACTTGCGTATCATTCTTTATGCATGTTGGAGCGGTGAGTACATGGGTCACTGGTGGGATGGGATGCTGTGAGATGATTTGTGGTATCTGGAGAGGTATCTGTGTGTGTGTGTGTGTGGAACAGTGGATGGCTACACGGTTGTTATACAGTCGGCAGTGCAAGTAACAATCACCTGCCTGTGTGTCACAGGTTGGTGCTGGTTTTGCACTGCTGCCTGTTGACACCATTCCTTACCACTTGCACATATTTTCAGGAACAAAACTTACCAAACCTATGCGTCCCTGAGGTAGTCAGCTAGGGTATCCCTGATCAGTGATGCATATCGACTCTGGGCCATGACAGTCATTTCCTCAGTAGGTACACTGTCATGCTCTGTAGGTTGAGGGTATATGTCTATTGCACTGTCCAGAGCCCAGCTGTCCATGAATACCTCTGCCCTTGTCTCGCACAGATTGTGCAGTGCACAGCATGCCCCATGACATAGGTAGTATTGTTGATGCTGAATTCACTTCTCTTCAACAGGCTCCGACACCTGCCTTTGAGGTGCCCAAAAGCGCATTCAACCACCATGCATGCCCTACTGAGTCTGTAATTGAAGTTGCGCTTCTTGGGGTCACCATAGTCATTGTACGGCTTCATGAGCCAGGGCAGTAGGGGATAGGCAGGGTCCCCCAAAACAACAGCAGGTACAGCAATTCCAGCTATGTGTCTTGGTGGTTCCATGAACAGTGTACCATTCTGCCCAAGGGTGAACAGCTTGCTGTTTCTGAACACCCTTGCATCATGGACCTTGCCTGGCCATCCCACATTAATGTCCATGAAACAATACCTGTGGTCGACAAGAGCCTGCATGATGACGGAGTAGTATGATTTCCTATTGAAGTACTCTGTGGCATTTCCTGGGGGGCATATGATTGGGAAATGGGTGCCATCCACTGCACCGCCACAGCTTGGGAATCCCGTCTTTCTCAAATCCAAGCACTATGTCATGCATATTCTGCACTCGTACAACCTTTGGCAGCAGTACTTGCACTATGGCATGGCACACTTCTATAACTATTTCCCCCATGGTGGACCAACCAACACCAAACAAATGGGACACTGTTCTATACTCTACATTTGTTGACAGCCGCCACAATGCTATCGCAACTCTTTTGTCCACTGGTATTGCTGGATGTAGGTGTGTATCCCTCCGGGAGATGTACTGAGTCAGCTCACCACAGAGACAGTTGAAGGTCTGCCTGCACATCCAAAAGTTTGATAGCCACTGCTCATCTGTCCAGGATCGTACAATGTTGTCCCACCACACAGTGCTTTTTCTGTGAGCCCACACAGCTCTGGGTACTGTGCCACTTTCAAGGACACACATCATTATGTCCTGTAATACGGACACTGTTCAAGCACACCTTGGCAAACGCTGGCAAGCCTGCGTGAGGCACGACATTGTGCAGCCCTCCTCTGTCTCCTACACCTGGCAGTCTGCAGGTTCACTGCATAATAGTGCATTATACCAGCCAACGTTCACACTGCTTTCGCAAATGCTGCCATGTTTCACACACCCTACTGTGTTCTGTGTGCATGGCAACCCTTAGCATTCTGGGACTTTGATATTCAGCACCTACTGCATCTTGGGATAGCCACTGCTTCCAAGGGGTTACACCACTCCCAGTATTTATTCATAGTGTGGACAGGCTGTAACGTTATCGTAACGGTTTCGACACTGTTCATTTTGTAGTGTGGATGCACTGTAACGTTACAGGGCTGTAACGGTTTCAAACCGTTACAGCTTTTAGTGGTGTAGTGTGGACAAAATTGGAAAAAATCATGAACACCCAGCTCAGGAACCATCTGGAATCATCAAAACTTCTCAACCAATTACAATCAGGGTTCAGAACACAACACAGCACTACGTCCACTTTGGCCAAAGTCGCTAATGATCATCAGAGTGAGTTGGATAATAAGAATTTCATCTGTGCAGTTTTCCTGGACCTAAATAAGGCCTTCGATACCGTTGATCATAGTCTGCTCCTTACATCCCTTCAAACCATTGGACTGGATGCTCTTTCTCTCAGATGGTTCAGCAGTTACCTTGCTGACCATTCACAGCAAGTAAAAGCAGATGGTGAAGTCTCTCCTTTTGAAAGCCCTTCTGAGAGGCATTCCCCAAGGTTCCATTTTTGGTCCCCTGCTCTTTGCACTTTACATCAACAGAATCGATGCTACCATCAAAAAGGCCAACATTCACCTATTTGCAGATGATACAGTACTTTACTCTAGCAGATCTTCCCCCCAAATGGCATACTCTGAACTACAGGACAATTTCAATCGGCTACAGACTCAGCTCCTAAAGCAGAAGCTGCTTCTAAATACCAAGAAGACAAAAGTGATGTTCTTGT
The DNA here is from genome assembly GCA_016271365.2 of Neoceratodus forsteri. Classification (NCBI taxonomy): domain Eukaryota; kingdom Metazoa; phylum Chordata; order Ceratodontiformes; family Ceratodontidae; genus Neoceratodus; species Neoceratodus forsteri. Next base: position 1,473,292,634 of record CM028132.1, on the reverse strand, counting down.
CACCCTTTCCTAACCTAGCAAACCTGGCCACAATGGGGCTACTCCCCCCCAATTACTACAATACTGGGTGAACAGTTGGAGTACGTATCATCAAAATTTAAATATCTGGGGGTTTGGCTGGACTCTAGACTCTCCTTCGTTGTTCACATAGAAGAGCTGATAAAGAAACTTAGAATGAGACTTGGCCTTTTCTATAGGATAAAAAAACTCACCAGGGATGTAAAATTGAGGCTAGTCCAAACTATCTTTCTTTCTTTATTAGACTACGCTGATTTCCTCTACAGCCAGGGTCCTGCAGGTGCTCTTTCCAAACTTGATATGCTTTACCAAAGAGCTCTAAGGTTTATAACGGACCTTCCCTATTCCACCCATCATTGCTCCCTGTACTCAGTGGTAGGTTGGTCATCCCTTAGCTTTAGAAGCCAGAGAAATGCTGCCATCTGGATCTACAAAAGCATCCTTAATAAATTGCCTGATTATTTCTTGGACTGCTTACCTCTCTGCTCTTTAAGTAAGTATGCCCTGTGAAGTGCCTCCTATATTTCGCTGAAAGTGTCCAAGGCCAAATCTCGGTTTGATGGGGCATCTATTAGTCACGCATGGCCCCTTTTGTGGAATAAGATTCAAAAGAATCTAAAAATCAGTTACCCATTAGTCTGGCAGCTTTCAAAACCTTATATACATTCCATTTCAAGGAATCCTGTGTCTGCTCCTCCTGACCTAGGTCCCTTTCCTTTCAGAGCTTCTTGCTCTATTCTCTGACCTTGTCCCTGCCTTGTCATGACTTTAGGTCTTTTCTGTTGTTGACTCCACTCATTTGCCGTACCCATTCCTTCCTTCCTCCATCACTCCCCTGCCCACATCTACACTTTATATCCACTTACCTGTAAATTTTAACCACTATGTTTGTCTGTTTATCCGTTTTTTGACTGAGCATATTCTATACCTACTGTTTCCCCCATGTTCTGCACTTTGTATACGATGCACAAATTATTTATCTGTAATTAATGTTTTTACAATCTTTTGTACCATTTATACTGCCTTTGCCTAATTATTGTACACATAATTGACACTGTATGTTGATCTCACCTAAATTGTAATTTGTTGAACACATACTTGAAATCGTATGTTGATCTCGCCTGTATTGTATTACCTATTGTTTGTCCCAGGTCCACCTTGAAAATGAGCTTGCTCAACGGTGTCCACCTGGTTAAATAAAGATTTTGATTGATTGATTAAATATTAGTCTGAAATAGTGTAAACTACTGTGCAAAAAGGAGGAGGTTTTCAAAAAAAAAAATATATATATACGCTATTGCTGACAGAGCATCATAGGTGTATATTTATGTATAAGTAAGGACAGCATATATTGTTCCCCATTTGTATTCAAATATGTGCTTCTGTCCTACCATGGAGTGTGCTATTTTTTCTAAACGTAAGATTTCTAGACATTCATTTCTCCATTCTGTCATTGATAGTGCTTTATAATCTATCCAGTTCTGAAGAATGACATTTTTAATTGAAGCCGATATAATTTGAATAGTATATTTGTGTTCCTTGGTCCATGTGAAGATTTTAAACATAGAAACATAGAATTTGACAGCAGATGAGGACCGCTTGGCCCACCCAGTCTGCCCATTTCCCTACCTGATGGATAAGCTGCAGATTCTAGCTAATCAAAAGCTTACTTCCTCCTACCCCCCACTAGAATTGCCTTATGCCTGTCCCATGCATTCTTGAATTCTCCGACTGTTCCTGACTCCACAAACTCCTCAGGAAGGCTGTTCCATGCATCCACAACTCTCTCTGTGAAAAAATACTTTCTAACATTACCTCTGAGCCGTCCCCTCTATCTTCAAATTGTGCCCCCTTGTTCTTGCACATCTCTTCTTCTGAAAGATACTACCCTTGTACCTTGTTAATTCCCTTGAGATACTTGAAAGTTTCTATCATGTCCCTCCTCTCCCTCCTTTCCTCAAGGGTATACATATTAAGCTGCTTTAGTCTCTCCTCGTATGTCTTCTGGTGCAGACCTTGCACCATTTTGGTTGCCCTCCTCTGAACAGCCTCCACTCTGTCTATGTCTTTGCGTAGATGGGGTCTCCAGAATTGCACACAATTCTCCAGATGGGGTCTCACTAACTGTCTATAGAGAGGGATAACAACTTCCTGTTTTCTATTGTTGATGCCTCTCCCTATGCATCCCAGTATCCCCCAGCCCTCCTTACTGCCTTCTCACATTGCTTGCCCACCTTTAGGTCATCTGATATAATTACTCCTAGGTGTCTTTTGATTTTTGTTGTTGTTATTAACTCACCCCCCATTGTGTACTCTTCCCCTGGGTTTTTGTTTTTTGTTTTATCAAAATGTCCTATGAGACATGTTTCAAGATTTAGCTTATCCTGTAGCCATGGCAGATCTTCAAAGTATTTAATAATATATTGCCATAAGTCTTGAATTTTTTCACACTGCCAAAACATATGAATCACGTTAGCGTTTTCCTTCCCGCATTTGTTACATATAGAAGAGTTACCAACACCCATCTTTAGTAAATGTAATGGTGTGTAATATAAATTATGTAGAGATTTAAATTGTACCAATTTCATATTAACTGTCTTGAAACATTTCATAGAACTAGTCCATATGGTTTCCCAATACCAATTTTGTACATTCCCTCCTAAGAAGTTTGACCACCATCTAATATTTTCTTGGGCTATACCTCTTACACATTCTATCAGTAATGTATAAAGATCTGATATGGATGGATGCACTTGCATACATGTGAGAAAAGCTGTAGTGTTGTTGTTCATTTTAATTTTGTTTAAATCATTATGATACTGACCTAATAAACTAGTAAGGGAAACATATTTGCAATAATCTTGAGAAGGTATTCCATATTTTTTGTACCATGGAACTAAAAGAAAAAATTACTCACCTTAGTAATGTTGTTTCTTCTAATGGAGTCTTGCTATATTATGACAGATGCAGTTTGTCCCACCATTAGAACTGCTCCAGAGGTGAAAGAGTTAACTTCCATGCAGTGCATGGAACTTAGAGAGCGAGCTCGGTTAGAAACTCTGTTAGGGTGGTTTCAAACCGAAACCGTCAGATCTTCTGAGCGACAAAACTCACTAAGGCTCTGTGTGAAGCTGTAACCTACACTAGCCAACTGGCTACTAAAATATTCACATTTTCCTGGTCCCAACACCAAGACTCAAGTCAGGGACCAGAAACAACAAGATAAAATAAATAAATAAAACACAACACCCAAACATAAAGGGCATCAATAAGTGCCAACAGTGGACTGCCCACCCCATACCCAGTAGAAGTTCTGAGAGAGCAGGCTGCAGAGGTCATAATATAGAACTCCATTAGAAGAAACAACATTACTAAGGTGAGTAATTTTTTCTTCAAACAACATGAAGTCTTGCTATATTATGACAGATGCAGACTACACAGCAGTACCTCCATGGAGGAGGGACAGAACCTACTTAGGGAATAGGCTCTGAAGCATGGCTGTGCCAAACCGAGCATCCCTCCTGGCCTGGATATCCAGGGAGTAATGCTTGGTGAAAGTGTGTACTGTTTTCCAAGTAGCTGCTTGACATATCTCCAAGATAGGGATGTCTCTAGCAGCAGCTAGAGATGCAGCTGTACCTCTGGTAGAGTGAGCCCTCAAGCCTGAGGGGGGAACCTTACCCAGTTTTTGATAGCAAAATTGGATACAAGAGACAATCCACCTGGCAATGGATCTCTTAGTGGCAGGTCTCCTTTTCCCAACCTCACCATAAGTGAGAAATAGTTGGAGGGAGTCAAACCTGTGACCCTTGGTACGCTCTATGTAGTAACTTAGGGCCCTCTTAACATCTAAGCTGTGCAGCCTCCTCTCACCAGAGGAGGAATGGTCAGTGAAGAACACTGGAAGTGAAATAGATTGGTTAAGGTGGAAATCCGAAACCACCTTAGGCAAAAACTTCCTGTTAGTCCTGAGGACTACCTTATCCCTGTGAAAGGAAATAAAGTCAGTCTCCACTGATAAAGCCTGTAACTCACTTATGCACCTGGCAGAAGTGATGGCTACTAAATACAGTTTTCCAAGTCAAATACTTAAGCTCTGCTGAAGACAGAGGCTCAAGGGGGTTGCATCAGCTGAGCAATGCAAACATTAAGATCCCAAGCAGGGGCAGGGTCCCTGAATGGAGGATTGGTATGAAGCAATCCCTTAAAAACTTGGAAAATACAGGGTGAGCAGAAGAGAAGAGGGCTTCCTGCTGAAATGAAAGCAGAGACAGCTGCCAAATGCACTTTCAGGGTAGCTGGTCTCAGTCCCAAAGAATTAAGATGGACCATATAATCCAATACAGTGGGTAAATCAGCAGATTCGGGAAAATATGCTTCCCAGAACACCATATGGAAAATCTTTTCCACTTGGAGTTATAGGTAGCCCTGTGGAAGCTTCCTAGAAGCTTTCAAGATTAGAACACTTTGAGAAAGTTGTAGATCAGCAACTCTAACTCCTCAAGAGCCAGGCCTTGAGGTTGAGGATTTGAGATTCGGATACCAGACTCTCCCCTGAGCACAGGTTAACAGATTGTGGTTCCTGGGAGGCACAGGGAAGATGGACTGCTAAGGACAGAAGGAGTGGGTACCAGGGCTGCCTGGCCCAATCTGGAGCAATCAGGATCATCTTGCAGGGCTGGGACCTGATTTTGACTAACACCTTGAACAGGAGAGGGAAGGGGAAGGCATGAAACTTCCCTCCCAATCGAGGAGAAAGGCATTCAGGGGACTGAGCCCAACACTGGGGGCCTGCAACAAAAAGTGGAAGTTGATGATTGTCTGGGGCTGCAAAAGATCTATCTGAGGAGTGCCCCATCTGGCAAAACTATCCCCAGTACTAGGGGATCCAGTGACCATTCGTGATGGCCTAGGAAATCCTGCTGAGGCGTCTGCCAGGACATCGTCCCTGCCTGGGAGGTGAACTGCTATGAGGGAAGTGTTCAGGGAATAAGCCAGAGACCACAACTTCATCGCCTCGGTGCACAAGGCTGAAGACCGAGTGCCCCCTTGTTTGTTGATGTACCACATTGTAGTGGTGTTGTCTGTTCTGACCTGTACCACCTTGTTCTGAACAGATGCAGAAAAAACCTGAAGTGCTAGAAAAACAGCTCTGAGTTCCAACAGATTGATGTGGAGCAGAGATTCCTGAGGGGACCATAACCCCTGGGTGGAGAGGTCGCCCATGTGAGCCCCCCATCCCAAGAGGGACGCATCTGTAGTAAGGGTCAAGGAGTGGGACAGAGGGATGAAAGGCACCCCTTGTCTCAGATTGCTCTGATCCTGCTACCACTGAAGGGCCTGGATCAGGGTTTGAGTCACTGGGATTAACTTGGATAGGGGATCTCTTCTTTGAGACCAGAAGGCTCTCAAATGGAACTGAATGTCTCTCATCTGAAATCTTGCTCCTTGCACTACAGCTGTGGAAGCAGCCATGTGTCCTAGGAGCTGCAGGAAATGCCTTGCTGGTCGAGAGACCTGCAGAGTGAAGGACGAGGCCAGGGCCACCAAGGTCCTTACCCTTTCTAGGGGAAGGAAGGCTCTGGCCTGCTTTGTGTCCAGTTCTGCGCCTATAAAGTTGAGTACCTGGACAGGTTCCAGAACTGACTTGGGAAGATTAAGAAGAAAGCCCAGAGAGGTAAGCAGCTGCTGGGTAACTAGCAGGTGTGATTTGACCTGGTCTGGAGACTGACCCACAATGAGCCAGTCGTCCAGGTAGGGAAAGATGGCAATCTTTTGCCTTCTTAGATGAGCAACTGCTACTGCCAGACATTTTGTCAACACCCTTGGAGCAGAGGTAAGGCCGAAGGGCATTGCTCTGAACTGATAATGGCCTAAGGGCAGTTCGAATCTGAGGTACTTTCGATGGGAGCTTCTGATAAGAACATGGAAGTAGGCATCCTTGAGGTCCAGGGAAGCTAGCCAGTCCCCTGGCCTTAGGGAGGGTAAAATCATTCCCAGAGTCACCATTTTGAATTTTGGTTTTAAAAGGTGCTTGTTCAGATATCTTAGGTCCAGGATAGGCGCCACTCTCCTGTCTTTTTGGGGTGGAAGTACCTGGAGTACAGACCCTTGCCCTGGTGTAGGGAGAAACCCTTTCTACAGCTCTGAGATCCAGGAGGTTGAGACTTCTGTTTCCAAAGCAAGAGTCTCTAAAGGGTTTGCAGGTGGAAAAGATCTGGCTCTCATCTTTGGAAATTTTTTGAAGCTGAGAACCAGACCCTGGCTCACTACTTCCAGGACCCACCTGTCTGATGTTAAAGACTCCCAGTCCTGGACGAAGTAAGCCAGCCTGCCCCCTACAGGTAATGGAGAGCCGACCCTGGGCATCCCATCAGGGTGCCTGTTTGGCAGGGGCTTTAGGCTGAGGGGTGGGAGCAGGCCTGCTCGTACCCTGTCTGCCTCTCCCTCTGAAGAACCCCCTCTGAACATAGGCTGAAGAGGAGGCCTGGGTCTGGTAAAAAGGCCTGTGAAAAGGCCTGCCCCTACCCCTGGGGGGCTGCCTCTGAGGAGTGGCTTGCCATTCCTTGGCTTGTGCACTCCTATAAGTGGTTCTTTATTCATCCATTTTCTTCATATAATTCTCTGTCTGCTCCCCAAACAGAGAATTTCCAACCACAGGAAAATCCATAGCCTTAGACTGGGTATCCTGTGACAAAGTAGTACACCTGAGCCAGGCCAACCTACGAAAAGCCACAGATGTAGCCATGACTCTAGAGGATACATCATTAGAATCCACTGCAGCATGGAATTGCACCTTAGATGCCTCAATACCATCAACAGCCAAATGCTCCAGCTCCTTTGCAAGCTGGCCAGGGGCCTGTTTGGCTAAGGCCATGACAGTATCCCATCTAGATTTTTGGTATCTCGCAACATAAGCCATATAGTTTGCTTGTCTGAGTCCCAAAGAGCTGCCATATATTGTTTTTGGCCATGGCATCAATCTTCCTGGAGTCCTTGTCAGGAGGATGTGAAGCCAGGGAATATTAGCTTTATCACAGGCTGCAGCCTGAACTACTAACATGACTGCATTGCTGTGAAAGAAATTCTGTATCAGGACCTGACAAAAGTATACCTCCCTGTCCATCTTTTTATCTACAGGAGGCACAGAATTAGGAGCTTTTAAAATTTTTATTGTTTGTTTCCTAAAAGATTTATGTAAAGGGATGGACAATCTCCTGGACTCTGGGATATCCATCATCTCTACAAAGTCAGGCTCCTCTTGCTCATCCAAAGCCTCCTCTAAAGGAAGCTGGAGGGTTTCAGCAACTTTATAAAACAAAAATGAGAAGGGACTCAGCAAGCCTAGGGGAGATTCACCTAAAGGTCTGTCTGGGGAGATGTCCGGTTCAATGGGCATATCCAGACTTTCAAAGTCACATTCACACTGATCATAATCATCCTCCCCCTCCTCTGGTTCATAAAACTCTTCTTTATCATATTCTTGAACCGGTGGAACCGACCGAACCGACCTTTTGCCAGATAGTGGCGGTTCGGAGGGATCCGAGGACAGTGACTGGACAATCTGTATTGCCCTGGCTATCTCTGCAGCAGTTGGAGAAGGGATTTTGGACTCCACACCTGCTGACTTTCTAGTTTTCTTTGCTGGAACTGGCTCCTCAGGGTCAGCTTCTACGTTGCCGAGGAAGTCTGGCCCTGGTCAGAGGGCACTCCCTCCGGTTCGGTTGGCACCGAACCGGGATGTCCCATCGGGTCCAGCGGACTTTTGGCCTCGTTCCTGAGCCTACCAACTCTCTTATCTCAGGGTAGCTGCAGGAAATTCTTGCAAATCTGGCAGTCTGCATTGAGGTGGTCAAACCCCAGACAATAAACACATGTGGTGTGTGGGTCAGCCTTGGCAAAGGCTTCCCACAGACACTACAGTGTTGAAACCCAGTGGGCCTGGTTTTTCTTTTGGGTTTCTCAGACATAATGCCAGCCTAACCAAAACTTGCCGCTTGAGTGGCAGTGCCAGGCAAGACACCATATCGGTTCCCAACCGTGTCACGGGTCGTGGAAAAACAGTAATGAAATCTGTTTTTTAGAACCGATAAGAACCGGGAACTGCACTCTAACAAGCCTTAAAAGGCTTCAGAATAAAGTTTAAATACAATTTGATCGGTTCAAACCGAACCGATAAACATTTACAAGTTCCACACAGAAAACCTATCTATTACTTACAATACCATAGACAGAGCTTGAACCCGATCAGTTTGCGGTTAAAATAAAGAATATCGCGGTTGAATTTAACCGAGAAAAGACACTTTAAACTGAGAAAATGAACCGAGCAGCAGGAGGAATCTCCGGAGCGACTGTTCAGTGAGGCGGAGTAAAGAATCTGACGGTTTCGGTTTGAAACCACCCTAACAGAGCTTCTCTAACCGAGCTCGCGCTCTAAGTTCCATGCACTGCATGGAAGTTAACTCTTTCACCTCCGGGAGCAGTTCTAATGGTGGGACAAACTGCATCTGTCATAATATAGCAAGACTTCATGTTGTTTGAAGGAACCACCGCATTATTCGCTAAGATATCTCTGAATTGGAATATGCCCTTGTCATACCATTCCTTAAAATGTACTATGGAACCATCTAGCAAGATAGTAGAATTACCCCATAAGGACTGAGTAGTTGAGTATTTTATGTCCATCTTAAAAGGTTTCTCCACACAGATAGCAACTTTAATCCATCTGAAATTATCCAATTTTTAACACTTTTGAGAAGTTTAGCACATAAGGTTGAGATATTAATATTTTGAGTATTTAAAATATCTTTTTCCATAAATAGCCATTCAGGTATTTCTTGCTCACTAATTGGATTATGAAACTATTTTGCAGTCTGAGACATTCTACAAGCTAAGTAGTAAAAGTAAAAATCTGGGAACTTTAACCCTCCATTTCTTTTAAGCCTGGACAGCCTGTTGTGAGCCATTCTACTTCTCTTGTCATTCCATAAACATTTATTAATGTAGCTTTGCAATTCTGAGAACCACTTTTTGGGTATAAAGGAAGGAAGCATTTGGAATATGAACAGTACTTTAGGCAAAATATTCATTTTTATTGCTTCCATTCTACCCCAAAACCTAATGGTAGGTAGTTCCACTTGGCCAGAGAGTTTGTGACATCCAACTTGAGTTTCTTTAGATTTTCTGCACCTTTTTTGTTGTTTTGTGGAGAGTAATGCCCAAGTAATCTATTTTCTCCTTTTCACACCTGATACCCATGTCTTAAATACCCCTTCTTTCACAAAACCTATTGAGGGGCATAAACACCGACTTTTCTTTAATTTATATCCAGAAATGTTTCCAAATTCATGCACTAGTTGAAGAATTTTGGGAATGGAGTTCATTGGCTCTTGTACTGAAATAATATCATCTGCATAAAGTGAAGTGAGATATTCTTTTTTCTGAATAAGAATTCCCTTTATATCTTTTTCTATCCCTAATTTCCTAACCAATGGATCTATCATTAAATTAAAAAGTAATGGGGACAGAGGACAACCTTTTTTAGTTCCCCTTAAAAGAGGTAAATCTGATGATATCATCTCATTTGTTATAACAGATGCAGATAAATTCCTATATAATATGCTAACCTATTTGGAAAAATTATGTGAAAAACCATATAAGTCAAGGGTGTTAAATATATGGGGCCATAGCACCCTATCAAAGGCCTTTTCTGCATCTAAGGCAAGTAAGCCAGCAGCAACGTTTGATTTATTTGCAACCTCTTGGATATGAAATAATGTCCTAGTATTGTCAGCTGCCATTCTCCCTTTCATGAAACCTATCTGTCTGCTATCCACTAGAAAAGGCATGACCTGTTCTAATCGGTCAGTAAGAATTTTTGCTAAGATTTTTACGTCTGTGTCAATAAGTGATATAAGCCTGTAATATTTACAACTGTCTGGCTTCTTCCCTGGTTTGAGAATGAGGGTAATCAAACTTTTCATCATATTATCAAGAAAGTATACTTTCTGCCATGCTTCTGTATATACATTATTCAGGATTGGAATAATTTCCTCCCTGAGCTTGTGAAAGAAATTAGATGAGTATCCTTCAGGCCCAGGAGCCTTGTTTTTTTCCTTTAAGTGCTTTAATGGCTGCATCAACCTCACTATTTTCTATTGGTCTACTTAAGACATTTTTGCATCTCTTGGGAACTTTGGGTATCTGTATCCCTTTACAGAATTGTTTCAAAGCAACTGGCATAGTACCCACATCACAATCATATCATTTCTTATATTTCATAAGCTCCATACTAATTTTATTTTGGTCAACTATCAGTGAGTTATTATCTAACTTTTTAATACTACAAATTCTTGTGCTTCCTGTGTTTTGCTTGAGTCTAATGGCCAGTATTTTAGTAGCCCTGGGGCCTGAATCGATATAATTAAGCTTAGATTTTCTTCTTGCAAATTCTGTCTCTCCCCTAATTAGTTAAAAGTAATAAATTTAAGCTTGGACCAAAGAGCCCACTGCTCATTAGACCCCCCAGGAAGTAACTTTTTCTCAATTTCTGCTATATTTTTAAGTATCTCCTGCCTTTTAGCTTTATTTTCTTTTTTTAACCTGGATAATGTACTAATAATGTGTCCTCTTATGCAGCATTTAAAGCGTTCCCAAGTGTTCAACTAGGAAGTGTCTTCCGGTTTGTTATATTCCCAGAAAATTTTAATTTCTTGTTTTAGTCTATTAAGAAAATCCTCATCTTCTAGTAAGAAGTTATTGACCCTCCGGCATCTAGATAGAACTGTTGGGTTGCATTTTTTAAATGACAGTAAAACAGGTGAGTGCTCAGATATATGACTGAAGACTATTCTGTCTGTAAAAGCTTCAGCTACACAGATTTGGTCCAGCCTTGAACCTGAATGACAATGTTCGGACCAAAATGTAAAGGATTTCTCCTTAAGGTGAAACAATCTCCATGTATCAATTAAATCTAACATATTTATCATGTTTAGTAATTCTTTATCAGTTTTATTAGTTCTATATCTCACATTACTCCTATCCAACAAGGGGTCCAATGAACTATTGGTATCACCTGCAAAGAGTATTGTACTTTTTAAGTGCGATGTAAGTTTGGAACAGATAACATTAAATACATCATGCGAGAAGCCAGTTGGTCCATAGACATTCTTAGAGGATCTGTAATAATACTGTTCATTTGGAAGTTTATTCCTTTTTTAATGAGAATTAGAACTCCTGCTTTCTTTGAATTAATACCTGCACCAAATATCTGGCCCACACATTCCCTCCGCATTAAATTAATGTAGTTCCCATGTAGATGAGATTCTTGTAAGTACACGATAGATGGATTCATCTTTTTTAAATGTCTTAGCACAGAATATCTTTTTAACTTATGGTTAAGGCCCCTTACATTCCATGTGATTAAGTTAGAAATGTTACTACTTGTCATATTTAGTTATGCTGGAAACCCATACTCCTCTATCCTTGCATGCTATTAAATGCCTTTCCACCTTTGCAGCCATGAAATAGATATACCTAAACCTCCCATCTAAAATATTAGGAAATAGTACTAAATTCAAATAGCTAAGTATAGAGAGAGTAGAAAAGGGTAAAGAAGAAAAGGTAAAGAATAATAATATAAAATGCTGTGTTTAAAGTAACTCACACTGTAATACACATCCCCCACCCTCTCCCTTGTCCATACCTGAATGAGGACATCAAGAGTACCTGTCTCTGAGATGAACTAGTTCCCAACCACCTGCCACTCAAAGAGTTGATAACATCACCACATGGTGCAATTCAGAAAAAAAACACTATAAAAGCTTATAACAGATACTGCCAAGATGTGAGAGCATATTTAAGATATGTAACCATATACTTGCTAATATATAGGCTAAAGAATATATGCTGTATTTCTAAATATCTAAGCATTTAAGCCATAAAATCTTGCATAAGAAATAAAATCTCTACTTCAAAACAGACTCTATGCTTTTCTACTGATGCATGTAATATTTGTCTAGTGAAAAAGTTTATAACTGTCCAAAAATAGAATAAGTTAAAGAAGCCCATTCTACTTTAAACTAAGAAGTTGAATCCTTAATCCCCAACACTGTACTAGCAGATAACATAACCATACCTGCGAGTTAATAATCAGCATTGACTATTGCCATACCTTCAGGACTTCAGCGATATTGATGATTAGGTAGGAGTAGCTGTATATACCTGCATAAATCAAGTTATCATGTGAGAACATTAAAATAAGAAACATAACAGTTGCAGGAAAATGAATCGTAATCCTGCACGTAATAAAATATAAATAATACAAGTATCTCATTAGATGTGCTCAATAGTTCTGTTCATCGTAAGTATGACATAACTGGGTAATAGTACTACATTTCCCATAAGTCTTTGGGGTGCAATGCATGCTCTTCTTCAGCATCAGGGCAAGAGGCATGAGCAACCATGGAGTGTTTCCACCCTGCACGAGGACAGCATTGAGGTGATTTCAAAACCCCAACTGACTGATAAGAATTGAAAGAAAAAAGATGACGCAAATTAAAAATATTGGTTCACATCGCTCATCTGTCCTCTGTAGGCTTTGGACAGTGGGAAAAGTTCACAATTAAGTTAATGATTCAGTAGAACAGATCAAGGCCAAACTAAAGATTTTATTTTTACCAACCTTATACTGGTTGATTAATAGTATAAAGGAAAGGGGAAACAGATGGCACAAGACAACACAATAAGGCATCATCAGAAATGTACCTAGTATCAAACAAGTAATGTATCAGTAAGTCACCAGCATGCCTATCTCCACTACATCGTCACTTGGAATCCCAGCCCAGCGATGCACAGATAAGGCACCGAGCCCAAGTTGAGATCACCTTTAGCAAAATAAGTCATTATTAAGTTCATCTGTCGCTTCACTATTTCGACATAAGATGCCTAATTTTAGATGTAGAGACATCTCTTTACCTGGCGCCATTTGTGTCCAACATGTGGCAGTATTTCCTTCATTTTTTCCACCAACAGCTCCTCTCTAAGAATGTAATGAGAAGGGTCACATTTACCCGACGAAATCAAGCCTCCGCCCCCTGCATCAGGACAACAGCGACCCTCTCAGACCAATTTTAACCTAAGGTCCATTATTTCTCTTTGACAAACAGAAATAGAGCTACAATACAACTTAACTTACTCTTTAATTAAGTGTTTGGAGACCGCAAATCTTAGCTAAGGTAATGCAATTTTAGACAGGGCATTCTCTTTCTTTTAGCATCGCAGCATACTGACAGAACCAAGTGAATAGATAAAAGGGGTAAACAGAACTTTATTGGTGACCAAACCTTCCAGTATTTTTGCTGAATAAAGAAAAGTTTTAACATCTCATGTATCTCTGGTGTGTCATCAGAAATCTCCTCCCCTACCCTGTTCCCACATGATTCAGTGAATAGACAGTATCAACCTAAAATGTTAAATCTGCAAAGAGGGCAGAAAAGTCCTTGCTTAAGCCAATTCTAGCCACTTCGTACCCATTATAGTCTTTAAGACCATCTGCTGACAACACTCTTACCTTTGTTGGATAAAGCAAACTATATTTGAAATTCGCTTCTCTGAGTTTTCTCTTAATTGGGAAGAAGGCGTCATGTCTATTACTTCTGGGGGTAAATCATTAAAAACTTTAATCTTATAACCTTTGTAATCAATAGAGATCTTGTCTCTTAGGTTTCTTTGCACATGTATCTTGTGTTGAAAATGTAGGAATTTAAAAATGAAGGATCTAGGTCGTACATTGGAGCCTGGAGGTGGTTTCAGGGATCTGTGTGCTCTTTCCAGGACGTAGCAAGCACAAAGCACAATTGGGAGGAGGGCCAGCAATTGACAGCAGTAATTTATTGATAAAATCTAGGGCATCATTTCCTTCACATCCTTCTTTAACCCCAAAGATACACAAATTATTCCGTCTACTCCTGCTTTCTAAGTCTTCTATTTTTGCTTCCAGTTTGGCAATTCTTTTAGTATTAGCAATGCCTTCTCTGACATCTTTCTCAGTTTTATCTTCCACACTACTAATCCTGGATTCTGCATCAGAAATACAAATTTTATGTTCATCAGTTTCTCTCTCCCTGAGCTGCTTTAAACTGTCAGACTTATCAGTAATGGTGACACTTATTACTTCCATCTTAGTCATAATTTGATTAAAATGTGCAGCTGTCAGTGGTTGTGTGGAGGCTTCTTGGGTTTCTAAACTGTCATCGCTGTCAGTGCTGACTTCGGATATTTGTCTCTTGGATGGATTCCCCCCCTACTTTCTTTTCAGGAATAGAAACACTGCTATTATATACATGTGCCTGCTGGTGTTCCATTTTTTCACTGTCCATGTTTTTAGTAAATTAAATAGATGTTTGTTAGACTGCTTGTTAGCACAGCTGGGTCAAAAACAGTGTTTATTCAAAATAAAGAAGAAAATGATCTCTGTCACTTTAAGGCCAACTGATTTATGGATATGTATCCATGATGGAGTATACAAGGCCACGCAGAGAAGCTACGTAGAAAGGTTTCTGTGAAGTGAGGAGAATCCACCTAGGTTAGTACATGTTTATATCCATTTAAGTCCATATTTAATCATAAATAAGAGATTTATCAGACCTGAATAATGATAGCTTGAATCTCCTGACAAATGGTATGTTACATAAACTTTGACGTAGAAACATAGACTTTGACGGCAGATAAGAACCGCTTGGCCTACCTAGTCTGCCCATTTCCCTACCTGGAGGATAAGCTGCAGATCCTATTTAACCAACAGCCTATTTCTTCCTACCCTCACAAAAATTGCCTTATGTCTGTCCCATGCAATCTTGAATTCTCCCACAGTTTTAGACCCTACAACCTCCTCAGGAAGGCTGTTCCATGCGTCCATCACCCTCTCTGTGAAAAAATACTTCCTCACATTGCCCCTGAGCTGTCCCCCCCTCTATCTTCAAATTGTGTCCCCTTGTTCTTGCACATCTCTTTTTCTGAAAGATGCTACCCTCTTGGACTTTGTTGATTCCACTGAGGTACTTCAACGTTTCTATCATGTCCCCCCTCTCCCTCCTTTCCTCAAGGGTATACATATTAATCTCTTTTAGTTTCTCCTCATATGGCTTCTCTTGCAGACCCTGCACCATTTTAGTTGCCCTCCTCTGGACCGCTTCCACCCTGTCTATGTCCTCGCGGAGATGGGGTCTCCAGAACTGCATGCAGTACTCTAAATGGGGTATCACCAACTGTCTGTACAGAGGGATGACAACTTCCTGTTTTCTACTGTTGATGCCTCTCCCTATGCATTCCAGTATCTCCCCCAGCCCTTCTTACTGCCTTCTCACTTTGCTTGCCTACCTTTAGGTCATCTGATATAACTACTCCCAGGCCCCTTTCTATTTCTGTTGTCGTTACCCCCCCCCCACACTGTGTACTCTTCCCTTGGATTTTTGTTTCTCAGATGCATTACTTTGCATTAAATCTAAGCTGCCATACTTTTGATCATTCTTCCAACCTTGCCAAGTCCCTTCTCATCCTTTCCACGTCTCCTTGTGTATCAGCTTGTTACGTGATAAAAAGAGCTAAATTGATGCTGACTTTGTTTTATTTTCAAAAGAAAGAGTATATTTCTCTTTATGTAAATGTTTATGTGCTGATTTACTACATAAATCGTTGAAATTACATCTGCTGATGATGCAATTATTTAAATTAGTTACTTGAGTGATGGGTAGGCTGAGAACAGTGCGGAGTTCAGTGAAATGCCACCGTCTTGAGCGCCTCCATGCGATCGAATCAGTTGGATCTATGTTGGAGGGTGTGTGGAGAAAAGGGTAGCCACATCCACATTTTCTGGACTTGCCCCAATGTTAGGGTTTTCTGGGACAGGGTAGTAGAAGTTTTAAACCAAATCTTAGAAACCCAATTACTGGTGGACTCAGAAAACGGGGTATTAGCATTACCAGCCAGGGAAATTCCAACAAAGGCCCAAAGGTATTTATATTTTATCTTACAAGCTGCCACTCTTAAAGCAATTACTAAAAAATGGTTGTCTGCGGCAGTTCCCACTCTTAGTGATTGGTACTCCATTTGTACCACCATACTGCTGATGGAAAAGATAACTGCTAAACTGAGATCTCAGACAGAGAAATTCAAAGCTAGATGGCTGCCCTTTTTTCACTATCAAGCAAAATGAGAGAAGGACATTTTACAAATCTTAGCAGAACATTCCTGAAATTTCAGAAGAGATTAATATTGTAGATGTGGATGCCACATGCCCCCCTCCCCCCCCAGTGCCATGCAGGATACCAATTTAATTAATTTTTTTCTTTTTTTAACTCCAGTCTAAATCATTGTTTTATGTTTAAGTCAATTGTTGACTATAAGTTCAGGTATAAAATATGATATTGTCTCCCCTGGATCTCTTGTTACCCTCCCCCCCCGTTCTACTCCTTTATAGGGCTGTTAGCCAGGTGGAATGTTAGTTTAGTTTCTTGCACAGCAGGAATTAAATGCATGACTTGAAAACTGTTTGAAATATTCTTAATGCTGGACTTTAAGGACTGAATAGGAAGGGAAAGAAACATATGTAATCAAGGGGAACTTTACAGATTGATATTAAAACTTAAATTGATTAACTTTTCATGTCTTTTCCCCCTTTTTTTAACAGTGCATTTGTTTTTTTATGTCTGTATGTGCTGCATGTGAACCATATAGAAAATTTTAACAAAAATATTATTAAAAAAACAAATTCCTACAGTCAGGATCAGCTAGTTTTAGTGTTAGTCCCTCAGTATCATGAGAGTACTGAAATGGGGAATCTTCTAAAGGCTCATTTAACTGAGCCTATATTGGTATTTGTCAGTCTACAGTATTTCCGTTCAAAGGCTCAAAACTATTCCCAGTTTTGAGTAGAGTAGTCTGCTGCTTTTTCCTGTAACTCTCTTGCAAAACTTTAGATTCCACTACATACAGTCTTATACTGTCAAGAATATACGCCTTCTTTTGAATAGCCTCAAGATATTTTAAATTAACAAACGTTATGTCCAACTGTGGACAAGAAGAATATGAGTTATGTATTTTTATCCATTCAGTATTACTTCTGGTAATCTATAGGTCCAATATTCAACTAAGAAATGTTGCTATAGCATGCTTCATTTTCCCCACTGAGGTTTGGGGAGTATCTTCCAACCAAATAGAGTAAGTGTTTTGTTTTCCCAGGCCTGAGTCCTTAAATTGGTATAATTTGAAATAGCATTTAGGATCCCATCATGACCTATCTGCAAGTTTTCTGGCTCCAGTGGTGCATGGGATGATTCCTCAGCAGCAGCAGAAACTCTATATGGGCGAAGCTTATGTATACCCTTCCTCTTCAGGTCCTCCTCCTGTTGCCACAATGTATCGGCCAACTCAGAGGAGGAGCAATAGACCAAAACACAATCTTGATGGTCAGCATTTGGATGCCTAAGAACACTGACCTTCTAGTGGACATGAAGTATGCAATAGGTTGTTTGGCTATCCATTCAGCCAGCTTTAGCTGTCTCTTGATATAGTTTCCTAACTCCATATATCTCAATAAGATAGTCCATTAGTGGCTCCTGTCTTTTCTCAGAACCCAAAATAGGTTGATCCATGTTCTCTAAATTCCCTATGTCTTCAGACTGAGGCAGGGCCCTTATAGGAACCTTGGTCTCCCCATGGTTACTCGACCCAGTATTTCTTTGTGGCAAATCATATTCTGTAACACTTTATCCATCCATTCGTTTCTAGTAGGCCTCACATCATTTACTACCTGTAATATTTTTGATTCCTTTGTACTACCTTCCCTAATTTCATCATCAACATTACATCCTTCATCTTGCTTTGCTGTATTAGCTTTCCCTGTAACTTAATGGCTGGCTTGTCCTGATTTTTATTTTGTATTAGTTTAACACATCTTTTCCTTCTTCTTTTTACTCTCTGCCTATGGTTTGTCTTACTTTATCGTTGACTTCTTGGAGAGTCCTCGTAAGCTGAGGAATCACTAGGTTTGGTGAATGGGGGAGGAAGGTTAACCTGAAGGGTCTTATTCTCCACCTATCTTGCCTCCTTGCAGGTACCCTCAGTTTAACATTGGGGTCCAGATTTCCCTCAGGTGTTTTACTTTTTAAATGATCTAGAATAATTCTACTCTAAAAAAAACATCAGTTCTAAGATTAGCAATTTCCTCCTTAATAACCCATAAATTCTCTGGTACCATGATATTGGCATAGTAGCTTTTTACGTTCGCTTGCGTGCATGCGCAAGGAACGTCTTGGGAGAATGGGAGACTTTGGAGGTGTGCCCCTCCTGTGCAGTCCCCTGCTCTATTGAGCAGGCGTGTCAGTTCTGCACCAATCGGATGCAGTGCTGTGTATGACAGGGATGGTCTTCTCTTCAAAGAAAACCACCGCTGAATGCTTGCACCATGTCACGCCCCCCCAAATCTTTGCTGCCACGCTGGGAGCCCACCCCAACGTGGCAAACATCCTGCGTCGTCTGCCGGTGGGGGTGCCCAATCCCCCGTCATCTC
Organism: Neoceratodus forsteri; assembly: GCA_016271365.2. Classification (NCBI taxonomy): domain Eukaryota; kingdom Metazoa; phylum Chordata; order Ceratodontiformes; family Ceratodontidae; genus Neoceratodus; species Neoceratodus forsteri. The sequence continues at coordinate 1,473,274,048 of CM028132.1, read as the reverse complement.
CACGGCCCCCCCAGCCATTCTTCTGCCACTCTGAGGCCCACCCAGCGTGGCAAACATCCACGTCGTCTGCTGGCGGGATGCCCAATCCCCATCGGCTCCACAGCCCCCAGCCATCCTTCTGCCACACTGGGGCCTACCCAGCGTGGCAAGCGTCCCGTCGTCGTCTTTCTTTTTTTTTAAACCTGTAAATTAAAAGCGGTCCCAGTGGCTTCTCCTGGCCCCTCTCACAACCGCACCACCCACTACACCCTGCCTCCCACACCCCTCACCCCATACTTACCTCCAGAGCTTGGTGCGATGATCATCGCTGGACTGGGAACACGTCTGCACTCTTCAAAGCCGACCGCGAACTGAGGAAATGCCGGTAAGCTGTATAATGGGCTAGATGGTTTTTTTTCAACTTTGTTGCATATCTCAGGTATTTTTTGGAATTTTTGCACCAAATTTTCAACATGGGGTTTTTGGGACCCCTTCTCATGAATTCTGTCAATGTCATGGCGTTATTCGGGGCCGGAAGGGTGATTTCTGATCACTGCGGCGAAATCACCTTTCAGACTAATTAACAAAATGACAGTGCCAACGTTCATGAGTGGGCTCTCAACAAGCCTATTTTGAAAATTTGTGGAAAACTTCCTACAAATGACCGCGTACGAAAGTGTGCGCTAGAAGTTCACGCAGGCTCGTAAGTTCGCTGAATTTTCAATATTTCACTCCAGATTTTCAACATTTCCATTTTACCACACCTCCTCATGAGCAGTACAGCTGTCATTTTTCACATCCTGCCCAAAATGTGTTTCGCCCATGTAGCGCACAATGGCGCGAGTTGGTGTCTTGAAATCAATGTATGGGACACATTAAGAAAATCACAGTGACACTGTTCATTATCAGAGGTCTTAAAATGGCTATGTTGAAAATTTCCAGAAAAATTCCTAAAATGACCATTTATTAAGCCGCAGCAAAGCTATGCAGTTCCCACGCGACCGTAGTAGTTCGTGAATTTTCAATATTTGCACTCCAATGACTTCCAAATACCTAAACAGCACACAGAAGCAAGCAACATTCGGCATTGACAAATGTTTGTACTTCTTTGTCACTGATATTTTTAAGCCTTGTCCAAGTGCCAAATACCACTGCAAATACCTGTAAGCGAACGCTCGGCATTGACAAATGCTTGTTTTTTATAATTTCTAGAGTTTGTTTGGAAAGAGAAGAACAGGAAGTACAATCTCCTTTGTTAGTGAAAAATTCTTTGTTATAAATTATCTCTGTCTCCCACGATACATGTCTCACTCCTTTGGGTACACTGTTCTTTCCTTCACTTTCTGGGGAAACATCGAAGATGGAGAAGGGGAAGGTGTGGTAGAAGGTGAACATTGTGATGAATTATATCCAGTGCAATTCCCTTGCTTTTGGTCCGCTACCAATTTTTTAAGTCCTTCTGTGGTCTGACTAAAATCTTAAATTACCAAATAAAGGTTATCACCGTGAAAGAATGGCCAATCTGATTTTTTATTCCTATTAAAAAAGTCCTCATCCTCTGAATAGGACGGTATTGAAACAGTGGTCACATCAACATGTTTAGAGACTCTGGGATCTAGCTGTTGATCTGTGTATATCAAATCACTGTACTCTTCTGAGTCATAATACTCAGTTGAACTCATCCTTGTAGATTGACAGGAAAGATATGGGGATGCAGAAAGCCTTGTTGTAAGTAAAGCATCTCTTACTTCTTCCTCCTGGTTATTGGATTGTGTGGAGACTGAACATTTTGTTATAATGAGGGTGGACTGTTTGATAAACTCTTGTTATTTTTAATTATACTAACATACTAAGATGCCAGCAGAGTAGGCCTAATGGTCTATCGAGAAAATCAGCACCTGGTCAGGACACCGTTGCTGTCCCCCTCCCCCATCAGAGTTACATCTCCAGATCTGGTATTACTCGGTTTTACCTTCCCCTCATACCTGTCCAGCCCCTCTTGAATCCCTCCACTGTATTAACAACCACCAGTTTTGCAGGTAGTGTGTTCCAAGGGTCCACCACCATCCCAGTAAAGTAGCACCTCCTAATCTCCCCCCTTGAGCCTCCCACCAGCCAGCCTCGAGGAGTGCCCCCCCCCTTAGCTGGAACACCCTACTTGGGCTGATCATATTTACTCCATTAAGATATTTAAAGACCTTGAACATATCCCCTCTGTCCCTCCTCTCCTCTCCTCTAGGGAGTACAAGTTGAGCTCCTGAAGTCTCTCCTCATAGGATCTTTCCCCCGACCCTATATTATCCTGGTTGCCCTCCTCTGGACCCTCTCCAGAAGTGCAATTTCCCTTTTCAAGTACGGATGCTAAAACTGCATGCAGTACTCTAGGTGCTGTCTAACCAGGCAGTTATATAGAGGGAGAAGCACCTCCCATCTCCTCGAGGTTATCCCCTTGGCAATGCACCTGATCATTTTATTTGCTTTAGCCACAGCCCTCCTACATTGCTCAGAGTTATTCATTTTGGCATGCACAACCACCCCAAGATCCTTTTCCCCTGCTGAAACCTGCAGTTTCTCCCCTCCCAAAAAGTACCCATCAGCTGAATTCCGAGGCCATAAGTGAAGAACACTGCATTTCTTGGCATTACTCCTCAGTTTCCAGGTGCATGACCACCCCTCCAGGTCTCCCTGCAGGGCTCTTCTACCCTCCTCCCTATCTACCACTGCCCCCAGCTTTGAGTCATTAGCAGAGAGGCTCATCCCACTCCTGATACCATCCCTGATGTCCGAGATGTAAGTATTATACAGGAGTGGACCCAGCACCGAACCCTGTGGGACCCTGCTAACGACTCTTCTAGGAGCTGATACCTCCCCCCGACCACTACCTTCTGAAACTGCCCAGTTAGCCAGTTTCCTATCCACCCTACCATCCTTTCTCCCACCCGCATTACCCCTAGGTCATCCAGCAACCCAGGGTGTTGCACCAAATCAAATGCCTTGCTGAAATCTAGAAAGAGGACATCCACTGGCCTGCCCTGATCCTGCGCCTTTGTCACCCAATTGTAAAACTCCACAAGGTTAGTCTGATACGATGTGCCCTGAATGGCAGAATGTTTTTTAGTGCTCTTATCAGCACATCCTCCAGAATTAATTAGGTTTAATATGAGGATTTTAGCTGACCACCCCGCCATGCTCTGAGTCCTTGTCTAGCATGGGAATATCGTCCTTATTTTTTGGTTTCTTTATGTTTTTCCTTTTCCCAGTCCCCTGGTGTAAATTAATTTCTGGTGTAGAAAGTCTGCCACTTCCTGTATAAACTATTTTGTAACAATCAAACAAGTATACAGAATAGCACTTATGATTAAATACAGTAATAAAATAAATGTATTTGTATAAACACAATAAATACAATCAAACACTTATATAGTCTTTTAGTGTTCTTTTAGGACCAGATAGCAATCCTATTCTCCAAGGAATGCTTAGAGGTCCAATTTCTGTTAGTGTGTGGTGCAGAAATACAAACCTGGATGCCATTTTTTATTTCCTTATTTATTGAAAATGTTTCATCAGGAGAGGCGCACTGAGCAAAACGATGCTTATCTCACGGTGCGACCTGGGTGTGGGTTACATGGGAGGAGTATACATAAAACAAACAATGGGTTGAACTTAGAGTCAAGCAATTCAAACAATTGTTACATAGGTAGTGTGGCTAGACAAACTTATTACATGCGGAGACATTACATACTTGTGCCACAAGGAGGGTGGCATAACATAATTGATTACACATCTAGAACTAAATAATTAGGTTGAGTTCCATAGAGTCTTAGATCTAATAAAACAAGCATTTGTCAATGCCGAATGTTGATTGCGTTGGGCTGTTGAGCTCGCTCACTGCCCCTCTGTCACTCGCTTGTTCTGTTTCTCCCGGTGCTGCAGGCTACTCTTTTGTACTGGGCTCCTGCCTGCATTGGTACTTTTTTCTGCCCACAAAGAAATCTGCAGCAGTCATGATACAGCTCCATTGAGCTCGCTCACTCCCCCTCTCTCACTCGCTCATTGTGTTTCTCCCGGCGCTGCAGGCTGCCCTTTTGTACTGGGCTCCTGCCTGCATTGGCACCTTTTTCTGCACACAAAGAAATCCGCAGCTGTCCCGACAGAGCTCTGTTGAGGTCACTCACTCCCCCATCTCACTCACTCATTCTGTTTCTCCTGGCACTCTAGGCTGCCCTTTTGTACTGGGCTCCTGCCTCTGTTGGCACCTTTTTATGCCCACAAAGAAATCTGCCGCAGTGCCAACAGAGCTCCGTTGAGCTCATTCACTCCCCCTCCCTCACTTGCTCATTCTGTGTCTCCCGGCACTGCAGGCTGCCCTTTTGTACTGGGCTCCTGCATACGTTGGTGCCTTTTCCTGCTCACAAAGAAATCCACAGCAGTCCTGACAGAGCTCAGTAGAGCTCGGTCAGTCCCCCTCTCTCACTCGTTCAATCCTAATCTGTCCCAAACACTGATTTCTGACAGCGACTGTGGTATTCTGTGCCAGAAGCGCGAAAACACATTTCAGCCAGGATGTGAAAAATGACAGCTGTACTGTTCATAAGGAGGTGTGAAAAAATGCCAGTGTTGAAAATCTGGCGTGAAAATATTACAAATTTGCAGAGTTACAAGGGTGCATGGAAACAGTTCAACGTGACGCTTGTAACACAGTCATTTTATGGAGTTTTGTCACCAAATTTTCAACATAGGGATTTTAGGACCTCTGCTCATGAACAGTGTCACTGTCATTTTCTTAATCTGTCCCGAACACTGATTTCCCGGCGACTGCGCTATTCCTGCGCTGGAAGTGCAAAACACATTTTGGTCAGGATATGAAAAATGACAGCTGTACTGTTCATAAGAAGGTGTAAAAAAATGCCAGTGCTGAAAATCTGGCATGACAATATTACAAATCTGCGAAGTTACAGGGGTGCGTGGAACCTGCGCAATGCACACTTGTAACACAGTCATTTGATGGGCTATCGTTATCAAATTTTCAACATAGGTATTTTAGGATATCTGCTCATGAACAGTATCACTGTCATTTTCTTACTATGTCCCAAACACTGATTTCCCACAGTGACTGCGCTATTCTGCGCTGGAAGTGCAAAAACACATTTCAGCCAGGATGGGAAAAATGACACCTATACTGTTCATAAGTAGGTGTGGGAAAATGGCAAAGTTGAAAATTTGGAGTGAAAATATTATAAATTCGTGAAGTTACGAGTATGTGTGCAAACTGAGCAATGCACACTCGTAACACAGTCATTTTATGGAGTATCGTCACCAAATTTTCAACATAGGCATTTTAGGACCTCTGCTCATGAACACTGTCACTGTCATTTTCTTAATCTATTCTGAACACTGATTTCCCACAGCAACCATGCTATTCTGCGCTGGAAGTGCAAAAACACATTTTGGCTAGTATGTGAACAATGACAGCTATATTGTTTTCAAGGTGGTGTGGAAAAATGGCAATGTTGAAAATCTGGTGTGAAAATATTGCAAATTCCTGAACTTATGAGCGTGCATAACAACTGCGAAACGCACGCTGGTAAAACAATCATTTTTTGGATTTTTTCCACCAAATTTGCAACATAGGCTTTTTGAGAGCCCACCTCATGAATACTGGCACTGTCGTTTCGTTAATGGGTCTTGAAAGGTGATTCCATGCAGTGACCACAAAATCACCTTTCAGGGCCAAATAATGCCATGACAGTGGCAGAATTCATGAGGAGGGGTCCCAAAAACCCCATGTTGAAAATTTGGTGTCAGAATTCCAAAAAATGTCTGAGATATGCATCAAAGTTGAAAAACCCCTATTTATTCAATTATACAGCTTACTGGCATTTCCTCAGTTTGCGGTTGGCTTTGAAGAATGCAGACGTATTCCTGGTCCACCGAAGATCATCACTTCGGACTCCGGAGGTAAGTCTGGGGTGAGGGAGGGTGTGGGGAGGCAGGGTGTGCAGTGGGTAGGTGCGGGTTGTGGGAGGGGGGCAGGGAGACCGCGAGGGACCATTTTTTTTTTTGACAGGTTACAAGAAAGTAAAAAACATCGCAGGACTTTTTTTTTTTTTTTTTTTAGGGACATTTGGCATGCTTGGATGGGCTTCCAGCATGCCAACAGATTGTTTTTTGGGGGGTCAGCTCTAGCCGACAGGGGATTGGGCACCCTCATCGGCACAAAAGGAGGGGACGCAAGAGCCGAGGGGGATTGGGCACCCCCTCAGCACAACTGCATTAAGTATTTGAGGGGGCATTATGCCGACGGGGAGTAGGCTCCTCCATCAGCAAATGAAACTGGGAGGGGGGACATAATGCCGACGGGGAGTGGGCTTCTCCGTCAGCAAACAAAAACATACACGGCCACTCAAGCAGACGGGAATTGGGGCCCCCGTTGGCAAACAAAAACTGTTCTTGGGGGGGTGCATGCTGCCAAGGGGGATTGGACACCCCCTTGGCAGTGGGGGTTAATTGATATTGTTTGTGAACATGGCGGCATGCCACCGCCGACATTTTCACAAACAATATTACACTTGGCAACGTTTCGACCAACAATGATGGGTCGCTCCCTCATTGCAGTGGAATGCTGACGCTGTAATGACGAGGTGGCCCCTGATTGCAGCAGTTGAAACGTTTCAAGGTGGTGGCATGCTGGCTGAGCTAGTATCAGCAGCAGTGTGCCATGGCATTGGGGAAAGTGGGCCAAGCCTTTAAAGGCTGTGGGGGCATTGGCCACAACAGTGCCGCGCCTCCACAACCTGCTTCTGGCAAGCTGCTGCAGTATGTTTCTTGCGCATGCACACAGTCAACTGATTTGGTGAAGGTTGATTATGCAGGGTCCACTTTTGCAAAATCCTTGCAGTCCCTTAACCCTTGCAGGGCTGTGGACTGATATATCAGTCCAGAATTCCTATACGTTCTAATTTTGTTGGCAGCCTAAGGGTTAAATGTAGCTATCCAACTATGGTTAAGGTTAAGCCCTTCAGATTTTTTACCTTGGTCATATAGCCTTCTGACTGGTGTCAAGAATATAATGCTGCAATATCTGACCTGTGTAGTATTTGTAAAGCACCGAAGCGTGTGACTCTATCAGCACTGGAACATTCCAATATAGGCTTCCCTCAGCAGGATCAGAGTAGGTTCCCACTAGAAAGCAATTTTAATAAAATATATTAAAAATTTGCCCAGAACAAAATGAATTCTGATTGTTATATCACTGGCAGGTGCTGCACTACAGAGCAGTGCACAGTTTGAGGGGCTGCACTAGGAGGTGCTGCTCCTCATGCAGCACCTCCAACCTTGCAGTAACCCTGACCTAGTGCAACACCTCCAATTCTGCAACACCCCTAGCCTAGTGCAACACCTCCAACTGTGTAGCAACCCTAGTACAGCACCTCCAACTGTGCAGTGCCCCTAGCTTAGTGCAACACCTCCAACTGTACAGCACCCCCAACTGTTCAGCACCCCTGGCCTAGTGCAATGCCTCCAACTGTGCAGCACCCCTGGCCTATTGCAATGCTTCCAACTGTGCAGCGCCCCTGGCCTATTGCAACACCTCCAACTGTGCAGCACCCCTGGCCTAGTGCAATGCCTCCAACTGTGCAGCACCCCTGGCCTAGTGAACACCTAGAACTGTGCAGCGCTATCTGCCCAAGTGCAACACCTCCACCTGGACAGCACTCCCATACATACATAAAAAGTTGCCTGCAGATTACGACCAACTGTCTGTCTCGTCTGCCCAAGATGCAGCTCACTGTTTTGTTTCCGCTGCTACTCCACCTCCCTTTTTGTACCCCTGACTCAAAACCCTTTTATCCAGAACTCTCCTGCTGTTCACTTTCCTCCCATCCTGTACCATGCCCCTGTACCTGTTGCATCCCTTCTTGAATCCTCCTACACTTTCCATTTTCATCAGCTCTTCCGGAAGCTCATTTCAGGGTGCCACCACCCTCTCTGTGAAGTACTGTCTCCACCCCTCCCCACCTTCCCCCTCCAGATTTAGACTATGGTCTTTCATAGCACCCTCCCCCTTCAGTTTGAGCAGCCCCTCTGTTTTAACCCTATTGATCCCGTTCCTGTATTTGAAGACCTCTATCATATCACCACTGTCCCTTCTGTCCTCCAGGGAGCACATGTCCAGCTCTCCGAGTCTGTCCTCATAAGACGTTTTGCCCAGACCATGGATCATCTTTGTTACTCTTCTCTGGATTCTCTTCAACAAATTGATGTCCTTTAATTGAGAGTGCCAGAACTGCACACAGTATTCCAGGTGCGGTCCCATCAGTGAATTATACAGAGGAAGAATTACCTCCCTGCTTCTGGATGTTATCCCCTAGCATTACACCTAAGCATTTTAATTGCTTTTGCAGCTGCTTTCCTGCACTGCTCTGAGTTGTTCAGTTTGGCAGCAATTACCACCCCAAGATCTTTTTCCATCTTGGAGACGGTCAGTTGTCCCCCCTCCCAAATGATAGCTAAACCCCAGGTTCCTCACACCAAGATGCAGAACACTGCACTTATGGGTGTTAAACTCATAGTGCGGCACCTCCACCTACAAAGTGACCCCTGCCATAGTGCAGTACCTCATGAGTGAAGAGCCCCTAGTGCAGCACCTTAACTGTGAAATGAGCACTGCCATAGTGCAGCACATCAAACTGTGCAGTGCTGTCTAGTGCAGCTCCACCAACTATGCAGCACTTCATAGTGCAGCACCTTCACCTGTGCAGTGCCCCTAGTGCAGCATCTCCACCTGCAAAATGAGCCCTGCCATAGTGCAGCACCTCAACAGTGCAGAGCCTCTAGTGCAGCACTTCCACCTGTGACATGATCCCTGTCATAGTGCAGCACATCCAACTGTGCAGTGCTGCCTAGTGCAACTCCACCAACTATGCAGCACCTCATAGTGCACAACTTCAACAGTGCAGAGCCCCTAGTGCAGCACCTCCACCTGTGAAATGAGCCCTGCCATAGTGCAGCACATTCAACTGTGTAGTACCTTCTAGTGCAGCTCCAACTATGCAGCACCTCATAGTGCAGCACCTCAACAGTGCAGAGCCCCTAGTGCAGCTCCTCAAACTGTGGAATTAGTCATGCCATGGTGCAGCACATCTAACTGTGCAGTACTGCCTAGCACAACTCCACCAACTATGCAGCACCTCATAGTGCAACACTTCAGCAGTGCAGAACCCCTAGTGCAGCTCCTCCAACTGTGAAATGAGACCTGCCATAGTGCAGCACATCCAACTGTGCAGTGCTGCCTAGTGCAGCTCCAACTATGCAGCACCTCATAGTGCAGTACTTCAACAGTGCAGAGCCCCTAATGCAGCTCCTCCAACTGTGAAATGAGTCCTGCCATAGTGCAGCACATCCAACTGTGCAGTGCTGCCTAATGAAACTCCACCAACTATGCAGCACCCTGTAGTGCTGCACTTCAACAGTGCAGAGCCCCTAGTGCAGCTCCTCCAACTGTGAAATGATCCTTGCCATAGTGCAGCACATCCAACTGTGCAGTGCTGCCTAGTGCAACTCCACCAACTATGCAGCACCTCATAGTGCAACACTGCAGCAGTGCAGAACCCCTAGTGCAGCACCTCCAACTGTGAAATGAGCCCTGCCATAGTGCAGCACATCCAACTGTGCAGTGCCCCATAGTGCAGCTCCACCACCTATGCAGCACCTCACAGTGCTGCACCTCCACCTGTGCAGTGTCCCAGTGCAGCACATCCACTGTGAAGTGACCCCTACCATAGTGTAGCATCTCAACTGTTCAGTGCTCCCTGTGCAGCACCTTCAGCTGTGCAGAGTCCCCTAGTGCAGAACCTCCAACTGTGCAGTGCCCCCTGTTACACCACCTTAAACTGTGCAAGTCCCCCACCCATAGTATAGCACATCCAACTGTGCAACACACCTGGCCTAGTGCGGCATCCCTGGTCTAAAGCAAGACCTGCAACTGTGCAGCACTTCCTGCCCAAGAGTAGCACCTCCATCTGTGCAGCACCCCAGCCATAGTGCAGCACCTCCACTGTGAAGTGACCCCTGCCATAGTGCAGCACCTCCAGTTTTGAAATGAGCTCTGCCATAGCACAATACATTCAACTATGCAGTGCTCCCTGTGCAGCTCTTCTAACTATGCAGTGCCTCATAGCATAGCACCTCCATCTGTGCAGTGCCCCAGTGCAGCACCTCCACTGTAAAGTGACCTCTTCTGTAGTGCAGCACCTCAACTGTGCAGTGCCCCTAGTGCACCACATCCACAGTGAAGTGTTCTCTGCCGTGGTGCAGCACTTCATCTGTGCAGTTCCCCCAGTGCAGCACCTCCAATTGTACAGCACACCAGAGTGCAGCACCTCCAACTATGAATTGACCCTTGCCATAATACAGTACCTCAACAGTGCAGTGCCCCTAGTGCAACACCTCCAACTGTGCAGTGCCCCTACTGTATTACAGCACCTTAAACTGTGCAATGCCTCCTGCCATAGAGCAGCACATCCAACTGTGCAGTGCCCTTGGCCTAATGCAACACCTCCGACTGTACAGCACCTCTCGGGCAGTACCTCCACATGTGCAGTGCCCTCAGCACAGCACCTCCAAGTGCGCAGTGTTCCCTAGTGCAGCATCTCCTAGTGCAACACCTCAAACTGTGCAGTACCTCCAACTGTGCAGTACCCCAGCCTAGTGTAACACCTCCAGCTGTACAGCATCCCTAGTGCAACACCTCCAACTGTGCAGCGCTGCCTGCGCCCATGCAGCACCTTCAACTGGGCAGCATCCCCAGCCGTAGTGCAACACCTACAACTATGCAGTACCCCTGGCCTAGTGCAACACCTCCAGCTGTACAGCACCCTTCATGCATCACCTCCAACCTTGCAGTACCCCAGGTCTAGTGCAACACCTCCAACTGTGCAGCGCTGCCAGCCCACGTGCAGCACCTCCAACTGTGCAGTGCTGCCAGCACACGTGCAACGCCTCCAACTGTGCAGTGCTGCCAGCCCATGTGCTGCAGCTCCAACTGTGCAGCACTGCCAGCACATGTGCACCACCTCCAACTGTGCAGTGCTGCCAACCCATGCTTTTGTTTGGTCACACACCAGGTGCACCCCTTTAAATCTTGTAAGAACCACAGCTCAGAATGGCAAGATAAAATGTGATGCATTTTTCCTGACCAACGAGCAGGTCACTTTATTGCAGTGGTCAGGCTTATGATAATTTAACTGAAAGATGAGACCAAGAACCCCTCTAATAATCTAAAAACAAGTAGAAATATTGGTGTTATTTGAAAACATTGCAGGCTTTTAAAGCAGCAGAGTGGGGTCAGTGCCCTGGTACCTTAATTGTATGCTTTTCTTTGGTCACACACCAGGTGCGCACCTTTAAATCTTGTAAAAATATATTGTAAATGTGATGGGTTGAGCTTGCCAAATCCTTTTTACTGAACTGCATGCAGGAGAACTGTGGCGTTCTCATAACTGGTGCGCTCCCCAGTGAACCTCTAATTGACCAGGACACATGATATAAGCAATGAAGCCAGAGAGTGGATTCTTCATAAGATATAGAGAAAGCCAGTAGAACCAGTTAAATTATCCCAGTGTCTAAGCCCCACCTCCTGGGTCTGTGTGGGTGGCTGTTTGTGTTTGTCTGTGTCTGTAGCTTAAATTTTCGGGATTTGCAAGATTTTCGGCTTGGAGTAACTACACCATTCTTGCTCACTACATCTGCGAAGGTCTCCTGGACTGGATTTCTGCAAAGCATCACCACAAGGTATTTGCATTTTCAGTTTAAAGTCAACTTTTTGGAAGCTATCCCAAGCAAAACAGAAGTCAAGCAACTAGATCTGACAAACTCCAGTGACTCTGGGTCCTGCTCAAATCCACATTTTTGTCTGGCTTGCTCCTAAGGGATCTATTTGTGGGCTTTTAAACAACCTCTTTAAATAACAAAGGAAGCACAAGGACAAAAGAATTTCACATCCTGCAGTTGTACTTGAGTAAGTGTGCCCTAAGTTATCAATGTAATGGGGTCAGGAGTGCATGCCTGCAAGGTCTTGCATAGCCAAAGCCTCTTGTCAATATCTGCCTAGCTGTGACCCTGGCTGACCTCTGTCATAAGTTGTACCAATAGCGTGGCACAGAAAGAAACTGGGCTGCACATTCCTGTAATTGTTAGCTGTGTTAGCAGCGGGGGAGCGAGTCGCTGTTGGCAACCAGAGAAAGGAGAGTGGAGAGCTGCGTGGAGCTATGGCTGCAGTCGGCAGCGGGGTCGAGGTTGGTGATCAGAGGAAGGAGAGCTGAGCTATTTGGAGCTGAACTAGCAAGGGGCCCAGGTGGCAGTCCGGCGACTGAAGCGGGGATGGACGGCCAACCGCTGACAGCAGTGTAGGATCAGGCCAATCAGGGAGAGATGTGCCAAGGCGGTAGGCTTTAAAAATAGCCAGCCAGACTGATAGAAGGATTAAAAGTGGGAGCAAGGAGCATCCTGAGCTAAAGAAATCACTGCGAGGAGCTGGTTTACAGCAAAGGATCTGGGTCCTGCATTTCTCCACAGGGGACTTGGACTTCAACCACGATGGATATGGGAAATTGACACAGACACTAAGAAATCCTTCACAAAAGAGCTAAAATTGAGGTGAAATGAACTGGGTTGAGACTACTGACACTGGAGGTGCTGGGAACTTGATCTTGGACTGCTGACGTTGGAGGTGCTGGGGATTTGGACTTGTACTTGATGACTTGGACTTGGTGGCTATGGTTATTAAGTCTTGATGCCTATGGTTTGCACATGCTTTATTATTTCTAAAAAGTCTTGACTGTGGGTTGGGGCTGAGGAGGGGTGAGGTCGGGGCCCAAAAAAATACATAAGGGTGATTTTAGGACTGTATCTAAGTATCACAGAAGAAATGTAGGACAGCACAGAGGAGAGGCGACCAAAGGGAGGGATCTTTGGCAGGGTGGTGGGGTGCAGTGGCTGTGGAATGGCTATGATCCTAAATTGGGCTTGGAGGATTGGGGGTTGTATGATGTGTAAGCAGCTCACTCAGCTGAGAGAGGAAGTGGCAGGGCTAAGGTGGGGGTTAAATGGGGGGGAATCTGGGGAAAGGGGGTTGAGAGACCGGGACGGTATAAGCCAAGGAAGGAGTGGGAAGGGCTGAGTGGATTCACTGGAGGATCAGATACACTGTTCCGGAAGTCAAAGGCTTGGGAGGGAGAGGATGGAAGGGGTCCAGAGGGGATAGACCAGAGGTAGTAACAGACAACAGTTACTGTCCGAAGTCCAGATTTGGGACAGTAACGCCCGAGACAGGAGGAAAGGGGTCAGTGGGAATATTACAGCACCTTAAACTGTGCAATGCCCCCTACCATACAGCAGCATCTCCACCTGTAAAATGAGCCCTGCCATAGTGCAGCACATCCAACTGTGTAATGCCCCCAGTGCATCTCCACCAGCTATGCAGCACCTCAACCTGTGCAGTACCCCTAGTGCAACACCTCCACCTGTGAAATGAGCCTTGCCATAGTGCAGCACATCCAGCTGTGCAGTGCTGCCTAGTGCAGCTCCACCAACTATGCAGCACCTCATAGTGCATAACTTCAACAGTGCAGAGCCCCTAGTGCAGCACCTCCACCTGTGAAATGAGCCCAGCCATAATGCAGTGCTGCCTAATGCAGCTCCTCCAACTGTGCAGCACCTCATAGTGCACCACCTCCACCTGTGCAGTGCCCCTAGTGCAGCACCTCCAACTGTGCAGTGCCCCATTGTATCACCTTAAACTGTGCAATGCCCCCTGCCATAGAGCAGCACCTCCACTGTGAAATGAGCCGTGCCATAGTGCAGCACATCCAACTGTGCAGTGCCCCATAGTGCAGCTCCTCCAACTATGCAGCACCTCATAGTGCAGCACCTCCACCTGTGCAGTGCTCCTAGTGCAGCACTTCCAACTGTGCAGTGCCCCAGTGCAGCACATCCAACTGTGCAGTGCTCCTTAGTGCAGCTCCACCAGCTATGCAGCACCTCATAGTGTTGCACTTCAACAGAGTGCAGAGCCCCTAGTGCAGCACCTCCAACTGTGAAATAAGCCCAGCCATAGTGCAATCCAACTGTGCAGTGCTGCCTAGTGCAACTCCACCAACTATGCAGCATCTTATATAGTGCAGCACATCCAACTGTGCAGTGCCCCCAGCACTGCACCTCCAAGTGTGCAGTGTCCCCTAGTGCAGCACCTCAAACTGTGCAGTGCCCCCTAGTGCAGCACCTCCAACAGTGCAGCACCCCTGGTATAGTATAACACCTCCAATTGTACAGCGCTGTCTGCCCAGTTGCAGCACCTCCAACTGGACAGCACCCCCAGTCATAGTGCAGCACCTCCAACTATGCAGTACCCCTGGCCTAGTGCAATACCTCCAGTTGTACAGCACCCTTGGCCTAGGGCAACACCTAAAACTGTGCAGTACACTGGCCTAGTGTAGTACCTCCAGCTGTGAAGTAACCCTGCCATAGTGCAGTGCCTCAACAGTGCGGAACACCTCTAACTGTGAAAGGAATCCTGCTATATTGCAGCACATACTACTGTGCAGTGCCCTAGTGCAGCTCCTCCAGCTGTGAAATGAGCCCTGCCATAGTGCAGCACATTCAACTGTGCAGTGCCCCCTAGTGCAGCTCCTCCAACTATGCAGTATCTCATAGTACAGCACCTCCACCTGCAAAGTGACCCCTTCTGTAGTGCAGCACCTCAACTTTGCAGTGCCCTCAGTGCATCCTCCAGCTGTGCAGCAACCCTAGTGCATCCTCCAACTGTGACGTGACCCCTATCATAGTGCAGCACCTCCAACTATGCACTTCCCCCTAGTGCAGCTGCTCCATCTGTGTGGTGCACCATTGCAGCACCTTAAACTGTACAATGCCCCATGCCATAGTGTAGCTCCTCTAACTGTGCAGCAACCCCTAGTGCAGCATCTTCAACTGTGCAGTTGCTTCTGCCGTAGTGGAGCACTTCCAACTGCACAGTGTCCTGTAGTGCAGGATCTCCAACTGTGCAGTGTCCCCTGCTGTAGTGGAGCACTTCCAACTGTGCAGTGTCCTGTAGTGCAGGATCTCCAACTGTGCAGTGCCCCTGCCGTAGCGGAGCACTTCCAACTGTGCAGTGTCCTGTAGTGCAGGATCTCCAACTGTGCAGTGCCCCTGCCATAGTGGAGCACTTCCAACTGTGCAGTGTCCTGTAGTGCAGGATCTCCAACTGTGCATCACCTATGGCCATTGTGCAGCACTGCACTGTCAGCATTGAGTAGTACCCAAGTGCCTGGTGTTGTACTAGAACCCTCAACTATCCTGACTTCCTGGTCCACAGGTTAGAGTGCTAAACTGAGAATGACGAAATCCGGATTAAACAAGCAGCATTAACTTCACCTTCATTTTAAGGACAATGATTCTTTTCACACATAGTTCATGAAAAGAAAGAGGAATGAGACATTTCTGAAAGGATTTGAAATATTATCAGCCCTAGTATCATCTTGAGGTGTCAGCTGCTTTTCACAGTCATTTCTCAGTGGCTTGTCAGGCATTTGACCTTATCAAAAGGGAGCATGGTATTCACATCTATTACTGCCTGGATCGATGTCCTTTCTTCCTGATGACACATCAGTCAGATGTGATTGATGGCTATGCAGGGATTTCCTCCATTAGGAGTACCCCTGAGTCTTGGAATATTTCCCTAACTGAAGGGCAGGGCAGTAGCAACTTGTGTGTTGGTAGTGAGTGCGGCTGGAAGGCCTGACAAGCTGGATTCCCAGCTGCCTTATACAGTTATATCTGTCTGCACTTTTATGTCACCTTGCTTACCTCAAGACAGTATGGCATTTATTAATATGAAAGTATAGTATTGTATCTCAACTGCATGTACCTTTTGATTCTGCTGCTCTGCTCCCCCACCAAATAAGGTGTAGCATCAAAATTATGTTTCCTGTTCTGGAAAACCAATGAATATCTGAAGCCATGATACTACAATACCTTACGGTCCAAATACATACAGTACTAGTGCAGGAGATTCTAAATACCCACTTGAGGAATAGTTCTGTTCCCATTTTTGGTCCTGGGACCTTCAAACTGTTTCTAAATTGATGTGACTTGCAGCTCAGCTGTAGTCCAACAGTTCAATGGATGGAGATAAGAAAAAAACAAACTGGGTAATTTCCTAGCATGTCAATGCTACTCTTCCGAGACTGCTTGTGTTTCATGGTGTGTGCAGTGTGTGTGTGTGTGTGTGTGTACAGTGCGTGTGTACAGTGTGTGTTTATGTATATGTGTGTGTGTGTGTGTGTCTGTGTGCAGTGTGTGTGTGTGTGTGTGTGTGTGTGTGTATGTATGTGCAGTGTGTGTGTGTCTAACAGTTTGCTTTCAGAGGATTTATATTAGCTTTAGTGCCAAAAATCACTGCTACACCTCAGAGGGGCCTATTTACATCTGTTTTAATCAGATTCAAACTTGTTGGCTGTTAAGCTGGATTAGTTCTAAAAAGTACCAAGCTGCAGCATAGCTTGCCCAGAGGGTTTCCCGGATTGCTCATATGTGGAAATGCCAATGCAACCTGATGTACACATGTAAAGAACGCCCTGTAAGAAAAGTCACCTAATGATAAGGAGGTGCAGTAGGAGAGACTGCTAGTGGTCAGAGGCTGCAATAGGAAAGACCTCTGGTGGAGTGAAGCTGCAGTAGCAAATTCCTCTAGTGCCGTGAGGTTGCAGAAGGAGAGATTGCTAACAGAGAGGGAGGGAGGCAGGCTGCAGTAGAAGAGACTAAATTAGTGGTGGAAGGTAGGGTGGGTGCAGTCGGAGAGACTGCTAGTGGTCGGAGTGAGGCTGCAGTAGGAGAGAACAAACTAGTGGTGGGAGGGAGGCTCCAGTAGGATAGACCACTAGTTGAGGGGAGTGAGTCTGCAGTAGGAAAGACAAGTAGTACTGGGAGAGAGGTTGTAGTAGGAGAGATCACTACTGGTGGGATGGAGGCTGCAGTGGGAGAGACCAAACTAGTGGTGGAGGGAGGCTGCAGTAGGAGGGACCACTAGTGGAGGAAGTGAGTCTGGAGTAGGAGAGACCAGTCATTGTGGGAAGGAGGCTGCAGTAGGACAGACTGCAAGTGGTGGGAATCTGCAATAGGAAAGACTACTAGTGGAGGGAGGGAGGCTGCAGTAGAAGAGACCACTAGTTGAGGGAAGAAGGCTGCAGTAGGAGAGAGCACTAGTTGTGGGAGGAAGGCTGCAGTAGGAGAGACTGTTACTTGTGTGAGGGAGACTACAGTAGGAGAGACTGCTGTAGCGAGAGGCAGGCTGCCATAATAGAGACTGCTTGTGGTGGATGGAAGGCTGCAGTAGGACAGACTGTTAGCAGAGGCAGTGAGACTGCAGTAGAAGAGACCCCCTAGTGATGGGTGGGAGGCTGCAGTAGGAGAGACTACTGTAGTGAGAGGGACACTGCCATGGCAGAGATCACTTGAGGTGGATTGGAGGCTGCAGTAGGAGAGATCACTGCTGGTGGGAGGGAGGTTGCAGTAGGAGAGAGACCAGTAATGGAGGGTAGGAGTGAGGCTGCAGTAGGAGAGACCAGTAGTGGAGGAGGCTAAAGTAGGAGAGACCACTAGTGGTGGGAGGGAGGCTGCAGTAGGAGACACCACTACTGGAGGGAGTGAGGCTGCAGTGGGAGAGACCACTAGTGGAGGGAGTGAGGCGGCAGTAGGAGAGACCTTGAGTGGTAGGAGTGAGGCTGAAGTAGGAGAGACCACTAGTGGTGGGAGTGAGGCTGCAGTAGAAGAGACCAAACTAATAGTGGGAGGGAGGCTACAGTAGGATGGACCAATAATGGTGGGAGTGAGGCTGCAGTGGGACAGACCACTTGTGGAGGGAGTAAGTCTGCAGTAGGAAAGACAAGTAGTACTGGGAGAGAGGCTGCAGTAAGAGATACCACCATTGGTGGAAGGGAGGCTGCAGTAGGAGGGACCACTAGTGGTGGAAGGGAGGCAGCAGTAGGATAAACCACTGGTGGTGAGATGGAGGCAGCAGTAGGAGAGGCTGCTAGTGGTGGGAGGGAGGCTACAGTAGGAGAGGCCACTAGTGTTGGGAGTGGAGGCTACAGTAGGACAGACCACAAATGGAGGGAGGAAGACTGCAGTAGGAGAGACTGCTTGGGGGGAGGCTGCAGTAGGAGAGACTGCTAGTGGTGGGAGGGAGGCTACATTAGGAGAGACGGCTAGTGGCGGGAGGGAGGTTATGTTAGGAGAGACCACTAGTGGTAGGAGGGAGGCTGCAGTAGGAGAGACCAGTAGTGGAGGGAGGGTTCAATAAGAGAGGCTACTAGTGGATGGAGGCTGCAGTAGCAGAGACTGTTAGTGGTGGGAGAGAGGGTTCAGTAGGTGAGACCAGAAGTGGAGGGATGCTGCAGTAGGAGAGACTGCTAGTGGTGGGAGGGTGCAGTAGGAGAGACCACTAGTGGAGAAAGTGAGGGAGGGAGGCTGCGGTAGGACATACTGTTAGTGGAGGGAGCCTGCAGTAGGAGAGAACACTAGTTGAGGGTGGCTGCAGTAGGAGAGACTATTAGCAGAGGGAAGGAGGCTTAAGTAGAAGAGACCAGTAGTGGAGGGAGGCTGCAGTAGGAGAGACTGACAGTGGTGGGAGGCTGCGGCAGGAGAGACTGTTAGTGGAGGGAGAGAGTCTTCAGTAGGAGAGATCAAGAATGGGGGGAGGCTGCAGCAGAAGAAATTGTTAGTGGAGGGAGAGAGGATGCAGTAGGAGACACCAGTAATGGAGGGAGGCTGCAGCAGGAGAGATTGTTAGTGGTGGAAAGGAGGCTGAAGTAGGAGAGACTGCTAGTGGTTCGAGGGAGGCTGGAATAGGAGAGACAAAACTTGTGGTGGGAGGAAGACTTCGGTAGGAAAGACCTCTAGTGGAGGGAGGCTGCAGTAGGAGAGACCACTAGTGGAGAGAGGCTATGGTAGCAGAGACCACTAGTGGAGGGAGGAATAGTGCAGTAGGAGAGACCGCTAGTGAAGGGAGGGCAGCTGCAGTAAGAGAGACCAGCAGTGGTGGGAGCCTGCAGTTGGAGAGACCACTAATGACTTGAGGGAGGCTGCTGTAGGAGAGACCAGTAGTGGAGGGAGGGAGGCTGTAGTAAGAGAGACCAAACTAGTAGTGGGAGGGAGGCTGCAGTGGGACAGTCCACTACTGGTTGGAGTGAGGCTGCAGAGGGACAGACTACTAGTAGCAGGAGGGAGGCTGCAGTGGGACAAATCACTAGTGGAGGGAGTGTGTCTGCAGTAGGAAAGGCAAGTTGTTGTGGGAGGGGGAGCTGCAGTAGGAGAGACCACTATTGGTTTAAGGGAGGCTGCAGTAGGAGAGACTATTAGTGAAGGGAGGCTGCAGTAGGAGAGACCACTAGTGGTGGGAGGGAGGCTGCAGTAGAAGAGACCACTATTGAAGAGATTGAGGCTGCAGTAGGAGAAACCGCTAGTGGAGAGACGCAGCAGTAAGAGAGTCCACTAGTGGTGGGAGTGAGGCAGTAGTAGGAGAGACCACGAATGGTGGAAGTGAGGCTGCAGTAGGAGAGACCAAAATAGTAGTAGGAGGGAGGCTGCAGTGGGACAGACCACTAGTGGAGGGAGGGAGTTTGCAGTAGGAAAGACAAGTTGTACTGGGAGGGAGGCTGCAGTAGGAGTGACCACTATTGGTGGAAGGGAGACTGCAGTAGGAGAGATCACTAGTGGTGGGATGGAGGCAGCAGTAGGAGAGACTGCTGGTGGTGGAAGGGAGGCTACAGTAGGAGAGGTCACTAGTGGTGGGATGGAGGCAGCAGTAGGAGAGACTGCTGGTGGTGGAAGGGAGGCTACAGTAGGAGAGGTCACTAGTGGTGGGAGCAGAGGCTGAAGTAGGAGAGACTGCTTGGGGAAGGAGGCAGCAGTAGGAGATACTGCTAGTGGTGGGAGGGAGTCTACAGTAGGTGAGACCAGTAGTGGAGGGAGGGTACAGAAGGAGAGACCTCTAGTAGAGGGAGGCTGCAGTAGCAGAGACTGTTGGTGGTGGGAGGGAGGGTTCAGTAGGAGAGACCAACTGTGGAGAAGGTGAGGGAAGGTGGCTGCAATAGTAGAGACTGTTAGTGGAGGGAGGGAGGCTGTAGTAGGAGAGACCGCTAGTGGAAGGAGGCTGCAGTAGGAGAGACTGTTAGTGGAGGGAGCGAGGCTGCAGCAGGAGAGAACACCAGTGGAGGGAGGGAGGCTGTACTAGCAGAGACTAGGAGAGGGAGGCTGAAGTAGGAGAGACAGTTAGTGGTGGGAGGGAGGCTGCAGTTGGAGAGACCACTAGTGGAGGGAGGCTGCAGTAGGAGACTGTTAGTGGTTGGAGGGAGGCTGCGGCAGGAGAGACTGTTAGTGGAGGGAGAGAGGGTGCGGTAGGAGAGACAACTAGTGGAGAGAGGCTGCAGTAGGAGAGACAGTTAGTAGTGAGAGGGAGGGAGGCTACAGTAGGAGAGACTGCTAGTGGTGGGAGGGAGGCTGGAATAGGAGAGACCAAACTAGTGGTGGGAAGGAGTCTGCAGTAGGAAAGACCACTAGTGAAGGGAGGCTGCAGTAGGAGAGACTGTTAGTGGTGGGAAGGAGGATGCAGTAGGAGAGACCACTAGTGTAGGGAGGCTGTAGTGGGAGACACCACTAGTGGAGGGAGACGATGGTAGGAGAGACCACTAGTGGAGGGAGGGATGGTGCAGTAGGAGAGACCGTTAGTGAAGGGAAGGAGAGAGGCTGCAGTAGAAGAGATCATTATTGGAGGGAGTGAGACTACAGTAGGAAAGACCACTAATGGAGGGAGGCGGCCGTAGGAGAGACCAGTACTGGTGGGGGGCTGCAGATGGAGAGACCACTAATAGCTTGAGGGAGGCTGCCATAGGAGAGACTATTAGTGGAGCAAGGGAGGGTAGTTGTAGTAGGAGAGACCACTATTGGTGGGAGGGAGGCTGCAGTAGGAGAGACCAGTAGTGGAGGGAGGCTGCAGTAGGGGAGACTACTAGTGGAGGGAGGCTGCAGTAAGAGAGACTGTTGGTGGAGTGAGGGAGGCTGCAGTATGAGAGACTGCTAGTTGAGGGAGGCTGCAGTAGGAGAGGCCACTAGTGGTGGGAGGGAGGCTGTGGTGGAAGGGAGGCTGGAGTAGGAGAGACCAAACTAGTGGTGGGAGGGATGCTGAAGTAGGAGAGACCGCTAGTGGAGGGAGGCTGCAGTAGGAGTGACTAGTAGTGGAGGGAGTGAGGCAGCAGTAAAAAAGACTGCTAGTTTAGGGAGTGAGACTGCAGTAGGAGAGACCACCAGTGGAGGGAGACTACAGTAGGAGAGACCACCAGTGGAAGGAGGCTACAGTAGGAGTGACTGCTGGTGGTGGGATATTGCAGTAGGATAGACTTCTAGTTTAGTGAGTGAGGCTTCAGTAGGAGAGACCACTATTGATGAAAGGAAGACTGCTGTAGGAGAGACCATTGGAGGTGGCAGGCTGTAACAGATGGGTTAAATTATTAGCTCTAGGTACCAACTAGTGAAATTTCTCCTTTAGCTTAATATCTAATGCTGCTGCCTTTGGGACTCAAGGCCACTGATTTGATTTCTACCCAAGGTACTTCCTGTGTTGCAGTATGTCCAAAACCACAGCATGCTGGTATGCTTAGGCCAGTCATAAAATATTAGTAGAGAACTGATTATCTAAGGTCATTCATTAACCCTGGAACAAAATGTGATGTGGGAGTCACAGGTATGATGGTGTATTTAAAATCATAAAAGGTGAGACAAAAATAGACCAGGACAGTCTGTTTGGCAGGCTCTTGCAAAACAGCCAGTGGCACAAGTACAAGTTAAAGGGCAGGCAGTTACAAAGGATATTAGGAAACATTTCATAATCCAGAGAGTAATAGAGCATTGGTACAGATGAGCAGTGAATATAACTGCTAACAATATTCAGTTTAGCCAGCCCAGTAAGGCTGAGGGTTGAGGTGCTGGATGCCACACCTCGCGCCATGCCGGCCACCCGGGTTCAGCAATGGACTTGGGCTGCCGAGGGTTGACTGAGGAGGGAGAGGATTGAACGTCCGGGGACAGCTCTCCTCTCCTGGGGTGGGTAGTGGGCCATGCATCGCTCACTAGTGGCATCCGATGGTGATCGGGGCACTGCAGTAGTGATGCCGTACTAAGGGGTGGAGCGGCGGCAGACGTCACCACGTTGGTTGCGCAGACGTCATTGCACATCTGTACTCCAGGGGCAACATCTACAGAAAAAGCCCCGCTCCCTGGATAGGCGATGGCACCTCCTGTGCCCCACTGCAACACACCCAATGCCAGGCTTACCCCACTGAATCTCCCGATTCCCTGGCCTGCCTTGGCTCCGATGTTGGTGCCCTGCTGGAACAGGCAGGTAGGGGAGTGTTTGTTCCCAATTTCCCAGTGGGGTGGCTTCAGGCAGGTGGTATGTGGGGGCGGTAAGAGAGGATGCCTGAGAGAGTTCCAGGATTGGCGAAGATAAAATAGTTACACACACACACATACACACACACAAAAAAAACTATTCAGTTTGAAGACTAGGCTTAATACATACCCGAAGGTAAAAAGTATTCCAGGTGATCACTGCAACAGAGAGGTTACTTGATGGGCCCTACAGTGCCATTCTGTCTTGCTACACCTATGTATCTACGAAGCTGTGGCCCTCAGATCTTCAGGCTTGAATCTGAAGTTTACCCTCGGTCCACAGTATTAGTGGCCACAGCCTTGCCCCTGTCCACCTTCATGGTCACTCCCTTAGGAAGGTGACCAGGTTGATTTGGAATAATTTGTCCCCTGATAAAGTCTTGCAGAGAGGAGGCAAGATCCTTGGCCTTAGCAACCATTATTCTGTTCTTGATTATAGTTCCCATGACCCTGCCCTGCACTAATGACTGGCGATTGCCTGAGTCTGACTTTGCCGCTGGGAACCACATTGGCCACTTTGCAGTTCGGCACCAGTCTTTTCCAGACAAACTCATGAAAGATTTCTGCCGATAGCCCTGCCAATTGTTCTTTAGTTTTTTTCCTGGGGAGTTTCCTGTTTGCCCCTTGGCATTTGCTTGGCTTGATCATCAGCATGTCATCAGCTACCAGGGTGCATATGATAGCCAGAGGCTACCTCAAGGCCACCCTTCATGCCATTGGCCCTCCTAATGAGCAGCTTCCCTCTCCCAGTGGCCCTTTGTTAAACACAAAGCAACATATCTATTCAACTTCTCAGCCATTGTTCCTGTCTTGCACACATTCCCTCCACCATTTCATGTCCTAGTCCTCTCCTCCTCCTCCTTCTTCTTCTTCTTCCTTCTTCATTTATGTGTTGGTAAAAGGTTTTAGTGTTCTCTGCAGTTACCACTGCAATCCTGCCTTTTTTTTATATATATATTTTATTGTATTTTTTTTCCTGTTTTTCTCCCTGATCCCCTGCCTCTGATGTGTGCATGTGGAGACATGTGCATGCCACGTCTCAAGGCGCCCTCCCTATGTGTCACCCCCTCCGCCTATGCTAGACACCGGACTTCCACCCAGTGGTAGCGGGGCTATGGGGGGGGGCGCGGTGATCACCCTAGGAGAGGAGATCTGCCTCTGGCTGCTCAATCCTGCTCCTACCCTCCCTCCCCTGCAGGCACCCAAATGACCTGAGTCCATTCCCAAACCTGTCACCAGCATAACGCGAGGTAAGGTGTCCAGCACTCAGCCCTCAGCGCCACCAGGCTGGCATATCTTGCCCTTTTTTTATATCTTTTTTCCTCCAAGGAAGACGGGTGTTTCTCAACCCTGTCACTGCCCCCACCCCCGGAACCGATGCCTCTTGATCAGTATACGCTTAACAGACTGAAACTCGGAATCACGAAACTCACGGGACTGAGTTCAGTCTCCTGACATGCACAAGCCCGACAAGATGGAAGGTAATACTGATAGGGGTGTGGTAGCAGATGTGATGAACTCCTACCCTACCCTTTGTCAGGTACCACAACAGACTGGAGGATGTGGAAGCTGGCCAAGCTGCTTCCGTGGCATGGAGGGCTTAGCCACTAGCAGCTCAGCCAGCATGGTGTGGTAGATCCAGGTTCTGTTCCTGGCTACCACACATTTTGCTGAAACACTATCCCTGCCCCACAACTTTTTTCACTCCGAGGTCCGCTCCCTCTCAGAGTGTTGGTTATTTAAGTTACGAGGGATGTCATAATCCTCTGTTGTGACTTCACAGTCTGTTGCCATGGGAGTAACTGTGAGGTCACAAGCAGTGCTCTATGACTTCAGGTAGGGAGAAAGCAGAAGGAATAGATGAACTCTTCAGGAGCAAAGATAGTGTTTTCATACAGATGACCTCAGTAATAAATAATGGGGAGGAGGAATACAGAACTAATAGGAAATACAAGCTGGGCTTTGTGTAAATATTATGTTTTGTTAAAGCTTTCCTGAATGTGTCACCAGCTCTTCAAGTACCTGTCAGGATTTTGAAATTCAGTATCTCAAACTTGGTCTTGTAGGGTTTGGAATACTCCGTTTCTAGATTTCATAGCTATTCCTCTCGATCACAACGGTGCTGAGCCCCCCACAGATTTCCCCATCTGGTGGGGTCTGGAAGGGGATAGCCATCCTCCCCCCACTCAATTATACAGATCCCCCCAAC
This sequence comes from Neoceratodus forsteri, assembly GCA_016271365.2. Lineage (NCBI taxonomy): Eukaryota > Metazoa > Chordata > Ceratodontiformes > Ceratodontidae > Neoceratodus > Neoceratodus forsteri. The sequence continues at coordinate 1,473,249,357 of CM028132.1, read as the reverse complement.
AGGTCGAGGTGTGGCACGGGCTGTAAGGGAGAGCACAGGGCTTCATGAAACCTGCCTATTTCTACTTTTCTGGTTTCTCCCTACTGACCTTTGCCACAGTGACATGTCTGTACATGTGAGTGGAGGCATCCTTGTCCTGCAGAGCCACAGACCACCATTCAAGCCGCTAGCAACCTGCTGTACCATTGGCCTCCACCTGGTGGCAGTCAGAGGCCAAGAGAGCTGGTCACCCCTTCCCAAGAAAGGAGAGCAATCCTTCGGATGCTTGATCCTCTCCCACCCCGCTGACCCCTGCAACCCGTGCTTATTCCCGAATACAGATCACCAGCATGGCAGAAACTAATGTGTTCAACGCCTCACTCCTCCACGTCACTGCATCAGCTTTTTCTTTGCTTTCCTAATTATAATCTTTCAGTGCCTCAGTGCTGCTCTGTGGTCATCTCTGGCCCAGACGCAACCTGTAGGCAATTTGTTTATTTCCAGCAGTCATAGACTAGTTTTATGTTCCGTATCAATTAGCGTTGGTCCCTGTTGAGCAAGGGGAGCACTTGTTCCTATTCCCCTTACTGCTTAAGAGAGAGAAAGATCTCTGTGACTGCCTCAAGAATGCTCTTCTCCTCATCCCATATGCTGTCTACATTACCAGCTGCATGCATCTGCTTTTGACCCTTAGGCACCAGGTCCTTCGTCTTGGCAAAGGTTTCCTTTTTGAAGTTATTGGTTCAGGTGGATGAGGCCCCACTAGTCTTCCCTTTCATCAGGGAGATGATTGCCCAGTTGTGGTCAATGTGTACCACTGGCTCTTTAATGTTAACATAAGAGATGACTGGGATCAAGAGAGGCCTAAAACCCAGTTCCCTGTTGGACGTGCACTCAAGGAAACAGTCCTTGAAGGTGGACAGGAGCTGAGCTCAAGATTCCAGACTATGCCTGGGGTACTGAAGTCCCCAGTATCACCACTGCATCCAGTTTGGCTGTTCTCATAACCTTCGAGACCAGCTGGGCATCATGCTTCACTGAGCTGTTTGGGAGCTTGTAGCACAACCCCGTGAGACCCCTTTATATCTCTTTTCCCTTAGTTTGACTCAGATGGACTCTGTAACACTGTTTGCCCCACAAATGTCCATCTTGTCCTCAACAGTAATCCCTCCCTTACAAAGAGAGCCCCGTCTTCCTTTCCCATCAGGTGAATCAATAGTTTACAATGATTTAGACCTATAAGTACCTCATGGGGGTGAACAGAGTACAGCGGGAGAACCTCTTTCAAAGGAGGAGGAGCACCAGTAGACGGAATCTTGCTATGAAACTTTGGGGGGGGGTGTTAAGAGGGGTGTCAGAAAATATTTCTTCACAGAAAGGGTGGTAGAGCCCAGGAACAGCCTGCCAGAAGAGGTGATGGGTGAAGACAGGGGGGAGCTTCAAACATGCCTGAGACAGGCACGTGAGTATTGAAAACAAAGGTAAGGGAGGAGGGAGGGAGGGACACCTGTGAACAGGTAGGGTCCAGGGTGCAGTGTTAGGCAAGGAAAATAGGGCAGAGCAGATGGTGCTTTGGGTCCTTTGTTCCCACACTTCCTGTGTTTTATGTTTCTATCCCCTCAGAAGACACTGTATCTCTCTATGCTGGTATCTTAGTCATTTTCTTGCCCCGTTAGGTACCTGTGAGTGTTGCTAAATCCTGATCTTCAGAAGGCATTAGGCTCTCAAGCTCTGCACCCATTTTGCTGGGTGGGCTCCTTGTATTGGTCTTCATGTAAGTGAGGATAGTTGGCTGTGTCTCCTCTCACCCCCCCCCCCAACGTGGCCTCCTCTTCTGTCACTCCCCTGTTTTGCTCTTCTTCCCTCTTTTTTCTGCCCCTGTTCTTGAACATCTCCTGCACCAGCCCCTCACCATCCTTTAGTTTAAATCTCTTGATTTCTCTGTCTATTCTCCTGGCCTGCACCCCCTTCACTCATGGTGCAGCAGTAGCCCACTCTGGACATACAGGCATTCCTTGTCCCCAAAGTCCCTCCAGTTGGCCATTAAAAGAAAACACTCCCTCTTGCAACAGACACTCAGCTAGGCGTTAGGCTGTCTAATGGTCTACTGTTGCTTCTAAGTCCCCAAGACCAAGAGGATCTCAGAAAAACATAAAAACATAGAAAGTGACGGCAGACAGGGACTGCAAGGTCCATCTAGTCTGCCTATGCTACCTTTATGTCTGTCCCATGCATTCTTGAACTCGTTTGCCGTTTTGGCCCTCACTACCTCCTTGGGTAGGCTATTCCATGGGTCCACCACCCTCTCTGTAAAGAACTTCCTTGTTTTACTTCCTCCCTCCCTCCCTCCCACCTCATGTCATGCCCTCTCATTCTCCCACACTTTGTCAATTGGAAAAGCTCCTGAACGTTAACCTTTTTTATACCCCTCATATATTTAAAAATCTCAATCATGTTGCCCCTCTCCCTCCTCTGTTCCAGGGAGTGCACGTTAAGTTCCCTCAGCCTGCCCTGGCATGTTATATGGTGCAGTCCCTGAATAATTTCTGTGGCCTTCCTCTGTACCGTCTCAATTCTGTCTATGTCCCTTTTGAGGTGCAGTCTCCAGTGCTGTACGTAGTACTCCAAGTGGGGGTGCACCAGCGCCCTTAGAGTGATAACACAACCTCCCTCCTGTGACTTGTGATTCCCCTCCTGATACAGCCCAGCATGCCACTTGCCTTTAGTGCCGCTTTTTCACACTGTTTACTCACTTTCAAGTCTTCTGATATTAATAACCTCTAGTTCCTTCTCCTGTCTGGTGGAGGCCAGCTTCTCTCCTCCCAGGTAATAATCCTTTTTGGGATTGTTTCTGTCTAAGTGCATGACTTTGCACTTTTTGGTGTTGAATTTCAACTACCATGGTTCTGACTATTCCTCCAGTTTCTTCAAATCTGAAGTCATATTCCTCACACCCTCAGGGGAGTCCACTGTGTTGCAGATCCTGGTGTTATCAACAAATAGACATACTTTGCCTTCCAGCCCATTTGCAATGTCTGCTATGAAAACACTGAAGAGTAGGGATCCAATACCGAACCCCTTTGGTACCCTGCTGGTCACCTCCCTCTCAGCTACAAATGCCCCGTTTACCTGAATCCTCTGTGTTCATCCTCTCAGCCAGCTACTCACCCACTCAACCACCTCCCTGCCCACCCCCCCATGTGGTCCAGCTTCCTTATCAATCTTCTGTGTTAGGAAGGTAGAACTGGGCAAGTAAGGGGAGAGGGAGGTAAGGTGCCTGCCTGGCGCCATGGCTTGGAGGGACAGGGAGCGAATCCTCAGGATTGCCGGAGCAGCTGCACAGGGGAGGGAGCTGGATGTCATTGTCCACTTAGGGACAAATGACCTGGCTAAGAAAGGGATTAGAGAAGTGCAGAAAGAGTTTGTGGAATTGGGGAGGGGCCTTAGTCAAGTAGCACGCACAGTAACCTTCTCGGAGGTGCTACCCATCTATGGCATAGGAGAGGCTAGGGTGTTCCATACCAAGGGATTCAATCAGTGGTTGAAAAACTGGTGTGGAGCTCAGGGATTTGGCTTCATTGGGGACTGGGGGTCCACCTGGAGTGATGCAGGCCTATACTGGCATGATGGGCTGCATCTGTCCGGGAGGGGAACCAGGATCCTAGGTGATAGGTTTAAATGCTTCATTGGCAAGCTTTTAAACTAGCCAAGGGGGGAGGCACTGGAAAGGAGCAGGAAAATCCTAGCCCTCCCAAACAATCAAGGTAGTAAGTGTGGCAAACACCAACATGGAGGTGTCGATAGGGAGAAGGGCTGGGGTAAATGGAGAAAGTGACAAAAGCAAGAAGGACAGGGATGGGGCAAAAGGGGGTAAGGCCATCAGGAAATGGAGGGTAATGAGTACCAATGCCCGTAGTCTGGGCAACAAGCTCCCTGAGCTGGTGGCCTTAATGGAAGAGGGATGCCTGGATATCGTAGCAGTCACAGAAACATGGTACACAGAGAACCATGACTGGGATGTTAACATACCAGGGTACATAACCTACAGGAGAGACAGGCAGGGGAGAAGAGGGGGAGGAGTAGCTCTCTATGTAAAGGAAGGGATAAAAGCAACTGAACAAAAGAGTAAACAGGGAGGAGAGGAGGCACTGTGGGTCACCTTGGAGACTGGAAAGGGCACCACAATCCGCACAGGGGTTGTGTACAGACCCCCATGTCAGGGGGAAGGAATGGACAAGGATATGATGGAAGGCATTCTTAGAATGGCAGAGAAAGGGGAGATACTGTTGATGGGAGACCTGAATATGCCAGATGTTAACTGGAGCACATTTGCTGCAGCCACATCCAAGAGTAGGGCGATTCTTGAGCGCTACAGGTGGCAGGCATTAGACAGCTAGTTCTGGAACCCACTGTGAGGGAGCAATCTTAGACCTCGTGACTCTCAAACGGGGCAGTGAGAGGATCTCAGATCTAGAAGTGGGTTGCCATCTGGGGACAAGTGACCATCAAACAGTGTGGTTCGTGATTAAACTCAGCTACAGAGTCAAGCCATACAAAAGTGAGGGTACTGGACTTTAGGAGGGCTGACTTTGGCAAGATGGGAGAGTGCTCAGAAAGCACTAGCAAACAGGCTAGAAGGAGGTGTGGAGCAACAATGGGGAATTATCAAAACTGCCATCACAGAGGCAACAAGCCTTTGTGTGAAGCAAATAAACAAATCAAAACGAAAAAAAAAGCCACTATGGTTCTCAAGAGAGGTGGCTGTGAAAGTCAGGAAGAAAAGATAGCATTCCAGAAGTATAAGGAAACACAGAAGGAGCAGGACAGAGAGCTGTACCAGTTAAGGCAGAAAGAAGCAGGGAGGGAAGTCAGAATAGCAAAGGCCCAAACTGAGGAAAAGATAGCCAACTCAGTTAAGAAGGGGGATAAAACCTTTTATAGGTACATCAGCGAGCGTAGAAAGACAAAGGGAGGGATAGTGAGGCTGAATAGAATAAACGGTGGGTGGGCAGAGGGGGACAGTGAAAAAGCAGGAATACAGAACGATTATTTCTGCTCAGTATTCACAAAAGAGGAGGGGGAAGTGCCTAATCCAATTAACAGAAGCACTCTTGATAGGGGGGTCGATCCCAGTCCTTTCACAGAAGAAAGGGTTCTGCAAGAACTCCTAAAACTGAAGGTGGACAAAGCAATGGGTCCTGATGGAATTCACCCCAGAATTCTAAAAAGAATTAAGGAAGGAACTAGTGAAACCACTGGCTACTCTTTTAATAAATCATGGGAGGATGGTGTGGTACCTGAGGACTGGAGGAAGGCGGATGTGATTCCCCTTCAAAAAGTGGGACCAAGACAGAGGCAGGAAACTACAGACCTGTCAGTCTGACCTCTGTGGTAGAGAAAGTGATGGAGTCACTTGAAGGAAAGAATAGTTGAGTACCTAGAGGTCAGTGGAGCACAGGATCCAAGGCAGCATGGGTTCACAGCGGAAGGTGTCAGACTAATCTAATAGATTTCTTTGACTGGGTGACCAAAGTAGTAGACCAGGGAGGGGCTGTGACATGGCCTACCTAGACTTTAGCAAGGCATTTGACACAGTCCCACACAAAAGATTATTAGTCAAATTAACCAGCCTGGGAGTGGGTCCCAGGGTGGTAGCCTGCAAAACATTGGCTGGACAACAGGACACAGAAGGTAATTGTAAATGGAGTCCACTTGAAGAAAGGGCGGTTACTAGTGGGGTACCGTAGGGTTCAGTATTGGGTCCAGTCCTTTTAATGTCTTCATCAGTGGCATTGCAGAGGGACTGAAGGAAAGTATGCCTTTTGCAGATGACACAAAGATCTGCAACAGGGTTGATACACAAGGAGGTGTGGAAAGGATGAAAAGGACTTGCAAAATTGGAGGAATGGTCTGACGATGGCAGCTAGGATTCAATGCAAAAGTGCAAATAATGCACCTGGGAAACAAGAACCCAGGGAAGAATACACAATGGGTGGGGAGGTAGTAACAACAACAAAACAGGAAAGGGACCTGGGGGTAATCATATCAGATGACCTTAAGGTTAGCAAGCAATGTGAGAAGGCAGTAGGGAGGGCCGGGGTATACTGGGATGGATAGGGAGAGGCATCAGCAGCAGAAAACAGGAAGTTGTTATCCCTCTGTACAGACAGTTGGTGAGACCCCATCTGGAATACTGTGTCCAGTTCTGGAGACCCCATCTCCGCAAGGACATAGACAGGATAGAGGCAGTCCAGAGGAGGGCAACTAAAATGGTGCATGGTCTGCAAGAGAAGCCAATGAGGAGAGACTAAAGGAGCTTAATATGTATACCCTTGAGGAAAGAAGGGAGAGGGGGGACATGATAGAAACTTTCAAGTACCTCAAGGAATCAACAAAGTCCAAGAGGGTAGCATCTTTCAGAAAAAGAGACTTGCAAGAACAAGGGGACACAATTTAAAGATAGAAGGAGGGCGTGTCTAGGGCAATGTGAGGAAGTATTATTTCACAGAGAGGGTAGTGGATGCATGGAACAGCCTTCCTGAGGAAGTTGTGGAGTCTAAAACTGTGGGAGAATTCAAGAATGCATGGGACAGACATAAGACAATTCTTGTGGGGGCAGGAAGATATAGGCTGTTGGTTAAATAGGATGTGCGGCCTATCCTGTAGGTAGGGAAATGGGCAGACTAGATGGGCCTAGCGGTCCTTATCTGCCATCAAAGTCTATGTTTCTATGTTTCTATGTCTATGTGTGGAACAGAGTTGAAGGCTTTGCTACAGTCCAGATAGACGACATCTACTACTGCTCCCTGATCCACTATCCTTGTAACCCAGTCGAAGAAGTCGACAAGGTTAATTTGGCAAGACCAACCTGCCATGACCCATGTTGTTTTGGGTCACTGGATTGCAGATACATTATGATTCTCTTTTTGAGTAGCATCTTCATCAACTTCCCTACCACTGATGGGAAGCTTACTGGACGGTTATTGCCAGCTCCCTCTCTGCTCTCTGCTTTGTGGAGCGGGACCACTGTTGCCCTTTTCCAGTCCTCCAGTACAGTCCCACTCTGTAGTGATTTGATGAGTAGTTCTACTACGGGTGCTGATAGTACACTCCCCAGCTCCCTGAGAACTGTAGGGTGAATTCCATTTGGTCCCAAGTCCTTGTCCCCCTTTAGTTTATTTAAAGCTTCCAAGACTTGAGCCTCTGTGAAGGGGCTTGTGTCAACCCCCGGTCCCTGGGTGGTGTTGCTATGTAGGCTTAGCTGATCCCTGTGTTCTCTTTGGTGAAGACAGAACAGAAAAACTGTTTTAAGACTTCTGCTTTCTCGCAGTCTTTTTCTACCAGTTTCCCTCCAGTATCTGCTAGTCTAAATACCCCCCTTGATTTTCCTATTTTCCCTTAGTACCTAAAGAAGGCTTTATCACCCTCCGTTACCCCCTGTACAATCCTCAGTTCAGTCAGGGCTTTAGCCTTCCTTATTGCCTTACCAGCTTCCCTCTGTGCTACCTTACAGGTTCCCTTATCTTCATCTTTCATTGACACCCTAAACTTTGTGTACATCTTCTTTTTCTCCCTTACTGTAACCCCCCTCTGGGGGCTTACATGATTGCCCCGTGAGTTTTCTTGTTCCCTGTACTGCTTGTGCCACTGTTTCGGCCCTGCAATTCATTTCAGCCCCATTTGGGCTTGATCCTTGTTCATGATCCCCCTCAGTTTGCTTAGCTTTACGGAGCAGATGGGGATTGCGTAGGTTAAGGCCTTAATCTTACTGACCGCCGGTTTTGAGGTGGAGCGGGCGGGCATCCAGTGGTACCAGCACCCCTCTGCAGCTAATAGGGGCTGGTGACCAGAACACAGTGGCAAAGTAGCCACTTGGAGGCTGAAAAATTCAAGTTTGAAATGTGGGCATAAAGCGGGGCTCATGAATATTAACTAGTTGCTGCCTGCCACCTGGGGGGGGGGGTATGTTTCGGTGGTAGCAACAGCTATGCTGGTGGGCACAACTGGCCAAGAGTGGGGTTGCTTAGGAGAGCACAGACGAAGCTACGACACAAGAATTTTTTGTTCAAATAAAGTATTTGACTTGGCTTCATTAGGGTTGAACAGATAAAGGACTGTATGGGACTGTATAAAACTGAAGGGGAATAGCCATGCTGATGACACTCTGACCCCAAACAGCAGCCAGTCATCTAATTAGGTGCCTAGAAATGGGACAGAGGGACCCCTGGGAAAAGGAGGGATTAGTTCAGGCACCTAAACTCTGCCCCAATAAGCCAGTGGGAAATATTGATCACTATGGTTATGGACAATTGATGGGCTCAGTCAGCCAATCAGAACTTGGATTCTTGGGTGAAAACCCCTGGACTTTCTGGGTTTCTTCAGTCTGTTCTTGGGCTCTGTACAAGTCAGAAGACTCCTGTGAGAGTGGATCTGGACTAGGGAGACCTTTTCCAGGTTTCCAGAGGAGATTACTATGTTCAGGAAAGGTTCAGCAGGGGGAAAAGAGCACGAGAGGCTGAACTGATGCTCTGACTCCCCAGGTACTGTGAGATGTTTGACTATAGTGGAGAAGCTAAGTGCTGCAGAAACCCTGCACTGGTGGATTGAATTGAGTTGAGAGGACTGAGCTGTTCTATTTGGGTGCTACAGTTGCTGCTGAGATTTTGTTTCACCTGTGTGGGACTGCGACTGTGATTCTGAAGAGGCAAAGTATCTCTGGACATCAGGGTGCTTGCCAGGTGTAGTACATTTTCCTGAGTGAACTGGTTGAAGTGGCTGAGAGCTGTGTCCCAGCAGTAGCTGAAGAAAAGGTTGTGGACATTTTCTAACTGGAAAGTGCGGACTGGTGTGCAGGGGCCTGTTGTGTTTGGATCCCCCTGTTGATTGCACCTAGGCCTTACTGAACTAGGGCTAGCACCCACTCCAACTGGCACTGGACTTTGCTTGAGCAACTGCCTGTGATTTCTGCTGGTTTCAAACTTGGTGCAGGGACTGCAGGAAGACCCTCACCATTGGGAGTTCTCACTCAGAGCCAGGAAGGGAATCCGCTAACCCTTTCCAAGTGGTACTTACTGTCTCAGGAGATCACTGGCACTTGCTGAGGTGCTAGGGCACCTGGGATCCATTGTGGGGAGCTGGGCTGTGGAGCCATGCCTGGGTCTGGGTCTTCTGGAGCTGGTGCTGTCATGCTACAGAGCTCTGCAACAAGCCAGAAGTGTCTGAATGTGACAAGCAGCCAGAACTATAGTCAAGGTGACCAGCTGCAAGATGCTCGAGCAAGTTCCATCCTGCCAGGGGAACCAAGGCCAGCCTTCTTCTGCCCTGTGCTGCACTGACCAAGGATCTCCATACTCCAGGCATCTGAGATCTATGAACAGTGGGTTCCCAGGACCTGGCTCCTGGAAAGGGTAAAGGGAGTTCTTATTTTAATTAACAAAGCACTTTTATCAAGTTTCAGGGCCACAACAGCCGGCCAACCCATGGCAACGAACAGGACTGCACCTTGTGGGTACCCCTAAGGACTATCAGGGTAGACACTGGTACCAGTGGGGGTGGGCCTCCGGGGGTGGACTTGGCCTATGGCCCATATAGTTATTGTTACTTGTTTTTATAACCATTTTTTTATTCACAGTAATCCTTTTTTTGGGGATCCCTCCTGTGATCTATCATTTACAGCTGTGTGTGCAGGACTTCTCTGAGTCTGTCATATCATTACTGTTCATGGTTTATGGTGTTATTGACCAGTTGGGTATTCAGAGTATGGAGAGTTGGTAGGGTAAGTGCAGTATCCCAGGGGGCTGTGCCAGCCAGTCACCTGACCCACTTCTACTTTTCTCTGGGTGGAGGCACTGCACTGTCTTTATTATCTTTGGGATAGAACCCCCAAACACCACCGTAACAGGACCAAGGCCCCTTAACCTGTTAGAGGGCCTATAGGCAAGGGTAGTAGAGCCCACTGGCACACGGCACCTGGGCTACATCTTTGGAGGCACTGCTTGGATCTCCTGTTCACCAGCCATGCCCACTCTAGAAAACCAAAACAGAGAGACCCCCCTGGGGTTCCCATCACCCAGGTCTGTCCCCCCCCGACGAGTCCGAGATTTAGGCTTACGGAGGATGACAAAGTGAAATTGGTAGAATGGAGTGGGAGTATGAAAGTGGATGCCCCCAAATCCTTTTTGCTGTTGGGAATACCCCAGGAGATGGAGGAAGGGTATAATCTCCCCATGCTGCCTACCCACATTCTCTCCCCTCTTCCTTCCCTCCCCCTTCCCATTGCATGCTCCCTCTCCTGTCCCGCCTACCTGGTCCTGCCTGCCCTACTGTTACCTCCCTTTAGTTTACCCCTTCAGACATGGCCTCTTGGTTGCTCATCTTTTTCTGCCCATTTTCTGCACTTTGGACTAAGTACCCCTCAGCACTTAGCAACTTTGTCTTTGTTTTTGCAATCTTTACTTCCGCATCACTTTCTGTTTATGTTCTGATGTTAATGCCTATCTTCGCTTTGTTTAAAGATCAGTATTTCAATGTTAATGCCTACCTATACTATGTATATGCTCAATTTATTCAATTGTGATCCTGTCTACTGATGTTTGTATTGTACCCACCTGACGTGGAACCTATGTAACGAGCTTTTAGCTCAACGGTGTCAATCCTAGATCATCATAAATAAATAAAATAAATTAAAAAAAGGGGAAATAGAATAACACCTAACCACAATATCCAAACTGGGTAAAGCCAAAGTGCGAGGAAGAATGATCGACTCTGGAAGGGGTACATTACCTGTACTAGTAAAGGGTAGCATAGATTATAATGGATGGGAAACCGACTATATTCACATCGTAATCACATCGAGCGGTTTCTGTGACAACTAGTTGTCATTGAAACTGCAAGAAGTGCGATTTCAGCACAGTTGTTGTTGATTTCCCATCCATTAGCTTTTATAGTGTATGGGGCTATTAAAGCTAATGGATGATGCTGTGGCCACTGATCAGAAGCCCCATGATAGGGGCTGAACAATTTTCCATTTTTTTGTCGCTCCAGGCTTCCTTGATCTTAGCGCTTGCCACCATGGCCATCACTCCAAGCATGCGCACTAAGGATCGAGTTGTTGTGGTATCGATGTGACGTAGCCAAGAGGGGTTAACACCCTCCTGACGTCACATCGATACCATAACAACATGGAAAACTGTCTGAATGTAGACAATAATAAGGGCTCCCCATACATTATAATGTGTAAGAGGCTGCCTAGTTACCTGAGGCTTTGGTGGCAGAGGGGCTTCCTGAGGCTGTACCCATTGTTTTATTTTTTTATTTTTTTTTTATTTTTATATAAATCTCAGATTACAAATACCTTTGAGCATAAGGCAGCTCATTGACAAAGGTTCCATGTCAAAGGGAAGGGTTACAAATAAGGTAGGGAGGTACAGACAACATTCATGGTATCAACGGAGCAACAGACAGCATTCATGGTATCATCAGAGCTCAGCAAGTCAAACTGGTAAATATGTGGGAGCAGTGCTACACACACAAGATTACAAGCAAGCATAGAAAACCATCAGGTACATTTGAAGCAACATTGCTAATCAGAGGTGGGGGGAAGGGAGAGGGCAAGGGAGGGGTTGGGGAGATGGGAAGGGCAGAGTCCAGATAGAGAAGGGAAAAAAAATATGGCAGCCAGAGGCCTTGTCATAGGGTGAGAGGGAGGGGAGGCTAAAGTGGGCGAAAGGCTAAAAGAGGGGAAAATGAGGGTGGATGAAGGGAAAGAAGATAAGGGGGGAGTGGGGGCCAGAGGGCCTGGCAGGACCATGAAGAGGGGTGTCTGTGAATCAGGAAACCAAGTCAGTGCATCAGAGAGTGAAAAGGTGGTAAAGGGTGTCCACAGAGCTGGGAAATTAGGTGTAACAATCACAAGTACTTTCGGTTAGGAGATGCTGACGAAGCAAAAGTTTATATTGGGAAAGACCAGAAAGAGTACTCAGCTGGTTGCTTAGATTATTAAACCACAGAGGGGTCTGTATTGGAAGGATCACTGGTATTGAGTAGTCCGACAGTGGGGTACTAGAAGGAGGTCAGAAACTGAGGTGCGTGTATGTTGGGTCTTCGGGGATTTGTTTAACAGGTAACCAATGCTCAGGGTAGTAATCCAAGTAGAGCTTTTTTGGACAGGAGGCAGGTTTAATATTTGATCCTGTTACTTAGTTGGAGCCAGCCAGATTGAGCATATAACTCACAGGTATGAGTGAGGCAAGCAGCATCCATAACCAACCTACAGGCTTTGTTCAGGGTCATCATGAGTCATTTAAGAGATGTGGAGGTTGCAGCACAGTATATAATTAGACCATAATCAATGATCGAGAGGACCGAGCTGTGAACTGCAACCTTCAGGGCTTCTTGGGTAAGACTTTGTCTGTGTCTAAAGAGGCGCCTGATTCTGGTATTAACATCTCTGTTAACATTTTCAATGTGAGGCACAAAGGTAAGATGAATATCCAGGGTTAGACCTAGGTATTTGAAGAGCTGAGTTTGGTCAGGAGTGTCTCCGTGGTTGTTAGTGATAGTGAGTTGATGGGCCTTAAACTCATTCCGAGAGGACACAAACAGCTGGACTTTAGTTTTTTTGTAGTTTAGCACTAGTTTGTGATTATTAAACCATCTCTCTGCTTCTGTGAAGCCTTGTTGAAGACTGTTTTCAAGATCGTTGGGATCCAGGTGGCTAGTAAAGATGACTGCGTCATCTGCGTAGAGGAGAGTATGCTGGTTGCAGACAGCTGGAAGGTCATTCAGGAAAATACTGAAAAGTAAGGGACCCAGGAGTGAGCCTTGAAGTACCCCGATCGGACAGCCCTCTGCTTCAAAACTACGTTTGATATCCTCACCCTCTGCAGTCTATCACTGAGGTAGCTTGCAAACCATTTCCGGGTGTTTGGGGCAACAGTGGTTTTAGAGAGTTGGCCAAGCAACAGTGTGTGATTCACTGTGTCAAAGGCTTTTGTTAGGTCAACAAAGGCTGCACCTACAATCTTGCCTTGATCAATGACCTGTTGTATGAAGCTTGTAAATTCTAATAATGCTGTGGTAGTACGGTGCCCCTTTCTAAAGCCATGTTGTTGTGGGCACTGGATGGAGTATGTGTCCAGATAAGCACCAAGCTGGTTGGTGACAATTCGCTTGAGCACCTTGGAGAGTGGAGGGAGAATGGATATAGGCCTATAATTACCCTGTAGGGAACGATTACCGGTTTTATGCATTGGAGTTATGATGGCCATTTTCCAGGCATCAGGAAATTGTCCCAGTGTAAGAGAAAGGTTTAGAATCTTAGTTATAGGTGGGAGAACTTCATCTCAGGTTAGGGCGATAAGCTTAAGGTCTAGTCCATCACTACTGTCTCTTGCATTTCTTAGTACCTTAGCTAGTAGTTTTCTAACCAGGTTGCATAATACCCTTTTAAAATAAAAAGGGGGGTACTCAGGACTATATAATAACTTTGTTTAGTGTAGTCTGTCTGGGGGAGGAGGACAAGGGTCTGGGCTCCCCACCAAGACTCCCCAAAGTTGAGAAGCACCAGCCCGGATCTGTGCCCATTGCTATTGTTTCTTATTGCAAGTTAAGAATGTTTTCAGGGGTTAAGCCCACCCCTGAGAGCAAGGATGATTTGGAGGCATGGATTGATTGTGTCACCCTTTGTGTACAAGACTGGCTGTGCTCTGAAATTGAAAAATGGAAGTGTCTGGTAGAGAGCCTCTGTGGGCCTGATCTGGAAGTAATTCATTCTTTGCTCATTATGGACCTCAATGTCATAGCCCAGGTATACCTGACTGCCCTCAGAAGTGTCTTTGGCAGCCCTGAATCTGGTGATGACCTTATGTGGAAATTTAAGACCACCTGCCAATGGGAGGGGCAGCCCTTGTCTGATTTCTTAACCTGGGTAGAGAAGGCATTACAGAAAGTATTTAGAAAAGGGGGTGGCAGGGCAGGATCTGAACTGAGTGAGGTTAGAACATGTCATAAAAGCCACTTGCCACTCTACCCTGCTAGTATTACAGCTCCACTTAGATGATAGGAAGAGCTACCCCCCTCTGTACCGGGTACTATTGTGAGAGATTAGGGAAGCAGAGGAAGAGCAAGGACAATGGGGAGGGCAGAGGGCTTCAACGGCCGCTACTCAGGTGGGGAAAGAGATGCCCTCTGGAGAAATATATGAGTTGAGGACTTTGATAAAGGAATGTAGGAATGTAGTCACCTTGACCAAGATGGTAGTGAATCCGGGGATAGTTGAACCCCAAGGGGTGAGTGGGGTGGCCCCCAGTGTTCCCCCAGTATAGCTTTCACCCTGTTTGGTCCTGGGTTTTTCATGCAGACACCCTCTCCAGAGGTTGGGGTAAAGGCACAGATGGACGAGTAAGCTCGCAGGGTGGTCAAGTTACAGAGGATGGGAAGGCCTAGTCGAACTCAGGGAAATGATGAGGTTGTTGAATGGGGTCCAGCAGTGACAAGTGCCCCTGTGGGGGTCCTAGGAACCCACTCCGTGGTGTCAGTTAGGCTGCCTCAGAGGAAACCCTTTATATGTTGTCGGTGTGGTGGTGAGGGCCTTATCCGAAAAGGGTGTAGGGTGCCAATAAACCGTGGCCCTGGCAGGGATAGGCCACATGGAAATCCCAGTCAGAACTAGGGAAACTACAGAGAGGCCTGGTAAAGGAGCACTCCGGGCCCCTGGAAGGTCCAGCCCCATGGCTCACAGAACAGCCACCACACCCAAGACAACCACATCCATCCTTTGTGACCTAAATCAGCTGGTGGGTCCATCGACGAAACCAGTCACCAACAGTAGAATCTCCACCCAAGTCGTCCTGGATAGTGGTTCGCAAGTTACCATCATTTTCAAGTCATGGTACAACCAGCACCTGTCCAATGGTGAACTGCAACCGCTTGAGGGTTTACATGTGTGGGAACTCAATGAGAAGGCATACCCCTATCTGGGATATGTGAAGGTGTGGCTGGCATTTGCAACAAAAGTAGCTGGCATAGAGGATGCAGTGGAGATCCTGGCTTTGATTTGACCTTTATCTGGCATACATGGTGGGGTGCCTGTGTTAGTGGCCACGAATGCCCATATGTTTGGACGACTAGCCCGGTTGTGCCAAGCCCTAAAGGCAAAGAGAAAAAGCTGCGAGCACTCTATTCACCCCTTGATTAAGGAGGCTTACAGGAAGAGAGGACAACCTTCTGATGAGAAGCCAGATGACTCTGTTGGCATAGTTTGGAGGTGAAATGGGGGAGGAGATTGTGCTACTGCATAATGTGGAATGTAACATTGCAGGGGTAGTGAGGCTAAAAATCAATGTGACAAATCAGTCGCTGATGCTAGATGCCACGGAGGAACACTGATTGCCCACGGACTGTTGGTAAAACCCAGTATTCTGTCTGCCAGAGCAAACGCCTATGTTAGAAGAGTTATGGTACAAGGAAAGAGTGTCACTGACTGGGAGGTGATGGTAAAGAAGGGACGGATTTTAGCCAGAGTTTATTGCACCGAAACAGCAGCGCAACCCATTGCAGTGAGAGGTAGTGCTCCCAAGGGACATGATCCTGGATAGTTTCATATAAGTTATTACCTAATCCTGGAGGAATGGAAAGAGAGGATATGGGGGGAACTGGCTGCTTAGATGGAGATATTTTCCCTAAATAAATGGGATGTAGAGTGTGTGCGTGGAGAGCAGCACTGCATACGTCTTAATGATGAGAAGCCCTTTTGAGAGAAATCCAGGTGGTTGGCTCCAGCAGACATTGACAATGTCCGATGGCATCTTCTGGAAATGCTGGCTGTGGGGATTATTTTAGAGTCACGGAGCCTCTATGCATCGCCAGTTGTCATGGTGAAGAAAAGAGTGGGGGGATAAGGATATGTGTGGACTATCGCACCTTGAACAAATGGACAGTACCCGACTAATACACTGTGCTCCGAATACAAGATGCCCTGGATTGTTTGAATGGTAGCTAGTGGTTCTTGGTCCTGGTTTTGTGGCGTGGCTATTATCCGATGCTGATGGCCCACCAGGACCGAGAGAAGACAGCTTTCATATGCCCATTGGGATTCTACAAATTCCTCTGGATGCCTCAAGGATTCTTGGGTGCCCCTGCCACCTTCCAGTGCCTGATGAAGAAAGCCACGGGGGATATGAATCTACCTGAGTGTCTGGTTTATTTGGATGACATTATCGTGTTCGGAAAGACCTTGGAGGAACACAAGGCCCGGCTGCTCAAAGTACTGGATTGTCTGGAATAATTTGGATTGAAACTGTTGATTGATAAGTGTCAGTTCTTCCAGGCTTCGGTTAAGTATATTTGGCACATAGTCTCTGCAAAGGGCATCCAAACAGATCCTATCAAGATTGAAGCCCTCACTACTTGTCCTAAGTCCTGGATCTTAAAAGAGCTATAGCAACTGTTTGATTTCTGCTGGTATTACCAGAGATCCATAAAGGACTATACCATGTCACAAACTTGCTCAGCCAGTCAGCCCTCTACTCCCAAAGTGCCAACCTCTGAGCATATGATGGGTGTACAGTGAACAGAACAAGGTAGCTCTGTTGTCTGTTTTGTGGGTTCAAGTCACCTTAGTCTCAAGCTCTGGAGGGATTCAAACTGATAACCTCTTGTTAGCATACCAAATTATCAGACTCAGATAATTCTGTCTTCGGGGGGCCAGATATCTTTGCCTACGGGCACCCAACCAGGTCTTTCAAATGAAGTCTTAGAACTCTATGCAAGACGTTAGAGAACTCTATCCATTTCCTAGTTTGGTATACAATAAGCCCGTACACAGTGTTACTTACAACCTTGAAAAGCTCCACTTATATAAAAAGAAATGTCAAGGCACTCCAGACAGTTCTGTTGAAAAAAAATATCTCTCTACTTTAAAAACATCAAAACAGAACATAATTACAGAACAAAATATACAGTATATCCCAACACATACAGCCTTTAAACAAACAGAAAAAAGTACAGTTCCTACAATAAATACATTTAGACTGGTCTAATCTAATGCTTACTTTCCTTCAGTGCTTTGAGGGTCTTACTTCTCTCAGTCAGAATTATTGTCTTGTGTGTCTCTAAGGCTTGCTCAGTTGGATAAAAGAGTTCTGAGCCGGCCTCCTCTCTGAGACCATTAAACTCCACCTTGGTGTGTTAAAAGTTATATGTTACCACACAGGATGTTCCAACAAGATAAAGAAAAAATAAATAAATAAGTGACATACTCAATTTCCTCTCCTCAGGGTAAATGGTCAGAATTGGTTTTTGTTCTGCCATACACACACACACACACTCACATACACATAAACAGGTTCTGTTATGTCCTCCCAAGGCTTCCTGGGAATGTGTATTTGACCTTCCAAATTCGTCTGGGTCCTCCCTGGCTCAGACATCAAACCTCTTCAATGTCCATTCTGGCTCCTCTTCAACACCCCTCCCCACAAGTCCTTCCTGGCAACTATGCAAGTCAAAGGATCTCCCTGAGGGCATTATAAAGTGGATACTTTGGTTCCTGCCTTCAAAGAAAATTGAACAAAGGAATTGCCTTTTAAATAGCTGCAGACTCAAACCACCTCCTGTCCTTTGAATTATCCCTGGGGGGGTCTTGATGTGTCAGTTCCAGTAAGATAGCCTTTTCCTCTGCCACAGTCATCATAAATTAATTTCTTATATTTACAATAAAATGTATACAGGGATCAGAATCAGCAGTCTAAGTGTGACATATCAGGGAGAACCAGTCCCTACTGAACCTGCTGCAGCAGTATCCACCAACAAATAAAAGCAAGAAAGCCACCTTGCCCAGTACCAGATCTAATCAGACCAGCAGTTTTTGGCCTTTAGAACCCTTTGGTTTCCAGTGGGATGAACAGTGTGATCGGGTCTTTGAAGACATCACCTACTGGCTGCCTCATGCTCCAGTGCTGGCTTATCTGGACCCACGGGAACCTTACGTACTCCGCACTGACACCAGCTTCAGTGGTCTGGACGCAGTTCTACATCAAGAGTATCTGGAGGGTCTGCAACCTGTGTCCTTCACCAGCAGAAATTTGAACCCATCGGAATATAGGTATCCAATCTGTAAACTAGAATTTTTGGCATTGAAGTGGGCTATTGTGGACCAGTTCCATGACTACAAGTACGGGGCTAAGATTACCGTGAAGACTGATAATAACTCCCTTATGTATGTGCAGACTGCTGCCCAACTGGGTGCAGCAGGCCACAGGCGGCTATCAGCTTTGTCCATTTATGATTATTGTGTAGAGTACAGGCCCAGCTTGAACTACATGTATGCAGATGCACTGTCCAAGTGCCCTACTGCTTACTCCACCGAAAACTGTGCCTGGGAAAAGATATCAGAACAAGCAGTGAAGGCCCTGTGTAAAAAGCATGACGGTGAAGAAACTCTCTCTGAAGAGGATGCCCCTTGTTTAGTGGAGTGCTTGGGGCATCAGGAAACTGTCTCCCAGTTGCATACAGTCAGTTAGCTGCCTTAGATGTGAGACACCTTCCTCAACTAGCCATCCAGGATTTAAAGAGAGACCAGAGAGGCAGCCCTGTCAATGGGGAAATAATTTGAGTGCTTCAACAAAGTGGGGATCAGACTCAAGTAGACACCATTTATCTCCCCACCAGGCTCTTGTTACGAGAATGGCCCAAGCTGCGGTTAGGGAAAGGGTTGCTTTATAGAGAGACGCAGGACCAGAAAGGGGTGCCCAGTGAACAACTGGTGTTACTAGAGAAGCATATCAAGACTGTGCTAAGGGCTTTGCACGATGACATAGGCCACCTGGTCGTCGAGCGCACCCTGAACCTAGTAAAAGGCAGATTCTACTGTCCAAGAATGGGAGCTGATGTAGAGACTTATTGCCAGAGTTGCTGGAGATGTATACAATGGAAAGCACTTCCCCCTAAAGGCAGCCCCAGTGGTAAACATCCGGACGAGTGGCCCCATGGAGCTGGTGTGTATCGACTTCCTTACATTAGAACCTGACTCACGTAACATCTCAAACATCCTAGTAGTCACCGACCACTTTACCAGATATGCCCAAGCCTACCCTATGAAAGATCAAAAGGCTTCCACGAGGGCCAAGATCCTGGTGGAAATATTCTTCATGTATTATAGGGCCCTTCAAAGGATTCACTCGGACCAGGGTCGTGACTTCAAGAGCCACCTCATTAAAGTGCTTCTGTCACTGTGGGGCATCAGAAACTCACAGACCACCTCATACCATCCCAAGGTGACCCTCAACCTGAACGATTCAGCTGGACTTTATTAGATATGTTGGGCACCATGGACTCCCACGATAAGCATACCTGGAGTCAATTCAATTCAATTCTTTATTTGATCAACCAGGATAGGCTAAGTATTATGTTTTTTACAAAGATTAAAATAATACAAGAATATACAACAACTATTTTTGGTGATGAAATAAGCAGCAACATTTAAACAGACAGCTTTAAAAACAGAGCAGTACCTGGAGTCAGCGGGTGAGCACCCTGGTCCATGCTTGCAACTGCACCCGCAATGATGCTACGGGATTCTGTCTCTACCAACTTATGTTTGAGAGGAAAGCCCATCTAACAGTGGATCTGTGTTTCAGGGTGTCCACTGATAATCTTGGCGTGGGAGACTACTTGCAATACATGAAGAAGCAACTCGACAACACCTATTGCCTTGCTATTGAGATGGCCACGAAGAGAAATCAGGCCAACAAAGAACGATATGATAAAAAGTTGTGAGTCCAGGATCTTGAAGCAGGGGATCGAGTACTACTGTGAAGACTGGATATACCAGGTATGCACAAGATTGCAGACCGGTGGAGAAGCACTCCATAAGTTGTATTGGAAAAGTTGGAAAGCCTCTCAGTATACAAGATTTGGCCTGAAGGAGAAACTCGAGGCCATAAAGTCATTCACCAAAATCATTGTTGCCCATCGGCGACCGAATTACAGGTGAAAGAGGTTCATGAGGAAGATTCTCTTTCATTCCCCGTCACTCAAGTTGCTGCACGCAGGAGACGGAGGTATGGAGATAGTGATGTCATGGGGGGCGGGCCTGCCAAGGGTGGGGGAGCCTCGGGTGAAGACAGTACAGATGATGAGGCTGAGAGAGAAGATGATAGAATCTCCCATAGCTTTTACCCTACGTCAGAGCTAACCAGATTATTCCAGGAACTGCCCCAAAATTTGGTACACATGGCTGTACATAGGAAACAGGGTAGAGATGGGGAGACTGCTCTCACTAGGCCTCTCAGAGGGACCACTATAGACCTGCATACTGGTCCGGTGGAGCCCTATGAGTGGTACCGGAGTGGCTCCCTTGCAGATATATCATTTGGAGGACCCACAGCAGACTTGTATACTAGTCTGCCTGGGTCCTCGGAATGGCCGCAGGATAACCCTGAGGATCAGGAAAGAGAAGGGGAGGAAGTGTCATTTGG
Source organism: Neoceratodus forsteri (assembly GCA_016271365.2). Lineage (NCBI taxonomy): Eukaryota > Metazoa > Chordata > Ceratodontiformes > Ceratodontidae > Neoceratodus > Neoceratodus forsteri. The sequence continues at coordinate 1,473,228,904 of CM028132.1, read as the reverse complement.
AGGGCCCACATTGGAGCTGAACACTGGTCGGACTGTGTCCTTTGAAAGATTCCAGGTTAGTTCCCTTAGAGTAACAGGTGATGCTGGAAAGATGCTGGAATCCTTTGCCCCAATAGCTGAGGAAGAGAATAATTGGGGGAATGCAATGATGATGAGGAATCCACCTCTCACCAAGAGGTGGTTAGTGGTCCTGGAGTTCAGGAGATCCCCCAGAAGATCAGGGAGGACAATATGGCCTGTCCTTAAATTGACTTATGATGCCCCTGGAGTTCCTACAGACTTACCACTGTTTGTGGCATACAAGGGAGTGTACATTACTCCTAGGTTCTTACAGAAAGTGGTTACTTACCCTGCTGATGCTAAACCCCCTAGATCTGAGAAAAAGGGGACTAGAGGAAGACGAGGGAGGTGAAAAGGGTACCTAGGAGGGTTGAGGAAAAAGTATATTCTGTGGGGTCTCAATATCCTATGGCTAATTGGTTCAACCTATGGGAGCCACGTTTATGTGGCTAGGGGCTCATCATGAGAAAGGAATCTGGCTGAAATGTATATAATGATAGTGTTTGCATGCTTCTTGTTCTGGAAAATGGTTGCCACATAATAGATAGGATTCGGGTGTATAGTTAGTAATGTTATGTGTTATTGTTAAACTTTAGTTCTTAACCCCTAAGCTTGGCATGGGAGCCAAGCATTCGGGGGGCGGGGAGTGTAACCCCCCTTTGGGGGCTTACCTGGTTGCCCCATGAGTTTTCCTGTTCTCCATACTGCTTGGTGCACCTGTTGCCTCTGGTTCAGCCCTGCAATTCATTTCAGTCCCATCTGGGCTTAAATCCTTGTCGCGACCCCCCACTGTTTGCGCAGCCCTATGGAGCAGATGGGGATCGCGCATGTGCAGGTTGCACCCTTAATCTTACCGACCGCTGGTTTTGCAGTCAAGTGGGATGGCATCCAGTGGTCCTGGTGCCCCTTTGCAGCTAATAGAGGGCCAGTGACCAGAAAACAGCAGCAAAGAAGCCACTTGGGGTTGGAAAATTTAAGTCTGAATTTGGTGCATAAAGCGGGCTCAAGAATATTAATGAGCCCCACATGAATATTTATTAGTTGCTTCCTGCCACCGGGGGGGTGTATGTTTTGGCGGTAGTGATAGCTAAGCTGGTGGGCACAATTGGCCAAGAGTGTGGTTGCTTAGGAGGGCACAAAAGGGGCTACAACCCAGTGGGGTTTTTGTTCAAATAAAGTATTTGACTTGGCTGCACCAGGGTTGAACAGATGAGGCAACAGGGGCACCAAGCAGTACAGGGAACAGGAAAACTAAATTGTAATTCTGAAGAGGCAGAGCATCTCTGGATGTCAGGGTGCTAGCCAGATGCAGTACATTTCCTGAGTTAACTGGTTGAAGTGGCCAAGAGCTGTGTCTCAGCTGCTGCTGAAGAAAAGGTTGTGGACATTTTCGAACTGGAAAGTGCAGACTGGTGTGCAGGAACCTGTTGTGTTTGGATCCCCCTGTTGATTGCACCTAGGCTTCATTGAACTAGGGCTAGCACCCACTCCAACTGGCACTGGACTTTGCTTGATCAACTGCCTGTGATTTCTGCTGGTTTTGAACTCGGTGCAGGGACTACAGGAGGACCCCACCATTTGGAAGTTTTTACACAGAGCCGGGGAAGGAATCAACTAACCACTTCCAAGTGGGACTCACTGTCTCAGGAGGTCACCGTCGTTTGATGCAGTGCTAGGGCACCTGGGATCCACTGAGGGGTGATGGGCTGAGGATTCACTCCGGGGTCTGTGCCTTCTGGGGCTGGTGTTACCCTGCCACAGAGCTCTGCAATGGGCCAGAAGTGGCTGAAGAAGAAGAATCAGCATTTATATAGCACTTTTCGTACACACTGTATCTCAAAGCATTTTACAAGCAGTACTAGGCTGGTAATGAAATGACTGAATGTGTAGTGGCAGCCGTATCGCATATCAGCAACCACACACAGCCTGGACAATTGCATGAACCAGTTTTATGGGAAGGGGGATATTAGCCAAGACACCGGGAATGTCTCCTACTCTTTGCGAAGAATGCCTTGGGTTCTTTTACTTAAACCTGAACACCCACCAGGACAGCACCAGGATGGCTAGAAGGGACCACAGTTTAATGTCTCATCCAAAGGACAGCACCCTCAACAGTACAGTAATCCCCTAATATTGCACCCGGGTGCCAGCATTTTAGATGTGAGTCCAATCCCGGTGTGGGATGAGAACCCACAACCTTCTGGTCCAGAGGCGGATGTGCTACCAACTGAGCCAACCTTGATTGTAGCGGCCAGAACTACAATCAAAGTGACCAGCTCCAAGATCCTCGAGCAAGTTCCATCATGCCAGGGGACCCAAGGCTGTCCTCCTTCTGCTCTGTGCTGCACTGACCAACAAACTCCATACTCCAGGCATCTGAGATCTGCAAACTTTGAGAATTGCCACGCCACTCTCTCCGGCAAGTCTGGGTACTCTCACTGTTTCCCTAAAGTATGGAACTCTCTACCTCCCCAAATCTGACACTTGCCCTTCCTCTGTTCCATCAACACTGCCCTCTCCAACTATCTGGCACCTAACTTTTCCTGTTATAACCTGCCTTAATTTCCTTCGTCTTGCTCTGTACAGTTCATCCACTCAATGCCTCTATTGACTCTACTGTCTCTACTGACCCTAGCCTCTCCTAGGTGCTAGTTCTCATACCTTTCTCCCTTCTCCTACTGTCTCCCCTTTTTGCTCTAGCCTTCACTCTCCCCTTGTATAATTCTCAGCATCCTGAAGGGAACCTATAGTGCCTAGGCTTGCCACCTTTTCTTTCCCCATCTGCCTATCCTTGGCCTTCAAGGTCCCCTTGCAGGGTCTCAGCATCCTGGAGGGTTCCTTGGATCAAGCCTCATCCCCTCCCAGGTGTTATTTCTCATTCCCTCCCTCTCACTATCCCTCTGTAACTACAATGTCTAATCGCAGGAGGGTTTACAATCACCTGAACTTCCCTGCCCCCTTGCAGGGTTCATCGCATCCTGATGGGTTCTCTTTTTGGGTCAGGCTGTATTTCCCCTCCTAGGTGTTAATCACACTTACTCCCTCTCTCTCCCCCTCTCTAATCCCTACTCCAGTCCTCTATCCCCTTGTAGGGTTTCTCACATCCTGAAGGGGTCTCTCCAGGACATGACTCTGTACTATCTGTCATCTCATCCTCTCTCTCTCTCCTTCACCCCTTATTTCATGATAGCACTTGTTCACTTATTACCATTGCACTTATTAATTGTTCTCACAAATAACATGTATGCAACACTGTAACAACTGCTTTAATTAATTGTATGCTATGTTGATCTTTGTAACTTGAATGTAAAATGTCTCATCCCTATTCTACCCCTTCCCCCCAGGTCACACCAGGAGATGAGCAACCTGTTGCTCAGTGTGCCTTCCTGGTGAAACATTTCAATAAATAAATAGAACCAAGGACCTGGTTCCTGGAAAGGGTAAAGGGAGTTTTAATTTTCATAAGCAAAGCACGTTTATCAAGTTTCAAGGCCTCAACAACCATCCAAACCATGGCAACAAACGGGCCTGCACCTTGTGGGTACCCCTAAGGACTATCAGGGTAGACCCTGGTACCAGTGGGGGTGGGCTTGACCTACAGGCCCATATAGTTATTGTTACTTGTTTTCTCTAACCATCTTTTTAGTCACAGCCGTCCTTTGTCCCGTTATCCCTATCCTGGTCCTTACCCCCAATAAAGCTGGGATTTATCATTTGAAATTATGTGTTCAGGAAGTCTCTGAGTCTGTCAGATCATTACTGTTCATAGTTTATGGTGTTGTTGACCAGTTGGGTATACAGAGTAAGGGGTGGTTGGAAAGGGAGGTGGGTAGGTGCAGCATCCCAGGGGGCTGTGAGAGCTAGTCACCTGACACACTTCCACTTTTCTCTGGGTGGAGGCACTGCACTATTTTTATTATCTTTGGGATAGAACCCCCGAATACCACTGTAACAGGACCCAGGCCTGTTAGAGGGTCAACAGGCAGGGGTAGTAGCCCACTGGCACATGGCGCCTGGGCTACATTACTATTACAGCCCTTTCCTTTTCTTTTTTGCCTTGCTCACCCTTCTGACACACTGTTCAGTTACCTCTGTGATAGCTCCTTTGAGACACTTCCACATTTCGTCTACTCCTTTCTCTTCCCTGTACCTAGGACTCTCTACCAGGCTCTGTGACATCTTCCAAAAGTCTACTTCTCTGAAATCTAGAACCCTGATCTTGGAATGACTAATGCCTTCACTAGTGTTTACTTTAAATCCCACCATGCGATGGTCGCTATCTCCTAAGTGGCACCCCACCTCTACCTTCTTTACCCTGTTGCTGTTAGTGGGATCCTAGTGCTGGGAGACCCAGTTCTGAAAGGGATCAGATGGGAAATCAAGCGGGAGAGGCACAGTTATATGGGGGTAGAGGCCATGCCAGGCATGGACAGCGGAAAGGGTGGCTCAAACTGTTCTGAAGTATGCTAGTAGGGGTACGGAGAAACCTCACATAGTTCTGCATTTGGGAACAAATGACCTGGTGGGGAATGCAATAGATGCAGTCCAGAGGAGTTTTTTTTTTTTATCACGTCGCTTATTTGTCCTCCTCACGGAGTGGATCTCCGTGTTCTCTGGCTGCCAGCATTCGCATTCCCCAGGCCCAGTCTGATACCCCCATAGAGCTGTCCATTATCATTCATTGACTCTATGGCAGGATCTTCTCAGGAACTGGCGGGGGGCGCTGGGCATGGCCATCAGCCACCAGATCATCACTCCACCATTTTCTGCCTCATTTTCACCCCTTGTGGCGTGTAGGTGTGCAATGACGTCTGGGCACTACATGCCAACATCTGCTGCACTCCACCCCCCTTGCTGCCACTGCTCTGGTAGTGCCCCTGGTCATCACTAGGGGCCCCTACAGAGTGGTGGTTCTCTGGATCCCTTCCCAGGATAGGAGAGCAGTCCTACGGATGCTCGATCCTATCCCTCTCCTGCCAGCCCCTGGTGGCCTGGGCTGGCAACTGAACACGGTTTGCCAGTGTTGCGCGAGTTGTGGCATCCAGTGCCTCAACCCTCAGCACCACCGGGCCGGCAGTCCAGAGGAGGTTTAAGGATCTGGGGCTGATTTATGAGGCGGCAGGAAGGTCAGTAACTTTCTTGGAGGTACTTCCAGTACCCAGGGCAAGCATGGCAAGGAAGCTGAAGATAGTGGAATTTAACACATGGCTAAAGGAATAGTGTCAGTCCAGAGAGTATGGGCTGGTAGAGGGTGGGGAAGGACCTGGGATACCTGTGATCTCTACGCTAAAGACAGGCTACACTTAAGTGAGGAGGGAAGGAGGGCATTGAAGCAGAAGCTGGGGAAATAAATGAGAATTTAAACTAGAAGAGGGGTGTGGCAAGTGGGAGGGGTCAGGCAGGCTCCACAGGCAGGGAAGCTGAATGAGCTTACCCCCCCATACCAGCAGCAAGGGACTTAAGGGGAGGTCAGGAGGGGATGCTAGAAAGGGACAGCAAGTAGGGAGAGGGGGGGAAGGAAGCAGGGTGGAGGGTGGTAGCCTTGAATGAGGAGTCTAGGGAACAAAACAGCAGAGTTATAGCCTCTCATAACAGATGGGGAGGTGGACATGGCGGCCATCACTGAGACATGGGCCACCAGTTATCATGACTGGGACCTGGCAATAACAGGGTATGTGATATTTCAGAGGGGCAGGGTAAAAGGGAAAGGGCGTAGCGCTGTACGTGAGGGAAGGACTGAAGTGCGTCAGGGAGGAAGGGGAGGAGGGCAGCACAGAGTCGTCATGGGTTCAGCTCCAGGACTCCAAAAACAGGACCCTTAAGATGGGAATGGTGTACAGGCCATCCTCTCAGACTGAGGAATTAGGGAACTAGTGGGACAGAGCAGAAGGACCTGCAGGAGGGCAGCATGGTGATTGTAGGGGACTTCAACCTGCCAGGAGTGGATTGGGGTACCTCAGCCACCATGAAGAGGAGGGAGCAGGTACTTCTGGATGCCTTCCAGGACAGCTTCCTATTGCAGATGGTCAATGAGCCAGCCAGGTAAGGGAACACCCTAGACCTCATGCTGGCAAATGGTGAGTCTGTGAGTGAACTGGGGATGGAGGAACCCCTGGCAGAGAGTGACCACCACTCGGTGTGGTTTAAGATAAACATGGGGAAAGGGAGTAGGAATGGGCACAATGGTGTTAGACTTCAGGAGGATGAGTGAAATACAGCATCTGGCCAGGATCCATTTAAATATGGGCACTGATCAGAAGTGGGAGGTCATTAAACTGGAAATTAAGCAACCGTAACATGTACAAGGGTCCAGAGTAAGAGGGCTAGGGCCTAGAAGCATAGCTGGGTGAGCACAGGGGTTATGGAAAAAGTAAGGAAGAAAAGGGCCGCCTTTAGAAGGTACAAAAAAAAAAACAGGGAGAGGGGAGGACAGAGATGAATACCTGAAGGAGTTGAGGAAGGTGACAAGGACAGTCAGGTCAGTCAAGGCATCCAGAGAACTCAGGCTAGCACAGGGCATCAAAGAGGGGGAGAAGGACTTCTTCAGGTACATCAGGGAGAAAATGAGTTGTAAGGACCAAATAGTAAGGATAAAGAGGGCTGAGCGGTGGGTGGAAATTGGGAAGAACAGGCAGAAGCATTAAACGAGTACTTCTGCTCCGTATTTACTAAAGAGAAAAAGGGGTGCTGTACCCAAGGGGAGGTGGAGGGTGGCCATGGAGGTGGGTGGGAAGGAAGTGACAGATGGGAAAATCCCAGTGGGCAGAGTACTGGAGGGCTTGAGGGCAAGGAGGGTGGACAAAGCACCTGGGCCAGATAACATTCACACAAGGGTACTGAAGGAGCTGTCAGAAGTCATGGCAGAACCCTTGACAGACCTGTTCAGTGCCTCCCTGGACTCGAGGAGTGTACCTCAGGACTGGAGGATGGCGCAGGTGGTACCCCTCCACAACAGTGGCCCCAAGAATGAGCCAGGAAACTACAAACCGGTAAACCTCATATCAATTTTGGGAAAGATGATGGAAACAATCTTGAAGGAGAGGCTGGTTTCCCTCCTAGAGGCTCATGGGCTGCAGGATAGCAGATAGCATGGGTTTGTTTTAGGCAGATCCTCTTAGACCAACCTGGTGGAGTACTATGACTGGGTAACCAGGCAACTAGACAGGGTACATGCAGTGGATGTCCTGTACCTGGACTTCAGTAAGGTATTTGATTTGGTGCTGCATGGGAGACTAGGAGGTAAGCTAGAAGGCACAGGGGTTGGGGCAAAGATGGTGGGATGGGTAGTGAACTGGCTGCAAGGGAGACAGCAGAGGGTGGTGGTGGGAGGGGAACTCTCATGTCCCAGGGTGGTGACAAGGGGGGGTGCCACAGGGCTCTGTACTGGGTCCGATATTGTTTGGGATCTTCATAGCAGACATCTCAATAGGCATCAAGAGTCTGTTTGCAGACAGCACCAAGATGGAGCAGTAGTGGATGACTTGGAAGGGTAGCAGGGGTTGCAAGATGATCTGGTAAAATTAGAGGCCTGGTCAGAAACTTGGCAGCTGAGGTTCAATGCCAAGAAATGCAAGGTGCTACATTTTGTTGCAAAAAAACAAGGAGGAGCTACCAGCTGGGGGAGGATTCAGCTAGCCAAGATGGAAGAGGAGAAGGATATGGGGGTGATCATAATGGGAGCAATGAACAACTCAGCACCGTGTAGAAGGGCAGCTGCAAAGGCCAACAGGATGCTGGGGTGTATTGCCAGAGAGAGTTGGAAGTCAGAAGGATCAACACATTTATTTAGTGTGATCTTTCTACTCTGATGTGGTTAATTTTAACACTATAGTTTAAACCATTTCTGTGTGTGCCTTTGGTGGTGTCTGGTATTGAGAACCTAAGTGTCATTTGTGGGTATTCTGTCTGTTTTGGTGGGTACTTTGTTTTCTCTGTTGGACAACTGAGTATACTATTGCCTAATACTTCATAGTATATTGTATCTTTTTGTGCAGTCTGATTTTTTTCTTCTTTCTCCAATGTTTTAGAACTGTTTGATTATTGTGGCAGAGGTGTGGTACTGTGTTCTTTCTTGTGGTTCAAGGTGCTTTTGGGACTGCTGATTTCTAATGGTTTAAAAGATTACATTTTTTTTCTCTATTTTAAAAAAAGCTACATCAGCTTGGTATGTTGTCACCTGTTTGTTGTTGCTAAGCAGCAGAAGTTTTTGCATTGTGCTATGGTTCTGTGATAGAATCTGTATTAGTAGAAGGTAGAATATTGTGATTGTAGTTACCTTTTGATGGTAATGGTAAAGAGATGAGATAGAAATGTATGTATTTTTGAATGTTATAGAAGCCAGAAGGGGAAGGAAGCATATTCAATTTAATGCTTTATAGTAACTGGTAATTGCTGTTTTTCTTTTAGACTTAGATTGTGGGCTTTGGTGACACTGTACTTTCTTTGTTGTCTTTACTTAGAATTGTTTTTGGGCTATTGAGGATTTAAAACGTAGTGGTGGTGTATTCTTTACTGTCTTTGGTTGTTAATTTTGCCCCTTCCCCCAACTCTTGATTATATGCCCTGTTAAATCTGATTGACAGGAGCTAAAACACTTGGTATAGCAGGGGTGGAGAAGGAGGGGCATACCAGGAAAGGAACAGCAGCAAGCTGAAGAGGTGACTGCTCTCTCAGTGGAAGGAAGTAAATGCAGATCTAGGAGTTTCTATTATTACTTTTCGCATTGTTATTGCAGTGGAAAAGGAGGAGTAGGAGTTTGAAGAAGGTTGTGCAATGGCTACTTAAAGTCTGTTTTTGAGTGTGGATAGGAAGGATAGGAATATAAAAGCAGTTGCTCAATATATATAAATGTGTGCAGCAAAGGAGGTAAGGAATAAAATGTTTGCACTGATGGAGGAGGAGGGAAGGACTTGGGGGAGGTTTCACATCCTGCATCTGAAGGTGGAATGCTAGTGGGCAACGACAGCAATGGGTATGATGTAGGTGCAACAATCGCGGTGCACCAATCTTCTAAAATTGCCTGGAGTGTGGAGGATGTTTAGTGTGCAACCACATAGAAAAACTTAGAAAGAAGATTGAGGGTCTGCAGGAGGAACTAAGACAGGCAAGGCAGATTGGGGTGGGTTTAGCCCAATACTGGAGGGAGGAAGAAGGGGAGATGAGGGAGGGCGATTTAAGCCAACAGTGGTGAGGAGAGGGTCAGAAGAAGGGAAGCAGAGACAAAGGGACCCAGGCCAGGAAGAACAATTGCCGGGGAAACCAGGTCAGGAGACAAAAGACAAATGGAAGGAGGAGATAGGGACTTGTGAGGGGAGGTGAAGAAGTGGCAAAAGTCATGGAGTGGAAAGGAGAGAACAGGTTACTATGAAGAGAGAGGGAGCGGGCATTTGTGAAGGGCCTTCAGAAAATAGTTGTGCACTGCTAGAGAGGAAGAAGGTGGAGGAGGGAAATGATGAAATTAGAGGAGTAATTGATAAATGCCTGGACCAAACTGGAGCAGGGGGAAGTTCTGCTGGGAGAATTGCAACAGGGGTGAAAGGGGGAAATAATGTGCAGGAGGAAGAAGAGGAGCTGGAAATGAGAGAGGGAGATGAAGGGAAGCAAGCAGGGAGTAAGAGGGGTGGAATCTTAGTGTTGGGTGACTCAATACTAAGAGGAGTTAGGTGGGGTAGCAAGGGGGAGAGGCATAGTCGCATTTGGGTGGAGGCCAAGCCAGGAATGACAGCGGAAAGGGTGGGACAGTCTGTTCTGAAATATGCTAGAAGGGGTAGGGACAAGCCTCATTTAATTATACATCTTGGGACAAACGACCTGGCTGACAAGACAGTAGATACAGTCCAGAGGAGGTTTGAGGAACTAGCACAATTATGTGAAGGGCGGAAGATCAGTAACTTTTTCAGATATACTCCGGTGCCAAAGGCAAGCACAACAAGAAAGCTGAGAACAGAGGAATTTAATGGATGGCTAAGAACCTGGTGTTGTGCTAAAGGATATGGGCTGTTGGGGGGTGGGAGGGACCTGGGAGGATGTAGTCTCTATGCCAAGGACAGACTACACTTGAGTGAGGAAGGAAAGAAAGTGTTGAAATAGAGGATGGAGCAGTACATAGGGGAAGCTGGGAATTTAAACTAGGAGTGGGGGTTGGCAGTTGGGGAAGAGATATGCAGAGACCACAGGTTGGGAAACCATATGAGCTTACCCACCATAACAGTGACAAAGGTCAAATGGCAAGTACTGTTGATGATGCTAGGAAAGGAGGACAGGATGGGAGGGAGAGAAAAGGGTGGAAGGTGGTTATCCTTAATGCTAGGAGCCTTGGGAGGAAAACTGCAGAGTTACAGGTTATCATGGCAGAGGGAGAGGTGGACATTGCAGCCATCACGGAAACATGGGCCACCCAGTACAATGACTGGGACCTGTCTGTACCAGGATACAGGTTATTTCATAGGGACAGGGTGATTGGAAAAGGAGGGGGGGGGTGGCACTATATGTGAAGGAAGGACTGAAGTGTGTAAGGGAGGAAGGGGAGGAGGGTAGTACGGAGTCACTTTGGATGCAAATCCAGGATTCCAAGAATAGGATTCTTAGAATGGGAGTGGTGTACAGGCCACCATCTCAGACGGAGAAGTTAGACAAGGAACTAGCAGGACAGATCAGGAGGACCTGCGAGAAGGGTAGTGTGTGGTGATTGTGGGGGACTTCAACATGCCAGGAGTGGACTGGAGCACCCCAACAACCAGGCACAGAAGGGAGCAGGTACTGCTGGATGCCTTCCAGGACAGCTTTCTGCTGCAAATGGTCAGTGAACCAACCAGGTTAGGGAATACCCTTGACCTTGTGCTGGCAAATGGGGACTTTGTGAGAGAACTTAAAGTGGAGGAACCGCTGTCATGGAGTGACCACCACTCAGTATGGCTAACATTGGATATGGGCAAGGAAGGAGTGGAATCTGGCACAATAGTGCTGGACTTCAGGAGGGCCGACTTTGGGGGGATGGGGGAAGTGGTAAAAGGGTACCTTGCCAGAATTCAACCCAGTATGGACACTAACCAGAGGTGGGAGCTCATAAAACTGGGGATAGTGGAGGCAACCAAAACCTGCTGCAAAGCCCAGAGCAAGAAGGCTAGGGCTAAGAAACCGATCTGGTTGAGCAAGGAGGTCATGGAAAAGGTAACGAGGAAAAGAGCTGCCTTTAGGAAGTACAAGAAAACAGGGAGGGGGGAGGACAGGGAGGAGTACTCGACAGAATGGAAGGAGGTGACAAGGGCAGTAAGGGGAGCAAAATCATCTACAGAACTCAGGCTGGCACAAGGCATTAAGAAGGGGGAGAAGGACTTTAAGTACATCAGGGAGAAAAGGAGCTGTAAGGACCACATAGTAAGGATTAGGGAAGGAGGGGTTGGGTGGAAGCAGGGAAGTGAGTAAGGCGGAAGCACTAAATGAGCACTTCTGCTCAGTATTTACTAAAGAGAAGAGGGGGTGACACCCAAGGTGGGAGAAATGGCAGAAGGGGGGAGTGGTGACAGATGGGGAAATCATGGAGAGCAGAGTTCAAGAGGGTTTGAAGGCACTGAGGGTGGACAAGGCGCCAGGCCCAGATGGCATCCACCCCAGGGTACTGAAAGAGCTGGCAGAGGTCCTGCAGGACCTTTGGCAGACCTATTTAATGCCTCACTACATCTGGGTGTGCACCTCAGGACTGGAGGATGGCTCATGTGGTGCCCCTCCATAAGAGTGGCCCCAAGGATGAACCAGGAAACTACAGACCAGTGAGCCTCACATCCATAGTGGGTAAGCTAATGGAGAATATCCTGAAGGAGAGGCTGGTGGCCCTCCTAGAGGCCAAAGGACTACAGGACAGCAGACAGCATGGCTTCATACGTGGCAGATCCTGCTAAACCAACCTGGTCGAGTTCTATGACTGGGTAACCAGGCATCTGGACAGGGGCCATGCAGTGGATGTCCTGTATCTGGACTTCAGTAAGGCATTCGATCTAATGCTACGCGGAAGGCTGGGAAGGAAGTTAGGTGCAGTGGGCAGGTGCAAAGCTGGTGAGATGGGGTGGAAACTGGCTGCAGGGAAGGCAACAGAGGGTGGTGGTGGGTGGGAAGCTCACACCTAAGGGCAGTGAGACGGTGTTCCACAGGGCTCGAGTGTTGGGACCAGTGTTGTTTGGGATATTCATTGCAGACATATCATGGGACATCAAGAGCAAGATCAGTCTATTTGCTGATGATACCAAGGTAGGCGCGTGGTGGATGACCTAGGGGATGGCAGGGTTGCAGGATGATCTGGCAAAGCTTGAAACCTGGTCAGACACATGGCAACTGGGCTTTAATGCCAAAAAGTGCAAGGTGCTGCATTTTGGGATGAAGAACCCAAGGAGGAGTTACCAGCTAGGGGGAGTGCAGCTAGCCCAGACAGAGGAAGAGAAGGATCTGGGTTTGCTCATTACAGGGTCAATGAACAACTCGGCACAATGTAGGAAGGCAGCTGCAAAGGCCAACAAAATGGTGGGTTGTATTGCAAGGGGTATATCCTCGAGGAGGGAGGAGGTGATTCTGCCACTGTATAGGTCATTAGTTAGACCACACCTGGAGTACTGCGTGCAATACTGGCGTCCGTATCTGAAGAGGGACATTGGTTACTGAGGGGGGTGCAGCACAGAGCACAAAGATGATCAAGGGGTTGGGGGACTTATCATACAAGAGGAGGTTGAAGGAGTTGAACATGTACTCACTGGAGGAGAGGAGAGACAGGGGTGACATGATTGAAACCTTTAAATACATGAAAGGAATAAACAAGACAGGTACAGAGGGGCTGTTCAAAGTAAGGGAGGGGAGGGACACCAGGGGCCATTATATGAGACTGGAGCGAGGAAGGTTCAGGAGGGAGATGAGGAAACACTTTTTTACAGAGAGGGTGGTGGCTGGGTGGAATGAGTTACCTGCTGAAGTGGTATGTAGTAGAACAGTGGACTGCTTCAAACGAGGATGGGACAGGACAAGGGGGAGGGTTAATGAAGGGGAAGGGTGGAAGGGAAGGGCAGCTGCAGAATAAGGGGTGCTAGCTGCACATTCGAGAAGACTTGATAGACCTCTAGGCCTTTATCTGCTGGCAAATTTCGTATGTTCATATGCTCCAGGAAGGGAGAGGTGATCCTGCCGCTATACAGGTCACCTGGTTAGACCACACCTAGAGTACTGCATGCAGTTCTGGTGTCTGTACCTGAAGAAGGACATTGGGTTACTAGAAGGGGTGCAGTGCTGAGCAACAACAATGATCCAGGTGCTAGGGAACTTACCCTATGAGAGCAGGCTGAGGGAGTTGAAAAATGTACTGTACTCCCTTGGAGGAGAGGAGGGATGGGGGGACATGATTGAAACCTTCAGGTACATGAAGGGAATAAATAAGACGGGCATGGAGGGGCTTTTCAAATTAAGGAGGGGGGCTTGATGGCACAGTCTGAAATTGGAAGGGGAAGGTTCAAGAGGGAAATGAGGAGACACTTTTTAATGGAGAGAGTGGTGTCTGGGTGGAATGGATTGCCAGAGGAAATGGTATTCTGTAGAACAGTGGGCTGCTTCAAAAGGGGGTGGGACATGGTAAGGGGGAAGGTCACTGGAGGGGAGGGAGGGGCAACTGCAATATAAGGGCTGCTAGCTGCAAAATTGAGCAGACTTGGTAGACCATAAGGCCTTTATCTGCTGTCAATTTCGTATGTTCATATGTTTGTAAAACCAAGTCCAGGACAGCTTCACCTCTGGTAGGGGTGTTTCCACAAGCTGCCTAAGCCCTGTATGTCCATTACAAAGTCCCTTACTCTTGATGTAGATGCTGTACAAAATTTCCAATTTATGCATGGAGAGTTAAAGTCCCCTACTATTATTGTCTTGCCCTTGTCTGTCATTTTGTGGAATGTTTCCATCATTGCCTTGTCCTCAATATCCCATTGTGATGGGAGCCTGCAGATTACTCCTGTCCTAATGGCTGCCCCGATCCTGTCTCAGCTGTCACGCATAGTGCTTGTGACTCATCCGGGATCCCCTGAATCTCTGTACCTTTGATTTCCTCCTGGACATATAATGCTACCCCACCCCGCTTTCCTACCCTTCCTATTCCTTCTGTACAGGTGGTAGCCCAGGATAACCATGTCCCAACCGTGGTTCTCTGTAAACCAGGCTTCTGTCATAGCCACTAAGTTGAGTTCGGCTTCTGCCATGATGGCCATGAAGTTAGGGATTTTGTTCACCAGGCTTCTGGTGTTTATTGCCATTGCCTTCCATGTTCTACACCCACTCTCAGCGTAGGTGGTTTTCCTTTTGTTTTGCCATGCCTCTTTAATACTGTTAATGGATCTTCTTTGGTCTGCACCTGTGGGTTTGACAAAAGATTTATGGGGCTCTTTCAGTCTGCATCTGTGGTTTTGGATGAAAAGTTTTGTTGGAAAGGTTTCCAACCCTCGTTTGTACCCTAGCCAGATCTCCATGGATCTGTACCTGTGGTTTGGGATGAAAAATTTTGTTGAAGAGTTTTGTCGCAGGTATTGACAAGATAGTTTTCCCTAATTTGTATGGTATTATCGTGCTTTGGAGTAGTTACCCTATTGTTTGCTGCTGTCGGGGGTAGTGACCTTCTTACCCTTCACCTTGGTGTTGTCACCACCTCCCCCGCCTTCAGTTTAAATGAACCATGTAAACATCAAATTTTTGACCAAGCACTCTCACCCTTTCCTTTGTCAGGTGGAGGCCATCATACTGAAATAATCCCCTCTCCCAGAAGGACTGCCAGTTGCAAGTGACATGGTAGCCATTTTCCTGGCACCATTCCCTCAGCCATAAGTTACACTTGTGTATGTCCTCCTGTCTGACCGAGGGAGGGGCTGTGGATATGGCCTACCTAGATTTTATTTTATTTATTTTTTTGTAATATTGGCAAGGCCACTGGAATTCTGCGGTTCTGTGGTTGTGGAATTTGCCGCAGAATTTGCATCATGCCGCAGAATATATATAGTGCCGCAGAATTCATTGTTTTTGGTGAATTTTCATATAAATATACTGTTTTTCGATAGTGTCAGGCTTTCTTTCCCACCTCGTTTATCCTGAAGCCCCTCCTCTATGCTCATCATATGATGTCATCGATGACATCACATCGTATTTAGCCAATGGCATGACTGCATTCTGCCAGAGAAATGAATAAATCATGACGCAGAAATCAGAAAATGCTGCCACAGAATTCAAGGAGCCCTGCCTCAGAAATCAGAATATTCTGCCGAAGAACACCAGGGGCCCTGAATATTGGAAGACCTTTGAGCGTGAGCTCTTTTACAAAGGTTCCTCATCAGGGTGGACAAATAATACAAGATACAAATACAGTAGTCAGAGGGTTCAGCACATTCAGCAATTAAAGAGTAGTACATGAGAATTATAGACAATCAGTGGAAAACAAAGTGACTGTAAGAGGATTCAGGCTATGTCTAGGATGATACTCTGGGTAGCTCAGCCCTGGAGACCACCAAAATCCTCTGATAGACTATGGTTGAGAAAGTGGGTGAGGGGGGGTTTGGGGAGGAGTACACAGAGTGATAAAGAAGATTAATAGCTTACTAGCGCTCCTGGCTAGGTTGGGATGAGGGCAGGTTTTTCTAGGTATCCGTGCTGGGTGGAAAGGCATTTGACACAGTGTCACACAAAAGATTAATATACGAGTTAGCCAGCCTTGGAGTGGGCCCCAAGGTGGAAGCCTGGATAAAAAACTGTCTGGACAGCAGGATGCAAAGGGTAATAGTAAACAGAGTCCACAGTGAAGAAAGGAGTGTAACTAGTGGGGTACTGCAGGGCCCGGTACTGGGACCGGTCCTCTTTAATGTCTTTATAAGTGACATTGGAGAGCACCTGGAAGGAAAAGTATGTCTCTTTGCAGATGAGACAAAGATCTGCAACAGGGTTGATAAACAAGGTGGGGTGGAAAGGATGAGAAGGGACCTGGCAAGGTTGAAGGAATGGTCAAATGTATGGCAGCTCAGATTCAATGCAAAGAAGTGCAAGGTAACGCATCTGGGAAACAAAAACCCAGGGGAAGCGTACACAGTGGAGGGGGGGTGAAATAACAACAACAAAAATAATCGAAAGAGACCTAGTAGTAATTATACCAGATGACCTAAAGGTGGGCAAGTAATGTGAGAAGGCAATAAGGAGGGCTGGGGGGATACTGGGATGCATAGGGAGAGGCATCAACAGTAGAAAACAGGAAGTTGTTATCCCTCTGTGCAGACAGTTGGTAAGACCCCATCTGGAGTACTGTGTGCAGTTCTGGAGACCCCATCTCCACAAAGACATAGACGGAGTGAAGGCTGTTCAGAGGAGGGCAACCAAAATGGTGCAGGGTCTGCACCAGAAGACATACAAGGAGAGACTAAAGCAGTTTAATATGTATACCCTTGAGGAAAGGAGGAAGAGGGGGGACATGATAGAAACTTTCAAATACCTCAAGGGAATTAACAAAAAGTACAAGAGGGCAGCATCTTTCAGAAAAGAGATGTGTGAGAACAAGGGGGCACAATTTGAAGCTAGAGGGGGACAGCTCAGAGGTAATGTTAGAAAGTATTTTTTTACAGGGAGGGTTGTGGATGTATGTAACAGCCTTCCTGAGGAGGTTGTGGAGTCAGGAACAGTGGGAGAATTCAAGAATGCATGGGACAGACATAAGGCAATCCTAGTGGGGGGTAGGAGGAAGTAAGCTGTTGATTAACTAGAATCTGCAGCTTATCCATCAGCTAGGGAAATGAGCAGACTAGGTACGCCAAGCGGTCCTTATCTGCTATCAAATTCTATGTTTCTGTGTTGGTGCTTCCACCCCACCATCAGACTGGAAGCACCTCTGAGAATGCCAGTGTGAATGAAAGAGAGGATATTCTATTAGCAAATTGTACAATGTGTTCCTTTGTCTCCACAACTGATTAATTGGACAAGTCATTTGTCCTTAGGTGAACGACTGTGTGTTTTGTTTCATCCTCCCTTCACACAATCTCCTTGATGCGATATGTGTCCCTTTTTGCAGATGCCTCTGGGAGACACTTGACAATGACTCTGGTACCACCGTTTGAATTTATGTGGGATTCCACTCCACGGATCATGGAATCTCCCACTATGATAAGTTTCCTTTTGTCCATGTTGCCCTTGTTTTCTTTATCCCTTTTGATCATGCTTGACTGTGAGCCATTCTCTAGAAGCACTGCAATGCTCAGTGACTGGTTCCATTACCAGTGGTACGTATCTATTATTTATAGGCAGGTTGTTTTGGGATGTTCATGTTTTAGTTCTTGCCACACGGCCTTGTCTCCCCCTTCTGACCACCTGCCAGCGCTCCGATTTTGGATCGTGCCTAGGACCGGAGCTGACATTTGTGTGCCGCTGGGTTGGAGGTGGGATGAGTGCATGCCTGTAGCTTTGCAACTCAACCTGGAGCTTATGTATTGTGGCCCATGCTTTCCTCAGCTGAGCCATAAGGTCGGCTATAGCCCAACAAGACGGACATTGACCCATGCCACGGAAGGGCACCCTGCCGTATAGGGCCCCACATTGTACACTTTTCTTTAATGAACATCACTTAATCCATGAATGACCTCCTCATATTCTTAGGACTTGTGACCATGTTGACACAAACACTGCTGGGCACTCTTGATTGATATTCCCTCTATCACTAGGAACATAACCATGGAAACATACAATTTGATGGCAGATAAGGACTGCTCGGCCAATCTAGTATGCCCATTCCTCCCTACCTACACTGTTATCACAGACTGTACTTGATCTACAGCTATTTCTTCCTCCCTCCCTCCTTTCCACTATGATTCCCTTGTGCTTATCTCATGCACTCTTGAACCCCACAACTGTTTTCACCCCCAACACCTCTGCTGTAAAGCTGCTCTGGGAATCCACCACTCTTTCTGTGAAGAAGTACTCCCTCACATCTCTCCTGAATTTATCCCCCTCCAGCTTCATAGCATGTCTCCTTGTGCTTGAGCACCTTTTCTTCTGAAAACATCTCCCTCCTGTACCTTATTTACCCCGTGAGGTATTTAAAGGTCTCTGTCATATCCCCCCATTCCTCCTCTCTTCCACAGTGCACATATTGAGATCCTTTAGTCTCCCCGATAGGGTTTTGATGCAGACACTGCCCTAGTTTAGTTGCCATTACTCACGTTCTTCTTACAGATATCCCCCATGTCAATGAAGATATAATCACCACCATCACCATGGTCCTTCTGAAGATATTCCCTCTTGCAACGGGGACACAACCACCAGCATCATCACTGTGGCTCTCAGATAGATCACCTCTGCCAAGGAGGAAATGCACACCACCACCAACACCACTGGCCTTCTGACGCACAGTGTCCTCTTTGCTGACATGAACACAACCTTCATCACCATCAGCATGGTCTTCCTGATGGCAATTGGGACTCAACCATCACCGAGATCCTCCTGCTGGATAGCCTATATGATGGATCCCCTCTGCTACAGAGGAAAGGAGATCTTTTTACCAATCTCTCCCTTTCCCTGTGCCCATAATGCTGTGCATCACCTGTCATCAATGACACACCTCACACTTACAGTGGGCTCACGTGGCTCAGAAGAGGAGGGCTCAACCCATATCTGAGCACTCTCTTTGTACAGCATCCTCTCATTCCATATTCAGTTATTTTATTTATTGAAAGAGTTGTAAGAGGAAAGACATGTGGAGCTTTATACAGCAAGTTTCCAGAGGCATCCTGAGTACCTAGGGAAACGTATACAGCAGTTAACAGCAGACAGAAATTCGTATAGGCTGAGTATAGACACTGTATAATGCAGACAGTAGGAATGGCACAAATAGTTAAACAAATACTACAGAAGGCAATTTAATCACAAACTGAGTGAATCACATATGATGAGCCACAGTAGTTTATAATACAGGTATCCTGAAAAATAAATATTGTATCTTATCCCTGCCCTGCACATCGCATATGGAAATGAGCTTCAACTCTGTGTGCCTATCCAGGCCCGAAATTTCACACCAGTAAATAAGTAAGCAAATAAATAAATGAATTAATAATTAACACACTAAATAAATGATTTACTGATTATCTTAAGGAAGGAACCCACATGGTTTATGTAAATGGTGATAGCTCTACTCTCTCCGTTATAAAGGGCATGCCCCAAGGTTCTATTCTGGGATCCACACTCTGCTCTCAGTATAATATGCTGGAATGAGTTTGATAAAGCCTTGGCCATCTGCTAGCAGTCATGTAGCTCTGCTAGTGACAGTGTAGTTTATGAAGGGCATAAATCAGTAGAGGAGGTACAGCTAAATTTGCAGAAAGAATTAGGGCTCTACTATTATGAAGCAAACAGGCAGGCTCTTGAGGCCTGGTACTACAATGGATTGCACAGCTGGAAAATTCTACCTCTTTCCCTAAAACTCTCTGCAAGATTGCTGGGTTGTTGACATCCAAACCACATTCCACCACCCAGATCTGCACTCTCCTAGATGCTGGTGTGGGGGTGGTGCTTTGATTTCTTGAAATGGCCAATAGTGTTTGATGCCAACAGCTGCTCTTCTATCAGGGCCATCTGTTGTATACCTATGTCAGTTGCTAACCCAGCACGGTTCTTCTCTGCATAGGTACCTCTCTCACCTTCAGCATGCTGCCAGCAGATGAGTTTGGTCTTAGGGACTTCCTTGCACATGTTGTCTCTTCAGGCTCCTTGTCATGGTCCAGTGTCCTGACTGATGAATGCATTCTGACTCATAAAATATAGAATAGTGTGTATAATGCAAATTTTACGCACACCCGGGTTGGGTGTAAAATACAGGTTTTCCACACTACTCCATGTCTTATTTTATATAATTGTTGTGGAGTGTTTTTCACCCCAACAGTTTTCTTTCTTTCTTTCTTACTTACTTACCTACCTACCCGGGTGAGCAAACGGATCCAGAGGACCGTTGTCAGTCGCAAACCGGACCACCAGGGTGGCAAACACAACAAACATCGATACAATAGAGATACAATTAGAACAAAACAGGACTGCAGCCCTTCTAGTGACAGTGGTTTATGAAGGGCATAAATCACTAGAGGAGGTACAACGAAATATATAAATATAAGGCAACTGATCTCTGTTTTGAGAAGGAGCGAGGAACGCTGTGTGCATGTGGGTACTATTAGGGAGGAAGTGTCCAAATGTGAGGAGCGAGAAAATGCTCCCCAGTTGTTATAACAGGACAAAACAGGAATATGTATTAGTGCAGTCATTACAGAGTGATGTCCAGCTTTTCATGGAAACATGGAAACGTAGACAATGATGGCAGAAAAAGACCAAAGGTCCTTCCAGTCTGCCCAGAGTTCCCTATTTGCCCCGGAACCCATTGTCCATATGGTGTTTTCAGACCCCATGTAAGTTGTAGGATTCAATCCAGTTGAACATTTGCATACTTTTCTGCTCCTATAATCTTGCTTCAGTGCACTAGTGTGTGTCTCACTCTGCAGCCCATTGAAAGATCTGAAGTTGCATTTCTACTTCGACCTCCTTCCCCAACTAGTTTTCCCTAAGACTTTTCACTTTTATCTTCTGCTTAACCAGTTTCTATGTACAGGAACATAAACTCTGTTCAGCAGGATGCTTCAAAATGTCTCATTTGTGGCACTGAACATACTTGGAAGAGATACAGGATAACAGGACAAAGTTTTGATTTTTGACGCTTGCCTCTGCCTCTTGTACCGTCACATACTGTTGAAACCCCATCCCAAAAAGGGGTTACTTTAGGCTCCTTGCAAGATGCACAGCTGCTGACCTCGGAAAAGTGGCTCTCCTTTGTTACCCTGGTCCCATACCGGACTGCACCAGCAGGACCAGGGGAGAAAATGTAGGACAGTCCCCTCTCTGTCTCGGTACAAGGTGCACCTCAGTAGTCACAGCTGCAGCCACCCAGCTTCTCCTCTGCTGCTGGCACCATGGACTGTGACAACAGGCCAGGGGAGCACACAGCACATGTCAACATAGCTCCCTAGGTCGCACAACCATCTTTGGGAGAGAGGGGCATGGGTTCTGGTCCCATACCAGGATTGAGCTCACACCATGAATGCTAGCACCAAAGTGTAGTACTGAGGGGTGCTATACTGTTGGGGTGTTCATCCTTCAGATGTGATGTTAAACGGAGGTCCTTTCTACCTATCTCTGGCGCTTTCCTCGTGGGTGTCCAGGCGGAAGTAAGATCCTTTTTGCAAGAGTAGATTTTTTTCCCAGTGTCCTGACTGACATTCCCCTTCCCATAAAACTGGTTCATGCAGTTGTCAAGGCTGTGTGTGTGTGTGTTGATATGCAAAATAACTGCCAGTACACATTTACAGTCACTTCATTACCAGTCTCCCATGGATTGTAAAGTGCTTTGGGATACGGTGTTTGTGAAAAGTGCTATAAAATAGATTCTGCTTCAACACAGCCAAAGACAAATCTTTGGTGTACTAGCAGGCCACAGTCTGTTGTCTGTCAACACACCACAGCACATCTGCTGTCCCAACTCAACAAACTGGCTATCAGTATTGAGGGTCACTGTGGGACAGCTGCTGCATGATGCTTTGTTCATTACCTTTGCACTGTATGGCAATTTTATTGTCTAAGCATTCTTGAAATTGTATATTTTGTTATGCTTATTTCCATATTATTGTTTTATCTTTACGCACTTCATTGTATCTGTTCTCTTCTCTTTCCCCTCCCCAAGGACACATCTGGAAACAAGCTGAAATTAGGTGATTTTCCTGGTAAAACTTCTGACATAAATAACTAGAGAGATAGACAGACAGACAGATAGACTGACAGATATACAGACAGATAGATGGATAGATAGACAGACAGACAGAGACACAGATAGACAGACAGACAGACAGATAGATGAACAAATAACTCAAACCAATCAATCAGTTAATCAATAAATGAATAACTTGCAGTCGGATTCAGCCGTAACTCACTGCAGCAGGAGTACAAACAATGGAGCCCCGACAGCATTCATCAACCACACAAAGACCCCCAATCCCAGCTGACAGCAGCAGGGCCCAGTTGGAAGTGTACCCAAAGTCCAGAAACCACACCAAGGTACGGATCTGTTTTAGAAACACAGGGCCAGATTTTCACAGACAGCACCAGTGCACCAAAGATATGGCGCACTGTGGCTTATGGTAGTCTAATGAGATTTTATATCCCTTGTGTGTATGTGACGCCCACTAGACCATCTTTTTGTGATCTACATGTATCACTGTTTGGGACTCCTGATGTGAAGCTTATACCCAAGATGTGGAGCAAGCTGTCGAAAAGCAGGTAAACTGTCACAACTGTGCATCCAAAATTGCAAAACTGGGCGCAGTTGCGACAATCAAGGAATGCCACAGCTGCAGCAATGTCGGGGTTTGAAGCCAGCCCTGTACCATCCTTTGAAAATCCAGCCCCACGATTTATTTATTTATTGAATTTCGATGACCGGGTAGGCCCACTGAGATGAAAAGTCCCTTTTTCATGGGTGACCTGGAATTAATTACATGGAAACACAGAAAAATATTTTTGTTGCTGTATTGGTCCTTGTAACGAAAGATCCAGAAAAAAAGATGACTTGATACCTTTTATTGGACCAGCATAGACATTACAAAAGAAAACAGGTGCTTAAGGTTTTGGACTACACACAGTCCTTCATCAGAAGCTAATGCCAGTTGTTTTGGAAGAATACATTCTATTAGAGACCGGACCGTATATAAACAAGCATTTGTCAATGCTGAATGTTGTCTTGCTGGTGTTGACATTGGTAGTGCAGGAGTTAGAGAGATGCATAATAGGAATGGCAGTGAAGTATAGAACCAACGTCAACCACAACCCACCCTGCAGAGAGTGACAGGCATTGAGGTGTGCCTTTGGGTCGTCAGCCATAACACTCATGCCATTTCACCTCACCCTACTCTGCAGATTCTGATAAGCGTTGCGTTATGCCTTGAGGTCATCGGGCCTTATGCTCACCCTGTTCCATAAGGAAGTACATTGAGATGGGTGCAGTATAGGAGAATGGGGTGAACTTTGGGGCTGAAGAGTCCAAGGCACACCTTGATGCCTGTCAGTGGCTGCAGGGTGGGGGTGAGGATGCAATGGCATGAGCATTACAGTTGACAATCCAAAGGCACTCTCCTGATGTCTGTTAGTCTGTACAGGGTGGACCATTACGGTTTGAAGTTCTAACACCCTGGGCGTTTGTTAGTATTTGCACTCCAAATTTTCAACATGGCCTTTTTATCACCCACCTCATGAAGCATTTGGGACCTCTATTCATGAGAAGTGGTACTGTGATTTTGTTAATCTGTCCAGAATGTTGATTTCCCACAGCGACCATGCCATTCTGCGCCAAGTGTGAAAACACAGTTTGGGCAGGATGTAAAAAATGACAGCTGCACCATTCATAAGGAGGTGTGAAGAGATGGCAATTTTGAAAATCTAGAGCGTAAATATTAAAAATTCTTGAAGTTACGAGCATGCGTGAAAACTGCGTAACACACGCTCATAGCACAGTCATTTTTTTGAAATTCTTTCACCAAATTTTTAACATGGGCATTTTGAGACCTCTGCTCAAGAACAGTGGCACTCTGATTTTCTTAATCTGTACCAAAAGCTGATTTCCCACTGCAACTGCGCCATTGTGCCCCAGATGTGTGAAAGCACATTTCGGGCAGGATGTGAAAAATGACAGCTGTTCTGTTCATAAGGAGGTGTGCAAAAATGGCAATGTTGAAAATATGAAGTAAAAATATAAAAATTTTGAAGTTATGACTGTGCATGGAAACTACGCAATGCACACTCGTAACATAGTCATTTTGTGGAATTTTGTCATCAATTTTCAGCATAGTCATTTTGGGACCTCTGCTCATGAACAGTGCTACTATGATTTTCTTACTCTGTCCCAAACATTGTTTTCCTACAGTGACTGTGCCATTGTGCGCCAGATGTACAAAAACTTATTTCAGGCAGGATGTGGAAAATGGCAGCTGTACTGTTCATAAGGAGGTGTGAAAAAATGGCAATGTTTAAAAATCTGGAGTAAAAATATTAGAAATTCTAGAAGTTACGAGCATGCATGGAAACTGCACAACGCATGCTTATAACAGTCATTTTTCAGAATTTTTTCATCAAATTTTCAACATAAGCTTTTTGGGAACCCACCCCATGCACGGTGACACTGTCATTTTGTCAATCGGTCCTGAAAGGTGATTCTGCGCAGTGACAGCAAAATCACATTTTGGGACTGAATAATGTGATGACCATGACTGAATTCATGAGCTGGGGTCTCAAGAACACCACATTGAAAATTTGGTGCCAAAATGGCCGAGATATGCACCAAAGTTGAAAAAACCCATTTATGTCATTATTCAGCTTACCTGCATTTCTTCAGTTCACGGTTGGCTTTGAAAAGTGCAGACGTGTTCCTGGTCCACTGAAGATTATGCCACCAGGCTCCTGAGGTAAGAATGGGGTGAGGGGAGGTGTCAGGAGGTGGGGTGTGCAGAAGGTGGGCACGGGTTGTGGGGGAGCACCGGACACATTGAGGGACCGTTTTCTTGTTTTTCAGGTAAACCCCACACCCCCCAAAAAGAACATAAAGACAATGTGGGTCAGTTTTCTTATTTTGCCGTGAGTTTTGGCACACTGGGGTGGGCTCCCAGTGTGCCACCTGTATTTTGGGGGAGGGGGACCGAAGTCGATGAGGATTGGGCCCCCCCATCAGCACAGAAATGTGTCTGGGGGTGTATGATGCAGAAGTGGATTGGGCACCCCCTCAGCACACAAATTAAATGATAAAGGAGCTATTATATCAATGAGGATTGGGCTGCCCCATTGACAAACTGAACTGGGAAGGGGGCATGCCAGTAGGGGGATTTGAGATTCCCCGATATCGGGCTTGATTGGGACTCAGGAGGTGGATCGCTACAGCCACCGCCATCTTTATTAAATGCTACACCAGGCGAGGCACACCCTGGAATGAGGGGTGCTCCTCATTGCAGTGACTAAATTGTTTCAAGCTGGTGGCATGCCTTTGCACTGCTGTCACAGACAGCGTGCAATCTAATTCACGCCATGGAGTCTATTGCACAAAAAGCAGTGGCGTCCCTGGCCACAACACGACTACCCAAAACCTGCTATTTCGTTACCCTAAAAATCAAGTTGCTTAGGCACAAGACAACATAAAAACAAACAAAAAGTTGTAAAAAAATCCCATTGGCCAAAAACTTTCATTTAAAAAAAAAAGTCAACTTAAACCATATAGAGAACACAGGCTGACTACTATCAAGGAATTGCATTTCAAGGTCAAATGTCACAGACCAGATAACTCTCTTTTTGAAAGAAGTCATAAAAACCGGCAGAGTTCCATCCAAAGGGAAAGCATTTCAAAGTCAAAGTTACAGAATGAATAACTCTTAATCTGAGAGACCCACAATGGATTGTGTTTCCCAAGGCCCTATTTTAGGGCTTATGCTATTTTCCCTTTTTGTTAATGATATGCCTGGTAACTAAGGTGGGGCTAACTTACTGTTGTATGCAGATGACACTGTACTATGTAGATGCTCAAGCAATACTTCCCAAATCAGTAGTCAGCTTGCTGGAGACATCAGGGAATTAGAAAAATGGTTTGCTAGTAACAAGCAGGAAAATGCCAACACTATGTGCAAAATGAGTAGCGACCTCAGGCTACTGTACACGTACCTACAAGAAACAGGTGAACAAGCTGAGTTTGCACAATTTCCATTAGAAAAGCTTGACAATATTCTAGCAAACTTTATCTGTTGTCTAAAAAAGGCAGACACAACAGACACCTGAACCCTGGCGGGAAAAAATTCCTTGCCAGTTTATTATACAAAATAAAAGATTGGGGTGAATGGGAATTTAATGTAGACTGTGGTGGATATTGATAAACCCCGGGCTTCGCCTCCGGTTTATGTAGCATCCCACCCCGAGGTGTGTAATAAATTCCTCATCTTTGTTCGCTGAATTTATTTACTGATAGCAAGCTTGTCCCACATGTCAGCGAGGAAAGCCATTTTCTTGCAGCACGCAGGATGTTAGCTTTGCAGTGAGCTGTGCCAGCCTGTATTTCTTTTGTTTAGGCTGGCACAGTTCACTGATTTGGTGTTGTAGTGGGGCTCAGGAGTGGAGGGTAGTGCCGGTTGGCTACAATGTCTTCTGATAAGGAGACTGCTCAGAAGATGTTGTAGCTAATCAGGTTACAGGATTTCTTGAGCCCATTTTATAAGCATGAATAATATTGACTTGCTGAGCGCTGGACTGACAACATGCATCTCCTGATCGGGCTAACACTGAATGGAAGTGTGAAACAACTTGTAAATATTTATTGTTCGCACTAGGGCAGCCTATCTTTAAACCCACTAATTGCCATACACAAAAGTGCATTCTTAGAAGACTTTTTAACATTATATACTATGATTTCTTAGCCTATTCTAACTTGGGGTTTAAACTCACAGTTATCTTCAAAAGTATGCCCTAACACACACAGGCAAGATCCTAATTGAATTAGGTGTGTTCTGTGGTTTCTCTCACATTAAGAGTTATTCATTCTGCAACTTTGACCTAGAAATGCTTTCCCTTTGGATGGGACTGTGACTGTTTTATGAGTTCTTTCAAGAAGGGAGTTATCTAGTCTGTGACATCTGACCTTGAAATGCATTTCCTTGATAGTAGTCAGCCTGTGTTCTCTACATGGTTTTAAGTTGACTTTTTTAAATGAAAGTTTTTGGCTAATGGGATTTTTTATAACCTTTTTGTTTGTTTTTTATGTATGATCTAGGGAGTTGTTCATTTCCCTTATAAGTTTACTGTGTTGTACTGCACCTAGTAAGAGGGTTACTGGTGTACTGTAAGACTGTATCTAAGATTAGTGGGTGACCTGATTAGGCAGTAGGGGTGTATCTTGGACTGGGGGGAACCTGGTGGCTCACCCAAGGAAACCTACTTGGAAGGGGATGGAACCACACGGCATTAGGGCCGGCATCTTTGGGAGAGTGGTGGGGTGCACAGGGTGTGGAACAGCCATGATACTGGACTGGGCTTGGAAGTTTGGTGGTTGCCCAGTGTGCTACCAGCTGGCACAGCTTAGGGAGGAGGAGGTTGCGGGGATTAGGAGACAGCTGGGGAAGGGGTAGGTATGGTTGGGGAAGGGGGCAGGGGATCTCCCTCAGGGTTGCACCAAGCACTGGGGGCAGCGGCATAGGGAAAGGAGTGCAGGAGAATACTCAGGGGTCACAAAGGGACCCTGGCAGAGGGGGTCCAAAAGGACACTACCAAGGAAGCAGGCAGGTAACTGGGGACCCTCACAAAGGAGGGACAGAGGGACAACATTCTCAGGGACGTAGGCAGATGGCCAGGGCTGGACAGAAGGAAGCAAGGCGGGAGGTGGATCAGACCTACACTCAGTAACTGCTTCCATCTCTTCTTCTGCCTCGAGGATGAGGGGGTGATGTAGCCACCTACAGGGTGGTTAGAGACAGAAAGGAGTGGGGGGGAGGAGGAGGCCGGATTGCAGGAGGAACAGGGGGGAACCTGGAATGCAGGAAAATGGGGGGAGCAGTGAATCAGAGCAGGAGGGGCAGGGGGAAGAGGGAGAAAGCACAAGAAAAAGGACCAGTTGGGAGGAAAGGTAAAGGAGAAGGACCAGAAGTACAAGGAGGATTCAGTAAAGGGAGCTGAGGGTTTAGGCCAGTGGAGCATGACAAGCAAGGAGGAACTAAATGGAGACAGGAAGAAAGGGAGGATGAACCAGGCTAGTTTAGCAGATGGGGGAGAAGGACCAGTTGCGAGCAGTGAGGGGGGAATTAACAAGGTACAGAAGGATACTCAGGAGGAGGAGAGGCATAGGATTGGAGGGGAGGGGGTGGCCAGGGTAAATGAGAAGTGGGTGGCATGTGGCACCCAGATAGGGGGAGGAACAAGGAGCCGGCTGGGTGGAGGGGCCAGTAGAAAGGATGAGGGACATGGAAGGGGGGGAATGGAGGAAAAGGAGTGGTCAGAGTGCTCCTGTTGGGGGATTCTATCATCAGGGGTATCAAATGGGATAGGGAGGGAGAAGCCTGGCCAGTTAGAACAAAATGCTTCCCTGGACTGACGGTGCACAGGGCCAAGCACGAGGTATATCAGCTGGCAAAGGATTGTGGGGGTTTTCCGGACATACTGGTCCACCTGGGTACAAAGGACATTGGGAGAAATAGCGAGCTAGAGATACAGGCAAGATTCAGGGAGCTTGCCAGGGTCTGTCATGACACAGGATGCACAGTTTCCTTCTCAGAAATCCTGCCAGTGCCAAGGGCTAGTGGGGAACACAAAGGAAAATTAGGAGCAAACCAGTGGCTCAGGGAGTGGTGGAGGCCAGAGGGCAGGCTGATGGGGGATTGGGGGAGACCTGGGAGGATAAGGAGCTGTATAAGAGATAGAGACTCCATCTCAATTTGGAGGAGGGAATCCTTAAGTTGA
Source organism: Neoceratodus forsteri (assembly GCA_016271365.2). Taxonomy (NCBI): domain Eukaryota; kingdom Metazoa; phylum Chordata; order Ceratodontiformes; family Ceratodontidae; genus Neoceratodus; species Neoceratodus forsteri. Next base: position 1,473,200,299 of record CM028132.1, on the reverse strand, counting down.
AAATAGAGGGTTCATTGGTGAAAAGTGGGGTTAAACTTGTGAAGGGGGATGGATGGGAGAAAAGGCTGTCAAGGGGTGCCAATAAAGGAGGACTCTGTCTCCACCCTGGGGAGCTGGAGGATTGCAGGAAAAGGCAGACTGGTGAGAATGCAGACCAGGGAAACAGAATCCCCATGGGAACACGAGCAGGAAATGGAAGTATAGGGAAAGGGTGGAAGGTAGTCCTGTAAATGCTCAGGAGCTTGGGCAATAAAATGCCTGAGCTCCAGGCGATGCTAACTGAGGGAGCAGTGGTGGCAGCGGTCACTGAGACTTGGGCCACTGCAAGACATGACTGGGACCTGAACCTGAGGGTTACACTATGTTCAGGAAGGACATGGGGAGGAAGGAGGAGGGTAGCAATGATAGTTAAAAACTGCATTGGCATAGGGGAGTAGAGGAGGCGGAGGGAACCGTAGAGGTGATTTGGGTCACCTTGATAACGGGGGGCAAGAGAGTAAAAATAGGAGTGGTGTATAGACTCCCTGCACTGGCGGAGGAGCTGGAGGAGAGTCTGGTGGCAGTTGTTGGGAGACACTGCAGACTGGCCAGAGGAAGGGTGGTGGTCTTGGGGGACTTAAACATGCCAGGAACAGACTGGGAGACTATGACATCCTCTGTGACCAGGGAACAGAGGTTGTTGGATGTCTTTCAAGACGCGTTCCTAACTCAGCAGGTGGGGGAACTGACCAGGGAGGTGCGGGTACTGGATGTGGTCCTGGCAGACAGTGACCAGATTGAGGGCCTGGAGGTAAGGGACCCGTTGGCAGGGAGTGACCATGCCACAGTATGGTTCTGCCTGGACCTAGGAGGGGTAGAAGGCTAACTAACTTCAGGGGGGCAGATTTTAAGGAAATGGGAAGGATCCTTAAGGAGCATTTGGATGTGATTGGGTCAGACATGGACGCTGATAGTAGATGGGAAATCATCAGGAGAGGGGTGCAGGATGCTACCAGCACCTGTGCAAGAGTAAGACAAAAAATGCGGCAGGGCCCGAAAACCCTGCTGGTGGACCATGGAGATCCAGGAGGTGGTGCGGGAAAAGAAGGCAGCTTATAGGCAACTCAAGTGCTCAAGGAGTGAAAGGGATTGAGGGGAGTATGAGCTGATGGCTAGAGGGGCCACTAGGGTGGTGAGGGCAGCTAAGGCAAGGAAGGAGCAGAACCTGGCCAGGGAAATTAGGAGAGGGAACAAGGGGTTCTTTAGATACATTGGGGAAAAATGAAGGGTGAAGGGGCAGATTAGCAGGATAAAATCAGGGGAGAGATGGGCACAAGACCCGGGGGATCAGGCTGAGGTACTAAATGAGTATTTCACCTCAGTTTTCACCAAGGAAAATGGGGGTGCAGCATCATACATGGGAGGACACAGTAATACTGAGGAGGGGGGACCCTTACCGATTGGTGGGTCTGGGGAGAGGGGGAGGCATCACTGGCAGGAGGAGGGAGGGCTAAGCAGGGAGAAGAGGTAGCGGAAGTGGAAATCACAGCAGAGAGAGTGAGAGAAGCCCTCAGGTCCCTTAAGACAGAGAAAGCACCAGGGCCGGATAAATTACATCCCAGAGTGCTGAAGGAACTTGCGGATATCCTGGTGAAACCCCTGGTGGAGCTTTTCACCATCTCTCGGAGGACAGGGTGGGTGCCCCAGGACTGGAAGGTGGCGCATATAGTGCCTATCCACAAGGGGGGATCAAGGAAGGTGGCAGGGAACTACAAGCCTGTCAGCCTGATATCGTTGGTGGGCAAGGTGATGGAAGGCATTGTCAAGGAGAAGCTAGGGGGGGACCTGGAAAAGTCAGGGTGCCTGGACAATAGACAGCATGGATTCGTCCCGGGGAAATCGTGTCAGACAAACCTTGTGGAGTTCTATGACTGGGTGATGAGTGCGTTGGACCTCAGTAGACCAGTGGACGTCCTATTTCTAGAGTTCAGCAAGGCATTTGACTCTGTCTCTCACATGGGCCAGTTGGATAAGCTGGGAGAAATGGGGGTGGGGAACCAGATGATCAGATGGATAGGCAATTGGCTCCAGGACCAGACTCAGAGGGTCGTAGTTGGTGGGATAGTCTCATCCCCAAGGAGGTTCATTAGTGGGGTCCCACAGGAATCAGTCCTTGGGCCCCTCCTGTTCAACGCCTACGTCTCTGACATAAAGACAGGAATCAGGAGTGAAATGAGTCTCTTTGCAGATGACTCAAAACTGGGGGTGGTGGTGGATGGGGAGGAGGGGAGGGTGACCTTACAGGGGGACCTGGAGGCTCTGGAAAGATGGTCTAGAAAATGGAAGCTGAGATTCAATGTAGGAAAATGCAAGGTACTCCACCTGGGTGCTTGGCCGGGCCAAGTGTACACCCTGGGGGGGGGGATGCTACAAGTCTCGATGGCTGAGAAGGACCTGGGGGTGGTGGTGGATGTCAAGATGAATAACTTGGAGACTTGTAGGAGGGCAGCAGCCAAGGCCAACAGGATGCTGGGATGCATCGCTAGGGGGATCACCTCCAGAAGGAGGGAAGTGATACTCCCTCTGTATAACTGCTTGGTGAGGCCGCACCTCGAGTACTGCATGCAGTTTTGGAGGCCACACTTAAAGAGGGACATTAAACTCCTAGAGAGGGTCCAGAAGAGGGCAACCAAAATGATTTGGGGCTTGGGGGACAGGACCTATGAGGAGAGGCTTGAAGAGCTAAATATGTACACATTGGAAGATAGAAGGGACCAGGGGGACATGATAGAGGTCTTCAGGTACATGAAGAGAGTAAATAGGGGAGGAACAGTCAGGGTACCTTGAAGGAAGGAGGAGGGGGCCACTAGAGGGCATGGGTGGAAGCTGGAGGGGGTAAGATTCGGGAGAGAAAGGAGGAGGTGCTACTTCACTGAGAGGGTGGTGGAGCCATGGAATGTGCCTCCTAGGGGGCAGGTGGAGGCAGAGACGGTGGAGGGGTTCAAGAGGGGTGGGACAGGTACAAGGGAAGGGTTCTGGAAGCAAAATCCAATGCAGCAAGAATATCTGGAACTGAGAAGGGAGAAGCCAGAGAAGGCAAGCGGGGCAGCAAGGTCAGCACCCAGGGTGGGGGCTGACCAAACGAGCAGACATGAAAGACCGTTAGGCCTATTCTGCTGCCATTTTAGTATGTTAATATGTTAGTATCTGGTCTTTAATAGAATGTATTCTTCCAAAACAACTGGCATTAGCTTCTGATGAAGACTGTGTGTAGTCCAAAAGCTTTAAGCACCTGTTTTCTTTTGTAACATCTATGTTGGTCCAATAAAAGGTATCAGCTCAGCTTTTTTTTCTGGATCTACATGGAAACAGGAAGTCAATAAGCAATGCAAACCATAACAATGACATAGACACAATCACAGGTTTACAGAGTTAGCAAACACTGGTTCATTTACAACAGATAGCAAACATACTGACAAGTCTTAAGCTACAGAGCAATGGGCACAGTAATTCAGACAAGGTTGGTAGAAGTAAGCGATAACAAGTACATAGACTGTGTTCGAGGATAAATGTCCTAAGTCCTTTCTTGAAGCCCCCAAGCGATGAGCAGTCTTGGAGGGTAACATGGAGGGCATGCTATAAAGAAGGTACAAAGGAAGCAACATTCCTTTTGCCTGCACTGGACCTTGATCCTGGTGTCTCAGGTAAGAGACACAGCTGGAGAACCAGAACATTCTTCTTGGAGGTTTAAGTACCAACACGTTATCAAGGCTGGGGGAGGGGTAGCAATCCCCTCCTTCATTAAAAATTTGAATGCTAGACAGGAAAAAGAAGAGTTGAATCTCCCTTCGAAGGAGGGCCTATTTAAGGAGTGGAGGATTTCACAGCGGTGTTCCTGAGGCAGGGCACCCGAAGCAAACAGGCCAGTTTTATTGTAAAGAACTTTTAGCTTGTTTGCCTCTAAGCACCTTAGGGTCTGCAGTACTGAGACACCACACAACAGTACTGGAAGCAGTGCACTGTTGATAATAACTTGCCATGAGTCCTTGGATATATAACTACTTAGACAGCAAAGTACACAGATACGCAGAAATGTGACGGCAGAGAAAGGTCCCACGGCCCATCTAGTTTGCCCAACACCCTACCTTCCCCTTTCTGTTACGCTTCTACCCTTTTTTCCCAACCCCTTAAATCTATCCCAAGCCCTCCTGAACCCCTCCACTGTTTCAGCTGCCTCTACCTCCTCTGGCAGCTTGTTCTAGGCCTCCACCACCCTCTACACAAAAAACTGCCCAGACATTACCTCTGTATTGTCCACCTTCCAGTTTGAGGCTATGCCCCCTCGTGTTCGCTCCCTTCTTCAATTTGAACAAGCTGTCACCCTCTACCTTATTTATTCCCTTCAGATACTTAAAGGTCTCAATCATGTACCCCCCCCCAGTCTACAGAGGGTACAAATTCAGCCCTCTCAATCTTCTCTCATAGGGTACATTCTGCATCCCTCGTACCATTTTGGTTGCCCTTCTCTGTACCCTCTCCATCAACTCAACATCTCTTCATAGGTGAGGCCTCCAGAACTGCACCCAATACTCCAGATGCGGCCAGATCATGGTTCTGTATAATGGCATTAGCACCTCCCTCTTCCTGCTATTAAAACCCCTCGCAATGTAGGCCAACATTCCATTTGCCTTTCCCACCGCCCTGCTACACTGGCTGCCCACCTTGAGGTCACGCGATAACATAATCCCCAGGTCCCTTTCTGTTTCCTTCTCCTTAATCACCCCCCAAGGGAATAAGTTTCCCTCCTATTCCTCCTCCCCAGGTGCATCAGTGAACACTTTTGTGCATTAAACGTCAGTTTCCAGATGTCAGACCACCTCTCCAGCCTCTCCAGATCCCGCCTCATGGCTTGCACCCCACTAGGTGAATCCACCCTATTGCAGACCTTTGTATTGTCTGTGAACAGGCACACCCATCACTCCAGACCCTCCACTAGGTCACTAACGTAGATGTTAGAGTAATGGTCTTAGCACTGACCCCTGTGGCACCCCACTGGTCACCACCCGTTCCCTGGAATGTGTCCCATTTACCACCACCGTCTGACTTCTTCCCTCCAGCCAGTTTTCCACCCACCTGGTGATCTTTCCACCCACCTGGTGATCAAAACAACTCATAGTCGGCAGGAAAGTGGCAGAAAGTAGTTCAGTGTTGTAGTACAGGGACTTTGAGATATAGTTTACATGGGATTTAAAAGTGACTTCCTGGTCTACATAGATTCCTAGATATTTAATAAAGTCAATCGCCTCAATCTGAGCACCAGTGGACGAGCTAATAGTTTACAAATGCTGTCTGTCAGTACCTACGTGCCTGGGACCCGACAGGACTGCTTTGGTTTTCTTTGTATTGAGGACTAGCTTGTTACTAGCAAACCATTTTTTCTAATTCCCTGATGTCTCCAGCAGGTTGACTATTGATTTGGGCAGTATTGCCTGAGCGTCTATATAGTACAGTGCCATCTGCGTACAACAGTGAGTTAGCCCCGCCTTAGTTACCAGGCATATCATTAACAACAAGCATTTGTCAATGCCGAATATTTGCTTGCTGGCATTGGCAGTGGTAGTGTAGAAGTTACAGAGCTGCGTAATAGGAATGGCAGTGAAGTATTGAACTGAAGCCAACCCCACCACCACCACCCTGCAGAGAGTGACTGGCATTGGGGTGTGCCTTTGGGTCGTCAGGCATAACGGCCACACCATTTCAGTACACCCCACCCTGCAGACACTGGCAAGTGTCACGGTGTTCCTTGGGGTCTTTGGTCCTTATGCGCACCCCCATTCCATTAGGAAATACAGTGAGATGGGTGCGATATAAGAGAATGGGGCAAACTTTGGGGCAGAAGAGTCCAAGGCATACCTTGATGCTTCTCACTGGCTGCAGGGTGTGGAATGGTATGAGCATTACAGGCAAGAATCCCAAGTCACACCCCTGATGCCTGTCATTCTCTACAGGGTTGGGCGTTATGGTTGGAAACCCTAATACCTCAGGCATTCGTTGGTATTTTCACTCCAAATGTCCAACATGGTTTTTTTGTGACCCCACCTCATGAACAGGGGGAATATCAGTTTCTTAGCTGAAAGCTGCTTATGCACAGTGACTACGGCATTTAGCACTACAGGTGCAAAAACATTCCGAAAAGGATGTAAAAAATGACAGCTGTACTGTTCATGGGGGGGTGTAAAAAATGGCAATGTTGCAAATCTGCAGTAAAAATATTTAAAACAAGCATTTGTCAATGCTGAATGTTTGCTTGCTGGCATTGGCAGTGGTAGTGTAGAAGTTACAGAGCTGCGTAATAGTAATGGCAGTGAAGTACTGAACTGAAGCCAACCCCACCACCACCCTGCAGAGAGTGACAGGCATTGGGGTGTGCCTTTGGGTTGTCAGGCATAACGGCCACGCCATTTCAGTACACCCCACCCTGCAGACACTGGCAAGTGTCACGGTGTTCCTTGGGGTCTTTGGTCCTTATGCGCACCCCATTCCATTAGGAAACACAGTGGGATGGGTGTGATATAGAAGAATGGGGTGAACTTTGGGGCCAAAGAGTCCAAGGCATACCTCAATGCTTCTCACTGGCTGCAGGGTGTGAAATGGTATGAGCATTACAGGCAAGAATCCCAAGTCATACCCCTGATGCCTGTCATTCTCTACAGGGTTGGGCATTATGGTTGGAAACCCTAATACCTCAGGCATTCATTGGTATTTTCACTCCAAATGTTCAACATGTTTTTTTTTTGTGACCCCACCTCATGAACAGGGGGAATATCAGTTTCTTAGCCGAAAGATGCTTATGCACAGTGACTACGGCATTTAGCACCATAGGTACAAAAACATTCCGAACAGGATGTAAAAAATGACAGCTGTACTGTTCATGGGGAGGTGTAAAAAATGGCAATGTTGTAAATCTGCAGTAAAAATATTTAAAAAAATGGTGAAGTCATGAGCGTACATAGAAACTGTGCAACGCACACCCGTAATATAATTAGGTTGGGGATTTTTTTACAGCAGATTGTCAACTCAGGCATTTTGGTGACTCCGATCATGAACAGTGTCACTGTGATTTTCTTTACCTGTCCCGAACAATAATTTCCCACAGCGACCATGCATTTCTGCGCTGAAAGTGTGAAAACACACTTCGGCTATGTTGTGAAAACTGACAGCTGTACTGTAAATAAGGCAGTGTGGAAAAATGCCACTGGTGAAAATCTGGACTTAAAATATTACAAAGTCATGAACTTACAAGGGTGCGTGGAAACTGCGCAATGCTCACTCGTAACACAGTCATTTTATGGACTTTTATCACCAAATTTTCAACATAGAAACATAGAATTTGATGGCAGATAAGGACCGCTTGACCCACCCAGTCTGCCCATTTCCCTACCTGATGGATAAGCTGCAGATCCTAGTTAACCAGCAGCCTACTTCTTCCTACCCCCAACCCCTAGAATTGCCTTATGACTGTCTCATGCATGCTTGAATTCCACCACTGTTTTTGACTCCACAGCTTCTCCGGAAGGCTGCCCATGCATCCACAACCTCTCTGTGAAAAATACTCTTAAATTACCTCTGAGCCGCCCCTTCTATCTTCAAATTGTGCCCCCTTGTTCTTGCACACCTCTTTTTTTGAAAGATGCTACCCTCTTGGACTTTGTTGATTCCCTTGAGGTACTTGAAAGTTTCTATCATGTCCCCACTCTCCCTCCTTTCCTCGAGGCTATACATATTAAGCTCCTTAAGTCTCTCTTCATATGTCTTCCGGTGCAGACCCTGCACCATTTTAGTTGCCCTCCTCTGGACAGCTTCCATCCTGTCTATGTCTTTGTGGAGATTGGGTCTCCAGAACTGCACAGTACTCCAGATGGGGTCTCACCAGCTGTCTGTACAGAGGGATAACTTCCTGTTTTCTACTGGTGATGCCTCTCCCTATGCATTCCAGTATCCCCCCAGCCCTCCTTACTGCCCTCTCACATTCCTTGCCCACCTTTAGGTCATCTGATATGACTAGACCCAGGTCCCTTTCCATTTTTGTTGTTGTTAGTATCTCACCCCCCCCACCCATTGTGTACTCTTCCCCTGGGTTTTTGTTTCCCAGGTGCATTACCTTGCACTTCTTAGCATTGAATCTAAGCTGCCATACATTTGACCATTCCTCTAACCTTACCAAGTCCCTTCTCATTCTTTCCACCCCACTTTGTGCATCAACTCTGTTGCAGATCTTTGTGTCATCTGCAAAGAGACATACTTTTCCTTCCAGTCCCTCTGCAATGTCGCTATAAAGACATTGAAGAGGACCGGTCCTAATACTGAACTCTGCACCCTACTACTAACCCCTTTTTTCAGAGTGGACTCCATTTACTATTACTCTCTGTGTCCTATTCTCCAGCCAATTTTACCCAGGCTGTCATTTTGGGACCCACTCCCAGGCTGGCTAACTTGTATATTAATCTTTGTGTGGGACTGTGTCAAATGCCTTGCTAAAGTCTAGGTAGACCATGTCCACAGCCCCTCGCTGATCAACTACTTTGGTCACCCAGTCAAAGAAATCTATCAGATTTATCTGGCATGACCTTCCCGCTGTGAATCCATGCTGCCTTGGGTCCTGTGCCCCTCTAGCCTCTAGATACTCAACAGTTCTTTCCTTCAGAAGTGATTCCATCATTTTTCCTACCACTGAGGTTAAACTAACAGGTCTGTAGTTTCCTGCTTCTGCCTTGCTCCCACTTTTGTGAAGGGGAATCACATCTGCCCTCCTCCAGTCCTCGGGTACCACCCCATCCTCCCATGATTTGTTAAAGAGGGTAGTCAGTGGTGTCACTAGTTCTACCCTTAGTTCTTTTAGAATTCTGGGATGAATCCCATCAGGCACCATTGCTTTGTCCACCTTCAGTTTTAAGAGTTCTTTCAGAACCCTTTCTTCTATAAATGGCCATTTTAAGACCTCTGCTCATGAACAGTGTAAATGTGATTCTCTTAATCTGTCTCAAACATTGCTTTCACACACCAACAGCACCATTGTGCGCTACATGTGTGAAAACACATTTTGGGCTGCATATGAAAAATGGCAGCTGTACTGTTCATAAGGAAGGTTAATAAAATGGCAATGTTGAAAATCTGGAGTGAAAATATTAAATTTGCAAACTTATGAACATGCATAGGAACTGCGCAACGCACGCTCATAAAACAGTCATTTTTAGGAATGTTTTCACCAAATTTTCAACATAGCCATTTTAAGACCTCTGCTCATGAACAGTGTCACTGTGATTTTCTTAATGTGTCCCATACATTGATTTCGCACATCAACTGCGCCATTGTGCGCTACTTGGGTGGAAACACATTTTGGGCAAGATGTGAAAAATGACAGCTGTACTGCTCATAAGGAGGTGTGGTAAAATGGCAATGTTGAAAATCTGGAGTGTAAATATTGAAAATTCGTGAACTTACGAGAGTGCATGTAGGAACTGCACAACGCACGCTTGTAAAACAGTCATTTTTGAAATTTTTCACCAAATTTTCAACATAGCCATTTTAAGACCTCTGCTCATGAACAGTGTCACTGTGATTTTCTTAATTTGTCCTGTACATTGATTTAGCACACCGACTGCGCCATTATGTGCTACATGGGCAGAAACACGTTTTGGGTGAGATGTGAAAAATGACAGCTGTACTACTTATAAGAAGGTGTGGTAAAATGGCAATGTTGAAAATCTGGAGTGAAAATACTGAAAATTTGCAAACTTACGAGCGGGTGTAGCAATGCATGATGCAAGTCGCTTTTGAAAATTCTTCCACCAAATTTTAAAATAGGTTTTTGAGAGCCCACCTTATGAACACTGGCAGTGTCATTTTGTTAATCAGTCCTGAAAGGTGATTTTATGCAGTGACTGGGCGAATCACCCTCGGGCCCGACATCCCAGACAGTGACATCATTCATGAGAAGGGTCCCAAAACCCCATGTTGAAAATTTGTGCAAAAATTCCAAAATGCCTGAGATATGCAACAAAGTTGAAAACCCCTATCTAGCCCATTATACAGCTTACTGGCATTTCCTCAGTTTGCGGTCGGATTGAAGAGTGCAGGCGTGTTCCCGGTCCACCGAAGATCATCACGAGGTCCAGAGAGGTAAGTATGGGTGAGGGGGTGGTGGAGCAGAGTGCAAGGGTGGGTGCGGTTGTGGGAGGGGCCAGGAGACTACATGGGACCATTTTTTCTTTACAGGTGTTCTTTTTGTTTACAGTGACAATGCGGGACGCTTTGCCACGCTGGGGTGGGCTCCCAGCGTGGCACAAGGATGGTTGGGGCATTCAGCCAATGGGGATTGGGCACCCCGTCGCCTAAAGCATCGATTGCCATGCTGGGGTGGGCTCCCAGCATGGCACCCCGTACTCTGGGGGGGTGAGGACAGTGGAGCCGACGGGGGATTGGGCACCCCCTGACTATATCATGAGTTGCCACCCTGGGGTGGGCACCCAGCATGGCATTTGGAAGGCTTTGGGGGCGGGGAGCAGCATAGCCGACGGGGATTGGGCACCCCTGTCGGCAATACAGTGTGTGCGTGCATGCAGGGGAGTGTGCACGCCTGCGTGTGCATGTGTGTGTGTGGGGGGGGGAGCAGCGCATGAGCAAGCGATATCTTATCACTGCTCACTGAAGTGTAGCTCCCCCTTTGAACTGTATGCCACTGCACTTTGGAGCTTGTCATAGACAGCTCCAGCATGCATTGACTTACAGGGGCCGCGCCTGCCAACACACTGGTTGAATTGGAAGAGTGGGTGACACACCTCCGAAATCTCAGATGATGGCACTATGTTTCTTGCACATGCGTGCAAGCAAACATAACAAACATAATAAATGTATCTTCATTTTTGAAGACCGGTTTATTTTTTTTTTTGTGCTTGCATATGTGACGTATGAATGAGGGATCCACTCACTGTAGATCATGGGAGGATGTGAAATGGTGCAGGTACATGGGGGTTGAACAAAGTGGTGGACAGTAAGCCCTACCAGAGCTTCAGGCTGATGTAGCACAGCTGGACTAAGGCAAGGGATGATGTGAAATGGTACAGGTACATGGCGGGGGTGAACAAAGTGGTAGACAGTAAGCCCTACCTGAGCTTCAGGCTGATGTTGCACAGCTGGACTAAGGCCAAGCACCCACGGCATGTTCTTATAGTCCCCATTTATATGCCCATTTATGTTCTTACAGCGCTGATTGCCTAACTGAGCCAAGATGTAAAACAGATACTAAAATGTCAGGTTTATTTCAGGTGACCAGGATCGTAGTAGGGAGAGGGGGCAAGTGAAACAATGTCCTGAGAATGTGCTTAAACTTATTAACGTGCTATATGCCACGGAGTGATACACGTCCAGAATCCTATACGTTCACATTATGTTTGCAGCCTAAAGGTGCTTAGGTGGATTGGCATTTACATTACTCAGCGGCAAATCTTTTTCATACTTTTTGTGATCATTGGTTAAGATATAACCACTAACTGATGAGGCACTTGGGGGCATGAAACTGTGCTACAGGCAAAGTTGCATTTGCAAAGCCCTGAATATTTATCTGTTGATAATGAAATGAAAACTGTCAGCTGACAACATTCAGCCACTGTCCATTGCACAGAATAGACATCTCACTGACAGATCTGGAGCAAAGGGACATGCACTTGCCAATAACACCCACTACAGCTCCAGACACTGAAGAAAGAAGTTCATGCATTTTTATGACTGTTAACTTTTTCAGCATTTTGAAAGTTACTTAGCATCTGCACTAAGATGTTACACGTCGCTGAACTGAATTGTGACACCAGAATCCCTGCGATCAACATTTGTCAGCAAAAGTGAATTGAAAAAATCAATAGATGTATAAAATGGTAAGTGACATGAGTCAATAACAAGATATCTGCACGTAATACTTGGCTTAAAATTTGAGCACCACCATATTCCGCACCACAGCGTCAAACAGGGATGCCATTTATAATTCAGCTAATGTCAAGCAGTTTTCGAGCCATGAAAAGTATTACTGTATCAGTATGGTGGCAGCAACAGGATCAGGAAATTATGAAATAAAATGCAACAGCACCCCCATTGGCCATATGTTGTGCGGGTGGAGGGAGTGCATGAGCACCCAGGGGTGGGCTGTTAGGCGGCTTCAGATTCACTGGAGAAAAGGGGTGGATTCGATTGTGAGCTACGGTTGAATTTGTGTTTTCTTTTTCTATACCTAGTTTTCGCAATTTTGTTAGGGCACATGTCCAACCCTAAGATGTTTAGGGTCACAAGGTGATGTGACTTCATTGAGCATCTGATCTGAGAAAGAGCTATGTGATGCTATCTAAATGCCAGCTCACGGCAATTCAGAGAAAAAAATATTTTGAAGCTGCATTACCAGACTAAGTGTGCAGTTTAGTGAATTAACACACAGGGGTGTGTATATGACAGCACTAAAAGGCGCATTAAAGTGCTTCAGTCATGAAAACCTCCCCCACTGGCTGCTGCTGAAATGCATAGCAGTATGTTCTCCTTTGTGCATTCTTTTAGGTTTTAGCAGCGGGGAGTTCACATTGACAGAGTCTAGTAAGAGAAAACGCTTGGAATTACACATACAACGAAGTCTGAGTTTTCACATCAAATACTGAGGTATTATTTTTTCTGGAGGATTAGAACCTATGGAGTCCATAAAGGTGTGCTTTGGAGAGCTGGCGTGTGTAAGGACTGTTAGGCACCCACACATTTTGGTTGTCCTGCTTTGGCAGGGAACAGTTTATTAAAGTAATGATGTGCGGCTTGTCTCTCTAAGCTAGACAAGACTACACCATTCTATCAGGCAACTGACACAGTTGATCTGTGTGTGTGTGTGTGTGGGGGGAGGAGCTGCTCACTGAAGCGTAGCTCCCTCTTTCAACTGTATGCCACTGCATTTTCAACTGCTGTCATAGACAGCTTCAGCAGTGATTGGAGAACTGTGACCACGCCTGCAAACACACTGACTGAATTGGAAGATGCTGGCACACCTCTGAAAAACTCAGATCATGGCACTATGTTTCTTGCACATGCGTGCAAGCAAACATAAAAATGGTGAAGTCACGAGTGTACATAGAAACTGTGCAACGCACACCCATAATATAATTTGGTTGAGGATTTTTTTACAGCAGATTGTCAACTCAGGCATTTTGGTGCCTCCGATCATGAACAGTGTCACTGTGATTTTCTTTATCTGTCCCGAACAATAATTTCCCACAGCGACTTAATGATTCTGCACTGAAAGTGTAAAACACACTTCGCCATGTTGTGAAAAAATGACAGCTGTACTGTAAATAAGGCAGTGTGGAAAAATGCCACTGGTGAAAATCTGGACTTAAAATATTACAGAGTCATGAACTTACGAGGGTGCGTGGAAACTGCGCAATGCTCACTCGTAACAGTCATTTTATGGACTTTTGTCACCAAATTTTCAACATAGCCATTTTAAGACCTCTGCTCATGAACAGTGTAACTGTGATTTTCTTAATCTGTCCCAAACATTGCTTTCACACACAACACACCAACAGCACCATTGTGCGCTATATGTGTGAAAAACACATTTTGGGCGCATATGAAAATGGTAGCTGTACTGTTCATAAGGAAGTGTAATAAAATGGCAATGTTGAAAATCTGGAGTGAAAATATTAAATTTGCAAACTTATGAGCATGCATAGGAACTGAGCAATGCACGCCTGAAACAATCATTTTAGGAATGTTATCACAATTTCAACATAGCATTTTAAGACCTCTGCTCATGAACAGTGTCACTGTGATTTTCTTAATGTGTCCCATACATTGATTTCACACATCAATGCGCCTAATATGCGCTATATGAGTGGAAACACATTTTGGGCAAGATGTGAAAATGACAGCTGTACTGCTCATAAGGAGGTGTGGTAAAATGGCAATGTTGAAAATCTGGAGGTAAATATTGAAAATTCACGAACTTATGAGCGTGCATAGGAACCGCGCAACACACGCCATAAACAGTCGCTTTTTGAAATTTTCCACCAAATTTTCAAAATAGGCTTCTTGAGAGCCCACCTTATGAACACTGGCAGTGTCATTTTGTTAATCTGTCCTGAAAGGTGATTTCACGTAGTGACTGCGAAATCACCCTTCGGGCCTGAATAACGTCATGACAGTGACATCCATCATGAAAAGGGGTCCCAAAAACCCCATGTTGAAAATTTGGTGCAAAAAATCCAAAAAAATGCCTGAGATATGCAAGAAAGTTGAAAACCCCCTATCTAGCCCATTATACAGCTTACCGGCATTTCCTCAGTTCGCAGTCGGTTTTGAAGAGTGCAGACGTGTTCACGATCCACTCAAGATCGTTGCTCTGAGTCCGGAGGTAATTATGGGTGACGGAGGTGTGGGAGGCAGGTGCGCAGTGGGTGGGTGCGGGTTGTGGAGGGGCCAGGAGACTTTGTGGGACCGCTTTTCTTTGCAGGTCTTCTTTTGTTTCCAATGACAACGCGATGTTTGCCATGCTGGGGTGGGCTCGCCGTGGCACAAAGATGGTTGGGGGCATTCAGCTGACGGGGATTGGGCACCCGTCCAGCCAGCTGATGATTGATGCTGGGGTGGGCTCCCAGCATGGTACCCAATACTCGGGGGTGAGACAGTAGAGCCGACGGGGATTGGGCACTCCCTGTCGGCTATATCATGACTTGCCACGCTGGGGTGGGCACCCAGCGTGGCATTTGGAAGGCTTTGGTGGGGCGGAGGGAGCGCAGCACAGCTGATGGGGGATTGGGCACCCCCGTCGGCTATTCAGTGTGTGCGTGCATGCGTGGGGGGCGCGCACGCCTGCGTGTGTGTGTGTGTGGGGGGAGCTGCGCCTGAGCAAGTGATATCTTATCGCTGCTCACTGAAGCGTAGCTCCCCCTTTCAACTGTACGCCACTGCATTTTGGAGCTTGTCATAGACAGCTCCAGCATGCATTGGCTTACAGGGGCCGCGCCTGCCAACACACTGACTGAATTGGAAGAGGGGTGACACCTCAAATCTCGATGATGGCATTATGTTTCTTGCACATGCGCAAGCAAACATAACAAACATAATAAATGTATCTTAATTTTTGAAGACCGGGTTTTTTTTTTGTGCATGCATATGTGACGTATGAATGAGGGATCCTCACTGTAGATCAAGGAGGATGTGAAATCGCAGGTACACGGTGGGGGTGAACAAAGTGGTAGACAGTAAGCCCTACCAGAGCTTCAGGCTGATGTAGCACAGCAATACATGGGGAGGGGTGAACAAAGTGGTAGACAGTAAGCCCTACCAGAGCTTCAGGCTGATGTAGCACAGCTGGACTAAGGCACAAGCACCCACGGCATGTTCTTATAGTCCCCGTTTATATGTCCATTTATGTTCTTACAGTGTTGATTGCCTGAGCCAAGATGTAAAACAGATACTAAAATGTCAGGTTTATTTCAGGTGACCAGGATCATAGTGGGGAGAGGGGACAAGTGAAACAATGTCCTGAGAATGTGCTTAAACTTATTAACCGTTGCTGTGCCGTGGAGTGATACACCGGTCCAGAATCCCTATACATTCAAATTCTGTTTGCAGCCTAAAGGAGCTTAGGTGGACTGGCATTTACATTACTCAGCGACAAATCTTTTTCATACTTTTTGTGATGATCGGTTAAGACATAACCACTAACTGATGACAGACACTTGGGGGCATGAAACTGTGCTACCAGCAAAGTTGCATTTGCAAAGTCCTGAATATTAATCTGTTGGTAATGAAATGAAAACTGTCAGCTGATAACATTCAGCCACTGTCCATTGCACAGAATAGACATCTCATTGATAAATCTGGAGCAAAGGGACATGCACTTGCCAATAACACCACTACAGCTCCAGACACTGAAGAAAGAAGTTCATGCATTTTCATGGCTGTTAACTTTTTCGGCATCTTAAAACAGTTACTTAGCATCTGCACTAAGATGTTACATGTCGCTGAACTGAATTGTGACACCAGAATCCCTGCGATCAACATTTGTCAGCAAAATTGAATTGAAAAAATCAATAGCTGTATAAAATGGTAAGTGACATGAGTCGATAACAAGATATCTGCACGTAATACTTGGCTTAAAATTTGAGCACCACCATATTCCGCACCAGAGCATCAAACAGGGATGCCATTTATAATTCAGCTAATGTCAAGCAGTTTTTGAGCCATAAAAATAATTACTGTATCAGTATGGTGGCAGAAACGGGATCAGGAAATTATGAAATAAAATGCAACAGCACCCCCGTCAGCCATATGTTGTGCGGGTGGAGGGAGTGCATGAGCACCCAGGGGTGGACTGTTAGGCAGCTTCAGATTCGTCGGAGGAAAGGGTGGATTCGATTGTGAGCTACGGTTGAATTTGTATTTTCTTTTTCTATACCTAGTTTTTGCTATTTTGTTAGGGCACATGTCCAACCCTAAGATGTTTAGGGTCACAAGGTGATGTGACTTCATTGAGCATCTGATTTGAGAAAGAGCTGTGTGATTCTATCTAAATGCCAGCTCACGGCAATTCAGAGAAAAAAAATATATTTTGAAGCTGCATTACCAGACTAAGTGTGCAGTTTAGTGAATTATCACACAGGGGTGTGTATATGACAGCACTAAAAAGCGCATTAAAGTGCTTCAGTCATGAAAACCTCCCCCACTGGCTGCTGCTGAAATGCATAGCAGTATATTCTCCTTTGTGCATTCTGGCTGTTCTTTGCTTCAGCTGCAGGTAGTACAGTACGCTCAAGTTCGTTTGCATAGGTTTTAGCAGTGGGGGAGTTCACATTGACAGAGCCTAGTAAGAGAAAACACTTGGAATTACACATACAATGAAGTCTGAGTTTTCACATCAAATGCTGAGGTATTTTTTGTTCTGGAGGATTAGAACCCATGGAGTCCATGAAGGTGTGCTTTGGAGAGCTGGCGTGTGTAAGGACTGTTAAGCACCCACACATTTTGGTGGTCCTGCTGTGGCAGGGAACAGTTTATTAAAGTAATGATGTGTGGCTTGTCTCTCTAAGCTAGACAAGACTACACCATCCTATCAGGTAACCAACACTGTGGTGTTGTGGTGTTGATCTGTGTGTTTGGGGATGGGGAGGCGCTGCTCACTGAAGCATAGCTCCCTCTTTCAACTGTATGCCACTGCATTTTCAACTGCTGTCATAGACAGCTCCAGCAGTGATTGGAGAACTGTGACCACGCCTGCAAACACACTGACTGAATTGGAAGATGCTGACATACCGCTGAAAAACTCAGATGATGGCACTATGTTTCTTGCACATGCGTGCAAGCAAACATAAAAAGGAAAAATAGCATAGAGCCTTGGGAAACACAATCCATTACGTGTCTCTGTGTAGAATGGACACCTTTCTACTTAACCCTTTGGGATCTGTTTTCAATATATTGAGAGAACCACTGACAGGATAGACTGTCAAGACATAGCTGCCATAATTTGGCTAACAGGAGACTGTGGTTCATCAAATCAAGGGCTTTGTTGAGATCTATGAAGCCAGCACCTGTGGTTTGCCCTTATTCATAGCTCCAGTACGGCAAGTTCACCACAGTCCAGCACCTCTTTGTCATTTGTCACTTGCTGCAGTCTCAGCTCCATAATAAATTTTGTGATGCAATCGTCACTCTCGCTAACTGGAACCGCCACTTTAATGTTCCTAATAATGTCCTGATTGGACATCACCAGGTCTAATACTGTCTCCCACCTTGAAGCCTCACTCACCCATGTGAGGAAGCAGACCTGCAAGACGTCCACAAATATTTGCTCTGCCTGTCTTCTAGCCACTGTCTCCCTTTAGTTCATAGTATGCCTGGAAGGCTGAAGTGCCCCTTTAACACTATTCCTTCTAATGCTGCCACTTTCTATATCTCACTCTCCAGAACTTCATTCATCTTGACTGGTTGATCTGGTGGCCTGTACACTCCCCTACCCTGCACTTCTTCCCCCTTAACCTGTATCCATAGTGACTCTACTCCCACACCCTCCTTGACTGCTGTATCTTCAGACACCATAATATCTTTCCTCACATACAGAGCCCCTCCCCCTCCATTTTCTCTGTCCCTCCCGAAGCGCTTATGCCCGGGAATATTTAGTTCCCAGGAGGAGGTCAGGTTAGCCCAAGGTTTGGTTATGGCTGCTATGTCTATTTTCTCAGCAACCATTGCTGCCTGCACTTCATTTATCCTGTTGCCCAGACTTCTGCTATTTGTGTACAACAGTCTCCATTTGTTTTGCTCCCCCTTCTAGGTTTCCATTTGTCCTGCATCCCCCTTTTAGGATTCCTTCCCTGTGCCCTTTGCCTTACTGCTTACCTTTCCCCTTGTTTTTCTCTTGGCATAGTATTTTCCTACCATCCTGCTTGTTTTGAGGTGGTCAGCTAGGCTCATGCAGTGATCCCATTCTGGTCCCTGTACCTTAATGCTTCCCTACCTCTCATCTAGTTTAAATTCCTTCTAAAGAAAACATTTAACTACAACCCCAGCACATTGGTACCTCCTCAACTCAGTTGCAGGCCGTCCCTTCTGAACAGCCTGTCACTATCCCTGAAGGAACCCCCGTCTCCCACAGACTAGAACATCCCCTCTCCATACCAATTATTTAGACACATTTTATTCATATTCATTTTATTCAAATTTGGAAGACTTTTGAGCTCAAAGCCCTTTTTCAAAGTGTCCAAGTCATAAAACATAACACACAATACAATACCAGTGCAGTAAAATACATTACAATATAATACAATACAATACCAGCACAATACAATACCAGTACAGTACAGTACAATACCAGCACACTGCAATACAATACAATACCAGTGCAGTATGGTTACAGTACAATACAATACAATACCAGTACAGTACATTACAGTACAGACAGTACAGTACCAGTAAAGTAACATACAATACAATACAGTATACTACCAGCATTGTACAATACAATAGAGTATAATACCAGCATAGTACAATATAATACAGTAAAATACCATCATAGTACAATACAATACAATGCCAGTATAGTACAGTACAATACAATACCAGTACAATACAATACATTACCAGTACAGCACAGTGAAGTGCAATACAATACCAGTACAATACAATACAGTAAAATACAATAAAATACAATACCAGTGCAGTACAATAAAATACCAGTACAATACAATACCAGTACAGTACAGTACAATACAGTATGATACAATAAATAAATAAAAATCCAGTGGTGTACAAAACAAGTCAACAACAGACATATCAAATAAATATATATATATCATTGCAAAAAACGTCATTAATGCATCAGTTAGAGTTAAAGCGACAAAAGTGGGGAAATGAGATGTTAGGGTTGAGCTCCTTACCCCAACCCCCCATCCTCCACCGATCGACAGATGCCAGGGTGTGTCATGGGGTCATCAGGCCTAACTCTCATCCCATTCCATGTGTAAACAGGTTGACATGCTACAGAAAAAGAGAATAGGGTGGGAGTTAGGCCTCATGATCCCATGGCACACCCCAGCGTCTGTCAGTCTGTGGAGGATGGGGGGGTGAGGGAAGTGGGTGGAGTTAAGGGCTCAATCCTAAAATCTAATTTCCCCACTTTTGTTGCTTTAACCTTAACTGATGCATTAATTAAGTTTTTTGCAATGAATGTTCTTACTTTTTGAAAATTTGTAACATGATTAGTAAAAGAGCCACGCACTCCCACCAGACTTCCCATTTGTGCATAACGATATGCATTTGTGGGAGCGCAGGCCCTGTGCTACCACTTACACATTAAATACAGAGCCATACAGCAGCTCTATAGGGCAAGAAATACTTGTAACACTAATTTGCCAATATCTCAGCAACTCCAGTGTCGTCGTAATCATGACAGTGAGACCTCCATGCAAGCTACGTTGACAAGATCTGTATCTCACATCATTTTCGAGATACGGGTGCCGAAAGGTGCCATGGGCACTACAATTTAATGGATGCACGTAACTCAGGCATTTTTAGGATTTTTTCCACCCAGTTTTCAACCTAGCATTTTGGGGACCCCACCTCATGAACAATGTCACTGTCATTTTGTTAATTTGTCCCAAAAGTTGAGTTCACACAGCAAGTGTGTCATTCTGTGCCACAGGTACAAAATCACGTTTTGGGCAGGATATGGAAAAATAGTAATGTTGAAAACCAGGAGGAAAAATATGAAAAATTGGCGAAGTTATGAGTGCGTGTAGAAACTGCACAATGTACTCTCATAATGCTGCCATTTTTCAGAATTTTTTAACCAGATTTTCAACACAAGCTTGTTGGGAAATACCCTCATGAACATTAGCACTGTGATTTTGTTAATTCATCCCGAAAGTTGATTTTGCACAGCGACGTGCCATTCTGTGTCAGAGGAGCGAAAACACATTTCAGGCCGGATCTGAGAAATGACAGCTATACTGTTCATGAAGATGTGTGAATGAAAAAATGGCAACATTGAAAATCTGGAGTGAAAATATAAAAAATTGGTGAAGTTACGAATGTGCATATAAACTGCGTAACGCACGCTTGTAACATGACCATTTTTTGGATTTTTTGCACCAGATTTTCAACATAGGCTTTCTGGGACATCCACTCATAAACACTGGGACTGTCATTTCATTAATCAGTCCCAAACGGTAATTTTTCTAGTATTGGAAGGTGACTCCATGCAGTGACCATGAAATTACCTTTCTGGATCAGTAACGAGATAACAGTGACATTCCTCATGAGATGTGGTCCCAAAATGCCTGTGTCAAAAATTTGGTGAGAAAATACCCCAAAAATGGTTGAGATATTCACATTTAAATTCTTTATTTTTATCAGAGTCATATGAAGTAGGATCCTAGTTCATATCGTCATACGAACTAAGATCCTACGTCGTATGACGCTGACACGAACAAAGAATTTAAATGTTAAATAACACATGTTTTAAGGGCATTTTCTGAACAGTAAAGTGCATAATTCACCTGGGGGTTACAATAAGCAAGCTACATGTGTTCATTCCTCCCCAGAACATCATTTTGGGAGGTTTCCAAATTTGAATTTTAGGCAAACTGGAAATAAGATGGCAGCCATACAAAAGAGGAATTTTCTCATACAATGCAGGATTCCTCTTTTGTAACAACCAGCTATATTGAAGGGCCTACTGAACATGCTTATAAACAATTTTTTCAAATTTTTAAATCACAATAACTTAAAAACAGCGTATTGTTTTTTTCACCAGACTAGCAAAAGGCACATCTGTGGGGTAGTCCCTTTTTGGCCTAAAAATTTCACATCAAACAAACAAACCTTCTGGGCTATAGGCAAGTTCAAAGAAAAAAACAGCAAAGTCAATGGGTAAAAACATGTTTTTTCACCTCTCCGTAACTCAGAGACTGCACATCTGACCAGAATTAAACTTACCAGATCAAGGATCACATATCAAATTTTGTTCAAATCTGTTCAATGGTTGTAAAGTTATTAAAGTGCAAAATTTTGAGTTTAACATAGAAGTGCCTACTCAGCCCTAACTATAAGGGTGTGACTGCACCTCTATTTTATATATATATATATATATATATATATATATATATATATATATATATATATAAAATTGTGTGTGTGTGTATATGTATGTGTATATATATATATATATATATTGCAAAAAACTGCATTAATGCATCAGTTAGGGTTGATAGCACAGCGACACAAGTTTGGATATTCAATGTTAGGGTATCAACTCTTCCACCCCACCCCCATCCTTCACACACCAACAAATGTTGGGGTGTGCTATAGGGTCATCAGGCCCAACTCTTATCCCATTCCATTTATAAACAAGCTAACATGCTAGAGTATAGGAGAATGGGGTGAGAGTTAGACCTGATGACCCCATGGCACACCCCAACATCTGTTGGTGTGTGGAGGGTGGGGTGGTGTGGTGGTAGGGGTCATAACCCTTACATAGAATTTCCAAACTTTTGTCACTGTGCTATCAACCATAACTGATGCATTAATGCAGTTTTTTGCAATGCATTTCCCTTCTTTTTAGAAAGTGTTATGTAACTGGTATGTGGTTGTGGGAGCGCAGACTCTTTGGGCCCTTTGCCGCCTTCACACTGCCCATTTTTGCATAATGGTATGCGTATGTGACAGGGATAGACAAATCCCATAGCCTGACGTCCGAGGCTATCAGTTTTTGGAGAGGGACAAGCATTTATTGCATAGCTGGTTGTCCCTGGACAACTAGCAAATGAAAGCAATTAAACTGCATTTTTTACCTGCATTTCATGCAGTTTTCCACTAGGATCCATTCCTTCTACGTCTGCTGCTGGGACTCCGGGTTGTGTATGTGATGTGGGTAGTGTCGGGAGCGAGTGGTGAAATCACAGTGGCGGGACCATGAGCAACCAATGCAGGAAGCTAATCGGTGTGGCTGTAGCAGTTGGAGTGACAGCACGGGCAGCAAATGGAAAGAGCTGCATTAAACGCCACCTTGTGTGCTGTGTCCAGTCAGGCAGGGGCAAGAGTAGACTGGCAGTGATGGCAGGCAAAAGGCTTAGCGAGTTGATGCTTGCTGGTAACGGGAGTTGGGAGAGCGAGCGCTGAAGAGAGAGAAGTAGGGAGCAGCCAGAACCAGCAGCTGGAGTGAGAGTGGGCAGGGAAGAGGAGCAGGAGACAATGATTGTAAAGCTAACCTTTTAGCCATGGCGGTGAGTTGTGGGTTCCAAGGATAGGCAGTCATTCGAGGAGAAAGAGGTGCACTGTTGCTGTTGAGGAGGTGGGGAAGCAAAGAATGTGTGCTGTGGTAGAGTCCTGGAATGTGGAGGAACAGCACAACACTTTTGTGTTTTTGTGGCTGTTGGGAGTTCTGCATTAAGTGTGTGCCACCAGCCCCAGAAAAATACATGAAATAAATTATAAATATATGTATATATAACAACTGAAGGGGAGGGTGATTGACAATGGTGAGCTGGGGAGGGTATAATATTTCACTTTAGTTGCTTCTTACAGGATTGCTGGGTTTTGGAATGACTGGACACCATAAGTTACTTCTAACAGCTCTGAGGTTTATTCAACTAACGTACATTAGATAGATCAGCAGGCCTCAGCAGAACCACTACTACAATCTGCTTGTGCACTTTCTAAAACCCAGTTTCCACCCAAGACATACCATTAGCCCAAAACTGCAGGGGAATGTGGACTAAACCATTCTACACTGTTACTAGGGTAAGTTACCATATACTACATCTCCCCTTCTAGTAAAAGAAAGCAATTACCTTGATTTTGGTTTGCATATCAATGACAAATAATTACCAAGCACTATTAACATAATGGTTGAGTCTTACTTTGTGATGAGTTAGGGTCTAAAGTCACTGGTACTCAGCTTTGTGGAAATAAGTCTTTACCACTGACTTAAGTCATAACACAACTTGAACCTCTCAGGAACTTTAAGCAAACTCCTCTTCTGGTCATTCGAGTAGACTGCACACTGGTACAGTCTCAGGACTTTCTGGCAAAGTGTCATTGAAAACAACAGGTTCCATCTCAGGTTACTCATACTCTTGACAAGTGTCCTGTTCCTGGCTGTTGTCCCTGGATTCCAGTGTTTGTGACAATACGGATTCAGTTGACTCATCTGCCTGTTGCTCTTCAGCCTCCAAAGCAACTGTTCAGTCTCGCCTCAGGTGTCTCCTGTTCCTGAGGTATCGCTGTCCTGCAGGTGTAATCACACTATAGGATCTTGGCTCATCATGGATTCTTTCAACTGTAGCAGGTTGCCACCCACTAGAAGTCTCTATGCATACCCTTTCCCCTTCTCTGAATGGAGTAAGTGGCGCTGCATTCCTATTGTAACACTGTTTCTGTCTTTTCTGTAGTCTTTGCAGACATTTATGTGCATCCTTTGGTATTTCAGGTCGCAGCGCCCTTGCACTTGCTGTTAATGTTGTCCTCAACATTCTGCCCATTAACAATTGAGAAGGTGTAAGGTTCAGTCCTGTGACTGGTGTATTTCTAAGACTGAGCAATGCGAGATGTGGATCGGTCTGACCTTGCATAGACTTCAGAAAGATTCTTTTTACTGTCTGGATCATTCTTTCAGCTAAACCACTGGATTGTGGGTATCCTGGGCTGGAATGAGTCATTCTGAATTCCCACAATTTTGCAAATTGCTTCATTTCATGACTTGCAAATGGTACATGATCTGCTACCAGTTCTTTTGGAATTCCATGTCTTGCAAATACAGCTTTCAACTTTGCAATAATTGTAGCTGCCGTCTTGCCAGACATTCTAAGAACCTCAGGGTATTTTGAAAAATGGTCCACTACTATTAAGTAGGAGTGTTCCCTAAAGTCAAAAATGTCTGCACCAAGCTTTAACTATGGCATGTCAGGTATTTCATGTGGACACATTGGCTCTTTATGGTTGCTGGGTAAGAGTTCCTGACAAGATCCACATGCTTCAACCATCATTTCTACTTCTCGATTCATGCCTGGCCACTACATCACAGCTCTGGCTTGTGCCTTCGACCTTTGTATTCCTTGATGTGCTGTGTGAAGTCTTCGTAGCATATCTGTTCTCAGCTCTTTGGGTATGATGATTCTTTTACCCACCATTATGAGATCATTTTCTATGTATATATTGTGTCTCATGGGCCAATAGTGCTGAAGTTTGATAATGACGTTTTTTCCTGTTAGGCCATCCTTTGAGGTGTATTTCTTTAAGCAATTGTAACTCACTGTTCCTTCTGTGTGGCCTGTTTTAGCCCTCTAACATGCTGTCAGGCAGTGTCTCTGTTGCTTAGATTGAGTATATGACCTTTTCACTACTTAGATCAATATCTCCTTCTGCTGGTTTTCTTGATACTGCCCTGGACAGAGTGTCTGCAATCATAATATATTTTTCTGGAGTATATATTACCTCTATGTCATATTTCTGTATCTCTAACAGCATCCACCGCAATCTTGCTGGAGCCCTTTCCAATTGGTTTGTTCAGTATAGACTGTAGTGGCTTGTGAGCTGATTGTATTTTCACTGACCTTCCATAAACATACTGATGAAATTTCTGTAGCGAGAACACAATCGCTAGCAACTCTTTTTCTATCTGTGCATAGTTTCTTTCAGCATTGGACAATGACCTAGATGCATAAGCTATTGGTCTGTTTCTTTGTAGTAGATAAGCGCCTAGTCTGTCCTTAGATGCATCTGCTTGGATTTTAATGTCCTCTTTTGGATCAAAGAATTTTAATACTGGTGCACAAGAAATAGTCTCTTTCAGCTTTTGTAAGGCTTCTTCCTGTGCTGGCTGCCACTGCCACATGACATCTTTTTTGAGTAGCTGCCTTAGTGGTGCAGTGAGGTTTGCTTCATTCGGAATGTACTGCACCAAGTATCGAGTCATTCATAACAGTCTTTGTAGTGCTTTTTTTATCTTCGGGAGGGGGCATCTCAGCTATTGCTTCTACTTTGGCTTCATCAGGCCGTAGCCCATTTTCGGTTATGATGTGCCCCATGTATTTCACCTCACTCACCAAATACTGTATTTTGTCACTATTGATCTTTACATTGAGTTCTACTGCTCTGTCCATTACTTTTCTCAGAATATTGGCATGCTCTTCCTTGGTAGCTGCGGCTATAAGCATGACATCAGCTATTACAAAACACCTGGATGTCCCCAAAGTGTTCAGCATTTTCTGCTTGAATACTTCACTTGCAGACCGTATACCAAAAGGAAGTTCAGGAAATTTGTACCTTCCCCATGGACTGTTGAATGTACATAGGTCTGCAGATTCATCATCTAATTTGATCTGCCAGTACCCATCTTTTTCATCTAGAATTGTAAAAACTTTTACCTGCAGGCTTACTCTGAATATCCTCCAATGTGGGGATGGAGAAGTGATGTCTTCTGATAGCTTTATTTAAGTCTCTAGGGTCCAAACACACCCTGATCTCACCATTTTTCTTTTTGGTAATTACAAGGCTATTTACCCATGTTGTAGGTTTTCTTACCTTGCTAATCACCCCAATTTGCTCCAGCTGTTCCAGTGTCTGTTTTAGTCTGTCCAGAATTGCATATGGGACTTTCCAGCACCCATGTATCACAGGAGTAACATTTGGGTTGGTATATGTGGTAAACTCCTGGGAATTCTCCTAGGCCTTCAAACACTGTTTTATATTGTGCAAGAAGTTCCTCTTTGTGCTTGGTGGCTTGGTTTTAAGCACCTTTACTTGGTATAATCAGATCCAGGATGACACATGCCTGTTGACCCAGTAGGGAAGCTCCCGATGTATTAGTGACATAAAACTGCAGATTGTCCTCTCTGTCTTGTGTCTTACACTTTAGTGTCACTTCCCCTTCTGGATTAATTTGTGCTCCTCCATATGCCATTAGGATAGTACTGGTCAGCTTGATTTGCACCTTGCATGGAAACTGCGCAATCACTTCTTTTGTAAGTATATTGGCTTCAGCCCCAGTGTCCAACTTGAACTTAACTGGCTGTCCCATTATCTTCAAGGTAGTGTACCACCCTTCATCTGGTATTTGTGTCTGCACAATTTCTTGTTATTTTTTTACAGCACCCACAACTAGTGCTTCTACCCATTTGGTCATTTTCTCATGAGGTTTGTTGGACTTTTTGGACCTGCACATTTTTGCGTAATGGTTGAAGCCTCCATATTTATGACATTCTTGTCCATATGCTGGACAAGCCTTTGGCGCATGTCCCTTGCCACACCTCCCACACGTGTTTGATTTTTGTGTACGTGTCTCACGTGTTGGTAGCTGCCGGTCTGGTTTTCGGCATGTTTTACCATCCTGACTCAATTTGTGTTCTACAGCATGGATGAACTTATCAGCAGTCCCTTGTGACATCACTCTTGTCTGTGCCCTTGTTACCTCTTTGGCTCTGCATATGTTCACTACTTTGGCCATCGTGAGGTCTGGGGATTCAAGTAGCTTTTCTTGGAGTCTGTCTTCGGTAATGCTGAAGACAATTTTATCTCGAATCATTAAGTCCTCAGTCTCTTTTAACTCACAATTCTGAGCTTTTTGCCTGAGCTCCGTAACAAACTTGTATATACCTGAGTGCTCATTGAACAGATGGAGCCAAAACTGATGCCTCTCAAACACCGCGTTTTTTCTTGGTTCACAATTCTTAAATGCTTCCATAACCTCAGCTGCTTTTTTAGCTTGTGGGTCAGCATATCTTATATTGAGGGTAATGTACACCTCGAGGGCCTCATCCCTGATCGTGTGCAGCAGGACTGCAATTTTCATTTCCTCTGATTTATCATCTAATCCCATGGCTGTGAAGTACAGGCTTAATCTCTGTGCCCGCCTTCTTCAGTTTTCTGCAAGATTTCTGGTCAACAATAGTGGTGGAGGTGGCTTAAATTGCTCCATACTGCCAAAAATACTTTGTTATACAGTCTTTTAGTAAGCTTTAGGTACTCACAAATACTGTCTTTCTGTTTCTTTTCTTGGCAGCACAAACTTTTCTTCTTTCTTGCAACTGCAGCACCGCAAGTTCACTTCTGACACTATATAATATTTCACTTTAGTTGCTTCTTACAGGATTGCTGGTTTTAGGAATAACTGGACGCCATAAGTAACTTCTAACAGCTCTGAGGTTTATTCAACAAACACACATTAGATAGATCAGCAGGCTTGAGCAGAACCACTACTACAATCTGCTCGGGCACTTTCTAAAACCCAGTTTCCACCCAAGACATACCATTAGCCCAAAACTGCAGGGGATGTGGACTAAATCATTCTACGCTATTACTAGGGTATTTTACCATATGCTACAGAGGGGAGAAGCGGGAGCAACGAGCAAGGGCGCTCAAGCTGCTGATCAGCGAGGTCGTCATTGGACATGAATAACTTCTGACTGCCCAATAAATCTGCTCTAAGAAAAGAACAAAATTAAAAGAAAAAAAAAAGTATGTTCTTGTGGTATGCTAGCTAGGAAGGAAAACTGTGTCTGGTGTGTTGGGTAAGGGTGGGGCTCCTGGAACCTGCCATGGGATAAAGTGTAATGTAAATTGTCAGGAGCAGGACCTAACTAATAAGAGCTGCATCTCAGCTGGGCTATCCTAAGTATATAAATAGGCCTACATCTATGAAGTATTAATAATACAACACTCCACCTTGTACATTGTTGCTCCTTAAGTTTGTTTTTATAAATTTCCCTTGAAATCTAGCATTCCGATCACGGACTACCACTTGGAACACAGAGGCTAACATTTTTTGCTAGGCCAGTTGTCCTGGACTAGCATATAATTTTGAAATTTGTCAATCCCTGGTATGTGGGAGTATGGGCACTCTGGGCCCTGCGCTTCCACTTACACATAAGAATGGTGACATACAGCAGCCTTATAGTACTGAAAATGAACCCTTGTAACACTAATTTGGCAATATCTCAGTAACTGTAGCAACTATGAAAAAAATTCCACTGCAGTTGTAATCTTGACTTGGAAACCTCCACGTGGGCTTAGTCCAACCTAAAGTCCAAAAGGTGGACTCAGCAGCCCAGAGTGAAACATCAATATACTAACATACTATTTGCCAGCAGATTAGGCCTTATGGTCTATCAAGTCTGCTCGAACCTAGATCCTTAGTTGGGTGCCGAGACCCTCCCATCCCTTGTGCTCCAGAAACCCCTATCATCCATCCCCACCCCCCCGGGACAGGCCATCATCTGATACATCCACTTTCTGTGTCTGTCCCACCCTCTCTTAAAGCTCTCCACTGTGGATCTCTGAACCAGCTCACCAGGCAGAGCATTCCAAGGGTCCACCACCCTCTCAGTGAAAAACCTCCTCCTCTTTTCCCCCTCACCTTCCACCTTCCAACTTCAAACCATGCCCTCTGGTGATGCCTCCTGCTTTAGTCTAAAGATCCTCCATGTTTACTCTATTTATTCCCTTGAGGTACTGAAGACCTCAATCATGTCCCCTGTCTCTCCTCTCCTCCAATGAAAACAGGCAGAGCTCCTCAAGTCTGTCCTCGTAAGTCAAATCCTAGCCCTCGATCATCTTTGTTGCCCTCCTCTGTACCCTCTCCAGGAGCTGTATGTCCCTCTTCAAGTGTGGTCTCCAGTACTGTCACACAGTACTCAAGGTGTGGTTCAACCAGTCCATTGTACAGCGGCAGAATCACTTCCTTGCTCCTAGAGGTGATCCCCTTGATGCATCCCAACATCCTGTTTGCCTTGCTAGCTGCTCTCCTGCACTGCTCAGTGTTATTCATACATGTATCCACCATGACCCCTAGGTCTTTTTCCCCTGTTGAGGCTTCCAGCACCTCCCTCCCAGGGTGTACCTGTGTTTAGGCTCACCAAGATGCAACACCTTGCACTTGGTGATATTGAAATTTAATTTCCATGTGTGAGCCCAGCTTCCAGGGTGTCCAGGTCCTTGCAGGGCCAACCTCCCTCTTCTCCCTCAACTACTGCTCTCATCTTGGAGTCATCCGGAAGAGACTCATTTCACACCCTATACCATCCCTGATGTCTGATATGTATGCATTAAACAGGATTGGACCCAGGACCGAGCCCTGTGGTACCCCACTACCAACCTCTGTAGGGTTCGAGAGCTCCCACAGACCACTACTCTCTGAGTGCATCCAGCTATCCAGTTTTCAATCCATCTGACCATCAAAGGGCCTACTCCTAACCCCATCAGTTTCTCCACCAGACCATTGTGGGGACAGAGTCAAACGCTTGCTGAAGTCCAAGAATAATACATCCACAGGCTTACCTCTGTCCAGTTCTGATGTTACCCATTCATAGAACTCCACAAGGTTGGTTTGACATGATCTACCTGGCACAAACCCATGCTGCTGACTATCCAGACCTCCCACCTCCTCAAGTAAACCCCAATCGTTCCTTTAGTATACTCTCCATTAATTTTCCCACCACCGAGGTTAAACTGATGGGTCTATAGTTTCCTGGTACTTCCTTCACCCCCTTTATGGATTGGTACCACATGCCTCTCGCCAATCCTAGGTACCCTCTCTGTCTCAAGTGACCTGTTGAGAAAGCTCCGCCAGAGGTGCAGCCAGATGTCGCCAATTCCATAGTACTCTCGATGAATGTCATCCGCCCAGGAGATTTGTCTTTCTTTAGGGCCTTGAGGCAAACCACACCTTTGGTGGGATGGCATCATCCGTCCCTCCACCTTACTGGTCTTTTATCCTTATCCAGATGTGACACCTCTGGGTACCTTTCCCTACCTTTTGCTCCATTTCTGTTGCTCCCTGATCCCACTCCCTGCCACTTCTATCCCCTTTGTGCCTTGCTTTGTAGATATCCATCCTCCTAGTGAACGCAGAGGCAAAGTACTCGTTAAATACCTCTGCCTGGTCCTAAGCCTCTTCCACCCACCCTCCTTCTGATCTCAATCTGCTGAGATGGCCTTAGTTTTTCTCCGCTTCCCAATGTACCGGAAGAACCCCTTTTCCCCTCCATGTATCCCCTGTGCCAGCCGTTGCTCTTTACTGGACTTAGCTCCCCTCACCATACGGGTGACTTTTCTAGATTCTAGATTGAATCATTTTTGAGATACGGGCACCGAAAGGTGCCACAATGTTATCCTATAGGAAATGTCTTAATTTGGAGTGCTGTAACTTTGGAACCATTGCAAATGTTTTGACCAAACTACGAAAAACCACATCTGTGGTGCCAAGGCTTGCCACCCTGCACATTTCAGCCCAAAAGCTCCAACCATTTAGATGCAGTGGGGTGGCAAAGAAATTGTGTTTTTTGGTGCAGTTCCTGGGCTCTTCAATGCCCACTGCTGGGCTAGTGTCCTGTCCCAGTGTGATTCTGTTATTTATGTGTGAGTGCTATGTTGAGCCTCTGCACCTGTCCCTTGAAGAGACTAGCTAATCTGTGCATAGTGAATGGTTGGAGCCGAGTCCAAGTGATTTAGTGCTTGCGACTGGCCAGCCACCGCTCTGATTTGATCCACTCTGCAGTCGATATCTGTGCTGAGAAGAGAGCCTGTATAGAAACTGTGCTTATTTACTGTGCATATGCTGTTGTATTTGAAATAGAGAAGTTTGTTTAACCTGCTTTCCTTGCAGCTTATCTGTCTGAATGGAAGCCACCATGTTAAGTCTGGGACTTCCAGTAATGGGACCAGTAGGACTTTAGAGGACCTAACATGGATCCTGGCCAAAGTGCTTAATGGAAAGAAAAACTGTAATTTTTGTAGTTTTAAGGTTGGTGCCAAAACTGGCCTGGAGGGGGAGCTCTAACTGTGACAGACAGCTTCCTCAACTAACCTGAATGCTGGATTTACAAGGGAAATCCCCAGTGTGACAAGAAACAGTGGATCAGTTAGAGCTGGAGGTTGAAGTGTGAACAGCTCAAGCTTTTGAGCAGTTGCTCCCTGAATGAAGCATGGGCAATTGGTGGGAAGAGGCCTACCTCGCCTCCCTGCCACCCTTCTCCTGATTGCAGAAGTCGGACTTGTCCGATTCCAGCCTGGAGCTGCAGCAGAATGAAGAAGAGGAACTTATCAGTGACATTTGCTTTTTGGACTGGAAATGTGCTCCTGTGAAGTGATTGGTCTAGCTTGTGTGTGAGACAAACTTTAGACTGAAAGGTTTGCTCAGTGAAACTGCTGAGGTATCAACCAGACTGTATCCAAACTGTACAAAGTTAGTGTGGCTTATCTTGAATGTGCTGAATGTGTTTCGTGGATCGAGTCCTGCTTGCCTACAACCCAACCTGTTATGCCAGCTGGAGTCTTCACCAACAAGAAGACAAACGAACTTTACAAAATTGCTCATCCTGTCTGGACCTTTGCCAGCCTGGCCCAGACTGAATACCCTGCACAAGAGATTGCTTTGGCGAGAGACCGGCTTTGAGGATCTAGCCCCTGCGTAACAACTCGCATGTTGCAGCCACCTAGAAGAAAGACCATGAAGAGGAGGTGTGTCGTGTCGGCTCTGCTTCCCCATGCTCATCAGTGAACACCACGACCTCCATATTGTCCGCAGAAAACTGGTAGCGTGATTACAATCAGGGTAGCTCCTTGCAACGAGCATTTAAATCATCAGTGGTTCCATCTGATTACTTTAATTTTCTGGGTTCACAAGGGATTGAGCTAGCCGTCTCGGATTACAAATAATCATCTTGTAATTGTGCATGCTAACTATTTTGTTTCCATCAAGGGCCCCAACATCAGCTGCAATGCCAGCCACCCCCGGGCAATGCCTCTGATTAGCCAGATATTCTGTCCTGTGTACTCAGTGTTGTACGACTGTTTTTTGTTTATTAAATCTCGGATTACAAGTACCTTTGAGTGCCAAGCAGCTCATTTATAAAGGTTCCACATCAATGGGAGAGGGGTTAACAATCAGACAACGAAGAGCAAACATATTATGTTACAACATACTTAGTCAATTCATAATACAATGATAATATACAGGGACATAATAAAGGGCTGGAGAAAGTCAAAAATTAGTAAGTGAGTAAGAGAGAATTTAAGAGAGGGGAGGAACAGGGGAAAGGTAGACGTGCTTTAAGTTGGCCGGAGTGGGAAAGAAGCAGCCAGGGGCTTTGTCAGTGTAGTTAAAGCAGGTACAGTAGGAGGTGGGAGATGGAGGGTAGGGGTAGGAGAAGGGGGAAGTGGGAGGAAACATAGGCCGGAGGGGAAGTGCCATCTGAGTGGCCAAATAAGTGCTGGGAGGTATGGTTAAGGGGAGAGGGAGCAGTGGAGAGGTGGAAGTGTAGTGGTACTAGGATTAGGTGGTACAATCACAGGTGCTTTCAGTTATGAGATGCTGATGGAGCATATGCTTAAACTGAGCAAGTTTAGGTAGTATAATCAACTCACTGCATGGGCCATTAAACCAGAGTGAGGCTCTGTACAGAAAGGACCATTGGTATTGAGCAGTCAGACAACGTGGGATGAGGAATTATTCCATTTCAGAGCTGCAAATGTGTTGGATCTAGTGGGATTTGTTCAGCAGGCATCAAATGCCCAGGTGGCAAGAGACTAAGGAGCACCTTTTTGGTCAGGAGGCATGTTTGGTATTTGATCCTACCACTTAGCCGAAGCCAACCAGTATGAGCGTATAGCTCTCAAGTGTGGGTGAGACGAGCAGCACCCATGATTAGCTTACAGGCTTTGTTCGGAGCAACAGTAATTCTTTTGAGGGATGTGCTCCATAGATTGCTAAACCATAATTAACGACCGATAGAACCGAACTGTAGACCGCAAGCTTCAGAGCTTCTGGAGTCGGACTTCATCTGTATCTATAGAGGAGCTCAATACTGGTATTGACATTCCTAGCAACATTATCAATGTGAGGCACATAGGTGAGGTGACAATCCAGGATTACACCCAGGTACTTGAAGTGCTGGATTTGTTCAAGTGGGGCCCCTTGGTTATTTGTAACTGTGAGTGCATGTGCCTTGTACTTGTGTCGAGATGATGAAAACAAGACTTTAGTTTTCTTGTAGTTTAGCACCAATTTGTGAGTACTAAACCATTTCTCAGCTTCAGAGAAACCAAGTTAAAGATTGCTTTCCAGTAAGTTGGGATCCGAGTGGCTTGTAAAGATGACGTCATCTGCATAGAGAAGAGTACTTTGATGACAGGCAGATGGCAAGTTGTTCAGGAAGATACTGAACAGGAGAGGGTCCAGGATTGATTCTTGAGGTACACCAGACCGGACAGCCCTCTGTTTAGAGACTACATTAGATATTGTCACCCTCTGCAGTCTATCTCCAAGGTAACTTCCTAACCATTTCAGCGTGTTTGATGAGAGACCAATTTTTGTGAGCTGTCCGAGTAGCAGTGTGTGATTCATGGTGTCAAAGGCCTTCGTTAGATCTATAAAGGCTGCTCCTACAAGTTTGCCTTGGTCAATGGACTGTTGTATAAAACTTGTAAATTCTAGCGATGCTGTGGTAGTCTTATGCCCCTTTTTAAAACCATGTTGTTGTGTACACAGGATAGAGTAAGATTCAAGGTAATCCACCAGCTGATTGGCAACAATTCGTTCAAGCACCTTGGATAGAGGAGGGAGAATAGATATTGGTCTATAGTTGCTATGCAGGGAATGATCACCAGATTTATGTACTGGGGTAACCAGGGCAGTTTTCCACACTTCCGGACAGGGTTAGCGAGAGGTTTAGACTCTTAGTTATTGGTGGGAGTACTTCATCTAAGGTGAGCGCGATAAGCTTGAAGTCTAGACAGTCTCCACTAAGCCTTGACTTTCCTAGCACCTTAGTTAGTAATTTTATGACCTGATTGAGTCAGACCTTCTTAAAGCAGAAAGGGAGGTGCTATGGGATCTTGCGCTCAAGGCGACTAGCAGTGTGTGCAGACTATGTGTCAAAATAGTCTTGCGGGAGGACACTGCTCAGATTGGTGAAGGCATCATTAATAGCGTTTGCAATTTTAAGTGGGTCAGTGGTGGGGGTATCTTCAGTATTCAGCATTGTAGGAGGATACCTTAGGATCTTTGCCAGTGATATCCTTGATATTTGACCAACATTTTCTACTATCTCCCTAGGTGTTGGTCAACATCTCCCTGTGGTATTTATATTTCACCTAGCGAATAGCCCTCATGCAGGTGTTTCTAGCAACTTTATAGGTTTGAAGATCCTGCTGTCTTCTAGTGGCTCTGGCACAGTGTCAGAGGTGGTCCCATGGTTTCATATTGGAAAGTAGCTCCGGGGTGATTCAGGGGTTCACTGTGCCATGGACCTTCATCTTTTTCTAGGGGCATGTGTATCACAGGCGGTGTTGAAAACCATGATGAAGTGATCCAGAGCTATATTAATGTCATCAGTGGAGCTCAGCAGAGACCAATCCTGGGAATGTAGTTGTTGTTTTAATAGGTCCAAGTGGCCATGTTTAAGTACCCTGTCGTAGAAGGTTTGAGGAAGGGGAATATGGAATTTGATAGACCAGCAGCAGGTGATTGGGGAATGGTCACTGAGGGAGTCAGGGTGCACCGTAACATTAGATCAGCGATCAGGGTGATTAGAAATTATCCAGTCTAGGATGGTGCTTTCCCTGTTTTACAGTTTATTCTGGTGGGTGAACTAACAAGTTGAGTTAGGTGTAGAGCTGCTAGGGCATCCTTTATAGAACTATTAACAAGCGACAGCTAGTTTATGTTGATATCACCCTGGACAATTATCTCAGTGAGGTGATTTTGGGAACAGAGATAGTCCAAGACACTGCAGAGACCTGCAGTTGGGTCTTTGGAAGGTATGTACACTGATAGTACTGAGAGAGTTTTGAAGTAGGCCCCCAAGAGCACTTTTATTGCCAACGCTTGTGTGGCACATCCAGGTTTGATCACTGGCAATGCATAACCCTTTATCGGGTTTTTTAGATATATGGCACAGCCACCCCCACGTTTGGACAGCCTGCCCAGTCTGTATATAGTATACCCTGGTAGGGTAACTGCTGTGTCAGGTATTTTGGGGGGACAGCCAGGTCTCAATGACAGTATGTCAGGGTTGTGCTGAGCCACCCACCCTTTGAGGGTATCCATTTTTCACAGGAGACTACAGATGTTGATTGTGGCCAAGTTAATTGCACCCTGTTTGGAACATGTACTGCTTGAAGTTCGGTCATTCAGACCCGGATTAGAGTGGATGTTGCCTGATAGCAGAAGCAGCAGGAGGGTGATCATAAGGAGGAGCTCTCTTAGTGCCTTTGACAGATGTTTAACCTTCCTATGGGTGCAGTGGTGTTTTATCCTGTTACTGCTTACTACAAAGAGGATGATGGGATCAAGGAGGACATAGCTGGAAGCATGCATTCCATATGAAGGCCAGTCGGTACTCAGAGGCTGGACCATGAATGGAGACCATGGCTCCTTATTAATGCTGAAGAAGTTCCCAGATATATAGCCCTTGTTGTAGTGAAGGTAGTCACCGAGTTTCTTATGTAGAGAGTTTTCCCTGTTGGAGTTAAGTGTTCCAGTGTGGTTGGGCATTATTAGGAGGATGAGAAGGAGGGGAAAGACACTCATGCTGAAATGACTATTTATAGCCATAATTAACATTAAGACTTATGTCTAGGAGGTGGGCTGCCAGGGAGCAAAGTTGCTTCACTCCTTCAAAAATAGCTGAACAGAACTGAACCCAAAATTAAGGTAGTATGTGGTAGACAGCCAATGGGAGAGGGGGAAAAGTAAAGAGGGTGGAGCGTGTGCATATTTAATAGCATCCAGGGTTGGGATGCGTGGGTGGGAGAAAATACAGAAATAAAATCATCCAGTTAGCTCAGAAAACTGCACTTTGCAGTCTGAAACTAGAATGCGAAACACAGCCAATAGCAGAGTGGTAGGATTGGCAGTGTCCAATCGCCGGGCACCCCATGATTCAGCGACATATCAGGCGGCAGCTGGAAGTACCGGAGAACCCCCGGGAGATGTACCTTGCAGTGTCCCAGGAGTTGCTTCTGAGAGGCGGGATTCAGGGTGGCGGCTACCGGCAACTGTATCGGCTCCATGGCCACTGCTGAGCCTGAGTCAGGGGCTGCGTCTGAAAGGAAGAGGGTAAGGCTGATTAGGGCAGGTTTAAGCTATGCCAACACAAAGCTCCTAAAACAGTGGATGGGGGTTGGAGGCAAAATGAAGTGGGGGTGAGAAAGTTGGGAGTGGATACTGAGAGGCGTATAGAGTACAGGGGAGGGGGAGGTAGGGTGGCTAGCTACAACACCAGGGTAAGACTAGTAAGACAGAAGAGGGTGGGTGCAAATGGAGTGAGTGAGCGTTCAGTTTACAGAGATGCAGTTGTAAGGGGTTAGGGGTGACAGACAGTAGCAAGCCTCAGGGGAGGGATAGAATCGGCTCTTGGGCTTAAGGAGAGGGGGTACACAAGAGAAAGATGGAGTAAAACAGCCTAGGAGCAGAGCGGAGCGCAGGGAGGCAGAAACTTAAAGGGAGTGCAAGAGGGGAGCACAGAGTTCTGTGTAGCAATTTCTTAGGAAAATTTCCTATGCTAGCACAGACTTTAAGTTACAGGCAAAATGCACAGTTTTACAGCACTTACAGACCCAATGACTAAGGACAGAGATGTCCAAATGTTAATTTAACCTTCCTACTCCAGAACAGAAATATACTTTCTAACACTAGCACAGACTCTAACTTACAGTCAAAATTTACAATTTTACAGCATTTAGACCTAAAGGCTAAGGACAGAGAGGTCCAAGTGTTAATTTAAACCTTCCTAATCAAGTACAAAAACACAGTTTCTAAGGTATTATCTAAATTCAGTTGCAGCAGTTTAGGGACACATTGCAGTCATTTAACATAAGGTGTAATTAAGAACAATAAATTGGCTAGGTCAGAACTGCACAGAGTACTCCATGTGAGGCCTGACCAGAGTTTTATATAATGGCATCACTACCTCCAGTCTTCTGCTGGTAATACCCCTGCCTGTGCACCCCAGCATGCCACTGACCTTCCCTGCTGCTCTTGTACTTTGCTTTGACATTTTCAGGTCATCCAAAATAATAACCCCTAGGTCCCTTTTTTCCTTGGTGACTGCCAACAATTCCACCCATCCTGTAGCTTTTTCCAGGGTTTCTATGCCCCAGATGCTTAATTTGGCACTTTCTTGAATTAAATATTAGTTGCCACCCCATTTTTCCCATCCCTTATGGAGTAGCCACCCTGTTACAGATCTTGGTGTCATCTGCAAACAGGCAGACATTTCCTTCCAGACCTTCTGCAATGTCACTGATGAAGATATTACACAGGACTGGCCCTAGGACTGATCCCTGAGGTACCCCACTGGTCATCCCCTTCTCCTCAAATGTACCCCATTTACCACCACCTTCTACCTCCTATTCTTTAGCCAATTCCTAACCAAGTTTACCACTTTGTCTCCCATACCCGGACTGCCCATTTTGTTTACCAGCCTCTTATATAGGATGGTGTTGAAGGTCTTGTTGAAATAGAGGTAGGCGATGTCCATCGACCCCCCCATTTACTTCCTTTGTCACCTAGTCAAAGAAATCTATCAGATTCGTCTGAAACAACTTACCTGCTGTGAAACCATGCTACCTAGGGTCCTAGGCACTGATGGCTTCTAGATGTCTCACTTTCCTTTCTTTAAGCAGTGCCTCCATGATCTTCCCCACAACTGAGGTGAGGCTTACCAGTCTACAGTTCCCCACCTCCTCCCTACTACTGGATTTGTGTAGAGGAACCACACATGCCCTTCTCCAATCCTCTGGCACCACCCCAGTGCTGAGTGACTCGATGAACAAGGCTACCAGAGGTTCTGCAAGCTCTCTCCTCAGCTGTCTTAGTAGCCTCGGGTGTATGCCATCTGACACCATTGCTTTGTCCACCTTCAATTTAGTGAGCTCCTGCAAGACTCTCTCTCTCTTCTTTGAATGGACTGCTGTCCACCTCTCCCCCCTTGGCATTTGTTGCTTGGCTGCGGTCCCAGCCCCTCCCCTTTTTCTGTGAATACTGAACAGAAGTATTTCTTCTGTATATCTGCCTTATCCCTGTCCCCCTCCTTGCTGTCCCCTTCCTCTCCTGTCAGCCAAACAACCCCCTCGATTTTCCTTCTTTCACTGATGTACCCGTAGAATGTCTTATTTATTTATTTTATTTATTTAAACATCAGTTTAAAAACCTTTGAGCCAGGGGTTCATTTACAAAGGTACCTCGTCACATAGAGGATAAATGAAAATTACGTACCTACCATAATTCTTGATCTTCTCTTGTATCTTCACCATTCATTACTTCTTGGGTGTAAGCCGGAGGCGCGCACCCGCGACGGAAGCTTTTTTTTTTTTTTTTTAAAAAGCTAGCTCTACCGGTGCCGCCCTCGAGACCGACGCCTTGCGTCATGCGCGAGGGGCGGCCGTTAGTAGCTACTGACTCCTCCTCCATCTCAGTTCTATGAGCTGGAGAGGCAAAAAAATTATATTGTGGAAAAAAGAGAAAGCGAGGCAAGATAGCCAAGGGATATCAAAGGAAGGAAAATAAACTGAAAAAGGAATAAGCCGATGGAGAATAGACAGAGGAAAGAGAATTCCTGCCCTAAGGGATCGCAGGGCCTCCTTACCGGGACTCTAGGAGTAACAGATAGAGAGAAAAGGGAAGGAGAAAGAAAGAAGCAGAGAGAGGAAGAAGAAAATGGGATGTTGAGGAGACAATAATGCCCAACGAGCATAGTTAGCTGAGAGGCTTAAGGCTCGACTTAACAAGGGAGCAAGGATCCCCATTGGTAGTGCTGAAGAGAAGGTTCACCGAACCTGCTAGACAGACTAAGGAGGGCATAGTCTTTGACCTCAACATGCCATGGTCCTTCATCCTTGTTGAGGGCCCCTGGCCTGATTGAACAGACCTTTGTTCCGGAAGAGCGCCTAGCTAGGAAAGGATTGGTTCCCAGGCAGCATGTAAGAGCTGCTCTGCGGTGTAGAAAGAAACTTAGCCTTTAAAGGCGGTTTGTAAGAAATATAGCGGAACTCAATCGGACTTGCTAAGTCAAGGCAGGTAGAGACTTGAAACTGGCAAGATCTGCCCGTAGTTGGCACTGCTTTTCCTGCAGCACTGCTTGCAGAAGGACCCTTGAAAAAAAGGGGGTCAAGACAGAGCATGACTCACAGGCTTATGAGGAAAAACATGACCTGAGAAGCAAGGGATTGCCTTCAAAGCAGTCGGAGAGAGTTCCCTCAGCTTTAAGAGAGAAATTGTATAACCGTACCCGTTCCTCTTACTCTGTAAAAAAGGGGGTTGGTTTCCAGGGCTTAGTAATTGATTAGCAGAAGATTCCGGGACCAAACACTGCACAGACAGAGTCAGGCAAAGTCCCTAGGAGTGCCTCGCCTGAAAACATGGCGGTGAGATAGTCGTGCAGCTCCCTCACGACACAGCACTCCTGCAATAAATGCCAATGAATCTTAGAGTAAATAATTTCCTGGAAACCATTAAGAGAAATGGCAAGGACAGAGATTTTTTTTAAATTTTTTTTTTGCATAAGGGCCAAAAAGAGGGAGGAACGAGACGGGAGGGGAGAGCACAGAAGGAAGCTCACTGAGGGACGGAGGAGGATCAGTAATGAATGGTGAAGATACAAGAGAAGATCAAGAATTACGGTAGGTACGTAACTTTCATATCTTCCTTGTCAATCTTCATCATTCATTACTTTGCAGTACATGCCCCTCCTCCTCCAGAAGGGGAAGAGGTAAAACCCTGAGGAACAAGACCCCAGCCTCCTGTTGGTGAGAAACAGAAGGGGAAGACCCTGGCTAGTTCAGAGAAAAGCCTAAGTGGGAGAAGAGTTAGGAGGTGCCTCCGAGGACGTGGAGACGGAGTAAGCCCCTGCAAAAGTCTCCTAGCTCTGGAGGAGAAGAGACGGGTTCCCCGGAAGGCGGAGCGCATCACCCTACGCCGGGCCAGGGGTGACAACCTTGAAAGATGAAGCCATGCCATCCGCCTAATGCAGATCGCTGTCCCCGCAAGCCTGGAAGCCACCTCATTGGCGTCGTAAGATGCCCTGCCTGGTGTCTCTGCCAGCTCCAGGCCTATAGCGGAGAGGGCAACAGCTTGTCTGGTTTGCTCCGCATCAGGCATCGACGCTAGAAGTTGAGAGAGCATCGACCACAGGTGCCGATTGTAGGCAGCGTGGTGAGCCTGATGTGATGCTATACAAGCAACCGCACGAGAAGAAGAGAACACTCTTCGCCCCCACCGGTTGAACTGAAGAGAGTCCGGGTCCGGTGGGTGGTCGTGCGCCAGGCAGCGGCACCCGGAGGGAGTATCCAGGTAGACCAAGCCTGAAGGGGGGTTGGGGAGAGTACCTAGAGACCCGAGGGCACAATACCACACTGACCAATCAGCCGGGCTGGAGAAGAGGCTGGTGACTGCCAGGAATGGATAGATGCCTCCTGGAAGGGAATAGGCCAGGAAGGTACCACTAAGTGTTGGGCACTGAATTCTCCAAGGAATTCACGTGTCTCCCGTTCGGTATTGTCTCTCCGATGTAAGAGATCCGAAGGTCCCTCACCATCCTCAAAAGGAATCGCTGATATTCAGTGAAATCAGCATCGGAGGAGAGATGAGCAGGGGGTTCCTCTCCCTCAGAGGAGGGAGACGAGGATGATGGAGAGCCGGAGTGCTCAGAGGACTCCTCCGGCGGTGGGGAGATTCGAAAGACCCGCCATGCATACATCTAACGATGAGGGAAGGCCGCTGCACCTCTGAACTGCTCCCAGGATAACGGACCAGAGGGACCGACATGGCCCAGGAGCGTGGGTGGTGGAGGCAGAGATATGGGAGAGGGGCACCTATGAGGAGGCAATAGATCTCTGCCAGGGCTCTGGAATCCGGGGAACGGAGCCCGAGCTGGCGGGGTCCCGGACAACAAACCAGGCCGCAAGACGGAACCCTGAGGAAGCGGAGCCTGGAAGAGCCCAGGGGGAGAACCTCCCCTGTGACGAAGTCGGGACTGCATGGATCCAGAAGGGCAGCCCACAACAACGCCACTGGAAGGCACCCTAGAGTCCCGGAGGGAAAGGCGGGGTTCAGCACTACGGCTCCTGGCCACCCCCCCTGAGGTGGCCAGAGAAGACTGAGGTCCTGTCCCCCTGCCCCTCAACCCCTCGGACTCCGTGAGAGCCCTTCTCCTCGACCGCAGCGTTCCCATCCCCCCAGAGGGAGCAACAGCACCCGGGAGGGCTGCTGTCACTGGTCCCCCGGGAGGGGGAGCCTCCCCCTTAGTCGCCCCCACATCTCCCCCTGGGACTCAAGGCCACCCCTAGCCGGAGAGCCCTCAGGGGAGGACAGAAGGGGGGACAGAGGGAGGGGCCTGCTGCGCCACCTGG
Source organism: Neoceratodus forsteri (assembly GCA_016271365.2). Lineage (NCBI taxonomy): Eukaryota > Metazoa > Chordata > Ceratodontiformes > Ceratodontidae > Neoceratodus > Neoceratodus forsteri. The sequence continues at coordinate 1,473,158,398 of CM028132.1, read as the reverse complement.
TACCTCAAGCCAAAGGAGACCCCGACCCTGAAGAGTGGGGGTGCCAGGATGGGTCCACGTCCGAATCGTCGGCCTCCAAGGAGGACGAGATCAGCAGGACCTCAATACTGGCCATCCTGGGGGTCCCCGTGGCAATGGCACCGCAAACGGCACCGGCACCAGAGGCAGCGCCGGCTGACCCCCGAGCATCAGCAACAGCCAGGCCTGGTCCCAGCTCCCCTGCGGTACCAGCGAGGCCAACAGCACCGCTCCCGGTGTCGGAAACCGACCCGGCACTGCGAGGAGGAGAAACCAGGCCCACGGCGCCGCTAACGGCACCGGGGGCCAAGCGCCGCCAGCGGCGCTGCCTGATCACCGCACCGCTAACGGCACTGATCCAAAACGGTGCCACTGATCACTGGCACCGCCGAACGGTGTCGGGATCCGAAACGGCACCGAGAGGCGGCGTCGAGGGTCTGCCGGTGTCTGGCCCAGAAATCATGGGCCTCGACACTGGGGGAGCCTGCAACTCCAAGGAGGTGACTGCCGAGGCGGTGTCGACGTCGCGGCCCCGGGAGGGACCGCTACGCTCCCCTGACACCGCAGAAGGAGCTTCCTTGTCGGCAAGATAAGATGAGGAAGCCCCCTCCTCCGCGGACTGTATAGGCCCAGGAGGGGACCCGGGGGAAGAGCCTAAACACCTTACCTGGGAGTCCCGTGAACGATGCCGTCCCCCGAAAGTCGGCGGGGCCTTGCCGAGCTTGAACGCGCGGACTTCGAGGACACGACGGTCCATGGAGAAGCAGGCGTCGCACGAATCCATGTCATGGTTGGGTCCCAGGCATCGAAGACACACGTCATGACGGTCCGAGATGGAAAAATGCCGGCCACAGGAGCACCGACGCATGGGGGCGCGGCCCATCTTAGAAAAACGCTTCGCTCCAGAACCGGACATAACGCGAAACAATTAAGGTAAAAAACAGTAGGAAAACACCCGACACCTTACAGATAGAAAAAAGAAGAGTCTTACCGTGGTATGGCGTCGAGCGTAATCGAAACAGAGGAGTCGGCAAAAACTATTGCGCACTTCACTAACTATAGCCTCACGACGCTGCAGCAGGTGCAGCTCGACAGTGGAGAAACAGAACTGGAGATGGAGGAGGAGTCGGTAGTTACTTAACGGCCGCTCAAGATGACGCAAGGCCGCGTCTCGAGGGCGGCGTCATAGAGCTAGCTTTTTAAAAAAAAAAGCTCCCGTCGTGCGCGCCTCCAGCTTACACCCAAGAAGTAATGAATGGTGAAGACTGACAAGGGAAGATCAGACAGCAGCACAGGAGACAACAGTAATACAGGTTCAAGATGGTTACCATTCGGGTTACAGTAGGCTCCAATACATATGATATGATAGTAAGTAAGTTAAAAATTAGGGTTGGGAGAGTGAAAGTAGGAGAGGATGGAGGTAAGAGGAGAGGAGGACTGTCTTATCCCGTCTTTTTAGTATCTGCACTCATCTCTCCTCAGTCTGTGCCTTTGCTCTCCTTACCACCCTGCCAACTTCTCTTTGACATTCAAGGTGTACACCACATCCCTGTCCTCCTTCCTTTGGGTCTCCTTATATTTCCTGAACCCTGCCCTTTTAGCCCTTACTTTTTCTGCCACCTCTTTCAAGAACCATAGTGGCTTTCTTCTTCTCTTGCCTTTTGAAACCAATCTGATGCATTGGTTTGTCACTTCCTGTATGGCTCCATTAAGATGCTCCCACTGCTCTTCCACTTCCCTCCAATCCCCCTTTTCTCCAGGGCTATTTTTTGATAGCTGTCCCCATTTCAGTGAAGTTTGCCTTTTTGAAATCCAAAACCTTTGCCCTAGTGTGACGTGACTGATTTCCTGTCCACATGCTGAATCACACTATGTGGTGATCACTGGATCCCAGTTGCCCTTCTACCCGGACATCTGTGATTCTGTCCATGTTGATCATCACTAGATCCAGAATCACCCTGTCCCTGGTGGGTTCAAACACAAATTGCTTGAGTCCTGCCTCCTGCAGGGAATCTAGGATGCCTTTGCTTCTGGCTGAAGCTGATGCCTAGGTGGTCCAATCCACGTGTGGCATATTGAAATCTCCCATCAGCAGAATTTCACCTTTCAATGCCATGTCATGTATTTTATCCACTGGCTCCCTGACCACTTCGTCCCCCTATCCTGGAGGCCTGCATAGCACCCCTGTGCGTAGTGCTGCGCATTGCAGTGCCATTTCCAGTTTCAAGGGTGACCCACAGTGCCTCGGTCTCTCCCTGCCTACCCTGCACCTGTGTTGCCTTAAACCCTCTCTGACATACAGGGTGACACCCCCCCCTTTTTTTACTCCCATCCCTCCTGAACAAACTACAACCTGGTATATTGATTTCCCACCCATGATTTGCAGTGTACCAGGTTTTAGTTCTTGCTATTATGTCCAGATCTGCCTCCACTATCAAGGCCTTCAGGTCTGGGAGTTTATTTCCCAGGCTACGGGCATTAGTTACCATGGCCTTTCACGTTGTGCATTTTAGATTATGCTCTCTACCCCTGCTCTCCTGCTTCCTGCCCCAACCCAGTTACCATTCTTGTGTGGTCCCGATTCCCCCACTTTGCCTCCTCCTCCTCTGACAACTTCAACTGCAGTTGCTGTCAGTTTATTTCCCTGTATGTGCCCTTGGGGGGGTGTTACTAAGCCTGCTGACTTTCTTGGCTCCACACCCTTATGGGTATAAAGCGGTGTTAACAGGAAAACTCATAGCCTGCTGTAACCATGCGAGTGGGAGCAGGAAGAATGATCGATACTGCTGGTAAATTACAAACTTTAGTTTAAATATTCTCTGCAAGGGGGTGCTCAGCTAGGCCCTTAGGGACGGTGTGTGTGAACCTCTGGTGAGAGGTAAAGATAGGGCTGATTGCCGTGTAGAAGTAAGGGAGTGTGTTTCCCTGCGGTAGTGTTGCCTGCTCAGAAAGCCCTTGAGCAATGTGTGATGGTGGAGGAGCCACCTTCGATCACTGGCATCCCCAAAATAACATTGGCAGCGGCTGGGTAGCAAGGGTAGTGCTCCCTGTAGAAAAGTTCACTGCATGAGGTGGCAGATATTTATTATTTTAATTTTATTATTTACAACAGTAAGCTCCTCGCTGGACAGGAAGTGACATGCCTGTACTTCCTGGGAGAGATACTTAAATAAAGCACCTCACACAAGTGGGAGTGAGCGTGAGTGGGGCGAGTGCATGACGACGTGCTCGGCGATGCGCGCAGAGACACACGCATCTGCTTGTGTCTGCTGTGGACACCAGGAACAGGAATCAAAGTCTCTGGAAAGAGGGAAATCAGGGGTATATACAAAAAGCAGTTTAAGATTGACAATTTTAAAGTGAGTAATTTATTTAAATGTTTAAAATGTCACAAGGAAGGGGTAAAACATCAAAAAATACAAAACAAACATTTGTCAATGCCGAATGTTGCTTGCTTGTATGTGCAGTTTAGGAATTTGGAAGTAATTGGAGTGCAAATATTGAAAATTCACGAACTTACGAGCATGCGTAGGAACTGCGCAATTCACACTCGTAAAACAGTCATTTTTAGGAATTTTTTTCACCAAATTTTCAACATAGCCATTTTAAGACCTCTGCTCATGAACAGTGTCACTGCAATTTTCTTAATATGTCCCATACATTGAATTCACACACCGACTGCGCCATTGTGCGCTACATGGGCGGAAACACGTTTTGGGCAGGATGTGAAAAACGACAGCTATACTGCTCATAAGGAGGTGTGGTAAAATGGCAATGTTGAAAATCTGGAGTGAAAATATTGAAAATTCACAAACTTACGAGCGTGCGTAGGAACTGCTCAATGCACGCTCGTAAAAGTCATTTTTTTGAATTTTTCCACCAAATTTTCAAAATAGGCTTTTTGGAGCCTACCTTATGAACGCTGGCAGTGTCGTTTCATTAATCATTCCGGAAAGGTGATTTCACGCAGTGCCTGCGAAATCACCCTTCCGGCCTGAGTAACACCATGACAGTGACATCATTCATGAGAAGGGGTCCCAAAAACCCCATGTTGAAAATTTGGTGCAAAAATTCCAAAAAATGCCTGAGATATGCAATAAAGTTGAAAAAAACTCTGTTCCTTTATACAGCTTACTGGCATTTCCTCAGTTCGTGGTCGGCTTTGAAGAGTGCAGATGTGTTCCTGGTCCGCCGAAGATCGTCGCGCCGAGTTCCAGAGGTAAGTATGGGGTGAAGGGGGTGTGGGGAGGCAGGGTGCACAGTGGGTGGGTGCGGGTTGTGGGAGGGGGGCAGGGAGAAGCGCTGAGGGACAGTTTTTCTATTTACAGGTGTTTTTTTTATTTATTTAGAGACAACGATGGACATTTGCCATGCTGGGGTGGGCTCCCAGCTTGGCAGCTGAAAGACTGTCCTGGGGGCTGGAGCTGACGGGGGATTGGGTACCCCCATCGGCTATACCACATTTTGCCATGCTGGGGTGGGCTCTAGCATGGCACCTGGAATGCTTAGGGGGATAGAGACAGTGGAGCCAGCGGGAGTTGGGCACCGCATTGGCGACAGCATGGGGGAGACAGTGGAGCCGACGAGGATTGGGCACCCCGTTGGCCATAACATGATTTTGCCACGCTGGGGTGGGCTCCCAGCGTGGCACCTGGATGCTTTGGGGAGGCGTGGAGCTGACAGGGGATTGGGCACCCCGTTGGCCGTACAGTGTGGGGGAAGACGCATGAGCACACAGTGTGTGTGCATGCGCACGCGTGTGTGTGTGTGGGGGGGAGAACACTGCTCACTCAAGCGGAGCTCTCCCTTTCAACTGTATGCCATTGCATTTTCAGCTTGTCATAGACAGCTGCAGCAGTGATTGGGGAACTGGGGCCATGCCTGCAAACACACTGACTGCATTGGAAGATGGGCTGACACACCTCCGAAAACTCGGATGATAGCACTGTGTTTCTTGCACATGCGTGCAAGCAGCATAAAAATGCATGCAATGTAAAATGTATACAGAAGGGGTTAAGGTGCTGGATTTTAGATATGACAGTTGTCTATTGGTGGCAACCCTACAAGAGGAAATCCAAATATTACTAGGGAGGTTGGAAATGAAAAAAGAGATAGGAGAACTGGAGGAATTGATTGATATAGCATCAAACAGTCTTATGACACAAACTGTGAATATTGTGACCAGTACTCCAGGAAGTTTAGCAGTAAGTAACAAACAAAAAATAAGTAGCCAAAATAAAAACAGCCTATTAATGAACACGCAAAATGGGAAATCTAAAAGTAAAAAGGTGAGTAAGAAACAGAATAAGTCTCTTCATTTAAGTAATAGATTTGAAATATTGGATAAAACACCTGGAGAAGAGACAGATAATTATAAGCCAATAGAAGTGGTGACTCAAAAAAGATCCTTCAATCAGGAAATGGATCCTAAGGATCTTAGAAATGTAAGTGAGGTATCACACTTCGAAAATGAGGAAACACCAGGGTTAAGTGAACAAAAAAGGAAGGATATTCTGGTTATTGGCGACTCTGTTACAAGGGGAACTGATGAGATTGTGTGTAAAAACAGAAAAATGTACACAACAGTGAGTACATTACCTGGTGTTAAGATCATGGATCTGGACAGATTGTTGGATGGTCTAATGGAAAATACATATGAACCCTTAATTACATTGCATGTAGGGATAAACGACATAAGTAAAACCCAAATAGCAACCATGCAAGAAGCATTTAAGAACATAGCAAGGCGTATACCAGAAAAAGGTGGAGAACTTATAGTTTCAGGGATTTTAACAATGTATGGCCTATATGGGTATAAAAACCCAGAAATATCATAGGTATCATAGGTAATTTCAGAGCAAAAAGACTTTCGTCCATTGTGCTCGCTGTTAATTCTAATTGTGATAACCCCCTATTTTGTTTGCTATGCAACACTTGTCTAGTTTCCTCTTAAACTCAACTATAGTCTTACTAGTGACTACCTCCTCAGGTAGGTTATTCCACACTGGAATGACTCTAACACTAAACCAGCGCCTTCTTTTCGTGGTCTTAAAATTTTGCCCCTTAAGTTGCCATGAATGTGTCCTATAGTCATATCGCTGTTCCCTTAATGTAAGTCCCAATTTATCCCTTAGATTCGTATTTTTAAGTGCATTATACACCATACAAACAAACAACAAAAGGGTAAACAGGGAGGAGAAGAAGCACTGTGGGTAAATTTGGAGACTGGCAATGGCACCACAGTCCGCACAGGGGTTGTATACAGACTCCCTTCTCAGGGGGAGGAAATGGACAAGGAAATGATAGAAAGTATACTTAGAATGGCAGAAAAAGGGGAGATATTGCTGATGGATGATCTGAATATGCAAGATGTTAACTGGAGTGCAGTTGCAGCAGCCACTTCTAAGAGTGGGGTTATTCTAGATGCTCTACAGGGGGCATGCCTTAGACAACTAGTATTGGAGCCCACTCGAGAGGGAGCAATCTTAGACCTGGTTCTCTCAAATGGAGATGAAGAGAGGATCACAGATGTAGAAGTGGGTAGCCATCTGGGAACTAGCGACCATCGAACAGTATGGTTCACAATAAACACAGCAATAGAGTCAAGCCATACAAAGACAAAGGTACTGGATTTTAGGAGGGTTGACTTTGTCAAAATGGGTGAATGCCTAAGGAATGCACTAGCAAATAAGTAGGAAGGAGGGGTGGAAGAACAATGGGGAATAATAAAAACTGCCATCACAGAGGTAACAAGCCTTTGTGTAAAGCAAATAAACAAAATGAAACGAGGTAAGAAACCACTATGGTTCTCAAAGGAAGTGGCAGGAAGGTTCAAGAGAAAAGAAAGCATCTCAGGAAGTACAAGGAATCACAGAAGGAACAGGACAGAGAACTGTATCAGTTAAAGCAAAAGGAAGCTGGGAAGGCAGTCAGAACAGCAAAGGCCCAAACCGAGGAAAAGATAGCCAACTCAGTTAAGAAGGGGGATAAAACCTTTTATAGGTACATCAGGGAGCGAAGGAAGACGAAGGGAGGGATAGTGAGGCTTAATAAAGGGGAAGGAGGGAGGGTGGGCAGAGGGTGACTGTGAAAAGGCAGAGATACTAAACAAATATTTTTGCTCAGTATTTACAAAGGAAGAGGGGGAGGTACCTAAAACAAACAGTAGAAACACTCTCGATACAGAAGTTGATACCAGCCCATTTACAGAAGTAAGGGTTCTGAAAGAACTCTTAAAACTGAAGGTGGACAAAGCAATAGGGCCTGATGGGATTCATCCCAGAATTCTAAAAGAACTAAGGGTAGAACTAGTGACACCACTGACTACCCTCTTTAACAAATCATGGGAGGATGGGGTGGTACCTGAGGACTGGAGGAGGGCAGATGTGATTCCCCTTCACAAAAGTGGGAGCAAGACAGAAGCAGGAAACTATAGACCTGTTAGTTTAACCTCAGTGATAGGGAAAATGATGGAATCACTTCTAAAGGAAAGAATTGTCGAGTATCTAGAGTCCAGAGGGGCACAGGACCCTAGGCAGCATGGATTCACAGCGGGAAGGTCATGCCAGATAAATCTGATAGATTTCTTTGACTGGGTGACCAAAGTAGTTGATCAGGGAGGGGCTGTGGAAATGGCCTACCTAGACTTTAGCAAGGCATTTGACACAGTCCCACACAAAAGATTAATATACAAGTTAGCCAGCCTGGGAGTGGGTCCCAAGATGACAGCCTGGGTAAAGAATTGGCTGGAGAATAGGACACAGAGAGTAATAGTAAATGGAGTCCACTCTGAAAAAAGGGGGGTTAGTAGTGGGGTACCGTAGGGTGCAATATTAGGACTGGTCCTCTAATGTCTTTATGAGTTTACATTGCAGAGGGACTGAAGGAAAAGTATGTCTCTTTGCAGATGACACAAAGATCTGCAACAGAGTTGATGCACAAGGTGGAGTGGAAAGGATAAGAAGGGACTTGGCAAGGTTAGAGGAATGGTCAAATGTATGGCAGCTTAGATTCAATGCTAAGAAGTGCAAGGTAATGCACCTGGGAAACAAAAACCGAGGGGAAGAGTACACAGTGGGGGGTGAGATACAACAACAACAACAAAAATGGAAAGGGACCTGGGGGTAGTCATATCAGATGACCTAAAGGTGGGCAAGCAATGTGAGAGGGCAGCAAAGAGGGCTGAGGGAATACTGGGATGCATAGGGAGAGGCATCACCAGTATAAAACAGGAAGTTATTATCCCTCTGTACAGACAGCTAGCGAGACCCCATCTGGAGTACTGCGTGCAGTTCTGGAGACCCAGTCTCCACAAAGACATAGACAGGATGGAAGCTGTCCAGAGGAGGGCAACTAAAATGGTGCAGACCAGAAGACATATGAAGAGAGACTTAAGGAGCTTAATATGTATAGCCTCGAGGAAAGGAGGGAGAGGGGGGACATGATAGAAACTTTCAAGTACCTCAAGGGAATCAACAAAGTCCAAGAGGGTAGCATCTTTTAAAAAGAGGTGCAAGAGCACAAGGTACAATTTGAAGAAGAGGGGGCAGCCAGAGGTAATTTAAGGAAATATTTTCACAGAGAGGGTTGTGGATGTATGGAACGCCTTCCAGAGGAGGTTGTGAGACAAAAACAGTGGTGGAATTCAAGCATGCATGGGACAGTCATAAGGCAATTTAGCGGTGGGGTAGGAAGAAGTAGGCTGCTAGTTAACTAGGATCTGCAGCTTATCCATCAGGTAGGGAAATGGGCAGACTGGGTGGGCCAAGCGGTCCTTATCTGCTGTCAAATTCTATGTTTTTATGTTTCTATACACATGTCCCCTCTCAGACACCTATATTCCAATGTGAACATCCCCAAGTCATCCAATCTGACCTCATAGTCCTGGTCCCTAGCATCCGCTACCAACCTGGTAGCCCTCCTCTGAACCCTCTCCAACCTTCCTACATCCAACCTGTAACCAGGTGACCAGAACTGTGCACAATACCCCAACTGCGGCCTCACCAGTGCTCTGAAGAGAGGCACAACTACTTCCCTTTTCCTACTCTTTATATGTTTCTTGATACTGATCAGAGTACCAGTAGCGGACTTTATAACCTGACTGCAATGCTGGTGAAACTTGAAACCGCTTGTCACTTTAACACCCAAATCTCTTTCCTCCACTACTTTACCCAATTTATGTCCATTTAAAAAGTAATCAGCTTTATTATTTTTTTCCCAAAGTGCATTACTATGCATTTGTCAGTGTTAAAGGATAACTTCTTTTCCCTTGCCCAACTTTCCATTTTGAGTAAGGCTTTTTGCAACTTTGCTACATCCTCACCATTTCTGATAGTAACGCCAATTCTAGTGCCATCTGCAAATTTGATTTCCCAGACATCCTCTCCTCCAGATAATGAGTGTATATAAATATTAAACAAGCAGGGCCCCAGAACAGATCCCTGGGGGACTCCACTCTCCACTCCCAACCAATCAGAGTAAACTCCTTTTAAACAAACCCTCTGCTTTCTCTCACTCAACCATGCCTTTTCCCAGGTTGTAATATACCCCTGTATTTTATGTTCAGTCAGAGGATCAGTCAATTCACTGTGTGGGACTTTGTCAAACGCCTTAGAAAAATCCAAGAACACCACATCCCCAGAGGCACCCACATCCAATGCCCTCCTCACATGCTCATTAAACTCCAAGAGATTAGTTTGACATGATAACCCCTTTTTAAAACCATGTTGAGCATCATCACAATCCCCTACTGTATTCTGAAACTCCACTATTTGATCCTTTACAATAGATTCCAACATTTTCCCCAGGACAGCAGTCAAGTTAACAGGCCTATAGTTACCCACCTCCTGTCTAGTTCCCTTTTTACGTTCACTTGCCTGCATGTGCAAGAAACGTCTTGGGAGAATGGGACACTTTGGAGGTGTGCCCCTTCTCTGCAATCCCCTGCTCCATTGAGCAGGCGTGGCAGTCCTGCACAAATTGGACGCGGTGCTGTGTATGACAGCGGTGGTCTTCTCTTCAAAGAAAACCACTGCTGTGTGTTTGCACCATGTCACGCCACCCCCCCAAATCTTTGCTGCCATGCTGGGAGCCCATCCCAGCATAGCAAACATCCCGCGTCATCTGCCGACGGGGGTGCCCAATCCTCGTCGCTCCACGGCCCCCAGCCATCCTTCTGCCACGCTTAGGAGCCCACCCCAGCATGGCAAGCGTCCCGCATCGTCTGCTGGCGGGTGCCCAATCCCCGTCGGCTCCACGGACCCCAGCCATCCTTCTGCTACCGCCAGAGCCCACACCCCAGCATGGCAAACATCCCGTGTCATCTGCCGTGGCCAGGGGTGCCTAATCCCCATTGGCTCCACGCCCCTCAGCCATCCTTCTGCCATGCTGGGAGCCCATCCCAGCGTGGTAAACGTCCCACGCCGCTCTTTTTGTTTTTAAACCTGTAAATTAAAAATGGTCCCACGGTGCTTCTCCCAGCTCCTCCCACAACCCAGACCACCCACTGCTAATCTGTCTCCCCACACACCCTCACCCCATACTTACCCCTGGAGCTTGGTACGACGATCTTCGGTGGACTGGGAACACGTCTGCACTCTTCAAAGCCGACCTCGAACTGATGAAATGCCGGTAAGCTGTATAATGGGCTAGATAGGGGGGTTTCAATTTTATTGCATATCTCAGGCATTTTTTGGAATTTTTGCACCAAATTTTCAACATGGGGTTTTTGGGACCCCTTGTCATGAATGATGTCACTGTCATGGCGTTATTCAGGTCTGAAGGGTGATTTCACGGTCACTGCGCCGAAATCACCTTTCAGGCCCTAATAATGCCATGACAGTGACATCATTCAGCAGAAGGGGCCCCAAAACCCCATGTTGAAAATCTGGTGCAAAAATTCCAGAAGAATGACTTTACGAGCGCATGCTATGCAGCTCCTACTCAGGCTCTAAGTTTGCGAATTTTCAATATTTTCACTCCAGATTTTCAATACATTGCCATTTTACCACACCTCCTTATGAGCAGTACAGCTGTCATTTTTCACATCCTGCCCAAAACGTGTTTCCGCACATGTAGCGCACAATGGCGCTGTCGGTGTGCAAAATCAATGTATGGGACACATTAAGAAAATTATCATGACACTGTTCATTAGCAGAGGTCTTAAAATGGCTATGTTGAGAATTTGGGGAAAAAATTCCTAAAAATGACTGTTTTACGAGCTTGTGTTGCACAGTTCCTACGCACGCTCATAGGTTTGCGAATTTTCAATATTTCCATTCCAGATTTTCAACACTGCCATTTTACCACACCTTCTTATGAGTAGTACAGCTGTCATTTTTCACATCTCACCCAAAACGTGTTTCCGCCTATGTAGCGCACAATGGCGTAGTCGGTGTGTGAAATCAATGTATGGGACATATTAAGAAAATTACAGTGACACTGTTCATGAGCAGAGGTATTAAAATGGCTATGTTGAAAATTTGGTGAAAACATTCCTAAAAATGACTGTTTTACGAGTGTGCGTTGTGCAGTTACTACGCACTCTCATACGTTTGCGAATTTTCAATATTTTCACTCCAGATTTTCAACATTGCCATTTTACCACACCTCCTTATGAGCAGTACAGCTGTCATTTTTCACATCCTGCCTAAAACGTGTTTCCGCCCATGTAGCACACAATGGCGCAGTTGGTGTGCGAAATCAATGTATGGGACACATTAAGAAAATCACAGTGATGCTGTTCATTAGCAGAGGTCTTAAAATGGCTATGTTTAAAATTTGGTGAAAAATTCCTAAAATGACTGTTTTACTAAGCGTAGCTAAGTTCCTAAGCATGCTCGTAAGTTCGCGAATTTTCAATATTTGCACTCCAATGACTTCCAAATACCTAAACAGCACATAGAAGCAAGCAACATTCGGTATTGACAAATGCTTGTACTTTGTCACTGATTTTTTTTAAGCCATGTCCAAGTGCCAAATACCACTGCAAATACCTGCAAGCGAACGTTCGGCATTGACAAATGCTTGCTATAAATAGGGATCACATTTGCCTTTCGCCAAACCTCAATCACCTCCCCGTTATCCAAAGATTTTTGAAACAATGCTGTTATAGGGTCTGCCAATTATGTTGCCAATTCCCTAAGAACTCTAGGATGAATTCCATCTGGTCCTTGAGATTTATTCGGGTCCAGGTGCTTTAGTCTACCCTCAATATCATTTTTATTTAAAACAATTTTATAATCAATTTTAGTCAGATGATCTCTGTTATTTTTTGACTTATTATTAAATATTGATGAAAAATAAGTATTGAAAAGCCCTGCCATAGCTTGGCAATCCTCATCTAATTTACTATCTTGGTCCTTAATGGGCCCCACTGTATATCTAGTTAATAATTGGTTACGTTCCTTTTGTGCACTGAGAAATATTGGTTTTATGGATAATTCAAGAACATTTCAAAGTAGAGCAATGTACAAATATGATGGTTTCTATTTAAACAGAGCAGGTACTAGGGCCCTGGGGAATAAGTTAAATTAGGTGATCCACTTTCACTTAAACTGGAAGCTAGGGGGCAGGATTCTACAACCGTAAGGGCAGCAAAAGAAACTAGTCTGCATAACACTAAGTCTGATAAATGGACTCTGGTGTTGTTAAATGCAAGAAGCTTAGTATCTAAAATTGATGAATTTCAGGATATGCTAATAACCAATAACTTAGATATTGCATTAGTGACAGAAACTTGATGGGACAAACTTGATTGTTGGGGGAAAAAACATTACAGGTTATCAACTATTTGCTGGATACAGAACCCACAAAAGAGGAGGTAGAGTAGCTTTATATATTAGAGACTATCAACTTTGAACAAGAAATAATTTACTTAGAAAATGTGGAAATTATATGGGTCAAAATAATGCATAAATTCAAAACTAAAACAAGATTAGGGCCCGAACGGTAGTTCCATGCAGTGACCGTGAAATCACCCTTCAGGGCCTAGTAACACCATGGCAGTGCCAGAATTCATGAGGAGGGGTCTCAAAAACCCCATGTTGAAAATTTGGTGCCAAAATTCCAAAAAATGTCTGAGATATGCATCAAAGTTGAAAAAACCCTATTTATTCCATTATACGGCTTACCGGCATTTCTTCAGTTTACGGTCGGCTTTGAAGAGTGCAGACGTGTCCCCGTCCACTGAAGATCATCTCGCCAGCCTCTGGAGATAAGTATGGGGTGAGGTGGGGGTGGATGTGAGTGGTGGGCGGGTTGGGGGCAAGACAATCAACAAGGGACCTTTTTTTCTTTTCAGGCATTGTTGTCTTTTAGGAGGATGAGCGTGGGACTTGTGCCACGCTGTAGTGAGCTCCCAGTGTGGCAGATGGAAGATTTTTGGGGGGGACAGTGGAGCTGACAGAAGATTGGGCACCTCCGTTGGCCATACAGATGTGTGCCACACTGCGGTGGGCTCCCAGTGTGGCAACTGGAAATCTGTTTCTTTTGGGGGGGTTTAATTGAGCCGACGGGGGATTGGGCACCCCCGTTGCCTCCTCCCAGAAAGATAGTCCTAGGAAAAGTTCACTTCAAACTGAATTTATGTTCCAGGAAGAGAAAGCAGAGATGTATACAAGCAGGATTGCTGGCAATATGCTAATCAACACTATCTTATCACTGCTCACTGAAGCGGAGCTCTCCCTTTCAACTGTAATGCACTGCATTTTCAGCTGCTGTCATAGACAGCTGCAGCATTCATTGGTGAACTGTGGCCGCGTCTGCAAACACACTAACTGAATTGGAAGACAGGGTGCCACACTTTCAAAAACTCGGATGATGGCACTATGTTTCCTGCACATGCGTGCAAGCAAACATAACAAGCATTTGTCAATGCCGAACGTTCGCTTGCAGGTATTTGCAGTGGTATTTGGCATGTATGGTGCTGTACCCTAATGCCCTGTGCGATTGCTGGTATTTGCACAATAAATTGTCAGCATGACCTTTTGTTACCCCCATTGTGCGCTACATAGGCGGAAACATGTTTTGGGCAGGATGTGAAAAATGACAGCTGTACTGCTCATAAGGAAGTGTGGTAAAATGGCAGTGTTGAAAATCTGGAGTGGAAATATTGAAAATTTGCAAACCTAGGAGCGTGCGTCGGAACTGTGCAATGCACGCTTGTAAAACAGTGATTGTTAGGAATTTTTTCACCAGATTGTCAACATTGGCATTTTAAAACCTCTGCTAATGAACAGTGTCACTGTGATTGTCTTACTGTGTGCCATACATTGATTTTGCACACCGACTGCGCCATTGTGCACTACATGGGCGGAAACATGTTTTGGGCAGGATGTGAAAAATGACAGCTGTACTGCTCATAAGGAGGTGTGGTAAAATGGCAATGTTGAAAATCTGGAGTGAAAATATTGAATTAAGATACTTACGAAAGGCATGAGGAACTGCACAATGCACGCTCGAAAAACAGTTATTTTTAGGAATTTGTTCACCAAATTTTCAACATAGCCATTTTGAGATCTCTGCTCATGAACAGTGACACTGTGATTTTCTTAATGTGTCCCATACACTAAGTTCACACAGCGAATGTGCCATTGTGCGCTACATGGGTGGAAACACATTTTGGGCAGGATGTGAAAAATGACAGCTGTACTGCCCATAAGGAGGTGTGGTACAATACCAATGTTGAAAATCTAGAGTGGAAATATTGAAAATTCACAAACCTACGAGCGTGCGTGGGAACTGTGCAACGCATGCTCGTAAAACAGTCATTTTATTTTTTCACCAAATTTTCAACATTGCCGTTTTATAACCTCTGTTAATGAACAGTGTCACTGTGATTTTCTTACTGTGTCCCATACATTGATTTCGCACACCGACTGCGCCATTGTGCGCTACATGGGCAGAAACACGTTTTGGGCAGGATGTGAAAAATGACAGCTGTACTGCTTATGAGGAGATGTGGTAAAATGGCAATGTTGAAAATCTGGAGTGAAAATATTGAAAATTCGCAAACTTACGAGCGTGCATAGGAACTGTGCAACGCAGACTCGTAAAACAGTCATTTTTAGAAATTATTTCACCAAATTTTCAACATAACCATTTTAAGACCTCTGCTCATGAACAGTGTCACTGTGATTTTCTTAATGTGTCCCATACATTGATTTCACACACTGACTGCGCCATTGTGCGCTACATGGGCAGAAACACGTTTTGGGTGAGATGTGAAAAATGACAGCTGTACTACTCATAAGAAGGTGTGGTAAAATGGCAATATTGAAAATCTGGAGTAGAAATATTGCAAATTTGCAAACCTACGAGCGCATATAGGAACTGCGCAACGCACGCCAGAACATGTTTTTTTGATTATACCACTTTCAACATGGGTGTTTGGGATTCCCTTCATGAAAGATGTCACTGTCATGGTGTTATTCAGGCTCTGAATGGTGATTTGCCACAGTGATCGTAAATCACCCTTCGGGCCCGAAAACGACATGACAGTGACATCATTCATGAAAAGGGTTCCCAAAAACCCCATGTTGAAAAATTTGGCAAAATTCCAAAAATGCCTGAAATATGCAATAAAGTTGAAACCTCCTATTCAGCCCATTATACAGCTTACTGGCATTTCCTCCGTCAGGGTCGCTTTGAAGAGTGCAGACGGTTCCCGTCCACTCAAGATCATTGTGCCGGAGTCCAGGGGTAAGTATGGGGTAAGGGTGTGTGTGGTGATGGTGTCCAGTGGTGGTGCGGGTTGTGGGAGGGGGGACTGGGAGATGTGCGGGACCTTGCTTACAGGTAAAACAAAAAACGATGATGTGGGACATTTGCCACACTGGGGTGGGCTCTCAGCATGGCAGAAGATGTGGGGGGTGCTGAGGAGCCGAGGGATTGGGCACCCCGCCAGCAAACCACGTGGGGGCCGAGGAGCCGACGGGGATTGGGCACCCCGCCAGCAAAACAAAAGCAGACATTTGCCATGTTGGTTGGGCTCAGCTTGGCAGCAGGATGGTTGGGGCCGTGGAGCTGACGGGATTGGCCACCCCTGGCCGGCTAAATAACATTTGCCATGCTGTGTGGGCTCCAGCGTGGCACCAAAGCTTTGGGGCGGCGCGGACGGCGTGGGGATGCGTGACGCGAGGGCGGGGCGGTGTGATGCGGTGCTCGGTATGGCAGCGGTGGTTTTCTTTGAAGCAGAAGACCACCGCTGTCATGCAGAGCTCCCGTGCTCGTTGGTGCAGGACCGCCACGCCTGCTCAACACAGCACTGGATTGAAAGGGAGAGGCACACCTCCAAAGTGTGCTACTCTCCCAAAACATTCCTTGCGCATGCGTGCAAGTGAACATAAAAAGGGTCCTACCACAAACCAGCCAACTTTAGACCAATTAGCCTGACTTCTATAGTGGGCAAAATATTTGAAGGCGTTCTGAAAGAACACATTTTAGCACATTTAACATTGCGTGGATTAACTGATGAAATTCAACATGGATTTACAAAAACAAGATCCTGTCAGACTAACTTGTTAACCTTTAATGAAAAAGTGAACAAAGCCTTGGATATGGGGAAGGCAGTGGATGTTGTGTTGCTGGATATTTCTAAGGCATTCGATAAATTGCCACACGAAGAACTGATTGGGGTACTGCTTAGTATCAATCTACCTATTAATATAGTTAACTGGGTTGGGGCGTGGCTGAGGGATAGGAAGCAGAGGGCTGTTGTTAAAGGGGTGATGTCAAATTGGGAAGAGGTTACGAGTGGAGTGCCTCAGGGATTGGTGCTGGGCCCATGTTTATTCAACATATATGTATCCTCTATTAAATGCATATTCCCTAACATGTGGATGAGCAAGTTTGCAGATGACTGTAGGATGGGGGCATTGTAAGCACTGTTAGTGAAATCCAAAATGTACAAAAAAGCCTAAACCTGTTAATACAGTGGACAGGGCAATACAAACTTGAACTGAATTTAGACAAATGCGTGGTGATGCATTTTGGTAAAGGTAATATTAATTATAATTACACTCGGGGTGGAAGTGTACTTCACAAAACAGTGACTGAAAGAGATATGGGGGTGAGAGTAACAAATGATTTAAAGTTTAGTACTCACTGTACTCTGGTTGTCGAAAAAGCAAGTCAGGTATTAAATTGTATTTTTAGACATATAGGCAGTAGGGACAGAAGGGTAATCTTACCCCTTTATCAGGCATTGGTGAGGCAACACCCTGAGTACTACGGGCAGGTATGGTCCCCATACAACAAGGCAGATATCAGAACGTAGGAGGGGGTTCAAAGAAGAGCAACAAAAATAATTATAGGATGTGAGAAATTAACATACCAGGAGAGATTACATAAATTTGGAATGTTCTCCTTACAATACAGACGGTTAAGAGGAGATATGTGTATAATATTCAGGGCCTTTCAAGATAAACATCTGAGGGAAAATCTAGGACTAATAACAAGAAAGATCTACCTTTTTGAACCTAGAGGTCATAGGATGCAATTAGAACAAGACAAATTGAATACCTTAAAAAGCAAAAAATGGTTTAGCCAGAGAGGGGTTCAATTTTGGAATGCTTTACCAGGTGAATTGGTTATGAGCAAAACTATGGAGACATTTAAAAAAAGGTCTTGATAGATTTTATTTGAGTAATAAATTAAGTTAATGTAATCAAACCTGGCAAGGAATAAGGACGCAAGTCTATGTAAGCTTGAAAACCTATGAAAGCTATGAAATGGGGGTTCCCGAAAAGTCTTCCTTGAGCTTGCCTAAATGCTCACTGCCAGGCTGGTGTCCTGTGTTTTAACAGTTTAAATGTGATTGCCAGAGAGTGCCTGTGTAGCCTCTGTGTAGTGTCTCTTTAAGAGCTGCCTGGATTGCCGTCATAATTAATCTGAGAGGGAGCTCTGTTAGAAGATGTGCTTGTTTGCTGATCATCTGTTAGAGTAGTAATAATATTGCAGTTTGTTCTAACCTGCCTTCTTTGCAGCATGGACAGTTCTGTCTGTTTCTATCATCTTGGTCCTGGACTGCAGAATGGGCCAATCAGTACATTTGGGACTCTAAAATGGAGCCTGCCTACAGGGGCTTGGTGGGGCCAAAACTTGTAGGAATTGTAGTTTTGGGTTTTTGGCGCCTAAAATATCCTGGAGAGGGAGCCCTTGTTGTGACTGATAGACAGATCAGCCAACCAAACCTTTTGGATCTTGGGGAAAGTCCCACACTGCTTGCAGCTTCAGTTAGATCTGAGTTGGGAAGTAAAGAAGTAACAGCTCAAGATAGTTCAAGCAGCAATCCATAGTGGATTCACATGGGAGAACTGTGGAAAGAACTGAGTTTGGCCTGCATGCCTGCCTGCTGTTCCTGAGAGGGAACTTGTGTTTTTTTTCGGACTGAATCCAAACTTGGAGAGCGAATTAAGCCACTGAATTGTGACCAGGCTTTAACCTGAAGAAGACTGAAGATTTGCTGAATGCGATCAGCTTGTCAGGACTTCCAGTTACCTCTGAACTCTTGGTTTGTGCAGAGATTCTGTAATTGTAACCGGAGAGCCATTTGCCTGGTACAGTGGAAGTTCCTTACATGTGAATGTGCTGTGTGCTTATAGTGGGTTGTGATTTGGTTCCCCACTGTGTGTCTGAACTGTGTTTTGCTTGCTGGAGGGTGTATTCAGCTCCATGGACTGAATCTGCATCCATTTCCATTTGCCTGGGCCCTGGTACACTGGCCCAGCCAGGATACCTGCTACGCAGAGAAAGTCATCGACGAGAGACCGGCCTGGGGATCAGCCCCCTGCTCAACGCCTTGAACAGGATCGACGCCTCAGTGATTTTTGTGGGCCCTGCTTCTCTGTGTACTCCAGCTCAACAGCCTGCAGTCTCGATTTCATCCTGCCTCTGTCCGGTATTGGGTATCGTGAGTAAACATCAGGGTAGCTCCCTGCAACAACAGCTAAATCTAAAAGTGTTGTCATCTGATTGTCTTGTTGCCTTTTCTTTCATGAACTGAGCCCTCTAGCTCTGGATTACAAATAGTGTGTGCTGTGCATGTTGCTTTCTTCCATCACAGGGTCCCAACCAGCTGCAACATTCCTGGCTAGCCCACGGTTTTCCTACCTGGGTACCCAGAGTGTGTGACTGTGTAGGGACTCTGAACTGCATGCATAACTGTCTGATTAATATAGATTTCAAGCAAATCAACCTGATTACACCCCTCCCTTGTTCAAGTCCCCTGAATAAATCAGATTTAACTTTGTTTGCATTTAACCTGAATGTGGTTCCAGTTTGTGCTAAGAGTATTGTACTGTTGTTATTTGCTGTGCTTAACTTTGTTTTACAGGGAGTCCCCAGGGTCAAGCTAGAGGAACCAGTCCTGGTAAGTGCAAACAGTGTGAGTAATTTCCTGGTGAATAAGTGTCATTGTGAAAGTGATTATTGTGTACTGTTCAGGCCACTAGAAGGAGAAAAGGGGGGTAACAGTGTCCTGGAGGGCTGTGCCCAGGTCAGCTTGACCACTACCATACCTGACCTGCGGGTGGAGGCACCGTATCAGAACCTAAGCTCCATAACCTGCAACTAGCCAAGCAGGCAGGGGTAGTAGCCCTTGGGATAGCACCACCTAGGGGTTACACTTGGCTGTAGTTGCTAAAAGGGAAAGAATAAAAGAACAGACAGCCCTCGAAGAAAACATTTTTAACTTGGAAGCAAACATAAGATAGCCCTAGATGAGCTGGTGAGAAAATAACTGGAGAGGCAGACAACCATGTTGAACAAGCTGTTGGATGACAGAACTGAAGGGGCACTGCGATACTTGAGGCAGAGGTATTACGAGGCGGGCAATAGAGCCGGAAAGTTACTCACCTGACAACTGTGTAGAGAAGTGGTGGTTAGGGTGGTACTGAAGATTAGACACAACCAAGGGTCCACAACATATGACTACGACCCCCAGAAGATCTTGCAACACTTTCAAGTATTTTATAAAAAATGGTATCAGGGAGAAAAGATAGAAGATTTCACAGGGAAATTGAACACATTTGTTAATAAATTAACAATGCCAAAATTGATTGAGCCTCAAAGGGAGATGCTTAAGACCCAAATATCCCAGCAGGAGATAGTAGTGACTATTAAACAGCTAAAGAGAGGAAAGGTGCCAGGCCCAGGTGGGTTCCCCACAGAATTTTACAAGACCATTGTGAAAGAGCTTGTCCCTCACATGGTAGAGGTGTGCAGAGCTGTGCAGGAGGGGCAGGGAGCCCCGCCATCCTCTCAGTATGCACAGATTTCAGTTATCCACAAAGCAGGGAAGGACCCCATCCTCTGTTGATCGTACCGACCTATCTCCTGCTTAATGTTTATCACAAAATGTTTACATCTATACTGGCCAAAGAGACTGCCGGGGGTAGTGGGGTTCCTAGTCCACCCGGACCAGACGGTGTTCATTAAGGGAAGGCTGATCCATGACAACATTCGTCGCCTACTGAACTTAATAGAATGGCAACAAAAAATAAAAGAACCCACTGTGGTAATTTTCATGGATGCCAAAAAAGCCTTTGACCAGGTGGACTGGGGATTCCTCTTTAAGACCCTACAGGTGATAAGACTGGTGAGCAAGTTCAGAGATAGCATGGGTGCTCTATACGCCACCTCACAAGTCACGGCGTGAGTCCGTAGGATAACTTCTTGTCGATTTCACTTATAGAGAGATACAAGGCATGGTTGCCCGCTCTCTCCCCTCCTCCTTGCCTTGTGCATTGAGCTGTTAGCAGTGGCCATCTGAAACAATGAGACAATAAAGGGCATTCAAGTGGGAGGCAGGGAACATGAAATCTCCCTGTATACCGACTGCACCCTCTTCTTCCTTTCATCTCCTCAGACCTCGATGCCAGCACTTCTTGAGGAGCTAGGGGGCTAGGGTCTAATTTCAGGTTATAAGGTCAACCTTGAAAAGTCTGAGGCTGTTAAGATGAGAGGTCAGTTAGCTAGAGAGGGGCTGACCAATTTTTAAATTCAAATGGGCGGCAAAAAATGTGGTGCAGTATCTGGGGGTCAAAATATCGCCCCAGAGAAATTTACCGTTCGACCTAAACTACTCAAAACTATGGGGAGAGATACAGGCTGACATAAACAGATGGTACACCCTGCCCCTAACGTTAGGAGAGAGGACAGACACCTTCAAAATTAATATTCTCCCCTGTCTTTTATTCTTGTCCCAGGCCCTGCCTATTACAATCCCAGCATCCTTCTGGAAAATGGTAAACAAATCTATAATGAAGTTTGTTTGGAGAGGAGGGAGACACAGAGTGTCAGCAAAAGTCCTATCCTTGCCTAGAGAAAGGGGACGACTGGCAATGTCTGACTTACAGTTATACTACTATGCAGAACAACTGGCCCTGGTAGTTACCTGAGTAAAGCACTTGAAGAGGCAATATAGCGCAGTGGTCTAAGGCTCTGAGCTGAAAATCTGGTGACATCCAGCAGACCAGACCTGGGTTTGAATCCCACAGCTTCCACTTGCATACTGTGTGACCCTGAGCAAGTCACTTAACCTCCTTGTGCTCCCAGGTCGCTCCTGTAAAAAAGCTTTCAGCTTAGTGTGCTATACCTGGTTAAACAACTAAATAAAAAAAAAAATTAAAGCAGAGTACTGACTCAGGGTGGAGGGAGTTTGAAGTGAACCAGACTGTTAGTACCCCCCTTTTTGTGTTGCCGCATGCCACCTTTACAGCCTGGATATGGAATGAGATCCATAATCCATGGACTAGGCTAACATTGAGAATTATAGCTAAAGCTAGAACCCTCACAGACACACCTAATGAGGTAGGTCCCCTAACCTTGATAGTAGAGATGCAGCAAATTTAAATTTCACTGGCGAAGTGAACACGAAGTGGGCACTTCGCGTTGTCACTCCGCTTCGTGGAGTTGCCAGCATGAAATGCCCACTTCACCTTGTTATTATTACTTCGCGTTGTCATTCCGCCTTAAGGTGAAGTAAGGTGGAGTGACAACAATATTGGCAGCCCCCCACACACACAGTCACTAGAATTAATGTGCATCCCCAAAATGCTACTGTTGTCTTGTCTCCAGAAAATCCCCCAGTGCTGACAAAATGAAATGAGAGAGTAACAAGAAATGCAAAGTCTCCCAGAATTAATGGCACACTCAGTCATCAGGGCAGTTGTCAGACAAAGTCACCAGAATTAATGTTCATCCCCAAAATGCTACTGTCTTGTGTCCATAAAACTCCCCACTGCTGACGAAGTGAAATGAGAGTGTAACAAGACATGCAAAGTCTCCCATCTTAGAGATGCAGCAAATTAAAATTCCACCGTGAAGTGCCTGTGAAGTGGGCACTTTGCATTGTCACTCCGCTACAGTAGTAGCCACAGACATTGCCAGCTATTTCCAGATATTTCGCAAAATTTCTAAAGAGTTTCTCTCTGCTGCCCCTACTGTGGAAATGGAGAAAGCATGAGATATTTCTGGAAATATCACAGAAATTTGGGGAAATAGCTGGCAGTGTCTGTGGCTACTACTGAGTGGCCAGATTGAAATACCCACTTCGCCTTGTTATTGTGATTGAGACTTCTCGTTGTCATTCCACCTTAATCTGAAGTGAGGAGTGACAACAATATTGACAGCCCCCGGGCCCCCACACATCACATGGCTTACAGTACTGTAACTCACATGCTGTACAGGAACGTGAATGCCTACAGCTGTAGTTCCCCGATGGCAATGACCTGTATCACAAAACTCCCCAATTTGAAAACTCATGTCAATGAGTACAGTGGTGAAGTCTGGAGAGATACTACAAAATAGGCTTACATGGTGCAAGTAACTAGTAAAAAATGATTTTTGTGATGTGGGATCGTGACTGCATTTGTGACCGTGAAATATGAATTTATTTTTCTCGGACTTGGAGCTGATGAGCGTATTGGGAACGCGGGCTGTTCACAAAACTCACCAGCTTGAAAACTCGTATCAGTGGTGAAGCTTGGAGAGATACTACAAAACATTAATTTTGTGATTCGTGACGTGATCGTGAATTGTGTGCACCACACCAGTATTCTGAAGAGAAGTCAAAGAAACAACTGTGACTTAAGTAACAGATGGAGATTGGGCCCTAAAGAGATGCAAATGCACAGACAGATTAAGATTGCGCTGCGCACTGAAGAGATGCAGACATAAAGGCACAACAACAACACCTAACCAGTGCTCATCATCAGAAATCCAAATTTAGAAAAGAATACCTTTTGCCATTTTGGGGGCAGTGCATGGCAGTAACAGTCCTTTACTAACAGTAAAGATACCACAAGTAGTACAAAAAATTAATGCGGGTGCAGTGGATAGCAGGTTCATACTGCTGCAGTTACTGTGTGGCACAATAAATGATATCTGATTTAATGGCACGCATGCATCGTGCGTGCGCACACACACACACACTACAAGTAATGCGTAGCAAATTGAAATCCTTTAGTAATACAACCAAATGTTTTAAACAAACTGAAATTATACACTGCTGCACCACAACAGTCAGCAAAAAAATGCCAAGAATTACTGAAAATATTACTGTGTGTACATTAACACAGTTATACAAGAAAAATATAACCAAAACAGAAAGACTGCCTTTTTCTCCCAGTTAACCTACCTACACCACAGATGCGCTCCTCCCCCAAAGCACACTTCACAGTACACAGACTGACTGTTCTAAATTAACATTCAAAATCCACACACACCAATAAACATTCGATGATATGAGCACAGGAGGGTTTCCTACAATTGATGTACTAAATTTTGAGCAAAAAAATGGCTCAAAAAGGCTTTTTTAACAGCTTTTAGAGGATTTGAATGGCAGAGCTTTGAGAGGAAACTGTCTCCATCTTCCACTACACACATACTACACAGAACTGAGGCTGTGCAGAACAATCTAGAGCCCATGTGACCTGCAATCCCATGAAGCACTGCAAATTCGCTTTGGAACTCAATAACAAGGTGCAGTGATGCGAAATACATTGATTTCAGTGTTACTTCGCCTTAAAATTGGTGGAGAAGTGGTTTGGGGAAGGAGGAGTAACGCAAAGTCATTGTTTTCAATGAACTTCGCGTTCCCCATTATGACGTGAAGTACTCCGCTTCACGTTGCAGAGCACTTCGCGTATTCTGTGTTACTACGCATATCACTTCACGGAGCGAATTTAGCCCACTTTGCTCACCACTACTAGCAGTAGAATGTTAGGAGATTCAGTCAGTTTGGTAGAGAGACTCAGGAGAGTGAGGATTGCTGCTGAAGGCAGCTCCTCAGACTTAGCTCTGAAAGAGAGCGCTACTTAAGGAGAAGGGGTAGTGTGGTGTCAGCGTGGCTCAGTTGGTAGCACATCCGCCTCTGGACCAGAAGGTCGTGGGTTCTCGTCCCACACCGGGATTGGACTTGCACCTAAAAATCGCTGGCATCCGAGTGCAGTATTGGGGGATGCTGTACTGCTGGGATGTGCCGTCCTTCGGATGAGATGTTAAACCGAGGTCCCTTCTGCCCATCCTGGTGTTGTCCTGGTGGGTGTCCAGGTGGAAGTGAAAGAACCCAGGGCACTCTTTGCAAAGAGTAGGGAACATTCCCGGTGTCGTGGCCAACATTACCCTTCTTATAAAACTGGTTCATACAATTATCCAGGCTGTGTGTGGGTGATGATGTGTGATATGGCTGCCACCACACATTCAGTCACTTCACTTCCAATCTAGCATTGCTTGTAAAGCGCTTTGGATGTATGAAAAGTGCTATATAAATACTGATTCTTCTTCTTCTTCTTCTTCTTCTCACCCTAGAGAAGAACACAGAAGACCAGTGAAGGAAGTGGTAGAGACCGTTCCTAGAAAGTTTTCCAGTGCCCCATCCCCGAGGGATGGGGGGAATTTCAGGATTCAGGGGCAATCCCCTGGTCCAGCCTGGAGAGTGGTGAAGCTGCCTAGATTCATTTGTTCTGTGAGCACCTGAGACTGTGTGTGGAGAAAAATCTCTGGGGCACCTGCATTCCTGTGGTGATTTTTTTCTCTGACAAAGGGACTCTGTTCACCAAGACTGTGTTTCGAGTAAAAGTGTCTGCCTACTGTGGGGTATGAGGGAGACTTGCCAAGTACAGACCTTTTAGACTGTATATGATTTAAAAACATCTGCAAAAGTGGGGGTCTAGAGTAAAGACATAGCCATATACAGAAGTTTTAATTTCATTACACCTGCGAGGTGTGAGAAGTAGAATGTTAAATGTGAAGTACATTTCAAGAGAGCATCTACAAGAGTGTTTCAGAGAAAGGTGTTATAACCAGATGAATGGCTGAGTATAAATATTGGAAGTAAAAGGTGGGAGACCCCTCCAGCTGGAGTAACCATGTTTACCTCTCCGGGTTTAGTTTGGGCACCTTTATTTTTTCTCAGTGCATTTGGCCAATGCCTGAGGAAACTACCCAGATGTGGGATTTTGGATTTTCAGTGAGCCAGAGAGTGCTCAGAGGTGGTAGGGAGCCACCAAGAATAATTCTTCATGATACATGAGAAAGTGTCCTAGTACTGGCTGGGGTGCCAAGTCAAGGGAAAGAAGAGAATTGTACCAGTTCTGGCCATGTGTGCCCAGATCCATTCAGAACCTCAGGGTTCACTGTGTGTGTACTCTGTACCTCAGTTATCTGCATTACCAATGAGAGTAGCCCTGTGGAGGTCCATCTTTGCTTTGTTTATTCTCTGTGTTATGTGAATAAAAGCCACACTCTAGAATCCCAACCTGTTTTTATGTTGCTTGCATGCATGTGCAAGAAACATAGTGCCATCATCGGAGATTTCGGAGGTGTGTGACCTCCTCCTCCAATTCAGTCAGTGTGTTGGCAGGTGCGGCCCCTTTAAGCCAATGCATTCTGGAACTGTCTATGACAAGCTCCAAAATGCAGTGGCATACAGTTGAAAGGGGGAGCTATGCTTCGGTGAGCACTGATAAGATATCGGCTGCTCACGCGCAGCTCCCCCCCACAGACACTCCATGCAGGCATGCGCGCCTTCGCTTCCCCAAGATGCACTTGTATAGCCGACGGGGTGCCCAATCCCCGTCGGCTGAGCTGCATCCCCCCCCAGTAGTAAGTGCCACGCTGGGAGCCCACCCCACCCCAGCATGGCAAGCGATCCTTTGGCCGACAGGGGTGCCCAATCCCCCGTTGGCTGAACGCCCCCCCCGTCCTTGTGCCATGATGGGAGCCCACCCCAGCGTGGCAACAAATGCCATGGCTGACGGGGGTGCCCAATCCCCATCGGCTGCATGCCCCCAACGTCCTTGTGCTAGCTGGGAGCCCACCCCAGCATGGCAAACGTCCCATGTAGTCATTTTTTTTTTTTAAACCTGTAAACAAAAACGGTCCCGCAGCACGCCTCCCAACCCCTCCCACAACCCGCACTCCACCCACGCGCACCCAGCCTCCCACACCCCTCACCCCATACTTACCTCCGACTCCAGCGCGATGATCTTCGTGGACCGGAACACGCCTGCACTCTTCAAAGCCGACCGCGAACTGAGGAAATGCGGTAAGCTGTATAATGGGCTAGATAGGGGGTTTTCAACTTTATTGCATATCTCAGGCATTTTTGGGAATTTTTGCACCAAATTTTCAACATGGGGTTTTTGGGACCCCTTCTCATGAATGATGTCACTGTCAAGGCGTTATTCGGGCCCGAAGGGTGATTTCTCAGTCACTGTGCAGTCACTGCACAAAATCACCCTTCAGGCCTGAATAATGCCATGACAGTGACATCATTCATGAGAAGGGGTCCCAAAAACCCCATGTTGAAAATTTGGTGCCAAAATTCCAAAAAATGACTGTTTTACGAGTGTGTGTTGCGCGGTTCCTACGCAGGCTCATAAGTTCGCGAAATTTCAATATTTTCACTCCAGATTTTCAACATTGCCATTTTACCACACCTTCATATGAGTAGTACAGCTGTCATTTTTCACATCTCACCCAAATTGTGTTTCCACCCATGTAGCGCACAATGGGCTAGGTGTGTGAAATCAATGTACTGGACAAATTAAGAAAATCACAGTGACACTGTTCATGAGAGAGGTCTTAAATGGCTATGTTGAAAATTGGGTGAAAAAATTCTAAAATGACTGTTTTGAGTGCGTTGCGCAGTTCCTACGCACGCTTATAAGGTTGCGAATTTTCAATATTTTCACTCCAGATTTCCAACATTGCCATTTTATCACACCTTCTTATGAGTAGTACAGCTGCCATTTTTCACATCTCACCCAAAATGTGTTTCTGCCCATGTAGCACACAATGGCGCAGTCGGTGTGCGAGATCAATGTATGGGACAAATTAAGAAAATCACAGTGACACTGTTCATGAGCTCAGGTGTTAAAATGGCTATGTTGAAAATTTGGTGAAAAAATTCCAAAAAATAACTTTTACGAGCAAGCGTTGTACAGTTCCTATGCACGCTTGTAAGTTCGAAAATTTTCAATATTTTCACTCCAGATTTCCAACATTGCCATTTTGCCACACCTTCTTATAAACAGTACAGCTGTCATTTTTCACATCTCACCCAAAACGTGTTTCTGCCCATGTAGCGCACAATGGCGCAGTCGGTGTGCGAAATCAATATACGGGATAAATTAAGAAAATCACAGTGACACTGTTCATGAGCAAAGGTCTTAAAATGACTATGTTGAAAATTTGGTGAAAAATTCCAAAAATGACTGTTTTACAAGAGTGGCTGTACAGTTCCTACGCACGCTCGTATGTTCGCGAATTTTCAATATTTTCACTCCAGATTTTCAACATTGTCATTTTACCACACCTTCTTATGAGTAGTACAGCTGTCATTTTTCACATCTCACCCAAAACATTTTTCCGCCCATGTAGCGCACAATGGCACAGTCGGTATGCGAAATCAATGTACGGGACAAATTAAGAAAATCACAGTGACACTGCTCGTGAGCAGAGATCTTAAAATGGCTATGTTGAAAATTTGGTGAAAAAATTCCCTTCAGATGTTCTGCAATATTACTAATGAAGACATTGAACAGAACTGGCCCCAGGACCGATCCCTGCAGCACCCCACTGGTCGCCCCCTCTCCCTAGACTGCATACCATTTACCACCACTCTCTGCCTCCTGTCTGTTAGCCAGTTTCTAATCCAGTTTACCACCCTTTCCCCCATGTCCAGCCTACCCAGCTAGTTTTTCAGCCTCCTATATGGGATGGTGTCAAAGGCTTTGCTGAAATCAAGGTAAGCGTTGTCCACTGCCCCACCCTAATTCACTTCCTTTGTCACCCAGTCAAATAAATCAACCAGATTTATCTGCCATGATGTCCCCACTGTGAATCCATGTTGTCTATGGTCCTGGGTTCCGATGGCATCTAGATGCCCCACTATCCTTTCTTTAAGCAATGTCTCCATGATCTTCCCCACTACTGAGGTGAGGCTGAATGGCCTATTGTTCCCTGCCTCCTCCCTGCTGCCGGACTTGTGTAGAGGGACCACATGTGCCCTCCTCCAATTCACTCATGTTGAATGACTCAGTGAACATGGCTGCCAGAGGTACTGCTATCTCTCTTCGCAGTTCTCTTAATATCCTTGGGCGTATGCCACCTGGTTCCATCGCTTTGTCTACCTTCAATTTAGTGAGCTCCTGCAGAACTCTTTTGCCTTTGAATGGACTATTGTCCACCTCTTCACCCCCTTGGAAACTGCTGTACTGCTGTGGCTCTTGCCCCTCCCACTCTTCTGTGAATACTGAACGGAAAGACACAGTGGATGTCTTCAGAGGAAGGCATGAAACTGTCACTTCCAAATACCTAAACAGCACATACAAGCAGGCAACATTCGGCATTGACAAATGCTTGTTTATTTTATTTTATCTAGTTATTGTTGACCGGGTAAGTGCACTAGACAAATCCTGCCTATTTTCAGGCACGACCCAGGGAAGAGGGATACAGATGAATGCCAACTAACCTTGAACCAGATTAAGCTGTTGGTGGGGCCAGCACACCGGGGAAATTCCCCTACTCTTTTTGATATGTGCCATGGGATCTTTAACATCCACCTGAAGTACCACCAATCCAGGCAGATGGGACCTCAGTTTAACATCTCATCCAAAAGACGGCACCTCAGAAGTGCAGCACCCCTCTCATGCTGCACTACAGTATCAGTACTGGGATATTAATCCAAGTGCCAGATGTGGGAACTGAACCCACAGCCCTCTGATCTCCTGGCCTCAGAGGTGAGTGTGCTAACTACTGAGCCACTGACATGGTTTGGACAGTACAGTTATTGCTTCCAGTGTCTGAATTTACTTGGTTGCCCCCGACCAGAAGTACAAACCTAGCGTAATGCTGAGCAAACATTTTCTCCCAGGGACCCAGACTAATGGCCATGCTAAATGGTCCCCCCAGGTGTGAGCCAGGTAGTTGCCACAATTGGTTTGCCTGTCTAAGGATGGCAGACTACAAAGTAGAAGTATGGGTCAACAGAACTGTTTCATAGTGACAACCCCCACCCCTTTTGGTGGTGCCTTGGTTTGAGAGGAGCAGCCCTGCTAGTTGAACAAGGGGGGCCAGTGGGGGGGTTACATTTGATTTATGAGATTCCCCTATTTCAGATGGCTGGAAGGCTTGGATCAGTAGAAAACTGGCTCAGAGGACTAAAATAGTCTCTCTTAAAGAGTGGGACATAGGATGTGTTTCTGGTGCTGAACACCACATTTGCCTTCATGATGACCGTCCGTTCCATGAGAGATCCAGAAGACTAGCACCTGCTGTCATAGATGCTGTGAGGCATCACCTGCAAGAAATGCTAGCTGCAGCAATAATTTAGGAGTTCTGCAGTCTGTGGGCATCCCCAATTGTAGTAGTGAGGAAGGAAAATGGAACAATGGGAATGTGAGCGGACTACAGAACCCTCAATAGAAGGACTGTCCCAGACCAGTACACCATGCTACGCATACAAGATGCCCTGGATTGCTTGAAAGGTAGCAAGTGGTTTTCCATCCTAAATTTATGCAGTGGGTACTATCAAATCCCGATGGCCACAGGAGATAGGGAGAAGATTGCTTTTATTTGACCTTTGGGATTTTACGAGTTTCTAAGAATGCCTCAGGGAATTTTGTGTGTGCCCACAACATTTCAAAGACTCATGGAACATGCAGTGGGTGACACGAATCTTCTTGAATGCCTGGTGTATCTTGATGATGTCATAGTCTTTGGCAAGATGTCAGAAGAACCTGATGCTCGTCTTTTCAAAGTACTTGATCGGCTGGAGGAATTCGGTCTAAAACTGTCCATAGACAAATGCCAATTTTTCCAGAGTTCTGTGATGTACGTGGGTCACATTGTGTCTCCCCAAGGTATCCAAACAAATCCTAGCAAGGTGGAAGCTTTAATGGATTGGCAAAAGCCCAACAACCTTAAAGGCAAGGCAAAATGTATTTAATAGATGCTCAATCGCAGAGGCTCTGAGTGCCGTACAAATAAGTAAACACATGTTTCAAAAACAAATCAATAAAAAACAAAAAGATAAATAAAAGCATATAAATAATTAACTCCTCATAAAAACAGTTCCCATAAATAATAAACTAAACATCGAATTATCAACTACTATAATCAAATCTGTAAATTGACAGCTTAATCCAAAAAGGCCTGGGTGAATAGGAGGGCCTTAAAGCGGGCCTTGAATACCTCCAAAGTGGAGGCCCCTTAACCTCAAGGGGCATCGAATTCCAGAGGACAGGGGTGGTGACACTGAAGGCCCTGTCAGCAGCCGATTTCAACCTCATCCTGGAAATCGCCAGGGGCCTCCACAGGAGGAACAGAGGGGGTGAACCAAGAGAGCAGGTGCAAGAAGGTGTAACAGATAACCAGGGCTCTGACCATATAGGGCCTTATAGGTGAGAAGATGCACCTTAAAGAGGATCCTCCTCCTTACTGGCAGCCAATGCAGCTCACGCAACACTGGTGTAGTGTGGCTAAATTTTGCCTGCCCAGTAAGTAATCAGGCAGCTGCGTTCTGTACTAGCTGCAGTATGCGGAGAGATCCTCCCAAGACCCCGAGGTACAGTGCATTACAGTAGTCAAGCCTTGATGTAAAAAGCTGCAAAGATTCACATAATTTTGCGGTTACTAAAGTAGATTTGTCAAACACTACACCAAGGTAGTACGGCTTCTATTAAATCTAATGCAAGGGTAACCACCCACTCACAAAAAGTTTATGAAAGGCGCTGATAAAGAGACTGTAAAACCCTATTTCAAGCCTCACGAGCCTTTTGGTCAAAGATGGACCCCTAATTGTGATGTTGCTTTTTTACAAAGTCTTTTATTGGTTAACTCATGCTCCTGTGTTGGCCTATGCTGACCCTTTCAAACTGTATGTGCTCCATACAAATGCTAGCCTAAGTGGCTTAGGAGCTGTGATTTATCAGGAGTACCCTGAGAGGTTGTGCCCAGTAGCTTTTGCCAGCAGAAGTCTATCACCTTCAGAGAAGAACTACCCAGTTCACAAATTAAAGTTCTAGCACTCAAGTGGGCCATAGTAGAACAATTTAATGAGTATTTATGTGGAGCAAAAATCCTGGTAAAAACTGATAATAACCCATTAAAACTAACATACGTTCAAACCTCAGCCAAGTTAGATGCCACAGGACATACAGTTAATAGCTTTCAGCCCTCTCCACTTACGATTATGCAGTAGAGTATTGCCCTGGCTTGACTCAAATTGATGAAAATGCCCTTTCTTGTAGACCTGCCTCAAATCAAAAGTGGTTGCATATCTCTGAGCAATCAGTGAAAGTATTGTGTTGTAAGTTTGACAAAGATGAGGCGTCCCCTAGACAGTGTTGACCACCTGGTGGATTGTCTGGGACCACCAGATACCTGTGTGCTAGTGGCCTACTGCAACGTCACTGCACTGGAGTTAAGTTCTTTGCCCCAGTTAACAAAAGCTGACTTGCAGAGAGAACAAAGCTGCAGCCCTATGATGCGAAAAGTCATTTGTATTTTAAAACAAGGAGGTGATCTCTCTACCATGCAATCCACTGATCCTACGACTAGTTTGCTTGAATGGCCCGGACTCAAGTTATGTGAGCAATTGCTGTACAGAGAAATAACTAATGCCCAAGGTGAACCGATCAAAAAACAACTTTAGGAGATATGTTCAGGCCTATCCCACCAAGGAACAAAAGGCCTCTACAGTTGCTAAAGTCGTGGTAGAGAAGTTCTTTGTGCACTATGACATGCCTCAATGCATACATTCTGATCAGGGCAGGGATTTTGACAGCAGATTAATCAAGGAGCTATTATCTCTTTAGGGCGTCAGAAAATCTAGGACTACCCCATACCACCCACAAGGAGATCCCCAGCCAGAGAAATTTAATCACACATTGCTGGATATGCTGGGCACACTTGACCCAAGAGACAAGAGCAAGTGAAGTCAACAAATTAGTGCCTTGGTACATGCCTATAATTGTACGAGAAATAATGCCACTGGTTTCTTACCATATAGCCTTATGTTTGGCAGAGAAGCTTACCTTCCCATAGATGTATGTTTTGGTGTATCTCCTGATGGTATTAGGTCTGAGAGTTACGTCCAGCACGTAAAGAAGCTTAAAGAACAGTTTAACCATGCCTACCAGCTAGCGAACAGAATGGCTACAAAAAGAAACTTAGCCAATAAAGTCTGGCATGACAGGTGTGTCAAAACACAAGAGCGACTCAAAGAAGTTCAAGAATCTGAGGCCCCTAGCCATCCTGTGACCTGGTCTGCTGCCTGTAAAAAGTCACCCAGTCTGCCAGCTTCTGTTAACTAGTCAGCTGCTCCTATAAATGATACAGAAAATGCCTCTAATGTTGATTCTGACAGTAATGAAGGAGAGTTCTGCCCTGTATACTATTCACCCTCTGAACTTGCCAGATTGTTTCAGGGATTCCCTTCTTCTACTCATAGCAATCCCCCTAAAGATCCAGTGGTCTCCAGTGATTACAGTTTATCTATTATGCCTGAACCTCCAGACAGTGATGCAAATAGTCTAAGCTCTGAGATCAATGATTCTATTTGTTTGGTGGCACTAATGAAACCAAGTGCTAAAGCTAGTGGAAGTGTTGGTGAATCAGAAAGTACCACTGATTTGAATGGGCTAAATGAGCTGTTTCAATCAACAGAAAGTGTTGCTGTCTTTGAGAGAGAAGTCCATCTTCTTCCAAGTTGTGTGCTTTGAAACAACTGAGACGCTGTGTGGGATACACTATATTGGGCTAAATATCTGTAACTAATCTCTCTCTCTCTCTTGCTTACACCTGAGAGAAGTTTTCCTCACTTTTACAGAGGTATTGCTTTGTGTTTAATTATTTTAGTTTTTAATTCAGGAAGGGGGTTTTCAAAACTGCTTATCTTGTCAGCATCTTCAGAAGGGCTGAAATAACTGCATATTTGATTTTCCTTTGTGCTAACTGGACTGATTACTAGAATTCTGTGACAATCTGCATCAATATATTTTGCAATACTTGGTGGGGTTGTGTGAGTTAGAATAGCAAAGGCTGCAGTTTGTAATTGGATGCCAGACATAGCCTGAGGTGGGGGAAATTGTCTTCACAAGTCAGAGGTCTGCATCACAGTCAATTGTCTAGCTTGACCATTTCAGCATTGTTCAATTACTATAAACTACTGGTGTGACCCTGTTTCAGACTGAAGTCCATCTTCTTCCAAGTTGTGTGCTTTGAAACAACTGAGAAGCTGCGTGGGATATACTATATTGGACTAAATATCTGTAACTAATCTCTCTCTCTCTTGCTTACATCTGAGAGAAGTTTTCCTCACTTTTACAGAGGTATTGCTTTCTGTTTCATTATTTTAGTTTTTAATTCAGGAAGGGGGTTTTCAAAACTGCTTATCTTGTCAGCATCTTCAGAAGGGCTGAAATAACTGCATATTTGATTTTCCTTTGTGGCTAACAAACCACCAGGCTGTTTTGGGGCTGGAGAGGTTTACCTGTGTCTGACTTGGATGTCTGGATTTTTCTCTGTTTGATTAGCAGGGTATTTTCTCTGTCAAATTGTTGTGTAGGGTATCTTGCTGATAGGAAGGCACTCATCGCAGTGGTGGGTGAGAGCTTTTAGCTGATTGTTTTGTGAAGGCACAGTTTAGGCCCAACCCCTTCCCACCTCTCACCCCACCCACCCCTTGAAATAGTTCCTTTATACTTGAGGTTCTGACATCATTTCCTCAAGAGTGCAAGGTGCATATCACTGTCATATCCTCTCTAGCACACTGCACTGACAATATAAGCATACATTATATAATATATATATTTCTATATAACCAATCACACAGCGCACACACACACACAAAACAAACAAACAAAAAAAGTAGATAAACATGTGGGAGTAGTACAAATGTAATGGCTGTGGGGCAGCAGTCTTCCAGGAGTCTTTCTGGAGGTTGAGATGCTGCCCTATTTGCAGACAACTCTCTGCCCTGAGGGAGGAAGTTGCCCGTCTTCAGGCCGCACTGGACAGTAGTAAGGAAACCTTCCCCCAGGCCACACTGGACAGTAGGAAGGGAACCTCCCCCATCCAGGGAGCACTAGGGCCACCATCACTACCTCAGAGGTTGCGAAGAAAGCACAGCAGTTGGACCACAGTGGGCTCAGGGAGGGTGAGGATGGTGGAACAGAGGCACACCCAGTCAGTTGTTCCACTCCACAATCCATACACCATTCTGGGGGAGCATAGCTCCCCTATGGATGCACCCACAGAGAAGACTGATGACAGCTGTCACAAGGGAGGCCCACAGGAAGGAGGCAGAGGACACCACAGGGAAAGGAAGCAGCTCCTGGTGAGGGACTCAATTATTAGGGGTATTGAACTGGGGGGAGCTGGGAAAACTGAAGTAAGGTGCCTGCCTGGTGCCATGGCTTGGAGGGACAGGAAGCGCATCCTCAGGATCACGAGAACAGCTGCACGGGAGTCTGATCTGGATGTAATTGTCCACCTAGGGACAAATGACTTGGCTCATCATGAGATTAGAGCAGTGCAGGAGGACATTGCAGAGTTGGGAGGGGCCTAAGACAAGTAGCACACAGTATCCTTCCAGAGGTGCTGCCTGTCAAAGGCATGGGGAGGCGAGGGTAATTAGCACCATGCAGTTTAATGAATGGTTGAAAAAATGGTGTGGAGCACAGGGGTTTGGCTTCATTGGGGACTGGGGTTCCACCTGGAGGGACACCAGCCTATACTGGCAGGATGGTCTACATCTGTCCAGGAAGGGAACAAGTCTTTTGAGCAATCGGTTTAAATGCTTCATTGGCAAGCTTTTAAACTAGTCAAAGGGGGAGACACTGACAAGCAGAAGGAAAATCCCAGCCTCTCCCTTCAAAACAGGGTACTAAATGAGAAAAGACCGAGGTAGAACGGTCAGTGGGGATGCTGCAACAGAAGGTAAAGCCATCAAAAATGGAGAGCAATGAGTACCAATGCCCGTAGTCTGGGTAACAAGCTTCCTGAATTAGTGGCCTTGATGGAGGAGGAACATCTGGATATCGTGGCAGTCACAGAAACATGGTACACACAAAACCATGACTGGGACGAAACATACCAGGATACACTATCTACAGGAGGGACAGGGAGGGTAAAAGGAGGAGGAGTAGCTCTTTACATAAGGGAAGGAATAAAAGCAACAGAACAAAAGGGTAAACAGGGAGGAGAAGAAGCACTGTGGATAAATTTGGAGACAGGCAATGGCACCACAATCCCGAACAGGGGTTAGACACAGGTTTCTCTCTCAGGGGGGAGGAAATGGACAAGGAAATGATAGAAAGTATACTTAGAATGGCAGAAAAAGGGGAGATATTGCTGATGGGTGATCTGAATATGCCAGATGTTAACTGAGTGCAGTTGCAGCTGCCACTCAAGAGTGGAGTTATTCTAGATGCCTTAGCAGGGGGCATGCCTTAGACAACTAGTATTGAGCCCACTTGAGAGGGAGCAATATTAGACTTGCTTCTCTCAAATGGAGATGGAGAGGATCACAGATGTAGAAGTGGGTAGCCATCTAGGAACAAGCACCATCGAACAGTATGGTTCACAATAAACACAGCAATACAGTCAAGCCATACAAAGACAAAAGTACTGGACTTTAGGAGGGCTGACTTTGCTAAATGGGTGAGTGCCTAAGGAATGCACTAGCAAATGGGCAGGAAGGAGGGTGGAAGAACAATGGGAATAATAAAACTGCCATCACAGAGGTAATGAGCCTTTGTGTGAAGCAAATAAACAGAACAAAACGATGTAAGAAACCACTATGGTTCTCAAAGGAAGTGGCAGTGAAGGTTCAAGAGAAAAAGAAAGCATTCAGGAAGTACAAGGAATCATAGAAGGAGCAGGACAGAGAACTGTATCAGTTAAAGCAAAAGGAGACTGGGAAGGCAGTCAGAACAGCAAAGGCCCAAACCGAGGAAAAGATAGCCAACTCAGTTAAGAAGGGGGATAAAACCTTTTATAGGTACATCAGGGAGCGAAGGAAGACCAAGGAAGGGATAGTGAGGCTTAATAAAGGGAGGAGGGTGGGCAGAGGAGACTGTGAAAGGCAGAGATACTAAACAAATATTTTGCTCAGTATTTACAAATGAAGAGGGGAGGCATAAACAAACAGTAGAAACACTCTGATAATGGAAGTTGATACCAGCCCATTTACAGAAGAAAGGGTTCTGAAAGAACTCTAAACTGAAGGTGGACAAAGCAATGGGGCCTGATGGGATTCATCCCAGAATTCTAAAAGAACTAATGGTAGAACTAGTGACACCACTGACTACCCTTTTTAACAAATCATGGGAGGATGGGGTGGTACCCGAGGACTGGAGGAGGGCAGATGTGATTCCCATTCACAAAACTGGGAGCAAGGCAGAAGCAGGAAACTACAGACCTGTTAGTTTAACCTCAGTGATAGGGAAAATGATGGAAGGAAAGAGCTGTTGAGTATCTAGAGGCCAGAGGGGCACAGGACCCTAGGCAGCATGGATTCACAGTGGGAAGGTCATGCCAGATGAATCTGATAGATTTCTTTGACTGGGTGACCAAAGTAGTAGATCAGGGAGGGGCTGTGGACATGGCCTACCTAGACTTTAGCAAGGCATTTGATACAGTCCCACACAAAAGATTAATATACAAGTTAGCCAGCCTGGGAATGGGTCCAAAGATGACAGCCTGGGTAAAGAATTGGCTGGAGAATAGGACACAGAGAGTAATAGTAAATGGAGTCCACTCAGAAGAAAGGAAGGTTACTAGTGGGGTACCACAAGGTTCAGTATTAGGACCGGTCCTCTTCAATGTCTTTATAAGCGACATTGCAGAAGGACTGGAAGGAAAAGTATGTCTCTTTGCAGATGACACAAAGATCTGCAACAGAGTTGATGCACAGGGTGGGGTGGAAAGGATGATAAGGGACTTGGCAAGATTAGAGGAATAGTCAAATGTATGGCAGCTTAGAATCAATGCTAAGAAGTGCAAAGTAATGCACCTGGGAAACAAAAACCCAGGGGAAGAGTACACAATGGGGGGTGAGATACTAACAACAACAAAAATGGAAAGGGACCTGGGGTAGTCATATCAGATGACCTAAAGGTGGGCAAGCAATGTGAGAGGGCAGCAAGGAGGGTTGGGGGATACTGGGATGCATAGGGAGGCATCACCAGTAGAAAACAAGGAAGTTATTATCCCTCTGTACAGACAGCTGGTGAGACCCCATCTGGAGTACTTTGTGCAGTTCTGGAGACCCAATCTCCATAAAGACTTAGACAGGATGGAAGCTGTCCAGAGGAGGGCACTAAAATGGTGCAGGGTCTGCACTGGAAGACATATGAAGAGAGACGAAAGGAGCTTATATGTATAGCCTCGCGGAAAGGAGGGAGAGGGGAACATGAAAGAAACTTTCAAGTACCTCAAGGGAATTAACAAAGTCCAAGAGGGTAGCATCTTTCAAAAAGAGGTGTGCAAGAACAAGAGGGCACAATTTGAAGATAGAGGGGGCGGCTCAGAGGTAATTTAAGGAAGTATTTTTTCACAGAGAGGGTTGTGGATGCATGGAACGGCTCCGGAGGAGGTTGTGGAGTCACAATCAGTAGTGGAATTCAAGCATGCATGGGACAGTCATAAGGCAATTCTAGGGGGTGGGGGTAGGAAGAAGTAGGCTGCTGGTTAACTAGGATCTGCAGCTTATCCAGTAGGTAGGGAAATGGGCAGACTGGGTGGGCCAAGCGGTCATTATCTGTCGTCAAATTCTATGTTTCTATGTTTCTATGTCTCAGAGACTGCTAGCTGTGTTTTGGATGATTCTAATTTTGTGTATATACCATTCATGGAGGAAGAGGAGCCTAAAGAGTCAGAGAGGGATCATGATGTGGAAAACCAAGGATTGACAATCATAATGACCATCAAGAAAGTGCAGTGATGCCCATTTCTTCAGAAGCTGTTTTGTTGCTGGACCACAAACTGGGAGCTGCAAACCTGAACGCAAAAGCAGAAGTGCAAGTGCCGATGCCAGCTTTGCCACGTCGATCAGAAAGAACTGTCCAACCCATAGTGAGGCTCATGTATGATACACCAGGAAAGCTTGTTAATCTACCCATGAATGTTGTGCACAAAGGAATGTATGCTACAGCCAACTCATTGCCCAGAATAGTGTTCACTGTCTCCTCCAAAATCAAAACCTCCACCCAGTATAAAAGGGGTTATTCAAGCAAAAAAAAGGGGATCATATGAAGCATGCTGGTAAAATGTCTAATGGGTTAATATCTGTATCTTACAACTCTGAAATGTCCATCTAATGCCCTGCGATTTTAAAAAATTGCATAATTAGTAAGAGTTAAGTTTACAGAGTCATGTCCAAATGTCTTTAAGTATTGTGGGATATGCTAATGTCTAAGGTAACACCTGATTTAATAGCATGTTATATTGTAGATACAGTAGTTACTTTCTATCTGTGCAAATATTGTATATAATACCCTGTAGTCTGGACTTGTACACAGTAGAGCGTTAATGTCAATATTGCCATTTCTTTTATGGACTTGGCTCAGATGCCAAATTTCCTGGGCAGCGGAGTGCAACCTTCCCTCCCACAACATGGTGGGCTTAGCTGTGGTCATCTCCCTGGGCACTGCGGTGCTCCCTGCTTGAAAAGGTCCCAGCTGGTGCTCTGCCTTTGATAGCCTGCCCATATCCAGTGATGTAAATCCAAATCCAAATGTAAAGTGTTGCTGTATTTCTGGTTCCTGCATGAGTGTGCGAATGAATGCCGCCATGCTGTGGATTTAAGAGGTTTAGCCCTGTGTATATTGTGTATGGCCTGTGCTGGTTCCGGGTAGAATGAAGCTCGTGACTGACCAGATAGCAGCCCTGTAAGTCCCACTGCATAGTCGCTTGGCAGTATAGATGCAGCCCTATTGAGTGCTGTAAAGGTTTATTTCTAAATCTAAACTGTTACGTTTAAAAATGAACTTTAAAGTTGAGACTGTTTACATTTTACTCAGCCAGCTTCATGTTTGATACTTTGACCCTGTTGCTGAGCCAGTCAGAACTCAAGGGGTCCTAATAAGTCCTTTAACTATGCTTTCTGGGAGAAACTGTGAACTGTGTGCAAGGCACCCATTTTAACCAATCAGAATGCTTAAATTGTGACTGACAGCCGGGGCAGCTAACTGGATTACTGAATTCTTTTGCCAGTCAGTCAAAAAAAACAGCTGAACAAATTAGTCAGTCTTGAGATTCCAGCCTGAGAGGAGGCTCTGTATGCAGCTCGGAGAACTCGAGGAGAGGCCTGTTTACCTCTTTTCAGCTCGAAATCCTGTGTGGATTTTGAGGGACTGCCAATTGCTGCAGATACCATGTCAAACTCGTCAGTGGAGAAAAGAAGTTTTTTCTTCTGAACTGGAATTTCGACCTGAAAGGGGTCAGAACTTCGGAAATCCTCTAAGCTGCATATCGGCAAGAGATCTGTTTGCCTCAGAGACTGTGGCCTGAAACTAAAGCCTGGGGCTACCGAAATTGCCTCCAGCCTAGTTCCCAAAAGAGGAGGCCTGCATCTAAATCTTGCCAGCTCACATTCTAAAGACCGCCAGTTGCCTGCAAGTAAGCTGTGTGGCCTAGTTAAGACTGTTCCAGAGTTTGAAATTATGATGCCTTACGATTTTTCTAAAAGACTGTTGCAGTCTTGTAACTGTGAGCTGCTTGAGAATCAGATCTGAGAAGTCTGCTCCTGCAGAGGAGCTCATCATGGGTTGTGGCCACCCTTGGGGGAAAGGCTTGGCATGGGGTGAATCTTCAATCAATCAATCAAATCTTTATTTATTCAGGCGAACATCATTGAGCAAGCCTCATTTACAAGATAGACCTGATAAAGTCAAGGTTCAATAGTTGGTACACAGCCCCCTTACTCCAGTCCTGATCCAGAAGGGCAACAGCCTGCAGCAGCCAAGAACCTGAGAGCCGAATCAGGAATTGAGGGAAGACAGCTTTTGCCACCATCCCAGATTCCGAGGTCCTGGTACAGTGAGTAACAACAGGGCTTGACCCGGCAACATAACATAGGACGTGTTTTTGCCATCTGATTATCTTAAGTTCAAGTTTGGTGTTAGACAGTTTTGCAGGTCATCAGGCCTGAGGAGCACAAATTTTGGGTGTTCAGTCATTTCTGTTTGTGTTGCCACAGCCAAACACAAAAAATCATTAACCATTTATTTATTCAAGGGCCCCAACCAGCTGCAATGCTTCAGGCCTGCACCTATCTTCAACCTGGGTACCCAGATAGCTATAGCTGGACTGTCCAGCCATGTAATATGATATCTGAATGTGTCTTTGACACAAAATAATTTATTTAGAGTAAATTTCAATTTGCACCCCTTCCCCTTGTTCAAAATCTCCCAAATAAATCAGTTTTGTTGTTTGAAATGTTATACTGGTTCCTAAGCATATTATTACTGAGTACTGGGTTATTGAGGAAAGACCAAAAGGGTGCACGGTATCATCACAGATCATTCCTTACAGCATTACAGAAAAAATCTGGAAAGTCATGATCCCTTTGGCAAGTGTGGTAACTGAGCATATTATTTTTTTATTTTTAAATTGAATAAACTTTATTGAGATTTTAAACAGTGGAAACGAACAATACACTATATTAACAATTAACTACAGCAATAAAAAACACAAATCAAGAAATACATATACAAAACATCCTAAACAACTAAACCCTCCCTTACCAGATCCACCCACCCCCTCATACTTCTAATTGATAACCTCCTATAAGAAAATCAGTACAGTGCTGCGAAGCAATAGATAAATAAAAGAAAAGAGGAACGGGAGCGGTATAAGGCATACTTAAAAATATGTTCATATCAAAGTAAATATAGAATGTAACAAAAGGGCAGGACTCATAGAAACATAGAATTTGATAGCAGATAAGGACGGCTTGGCCCACCCAGTCTGCCCATTTCCCTACCTACAGGATAAGCCGCAGATCCTAATTAACCAGCAGCATATTTCTTCCTACCCCCACCCCCTAGAATTGCCTTATGACTGTCCCATGCATGCTTGAATTCCACCACTGTTTTTGACTCCACAACCTACTCTGGAAGGCCGTTCCATGCATC
The DNA here is from genome assembly GCA_016271365.2 of Neoceratodus forsteri. Classification (NCBI taxonomy): domain Eukaryota; kingdom Metazoa; phylum Chordata; order Ceratodontiformes; family Ceratodontidae; genus Neoceratodus; species Neoceratodus forsteri. The sequence goes on along the minus strand of CM028132.1, from coordinate 1,473,116,732 downwards.
CACAACCCTCTCTGCGAAAAAATACTTCCTTAAATTATCTCTGAGCTGCCCCCCTTCTATCTTCAAATTGTGGCCCCTTGTTCTTGCACACCTCTTTTTTTGAAAGATGCTACCCTCTTGGACTTTGTTGATTCCCTTGAGGTACTTGAAAGTTTCTATCATGTTCCCCCTCTCCCTCCTTTCCTCGAGGCTATACATATTAAGCTCCTTAAGTCTCTCCATACCAGACACTCAGCCAACCTAGCATGACAAAAGAGTAATCTAGTCAGGTTGTGATGAAAGTAACACAAGTAATGGATCCCATATCTCCTTATATACAAAGAGACAATCAGCCATACTCAAGATTATTTTTTCTGCTTGTAGAACGAACAAAATTTCTTTGTACCATTTCAAATAAATGGGGACAGACTGATCACACCAATGATGTAAAATCCTTTTCTTGGCACAGGCTGAAATAAGAGCCATATGGTTACATTGTCTTCCAATCAAGATGTCCTTATGTGACCACAGAAGGCAAACTTCTGTCAAGAATGCAGATTCTAACCCCAAAAGATGGTCTAGGTGTCGGAGTATGAAGTCCCAAAAAGGTGTAACCATCTCACACCCCCACAAAATATGGAACAGGGTACCAGTTTCTTTACCACGAGTACATAGATCAGATAACATTTTCCCCATTCTGAATAACTTGACAGGAGTATAATAAAGCTTGTATAATAACTGAAATTCCATATATCAATACTTGTCCCATTTTAGGTATTTATACAGATTTTTCCATGTGCAGGGCCAGTCATCTGGGGCACCAGAATTAGGAACAGCCCGTTCCCAGTGAACTACAGTTACCATCTCTTTAATGGGACGCAAGTCATAAAACTGAGACAGAAGAAAGATACAACGTGTGAAGAAGTCGCACTAGGAGCTAAGCTATGCAATTAGTATTCATTGGACCAAGTCCTGGAGACAAAATGGTGTAGCAGTGTGTATAGGAAAGTTGCAGATATTTGAAACAGAATTTAGTGGGTAACTGGTATTTTTGCTGGAAGGTCAAAAACTTTAACAAAGTCCCATTACTGGTAAGATGGTCCACCAGCTGGATCTCCAGGTAGGGCCAAAACCCAGAATTAATAGAATGTCCCACTATCCTAAAAATTTGGGTTCTCCAATATAGATTGGGAAATATCTTTTGTAGGATCTAGCCAAAGAAGTGAACATAATTGCTTATGGACATGGACTTATATAGCTAAGGGCGTATCATGATGGGGTTTGGGGCATGGAGCTTGCGGAAGGTATTCTGGAGGAGAGGTAAGATGGCGACAGGTGTGGGTCTGCCCTGAGTTTGCTGCAGCAGTAGGTTTTGTTTTTTTTACTGTTATTTAGTGTTACCTTCATTTGTTTTACATTTCTTTTTCCTTTGTTTTGCGTCTTTTTTACTTCATTTCAGTTTGTATTTGTTGTGTTTTTGCATTGACTTTCTGATTTTGGATTTGGACATTCTCCCACTGCTGCTACTGTGGGCCGTTGTATAAGCCCTGTTTGTTTTCCCCGGAACTGATTATCTGTCAGTTCAAAGTGCAGGCTGCACATCTGTGGCCTCATGTGACTGCACTTGTGGATTAATCAAGATTGAGTGATTTTGGGTTTACCAGGACTCCGTGGACCTGCTGGGATGTTTGGAAATCATTCTGGGAGTTTTTGGGATGTTCTTCCCCCTCGATGGTGCCAGACTTGGAAAGAGGTGGTGAGCTGGCCTGAGACTGGTGTCTGTCTTTATTATCTGCAGACTGTTGGAAAATTACTGGGAAATGTAGAACTGAGCCGGGCCGAGACTCGTTGCCGCAGCAGAGAGGAGTGCTTTGTCTCCACTCCCAGTGGGAGAAGGGATTGGTCAGAAGCTCACTGGAGGGTGAAGTTTTTGACCGTCCTGGGGGGCTTGCAGTTTTGAGGTGGTCATTGGGCCAAACTAGGTCTGGGGCCCTGACCATGGGGAGTGGTAGTCTGGGCGGCTCCAAACCGGTGCAGGTTTCAGGGGTTCTTTTTGGCTTTGGCAGCTGTTGTTGGGGAGATTATACATCCTTCCTGGATTCTTGGTGAAATAAGGCTAGAAGCAAGCTGCTGACTTTTGAGAAGGGACTGGTGTGCAACCTGAATGCTATCTGGGGGGCCTGGACTGTTGTTAGGGCTGGTCCCGTTCCTGTGGTACAGCTGAATTTGCTTATTGCCTGGACTGTGTGGCATGTCCTCTTGAACTTTGGATTTCTCCTGATTATCTGGACCAGGGAAAAGAGATAAGTACTGGTGACTTAATGGGCTTAATTTCAAGTGGCTCCTTGGTAAGGTTATGAGAGGGCCTCTGACTTTATATTTTATTTGCAGTTTTTATGCAAAGTTGTGAGAGAACAATGCTTAGACTTTAAATGGTGGTGGTGGGGGGGAGAGACCCATTGTTAAAATATCTATGTTGATTTATTTATTGGTACTTATTTATAACTATATATGTATTGTAATTATATTTAGAAAGTGTTAGAAGTGGTTGGGTGGGGGATTTTTTTATTTGTTATTAGTTTGTTTAATTTATCTGATTAATTTGTCTGTTTGTTTGCTTATTTATTATCTGTTGGCAGGGGTCTCTCCCCATCAGGTGCTATTCTTCTGTTGAGCTCCATGGCTTCCGTCCCTTTGACTGTCCCCATTTGCTGGCTGAGGTCTATACTCGATGCCATGCATTGGGGATTGTTAGGAGAAGGTATAGGGGTTGGGGCTGCGGACCTCTCGGGAGAGTGGAACCAAGCGGCAGGATTGGAGTAGTGGGGACTAGGAGATGCCCTGGAGTGAAATGGGTTCCTGAAAGGGGTTTACCCTGTCTGGTTCTCATACCCAAGGGCTTCACAGTATGTAGGCAGATGACTCGGTCGACCTCAGGGTCTCATCCAACCCGGGTGGTGTTATACAATGCTAGGTCTATTAAAAACAAGATGGCAGTGGTGGCTGAACTTGTTGGCTCATCAGACCTGGCTTGCATCACAGAGACCTGGCTGGAGGAAAACTCTGGCCCTATTTTGGAGTCGGCAATTCCGGCCGGGTTCTCTGTGATGCACTGCCCAAGGTTGGATCATAGGGGCGGAGGAGTGGCCTTTGGTTTTAGATGGGAATTGGGCCTTGTGGAGGTGCCAGTAGGGGAGACCCAGTCCTTCGAATGTATAGTGGTCACATGTGTGGGGTGCAGGATTCTTCTCGTTTACCATCCACCTGGGGTGGGAAGCAACTCCTGCAGGAAGTCGTGGACTTCATCGTCGACATGGTGTTGGAGTCCCCCAGATGGATGATGCTGGGGGACTTCAATGCTTGGGTCAATGATGAACTCTCACAGTTTGGTCAAGACTTCCTCCAGTTGATGAATTTGCTAGGCTTCTCAAAGGTGATTACCTCTGTGACCTATAGGTACTGTCATTCCTTGGACCTAGTCTTCCCTTCTGGGTATAGAGGCCTCTGATTTGGTGGTGGAACCAATCAGTTGGTCGGACCATCACACCATAAGGTTCAATCTTCAGGCCCCCCCATATAGGCCTACCCCTACTGAGATGGTCCGGTACCACCCTTTAAGAAGGTTATCCCCCGATGGCCTACTAGCTGTGCTGGACCTATTGGGGCTGCCGAAAGACAGTGGTGACCCAGATGCCCTAGTCTGGGGTTATAATGACGCTGTGACTGAGGCTCGTTATTGTCTTGCTCCTGTCCGTGTTCATCCCCTTACCCAGCGCCCTTGGTCCTCTTGGTCTGATGGGACCTTGAGGGAACTGAAAAAAGTGGGATGAAGGCTGGAGCACCGCTGGTAAAAATTGGGCCTGGATGCCAGCAGACTTTGATTGTTAACCCATTATAAGGACTATCAATCATCTACCTCCCATAAGAAGGCAGAATTCCTGCCCAGGGAGATTGCTGTGGCACAACATCGACCAGCTCAGCTCTTCCGAACTGTGAACAGACTGTGCAATCCAGTCTGTCTGCAGTCTCAGAGAGCATTATCGCAAGGGAAGTGAGATGAATTTGCTCACTTTTTTTGCTGATAAGGTTGCTGACATCAGGTCTGAGATTAGCACGGGATGCCCCAACGGGGCAGACGGTGATTGGTGGGAAGTGGCAGCTTCTTGGTCTGCGTGGTGTCACTTCGGCCAGCCGGTGATCGGCGATGTTGTGAAGATTATCCAGTCTTTGCGGCTGACCTGCTGTGGTTTGGACCCCAGCCCAATACGCCTCCTGGTGGGGTGTGTTGAGACCATTGGCCTGGTCCTTGCTGAGATAGTCTGGTGTTTGTTAGAATCTGGAGTGTTTTCTGGACACCCTGAAGGAGGCAGTAGTGGTACTCCTTCTTAAGAAACCATCTCTCAACCCAGACTGTCTTGCAAACTACAGACCTATCGCTAACCTTCCCTTTGAGGGTAAGGTTATAGAGAAGGTGGTCACGCTGCAGCTGGAGGATCATTTGACCATCCATGACATCTACGATCCTCTCCAGTCCAGTTTCCAGAAATGTCATAGTACCGAGATGGCCCTTGTTTGTGTTCTCAATGATCTCTTAATAGCAAGAGATCAGAGGAGCTGTTCCATCTTGGTTTGTCTTGATCTCTTGGCGGCGTTTGACACTGTGGACCATGGGGTGTTGGTCGAGCACCTGTGGTCAATCTGTGGACTGTCTGGTATAGTTCTTAGGTGGTTTCATTCTTTCCTCACTGGCAGGTTTCAGAGAGTTGTCTGTGGGGTTTACTCCTCCGACAAGGTCTCCCTGCCATGTGGGGTTCCGCAGGGCTCTGTACTGTCCCCCATGTTGTTCACAGTGTATATGTTGCCGCTGGGAGACATTGTAAGGTGGTATGGGCTGAGTTTTCACTGCTATGCAGATGATACTCAACTCTACCTGTCCTTTGTGCCCGATCAGGGGGGAGCTGTCTCAAGTTTTAATGATTGCCTTTCTGAGATTGAGGATTGGATGAGTGCCAGCTGGCTGAGGTTGAATCCAGACAAAACCGAGGTATTGGTAGTGGACCTGGGCTGTTGGGTAGAGGGGCCATCACAGGGGCGAGCCTCGGGCTTTTGGCTTTGTGGTCGCCAGCTGATGACCTCTGAACGGGAGTGGAAACTGGGTGTGATTCTTGATGATGGATTGACGCTTAAACATCAGGTGTCATCCATTGTCAAGACTGCCTTTTACCATCTAAGGAATGTAGCCTGGATCAAGCATCTAGTTCTGCCTGATGACCTACCAGTTTTGGTTCACGCCTTTGTAACCTCTCGCCTTGATTACTGTAATGTCCTGTACCTAGGCTATCAGGGGTTGATATCCGTCCCTTGCAGCGGGTGCAGAGTGCAGCAGCTAGGTTGCTGACTGGGCTACCTCATAGCTGTGATATCATGCTTGTGCTGCATAATGTGCACCGACTGCCTATTCAGTGGTGGATCACCTTTAAGGTTGGTTTACTGACCGATAAGGCCCTACACGGACAGGGACCGAGTTACCTGCAAGATCTTCTTCATTCCTATTGACCCTCCCGGCCACTTTGTTACACCGATGAGGGATTGCTAGAGATTCCCAGGGTTCATTTAAAATCATCTGGGGCTTGTGCATTTGATTTTATGGCCCCATCCCTGTGGAATTCTCTACTTCTTCGGATTTGACAGTACCTGACATGGAGAGCTTTAAATTTGCATTAAAAACTTATTTATTTACTTTGGTGTTTCCTGATTTTATTTGATCTGCTGCAGATAGTTTTATACGTGTAGCTGATTTTATGGCTATGTACTTGTGCTAAGGTTTTGGAATAGCGCTATTTTATAAATGATTGATTGATTGATTGATTGATTGATTAAGGGCACAAGGGAGACAACTGGGAGGGACATGCAGTAAGGCGGTAATATTAAGATTCAATTGATCACACTGAAAATGTTCAATTTCTAACCATTGAGGTGTATATTCAGACAGAGAGACTTCGACAGGATCTCCATACCATAGGAAATAGTGAGTGCTGTCTATAGCCAAATAAAATAAATACAATTTGGGAGACATAGGTCCCCTTGATAACTTGGGAGCAACAAGCTTAGCAAAGGCCCATCTGAGCAGTTTCCCTTGCCAGATAAAATTTGATGAAATATGTTGCAGTCTGGTAAACCAGGACTGTGGAATGACTTCAGAGGGGGTGAAGTACATAGGGAAGTATATTCATTTTAATTATATTTACTCATCCCCAGAGAGAAATAGGAAGCAAAACCCAGCAGTCCAGATCATGCTTAATTTGGTGAAGTAACAGATCCAGATTACAATGTTTCATTTTAGTGGGGGAAACACTTATACATATACTGTATATACCTAAATATTTATGTTTGTCCTTTGTCCACACCAGCTCCAAATGAGGTAAGTCAGTTCTGCCTATCCATACATTTAATGGCATAACTACAGTTTTATCCAGGTTTGGTTTGTGGTTAGAGATTTTTCTGAACTGTTGAACTACATCTAGGGTCACAGGCAGAGATGCAGGGGGATAAGATAAATGTAAAAGAATGTCGTTCGCATAAACGTACATTTTACGTTGTTGTAGCCCTTCAGAAATACCCTGGATCTGTAGTGTAGTATTTATTTTCTGAATGAATGGTTCAAGGAAAAGATTAAAAAGAAAAGGGGACAGAGGACATCCCTGTCTGGTACCCTGCCCGAGGTAGATCACTTCCGAACGAATCCCATTACATAGGACCTTAGTTGAGGGGTGGGAATAAAAGACTCAAACCCATTTGATGAATTCCACTGGGATATTACACCGGGGCAGAATTTTAAACAAGTATTCCCAGGAGACCCGGTTGAATGCCTTCTCCGCATCCAGGGAAACCAGCACCGCTGAGGTAGATGATTCCCTGGATGCAGAGAAAAGGTGTGCTAGCTTCTAAAAATGGTCTGCAGATAATCTCCCAAGGACAAAGCCAATTTGCTGCCTACTGATTAAAAAGCCCCACACTTTATTTAAACAGATTGCCAACATTTTAGATATAATTTTATAATCAAGGTTAGTTAGAGAGATGGGCCTAAAACTATAACGAAACCACAGTGAGAGCCTCCGTTAGGGATGGATCTGAGGCATCATTAAAATAAATGTAATTATGTGTCCAATAATATAGGGGCCAAAAGAGTTTAGAATATTTTATAAAAATTCAGTGTATACCTGTCTGGTCCAGGTGCTTTATCCAAAGAAAGGGAGTCAATGGTTTCCAGAACTTCCTGTAAAGTTAGGGGGGAGACTTCAAATAATCAGCCTGGGCCACTGCTTGTTGTGGCAATGCAATTTCTTGGAAAACTTCTTTGAATTGAGAGCTAGACTAAGCACGTAAATCAGGAGTATAGAGAGACTGGTGATATTCAGGAAATTGGGCCGCTATGTCCTGAAGCATAGTGACCAACTGGCCAGAGTCTAAGCGAATGGAAGGGTTGATTCTGTGCATTACTTGAGACCTTAAATGCACTGCAAGCAGCATGCCTGCTCCTCCCCATCAAAATACCTAGTTCTACTTCTAAGAAGGAGGTGCTCTGCTTGCTCACTTAGAAGATCATTGTACTGAGCTCTTAAGGATTCTAGTTGCTACTAAATGTCCACGGGGGAGGAAGGCGAGAGACAATGTTCTAACATTTGAATCTGATCCAGAAGGGTAGACACAGCACAGGTTCTCTGTTTTTTACGTTTAGAAGTGATGCAGATTAATTCCCCCCATAGCCCACATTTTAGATCACCCCACAACATGTCTTGGTGTGGCATAGAAGGGGACTCAATCTCCACAAAAGGAGTGATGAAAAGAAGTGATGAAGTTTGTACTATGATCTACTATCTCTTGGAACTTCAAAAACTGATAATTTAAACACAAGGATTTGTCTGAATCAAGGGACAGTAAAAGACCCAGCTGTAGAATGACAGGATGATGGTCTGATACAGCCTTGGCCCCATAGTAACATAGTTGGATATCAGAATGGTGCTCAGTCCCCAATAAAAAAAAAATCAATCCAGGAAAAAGAATTGTGTAGCACTGAATGAAATGAATACTACCATTGAGTGGGATTCAATGCCCTCCAAGGGTCCACAAGCCCTGTAATGTCCATTAGCTCTCAGAGAGCCGGCTGATCTAGGGATAAGTCCTGTCAGCACAGTCCAGACCTATCTAATTCATTGCAAGTGACGATATTCCAGTCTCCTGCAAGGAGAATAGGAAGAGTCACGCATGGTGCCAAAATGTTCTTTAGAGAAATAAAAACTGGGATCTTCAGTTATAGGACCATACACAGATCCCAAGACAATTTCCCTGTGCCCCAACAAAACCCTGATTAAGATAGATCATCCTTGGGGATCAGAGATTTTTTGCAATGAGCAGAAAGGAACTTTCTGGGCAACCAGGATGGCCACCCCCCTTTTTGCTGGTGTCCATTCCCACCCAAAAGACTCGTCCCACCCAGGATCTGCGTAATAATGAAAATTGAGTAAGAGATAACAGTAAATCATCATCCCTAATCCTGCACCCCACATGGATTTTCTGGTGCATGATGAACCCCAGCTGCTCCAGACCATTCCCGCCAGAACAGTCCCACCCCCCCAAAAAAAATCAGAGGGCTGGATTTTCAAAGGGCAGACTCAAGCTGGGACAATAGCAGTTTGTGCCAACTGCCCCTGCATTAGGGACTCTGTGCCTGATTTGGTATCAGACAGGGTCCCTGAGCCTGCATCCAAGCATGCTGCAAGCCACAGAGCAGATGGCTGGCAGCTGATCCAGTGTAAACTGCCATGCCAGTGGTTGCACCCCCAAGCCCCCATCTGCTTGTACAGTGTAGTACTACAAGATCATTTCAACCCTGGTGGTCTAGTGCTGCCTTCCTACCCCTATCTGCCTGTACAATGTATTAATAAATAACATTAAAACCTCTGAGTATCCAGTGTCCCCCCCCCCCACCTTGATCCGTTGGTAAATTGTATTAATAAAGTACAGTAATTCCCTGGAGATTCAGTGGACTCCCAACCCCTCACCCTGCCCTCCAACCCACTCCCCCCATCCTGATCCTGGATCCGGCAACCAGCACAGCCCTCCTCACACCACCACAGCCAGCCACTGAATAAACCGTCAGAGTGTGTACTGTATACAGTATGCGCTGTGACAGTTAATTTGGCAGCTCGCCATGGTGACATGAGGAGGGCTATGCTGGACATTGGATCCAGGGTCAGGATGGGGGGTAGTGTAGTGGAAGGCACTACCTGCTGGGTGGTGGGCCACTGGATCACGGAGGAGTTACTGTACTTTGTTAATACAATTTACCAGAGGATCGAGGCAGGGAGGGGGGCACTAGATCACCAGGTTGAAATCATTTTATAGTACTTCACTGCAGAGGCTGATTGGGATGGGGAGGGGGGCACTAGATCACCAGGGTTGTGGGTGTCATATATATTACACTGGGGGAGGCAACACTGTGGTGCATGGTTGACAACTCCCCCAGAGGGTGTCCAAGTATTGTTACATCTGCTTTTTGATGGTCTAACTGTACTTAGGATATTGTCCTCTGGGAGGGGTCTCTGAATACAAGTTAAGGGGGATGTGGCAGCCTGCATCTGCTGCAAGCCCCCTAGCACCTTGTAACAGCCCTTTTTGTGGCACAAGACTGTCATAAACTCCCTTTGGCACAAGCAGCCTACATTTAACACAGGCTGCTTTCCTGAATAGCTTCTAGCCGCATTATTTGATGTAAGGTGCCAGTTGTGGCACAACTGTTTGCTGCAAGCTCCTTGCCTCTGATGTAGGGCTTTGAAAATCCAGCCCAGCAAGACTAAACATCTATTGTAGCAGGAAAACACACCATCATGATTTCCAACTACCTGACAAAGGTTGTTGATATGTAATAAAGGTTAACACTGAGCAGAGGTCAAAACATTATATATTAGAATAAAGAGCAAAAAGTGAACTCTAACTACTAATTTGAGATATCTTGTAAAATACACATATCTGGTACAATAATGATAAAAAAGAACAAACACCCGACCAGGAATAAATTTAATATATAGAATGGAAAACAGATAAACAGAAACTAATCAATAGTTCAGCTAGTAGCCAACAAATATATCCATTAATAGTGGACATGTAGAACCACAAGCAACATTTCAAATGCCTGTGGCAAACATTCACCTGCAGAAGCCCAGAGCTGTCCTATGACCGGTGCATAGAAAAGAAATGGGATCAAAACTTAAGAGTGGTTGACGTGCTGTAGTTGAAGATCGGAGGGAATCATAAGCCAGATCACCACTCCATGACCCAATCAGAAAACCACACTCACAGGACACAATGATGAAGTACAAGAGTACACAGTCAATCCTGTCAACAGCTGAAGCATGCAGCAACCCTGGTTAAGGTCTCTTTCGGTCCATGGAATTACACTAGTATATAAATAGATTGCTACCAAAATAACAGCCTGTGCATGTAAAAGGCTTGCAGGTGAGTTCAAGAGGGAAGGGAAAAAAAAGTGAATCCATATCTTCATTGGAAAAAATTGGATTTGGATAGACGACAACAGTACTATTGCTAACAGTTTGTCGCAAGGTAGTGTATACCTGGGATTAGATACCTACATCGCTGATATGTGCACAGCAGAACCAAGCTGATCACAGTCCTTACAGATCCCTGATTACACAGAAGTCTGATCCACATAATCACTTGTGAAAACAAGGAGACTGTAAGCAAGAAAGTGGACAGTCCTTACATACAGGGCCTATAGATACATAGATACATAGACACTGTCGGCAGATAAGGGCCTATGGCCCATCCAGTCTGCGCATTTGAGCTTGTAAGTTCACTTAAGGTTTTCCTAGAATTCTGTTGCCCTTACCCCTGACCTCCAGAATTCTCTTATGTCTATCCCATGCATTCTTAAATCCCATGATTGTTTCAGCTCCCAGCACTTCCTCTGGCAGGGTGTCACACTTGTCCACCACCCATTCTGTGAAGAAAGTCTTCATCACGTTTCCTCTGAATCACCCTCCCTCCAACTTCATTTCATTCTCTCTAGTCTTGGAACATCTTTTCCACTGGAAAATAGTGTATTCCTGCATCCTGTTCCTCCCTGTAAGGTACTTGTATGGCTCTATCATATCCCTTCTCTCCCTTCTCTCCTCCAGGGAGTACATGTTCAGTTCCTTCAACCTGTCTTCATAGGACTCGTGATGCAATCCATGTACCATCTTTGTTGCCCTCCTCTGAACCTTCTCTACCCTGTCTATGTCCTTATGTAGGTAAGGTCTCCAGAACTGTACACTGTACTCCAGGTAGAGCCTCACTAGTGTCTTGTATAGCGGAATTATGACCTCCCTCTTCCTGCTGGTGATGCCCCTGCCTATACATCCCAGCATCCTATTTGCTTTACCTGCTGCCTTGTCACACTGTTTACCTACCTTGAGGTCATCAGAGATGATAACTCCAAGATCCCTTTCCTGCTTGGTGCATGTTATAGCCTCACCCTCCAACTGATATGTTGTTACAGGGTTTTTGTGCCCCATATGCATTATCTTGCACTTCTTTGCATTGAATTTCAACTGCCAAACCTTTGACCATTCTTCAAGCTTCTGAAAGTCCCTTCTCATTCTATCTACACCCTCTGGCATCTCTGCTCTGTTACAGAGCTTTGTGTCATCAGCAAACTGGGAAATTCTGCCTTCTAGGTCCTGCACAATGTCAGTGATGAAGATGTTGAATAGGACCGGGCCCAGCACTGATCCCTGTGGTACCCCACTGGTCATTCTTCCCTCTGTGGAGTGACAGTTATTTACCACCACCCTCTGTGTCCTGCCACCCAGCCAATTACCTACCCACCACACTACTGTCCTGCCCACTCCCACATTCCCCAGTTTGTTTACTAGCCTTCTATGTGGCACAGTGTCAAAGGCCTTGCTGAAGTCCAGATAGGCCCTGTCCACTGCCCTCCCCTGATCCACCTCCCTTGTCACCCAGTCGAAAAATTCAATGAGGTTGGTCTGACATGACCTTGCGGAAGGGTTGTGGGATAACAGATGGACCAGACACCGAACTTCAGGTTCAACACACAATCGCTGTGTGATGTTTATTCAAAATACAGGAAATAAGCTTCATCAATAGCATATTCCTTCTTCAGTATATCAGTTTGCAACAACAGACTATAAATGTCCTTTGTTTGCACTTAGTCAGCACCTACTGATACTGATCTCTGTTCTAAACATTTTTAGTGAAAACCCTTCATCCCTACGTGGGCCTTGTTTGCTTGGGTAGTGAGGGCTCAAAAAGAAAAAAACAAAACAAGCTATAGACAAAGAACCTCAATACAGAATCACTGAAAAAAGGGTTACCCAAAGGGCACTGGCAACAAATCAAGTTTCAAAGAAATACATCATACGTACTTCCATAATGCAAACCATCATGACATATATGCAAATCACCATGGTATTTCAGACTTGTTCAGTTTATAGCAATTTACTGTACGTGAATTTTAAATAGCACAACTAACTTAATTTCTATAATAGTCACTTAGTACAGTACAAGTCACATTAAATTGTTCCATCAACTCACTGATGTAGTGTTTTTTTTGTGTGATTCTACTGCAGTGGCAACTTGAATTGTTGAAGCTTTTAATTCTTTTCCAACCGTTCTTCACTGCCTATTCAACTCACTTGTACCTGTTTAGTAATATGGCAGTACCTGTTTTGCAGTGTTTATGCAATGCATTTTCATACCATTGTTTATAAATATCATAGCATTCCTTAAGAGCATTGTTTATAAATATCACATCATTCCTTAAGAGCATTGTTTATAAATATCACAGCATTCCTTGAGAGTTGTTTACTCTGCCTTCTGAAATGAAACTCATAAGCACTCAGCTGAAAATAAAGCTTATAGTCCTAACAGCTAGCTGCAAACCAATACTAGCCTTTTACTAATTAATTGAATTAAACACTGCACTGATTAGGAAACTCATTGAACAATGCTACACCAGTGAGTTGAGGGAACAATTTAATGCAACTTGTACTGTACTTTTTACCATTATCAAAAAACACCTAGTGACATCAAATTTTCAACATTTACAGGTTTCACAAACATAAAGTATATACATCAAGGTATTTTATGACATAGTGCTATTACATACTAAATCCAACAATGATAAACACAACCTGTTTTACATATGCTTGGAGGTCACTACAATAACCTTCCTGAGAGGGAAAACAAAAAATTAAAAAGGACACTATAGCATAGTCAAGAGAGTGAAGGGGGTGCCCATAGGTGGCCAACCTTATGGACTAAAATTGTACAGGATAGATTAGGCTAAGAAACAGAACTGTTGCAACAGATTTAAGAAAATGTCAGTCTTCAAGAGTGGCAGGAGCTCCCTGTCATAGACCTCCACCCAGTGAAACCATGCTGCCTTGGGTCTTGTAGTCCATTGGCAACCAGATGTTACACCAGTCTCTCCTTCAGTAGCGCTTCCATGATCTTCCCTACTATCGAGGTCAGCCTGACTGGTCTGTAGTTCCCCGCTTCCTCTTTGTTCCCGCTTTTATGTAAGGGGACTACATCTGCTGTCCTCCAGTCTTTGACTGCCTCCTCTGTTTCCAGTGGTTGGCTAAATAGGATTGCCAGAAGTTCAGCCACCACCTCTCTTAGTTACTTTAGGATCCTGGGGTGCACCCCATCTGGCCTCATTGCTTTATCAACTCTCATTCCTTTCAGTTCCTTCATGACTCTTTCCCATGTAAAGGGACTTGTGTCCATTTCTGCATCTTTCCCACCCCTTGTACTCCCTTCAGATCCATTATCCTCCTCTTCCTCAGTAAAGACTGAGCAGAAATACCTGTTCAGTATGTCAGCTTTACTGTTGTCATCCTCCACACTTCCCCATCCTCCTGCTTCATCTCACTGTCCCTCCCTTTGCCTTTCTTTTTTCACTTATGAACCAGTAAAAGGTTTGTCCCCTCTACCAACTGATTTTGCAATGCACTGTTCTGTCTGAGTTTTGGCTTCCCTTACTGACCTCCCTGCCTCCCTTTGCTTCTCCTGGTACTTCTCCCTATCCCCTTCTGCCTGTGTCTTTTTGTATTACCTGAAAGCAGTCTTTTTGGCTTTCACTTTCTCCACTACCTCCTTGGAAAACCATAATGACCTCCTCTTCCTTTTCCCCTTGCTAGGCTGCTTAATGCATAATACAGTTGCTCTTGTAATCCTCATTTTAAATATTGCCCACTGTTCCTCAATCCCTGATTCCTGACTCATTCCCATTAATGCCTCTTTCAAGCATCTCCCCATTTTCCCAAAGTCTGCCCCCCTAAAATCCAGGTTACATGTTTTTTGTGTGGTTTGGTTCTGCTCCTTCTGTGATTTCAAATCACAGTGACCTGTAGTCACTGTTCCTCAGGTACTCCCCCACTGTCCCCGTTTGTGAGCATGAGATCCAGTATTGCCTTCTGCTGAGTTGGGTCTATGACCAGTTGTTTGAGGAAGGCACCTTGAAGGGAGTCCAGGTTAAATCTGCTCCTGGTTGATGCTGCTGCTGCTGCTGCTGCTGGGAGGCTCCAGTCCATGTCTGGAATATTGAAGTCTCCAACCAGCACCATCTCACCCTTGTCTGCGATCCTTTGGATGGCTGGCATCAGCTTCCTGTCTGTTTCTTCCTCCTGGGCTGGTGGTCTGTAGACCACCCATGTGTGGATGGCTGACCCCATTTTCCTTTCCAGCTTAACCCACAGTATCTCGCCCCATTTTGTTCTTCCTGGATCTCTGTGGTCTTTATGCCATCTTTCACATAAATTGCCACTCCTCCTCCTGCTCCCTTTCTGCCTGCCTTGTCTCTTCTGAATACTGTATATTGTAGCTGGGTATGGCCATCTCCCAGTTATGGTTATCATTACACCAGGTCTCTGTGATGGCCACAATGTCCAGGTCCGACTGCATCATGACAGCCTCCAGATCTTTCATGTTGTTGCTAAGGCTCCCAGCATTAGCACACATGGCTTTCCGTGATTTGACCTCCCTAGACTGTTTCGCTGTTCTACTCCAGCCCCTTCTTTGGTTATCCTTTATCCTTGGTTCTTCTTGCTGTCTGCCCTTCTGCTGAATTTTGCCCATTTTCTGCCTATCCACCTCTTGGGCACCAATCTCCATCTTTTGCACACTACTTTGCAGAGATAGCCACTCCTCCTGTTCACTGGTTCCGCTGCTGGCTGTGGGGGGTGGTCAATTAGGTACCCTCCTTACTGGCCTGCCGCCCCTACCTTGGCCAGTTTCAATGCTTGCCTATATAGCATTTAAACTTTTCATTGAGTGCTTGGATTCCCCTCCTGGACAGATGCAGGCCACCAGGCTTGAACAAACCTCCATCCCTCCAGGTGGGTCCCCAGTCACCAATGAATCCAAACCCTTCCTCACAGCACCAGTTCTTCAACCATGAGTTAATATTCCTGGAGCATACACCCCTATGCTCTTCCATGCTTCTCACAGGTAGTACTTCCGAGAAGGTGACAGGAGTAGCAACTTGCTTGAGACCCCTCTCCAATTTCCTAAACTCTTCCTGAACTTCCTTAGGCTCCCCCTTTGCAGGTCATTAGTACCTAGGTGGATAATGACATCCAGCTCACCCTCCCATCTTGCCTTCCCAGTGATCCCCTAGGATACATGTTTTTGAGTGGTTTGGTTCTGCCATCCCTCCATGCCGTGGCACCTGGTAGGAACCTCACCTCCCTGTCCTTCCCCTCCTGTGTTCCTAGCTGGATCCCTCTTATGATAGAGTCCCCCACCAGGATTCACTTCCTCCTCTTCTGTGGTGCACTGCTCTCCCCACTGAGGTCACCTCCTTGGTTGACCTCCACATCCTTCCGGTCCTCTTTTCTGAGTACCTCTGTTTGGTTGTCCCCATTTGCCAGTGCAGCATATGAGTTCTGGAGTGGAATAGGATTTGGGATGTGCCTCTGCCTGACTGCCCTAACACTCCCTTAGCCCACTGTCATCCAAGTGCTCCTCGTTCTTGGCATCCTTTGAGGCAGCGGCATTGGGCTGGGTGGTCTCTGGATAGGGGTGAAGGCACTCCTGACACAGTTTACTTCCACTCTGAGTCTGGCTACCTCATGCTGTAGTTCAGAGAGATGCCTGCAGACAGGGCAGCACCTCAGCATCCAGAAGGTTTGCCTGAATATGGGTGCCCCGCAGCCACTGTATTGCATGACTCCCCACATTATACTGCACTTATACTGCTATTCCAGTACTTGTCTCTTACTGCAGCTCACCTAGTTCCCTCTTTATTCATTCACTGTCCTGAAAATCCTGCCACTGATCCTCGGATACTTTTTTTTAAAGAAGGAAAATGAAAACAAGAAACCAAACAAAAAAAATGAGTCAAAACACTTGTTGTGCCAAGGGCGGGTTTCCTCCTCCTTATGCCTCTCCTACTCCACAACCTCTGCTATTCCCTGTGCTTAGCTTCTATCAATCAGATTTAACATGGTATATAATTAAGAGTGAGGGACAGGGGAGGGTGAGTGAAAATTTGCAGCAAGTAAAGACAGCAAAGGAAGACAGCACCACTACAACACACCAAACTGGGTATTACATTTTCAGCGGCCCCAAAACAATTCTAAATAAAGACAGCAAAGAAATAACAGTACCCCTAAAAGCCCACATATCTAAGTTTAAAACAAAAACAGAAATGAGCAGTTACTGCACTGCACTGAAATGAATTTGGATCCTTTCCCTTCTGGCTTCTTCAGTCTAACTTCACTTTTCACAGTAGCCAAACCATGAACACATAGTCCGGTTGAAGGATCCTTGAAAAGATTAGGAAATAGCTCCTTTACCTCTGTAGCAGCTCAATCTGCAGATTCAAAAGATCTCCAAGAGCCATTCACCAGAACTTGTAGATGGCTGGATAAAGCATCTTAAAATTAATCCCTGTCACAATTGGCTTGGACACTATTGGATGGCACGCTGCCCGTTTTTGCCTCACTGAACTTGGCAGATCTTGAGTCACTCATACATGCTCTCCTTCCCATGACACTTCCTTTAGTTCCCTGAGTTTAGCCAGGAGGCATTGCTTGTCCAAATAATTAAGAAACTTAAAGATGAAGGGCCTGGGTGGAGATCCATCGGGAGCATCGGGTGCAATGAATGGTGAGCCCATTCTATTACGTAGGATAGCCCATTAGGAGATGGGCTAGCAAGCTTGACACATAGATTTTGGGCAAATAAGATAAGGTTGGAGCCTTCAACTTTTTCCAGGAGGCCAAAAACTATAACATTACTCTTGCTGCTCCTACCTTCTAAATCCTCCAGCTTGGCCTCCAATCGTGCCATTTTTTGTCAAAGGGCAACTATGCTGGGGTCCAGTTTCTCTTTTCAAATCTCCAGGGAATGTGCCCGGGCTTCAGTGTTGGTCACTCGCTGACCGAGGTCATCCATACAGGCATGCAAAGATTTGATTTCTGCTGTTAATTCATGTAGAGATTCTTTGAAAGGTGTGAACTGCAGCAGAAAATGCTTCTCAGTTAGGGGCGATGTTAGCGTGGTAGTAGTTGCTGTATGACCTGATACAGCTGCCTGGGCCTTGGAATGCTTAGATGATTCATCCAGTGTAGTAGTTGGAGTGTGTTTTGGAGGTACTGATTGCATTTCCACTTCCATCTTGCCAGCACAAAAGACTCGCGTTGGTGTCCAAGAGTTGAGACAAGCTGGAAGTACAGCTTAAATCAGGTAGGTAACTAAATGAATTTAGAGCAGATTTTTGGGTGAAGGAAGCAGGACCCGAACAAAGGAGCAGCTACTTGGACCCATGCATCACGTGACTCCCTGTGAGTGTATTATTAATGCTCACCAAAAATTGTAATGTTGAATGCTGAGTAAAGTGTTTAGCACAATTCCATGTGTAGGACCACTGGTCATGGCCATGGGTAGGTATAACTTCCCAGAGGGTTGTGCTAGCTTATTATTAGATCCACTTAAAAGTCACTCTGAGTGGAGGCACTGCGCAATGAGTTTTCTGATTGGTAGCGAGACCCTAGTAACTACAAAACCAGAACCTTGGCCCCTCAACCTGCATCTAGGGCAACAGGCAGGGGTAGTAGCGCACTGGGAGGTGGCACCCAGGTTACACATATCCAGTTGTGCAAAGTAAGTTCTGATTTATAGCCTGCCCATTGCCAAATAAAAATAGGTTATAAGGCAGACCACGAGAAAGGGTCCATGTGTTCAGGTGCCCCGCCGCTTTGCCAAGTAAGACTTCGTTAGCCTCTGGTTGCTTCTCTTGGATATGTTCCTTAACTTTTTATTATTACAGTGTATGTATTTCGATGATTTTAAGCTAATTAAGTAAGGAGAATGGTCCCATTTTTGTTTTATTTTATTCCTTTGGTAACTGGGTAAGGCTCACTAGGCACAAGTGCCTGTTTTCAGGGGCGACCTGGGAGCACTGGGGTGGTTAAGTCACTTACTCAGAGTCACACAGTTTACAAGCGGTGGTTGTGGGAATCAAACCCAGGTGGGCTGGATATACCAAGCTCATTCACAGCTCATTACTCTAACCTCTAGGCTATACTACCAGCCCAACATGTATTGCCATGGACTTCCACACAGCTGGTACACCTAGACCATTTGAAAAACCTGCACCATATTTTCAAACACTGGTCGATTTTAAAGCACCCTGATGTGTCTATGGCAGCTTGCGTTAAATCAAAAGGCGCATGCAACTTGGAAGATGCACTCAAGAGGCCCCACACATGACACACTCTAGACCACAGAAATGTGGTTCAGCAGTGTATTCTGTAGATGGGCTGCTGGAAATTACAAATTGTTGGATGCCAGTCTACTGTGCTAAAAGTCTGATACAATGGGCGTTAACATCAAATATGCTGCTTCAGGAATCCTAACCATCGTATCTAATTTTTATGTATATTTCTGTATGTAACCTGGGTGTTGTGTAACAATGGGCTACTGCCCCTGCCTGTTGTGGTCCAATCGGGTTGAGGGGCCTGAGCTCTGTTCTGATGGTGATTGGGGGTTCTTTCCTGAAATGAAATAAATATCACAGTGCCTAAACCAGAGTTAATATGGCGGGTCAGATATTTAAGCAGCATAACCCACTGGGATGCTGTACCTAGCCTCCTCCCCTTCCAGTCACCCCCCAGACAGAATATCATATACCAGTTTAACACTCTATGTTGCATGCAATTAATAGCTATCGCTAATGATATGTTCACAGACAGATTTAAGCAATATTAACCATATAGATTTATTATTAGGGAAGGGGAATGGGAAATACAAAATTATATAATGGCAGTAAAAAATCCTGGAACCTGATTGGCTGTCTACTATTGGCAACAATGAGGTTATCTGAGCACAACCTCACTGTACTGATTTGTTGCTGATTAGTATTGTTCTCATCTTCTCTTAAGAAACAAAGCTATATTGCCACACTAAAAAGCTACTAAAAAGATTTTTTAATTTTTTAATTTTGTTTTGTATAACAACGAGCCATTGTATAATAGCAATAATACGCTCCAGGGTGTGGGTCATGCCAGGATAACCTCACTTCTAGTATGTTGGATGCACTCAGCCTGTGGCCTCATGCGCAGCCACCCAAGTGTGAGATTATCCCAGCACACCCCTCACCCTGTCATGCATTATTGCTTAAATATGACCCTAGCTTGCAATCTGTAATTTGGAAACAGCAGTAAAACACAACAATAACAGTGCCCACCCCTAACAGTAATGCCATAAGTAATCCCTCCTCCCCACTGGTACCAGTGTTACTAGGTACCCAGGACAAGGTGCAGGCCTAATCATTGCAGCAGGTTGGCTGACATTGGTGCACGTAACTTTAACAAAGAAAACTTTAAGCAATGGAATTGATTCCCCCCCAACTTAGGGCAGGCCCTGCGCTTACTCACAGTTCTGAAGTTCATAACACAGGGTCTAAGCAAACTCGGCAGATGGCAGTTGCCTTTGTTGCTACTTGGGCCTTAAATGGAAATGTGGGCAATGCTAGTGGCTGACCTTTGATGTCTGGCAACTTGTCCCCTTCAGGTGGCTTCAGGCTCTTACAGCTTGTCCCATTCAGGCTGTTCTTCTGTGGAGGCTAGATTAGACCAGTCTCAGGGACCAGGACCACACACTCACCCCACACATCAAGGCTTCTAATTCTCAGGGGTAAGGTTTCAGTACTGCCTAGCAGTGACAACATGGGGTTGACTCTCCAGAATGTCCTTGTTGGCATAGAGCTTCTTCCCAGACATGGGTTCAAACATTCTCTCACTTTCTTTGGGCAACAGTCACAGCTTAATGGCAGATTTAATAAACTTTCTGGCAACCAGTTGATACCACCTCTAGGCAGGACTCCACACTCTCTGGCTTTCTGACTCCCCAGTCAATGGGAACCCTGTAGGCTTCTCACGTAACTACTCTCTGCCACTAGAACCAATTCAAACTCTGGGCACTCATTCCCAGCTCCTATACTGACTGAGGGCTACTCTCAGGTTGCCAAATATTTTCTTTCAGCAGGAAAGTGCAGTTATTGGCTTTCCCAGGTTGTGACTGACCAGTGGAAACTGTGGGTCAGCTTCCCAAATTGTGTCTCTCACTCACACAAGGGTCCCTTCTGTACTCCAAGAGCCTCTGCCACCAACTGCCTTGAGCTGAAAAACTGTCCCAGGGTCTCAAGGGAACATGGAAGCTTCCCATTGGTCCAAATAGCTTTCCATTTTCAAAATAATAAACATTAAGTCTATTTGATGCCTGATTGGCTGGCTATTTGGCCACCAAGGATATTGTCCAAACCTACTTCCCAGGAGCCATAGCTGGAGGTCCTTGGAATCTTTGTCTCCTGATTAGTGGTTTGGGGAGGGTCACAGATAACAAATATTGAGGACCAAAGGACCCACCTAAAGGGAGCCATAGAGGGGGTAACAAACCCGTACATTCGGCAAATACACAAAGGTAAGAGCATAAGAAAGCCACTGTGGTTCTCAATGGAGGTGGCTGGGAAAGTAAAAGCAAAAAGGGTGGCTTTCAAAAAATATAATGATACACAGAGGGAGGAGGTCAGAGCAGTGTATCTAGAGAAACAAAGGGAGGCAGGAAGAGCGGTCAGGAGTGCAAAGACACATACAGGGAGAAGATAGCAAAGGAAGTGATGATGAGAACAAGACCTTCTATAGATACATAAACGAAAGAAGAAAAAATATGGAGGGGAGGAAGGAGACTGTGTGGAGGGTGACCAGGAGAAAGCATCAGTCCCGAACATATATTTATGTTCAGTTTTCATGGAAGAAGGTGCAGGGGAGGGAGCACAGCTAGGGAGGAAAACTGGAAGTGAGGTGGACACAGGACCATTCACAGAGGAGAGTGTCCTAAAGGAACTCACAAAACTGAATGTGGACAAAGCAATGGGACTGGATGGGATACACCCTAGAGTATTGGAGGAGTTGAGGGAGGTACTGGCGGAACCACTGGTAGCACTGTTTAGTGAGTCTCTGGATACAGGAGTGGTTCCAGAGGAATGGAGGAGGGCAGATGTAGTCCCTCTCCACAAGATTGGGAGTAGGGAGGAGGCTGGAAACTACAGACCTATCAGCCTGGCCTCAGTGATGGGGAAAGTCATGGAAACATTGCTAAAATTGACGACAGTGGAGCACTTTGAATCTAGCAGAGCACAGGATCCGAGGCAGCATGGATTCACATCAGGAAGATCATGTTAGATGTATCTGATCAATTCCTTTGACTGGGTGATCAGGGAAGTGGATCGGTGGTGGCGGTGGTGGGTGGGGGGTGGATGTGGCCTACCTGGACTTCAGTAAGGTGTTCAGCACCGTTCCACGTAGGAGGCTGATAAACAAGCTGGGCAGCCTGGGATTGGGACACAAGGTGGTGAACTGGGTTGCAAGTTGGTTGAGGGATAGAAAGCAAAGAGTGGTGGTAAATGGAGATGTATCCGAGGACAGAAGGGTGACCAGTGGGATGCCACAAGGATCAGTGCTAGGGCCAGTCCTGTTTAATGTCTTCATCAGTGACATTGCAGAGGGAGTAGAGGGGAAGGTATGCTGACATGAAGATCTGTAATAGGGTGGATACACCAGAAGCAGTGGAAAAAATGAGAAAAGAACTGGATAAACTGGAACAATGGTCCAGAGTGTGGCAGCTAAGATTCAATGCGAAGAAGTGCAAAATCATGCACTTGGGGTGGAGGAATCCAGGAGAAGAGTACAGGATGGGTGGGGAATTGCTATTGGCCACCAAACAGGAAAGACACCTGGGGGTTATCATATCTAATGACTTTAAGGTGGCCAAACAATGTGCAAAAGCAGTGGGTAAAGCCAACAGGGTGCTGTGGTGCACAGGGAAAGGTATCTCCAGCAGAAGAAAGGAGGAGGTGATGCAAGTATACAAATCCTTGGTGAGACCACATTTAGAATACTGTGTCCAGTTCTGGAGACTGCGTCTCCATAAGGACATAGACAGGCTAGAGGTAGTTCAAAGAAGGGCAACAAAGGTGGCGCAGGGCCTGCACCAAAAGTCATATGAGGAGAGCCTGGAGGCACTCAATTTGTATACCCTGGAGGAGAGTAGAGAGAGGGGAGACATGATAGAAACCTTCAAGTTCCTAAAGGGAGTAAACAAGGTACCAGAGGGTAGCATCTTTCAAAAAAGGAGTTATCCCAGAACAAGGGGGCATAACATAAGATTGGTGGGGGTAGACTAAGGGGCAACGTGACAAAGCACCTCTTCACAGAAAAGGTGTTGGAGGCATGGAACAGCCTCCCAGCAGAGGTGGTGTGGGCAAAGTCAGTAAGGGAGTTTAAAACTGCATGGGATAGTCAAAGGGGAAGTTTAGCAGTGCATAAGAGGAGTTAAGGCCAGAGATAGTGAAAGGATCAATGGCTTTGTTTAGTAGATAGGGTAAAAGGGGTAGAGTAAATAGGCCTAGCAGTCCGTATCTGCCGTCAAATTTTATGTTTCCATATGGCTACTGTTGAAACAATTTATACTGTATCCCAAGTTTAAAAGTCTCTTTAAACTATTTTAACAAAAAAATATCCCATTGTCCATTAGTTGCCCCTCTGCTCAGTTGTCCAGTGGTAGAGCGGGTTTTATCAGAGACTCTCCTGCCTCTTGCTAGTGCCATAGCACTGACCCCATAGGTGGCAGAGGTATACCGTTATATGGGTACCACATTTAGGGTGCTGCAACCAGTTCACCGATCATGCAGTCAAACTGGATTTTGTGGTGCTTGGCAGGGCTGGCGCCATGCAGGTGTTGTGCCCCCTGCCCCATACACCTCTGACCTGGAGATGATTATATTTAAGTACGAGGGTGTGGGTAGTGAAGCCTCCCACAGTGGGGAGTGCAGTGGGCACAGCCCCCTGCAAACAGGCAGAATGTACCCTTGGGTGTTGGGCATGCTGGGGGTCGGGTCGCACAATTGCTGGGCGTGATGTTCACCATTGGCATTGTGCTTGCACCCTAATGACAGTCACAATTTTTCCTGTCCCTGCAGCATGTTGGAAATGGTGGCAGGCAGGGCAATACATTTACACAGCAGTATTGGCTGCTTTCTTAAAGCAACAGCACATCCTTTAGGATTAGCACTTAAGAGTGCTTCTTTTTAAAGTTTTATTCCGTCCCCCCCGGTATACCTCCAAGCCCCCACTTATATCACTGGGACCACGGGGATTGGAGCACACTAGCGAGACCTTTGGAAATAACTGCTGGGGTGGCTTTGCAAATAAGGGCCATGACACTTTTAGGCATTCAAGCTGGCTGCAGCCAGCTTGCATATTCAGGTATGCATCCTAATGGAACACTCACACATACTGGTGTGACATTCCATGAGCCACCAAGAGGGCAGTTCAACACTACTTCACTCCTCAGATCCCTTCACAGACTTCTCAACACAGGAACTGATAAGAGCATTACAACGTAGGCACACAGGACCAGGACTGGCAGCAGTGAGTGGTCAGGAGGTAGAACAGTGCCCCAAGGGCAAATTAAGGTAAGCCCCACCCTTTGGGGAGGTGGTTACACATATTCATACTGTAATTTGTATTCTCAGGACACCCCTGTAAATGAGCCCTGGTTTGTGTAATGTCTCATTCTTCTGCTTTCAAAATGAAAATTGAGATGGCATTATTCATGAGTACATTTTGTTTTGTGGTAATATCTCTTATTAGACTAACAAATTTTAACACAAACTTGCAAGACCTGCAAGGTCCCTTCATTAGGTATAGAGGAAATGAGCCAACATTTCTGAATATATACAAAAGTTTGTAGATCACAGATTAATAGGGGTGTGCGAAAAGAAATTCTCCGGGCAGAATTTCCAAGAAAGTGCGAATTTCATTTCTGCAAAAGTTCCAAAATCATTTTCACAGCTTTCACGTAAATTCCACATTAAAACTATGGAATAAATATACAAACTGTGGGTTAATTTATTAAACTGTGGGGAAAAAAATCTGCAGAACAGATCACTGCCAGTGGTCAGTTCTGAGGTTTTTTTTTTGACTGGAGTTTAATTTATTAGGCCACCCCCTGCTGATCAGGGGTTTCAGTAAGTAAGTAAGTAAATAAATAAATAAATAAAAAATTCCAATCCCACCCTTGGACCCTCCTGGTGTCTACTGGTCCCCCACCCACCAATCTTGGGTCCCAAGTAAAAAAATCCCTGATCCCTGGTGTCTAGTGGTCCCCACCCACCTGGGCATCATGGCTCGTAGGTTCCATTAAAGAAGAAACAAAAGCTTCAGTTCCTCCCTGGTTTCTAGTGCCCCCCACCAATCATGGCCCCCAGAAACATTTTATTTCCCTAGTGTATAGCAGACCCCCCCCATCCTGGATTCCTTTAATCCACACAAAAAAAAGCCAGCAGTGCACTGTCTCATCCCCCTCTATTCCTAGTATTCCCTGGTGTCTAGTGGACCCCCACCCCGACAGGCCATCCGCCACCACCCTGTCCCTGAATGGGCCACCGGCACAGCCCTCCTCTCTCCTTCCACTTCCAGTGGCCCACTGAACTGTCAGTGAATGACCTCATGGTTGTACAAGCACACGCTCATTCACTGACAGTTCTTTAAACTGTGGATAGAATAAAATTCTGCAGATTATATTCATTTTTCCTCAGTTCACAAAAAAAGTCTGTGGAACTCAGTGAAAATCTGTGGAAAATCCCAGTTTCACCAATGGTGAAAGTTCTGAAATTTCAGTGAAATGTTCAAAATTTCGTGGAAGTTCTGTGAAAGCGGAATTCACAACTTTCTCCCACCCCGTGATTAACAAAGGGCAGGATGTAGAGGAAGCTATTTTATACAATAGAAGTGACAACCAGGAGACAAACCTTATTCATTTAAAATATTGGTAATTGAGAAAGGCACACTGAGCCGAGACTCATTTCCAGGTACGACACAGGGAAAGAGGGAGACAATACAGACAGAGAGTACAAAAATCAAAACTGTGAAACAGAACACAGTTGACACAGTCAAAGCAAACATAATAAATTAAAATGCAAAACTGTACAGATTGGAGGGTACAAAAGTGAGGTAAAGAAATAACAGTACATGGGGTCAATTATCTGTAAGTGTACAAATTCAGAGGGGGAACAGGAGGCAGGGGGTGGGGTGGAGAGGATAGCAGAGGAGGAGGAGGAGGAGGAGGGCTTAAGTAAGGGTGGCAGGAGAGGGTCGAGGAGGCAAAAGGAAGGCATGGGGTGAAGGTAAAAAGATGGTTTAGAGAAGAACTGGTTTTTGGGGGAGGGAGGTGGTAGGAGAAGGCGGGTCAAAGGTTGAGAGCTCATACATGCAAGTGATGCACTACATCAAAGTGGTACCATAACAAAAGAAGCAATTACTAATTTTTTTTATTGGTGTGGTGCGTAAGCAATATTACGTAACAGCGTGTGCATTATACAAGCAATAACACGTGATAGGATGTGCATTATATAAGAAATAATATGTGATGGGGTGCACATTTAGTAAGAATATCATGTGACAGTTCGTGCATTATATAGAGAATAATGTATGGGGAGGTGCTTATTATGAGAATTTTACACACACCCACAGTGTGGGATGCCCCATAAACCCCGAGGGCTAAGCCCGAGTGGTTTATTTAGGCATCCCACACTGAGGGTTTGTGTAAAATTCTCATGAATAACCACCTGTCCATTACTTTATTTTTTATAATTGCTAGTCACAATTTTTTCAGCAGTAATCTATTCTATTTGCAAAGAAATGAGTAAGACAGTTGTGCTATAATGAAAAAAAATATTTGTGGTGTTGTATTACATTGAAGTTTTTAATGGTTTATGTTTTTAAAACGTCTTTTTTTATGTTTGGAAAAGAAACATCAACAGTTTTTAACATTATAACATTTGTCAGCATCTTTAAATGTTTTAACTTATAGTTCGTGAATGAAATTACGTTAGTTTTAGATGGCTTCATTAATGTAGAGGAACCCTGAAAGGTGTAAAGTCTTAATGATAAAAAATGCTTCAAACTTTTAAACTAAGAGTTCAAACTCTTAATTTTGTTATGTAGTCTGGCTCGAAGAGGTCTTGGTGCTCATTTTCATTTGCTTGCTGTGTAGATCTGTGTGTCTGTGCCTAAGAGAACAACGCTGGATCTGACAGGACACCCAGAGCTGCGAGAGCTTGAGTGAGTGAGTTGTTTTCTTCGCTCTGCAGCTGTTTGTGTCTCACGCTTGTCTAGAGCAGCGTGGCGAGTGTTTACCATTATAACTGGCTGAGGTAGTTATAATGGCAAATTATAACTCGGTTTTTGCATCGGAAAAAATTGTGGCCAGTAATTATATATAGAATAAAATACTGGGTGGTGTGTGTAATGAGAAGTTTACACACACTTGAGGGGGTAGATGCTACATAAATCCTGATGTAACCCTCCCCACCCCTGTCCTTTTACCAAAACAACGACAGGTGGCATGCTGTTGGCATTTGGCAGCAATACCTGGTGGGGAGTGTGTATCTACGGGTTCGGGGAAGGATGAAGCTACTTGGCACAAGAGGCCTAGGTTTGATTACTCTGCACAGGGGCACCCAAGTAAATCCAACTACAGGAAGCAATAACTGTAATGTCCAGAACCAGAATTGGGATTTTTCAGTGTGGCTTTATTTATTAACTCACTGAACATAAACAAAGCTCAGTATGGTCCCCCACAGGGCTATGTAACTGTAATGCAGATTAGAGGTTAAACACAGTGGTCCATTTGAGGAATGAACACTTCAACAGTTGTCTGGCTTTGGACCCACCAGGCACTCAGCTCGGACTTCGCATGCACATTGGATACACAGCCCGACTGGCCCAGTTCCCCTGACGGCTACTCTACTGATGGTCCACTTGGCGAATGAGCCCAAACTCTATTTGGAAAGACATCCCATCACACAAGGAGGCTCCCAGCTGTGGCTCCCCACACCACTTGAAGTCATCGACTCCTAGAGAGATTTTGTTTTCGTACTTCCAATTCAAAACTCCCATCCAACAAGGAGTATGTTCCCATCCTGTGGCTCCCCACACCACTTGAAGTCATCGACTCCTAGAGAGATTTTCAAGTTGCGACCCACGTCTGGGTACCCACCCCATCACTGGCCAAGCGCATGAGGCGAGTAGCAAAAACAGAAGAAATCCGTAGAGGTGGACCTGGTTGCTAAAGATGGGGATTTATCCACCTCCAGCTCCCAGAGCCCATACCTGGCCATTTCTCTGAACACACAGAAACTTTAGGACTGTAACATGTAGATTGCATGGTGGATGAACTGACGCACCCCCTCTACTGTGAACTCTAAATCCATTTAAACTTTAAACTGACTGCTCCATTTGTTCGTCCTAGTGTATATAGTGCTCCCAAACAGCAGTCCCCAATAAAACCATTTGAAACTTGAAACTGAATTGACTGCTCCATTTGTTCGTCCTAGTGTATATAGTCCTCCCAAACAGCAGCCCCAATAACATTTTCTGACTGAAAACAGTTGTTTGCCCCTTAAACTGGAGCCAAACACTCACCCAATCGTTGCAGGGCCCCACAGGCGAAGTCCTTTAACCTTTGTTGTATTGTAGAACAGCCAACACAAAATCAGGCAGCTTCTTTCCTTGGTGGGAGAAGGGGATCACCCCTGGAACCCACAGAGACCTTTTTCCCTACCCCCCGGAGGGAGGGGGCACTGAGACCGAGGGGACGGTCTCCACCACTTTATA
The DNA here is from genome assembly GCA_016271365.2 of Neoceratodus forsteri. NCBI lineage: Eukaryota > Metazoa > Chordata > Ceratodontiformes > Ceratodontidae > Neoceratodus > Neoceratodus forsteri. The sequence continues at coordinate 1,473,088,485 of CM028132.1, read as the reverse complement.
AATGGTGAAACACAGAAAACTTCCTTCTGTGTGGAGGCAAAACTCAAACTACAGACTGATGCTTCCTTCTTGCTCAAGGACAAACGGAAGACTGACTTTGAATTCCCAAGGTTCTAAGAACTCTCTGAGCTGAAGATTCCAACTGTGGCTCATGCAGCTGTAACAATTCTATATAATGATGTCATCTCTCCAGTCTCAGTTGTGACTGAGGACAGAGCGAGACAGTGTGAAACCCATTTAACTGGAGTTTCACAGCTGCCTTCCCTGCCTACCACTAGGTCTTACTGGGATTCTAGTAACCCCGGGTAACAAAGGGGTTATACTCGCCCTTGACCAGGAAAAGTGACTGTCCCCAGTCATTATGCACCGACCTTAGAGGCCATCCCACCCTATGTGCTACCTGGAGGGGGTGATCAGGCCCTCCTATCGTAAGCAGCACAGGTAGGCAACACTAAGGGCCTAGAGGCCTCATAGCTGACATTTCAGCCTCTACTCTATCCACTTACTATGGACACTTAGTGGCTCTGGTAGAACTCGTCCAGAGCATAGCCCTGATAGATCAGCACATGCAATCCTCACGGCCGCTCAGGACCACAGCCTGTCTATCCCCCTAACCTCTAGGGAAACCTATCTGCCTCTACATAACATCCCAAATAAAACAAAGCCAGGGACCTCCCCGACCTTTGGCAGCCTGCAACTACAACATTAGAAACACAAACAGTACTTTAAATTCTAAACATAAGCACTGAAATGAGGAACTCCGATGAGCCCCTCCTCCTCTTCTTGTCTTCTCTTCTTTCTTCCAGGAACACCTGTAGAAAAGACAAAAAACAACAAAAACAAAACACACTAATCTGCATTTACGATCTACCTAAACAACAACAATCACAACCCTTACCATACAGGATAAACATAAACACTAAACAATCCCAAAAGAAAAATATATATATTTTTTTTTTTTAGAAAAGTAGAAAAGACAGTATATACATTAAGTACAGAAATGACATTGATAACAATACACTTTTTTGGGGGATGGAATGCCCTAAATGTCCCACTAGTGACTACAAGGCCCGAAGGCCAGTCCATTAAAGAGTCTCTCCTGGGCCGGAGCCCCATGAACATAGTCTTTTAAGGCCATAATCCTGAAGGGGAGAGTCTTTGCGGACAGTTCACACACTGTTTGAAGTCTGTAGTGTAAGGTGTGTATTGCAATGTCATAAAGATAGAATGAAAAGAGATTGTGACTCACCAGCCTCTTGAAGTATTCGAACGTCACCAACCTGGTCCCTGCTGAAGACTCTCCCTGGCAGCATTTCTTCTGATACAGCTAAGGACATCTTCCGGGAACCCACAGGAGTGCACATCTGAAACAGCTGGGCTGATGTCATAACTGGAGAAGGAACCTTAGAACAGAATAAAAAGAAACAGCTGGTCCAGCGTCATCCGATTACCAGGCGATGAACAGGAAAACAGCTGGGCTGGTGTCCTCTCTGGATCTGAAGTCATCTGGTGGTACCAGTAGGCGGTTGGTGATTGCAGACAGTTTACTGTAGACTGAAGAATGTGGGGCCCCGAATTTTTGTTTATTCACTTTGGCAGTTCAATAAAGGTACTTCACAGTTCAGATGTGGCAGTATTGACTACCACTGCTCGGCTCTCCATTTTGTAGGCACAGGCTTAATTACTGGGAGGTCCTTGCACTGAGGCCAATAGTAGAGGGGGTCAGGGGCTTGAATTATTACTCCATCTGGACGCATATAATTCACACAGTGGGAGACTTCGTCCCTCTCCGTCCACTATTCTCACTCTGTCCATAAACAGTGTCCTGCCTCTCTTCCACTGTGTATACTTTTCGTGGAACAGTCTATTCTTTACATGCTGGTTAGCCCCAGGATGCACATGTTTCATTGCTTCATCCCAGATCCAGGATTTCCTGCAGTTCTCAATCTCTCCTCCCAGACTCTCCGAGGAAAGGTAGGAAAGGTCATACCAAAGATTTCATTGGCCTTTCTACGAACCAGTCTCTCCTCTTTACTTGCTTTGGTCAATCTGAGACCGCTGGCCTGGCTTGGGGGTGGCCAGTCCTGGTTCTGCCAGCTTCGCATCCTCAATGAAATTAAAAACAGATCCCTGACTTCTTTTTCTTCTGGTGAAGCCAGGGCAATGGCATCACCACCTTCTTGAACTAGGAGCAGAGGTCGACACCTCCCATTCAACGGCCTCCCACATCTCATCTTCACCTTCGAGACTTGGGCTAGGCCCCCCCACCCAGAGGTCTATTGATGCTTTATCTGAACTTGCCTTCTGAGATCCAGCATCTAAAACTTCAACTTCAGATTCAGTCTCTAATTCTGCAGTCTCTAACTTTATGCCACACTCCCCCCGGGGGACCTTCCTCCACAGGCTCCGCCTGATGCTGTGTGCTGCCAACTGCTGATTCTTGAAGTTGTGTCCATGTGGGAGCCAAATGAATTTGAGGCACTTTATACAAGCCATATTTTTGTAGACAACCAGCACAGTGAGGAATCATGAAGACATCCCTTCCAGCACTCAAGCACATCTGGCAAACACGCACTGGATAATTAGGAATTGCCATATCAGGAGGGAGTTGCTCTCTATAGCACCAATTTTCAATGTGTCTCAATCTATTTACTGCTGCTGTTACTGCAACCCGGGCATGATCCGGGTAACGAGCTGGTCCTGAGGCCATAACTGCAGAAAACAAACAAAAGTTTACTGTAACTGAAAGTCCCACTTTAATGAACACACTCTGTAGCTTTAAAATGGCTCCTCTGCTGCTGTGTTTACTTTACTACCCCACCCTGTAATCATGGTGCAGCACTCCTGTGCATCAACATTCAGACTCTGGGTCAAGCTAACTGCGCACCGATTTACATCAGCTACTATTAACTTTATTTTAAACTGCACAACTTGCTCTTTTCTGGCTGTTCTCACATTTACAGGATTTTCCTTGCACTTTTCACATGCTGGCAACATTTATTTAATCACAGTCCTTTTAAAACTTCAGGTTTCAGCACAGGATTGCCTGCTTCTACTAGCGCTGCACTTATTTTACAACCCACAGTCCTCTCTGGCTGCAAACTTTAAACTGAGGCTACTTTCATTGCTATGCTCACATTTAATGGCTTTACAGACTTGCACTTGCTAGCAGGATATCACACAATCGCTACTTGCAAAGCGACTATACAGCTGTACTCACATTTTATATGGCATTTCTGAAAATCACTGATTTGAGCAGTTTTAAATCGTTTACTCACTGTTATGGTAGCAGATTACTGCGATGGAGGAAAATGGCCTGCAGCCAGATTTTTGAAGGCCTTGGATTTCAAACGGGCGGGCAGTCTCCGCGATCGTAGTATTAATCACACAGTTTACTGATCCCATGACCGATAAGCGGGTTGAGCCCGATTTTGAACTAGAAAAGTCACTTTTCACTGTTTACAGCACTTTGAACACTTCATGAACGCTCCTCCACTGCCAGTACACGCACTACTCTTTGTCTCCCTCTCGAATGCTGAAGCAGACACTTAAGAGCTGACTGAGGGGCGGGACTAATGGCAAACTGACCAACCACACGATGCCATGCAAATGAGCCTCTTCTTCCCCACGAGGGCTCCTCTCCTCACGGCGATCGTCGAGCAGGCAAATTCAAACTGAAAAGATGCACCTTTTTTTTTTCAACTGACTCCACGGCGGGAGCCCATTTCAACCATGTAACATTGCCATTAACTCTGCAGTCTCTAATATTGCACAGAAAGCATTTCCAACATCCAGGGCATAATTTCTCTGTTGCTACCCCTAGTTTTCCACACTTTTTCCTTCACAGAACTTAATTTTAAAAGCATTTTAAACGTCCAGGGCACAATTTCTCTGTTGCTACCCCTAGTTTTCCACACTTTTCTTCACAGAAATTCATTTTAAAACTGACAAACGCTGTAAACTATGTTGATGCAGGACAAGGACACACACTTTGGCTTTACAGCTCCTTGGTAAACAGTTGGCATTTTTTAAACAGCAGCACAAGATTCACAGCACACAGCACACACTAGGGAAATTGCTTCAACTTTTTTTGGGCTACCAACTGCCAGATAGCCAAAACGCTAGCCTACTTGCCCAAGCACCTTCCTTCCCAAACAAATCCAAAGCAGTGCCTCCATTTTTGTAACCCTCCCCACCCCTGTCCTTTTACCAAAACAACGACAGGTGGCATGCTGTTGGCATTTGGCAACAATACCTGGTGGGGAGTGTGTATCTATGGGTTCGGGGAAGGATGAGGCTACTTGGCACAAGAGGCCTAGGTTTGATTACTCTGCACAGGGGCACCCAAGTAAATCCAACTACAGGAAGCAATAACTGTAATGTCCAGAACCAGAATTGGGATTTTTCAGTGTGGCTTTATTTATTAACTCACTGAACATAAACAAAGCTCTGTATGGTCCCTCACAGGGCTACGTAACTGTAATGCAGATTAGAGGTTAAACACAGTGGTCCATTTGAGGAATGAACACTACAACAGTTGTCTGGCTTTGGACCCACCAGGCACTCAGCCCGACTTGCATGCATTGGATACACAGCCCGACTGGCCCAGCTCCTGCCGGCCACTCTACTGATGGTCCACTTGGCGAATGAACCCAAACTCTACTTGGAAAGACATCCCATCACACAAGGAGGCTCCCAACTGTGGCTCCCCACACCACTTGAAGTCATCGACTCCTAGAGAGATTGTTTTCGTACTTCCAATTCAAAACTCCCATCCAACAAAGAGTATGTTCCCATCCTGTGGCTTCCCACACCACTTGAAGTCATCGACTCCTAGAGAGATTGTTTTCGTAATTCCAATTCAAAACTCCCATCCAACAAAGAGTATGTTCCCATCCTGTGGCTTCCCACACCACTTGAAGTCATCGACTCCTAGAGAGATTTTCTAGTTGCGACCCACGTCTGGGTACCCACCCCATCACTGGCCAAGCGCATGAGGCGAGTAGCAAAAACAGAAGAAATCCGTAGAGGTGGACCTGGTTACTAAAGATGGGGATTTATCCACCTCCAGCTCCCAGAGCCCATACCCGGCCATTTCTCTGAACACACAGAAACTTTAGGACTGTAACATGTAGATTGCATGGTGGATGAACTGATGCACCCCCTCTACTGTGAACTCTAAATCCATTTAAACTTTAAACTGACTGCTCCATTTGTTCGTCCTAGTGTATATAGTGCTCCCAAACAGCAGTCCCCAATAAAACCATTTGAAACTTGAAACTGAATTGACTGCTCCATTTGTTCATCCTAGTGTATATAGTCCTCCCAAACAGCAGTCCCCAATAACATTTCCTGACTGGAAAAACAGTTGTTTGCCCCTTAACCTGGAGCCAAACACTCACCCAATCGTTGCAGGGCCCCACAGGCGAAGTCCTTTAACCTTTGCTGTATTGTAGAACAGCCAACACAAAATCAGGCAGCTTCTTTCCTTGGCGGGAGAAGGGGATTGCCCCTGGAACCCACAGAGACCTTTTCCTCCCCGGAGGGGGCACTGAGACCGAGGGGACGGTCTCTACCACTTTATAAATGGTGAAACACAGAAAAACTTCCTTCTGTGTGGAGGCAAAACTCAAACTACAGACTGATGCTTCCTTCTTGCTCAAGGACAAACGGAAGACTGACTTTTGAATTCCCAAAGTTCTAAGAACTCTCTGAGCTGAAGATTCCAACTGTGGCTCATGCAGCTGTAACAATTCTATATAATGATGTCATCTCTCCAGTCTCAGCTGTGACTGAGGACAGAGTGAGACAGTGTGAAACCCATTTAACTGGAGTGTCACAAGCTGCCTTCCCTGCCTACCACTAGGTCTTACTGGGATTCTAGTAACCCCGGGTAACAAAGGGGTTACACTGAGAGCGAAGCTTGAGTGGTTTGTGAAAGCATTTAACCCTGAGGGTGTGTGCAAACTTCGAGTTTACACACTGCCCCATATTTTATTTTATATCATTGCTGGGATATAATTTTTCACCACAGCAATTGGATAAAATAAAAAAGACGTCTTTGTTCAGCTGCTGTCTGCTTAGGTTTGAGTATGTGGTCCGCTGTCACTTTTATTTATTCATTTATTTAAACTTTTTAATATATTTATTTGTGCCCAGAGCAAAAGGGTTTCTTTTTTGTGTTATAATTTGTTGTTTTTGTTTCTGTTAGTCACTTACTGTCAAATTGGAGTGGCAGTTGCATCTCTGAGGGAAAGACAAGGCAGCCAGCGGTCTGGGAGTAAGAGTTGCAGTGGGCTCATGCATGGAATTATGAAAACCATGTGCATGTTTGCCGTAGTAAACTCTCCTTTATTGTGGCAAATAATGCCACATTTTTTGTATGTGAAAAATGAAGACCCAGTTATTATATAAGCAATATTACATGACAGGGTGTACATTATATAAGCAATAACATGTGACAGGGTGTGTGTTATGTAAGCAGTAACATACGACAAGGTGTGCATTAATGCTAAATCCTCTGATGCCTGAGGTATGTTGTGAGGCCGAAGGCCCAGTGCCTTTAACCATCCAGGAAGTGCAGCAATCTAGCATAATGCATGTCTGGGACTGTATTTATGTGTTCATAAAATATTTTTAGATGTGTAACAGTTAAAACAAAGATGTTAAAGAGCAGCTGAACACCTTCAGGAGAACATTAACAACAAATAATATTTAGATACAGTTCAGATTGTATTTCACATAAGTTCTGTATTTTTCCTTCCAGTTATTTATTACTGAGGTCATTTGCATGAAAACAGAATCTTTACTCCTGAAGGGTTCATCCACTCCCATTTGTTATTCCTTACCTAAGGTCATTATGCACTGCTTGTGACATCACAGTTAATCATTTAATTTTCATTTTTATTTTATACTAGAAAGGCATGTGGGCAAGATGCCCATTTTCACAAGTGTCCAGTTTTAACAAATGTTACTCCCATGGCAACAGACTGTGATGTCACAACAGGACTATGACTTGAAGCAGGGATTCAGCTATAAAGGCAGATAAGCTCTAAGGGAACTCTAGGGGACAAAGATCATATATTAATGCAAATTTACTCAGAAGTACATAATGGGGAGGAAAAATATATAGAATGTATATGGAATGCAAACAGAATTGTGCCAAATTATGTTTTTCAACGTTTTCTTTGAGACGTCAGTAGCTATTTCAATATTTAAACATAGAAACTGCTGTATCAATTTTTGCTCGTGTAATTCTTCTGACAGCTCGATATTGCTATTCTTTTCCTTTTGCTTTTAACGAAGTGCCTAAATTACAGATACAGTAACTAATATGTAACCCCTAGATGGCGCTATCCCAGGGGCTACTACCCCTGCCTGATTTGCCACTAACAGGTTGAGGGGCCTGGATCCAATGGCGGGTGCCTCCACCCAGAGGTCAGGGTTTGCAATAGTTAAACTAACTTGGTCACAGCCCTCTGGGACACTGCAACCCCTTTCTTCCCACTAGTGGCCCACACAATATATCAGAATTACCTTCACAGTATACACTTACCCCCAGGTCTGGTTCCGCACTGGGACCTCCTGAGAAATGAGATACAGTGCAACAATCACAGTACAGTACTTTAACATAGACAAATACCTCAGGCAGTATAACTTTGCTGAAACAAGCAGCTCTGATTTATTTAGGGGGATATAACAAGGACAGGGGAAATCAGGTTAATTAGCTTATCACTCTAATAATTCTATCATGGCTCTGTGCACAGGCCTATCCCTATCAGTTACTGTCCCTGGGTACCCAAGCCCTAGTGGCTAGTCCAAACCGTGGCAGCTGGTAGGGGCCCTTTCACACAGAGAAAAGGAGAATTAAACAGTCAGCAGTACAGTAATTCCATTTGGATTTAATGTGGCAATTCAACAGGGAGCAACCCTGAATTAGTACTCACGACCTCCAAATAAGATAGGGTCCTTCAATGTCAGCAGGGCTCACTTGAGGTACACAAACCTCTTCACACATCCATATAAAAGAAAGTACTATACCAGGCAGGCTGCATCTGTATCCCGATCGCAATTACTGCACAATACCGGGAGAACACACAGCAGATTCAGTTCCTGACAGACCGAGTGCAATTTTCAGCAATTCTTCCAGTCTTCTACAGGGTGAGCCTGGTTTCTACTCTTCAGAGATCCTTTGATTCTTTTCACAGGACGGATTCAGTCCTAACAAGCTGTTACACAAGCTGCAGACGAACTCTGGGCCTTACACCGTTTTGACTAAAACTGCACACTGAAAAGCACAGGGCTCCTTCCTTCTTCACTGCCAAAGCTCAACTGAACTCCAACTGACGAAACCGGGCACTTCCTTTGAGTTCCTCCCAGTTCTTGACTGGATTGGCTGTCACCACAATAGACTGCTGCTGTTGGTCCAAAAAGGCACTGAAGTCTAAACTACATCTCCCAGAGTCACTGCCCATACAATCCTCTTGTGGCTGGCTCAGATTATGAGTCCAAGTTCTGATTCGTCCAAGGCATCATTTTAGAGCTAGCTTACCCACACTGATTGGTCCAGTTCAGCAGTTCAAAACTAGAATGGGAACTAGCAGACACAGTTCTGACTGCAAAGAAAGCAGGTTAGACAAACTGTAATTTCATTATTACTCTAAATAATTTCTGGCAAACAGTTACATCTTTCAGATAGGTTCCTTTGCACTCCTAGTGACTGCAAAATGAAGTGAATTGGCAGCAGCTCGAGTGGTACTCAGAGAAGCACACAGTCCCCCATACAACTAATTATGTCTGCAAGCAGACAGCTCTTAAAGAGACAGTACCAGAGGCTCTAAAACACTCACTGATAAATGGCTTAAATGCCAAACACCATTCAGGCTTGGAGCATTCAAGCAAGCTCCTGAAGTCTTTTGGGAACCCCATTTGCAGGGGTTACACCCTTCTGGCCTGGGAAAGCTTGGCGTCCGCGTCAAGCAATTCCCATAAGTTTCAACTGCAACCATATACATTTGCATTAGGCTCTGCACATGTAATCATCAGTCAATATATCATTTTACCAAGAACACATTTCTGAAACATTGCAGTACGTCACTCTTTACACAGTATATACAACATTGTACCATAACTCAAGTTATTATCTCTTGTACATGAAACCTGAAGAGAGGGGCCCTTCCCTATCAGTTACCTTGGGGCTGGATGGGGCAAGGGCAATCATACTAGAGGGCAACACAAGTAACTTGAGTTAGCACTGATGCTCAGTTTGGGCAATGAGCTCGGGGACACATACACTCCTTTATGGACAACATTGAGAGGCAAGTCCACAGGCCTCCCAAGTGAATCATAACTGAGGTGCACCACAGGCTTTACAGCTCGACCAGTCTTTCTAGGGGAACTGTTATAGTCTCTGCACTCTGAGCCTCATTTTCAGCATTGTCCTCACTTGTCAGGAGTCTCCATGGGGTAGAGAGGCTAGAACTTGGGGCACTTTCAGCTCCAGGAGTTACAGTTTCTGAGTCCACAACATTTGGCTCATGGAGAGCTTTGGACACTGGCAGTGGACTGTCAGGGCACTCAAAATACTCTTCTTGTTCGGTGTATCACCAGTCTGCCCCAATCTATCATTTCCTCCCTGAAAGCTCAAACAGTTCAACCATGCACAATGATTCCATTTCATCTGATCTGATGCTTTGCACTTCACTTTCTGGGAGCATTGGCTCCAGGGATGAAGCTGGGGGCTTAGACAGTCCAGAAGGCCCAGCTTTGTCTCCAGTATTGACTAGGGATTGCCCGAAACAATTGACTCAGTTCGTAAGAAGGATAGTATTCAAAGTCACTCTCACTTTCTTCCGATATGGACTGACAGTCATGCTCAACTGGGACTTGTGGAGGGAACACTTTAACTTTACTTCTGTAGGTGCAGACTTTCTTGATCTTTTCTTAGCAGCAGCTCTAGTCACTGGTCCAGAGGGGCATCTTCTAGGGGCTCAGACTCAATTAAGATTTGTCCAATGGGCAGTAAATGATTTCTATGCATTGTTTTACATCTTTTGAATTATTCTCAGGCCTTACTTTGTACACTGGCAGATCATCTAGTTTGCCCACTACAATGTGAGGGAGATGGTGCCATCTGTCAGCAATCTTGTGCTTGCCATGCAGTCCCAGATTTCTTAGCAATACCGATCTCCTCCTGGAGTTCCTGTGCTTTCACCTTTTATCATACCTTTCTTTGTTGGCCAGATTTCTTTTGGCAGCCATGGTTTGAGCCAGTTGGTACGCATGAGTTAGCTGGGCCTTTAACTTTTGCACATACTGTAAATAGTTGTCAGCTTGAACCCCATCAGGAGAGACCCCAAACACACATCTACTGGTAGTCGAGCTTCTCTTCCAAACATCAGCGGTAGGGGAGAATCCAGTGGCATCACTTTTGGTGCAGTTATAAGCATGTACCAGGGTGCTAATTTGTTGGCTCCATCTAGGCTTGTCCTTTGGGTGCAGGGTGCCTAGCATATCTAGCAAAGTGCGGTTGAAACGTTCAGGCTGTGGGTCCCCTGGGGGTGGTAAGGAGTGGTTCTGGACTTTCGCACTCCCCACAGAGAAAGCATCTCTTTGATCAGACGACTCTCAAAGTCTCTCCCTTGATCAGAATGGATTCTTTGTGGAGCCCCATAGTGAACAAAAAAGTTTTCTACAAGTACTTTGGCTACAGTGGATGCTTTCTGGTCTTTGGTGGGAAAGCTTGGGCATATCTCGTGAAATGGTCAGTGACCACCAGCACATTACTGATATTTCTTTGATCTGACTCCAAACTTAGAAAATCAATACAGACCAGCTCCATGGGTGCACTGGTGGTTATGTTAACAAGGGGCAGCCCTCTGGGGGCAAAGCTTTCCTCTGTAAGCAGCGACTACAAGTTCGAATGTGTTGCTCCACATCAGCCCCCATCTTAGGCCAATAGAATCTGGATCTCACCAAGTCAAGTGTTCTGTCTATACCAAGGTGCCCCATGTGGTTGTGCAAGGACCTCAATACTGAGTCTCGAAAGGCAGTGGCAGCACTAGTTGTTGTTTGTCTACTTGTCCCCCTCTGTCTACTGTTTCTCTGTATAACAGTTTATTGATCAGTTTCAACTTAGGACCTTCTTTGTATAACAGTGCAGTTCTCAAATCAGTGGAGCGAATTTGGACACATCTTTTCCTGCATAGAGGGCTTCTAAAGCTGCTTGATCATGGGATCGCGGATTGAGCCCCGAATACTGTCATTGTCCAGCTGAGGCAGTGCACCAATGTCTATTGCAGAAAAGTGGCAATAAGCAGCAGGTATGCAATTCTCAGAGGGTCCCAAGCAATCCACCATGCAGTCCACTGCGTCCGTGGACATTTGTTCCTCCCTGTCAAACTTCCGGCAGAGTGCCCGAATGTCAGGTTCTGCCAGTCGGACCCAATCATTCTGGGGAACAGGCCTCCGGGAGAGCATCAGCATCTATGTGGTTCAGACCTGCTCGGTATTCGAGAGCATAGTCATATGTAGATAATGCAGAAAGCACCTATGGCCAGTGGCATCCAACTTAGCTGAGGTCTGCACATAGGTCAAAGGATTATTGTCAGTTTTACTAGTATTTTAGCCCCATACAAGTACTCATGGAATTGGTCAACAATAGCCCACTTCAAAGCTAGGAACTCTAACTTATGTACAGGATAGTTCTTTTCGGATGGGGTCAGGCTTCTACTGGCAAAGGCCACTGGTCTCAGGCCATTCTCGTGCTCTTGGTACAACACAGCCCCCAACCCCTTGCAAGCTAGCATCAGTGTGCAGGACTAAGGTTTTCTTGGATCGGCATAGGCCAGCACTGGAGCATGGGTGTTGATATATGATCTCATGAAAAGCAGTCTCACAATCAGGAGTCCAGCGGGCCCCAAATACTTCACTGATGAAAATACACTCTTCAGTCTTGAGGGATGCTGACTTTTGGTATTTTTGTGGGTTGGGGATACCCTTGAGTAAGGTTAAGTAAAGGCGGATCACTCTTGAATAGTCCTTGATGAGGCGCGATAATAACCACAGAATCCCAGGAATCTTTGCAGTTCTTTTTAGATTTTTGGGCTGTGGCAGGTGGTCAAGGCCTCAACTTTACTTGGGTCGGTCTCTATTCCTCGTGGATACTGTGTCCACATACTTTACTGATGTTTGAAAAATTGACACTTATCAATGGACAGTTTAAGGCCAAAGTCCTCCAGTCGGTCCAATACCTTAAATAATCTGCTCTCATGTTCCTCCAGTGAGCTGCCAAACACAATAACATCATCTAGGTATACCAGGCACTCTAGTAAGTTCATGTCCCCACTGCACGCTCCATCAATCGTTGAAAAGTGGCTGGGGCACCTGAAATCCCTTGAGGCATCCTCATGAATTCATAGAAGCCAAGCGGACAGATAAAGGCTGTCTTTTCACGGTCCTCTGGGGCCATCGGATCTGATAGTACCCACCGCGGAGATCCAGCACAGAGAACCACTTGCTCTCGCTTAGGCAGTCCAAGCATCCTGAATGCGGGCATTGTGTACTGATCAGGGATAGTCCGCCGTTTAAGGTGCGATAATCCACACACATCCTTACTGTTCCATTCTTTTTCCTCACTACCACAATGGGAAGCATAAGGGCTTCTGGATTCTTGTATTACACCAGCAGCTAACATCTCTTGCAGATGCCGTCTCACATCATCTATGTCAGCAGGTGCCAGGCGTCGAGACCTCTCACGAAATGGTCTTTCGTCATGCAGCCGGATATTGTGCTCAGCTCCTTGCACGCATCCTACATCCCATTCCTTTAAAGAAACACCTGGTCTCTCTGGGCAAGCTTCTCACTGATCTTCACTTTCCATTCAGCTGGCAGCGGGAGTCGCCAAATCAAACAAGTCATGCGTACTCTGTCATTCTTCCTTGAACTCTTGCTGCTGGGTAGCACTGCAGTGTCTGCACAATGCACATTAGCCAGGATGCAACCTCTGTTTACTCGAATGTCTCTTTCAGACACATTATGAACTTGGACCATTACCCTTCTGGCATAAGCATGGGCTCTAGCGGCAAAATACTAGGCTTGACCAGCAGTCCCTCTGGCAATTTTCCATCGCCTGGTGCATCCAACATTAATATTTTATTTCAACATCCTTTCTGATACGGACCTCTCCTGTAAGGTACACTGGGCATTTGGCGCCAGGATCAGAGACTCAGGATCCTTCTTCCATACAATTCCGACCGGTTCCTCTGGTTCTGTTTTTCAGCATCTCTGTGCCTCATAGGCCTTCTTAATTAAAGCCGGAACTCTTAAAGCTCTACTAGTCTTTGACCCTGTTTTCATAACACAACTGTGCCAGCCTTCCGAACATATGAGCATTTGTTCCAATCAACAAAGGACACCATCATACAGTCCAGTGGGGACACACTAAGGCTAGGGTCTCTACTTGTTCGGCCACTCCAGCCACGGAGGTGGGGAAAGACAGCCAAATTCGGATATACCCGAATAGGGGTAGGCCTTCTCACTTAACCCCATACATGCAGTCCTTCTAATGGTTGTAAGGGCACGCCTGACAAATGCTTCTGATACCAATCTTGGAACATAATTGTCACTTGGAGCCACTGTCTAATATAGCTCTTGTAGACACCTGCTCACCTTTACAGTGGTCTCCATGGAGGGACCCACTATTCTGGACCAGTCTGAGAGGCGGTAGTGGGGGCCTGGGCAACTGACCTTGCCACAAAAGGACGTGAATTAGCATTTTGGTGCCCTCACTGGGATCATGTCGCACCTCTTAACCACTGATTTCTTCTCCAAGCTCTCCTTGTAGCCTATATGCAACTTTGTCAGTGTCTTTGGGGACTGGCATTCCCTTTTCATGTGCCCATCTTTCCCACAATTATAGCAAAACATACTTTCTGGAGTTTGAGCTGGCGAGCGCCACACTGGGAGCCAGGGCGGGGTATTACTAACTGGAAACCTTGGTGCCATCTCTGTCTCTGGCGTGATAAGCATTTGGAGACATCTCGTCAGTTTCTCCACTTCCATGGTCAAGGAATCGAGTTCGAGCTGTTATCAGCAGAGATACATGGGTGGGTACCCCACCCCCATAGCAGATGCAGTCGGATATAGGTCAGGGCCTGTGACTTGCAGGCGTGGCCTTCATAAAGGGACTGTTTTGAATTCCGATCTCTCTCAACAGTTCGCCCCATTGTGACATATCTTTTCCTTGTCAGAGCACTCATTGACTGCCAACCTCTGCCCCTGAACTTCACTTGATGGGTCACCCTCAGTCACTCGGGTCGTGCTTGCAATTGGTGCAGGTCCCTCGAGGTCGCTCTTTTCTCAACTCCTCGAATTTCTCTCATTAACTCATCATAGGAGGGTGGGGATTCCAGTCGATCTGCCAGGTGTAACTGAAGCAACAGCAGTTCTGAGAAGGGGCAGACTTAAGGATCCTGTCCAGCCTGGTTCGTCCAGTTCAATCGCTGGCAAACTACCTTTTCTGAGGCATTCTTGCAACAATTTTTCCAGCCGAGATACACACACAGACAACAACTCCTTGGTACTGTTGTGCATCTCTTACTCTCCACCATAGGTCCTCATCAGAATCTGGGCCCCATACACATTCTCCAAGGCCTCAAGATAGGCCTGTGCAGTCGCTTCAGGGTTACTGGCCGTTTAGCACGGATGGTAGCCAGGCAGGACCCCGGAGGCCTCACTAACCCTCTTCGCTTTTCACCTTCCTAGCATTGCCATTCTAGCACTTGGGGCAACATAGTCATCCAGGTCTCCCAGTCATCCTCCCCTTGGGGGTGGGAGGGTGCCAGAGAAGATCCTCAACCTTCGTAAGAGTCGTGACTAATGGCAGGTGCAGAAATAGAGTCTGCATTGGTTCAGCCACCATTACGGGCACTGGAGCAGGAGAGGGTGTTGGGGAGGAACACCCCAGGTGGCAAGAATAGTTTCTTCAAGTCCTCCACAGTTTTCCCTCTCCCAGCAACCATTCAGCAAATTTCTCCTCAAAAGTTTCAGATAGTGGTGGGGCTGATTCCCCAGGTCTTTACTGTCCTTAGTTATCACTCTCCAAGCAGTGAGGGCTCCTCTGGGGTAATGGTCTGTGGCACTTTGGAGCTATCTATGGGATCCTTAAACTCTACTAGGGCCAGGAAAGTGTGGGTGAGCAGATTAGCATGCCGACCCACCACCACAGGGTTTTGTAAACCTTCCACCTTGGAAAGTACTCCCTGCACAGTGTCCGTATTGATACCCAGGGGATGTCCAGGATAAGCATAGCATTTTGGGGTCGATCTCCTCCCCAGTACACCACCTCCACCAGCCGGTGCACAGCCACTTCTGTCGGGGTACCCATTTTTTTCTTAACAGTGGTTCGTAAATATGGCCACTAGAGGACACACAATCCCAGCGGTGAGCCTCCAAGATGTAACCCCTAGATGGCGCTATCCCAGGGGCTACTACCCCTGCCTGATTTGCCACTAACAGGTTGAGGGGCCTGGATCCAATGGCGGGTGCCTCCACCCAGAGGTCAGGGTTTGCAATAGTTAAACTAACTTGGTCACAGCCCTCTGGGACACTGCAACCCCCCCTTTCTTCCCACTAGTGGCCCACACAATATATCAGAATTACCTTCACAGTATACACTTACCCCCAGGTCTGGTTCCGGCACTGGGACCTCCTGTGAAATGAGATACAGTGCAACAATCACAGTACAGTACTTTAACATAGACAAATACCTCAGGCAGTATAACTTTGCTGAAACAAGCAGCTCTGATTTATTTAGGGGATATAACAAGGACAGGGGAAATCAGGTTAATTAGCTTATCACTCTAATAATCTATCTATGGCTCTGTGCACAGGCCTATCCCTATCAGTTACTGTCCCTGGGTACCCAAGCCCTAGTGGCTAGTCCAAACCGTGGCAGCTGGTAGGGGCCCTTTCACACAGAGAAAAGGAGAATTAAACAGTCAGCAGTACAGTAATTCCATTTGGATTTAATGTGGCAATTCAACAGGAGCAACCCTGAATTAGTACTCATGACCTCCAAATAAGATAGGGTCCTTCAATGTCAGCAGGGCTCACTTGAGGTACACAAACCTCTTCACATCCATATAAAAGAAAGTACTATACCAGGCAGGCTGCATCTGTATCCCGATCGCAATTACTGCACAATACCCGGAGAACACACAGCAGATTCAGTTCCTGACAGACCGAGAATGCAATTTTCAGCAATTCTTCCAGTCTTCTACAGGGTGAGCCTGGTTTCTACTCTTCAGAGATCCTTTGATTCTTTTCACAGGACTGATTCAGTCCTAATCAGCTGTTACACAAGCTGCAGACTGGAACTCTGGGCCTTACACACGCGTTTTGGACTAAAACTGCACACTGAAAAAGCACAGGGCCCTTCCTCTTTCACTGCCAAAGCTCAACTGAACTCCAACCGACTTAAACTGGCACTTCCTTTGAGTTCCTCCCAGTTCTTGACTGGATTGGCTGTCACTCACAATAGACTGCTGCTGTTGGTCCAAAAAGGCACTGAAGTCTTAAACTACATCTCCCAGAGTCACTGCCCATACAATCCTCTTGTGGCTGGCTCAGATTATGAGTCCAAGTTCTGATTCGTCCAAGCATCATTTTAGAGCTAGCTTACCCCACACTGATTGGTCCAGTTCAGCAGTTCAAAACTAGAATGGGGAACTAGCAGACACAGTTCTGACTGCAAAGAAAGCAGGTTAGACAAACTGTAATTTCATTATTACCTAAATAATTTCTGGCAAACAGTTACATCTTTCAGATAGGTTCCCTTGCACTCTAGTGACTGCAAAATGAAGTGAATTGGCAGCAGCTCGAGTGGTACTCAGAGAAGCACACAGTCCCCCATATAAACTAATTATGTCTGCAAGCAGACAGCTCTTAAAGAGACAGTACCAGAGGCTCTAAAAACACTCACTGATAAATGGCTTAAATGCCAAACACCATTCAGGCTTGAAGCATTCAAGCAAGCTCCTGGAAGTCTTTTGGGAACCCCCATTTGCAGGGGGGTTACAAATAAATATTGCAACATTTTATAAACGAAAAGCTAAATTAAAATCTAATCAAGTTCAAGAGTCTGGATACAAATCCAATCAGGTTTTTGGAAAAATCACAGCACTACTGCTACTCTGTCAAGGGTGTGCAATGCTATTACCCTTGCAGTTGACATAAGGCAGAGGACTGAAGCTATTTATATAGCTCTCTCCAAGGCATATGACATGGTAGATCATTAACTGTTGTCTCCAGGCTAAATGACCTGGACTGCAGTTCCAGCTTTGTTCATTGGTTTCACAGCTACTTACACCTCAGATCTCAGAGTCAGTGTTCATACCCCAATGTCTGGGGACAGATTAATCTATAAAGGGTTACCTCAATGCTCACTCTAGGGCCCATTTTTTTATTTTCAGTCAACATTAATAACCTAATTATTTTTTTTTGTACCAGGGCTGTGTGGAATTAGTGAATTCCAATTTTGTAGAGTTGCAACAAAAAAGTTTGCAGAATTTTGTGGAATTTCAAATGTGTCTATCTGGTCAAGAGCCAATGAGCCACGTGGCTAGTAGCCATACTGGGACACATATAAATATATATGAACATAAGAAGAAGCCAGCAGAAGAAGGCTATTTGGTCTATCAAGTCTGCTCATGTTACAGGGTTCACAGCTTGAGCTATTGTTCCTACCCCCTCTCCCCACTTCTCCCATCCTTTCTACCCATGACCCTTACCCTCCCCTTATACATGTCCCAGCCTCCCTTAAATCTGCCCACTGTCTTCAATGAGAGTACCTCTTCTAGCAGCACATTTCAAGTGTCCACCACCCTCTCTGTGAAGAAGTGCTTCTTGACCTCCCTTCTAAACCTCCCACCCTCCAGCTTAAGATTGTGCCCCCTTGTGTTATGGTTGCAACTCAGCTTAAAGAGACTGTCCTTATCAATCTTATTTATCCCTTTCAAGTACTTTGAAGGTCCCAATCATGCTGCCTCTCTCTCTCTCTGTCTCTCTCTCTCTCCCTTGTCCTCCAGGGAGTACATGTTCAGTGCCCTCAACCTCTCCTCATATGCCTTACCCTGCTGACCAGCTATCATTTTTGTAGCCCTCCTCTGGACCTTCTCCAGCAGGTTAATGTCTGTTTTGAGGTGTGGGCACCAGTACTGAAGTCCATACTCTAGATGCGGCCTTACCAGTGACCTGTACAAGGGCAGTATAACCTCCTCTCTCCTACTACTGATCCCCCTAGATATGCATCCTAGCATCTTGTTTGCCTTTACTGCTGCTTTCTTGTACTGCATAGAGTGCTTCAGGTCTCTAGTAATCATCACTCCCAGGTCCTTCTCCTCTTCTGATGCAGATACTCGGAATCCACCCAGGTAGTACTCTGTCCTAGGATTCCTGGCTCCGGTATGCATATCTTTGTATTTCTTTGCATCAAAGCCAAGCTGCCAGATCCTGGACCACCTCTCTAGCTTTGCTAGATCCTCCTGTATGTCCTGTATCCTCTCAGCTGTGTCCACTCTCCCACAGAGCTTGGTGTCATCTGCAAATGGGCTCATTTTGCCCTTAATGCCATCTCCAATGTCATTGATGAAGACATTAAACAACACTGGCCCCAGCACTGAGCCCTGTGGGACCCCACTGGTTACCCGTTTTGTGCCAGATAACTCTCCCCCCCCACAACCTCCCTCTGGGTTCTGTTCTTCAGACAGTTTTCCACCCATCTGGCCATGTTTTCCCCAACCCCGAGATCCACCAACTTCCTGATCAACATTTTGTGGGGCACATAGTCAAAGGCCTTGCTGAAATCAAAATAGAGGATGTCTACCACTTGGCCCCTGTCTACTGTCTTAGTGACACAGTCAAAGAAGTCAATCAGATTTGTTTGACATGATCTCCCCTCCATGAACCCATGTTGCCTCGCATCCTGGAGGCCATGCTCTTCTAGATATTCCTCCAACCTTTCCTTTAGTATGATCTCTATGAGCTTTCCCACAGTGGAGGTCAAACTGACTGGTATGTAATTCCCTGGGTCATCCTTGAGACCTCTATTGTGAAGCGGCACTATATGTGCTGTTCTCCAGTCCTGCTGTATTACACCTGTCTTTAGTGAACTATTAAATAGGTCTGCCAGTGGCTCTGCCCACTCCTCAGCCAGTTCCTTTAGCACTCTTGGATGTACTCTGTCTGGGACATTACAGGGGTTGCAAGCCCATAATCCAAGGGGCTCCCCTGACACACTTGTCACCTGCCAGCCATCTTAGTAGCTGCAACTGCTAAATGAAAACAACCAATCCTCAGTATCAGTGCCTGTGTAGGGGGGCATTATTTGCCACTCTTGGGATACTGCAGTTTGAGTTTTGGCTCAGTCGGAGCCAATGAGTCATGCAGCTAGCAGCCATACTGGGACACTACAGGGGTTACAAGCCCTCGATCCAAGGAGCACCCCTGAATCATCAGTGTACTGTTAGTCATCCTGCAGCTCAATAAGTTCTTTCTTTACTGTTGGACACTTACGTTATGCTTACCTTCATAGCTGATACTTATGATGGGTTGCAATGTGTCCCTGTGGAGACACCAGACGTGCCATGAATCCAGTAAGATTTCATCTATGATTCCCTTAGAAAAAGAATGAATACTACCTGGTCAGTTTTATTTTACTGGTATATATGCTTCAGCCTAACAGTATTGCTTCTTCTCCTCCTCTATATACAGATAATCTTTTTCTCAAATACGCTCTGTTTTTGATCCTTTTTACTAATATGCTGTGCTAATTTAAACAACGAAATAGGTGAAGCAGCTAGATGTTAACGCTGCCTATAATAGATTAGACTGATACGTAGATACATAGACAGTGTCAGCAGATAAGGGCCTATAGCCAACTCAGTCTGCCCATTTAACCTTGAAAGTTCACTTTATGTTTTCCTAGAAGTCTGTTGCACCTCACCCCTGACCTGAAAAATTCCTTTATGTCTATCCCATGCATTCTTAAATTCCATGATTGTTTCAGCCTCCACCACTTCCTCTGACAGGGTGTTCCACTTGTCCACCACCCATTTTGTGAAGAAATTCTTCCTCACGTTTCCTCTGAATTGTCCTCCCTCCAACTTCATCCCATGCCCTCTAGTCCTGGAACATCTTTTTTGCTTAAAAATAATATATTCCTGCACCCTGTTCCTCCCTGTAAGATACATGTACAGTATGTCTCTGTTATATCCCCTTCCTCCCTCCCTCCTCTCCCCCAAGGAGTACATATTCAAGTCCTTCAACCTGTCCTCATAGAACCTGTGATGCAATCCATGTACCATCTTTGCTGCCCTCCTCTGAACCTTCTCTACCCTGTCTATGTCCTTTTGTAGGTAAGGACTCCAGAACTCGACACTGTACTCCAGGTGGGGCCTCACTAGTGTTTTGTATAGTGGAATTATGACCTCCCTTTTCCTGCTGGTGATGCCCCTGCCTATGCATCCCAGCATCCTATTTGCTTTACCTGCTGCCTTGTCACACTGTTTCCCTACCTTGACGTCATCAGAGATGATAACCCCAAGATCCCTTTCCTGCTTGGTGCATGTTTTATCCTCACCCCCCCAGCTGATATATTGTGCCAGGATTTTTGTGCCCCATATGCATTATCTTGCACTTCTTTGCACTGAATTTCAACTGCCAAACCCCTGACCATTCTTCAAGTTTCTGCAGGTCCCTCCTCATTCTGTCTACACTTTCTGGTGTGTCCACTCTATTACAGAGCTTTGTGTCATCAGTGAACAGGGAAATTCTGCCTTCTAGGTCCTGCGCAATGTCACTGATGAAGATGTTGAATAGGATCAGTCCCAGCACTGATCCCTGTGGTACCCCACTTGTCACTTTTCCTTCTGTGGAGTGACAGCCATTTACCACCACCCTCTGTGTCCTGCCACCCAGCGAGTTACCTACCCACCACACTACTGTCCTACCCACACCCATATTCCCCAGTTTGTGTAATAGTCTTCTATGTGGCACAGTGTCAAAGGCCTTGCTGAAGTCCAGATAGGCCATGTCCACTGCCCTCCCCTGATCCACCTCCCTAGTCACCCAGTCAAATATTCAACGAGGTTGGTCTGACATGACCTCCCCCTGGTGAAACCATGCTGCCTTGGGTCCTGTAGTCCATTGACAACCAGATGTTCCACCAATCTCTCCTTCAGTAGTGCTTCCATGATCTTCCCCACTACCGAGGTGAGGCTGACTGATGTGTAGTTCTCTGCTTCCTCTTTGTTCCCACTTTTGTCTAAGGGGACTACATCTACTGTCCTCCAGTCTTTGGGTACCTCCCCTGTTTCCAGTGATCAGTTAAACAGGATTGCCAGAGGTTCAGCCACCACCTCTCTTAGTTCTTTAAGGACCCTGGGGTGCACCCCTTCTGGCCCCATTGCTTTATTAATTCTTACTCCTTCCAGTTCCTGCAAGACCCTTTCTTGTGTAAAGGGATTTGTGTCCATTTCTGCATCATTCCCACCCCTTGTATTCCCTTCAGGCCTATTACCCTCCTCTTCCTAAGTAAAGACTGAGCAGAAATACCTGTTCAATATGTCAGCTTTACTGTTGTCATCCTTCACGTGGCCCCCATCCTCCCCCTTCTAACTCACTATCCCTCCATTTGCCATTCTTTTTCATAGTGTTTTGGAAAGTGCATAATAGTTACTAACATTATTGTTGTTATAATTTATCCACATTCTCACTTGTTTGTTAAATTTACCACACTTGCTTGTTGGTGTTGTTTAACCTGTGTTTTTACTCTTCTGTTTTCAGTTATTTTACTGCCAGTGATTTTAAGAGTATAGATTTAATTGTTTTACTTACTTACTTATTCTTTCAGGTAAATATTTTTCTTTTAAGTTGAGTAGAGTTTTAGGTTCTAGGTTTTCCAATAGTTTCTTGTTTTTTTGTTCATATTTGTTAGCTATTTCTGAAAACGTCCAGTCATAACAAAATACTGAAGGTTGTTTCTTGGAATATCAAAGGCTGTAACAATCCAATTAAAAGAACTAAGATTTGAGGTTTTCTTAAACCTTTGAAGATTGATATTGCCTTTCTGCAGGAGACACACATACAGCAAGTCCTTTAGAAACTGCTAAACTCAAAAGGTCATGGGTGGGTATGGTATAAGGGAGCTCTTTCAACTCAAAATGTAGATGTGCGTTTATTTTGCTTCATAAAAATCTTAATGCAACTGTTGAATCCATGCTTACTGATCCAGAAGGCAGGTTTATCGTAACCCAGATGAAAATAGAGGACAGGAAGCTGTCTCTGGTTAATATGTATGCCCCCAACAACAATCAATGTGACTTCTTTGTCTTTTTGGCAAACATTGTTTCTAGTAAAACAACTGGGGAGTTGATTGTTGCTGGTGACATGAATACTAGAAGATAAACAATTCCAGTACTCATCAACTATTGTAAGAAGAAACACTACTTCTTTGTAAAGTAAAAAGTGCCAAAGTCTATTTTCAGGTGCAGAGGCACACTTTGACACGTTTCGACACAGCTCTTTGTCAAAAAGCATGAATACTGTTGTTGACCCTTTCATAGATAGAAACCATTCAGACCCTGCAGGTTGTGCTGCCTGTAACACATTGTGCTTTGAATCTGGCTTAGTTGATATATGGAAGATAATCCACCCAAAGAATAAAGACTACACCTTCCAATCTGCCAGATAGGGCTCTTTCAGCAGACTTCACTACATTCTCATTACTGAATTGCTTTTGTCATCCCTTGCTACAAGTAATATAGGTGACATAATTATCTTTGATCATGCCCCTATATCCAATGGTATCAGTTTAGAGCATATCCCTTCCCCCCCCCAAAAAAAGCTGGACATTTAACTGTACAGTAGTTCACTTATTAGTGGAGAATTCATTACTTGGTTCAGGAACAAAATAAAATCCTTTTTTGAGTTTAATGACAATAATGAGGTAACTGAATTTATTCTCTGGGATTCTTTTAAGGTATTCATTAGGGGTAGAAAAATTTAATTTTCATCTTACAACAAAAGACTCAAGGAAGCCAAACATTTTGATCTTGAGAACAATGTGAAAGCCAAAGAGAAATATTTTTGGGAAACGGGGCCAAAATATGGCACCACACAGAGAAATTGTAGGCCTTAAATATGCCATTAACACCATCCATAATTAAAAAGCTAAATATACATTCTTTCGCCTGACATAAAGCTATTGGGAAGCAGGGGAGGCCCAGAGGAAGGTCCAGGGGAAATTTCTTACTCATAAATTAAGAAAGACCTTTGAAGCATCTAAAATTGCATCTATCAAAAATAAAGATAGAGTGCCAGTTTTCTCGGCTAAACAATCAGTTGACACAGTTAGTAATTACTGCTCTAAATGATATCAGTTGAAAGTGTTTTACTTAATTTCATTATTATCTTCTCGGGGGGTGATCCTATGATTCCCCCTATCCATCTGTGCCCTCTCAGCCCCCACACCGACTGCAGTCCTGAGCTCTACCCTCTCACTCTACTCTCACAGGCTGCTTCACAGTGAGTACTTAGCCTGCACACTGTGGAAGACTTGGAGGTTGGGCATGGGGGGAGCTATCTTTGAGTGTGTCTGTTGTGGTGCTGTCAAGGCTGGCCTTCACATGCGCCACAGAATTCAGTTTGTCCCCATGACTGCCCCTGCAGAGTGGGCCTGCAGTGACATCAGGGACACTGCTGCACATACTTCTGCATGCTGCATGTCCAACATCAGCCCACGCTGTCCCACACTGTGACCCCCTCGAGCATGCACCAGCCCCTGGCCACTGCCAGGAGCCAGTACCCCAGCGGTTGTCCCCTCTCACCCTCCCCAGAGGAGGAGAGCAGTCCATGGGATACTTAATCTTCCTCTCCCCCAACACCCGTGGTCACTCCTGACACTGGGTCGTTGGCATGGTAAGTGGTAAGATGCTAGTGCCTCAGCCCTCTACACCACCAGCCAGCCTGTCTGAATTTAATTTTAACCAAAATATCCTAGTTTTATTTATCTATAATTTAAATCTCCCTTCAGTCTCAGACCATGACAAACAATCCCTTAACAAGCTTATATCCCAAGAAGAAGTTACTAAGACCATCTCCTCTTTGCCTGCTGGTAAAGCACCTGCACCCAACAACCTAACTGGAGAAGTTTTAAGGCTACAGTCCTACATACTGCACCTATTCTATATAGTTTTTTTGGGGTATGCCTACGGTCCTGGAACCCTTCTCCCACCCATGAAAGAAGCCATATCTTGGTTATTCCTCAAAAAGACAAAGATCATACATTACGTGAAAATGATCACCCAATTTCATTAATTAATGTAGATTGTAAGATTCTAGCCCAAATATTGGCAAACAGGCTTATTCAACAGATAATTCACCCTGATCAGGTCGGCTTTGTCCCAGGACATCATAGGTCTGATCTTCTTCAGAAAACTATCCACATAATTTATGCCCTCAAAAAAAAACGAAATCCCATCCTGTCCTACTCTTGCTAGATACAAACAAAACTTTTGATCACCTAGAATTGGAATATTTTATTAAAATTCTTAACAGTCTCAATTTTGGAGATTACTTTTGCAATTGGGTACAAGTTTTATACTCTAAGGTTTATGAATGAGGGTTAATGGCTTATTTTCAGACAAATTCCCCGTTTTTTGAGGCACCAGACAAGGATGTCCTCTTTTGCCACAACTGTTTATTTCGGCAATGGAACCTGTCCTCATTAAAATAAGATCTACCCTTCCATCTCGGGCACATCCACAGGAAAAACACATAAATTTTCTGCATACGCCAGATGGTGTATTGTTCTCTGTCACCCAGCTGTCAAACTCAGTACCTTCACTGCTAAAAGTCATTCAGGATTGTTCACGTTTTTCAGGCTTTAAAATTAATTTTAATAAATCTGAGGCGCTTCTTCTAGTGGACAATGTTAATAAACATGTCTTTAATCAGAATACGATTAAAATTCACCCCAATGGGATTTCATTTCTTGGTGTAACCTTAAGATCAAATATTGCCCAGATCATTCACCGTAATTTCAATACCCTTTTTGACAAAATTGAACTAGACAGGAACAGATGGAGCAACCTGTTTTTGTCCTTCTGGGGGAGATACAGTTAATTATGATGCTTGCTGAAAATGTATTACCTCTTCCAACATTTACCACACCATATTCCTCCTCATATTTTTAATAAGATTTACTCTTTGATCTGAACATTTTTATGGGATAATAACCCACCACATATTTCCCTTAGTAAACTGCAACAGCCAACAGAAAGGGGCGGCTTTAATTTTCCAAATTTCGGAAATAGGCTTGACTCATTCATGGCAGCACAATGTGTGAAGTCACTGTGGTTGCGGTTGAACCCAGATAAAACTGAAGTGTTGGTTGTGGACCCAGATCGATAGGAGGTGGGTTTGTCAGCTTGACAACCATCGGGGCTTTGGCTCAGAGGTGCTCAGCTGACTACCTCAGATCTGGTGCAGCACTTGGGCATTATTTTTGATAATGACCTGACTCTCAAATCACAGGTGTTGGCCGTTGTCAAATCCTCTATCATCTGAGGAATATTGTCCAGGTGAAGCATCTGGTTCCTCCTGAAGATCTTCTAACCTTGGTCCATGCCTTCGTAACCTCACGCCTTGACTACTGTAATGCCCTTTACCTAGGGCTACTGGGGGTTGATAGCTGCCACTTGCAGCCAGTGCAGAATGCGGCAGCCAGGTTATTGACTGATTCCTCTAGGGCCAGTCATATGACACCTGTGCTCCGCGGACTGCACTGGCTGCCAGTACAGTGGTGGATCACCTTCAAGGTTGGCTTACTGAGCTATAAGGCTGTACATGATCAGGAACCCCGCTACTTGCAAGTTCTCCTTCAGCTGTACCACCCTTTCCATCCTCTCTGATCCTCCGATGAGGGATTGCTAGAGAGTTCCAGGGTTCATTTGAAATCATCGGGGTCCTGGCCTTTTGCTTTTGTGGCCCTGACCCTGTGGAATTCTCTACCTTGTCGTATACAAGAGTGCCTGACCATCCAAAGTTTTAAAATAGCACTAAAACCACATGTATTTAGTTTAGCCTATCCTGAATCTGGCTGAACTGATGGTTAGTGCAGTATTTTTACACGTATTTTAGCTGCCTTTGATTTGATTAATTTTATATTTATTGCTGAAATTTTACTTCAGTATTTGATGTTATGAAGGTTGTAGTTGCAATGTTTGTTTTACTTTAATGTACAAGCACCTTGGTTTTAGAGAGGTGCTTTTTATAAATAAAGAAATCAATCAAACAATCAATTGTATAGACCTGATAAATGCCTACCTAATATGTAAGGCTCCAGAGGCCAGATATTCAAAGGTTAGTGTCCGTGCAAACAGAGTTTTCACCGGCACTATATGGGTTTGCAACCAGTGCTCTGGGGGGCTATATTCAGAGGCCCCTGTAGCATATGCTAAATCTGTTAGTACCCAGGTGCTAACATAATGCTGCACCCATGAAAATAAGGGTGTTGCCTCCTGCATACGGGTGCAGTGGTATGTTCAAAGGTTTGCAACAGTGGTAAACAGCAGCCAAAGTGGTGCTTTTTACTGCCACTGAAAACCTCTTCTTAATCAGGCACTAAGCCAGTGCCTCTACTGCACCAATGGTGGGACAACTGTACTGGCACACCAGTGAGATTGCAGGTCCTGGTGTCCAGTGACACCCCAACCCCAAACACCTGATCCATGTATTGTATACCTTTCCCTGGTGCCCAGTGACACCCCTACCCCATCACTAGGGCCACTGGAAAATTACAGAAAAGGTTACCCAAAATTGTGAAGCATTTTGCAAAAATTGCGGGAAATTGCGGGGGTTCTGCTATAGACCCCGAGTGCTTCACAATAAATCTTTTAATGTTTTGTGCAGCATGTATTAGTCAGTATAAACTGCTAAATGAATACACTGACACCTGAATATGTTTAAAACATAAAGAAAAGTTCATGTTCCTAAAAAGAATACTAAACTGATAAGCTATCGTAAGCGTTGCCCATCTTCCAAAATTTAAAAGCATCTGCCTCATACAGTGCTAAATAGATTCTATCAAAGTGAGTCATAGAAACATAGAAACATAGAATTTGATGGCAGATAAGGACCGCTTGGCCCACCCAGTCTGCCCATTTACCTACCTGATGGATAAGCTGCAGATCCTAGTTAACCAGCAGCCTACTTCTTCCTACCCCCACCCCCTAGAATTGCCTTATGACTGTCCCATGCATGCTTGAATTCCACCACTGTTTTTGACTCCACAACCTCCTCTGGAAGGCCGTTCCATACATCTACAACCCTCTCTGTGAAAAAATACTTCCTTAAATTACCTCTGAGCCGCCCCCCTTCTATCTTCAAATTGTGCCCCCTTGTTCTTGCACACCTCTTTTTTTGAAAGATGCTACCCTCTTGGACTTTGTTGATTCCCTTGAGGTACTTGAAAGATTCTATCATGTCCCCCTCTCCTCCTTTCCTCTAGGCTATACATAAGCTCCTTAGTCTCTTCATATGTCTTCTGGTGCAGACCCTGCACCATTTTAGTTGCCCTCCTCTGGACAGCTTCCATCCTGTCTATGTCTTTATGGAGATTGGGTCTCCAGAACTGCACGAGTACTCCAGATGTGGTCTCACCAGCTGGCTGTACAGAGGATAATAACTTCTTGTTTTCTACTGGTGATGCCTCCTATGCATCCCAGTATTCCCCAG
The DNA here is from genome assembly GCA_016271365.2 of Neoceratodus forsteri. Classification (NCBI taxonomy): domain Eukaryota; kingdom Metazoa; phylum Chordata; order Ceratodontiformes; family Ceratodontidae; genus Neoceratodus; species Neoceratodus forsteri. Next base: position 1,473,060,690 of record CM028132.1, on the reverse strand, counting down.
CCCTCCTTGCTGCCCTGTCACATTGCTTGCCCACCTAGAGATCATCTGATATGACTACCCCCGTCCCTTTCCATTTTTGTTGTTGTTAGTATCTCACCCCCATTGTGTACTCTTCCCTGGTTTTGTTTCCCAGGTGCATTACCTTGCACTTTAGCATTGAATCTAAGCTGCCATACATTTGACCATTCCTCTAACCTTGCCAAGTCCCTTCTCATCCTTTCCACCCCACCTTGTGCATCAACTCTGTTGCAGATCTTTGTGTCATCTGCAAAGAGACATACTTTTCCTTCCAGTCCCTCTGCAATGTCGCTTATAAAGACATTGAAGAGGACCAGTCCTAGTACTGAACCCTGCAGTACCCCACTAGTAACCCCCCTTTTTTCAGAGTGGACTCCATTTACTATTACTCTCTATGTCATATTCTCCAGCCAATTCTTTACCCAGGCTGTCATCTTGGGACCCACTCCCAGGCTGGTTAACTTGTATATTAATCTTTTGTGTGGGACTGTGTCAAATGCCTTGCTAAAGTCTAGGTAGGCCATGTCCACAGCCCCTCCCTGATCTACTACTTTGGTCACCCAGTCAAAGAAATCTATCAGATTTGTCTGGCATGACCTTCCCGCTGTGAACCCATGCTGCCTAGGGTCCTATGCCCCTCTGGCCTCTAGATACTCGACAATTCTTTCCTTCAGAAGTGATTCCATCATTTTCCCTATCACTGAGGTTAAACTAACAGCTCTGTAGTTTCCTGCTTCTGCATTGCTTCCCACTTTCGTGAAGGGGAATCACATCTGCCCTCCTCCAGTCCTCGGGTACCACCCCATCCTCCCATTATTTGTTAAAGAGGGTAGTCAGTCACAGCAAGTCAATATTAAATATAGCCAGAAGAAATATGTTTTTTTGTTTCTGGCTGTAGAATAATGCAGCCTAATCAACAGCTGTTTACAGTGCTCTACCAGCTATTCACCCACTTTGGTATGAGAAAAAATAAGCAAATAGAGTGGTGAATAACTGAGTTTTAGTAAAATGTTGTTAAAGTGTTTAATGGTCATAATTTGTACTGTAGGTACTGTACACTATTTTTGAAATCACACATTTAAACATTAAATCTGGGAGTTATTGGGGCTGGCAGGATAATCTAGGATAGCTTAACAAACTGTGAATGAACTGACAACATCTAACAGACCTGGGTTTAATTCCCACAGCCTCCACTTGTATACTGTGTGAGTCTGAGCAAGTCACTTAACCTCCTCAGTGTTCCTGGGTTGTACCTGAAAACAGGCACTTGTGCCCAGTGGGCCTTATGCGGTTGCCAAAAAATGTAAAAAAATACTAGTATATTTTTACTGCATCATACAGTAGTCAGGGTACCCTGTAATTTACCTTAGTTTTACTCCGGCTGCAGTGATTTTGTTTTGTTAAAGATAAATGTTTAGATACATTTTGTGTTTTATAAGCTTGTTTTTAGACTTTAGTCAGATTTTTATTGTAGTCATTGCATGTGAGCATCTAGAGGGTAGTTGCTAAGAGTGAGATCACTGTTAGCAACTAGCTTATTCAAGTTTAAAATTGGCAGGGCCATCCAAAATCCTCAGCTATTTGAATCAAAGCTTGTCTGAGTGAAAGTATGCTCACACGGAAATACTTGCCCTGTCACTTACAAAAAGGCTTCATAGTTAGCACCCCATTTAAGTGAATGGGATAATTTGCACCTTTTCTCCCATCTTTTGTTTCAGTTTGTGTGGCAACAAAAAGTTTTCTGACAGACTGCTTCAACACAAAACACATGTTAAGTGTTAAAGTGTACTTATGCTTGGCCAGTGGATTTTGAAGCCAAACAAGACAAGGATTCAAAAGAAATCAGTGCACATAAAACCTTTGTCCTACCTTGCACTGCATTGTTTCGGCCAAACCCAAGTCTGCATGCAAAATTGTCAATATATTTGAGAGTATTTTATTAAAAATGTTAATACTTTTTACACAGTTCAAAATAAAAACATGTCAGTTTTGTGGAGAATGGTGAAAATTGCAGATTCCGAAAAAATAATTGCGGGCATAATTTTCCAGTGGCCCTGTCTATCACCTATTCTATATATTGTACACCTCTCCCTAGTGTCTAGTGGCACCTCACCCTCACTCACCTATTTGTATATTTTGCACCTCTCCCTAGTGTTCCGTGTGATAACGGTGATCGCGGAATAGCAATCACCGTTTGGACGAGTGCACATCATTGAAAATGAATTTCGGTGATGTACACTTGTGGCAAATTGCAAGAAGGTGGCCAAGATCTATGGTTTCCTATTTTATCTGAGGTGCTGTGCTCCCCACCCCCCCCGGGGGGGCCTTGTCCTCTGCATCCCCCTACTAAAGGATTCACAACTCCGGGGCATGTTGGGAGGTGGGGTGCAAAACTTAAAAAAAATAAAAAACCTGACCTGGCAGAAAACACGACTGCACCCAGAACTGAATCCGGCACCATCCCAACCCCAGCCTGCCACCAACCCACCACACCATACAGCCAACATGGCAGCCCACTGCCGCACTACACCCCACAACCCTCCCCTCCACCCATCACATGGCATGGTCCCCCCACCGTGTGCATGTATACACAGCGACATCCCCACACTATATTCGCCTACCCCCCCATATATATGGTCGCTACCCTGCCAGGTAGCTCTGTGCACTGGTAATGTGATTGAGCTGCTCTTTTTGAAAGTGCTCAATCCCAGTGGCCTTGTACCCAAGATATCCTCACTAGTGTCTAGTGGCACCTCCACCCCCAATCACCAATTCTGTATGTTGTACACCTCTCTCTGGTGTCTAGTACACCTCCCCAAACACCCATTCCATATATTGTATTCTTCTCCCTTGTGTCTAGTAACACCCCCATCACCCATTCTGTATATTGTATACCTCTCCCTAGTGTCTTGTGGCAACCTCCATCACCCATTCTATATTGTACACTCCTCCTCGGTTGTCTAGTGGCACCCCGCCTCCAATCACTTGTTCTGCATATTGTACACCTCTCCGTAGCATCTAGTGGCACTCCCCCACTCATGATCACCCAGCCCATGTACCATATAATCTCCTCGGTGTCCAGTGGTACCCTGCCTCCACCTCCCAAATGCTGGTCAAAAAACAGACTGACAAACATTAGTGGTTCAGCTGCCCTACACACACCAATCCAATGCCCCCTTTACATGTGTGTCTAGGGATGTGCATTGACTCCTGTTATGGAGACCGGCAAGGTCTCCTCTCCTTTTCTCAACCATCTACCATATGAGCTGACAGTGAGTGTACGCATTGTGTACCATGCATGCACTCACTGTTAGCTCATATGGCAGCCAGCCAAAGAGATGAGAGGAGGGCTATGCTGTTCACCACACTGAGATTCAGTACACATCCCAAGAGACACTTGTAAAGCAGGGGGGATAGGTGGTGTTCTGGGTGCAGGTGGAGTGGGTGATGGACTACTGGATCGCAGTTGTGTGCCAGTTCATTTGTCACCAGGCATTCAGGGGGTGGAGGCAGGGGTACTGCTGGATACTATGGAGATTATACAGTACATGGGCCAGGTGATCGGGGGGCAGTTGGGGTGTCACTAGACACCAGGGACAGGCACACTATGTATGGAATGGGTGATCGGGGGGGAGTTGGGGTGCCACTAGACACCAGGGACAGGTATACTATGTATGGAATAGGTGATTGAGGGTGGGGGATACCACTAGATACCAGGGACAGGTATACTATGTATGGAATGGGTGATTGGGGTGGGGGACACCACTAAACACCAGGGGCAGGTATACTATGTATGGAATGGGTGATTGGGGTGGGGGATACCACTAGACACCAGGGACAGATATACTATGTATGGAATGGGTGATTGGGGGTGGGGGATACCACTAGATACCAGGGACAGGTACACTATGTATGGAATGGGTGATTGGGGTGGGGGATACCACTAGACACCAGGGGCAGGTATACTATGTATGGAGTGGGTGATTGGGGGTTGGGGATACCACTAGACACCATGGATAGGTACACTATGTATGGAATGGGTAATCGGGGGGTGTTGGGGTGCCACTAGACACCAGGGACAGGTATACTATGTATGGAATGGGTGATTGGGGGTGGGAAATACCACTAGACACCATGGACAGGTACACTATGTATGGAATAGGTGATTGGGGGTGGGGGACACCACTAGACACCAGGTACAGGTACACTATGTATGGAATGGGTGATTGGGGGGAGTTGGAGTGCCACTAGACACCAGGGACAGGTATACTATGTATGGAATGGGTGATTGGGGGTTGGGGATACCACTAGACACCAGGGACAGGTATACTATGTATGAAATGGGTAATCGGGGGGGGAGTTGGGGTGCCACTAGACACCAGGGACAGGTACACTATGTATGGAATGGGTGATCGGGGGAGTTGGGGTGCCACTAGACACCAGGGACAGGTATACTATGTATGTAATGGGTAATTGGGAGTGGAGGATACCACTATATACCAGGGACAGGTATACTATGTATGGAATGGGTGATTGGGGATAGAGGATACCACTAGATACCAGGGACAGGTACACTATGTATGGAATGGGTGATTGGAGGTGGGGGATACCACTAGACACCAGGGACAGGTATACTATGTATGGAATGGGTGATTGGGGGTTGGGGATACCACTAGACACCAGGGATAGGTATACTATGTATGGAATGGGTGATTGGGGTGGGGGATACCACTAGATACCAGGGACAGGTACACTATGTATGGAATGGGTGATTGGGGTTGGGGATACCACTAGACACCAGGGACAGGTATACTATGTATGGAATGGGTGATTGGGGTGGGGGATACCACTAGATACCAGGGACAAGTATACTATGTATGGAATGGGTGATTGGGGTGGGGGATACCACTAGACACCAGGGGCAGGTATACTATGTATGAAATGGGTGATTGGGGGTGGAGGATACCACTAGACACCATGGACAGGTACACTATGTATGGAATGGGTAATCGGGGGGGAGTTGGGGTGCCACTAGACACCAGGGACAGGGATGCTATGTATGGAATGGGTGATTGGGGGTGGGAGATACCACTAGATACCAGGAACAGGTACACTTTGTATGGAATGGGTGATTGGGGGTGGGGGATACCACTAGACACCAGGGACAGGTACACTATGTATGGAATGGGTGACTGAGGGTGGGGGATATCACTAGATACCAGAGAGAGCTGTACAGTATATGGAATGGATGATTAGGGGCATGCAAGTGCCACTAGACGTCAGGGAGATGTCTTACAATCATAGGACAGGTGATTAGTGTGGGGGGTGCCGCTAGACACCAGGGATGATGTGTCAAACATTCATAGGCTGGGCACTAAAGGGCCACCGCTGAACCCATAATGGACATGCAAGTGGCCCCTTGGCACCCTACATGCTCAGAGAGCTCCTTTGCATGGTGTGGCTGAATATAGCCAACATGGCTCCCGGTGCTATCTGGCCCAGTGGTGCTGTTCTCGGTGGGCTGGATGCAGCCCAGGTCCATGTCGGGGCAGCACAGATTGACTTAGTGCTGCGCAGACAGGAGGCCCATATTCAGTCAGAGAGCACCGGTTTGTTATCTGACTGAATATAGCAGCCACTGGCTTGGTCGCTAGCTTAAACGCAGTGCAAACATCTGCAATGCACTTGCACTTCTTATTGAATATCAGGCCCCAGGCATCTAAAAAAGGAGGAAATATGGCTCAGCAGTTTTAAATTTTAGTGGAAATACCACAAACTGCTAGCATTTTCTCAGAAATTCATGACAGTGTATTAGGAGATGCCACCAGACTTCCACTTGTGGAATTTAACTTTCACAAAGCACTTTTCACTACTACTTCTGAGAGGCTGAGCTGTTTACTGCTATGTACTTCCTTCCTGGGTGACGAGTCTGTCTCCCTTTTTCCTTAGCTTGATGGAGTCAGTGAATCTTCTTGTCCCTCATATCCTCCTTGTACTTCATAGCGACACAGTCCCTTATCAAGAGAGTCACCAACTCCTTGGCCTGCCAGACCTGTCTGATTTGAACAGCTTGAATTCCTTTATCTTGGTGCTCTGGTCATTCCCCTCCCCCCCAGATCTGTCTGATGGCCTCTAGGTTCTGGACTTTTGCTGGGTATGATTCTTGCTTTCAGGTCAGAATTGCTGTCCCTCTATGCCTCCTTGCTTCAGCTGGGAGTCTGCTGTTCTTGTGCTTCCCAGCTTAGCTGTCTTTCCCTTGGTGAACCCATGCATCTAACGTCTGCTGCTGTTGAACGTCTGCTGCTGGTGAACCTATGCATCTAACGTTTGCTGCTGTTGAACGTCTGCTGCTGGTGAACCCATGCATCTAACTTCTGTTGCTGGTGAACCCATGCATCTAACGTCTGCTGCTGTTGAACGTCTGCTGCTGGTGAACCCATGCATCTAACTTCTGTTGCTGGTGAACCCATGCATCTAACGTCTGCTGCTGGTGAACCCATGCATCTAACTTCTGTTGTTGGTGAACCCTTGCATCTAACATCTGCTGCTGGTGAACCCATGCATCTAACTTCTGTTGCTGGTGAACCCTTGCATCTAACGTCTGCTGCTGGTGAACCCATGCATCTAACTTCTGTTGCTGGTGAACCCTTGCATCTAACGTCTGCTGCTGGTGAACCCATGCATCTAACTTATGTCGCTGGTGAACCCATGCATCTAACAGCTGCTGCTGGTGAACCCATGCATCTAACTTCTGCTGCTGATGAACCCATGCATCTAACGTCTGCTGCTGGTGAACCCATGCATCTAACTTCTGTTGCTGGTGAACCCATGCATCTAACATCTGCTGCTGTTGAACATCTGCTGCTGGTGAACCCATGCATCTAACTTCTGTTGCTGGTGAACCCATGCATCTAACGTCTGCTGCTGGTGAACCCATGCATCTAACTTATGTCGCTGCTGAACCCATGCATCTAACAGCTGCTGCTGGTGAACCCATGCATCTAACTTCTGCTGCTGATGAACCCACGCATCTAACGTCTGCTGCTGGTGAACCCATGCATCTAACTTCTGTTGCTGGTGAACCCATGCATCTAACGTCTGCTGCTGTTGAACATCTGCTGCTGGTGAACCCATGCATCTAACTTCTGCCACCGGTGAACCCATGCATCTAACGTATTTTGCTGGTGAACCCACGTATGAGCTTCCTCCCCAACTTTTAGTTGTTTTAGTTTAAATCCCCCCGACTTGAGCTTTCCCACAATATCGCCCTTACCCCTTATCTTTTGGCAGCTGCCACAGCTGCAGCCCCGTCTGAGTATGCAGGTCATCCTTTCCCCAAAATGAACTCTAGCCGGCTAGAAGAAGAAGGCCCTCTCCTTTCAACATAATCTAAGCAAATGTTAGCTTGTCTAAGTTATTTTACTGTCATTACTCACAGGAGTAGAACCATGAGGACTTGTAGAAAATCCATCTGGATAGTGTCCCATTAGGAACATAGCTAATACAATAAACGACCCCCTTATGTCCTCAGAGCTTGTACTCTATGCCATACGAGGAGAGACTAAAGGAGCCTAGTATGTATACCCTTGAGGAAAGGAGGGAGTGGGGACATGACAGAAACTTTTAAATACCTCAGTGGAATCAACAAAATCCAAGAGGGTAGCATCTTTCAGAAAAAGAGGTGTGTAAGAACAAGGGTACACAATTTGAAGGGGGGGGCGGTTCAGGGGCAATGTGAGGAAGTATTTTTTCACAGAGAGGGTGGTGGATGCATGGAACAGTCTTCTTGAGGAGGCTGTGGGGTCTAAAACTGTGGGAGAATTCAAGAATGCATGGGACAGACATAAGGCATTTTTTGTGGGAGGTAGGAAGAAATAGGCTGTTGGTTAACTAAGATCTGCAGCTTATCCTGTAGGTAGGGAAATGGGCAGACTAGGTGGGCCAAGCAGTCGTTATCTACCGTCAAAGTCTATGCTTCTATTTTTCTATACTCTTTACTGCAGTTTAGACTACAATCAGTTCCTCCCTCTAGCTGCACTGCTTTCCTTTGGGTCACATTCACTCGACCGACATGGCAGGCAAATAACCTTACGTGCACTGCGTGGGTTTTCAAAAATGCTTGGGATAGGCACTGCAGGCAGCTGGTAGGCAGTGGATGGGGACGACCTATTACCATCAGGATTTGAAATTTGAAAAGGCACATTTCTTAGGGATGTTACAGCAGACTGGGTGGGCCGAAGGCCCTTATTTGCCATCAGCTTCTATGTTTCTATGTAGCATCGTGGTTCCGCAATGCCCCTCCAAATATACAGCTACTTTTCCTGTGGAGTGCCATATAAATACAGTCTTATTCCTACTCTGTGTTGTCTTTTTCTCTCTTCTCCACTGCAGGTCAGGTGTATGGCTGAGTATTAAACATTGCTATAGCTTCTAGAAAATTATCACAAAATTCCACAATTTCAACATCTAACTAATGAAATCTGACATTAGGTACTGATGCTTTTTTGCAATTTTTGGCTACTTATAACATGCACATCCTTAAGAAGTAGATTAACAAGTTGTCACACGGTGCCTCCTTTTTAGAGTCTTTGAACCTGCCAGACTTGGTGACACTGTTACTTTGCAGTTTACGTACTTGTGCACTTTAAAACAAGCATTTGTCAATGCCGAATGTTGCTTGCTTGTATGTGCTGTTTAGGTATCTGGAAGTGACAGTTTCATGCCTTCCTCCCAAGACATCCACTATGTCTTTCCGCTCAGTATTCACAGAAGAGTGGGAAGGGCAAGGGCCACAGCAGTACAGCAGTTGCCAAGGGGGTGAAGAGGTGGACAATAGTCCATTCAAAGGCAAAAGAGTTCTGCAGAGCTCACTAAATTGAAGGTAGACAAAGCGATGGAACCAGATGGCATACGCCCAAGGATATTAACAGAACTGCTGAAGGAGATAGCAGTACCTCTGGCAGCCATGTTCACTGAGTCATTCAACATGAGTGAATTGGAGGAGGGCACATGTGGTCCCTCTACACAAGTCCGGCAGCAGGGAGGAGGCAGGAACAATAGGCCATTCAGCCTCACCTCAGTAGTGGGGAAGATCATGGAGACATTGCTTAAAGAAAGGATAGTGGGGCATCTAGATGCCATCGAACCCAGGACCATAGACAAGATGGATTCACAGTGGGGACATCATGTCAGATAAATCTGGTTGATTTATTTGACTGGGTGACAAAGGAAGTGAATCAGGTGGAGCAGCGACAACGCTTACCTTGATTTCAGCAAAGCCTTTGACACCATCCCATATAGGAGGCTGATAAACTAGCTGGGTAGGCTGGACATGGGGGAAAGGGTGGTAAACTATGTTAGAAACTGGCTAACAGACAGGAGACAGAGAGTGGTGGTAAATGGTATGCAGTCTAGGGAGAGGGGGCGACCAGTGGGGTGCTGCAGGGATCGGCCCTAGGGCCAGTTCTGTTCAATGTCTTCATTAGTAATATTGCTATACATCTGAAGGGAATTTTTTCACCAAATGTTCAACATAGCCATTTCAAGACCTCTGCTCATGAACAGTGTCACTGTGATTTTCTTAATTTGTCCCGTACATTGATTTCGCACACCGACTCGCCATTGTGCGCCTACATGGGCGGAAACACGCTTTGGGTGAGATGTGAAAAATGACAACTGTACTACTCATAAGAAGGTGTGGTAAAATGGCAATGTTGAAAATCTGGAGTGAAAATAGTGAACATTTCAAGTAACTTACTTAGGCATGAGGAACTGCTAACGCACGTCAGAAACGTCATTTTTGAATTTTTTCACCAAATTTTCCACATAGTCATTTTAAGACCTTTGCTCATGAACACTGTCACTGTGATTTTCTTAATTTATCCCGTACATTGATTTCGCACACCGACTGCGCTATTGTGTGCTACATGGGCAGAAACACGTTTTGGGTGAGATGTGAAAAATGGCAGCTGTACTACTCATAACAAGGTGTGATAAAATGGCAATGTTGGAAATCTGGAGTGAAAATATTGAAAATTCGTGACCTTACGAGCATGCATAGGAACTGTGCAACACACGCTCGTAAAACAGTCATTTCTAGGAATTTTTTCATCAAATTTTCAACATAGCCATTTTAAGACCTCTGCTCATGAATAGTGTCACTGTGATTTTCTTAATTTGTCCCGTACATTGATTTCGCACACCGACTGTGCCATTCTGCACCACATGGGCGGAAACACATTTTGGGTGAGATGTGAAAAATGACAGCTATACTGCTCATAAGAAGGTGTGGTAAAATGGCAATGTTGAAAATCTGGGTGAAAATATTGAAATTTCGCAAACTTATGAGCCTGCGTAGGAACTGCGCAACGCACGCTCGTAAAACAGTCATTTTTTGGAATTTTGGCACCAAATTTTCAACATAGATTTTTTAGGACCCCTTCTCATGAATGATGTCACTATCATGGTGGTATTCAGGCCCAAAGGGTGATTTCGCGGTCACTGCACAGTCACTGAGCGAAATCACCCTTCGGGCCTGAATAACGCCATGACAGTGACATCATTCATGAGAAGGGGTCCTAAACCCCATGTTGAAAATTTGGTGCAAAAATTCCCAAAAATGCCTGAGATATGCAACAAAGTTGAAACCCCCCTATCTAGCCCATTATACAGCTTACCGGCATTTCCTCAGTTCGCGGTCGGCTTAGAAGTGTGCAGTCATATTCCCGGTCCACTAAGATTGTCGCGACAGAGTCCGAGGTAAGTATGGGGTGGGGGTGGGGAGGCTAGTGCGCAGTGGTGGGTGCGGGTTGTGGAGAGGTGTCGAGACGCTACCGGGACCGCTTTGTTTTACAGGTTTTAAAAACAAAAAAGACGTTCTGGATGTTTGCCAGCTGGGGTGGGCTCCCAGCATGGCACAAGGACAGGGGAGGCATTCAGCCGATGGGGATTAGGCACCCGTCGGCCAAAGGACTGATTGCCATGCTAGGGTGGGCTCCCAGGCGGCACCTACTACTGGGGGGAGGCGAAGCTCAGCTGACGGGATTGGGCACCCGTCGGCTACACAATGCATCTTGTGATTGGCGCACATGCCTCGTGTGGGAGGCTCGCTTCTTATTGCTGCTCACTGAAGCGTAGCTCCCCCTTTCAGCTGTATGACACTGCATTTTGGAGCGTGTCATAGACAGCTCCAAAATGCATTGGCTTACAGGGGCCGCGCCTGCCAGATCACTGACTGAATTGGAGGAGGAGATGACACACCTCCGAAATCTCCGATGATGGCATGTTTCTTGTACATGCGTGCAAGCAACATAAAAATTACTAAATGTCTGTCTGCTCAGAACTTGGCTCCCTCTGGAGCAAGAAATCTGAAACTTAGCAAATGAGTATACACCACACACACACACGCACACACACGCCACACACACACACACACACACACACACACACACACACACACACACACACACCACACATGGTATGGGACTGCAAACATGCCAGATGTTGATAAATTTGGGTTGGTAGTTGTTAAATAAGATAGAAACGACTGTAAATGGTAAACTGAATTTTGGCAAAATGTCTCATCAGTTTTGTAGAAATTCCATAACATTCATGTAAGCAGAATCATAATTTCCTAGGAATTTAACTGGAGGAAGTATTAATTTCACACAGCCTTAAGTCTGTACCTGCAGAGGGAAACAATACTAGCCACTAACTATATGAAAACAACTGTAGTCTAATATAGACTAGTGAGAAAATGTTGCCTTATGTTAAGAATGATCTTCAACAGGGACTCAATGCCCTTCAGGACTTTCTAGCAATTAATAAGTTGATCCTGAATTCTATCAGCACAGAATTAATTTTGCTTGGGCCTTGGGAGCCACTAAAATGAAACTGTGAATTCTGGATTGCTACCAGAAACAAGCATTTGTCAATGCCAAATGTTGATTGCGTTGGTCCATTGAGCTAGCTCACTGCTCCTGTGTCACTCGCTCATTCTGTTTCTCCTGGTGCTGCAGGCTGCTCATTTGTACTGGGCTCCTGCCTCTGTTGGCACCTTTTTCTGCCCACAAAGAAATCCGTAGCTGTCCTGACACAGGTCCGTTGAGCTAGCTCACTCCTCCTCTCTTACTTGCTTGTTCTGTTTCTGCCGGCACTGCATGCTGGCCTTTTGTACTGGGCTCCTACATGCGTTGCTGCCTTTTTCTGCCCACAAAGAAATCTGCAGCGGTCACAATACAGCTCCGTAGAGCTTGTCTACCCCCTCACTCACTTGTTGTGTTTCTGACGGTGCTGCAGGCTGGCTCTTTGTACTGGGCCTGCCTGCATTTTGCCGCCTTTTCCTGCCTAATAAAGAAATCCACAGCAGTCATGATAGACCTCTGAGGTCGCTCACTCCCCCTGTCTCACTCACTCATTCTGTTTCTCCAGGCGCTGCAGACTGCCCTTTTGTACTGGGCTCCTGCCTCTGTTGGCATCTTTTTCTGCCCACAAAGAAATCTGCAGCAGTCCTGACAGAGCTCCGTTGGCCTCACTCACTCCCCCTGTCTCACTCTCTCATTCCATTTCTGCCAATGCTGCATGCTGCCCGTCTGTACTGGGCTCCTGCCTCCGTTGCCACCCTTTTCTGCACACAAAGAAATCCGCAGCAGTCACGATAGAGCTCCGTTGAGCTCACTCACTCCCCCTTCCTCCCTCACTCATTCTGTGTCTCCCAGTGCTGCAGGCTGCATTTTTGTACTGGGCTCCTGCCTGCATTGGTGCCTTTTCCTGCCTATAAAGAAATCCACAGCAGTCCCGACAGAGTTCAGTTGAGCTCAGTCACTCCCCATCTCTCTCAGTTGCTCGATCCTAATCTGTCCCAAACACTGATTTCCAAAAGTGACTGTGATATTCTGCGCTGGAAATGCGCGGAAACACATTTTGGGCAGGATGTGAAAAATGACAGTTGTACTGTTCATAAGGAGGTGTGAACAAATGCCAGTGTTGAAAATCTGGTGTGAAAATATTACTAATTTGCAAACTTACAAGGATGCGTGGAAACTACACAACACACACTCATAACAGAGTCATTTTATGGAGTTTCATCACAAAATTTTCAACATAGGTATTTTAGGACCTCTATTCATGAACAGTGTCTGTGTAATTTTCTTAATGTGTCCTGAACACTGATTTCCCACAGCGACCACGCTATTGTGCGCCGGAAGAGCGAAAACACATTTCAGCCAGGATGTGAAAAATGACAGCTGCCCTGTTCATAAGGAGGTGTAGAAAAATGGCAATGTTGAAAATCTGGAGTGAAAATATTGCAAAGTTGTGAAGGTATGAGCGTGTGTGGAAACTGCGTAATGCACATTCATAACACACTAATTTTAAGGACTTCCATCACTAAATTTTCAAGGTTGGTATTTTAGGACCTCTGCTAATGAACAGTGTCACTGTCATTTTCATAATGTGCCCTGAACATGGATTTCCCACAGCGACCGAGCTATTCTGTGCCAGAACTGCAAAAACACATTTCGGCCAGGATGTGAAAAATGACAGCTGTACTGTTTATAAGGAGGTGCAGAAGAATGGCAATGTTGAAAATCTGGAGTGAAAATATTATTAATTCGCGAGGTTATGAGCGTGCGTGCAAACTGTGCAATGCACGCTTGTAACACAGTTATTTTATGGAGTATCATCACCAAATTTTCAACACAGGAATTTTAAGACCTCTGCTCATGAACAGTATCACTGTCATTTTCTTAATCTGTCCTGAACACTGATTTCCCACAGTGACCGCACCATTCTGGCTACATCATTACTGGGATGGAGCAGGGCCTCCACATGTACTGTGTTTATCAACCTCTCTAAGGCTTTTGATATGGTCTGCCACCCTTTTCTACTAAGCATGTTGTCCAGTGCAGGGTTCTCTGTGCAGGTCATCTCCTGGTGCAGCACATACTTGTTCAGCAGAGTACAGTCTGTACTTTTTGGGAGGTCCACTTCTCCCTCCATAGCCACGGGGGTCACCAATGACCCATCCCTATCCACATTCTCTTTACAATATTTCTAAATTATGTTTTTATTTATTTTTTTATGTATTTTGTTTCTTTTTAACCAGGAGAGACACACTAAGCTGAAAACTTGTTTACAGGTGTGATCTGGGAGCACAAGGAAGTTAAGTGATTTGCTCAGGGTCACACAGTATGCAAGTGGGGGCTGTGGGATTCAAACCCAGGTCTCCAGGTTTGCAGCTCAGAGCCTTAAACCACTGTGCTATACTGCAATGTACCTTCATCCTGTTCCTTGTCCATTATAAAAATGTACAATATGGACAATACAGTTCTGTTTGCTAACAGTCCTAACATTTCCTCCCTAGAAGTCAGTGTGCAGTCTGACTTGGAGGCCATTCACTGGTGGTTTCAATCAAACCAGCTGACCCTGACTGCCAAAAGAACTGTGACCATGACCTTTGGTTAAACCTAAACTAACATCACTGTCTTGTCACCCTCTATGTAAGACCTATGATGGCCCCTTCAAACCAAGTCACATCTTCCAATTATCTAGGCATGTGGCTAGATCAGTTATTGGACTTCTCTAGCCATACTGATACCATCTCCTCTAGGGTTCTTCTAATCTAGACACTCTTTACAGGAGCAAAGCTTGACTTCCTAATGCAGCCAGATGGGAGATAACACAGAAAATAATCCTCCCTGTCTCCAACTATGCTGACGTTGTCTATGATACTGCCTCTAGGACGCCGTTAAGAAGACTAAGTCCCCCCTTTTGTGCTTCTGCTGATTTGCCCTCATCTGCCCACCTTGCACTTATCACTACTGTGCCTTTGGGTAGCCCTCCCTTGAAAGTCACCATCAATTGCACTCTGCCTTCTGATCTACAGTATAAATACTGCTCTAACAGCTTTCCCTAATACCTCTGCTTATACCCATCCCCTTTGTCCTGTCCTTTCAGACACTCTAAGCACAGCTCCTTCCTTACCTTACCCCCACGTTGCAGATGCTTGGGAAAGAAGTTTTCTCCTGGAGGCTCCCCTCCATGTAGAACTCCCTCCCCTCATCTAAATCTCCTCCGCACATTGGTCGCTGAAGAGGCACTTAAGGGAGCTACTCCCCATGTCCTTTATTTTCTCCTTTGTGGCCCCCTAGGCTGACATCCTCTCACTAGCAGCTGACTACATGCTTGGCTGTTGTCTTAAAAAGTTGCTGCAATGGTCCTTTGTATGGGGGGGGGAGGTTGTTTGATTCATGGATGTTCTGGTCTTTGTTGTTTAACATGCTACAGTTTGTGCACCTTAGGGTTTTTGGTGGTTGTTATATTTTCTGTGTTATCTTATGCGTCTGTATCATCCCATTGTCCCTTTCCCCAGGATACACCAGGAACTGAACAGTATACAGCAGCTCAGTGTGCCTTACTGGCTAACTCTTTTAAATAAATAAACAAAATAAAAACTTAAAAATACGATCTAGATAGGAAGATAGTGGGAATGAGACAGAATGGAGCCCAGTTATTACCAAAACTGAAAATAACAAGCATTTGTCAGTGCCGAATGTTGATTGCATTGGTCTGTTGAGCTCGCTCAGTGGCCCTGTGTCACTTGCTTGTTCTGTTTCTCCTGGTGCTGCAGGCTACACCTTTGTACAGGGCTCCTGGCTGCGTTGGCAGGTTTATTCTGCCCACAAAGAAATCTGCAGCTGTCCTGACAGAGCTGTGTTGAGGTAGGTCACTTGCCCTCTTTCAGTCGCTCATTCTGTTTCTGCTAACACTGCAGGCTGCCCTTTAGTACTGGGCTCCTGCCTCTGCTGGCAGCTTTTTCTGCCCACAAAGAAATCTGCAGTAGTCCTGACAAAGGTCCATTGAGCTACCTCCCTCTCCTTCTCTCGCTTGTTCCATTTCTGCCGGCGCTGCAGGCTGGCCTTTTGTACAGGGCTCCTGCCTGCGTTGCTGCCTTTTTTAGCACACAAAGCAATCCACAGCAGTCACGCTAGGTCTGATGAGCTCGCTCACTCCCCCTCTCTCACTCGCTCATTGTCTTTGTCTCGGCGCTGCTGGCTGCCCTTTTGTACTGGACTTCTGCCTGCATTGGCACCTATTTCTGGCCACAAAGAAATCTGCAGCTGTCCCGACACAGCTCCGTTGAGGTCGCTTTTTCCACCTGCCTCACTGTCTCATTCTGTTTCTGCTGGTTGCAGGCTGCTCTTTTGTACTGGGCTTCTGCCTGCATTAGCAGGTTTTGCTGCCCACAAAGAAATCTGCAGCTCTCCCGACACAGCTCCATTGAGGTGGGTCACTCCCTCTCTGTCACTCGCTCATTCTGTTTCTGCTGGTGCTGCAGGCTGCCCTTTTGTACTGGGCTCCTGCCTCTGTTGGCAGCTTTTTCTGTCCACAAAGAAATCTGCAGCAGTCCTGACACAGGTCTGTTGAGGTAGCTCACTCCCCCTCTGTCACTCGCTCATTCCGTTTCTGCCAGCACTGCAGGCTGGCCTTTTGTTCTGGGCTTCTGCCTGCATTGCCACCTTTTCCTGCCCACAAAGAAATCCACAGCAGTCACAATAGAGCTTCGTTGAGCTTGCTCACTGCCCTTCTCACTCACTCATTGTGTTTCTCCCAGCGCTGCAGGCTGCCCTTTTGTACTAGGCTTCTGCGTTTGTTGGCACCTTTTTCTGCCCACAAAGAAATCCGCAGCTGTCCCGACAGAGTTCTGTTGAGGTCGCTCACTCCACCTGTCTCACTCGCTCATTCTGTTTCTCCTGGGGCTGCAGGCTGCAGTTTTGTAGTGGTCTTCTGCCTCTGTTGGCACCTTTTTCTGCCCACAAACAAATCTGCAGCAGTCCTGACAGAGCTCCGTTGAGCTCGCTCAGTCCCCCTCTCTCACTCACTCATGCCATTTCTATCGGTGCTGCAGGCTGCCCTTTTCTACTGGGCTCCTGCCTGCATTGCCACCTTCTTCTGGGCACAAAGAAATCTGCAGCAGTCATGATAGAGCTCCATTGAGCTCGCTCACTCACTCACTGTCCCTCTCTCATTTGTTTGTTCTGTTTCTCCTGCCGCTGCAGGCTGCTGTTTTGTACTGGGCCCCTGCATGCATTGCTGCTTTTTTTTGCCCACAATGAAATCTGCAGCAGTCCCAACAGAACTCCGTTGAGCTCACTCACTCCTTCTCCCTCACTCGCTTGCTCTGTGTCTCCCGCTGCTGCAGGCTGCCTTTCTGTACTGGGTTCCTGCCTGCATTGGCGGCTTTGTCTGCCCACAAAGAGATGTGCAGCAGTCCTGACACAGCTCCGTTGAGGTCGCTTACTCACCCTCTGTCACTCGCTCATTCTGTTTCTGTGGGGTCTGCAGGCTGGCCTTTTGTATTGGGCTCCTGCCTGCATTGCCGCCTTTTCCTGCCCACAAAGAAATTTGCAGGAGTGTCGATAGACCTCCGTTGAGCTTGCTCACTCTCCCTCTGTCACTCACTCATTCTGTTTCTGCTGGCGCTGCAGGCTGCCCTTTTGTACTGGCCTCCTGGCTGCATTGGCACCTTTTCCTGCCCACAAAGAAATCTTCAGCTAACCTGACAGAGCTCCATTGAGGTCACTCGCTCTCCCTGTCTCACTCGCTCATTCTGTTTTTCATGGCGCGGCAGGCTGGCCTTTTGTCCTGGGCTTCTGCCTCCATTGGCATTTTGTTCTGACCACAAAGAAATCTGAAGCAGTTTCGACAGAGCTCCGTTGGCCACACTCACTCCCCCTGTCTCACTTGCTCGTTCCGTTTCTGCCCATGGTGCAATTTGCCCTTTGGTACTGGGCTCCTGACTACATTGCTGTTTTTTTCTGCACATAAACACATCTGCAGCAGTCCTGAGAGAGCTCCATTGAGCTTGCTCACTCCCACTCTCTCAGTTGCTTGTTCCATTTCTGCCGGCGCTGCAGGCTGGCCTTTTGTACTGGGCTCCTGCCTGCAGTGCCGCCTTTTCCTGCCCACAAAGAAATACGCAGCAGTCATGACACACCTCCGTTGAGCTCGCTCACTCCCCCTCTCTCAGTTGCTCAATCTGTTTGTCCTGGCACTGCAGGCTGCTGTTTTGTACTGGGCTCCTGCCTGCATTGCCACCTTTTCCTGGACACGAAGAAATCCGCAGCTGGCCCGACAGAGCTCCATTGAGGTCGCTTGCTCACTCCCCCTCTCTCACTCGCTCATTCTGTTTCTCCTGGTACTGCAGGCTGCCCTTTTGTACTGGGCTCCTGCCTCTGTCAGCATTTTTGTTTGTCCACAAAGAAATCTGCAGCAGTCCCGACACAGCTCCGTTGGCCTCATTCACTCCCCATGTCTCACTTGCTCGTTCCGTTTCTGCCAGCGCTGCAGGCTGCCCTTTTGTACTGGGCTCCTGCCTCTCTCAGCATTTTTGTTTGTCCACAAAGAAATCTGCAGCAGTCCCGACACAGCTCCGTTGGCCTCATTCACTCCCCATGTCTCACTTGCTCGTTCCGTTTCTCCCAGAGCTGCAGGATGCCCTTTTGTCTTGGGCTTCTGCCTCCATTGGCATTTTGTTCTGCCCACAAAGAAATCTGCAGCAGTAACGATAGAGCTCTGTTGAGCTCGCTCAGTCCCCCTCTCTTGCCTGCTCATTCTGTTTTTCCCACCGCTGCAGGCTGCTCTTTTGTACTCAGGCCCTGCATGCATTGCTGCCTTTTCCTGCCCACAAAGAAATCTGCACCAGTCCCAACAGAGCTCCGTTGAGCTCACTCACTCCCCCTTCCTCAATTGCTTGTTCTGTGTCTCCCGGTGCTACAGGTTGCCCTTTTGTGCTGGGCTCCTGCCTGCGTTGTCGCCTTTTCCTGCCCACAAAGACATCCGCAGCAGTCCTGACAGAGCTCAGCTGAGCTCGGTCACTCCCCCCCCCCGTCTCAGTCACTCAATCCTAATCTGTCCCAAACACTGATTTCTGACAGTGACTGCGATATTTTGCACCGGAAGCACGAAAACACTTTTTGGCCAGGATATGAAGAATGACAGCTGTACTGTTCATAAGGAGGTGTGAACAAATGTCAGTGTTGAAAATCTGTCGTGAGAATATTACTAATTTGCAAACTTACAAGGGTGCGTGGAAACTGCACAACACATGCTCTTAACACAGTCATTTTATGGAGTTTCATCACAAAATTTTCAACATAGGCATTGTAGGACCTCTGTTCATGAACAGTGCCAGTGTGATTTTCTTGATATGTCCTGAACACCGATTTCCCACAGCAACCACGCTATTGTGCCCCGGAAGAACGAAAACACATTTTGGCCAGGATGTGAAAAATGACAGCTGCACTGTTCATAAGGAGGTGTGGCAAAATGGCAATGTTGAAGATCTGGAGTGAAAATATTGCAAAGTTGCAAAGGTACGAGCGTGCGTGGAAACTGCGCAATGCACATTCGTAACACACTAATTTTATGGACTTTCGTCACCATATTTTCAACATAGGCATTTTAGGACCTCTGCTAATTAACAGTGTCACTGTGATTTTCATAATGTGTCCCAAACATGGATTTCCCACAGCAACCACGCTATTCTGCGCCAGAACTGCGAAAACATATTTTGGCCAGGTTGTGAAAAATGACAGCTGTACTGTTCATAAGGAGGTGCAGAAGAATGGCAATGTTGAAAATCTGGAGTGAAAATATTATAAATTCGCGAACGTATGAGCGTGCGTGCAAGCTGCGTAATGCACGCTCGTGACACAGTCATTTTATGGATTATCATCACCAAATTTTCAACATAGGCATTTTAGGACCTCTGCTCATGAACAGTGCCATTGTCAGTTTCCTAATCTCTGTGGAACACTGATTTCCCACACTGACAATGCTATTCTATGCCGGAAGTGTGAAAACCAATGTTGGCCAGGATGTGAAAATGACAGCTGTACTATTCACAAGGAGGTCTGGAAAAATGCCAATGTTGAAAATCTGGGGTGAACATATTGCAAATTCGCAAAGTTATGAGCATGCATAGCAACTGTGCAACACACGCTTGTAAAACAGTCATTTTATGGATTTTTCCCACCAGATTTGCAACATAGGCTTTTTGAGAGCCCACCTCATGAACACTGGCACTGTCATTTCATTAATCGGTCCCGAAAGGTGATTCTGTGCAGTGATCGCGAAATCACCTTTCCGGGCTGATTAATGCTATGACAGTGACAGAATTCACGAGGAGGGGTCCCCAAAACTCCATGTTGAAAATTCAAAAAAATGCCTGAGATATGCATCAAAGTTGAAAAAATCCTATTTATTCCATTACACAGCTTACTGGCATTTCCTCAGTTCGCGGTCGGCTTTGAAGAGTGCAGACATGTTTCCAGTCCACCGAAGATCATCGCGCCAGACTCTGGAGGTAGGTATGGGGTGAGGGGGAGTGTGGGGAGGCAGGGTGCACAGTGGGTGGGCACGGGTTGCAGTTGGAGGGGCAGGGATACCGCCGTGGGATTGTTTCCTTTTTTACAGGTTACAAAAAAAAGACATTGCGGGACCATTTTTCATTTTGCAGGGACATGTGGCACGCTGAGGTTGGCTCCCAGCATGCCAATGGTGGATTGGGCACTCCTGTTGGCACACAACAAAAGTGGGGGGACATAATGCAGACAGGTAGTGGGCTCCCCCGTTGGCAACATAAATATTGCAGGCACTGCAGCTGATGGGATTGGGGCCCCCACTGGCAACTAAAAGGTCGAGGGGACACATGTTGCCAAGGGGGATTGGGCACCTCCTCGACAGTGGAGGTTAATATTCTTTGTGAACATGGCGGCAAGCTGCCGTCATGTTCACAAACAAAAGATCGTGTGCTGCAATGACGGGTTGCTCCCTCATTGCAGCGAATGGCTGACGCTGCAATGATGAGGCGGCCCCAGATTGCAGTGGCTATTTTTTTACAAGTTGGTGGCATGTTGGCTGAACTGGTGTCAGCAGCAGTGTGCCACAGCATTGGTGGAAGCGGGACAAGCCTTTACAGGCTGAGGGGGCATTGGCCACAACAGTACCGCACCTCTCCAACCTGCTTGTGGAGAAACCTGTTACAACATGTTTCTTGCACATGCATGCAATCAACACAAAAAGGGGTGCAGAACAATGGATTTTAACCCCCACTTCAAAATACTTATTCTCTCTTGACTGATCTGGAGTGTGAGGGTGGCACTCATACAGAGGAAACAAATCAGGCCATTGAAAAATTAACCAGCCCTCACAATGCTCAAACACCAGCTGAACTAGCTAGTGAAACTGCCTAGAGTAATATAAGGAATCAGGAAACAATCAGGGCAATACTTTATTTATTTATTTATTGAAACTTTTTTACCAGGAATGCATGCTGAGCAACAAGTTGCTCTTCTCCCGGTGCAACCTGGGGGTAGGGGAACATGAGGATAGTATACAGAGATTTGGTACACAATGTAGATATACAATTTGATTACATTCAATAAAGTGAGCAGACTATACAGAAGTACTGAAAAGGAGGAATGCTAACAGGTATGAACTAGATGGATACAATGCTAACAGTCTTGAACTAGATAGATACGATAGCACAAACATCTTGGCAAACACTTGGTGGGACATAGCTTTGTAGTTAGAAAATGGCTAGATAGAATACAAGGGTGTTGAACTAGGGCAAGATTGTGAGGAGAGACACAGATAGAACAAAATTTGCAAGGTGTAACAAAAATGCAAGGTTGACTATAAGTGCATTAGAGATTAGGGGTTAGCCAGTAACTATGGCTAGGATGGTGGTGGGAAGTGGGGGTGGGGGGCATTTAGGCAGAAAGCAGGGGGTGGAAAGAGGGTATTTGGAGGAGGAGGGAAAGCAAGGGGGGAGGAGGAGAAGAAGGGTCTGCTGGGGTCTGGCCCCTCCAGTATGCTGTGGACCCTGCCTGCACAAGGCAGAGGTAGAGCATGACAGGAGGGAAGTAGGTTGTAGGCAGCAGGGATAGAGCATAACAGGAGGGAAGTAGGCAGTGATGGGGAGTAGGCTTCAGAAGGACCAAGAGAGAGGGAGATGGAAGAGAAGAGAGGCCGGGATCCAGCCCTTTCAGAAAAAAATAGGGTGGGAGCAGAAGGTGAGGAAGGTGTTTGTTTAGGTTCTGGACCCCTCCAGGATGCAGAGAACCCTGCCAGGGCCTAGGCCAAGCAACAGTGAGTGGGTGGTGAGGGTAAGCTGGTGTACAGACGAGGGAACCGGGGGTGGGAGTAAGGTGGAAAGGAATAGGTGCTTGGGGGGAGGATGTAGTGGGGAGGGTTTTGAAGGAAGGAGGTGGGCGTGAAGCTGAAGCAGGCTCATAGGGAACAAGGTAAGGATTGTAGCAGGAGCGGCTAGCTGAGAGAAAGCTATGTAAAATAGAGGCAAGGGGTGGGAGGAGGAGGAGGAGTGTCATATTTGAGTTGGGAGGGAGTTCCAGATTTTGGGGAGGCGATGGGAGAAGCCTGCTTGGCTCATGAGGGTGGAACGATGGGGGACTAGCAGGGTGTGAGTGATGGAGGATCTGAGGGAGTGGGAAGAAGGTGGGGGGAGGGATGGAGGGAGCATTTGTGGTAGGAACGAAGTACAACAAGCCAAAGTTTGGAAGTTACCTTAGCGCAGTGAGCCAGGCATCTGTTAGCAAGCGAGGGGAAGGACAGGGCACGGTAAAGGTCACAAAGATAGGTTCAAGATGGGGCATCAAGAATGAACTGACAGAAGGAGTTGAAAAGAGAGTCCAATCTGGCGAGGGAAGATATGGGAGCGACACCATAGACTACATCACAGTAGTCAGAAATGGGAGGATCATCTTCTGGACAAGTTCTCGCCGGGCCGTAGGAGGAATGCTGCTGTGTTTTCCGTAATGGGCTCCAAGCTTGGGGTGCAATTTTTTCAGAATGGCGTCAATGTGGCCAGAGAAGCTGAGGTATTGTCCCAGCTAAATTCCAAGCTATCTGAAAGAGGGTGTGTCCTCAAGGATGGTCCCCATCAAGGGTGTGGAAAGAGGGTAAGGGGTGGAGCCTAGAGAATCTCTGCCTAGTGGAGAAGGTCATGGAGACTGTCTTTTTGGCATTTAGGATCAGTTGATGTGAGGCAAACCAGAGCAGAATCTGGTGGAAGTCATACTGTAGATTAGTTGCTACATCAATGGTGGTTTTGTCAGGGGTGAACAAGATGGTGTCTTTGGCACACATTCGGATAGAAGAGGAGGGGGAGCAGACTGAGGGACAGTCATTTAGGAAGATGGAGCAAAGGATGTGGCCAAGCACAGAGCCCTGCGGGACTCCTGTGGTGATTGGGAGGGGTGGAGAGATTGCATTCTGAATCCTGACTGTGTTCTGCCTGTGAAGTAAGCTCTAAACCAGGTAAGAGCAGGAGTAGACAAACCAGCAGCCATAAGGGAGTCAAGAAGGAGGGTAGGGGAGACTGTGTTGAAAGCCTTGGCGAGGTCAACAAAGATGGCAGAGGTCATTAGGCCATTGTCCATCCCAGTATGGATGGAATCAGTGAGCCTAAGAAGGGAGGTGGTAGTGGAATGGTTCTTCTGAAAACCAGATTGGAATGGGGTGAAGAAGGAGGAGTCAACAAGAAAAGAGGTCAGTTGGGAGAGGACCAAGTGTTCTTGGAGCTTAGCAATGGTGGGGAGGAGGAAGATTGGGTGATAGTTGGCAGGGGAGGAAAGATCGACACCCTTAGGGAGAGGGAGGACCACCACATGTCTCCAGGGTGTAGGGATGGAGAAGGATGTAAAGGAGAGATTTAGAATTAGAGAGAGAGTGTAGGCAATAGCTCAGGCTGAGAGGTAGAGAAGTTTAGGGTCAAGGTAATCTGGAGAGGAGCCTTTGGAGGGATTGAGAGATAGGAGGGCCATTAGTGTCTCCTCAGGGGAGTTAGGACAGAATAAGAAAGAGGGGTGGGTACGGGTGGTTGAGTGGAAGGAGAGGGAGAATGAGTGGAGGAGAGGCTTCAGGGGAGGGATTTTAGAAGGGCTGAGGCACAGGAGGTGTAGTAGGAGTTGAACTCCTGAGCCACTATGCTAGGTTCAGACTCTAGTGTGTTGTTTATATTAAGCATGGGGGTGGGGATGGGGTAGAATAATGCGTGGACTACTTTCCAAAATTTGGAGGGGAAGTTTATGTTATTGAGGAAAGAAGATTTCAAATATTCAGACTTGGCAAGTCTGATTGCTTTAGTACAAGTGTTTCTTAGCCTGCGATAGTTAGTAAGGGCTAATGGGAGCTGAGAGGCCTTGTGCTTTCTGCATGCTTTATAGCGCTCCCTGAGGCAGGTCATTAATTCAGGGGTGATCCAGGGATGATGGATACCTTGGACCATAGTGCATTTGAACAGGGTGTGGAAGTCTCAGGTAGCTATAAATCTGTCTTTGAAGTAAGTAAGGGCTTGATCGATGCAAAAATAACAACTAGGGGAAGGAACAATACACAAGTGATTGTAGCACAGATACATAAAAGTGACACCAATAAGGGAAGAGCTAACACCCCACAAACTAAGGTGCAGGTTAACACAAGTGACACTCCCCATGGAAGGAATAAACCTAATGTAAATAATGAAAACATTACACAGAGACAAGTAAATGATGTTCATGACAGCATAAATTAGATACAGATGGCAGTGAGCAGTCTGATGGTGCTAATAGTACATATGGGGTACCGCAGGGTTCAGTATTAGGACCGATCCTCTTCAATGTCTTTATAAGCGACATTGCAGAGGGACTGGAAGGAAAAGTATGTCTCTTTGCAGATGACACAAAGATCTGCAACAGAGTTGATGCACAAGGTGGGGTGGAAAGGATGAGAAGGGACTTGGCAAGGTTAGAGGAATGGTCAAATGTATGGCAGCTTAGATTCAATGCTAAGAAGTGCAAGGTAATGCACCTGGGAAACAAAAACCCAGGGGAAGAGTACACAATGGGGGGTGAGATACTAACAACAACAAAATGGAAAGGGACCTGGGGTAGTCATATCAGATGACCTAAAGGTGGGCAAGCAATGTGAGAGGGCAGCAAGGAGGGTTGGGGGATACTGGGATGCATAGGGAGAGGCATCACCAGTAGAAAACAAGAAGTTATTATCCTCTGTACAGACAGCTGGTGAGACCACATCTGGAGTACTCAGTGCAGTTCTGGAGACCAATCTCCGCAAAGACATAGACAGGATGGAAGCTGTCCAGAGGAGGGCAACTAAAATGGTGCAGGGTCTGCACCGGAAGACATATGAAGAGAGACTTAAGGAGCTTAACATGTATAGCCTCGAGGAAAGGAGGGAGAGGGGGGACATGATAGAAACTTTCAAGTACCTCAAGGGAATCAACAAAGTCCAAGAGGGTAGCATCTTTCAAAAAAAGAGGTGTGCAAGAACAAGGGACAATTTGAAGATAGAAGGGGTGGCTAGAGGTAATTTAAGGAAGTATTTTTTCACAGAGAGGGTTGTGGATGTATGGAACAGCCTTCCAGAGGAGGTTGTGGAGTCAAAATCAGTGGTGGAATTCAAGCATGCATGGGACAGTCATAAGGCAATTCTAGGGGGTGGGGGTAGGAAGAAGTAGGCTGCTGGTTAACTAGGATCTGCAGCTTATCCATCAGGTTGGGAAATGGGCAGACTGGGTGGGCCAAGCGGTCCTTATCTGCCGTCAAATTCTATGTTTCTGTATGAAGTCAGACAGGTAATTGTGCTGGGAGATTCCATTTTAAAATACACTGATGCATATATTTGTAATCAGGATAAGGAGAATAGGTCTTGTTCTAACTTCAGGGGAGCATGGCTACAGGATATTGAACAAATGGCACCAAATATTCTTAAAAACACAGGAGGGAAACCTTTAGTGTGATCCTCGCAGGGACAAATTATATAAATAGATTTATGTCAAATGATATCCAAAATGACTTTATATCATTAGTAACCACCTTAGAGAAAAGTGGATGTGAAGTCTGTGTGTCTGAAATCCTGCCAGTCCCCACAGCAAACAGAACAAAACAAGACAAAATTAAAAAAAAAAAAACTCAAAGAATGGCTGAGAAAATGGACACAGAAAGAATTTAACATGTATAACACATTGTGAGAAATTCTCCAATGACCAAAGCCTATTCAGTTGGGACGACCTCCATCTTAACAAAAGAGGAAGCACAGCTCTGGGGAGAAGCATTGCCAAAGTTACAGATGAACATTTAATCTAGGTAGCTTGGGGGCAACTGGGACAGCTTTGTAGTAAACGCCTAACGACAGACCACTGTTATTAAATTATTGTGGCAAAGGCAAGAAGTTTGAATTTGATTAAAATCAAAGAACTAGCTGGCATCTTATTGCAACAACAAATCAATATAGCTCTGATATGTGAAACTTGGTGGGATGATGTATCCTCCTGGTATAACACAAACCCAGGATATTCCCTGTACCACAGGAACAGGAATAACAAAAAAAGGGGGGTGTATTTATTTTTGTAAAAAAAAAAAAAACACTGTCTTCGTCAAAATTTACATTGAATAAAGGTCAGGAAGGATAAATTGAAGGGGTATGCATACAAAAAGAACATCAGAAAGGCAAGAAACTGGTCTTTGGAAATTTTTATAGACCACCATCTGCAGATACAGACTGTGATAAGCATTTAGCTGAACAACTATCTGAATTAGCAGAAAAACTCAGATCTAGTGGTAGTTGGTGACTTTTATTTGCCAAGGATTAATTGGAATAGTTTGACAACCAGTACACCCACTGAATCCTTGTTTCTAGATACTATCCTCATGTCAGGTCTAGAACAGATGGTAATGGAACCCACAAGAGATTGGAACATCTTAGACATTGTCCTGTCAAATCTGCTGACTGATATCCCTAACCTTGAAATAACTGCTCCCATAGGAAATAATGATCACAACTCTGTGATTGTTAGCACTGACAGAAAGAAAACAAATGTTGGTCACACAAGTTACAGATATAACTATGCTAAAGGGGACGATAAAAAAATTAAAAGGGCATTGAATGCTTATGATTGGGACTCCTTACTATCTGACCTCCAGGTTAATGAATGCTGGTTACTATTCAAAGCAATTATTGATGAACTTGAGAGTCTACTGTATGTGTATATATATGTATATATATATATATATATATACTAACAAAGAAAACATGAAACAACAAGGGAACAATCCCTCCGTGGTTAACTCAGAAAATTAGGAAACAGTTAAAAAAGAAAGCAAGGGCATTTGAAAAAAAAAAAAATCAGCTACTGAACAAAATGAAAGCTTATAAAAGACAGAATTAAAAAGAACTAAAGATCTCATTAGAAAAGAAAGAAGGAAAACTGAACTCAAATTGTCAGCCTCTAAGTAACCGAAAGCCTTCTATGCCTATATAAATTCAAACAGACAGTAGAATTACTGAAAATGGGGTCGAAATACGAAATAGAACAGAGGTAGCAAATATCTTTAATAGATTCTTTGTGTCTGTCTTCTCGAAAAAGACAAATTAAAATCATCAATTCCTGCTGAGAGTAAGTATCTTGATATCACTTATAAAGAGGTTAAAACAGCTTTATAAACTCTGAAAAATAAATTCTTCACCAGGGCCAGATTGTATGAACACATACTTCCTCAAGGAAACTGCAGACCAGATAACCCACCCCTTGACAATCATTTGTAGTAAATCTTATGGAGATGGGGTTGTCCCTGTTGATTGGAAAAAAAACACAGTTGTCCCAGTCCATTACAAGCATTTGTCAATGTCGAATGTTGTCGCACTGGCATTGGCTTTGGTAATGCAGAGCGGAAAAACATTTTGGGCAGGATGTGAAAAATGACAGCTGTACTGTTCATAAGGAGGTGTAAAAAAATGGCAGTGTTGAAAATGTGGCATGTAAATATTGCAAATTTTGGAAGTTACAAGGGTGCATGAGAAATGCGCAACACATGTCAGAACAGTCATTTTTGGATTTTTTCACCAGATTTGCAACATAAGCTTTTTAAGCCCACCTCATGAACACTGCCATTGCGTTTCAGTTATCAGTCCCAAAGGTGATTCCATGCAGTGACTGTGAAATCACCTTTCGGGACTGATTAACGTCATAACAGTGACAGAATTCATGAGGAGGGGTCCCAAAAGCCCCATGTTGAAAATTTGGTGCACAAATTCCAAAAAATGCCCGAGATATGCATCAAAGTTGAAAAAGCCCTATTTATTCTATTACACAGCTTACTGGCATTTCCACAGTTCGCGATCGGCTTTGAAGAGTGCAGACGTGTTCCCGGTCCACCGAAGATCATCGCACCGGGCTCCAGAGGTAAGTATGGGGTGAGGGGGGTGTGAGGAGGCAGGGTGCGCAGTGGGTGGGTGCAGATGGTGAGAGGGGGGTAGGGAGACTACGAGGGACTGTTTTCTGTTTACAGGTGTTAATAAAAAAGACATCAGGGGACCGTTTTTGTTTTAATTGGTGCTTTGGCACATTGGGGTGGGCTCCCAGCATGCCACCTGAGTGTGTGTGTGTGTGTGGTTGGGTGCTTTAGCCAACAGAGGATTGGGCACCCCCATCAGCAAGCAAGAAAAGGGGGAGGTTACGTGATGCCGATGAGGACTGGGCACCTCTGTCGGCACACAATACATGGAGGTGTTGACTAGCAACAGCGGCAGTCACTACTACCATATTGCCTGCACGTAGAGGGAGGTGTGTTGTGGTCATGCTGCATGAGAGCTTTGCTCTCATTGCAGTGGACCTTTTCTCTGATGTTGTCAACTTATTAGCTAGGCAGGGTGTTGGCCCCTGCTGCTTGCTGATTGGGGAATGTGGGATGCATCTACTGGTGCATGCCCTGCATTCACCCAACAGTGACCATGCCTCCAAATCTGCACTATCGCAAGATGTTGGCTGTGCAAGTGCGTCAACATAAAAAGTGAAATAAAACAATTACAGAAAACGCCCATCCCATTAGCCTGATGTCAGTGATATGTGAAACCACAGAAAAAAATACTGAAAATAAGAATAGATAATGAAACAGCAATAAAAGGTGTGAAAGATCAAACACAACATGATTTCATAACAGGTCATTCATGCATAACAAACCTGATCTGCTTTTATGAAAATGCTAGTAAACGTATTGATGAAGGGATACTGGTAGATATTGTTTTCTTGGATTTCAAAAAGGCATTTAGTCTGGTCTCTCATAAAATAGTTATAGATAAAATAATAAAATTAGGATTAAATGGATATACAGTAAAGTGAGTGGAATCATGGTTGTTAAACAGCAGCAAGATTGTGAGAATATCAAACACACTCTCAAATGAAATAGAGGTCATGAGTGGGGTTCCACGGGGCTCTGTATTGGGGCCATCTCTGTTTGGAATTTTTATTAGTGACTTACAAAATGATGTCAAAAGCTGTCTAAGCAAGTTTGCTGATGACACGAAAATTAGTTCAGAGGTAGATAATAACATAAAAATAAATATTTTAACACAAGATCTAGAACATATTCAAAGCTGGGCACACAATAATAAAATGGCATTCAATGTGAATAAATGTTCAGTTATCCACCTTAGATTAAGAAATCCACAAACAGAATATAAATTATTAACCCCTGGAGACCAATGCAGAAAAGTAGCCCTCATGGCTAATAGACTATTGGCAGCAATCAAGAGAGCATTTATTATAAGATGTGAAATATGTATTGTGCCTCTGTATAGATCCTTCATAAGGCCACATATAGACTATGCTGCTTCCTTCTGGGCCCCATACTTAACAAAGGACAAAAACATAATTGGCAGCATCCAAAGAAGGGCAACTAAATTAATGCTGTTGTACCAAAATAGGGTTAAATCATTCAATCGCTATGATTTACAAATAAGAAGGGACAGGGGTGATCTGTTATTACTCTTTAACATATTACAAGATACTTAGTTAATGAAAGAGTGTAATATAATCCATGCCTTTAAACCAAACAGTCTAAGATGTCATGACAAACAACTACATATCCCGAAGGCAGCAACAAACAAACAGAAACATTATTTTACAATCAAAGCCTGTACACTATGGAACTCCCTCCCCCAATACATAGTTAACACTACTAATTTTAAAAGGTTTAAACATGAATTAGATAGGTACCTCTTATGTAATGATTGCTAAATCCACCCCACATGGTGTGGGGAAAGCAGTCACAATGGGCCTAGTGTCTACTTCTGCCTTAAACAAATCAAGCAATACTGAGTAATGAAAAATACTTACAAATAGGGGTGACTATGCACTATTGAGGGGCTGCTTCTTCATGCGTAGACCCCATTGATATAATTTACAACAAGTTGGCTAGGTAATCTCTGAATCGTTCTTACCATAAACATCATTGGTTATGCTGTAGCAGCTTATCTGGCTCCCCCAAGGGTTCAAAGGGAGCTGCAGAATGCTGAAACAACCACACAGTTAGGCTACACAGAACTGGTAATAAAATCCAAAACCTTGGAATGGTTAAAAAAACATATAATATATATTTACTGAAACATTAGTTAAAACATGATAACAGCACTCACCCGAACCCACCGATGTTTCGCGCTTGTAGTTCATCAGGGCTCCAGTTCAGTTCTGCTAGCTGCCTCTCCTTCTAGTAGCTGTACAATGCTTTTTTCTCTTTCAAATTCCACAGCCTTTTGCATTTCATTAGTCAACACCAAGGAGAAGCATTGGAAGCAAATCAGCTCATGTGGACTTCAACCTTAAGGCACAACCTGTACAGTATGGTGCTAAATTCAGCAGATTAATAGTATCCCACCCCTCAGCCTCCCACAAGTCAATTCTCCATTGGTCCTCCCAAAAATTACTTTCACTCTGTTTCTGTTCACAATCAAGGATTAATCCTTTTCCCCCAGTAAAAGCAGCATAGTGGCTACCCCGGTAAAATAAACATGCATTATCCTTCAATACCACCTGAAGTCAGGTGCCATCCATTTATTTTTTTATTTGATGTATTTATTTTAAAAACACATGAAGTGTCAGAATGCTGTACAGTAACAACAACAAAAAATACAGAGGAATATAATATAAGAATATAAAATGTACACTTGTAAATAACATATCATAAAAATAGATTAAAAAGAAAATCTTTTTTAACAAATTTTTATTTATTTAAGAATAAAAAAGTACAACAAAACATATCTACTGGCAAACACTGAAGTCATGGCATAACTATAACAAATTCAGAATATATCACAAGTACAATAGGTAGATTAATTAGAATGTCAGCATGTCTAAACGTTTACTTAGACCAATGATAGGAAATTATTTAACCAAGTACACATCACGGATTTTATTAGGACTCTTTTTTTTTTTGAAATTCAACATCTTTATTATTTTTTCATACAACCAACCGACATATCATCACAATGTCCAATACAATCTATATATGGATAACTAATACAAATTATAAACTGTCCTTAACCCCTATCCACCTCACCTACACCTCCCCTACCTCAGCCCCCCTTCCCCCAGAGTGTGCCAACTGAAAATGAAACTTAGTACAATGCAACAAAATACATAAAACAAATTCTTCTTTATGTATATTGGGTAGAGACATGTGGAACCTGGAAATTAGTGTAGGTATAGAGCATATAATTTGCCCCACTTTTTGTTAAATGCATCCATATTATTTTAGGAACTAGCCAACAATCGTTCAATTTGGAAATACCCTAAAATATCATTCAGCCATTCACTGTATGAAATAATTAGTTGGTCCATCCAGTGCTTTAGCACTAGTTTTTTCACTGTCATTGAAATTAGCGTCATATGAAATTTACGTTCCTGAATTGTGATTCGAGAGAACTCTCCTAAAATACAAATCTCTATAGTAAACATATCTGCCAGACCTAGTAAAGGATCTAATTTAGTCTAGATTGCTTGTCATAGAGGGATTACTCTATCACGTTGCCAGAATACGTGCACTAAGTTCCCTTCATCCTTATTGCATCTGGTATACGTAGGGGTTGGAAGCCTGCCCCAATTTGGCCAGATGGACTGGTGTATAATACATGTTATTAATAATATGATACTCAGTTAACTGGAATCTATCTTGGGTATGAAATTTATGGAGATCTTTCCAGATCAGATCCCAATTAAAGGTAGTATCTGGTGTGAGGGAGGCCCAGACTCTGGAGCCTGGAAGAGCCTCTGGGAATTTGAGATCCAGAAGGTAGGAATACATCAATGAGACCCTGTGAGGCTTGTTAGAATAAACTAGCAACTGTTCCAGAAAGAGTTTAAACTGAGGTTCTGTGGGTATTGTGCCAACAAGGGAGAAAATAACATGTCTCAGCTGGATGATTTTGAATATATGCTTCTAAGGAATCATAAGTTTGGTCAACATTTCTGGAGAAGAGAGAAGGGTATCATTTGAAAATAGATTGCGTATTACAATGCCTTGAAGTTGTGAAAGCTAGTTTGAGGAGATCTGAGCTCCACCTATCTTAATATTGGGATTATGGAGAAGGGGTTGGTCTAGACCTGTTTTAGGAGACATCTTGAAGTAAGACCAACACTGGATCAGAATCTTGCAAGTGATCCCGATAACCGAGTTTTGTAATGGGAATTGTAAGGCCGCTTTGGTAATATAGAAGATAGTAGATGAGTTGAGGTTTTATGTCTCTACCAGGTACCTTTCAAGGAGAAGCCAGGGAGGCAGATATTCATCATACCTGGTGGAGAGCCATCTACCCGCTTTGACCAGATGATTTGCCCAGTAATACAAAAGAAAGTTAGGAATGCGAAGACCCCTTCTTTCCTTGGCAAAGACTGAGCTTGATGAAAGAGCGTCTAGAAAGTTTGTCGTGCCAGATAAATTTGGAAATAATTGAGTGAATATGGTGGAAAAGGGAAATTGGTAGCCATATATGCAGAAGATTTAAGGGATAGAAGAGACGGGGCAGAACATTCATTTTAATAGTACTAATTCAACCCCATAAGGAGATAGGAAGGTTGGCCCATCGTTGGAGATCCTGCTGGGAATTAACTATTAAATCTTCAAGATTCAGTTTTTTGAGCGAATCTTGGTCTCTAGTAGGGTAAATACCTAAGTACTTAATTGACTGTGGGGACCATTTAATCCCAAACTGAGTAAAGTCTGTACAATGGGTAAAATTATTTAAAGGAAACATTTTGGTCTTGATGAATTCAACTTGTAATTGGAAAGGAGACTGTATTGTGTAATGATATCTAAAACATGTACTAGCAAGGTGACTGGGTGTTCCAAATGGAGAAGTATGTCATCAGCATAAACTGAGAGAGTCAAGGATTGCTGTAGTATATTAGAGGAGACAGTTTAATATGAAGAAGGAGACATTCCAAGTACAAGTTAAACAGAAAAGGAGATAGTGGACAGCCTTGTCTGGTACCTGTAAACAAAGGAAAGCGTGAAGAAAATACTCCATTGCAGTAAATCTTAGCGGAAGGGGATATATAAACTGACTGTATTCTTCTAATAAAAGAGGTAGGGAATCCCATTTTACTGAGTGTTAACCATAAAAACTACAAGCTCACTCTACTGAAGGCCTTTTTGGCGTCCAAAGAGATTAAGGCCATAGGAGTTTGTGATGATTGGGCTATATGGAGAATGTGGGCAACAGTTCTAAGATGATCTGCTGATGAATGGCCCTGTACAAAGCCCACTTGTTCAGGACTTAGTAACTGAGACCAAATCCTTTTAATCCACAGGGATAACATTTTTGTCAAGATTTTAATGTCACAATTTGAGAGAGAAATTGGACGATAACTCGTGGGGTCTGTAGGTGGTTTGTCTGGTTTGAGAAGTAGTATTATTGTAGCTTCTAATAACGTAGGGTCCAGAGAGTTGTTCTGAAACATATATTCATATAATTTGAGTAGAAGAGGAGAAAGTTCCTTACTAAATACTTTATAGAAATTGGATGAGAAACCATCCGGTTCTGGGGATTTGTCTGACGCAAGTCCCTTGATTTCCTCCTCTACCTCTTGCAAAGTAATGGGGGAAGACAAAAAGGTCTGGTGGTGTTCTGGAAGACTGGGAAGGTCGAGTTCTCATAAATAATGAACTATGTTGGCAGACAATATTGCAGAAGGTGGATTATCATATCATTTACTGTAGAAGGATTCAAATACCTGAGCTATATCATGGGGAGATGTTTTAATGATGCCACACTGGGACTGTATGGCCGGAATTAGTCTCGAGCTTTCTAGTTTATGCAGACGCAGAGCTAATAACCTACCCGCCTTTTTGCCTTGAGCAATATATTTAGTCTTAGATTTTAATATGGCATATTCTGCTTTCTCCCCTTAACAAGTCAACGTAATAATTTCTTAGGGACAAAAGGGTTTCCAGGGAATTTGGTGAAGAAGATGAAGATAGGGAGTTTTCAATTTCCCTAGTCCGTGTTAACAGGGAAATCACTTTAGCTTCTCTTTGCTCTTTCCTTCTGGATCCTATCTTGATAAATTCTTCCCGAATATAACACTTTAGTATACACCAGAATATGTCCTCTTTTGACATGGAGCCAGTATTAGAGGTTATAAAGTTGGGGATTAATTTTTTTAATATGGGAAATTGTTTGTTTGTCTTTAAGAAGTTGAGTGTTCAGCCTCCATGTTGAATCCCCGCTGAAGGTCTGGGGTAGGAGAGATTGAGACCCATGCCACTGAGTGGTCTGAGAGGACTATAGGTTCGATATCTGCCTGCTGTAAACCAGACAACAAGGAAAGATTAGTGAGGACATAGTCTAATCGAGACCAAGATTGGTGCACAGAGGAATAGAAAGAAAAACTACACTGAGAAGGGTGGAGCAGACGCCAAGGGTCACATAACCCAAGATGGTCCTCAAAGTCTGCTACTGCCTTTTGGGAAGCAGATAAAGGTTTTAGCGGCAGGTAGGTTCTGTCTAGATCCTGGGATGGGGGGATGTTCCAATCACCACCAACTAGCAATGGAGTTGGCAACCAGTCTGCTAGTTTATGGAATAAAGTCATTAGAAAATTGGGGTCACTGCCTACTGGACCATATACCAAACCCAATATAACTTTAGTATTATTGAGGAGACCTTTCACTAATATAATCCTACCCTCTGGATCAATGATGCTTATTTCTCCTTGGAATGAGGTATGCCTTTTGATGAGGATGGCTACCCCCTGACTTGACAAGGATCCGCCAGCAGCAAAAACTTGGAAAAAAGCCTTGTTGGAGAAGCCAAATGGCTTCATGATTTAACAATTGGGTTTCTTGGAGCAAAACAATATCTAAATTTAGTAAATCACAGTTTTTAAGTACTTGGAATCTCTTTGTTATGTCTCTAACTCCTCGGACATTCCACATGGCAATTTTAATAAGATTGTAAACCATTTTCCAGCAATGCAAAATAGATATCTATATAAAGCAATGACTGAAGCATAACTCTTGAAAGGCACGATCTACGCATTTCCCTTACTTCTCCCCTCTTCACAATAACCAGATCTATAATAGACTTATATTTACCCTGGATAAAATATACCACACGATCCTTGAACACTGTTTGAAATAACCCTAAGAGGATATCATGAACAATACTAAGTATGAACCACAGGGTAAATATTCGTACATAACACCATTCTCCCCCTTTACCCCCAACAAACCCCAAATGCCTATACACAAACAGTCCCCATATGTATTCAAAGAGGTCTAATTCTTTTGCAAAAGTCTGAGGAGACCATTCCCCATGGGACGCAATTCTCTGGAAGTATGTGCAAAACCTTTGACTTTCATCTCGGTTAGGAGACCCGAGCTTTAAATACAAAACATATCCATTCAGGTGTTCTTTATCTTTGAGCCCTGTGATGCTTCCAGGAAATACATCCTTTTCCCACTCAGCTGGTACAATATGCAGTTCTCCCTGAGCCTGCATCAGACTGGAGTATCAGCCCCCCCACCAACCGTGGTGAATAGGGAAAGTAAAACCCTTGCATTTAATTTAGGAGAGTGTAAGGGATAAAGGGCTGATATGGAACCAAGGAAAAGCCATAAGAAGGCCCTAGCTCCTAAGGAAAAACCAGAGTTTACTTCCTGACCTACTAGGAAATCCCTCATCGTAACCCCCCGATCGGTCGAGTCCGTTGAACAGCAGAGAACAAAATTAACACATCTACCTACCCCCCTAGTATTGTCCTTCTTAACAGCTCGCATGAGTCCCCTGAGGATGAAAAGCAATTGAGCTTTTAAATAAAATTGAATACCCTCCTGTGTAGCGTATACACACTCTCCCAATCCTTAGGCACCCAATGGATCCAGAAGAAACTAAGGGGAAAGGAAACACGTAGGGGGATATTAAGTGGTAGGACCAGAAAATAAATTGCATCCTGGAAATGCTCTCCTTCCAAAGGTTCCACCCTCACAACCCAGGAGCAGCCTACCACGCTATAGGGAAGATTTGGGCCTACCCGGCGCTACTGAGGCCTAAACACCCCTCCCAGGCCTACCATCCCAAACAGGACATTCCCCACCAACAACAGGTAAACCAAAAAAGACATATTAAATTCAAACTTGGGGAAAATTGTCCCATTAGAAAAGTGAGCATCAGATTTCAGTCATTAATAGAGTCACCCAGATTTGAAGAGGTTGGGAAGCTTGCTTGCGAGATCCACTGATGCCTGATCTGGAGAATCATAGGAGTGTGAGGTGCCCTCTATAATTATTTGCAGCTTGGCAGGGTATAACATTTTGAAGTGGATTCCCACAGCGATCAATTTGCTGACTATTGGGTGAAACGCTGACCTTTTCTGGTGAGTCTCAAATGGGAGGTCTTGAGCGATCCTGATTTTAGAGCTTCCCCAGGTTACCGATTGAAGCTCCTTGTATTTGGAAATAATGTGCTGTTTCTCTAGGAAGCTGAGAAACTTAATGATCAGTCAGAGGTGGGACAATGGATTGAGGTCTCGGTTGGAGAGAGTGATGAGCTCTCTCAATGTGGTAGTGCGGATTTAAAGGTGATGGCCCCATGATTTTTAGCTGAAACCATTGTAGGAAGGCTATGATGTTGGCTTCTTCCTATGCCTCAGGTAGCCCGATGATCAGCACATTATTTCTCCAGCTTCTTCCCTCTAAATCATCGGTTCTGAGTTGGAATTTGTGTACTTGTTGGCAAAGATGCACCATTTCAGGGTCAATTTTCTCTTTCCACCTTTCTAAGGACAACGATCTAGCCTCCGAATCTCCCATCCTGGTCGTTAAGCTGTTAAGATCTCCCCTGATGGTTTTTTGCTCTGGATATATTGGCCAGAGTCTCCTGAAATGGCAGAAGTTCTTGAAGAAAACGATCCTCAGTGAGAGGAATTGCTGAAGAACTAGGAGCCAAAGCTTTACTAATATTCCCAGAACTTTGAGATTGAGATTTTTTAGAGGGGAGTTTTTCCGGAGTGGCGGGTGGAGTATGCTTGATACCGGCTTGCCTCATTTCAGTTTTCATTGCCGCGATGTAGAAGATTGTGATGTGAGAGCAAATCAAATTATAAACTCTGAAGGCAGGAAGTAAGTTGAAGCACCCAACAGCTGAAATTGTCATCGTAGACTGTCCAAAACTTGTGAAAATTAGTGTTAGCAGAGGGTCTTAGGCGGGAGCTCCAGTCTGTAGCTGCTTCTAGGTTCTCTGCATCACATGATCTCTTTTTTAGGACTTTTAAAAATAATGATAAGGTAATACAGTGTCTACCATGACTTTAACCATTTAAAAAGGAGTCCCAGTCTGCATCATATTTATACAGTGTCCTTGCAATCCGATGACTACTGTGCTCATGAAGAGTCAACTTAGATACACATTTAGCCCATTCATCTAAACTAGGGGAATACTTATCTTTCCAATGACTCCGAATCAAACCCTTGAAACCCAAAGTTGCTACCATAAGCCAGTGCTTTCCTGCTAATTTTAAGGTTAATAACCCACTTGTATCTCCTAATATAAACATTTCTGGCTTAAATGGCAGATTATCTCTAAGAATCTGTTTGCAGGCTCTCCAAATGATTATCCAAGAGGACCTAATGGGTCAGCATTCCAAAAAGCATATGAAGCAGGTTAGCATTTACACATCCACATTTCCAGCAGTTGCTATCCAAAAAAATGGCAAGTTTATGTAATTTATCCAGTGTGTAATATTAATTATGCAATATTTTGAATTGGATTAGGTGACCCCGCAAACCTCCACTAGTCTTATAAGAATTATGCCACATGAAGCCCCATAATGAAGTCTGTGATATTGCATGTCCTAAATTGTCATCCCAAATTTCTTTAGTTTTACGGGTGAGATCAGGGCCTGTATTAAAGAAGCTTGCCAGATTACAGCGGCAGACCCTGTTGTACCCAGGGCCCTAGCGAATGGGGGATTGCCTAATGGCGGCCGCAATAGGGGAAGGGGAGTGAGAAGAAGAGTGAAGAAAAAGGAGTGACACCGCAGGTTGATGTCACAAAAAGGGAGGGTTCACAAAAAGGAGTGACACCGCAGGTTGATGTCACAAAAAGGGAGGGTTCACAAAAAGGAGTGACACCGCAGGTTGATGTCACAAAAAGGGAGGGTTCACAAAAAGGAGTGACACCGCAGGTTGATGTCACAAAAAGGGAGGGTTCACAAAAAGGAGAGGAAGAAGATGATTAGGCAGAGAGAGGCAGGAAGGGGAGGGCAGAAAGTTTTTTTTTAAGCTGTTCCCCTGGGTCCTGACCTCACATTTTTTCTGGTTATTGAGTTTACAATGCTCTAGCAGCGCAACCAATTGGAAAACTTTCTAAAAAAATACATACTGTATATATTTCTCTCACACGGGTTTGATTTAGATTTCTATAATTTCCTGCAATTACTGCATTTTAAATTTATTATACACATAATTTTAACCAGCTGAGGTGATTCATTTAAACTGGTGAGCATTTTGAGGTTTCTGGCAAAAGGGTAGGGTATTTCATTTATTGATAATGCTGCAAGAATTAACATCCATGTGACTGCATTTGAGCAAAGGTTTTGCGTTGCGGTTTGGCTTTGTTTCCTTTATCCTTGGTGGCTTGTTTTTGGTCAGGAGTGTATTATACTATATAAGATGTTAACAAACTTGCTGGTTTTCTTTGGTGTAAGTACTGTAACACCAGAGCATTTTCATTATAGCACTAGTTTTGTTGTTTGTGGCTAATCATTTTTCTATCCACCTGGTTTGCGGTCCGCTTGTGCTGGGTGGGTTGTAATTAATTTAGTTGCTTGGCTTACCTTGCGTTAGTTGGTCTGTCTCACCATGAACTGCTGCCTATGTGCAGTGCTTCCAGGGTCTGGCATCAGAGGTTTCATCATCCACAGCGAGCGGCATTTGGGATTGCGGACACAAGACACCACAGGACCCAGGAGGAGGATGGACAGAAAGACGCTCTTAACTGCAGGGAGTGTGTGGCTGAAAAGCAATGGGAAGTGGATGGCAGAACAAGAAGTTTTGCAAACAAAAAATTAAAAATAAAGTGCAAAAATGCCGGCCGCAAAAAACAGGAGCCGAACCCGGAGGTCTGGGGGCAGGGCATCACGTGGCAAGGGAGGAGCCACATGGCATCTCACAAGGGGTAGCTTTAGCGTCTGCAAAAGCTGACTTTCAAAGAGACAAATGGGTTGTTTGCTCCGGCATTGCTTAGAGGAGGAATCTAGGGGGAATTTTGTAGAAGCAGAGCCATTTCTTTTTATTTAAGTGCCAAGAAAGATATTTTAAAAGAGTAAAGTGAGAACGGGTGCTGGGAGGTGCCTGCTCAAAAACAGGGCCGGTCACAAGTGGATGGCTCTATGAAAAAGGAAGGAACTTGGGCAAAGGAATGCAATTTTAAAAAAGGAAATAAATAAAACTCAGTACCAGGGGGGAGCAGGCTGCACACGAGGGCCGCCATATTAGGAGCAAGCTCCGATTGGCCATTTTGAGCAGGCCAATGCAGAAGGAGTGGCCTCCTTTTTAGACTGGGGCAAGCAGCCACTATTTTAGTTGGGCCTGAGAGCACAAAGGTGAGCACAGAAAGGGTGTTGTGGTCTAGGAGCAGCAACTGAACAGAGACCGGAAGGAGAAATGATCCACAGGATAAAGAACATTATTATGGATCAGTGGGGTGTTTTTGCAAGGGACTGTGTATTGAGTAGTGGGTTGTTTAACAAAAAAATTAAAAATAAGGGGAAAAGAGCAGCACAGTGGCTAGTTAAGAGTAGTAGTGGGGTGGGGGGCACGAATTTCAAGTGGACCTAAAAGACGGCTGGGTATATCAAAATAATAATAATAAGGAAACCTTGCAGCCAGAGGTAGTCAAAGTGACAATGCAGCCCTCACATCATAGGATGGAGGGAGCCTTAGGGGAGGTTAAAAATTAAAAAATAGGCGGCAGTGCACAAAGGACAGCTCTGGGTTTTCAGTATAGTGTCGCAAGATAATAACTGTGTGGTATTTGTATTACAGTACCAGCATGCTTAAGTGTGAAAAGATGGCTCCAAAGAAAAGCAAGATGATGAAGGCTGACACCTTTAAGGCCACTGTGGACCTGGCAAACAAGACTAACAAAATATGGGAGTTGGCTGAGGGCATGGAGACCAGGTGAGGTGAGAAACAGAAGGTGGAGAAGGGGAAGAAAGACGGGCAACAAAGGGCCGCCTGCAAGCACGGGTGTAGGCAGGCATACTCCAAGCACTCTGTGGTGTGTAATGTTATTTCAGGGGGGTAGCAAATAGGCTCTGAACTGCTTCCTTTTCAATGAAAACTAACAAAAAAAATATTGAACCTTTCTGTAATTTTATTCATAGGAGTTGAAACTAGAAGGACTGGTCACTAATACTCTCCATGCATCCCAAGGACAATACAACTTTACAGGCTCTGGGCTGGTATGTGAGTGTCTTAGGGAACAATGCATGGCATTTGTATTTACCCACGCATGGCAACAACCACTGTCATGAGATACAAAAGTTGCATTTATTGTGCCAAATGAGGCAAAGAACACGGTTCAGGTGTACATTTGTATATTTGTCTGGCTACATGCCGGGGGAGGGTAGCTCACCCTAACAAGGAGGGGGGTAGCAGTGAGTCCACTTAGTGTGCATATCTGAAATCCTTGTCTACACCCCTGCCTGCAAGCCCTGCCCGCCCAACACCCGGCGAACTGGAGGTGCCTCTACCTTTTTCCTCCAGTGCCTGCACCCAGGTGTCTGCCGATCCCAGAACCCGGCCCCCTGCTGTCACCTCTCCCACTACCCCCACAGCCAGAAAATCCTGTAGATCCTTTGTCGCTGCCAGGTCCATCTATGCCTCTGACGCCCACAAACAATAACCTGCCAGCTGGACTTGCAACACCAGGGATGGTCCCGGTACCAGACCTAGCCCCAAGTCCAGGTAATGAAGGTCTTAATATAGGCAATAGTATCAAAGAGTACATAGAACAAATGATATGGGCTATGGGTATTGATGGTGTGGGCCAATTCAGAAAGGCTCTGGTTGAGATTAAGAAAGGTAAAAAGGATGAAGTTAGGATGGATACAGGGACAACAATGGGGGAAGGACTGGGCTCAAGAGAGATAGGAACGCCAGGCATGAGGATAAGGGAACACGGGCCTTTAGCTACCCAAGAAAAAATTTAGAAGGGGGAGTTTGTGGATATATTTGCCCTAGTGAGTAAGGAGGCCATCACAAAACATGATGAGAAAGAAAGCATAGGGAAGAAGGACATGGCGGTGGTCCTTTTAGGAAAAGGGGAAGAAGATAAAGCTGCAAAAGGGAAGACATGGAATTCATGGTCCGTGGGGTTTATGATTTATTTGGCAATAGTAACTGAGAAAAAAATGGAGCTGGCAATACAGCTCCTCACTTATTCTCTAATAATAAGAAAGGCCAAGATGAGGGGAGGTAATAACTGGTTGCAATATGATGAATAGTTTTGCCAAAGAATGGCGATGTTTGGGAACATCAGATGGGATGCCCAGCAACCTGACTTGTGGCTGGACTGCCTGACAGAAACGAAAAACTGTGAAGAAGAGGGAGAGAAGAAGCTGAGGTTGGTGCAAAAATGCAGCTGGGGATATAATAGAGCATATTTGTTCTTGGCCTCAATGCCGATTCTGGCATGCCTGTTCAAAATGTGGGGGAAGCCACCCAGCATCAAAATGCAGGACCAACTGGTTCAATAATGGGAATGGGGGGCTAACAACAATCAAAACAACCAGTCCTTTCATGGGGGACAGTTGGGGTACTGGGGCCATCAATGGGGTAAGGGACTCAGGGTGAGGGGTTACTGTGGGCGGGGCTACAGTCAAGAGACCACATCCAGATGGTAGCAATCATAAAGTGGTTCATAAATATCAGATGGCAATAATCCCTATAAAATTAGACATTTTGGACTAGTGGGTAAAGGAATACCCTGATAGGGCTGCAGCCAAAAGATTGGCAGATGGTTTTAGGGAGGGATTTAAATTACAGTTCAAGGGGTCTAGGGTAAGCAGTATAGCTAGGAATTTGGGATCAGGTAAGGGTAAAGAGGAGTTGCTGGAACAAAAAATATGAATGGAAATAAGAGCAGGGAGGGTGGAAGGACCATTCATGGAGGCACCTCTTCAGAACCTCAGGGTGTCCTCATTGGGACTGGTCCCAAAGAAAGAACCAGGGGAGTTCTGGGTGATACACCATTTGTCCTTTCCCAAGGGCAAGTCGGTCAACGACTACATTAATGAAGAGGACAACAAGGTGACATATGCCACCTTTGATGAGGCTGTACAACTTATCAGGGACAACGGGGGGGGTGTGGCTGGTGAAAAAAGATATCATGGCAGCCTTCATGATACTGCCAATACCCACCCCCCCCCGAGGACTGGATCTACTGCTTTGACAAGACAATGCCCATGGGTTGTTCAATTTCCTGTGCAACATTTGAGTTGCTCCGCAGTTGGCTTCAATGGTTTTTTTTAGCACAGATATGGGTATAGGTTGGTGATTCACCACCTAGATGATTTTTTATTGATAGAAAGGGGAAAAGGAAGAGACCGAGCACATGCTAGCATGATTGTTTATTTATTTATTTATTTTATTTATTTAGCATTCTATAGGAATTACAACCTTTGAGTCAGGGACTCATTTACAAAGACTCCACGTCAGAGTACAGAAACAGACATACAGTATACATGGTAACAGCATAGTGGAATTACAAGGTTACAGACACAAATTACAGTTACAACAGGAATACAATATTACAGTTATATACAGTTATGTTCAGGTATATTA
Source organism: Neoceratodus forsteri (assembly GCA_016271365.2). NCBI lineage: Eukaryota > Metazoa > Chordata > Ceratodontiformes > Ceratodontidae > Neoceratodus > Neoceratodus forsteri. Next base: position 1,473,017,470 of record CM028132.1, on the reverse strand, counting down.
CAATATACAATTTGTATAGCTAAACAAGATTCAGCAGTTACTTTAAAATACATTTAGCACTGGTTTATTTTAATACATTTAGCACTGGCTTGCTAGGACAGTTACTACTTCGAATATACTGGGAAGTGGAGAGCTAGTGCAGGTAACATGTGCGAGCAGCCAACAGAAGCATTGTCAAAAGGTTGCTATAGAGGCAGTGAGTAAGGTAGAGCCTAACTAGTTGGTACATTGATGGCGCCGTGAGGTGAGTTTATGTTCTTTGAGTGCTACTTTGAAGGTTAATTGGAGATGGAGGAGATATCAGAGGGGAGTTCATTATGCTACGCTGGTGACCTGTAGGAGAAGGACCTTTGGGCTAGTGAGGTCCTGACCCTCAGAATCGACCACACCTGTTTGCTGGTGGTGTAGATGTTCACCAAGGTGTATGAGGATTGGAGTGAGGCAGATATCCCCAGGGGGGAGAGCCCCAGGTGTATTTGTTTAGTAAAGAGACATGCTTGATAACATATTCTCTCATCCAGGGTTGGGGTGTTTATCAGGGAATATAGGGTGCAGGTATGGGTATACTTATCTTCCCCAATAGGAGCCTGCAAGCTTTGTTTATGGCCAGATGGATTTTATTAAGTGCTGTGTGATTGGCGGCTGAGTAGACGATAGGCCCATAATCGACAAGAGAGAGAACTAAGGCTGTGAAGGCCAGGTTAAGGGCTTCTGAGGGTAAGCGATTTTTGTGCCTATACAGTAGCCCTATGCAGGCGTTTAAGGCTGAGGACAGTTTGTTAATGTGTGACTGGAAAGAGAGGCAGGAGTCAAATGTTATGCCCAGGTATTTATAAGTGTGTACCTGTTCTAGTGGAAGGAGAGAGTGGGAAAGAATTGATAGCTGCAAATTCTTGGTCTTATTCTGATGGTGGGCAAAGAGCATGGCCTTTGTCTTTTTCACATTAACTACGAGTCTTTGGTCTTTGAACCGGTTCTCAATCTGGTTAAATGCGTGCTGGAGGGAGAGTTGCAGAGAACTGGGATCTTGGTGTGAGGCAAAGAGAGGTGCATCATCTGCATACAGCAGCAGATTACCGGAGCAGGACTTGGGTAGGGTGTTCCAGTAGATGCTGAATAGCATAGGGCCAAGAATGGAGCCCTGGGGGACCCTGGAGTGGACTGACAAGGTGGTAGACTGGATGGTGTGTACTTTGATGCATTGCGACTGTGCTATGAGGTAGCTGGCGAACCAAGAGATAGGTCCTTTGGATAGGCCTTTGTGTTAGAGTGTGCTTCGGAGTAAGGGGTGGGAAACTGTCAAAGGCCTTTGACAAGTTGATGAAGATAGCTCCCGCAAGGTGTTTTCTATCCAGGGCAGAATGAATGTAATTAGAGAACTGTCAAGGCCATAGAAGTACTCTGTCCAGATATGAAGCCAAGTTGTTCCCTGCACAGTAGATTGTTAGTGAGAAGATAGTCAGTGAGTCGGGTGGCTATAATCTTTTCAAGGGCTTTTGAGAGTGGGGGGAGGATGGAGATGAGTCAGTAATTATTGGGGAGTGTGTTGTCACCGCTCTTTAGTAGAGTGGTGATTGTGGCCATCTTCAAGGTTGATGGGAACTGCCCCAGGCAAAGGGAGTGATTTATGAGGTCAGTCAATGGGGAGAGAACATTATCTAGTACTAAGCAAAGAATTCTCATATCAAACGAGTCCTTACAGTAGCAGGAGCCACTGAGGGCATTGGTGAGAAATGGCCTGGCCTCCTTCTCGGTAACTACTCTGAAGTGAAAGGGAGGGATACTACAAGTTAGGGGGCTGGATTACCCGAATAGGGTTGAAAAAGTTGATTGGGAGTACTACACTGAGGTCAGAGAAAGACATATTAAGATAGTCGGCTATGGCCTGTGGGTCAGTGGTGGGGATATTGTTAATGGTTAGAAGGGATGGGGGGAAGCAAGGATTTGCCGTTAAGTTCCTTGATGATGTCCCAAAACAACCGAGCATTCCCTCAGGAGGAAGCTGGGGTTACTTTGTAGTATTCAGATTTATCCTGCTTTATTGCCCAAGTGCATTTATTGTGGGCTGCTTTATAGGCCTGCTTGTCCACCTGCAAACTGGAGGAAACTGCTTTAATCCAGAGATCATCTCTGTGCTCGAGCTAATAGAGCAGTCAGTAGAGACCCAGGCAGCATTGCGCTTCTTGGTCTGAACATTAGAGAAAGAGGCATAAATATCACAAGCTTTATTAAAAGAGCAGGTAAAATAATCAAGGGCTTCATCTATGGTGGGTGCCCGAGAGATCGGGGACCAGTCCCAGCAGGTTAGGTACCTCCTAAGTTTGGCGAGGCTGTCAGGCCAGAGACAATGCCGAGTTACTTTGTGTGGTTTGGGTTTCTGGTGAAAGTGTAACCATGAGAATAATATGGAGGCGTGATCACTTAGGGAGTCCAGAAGGACCACAAGCTTAGAGATTTTGCTGGGACGGTTGGTGAGTAGGAGGTCGATCAAGGTGCCTGAGCCATTAGAGGAATTCACCCTGGTGGGTTGGTTGACCAGCTGGGTAAGGTCCAGAGCAGCAAAAGTGTCCTTGATCTGGGGGGTCATGCTGGAAAGCCAGTTCACATTCAGATCACCGACTATGATGTGCTCTGTTTTGGGTGGAAAGCTGGAGATGAAGTTAGCAATGGACTGTATTGCCTGAGCTTGGTTTCTCGGGGGGACGTATGCTACAGTCAAAGTTAGAGGGGCTCTGGAGGGGTCCAGAGTAAGTTTTTGTGATAGGGCTTGGGCATCATGGTCTAGCGAGGGTGTTGGAAGTGCATGACATATTATGGAGTTACAGATGCACACTGCACACCCTGCACCACACTTACCTACACTATCAGTTCTGTGGAGAGTGAAGCCTGGGAAGGCAACCATTGAGTCAGGTATTTTTTTGGAGAGCCAGGTTTCAGTGAGGGCTAATGTTGCTGATGTTGCAGCAACCAGAGTTGACAAAGTGTCTGACAGACTTAGCAGAAGTCTTCAAGTATGGATGAGAATCTATATGAGCTGGACTGATACTCAGTACAATATGTTATAAAGGTACTCACTATAGACTCCTCATATTTAACCCATGAAGGTTCATTACTACCTTTCAGGAACCAATGACTAGCCTGTCTGCATAGAAAGGCCTGATGATAATACTTAAAATCTGGAAGCTCATACCCCCTTGCTTCCATGTTTTCCTCAACTTTCCTAAACTAAGCCTTGATTTTGTTCTTCTCCCATAGGAATAATCTAATAAAGAGATCAATATGATTGAATCAGACAGGGCTAATATGCATCTGTATACTATTCAACAAATAAAGAATTCTGGGTGCCGGCATCATTCTGAGTGCATTGAGTTTATTCCATGGCGACAGACTGAGTTTACCCCATTTTTCCAGATTAACACTGGTTTCTTCAATTAAGGGTCTCATGTTATTAACAACTAGATTTTCAGTCTTATGTAGAATCTGGATACCTAAATAAGTGATGTGTTCTCCTGCCCATTTTAAATTGTTCTTGGAGAAAAGCAGTCTAAGTCTTCTTTGCTACCATTTAGTGGAAGGACTTCTGATTTGGATCAGTCAATGGATAAGCCAGAGACTAGTCTAAATTCTTCCAAAAGATCCATAGTGGGTCCCAGAGACCTGTATGGATTTGAAAGGGACAGTAGTAAGTCATCAGCATATGCTGCTACTTTTTGCTTCATTATATTAAATTTAATAGAAATACAGGCATTTTGTGTAATTAGACAGAGAAGAGGTTCCAAGGCCAGTGTAAATAAAAGTAGAAACATAGAAACATAGAATTTGATGGCAGATAAGGACTGCTTGGCCAACCCAGTCTGCCCATTTCCCTACCTACTGGATAAGCTGCAGATCCTAGTTAACCAGCAGCCTACTTCTTCCTACCCCCCCCCCAGAATGGCCTTATGACTGTCTCATGCATGCTTGAATTCCACCACTGATTTTGACTCCACAACCTCCTCCGGTTGGCCGTTCCATGCATCCACAACCCTCTCTGTGAAAAATACTTCCTTAAATTACCTCTGAGCCGCCCCCATCTTCAAATTGTGCCTTCTTATTCTTGCACACCTCTTTTTTTGAAAGATGCTACCCTCTTGGACTTTGTTGATTCCCTTGAGGTACTTGAACGTTTCTATCGTGTCCCCCCTCTCCCTCCTTTTCTCGAGGCTATACATATTAAGCTCCTTTCGTCTCTCTTCATATGTCTTCTGGTGCAGACCCTGCACCATTTTAGTTGCCCTCCTCTGGACAGCTTCCATCCTGTCTATGTCATTGCGGAGATTGGGTCTCCAGAACTGCACACAATACTCCAGATGGAGTCTCACCAGTAGGCAAAGAGGACAGCCTTGTCGTCTCCCTCTTTGAAGTGTCAGTTTCTCAGAATTTTATTGGTACATATTTTAGCAGTGGGGGCTTGATACAGTATAGCTTCCCGCAAAACAAAACTATCTCCTAGCCCAAAAGCATTTAACACGGCATATAAATAATGCCATTCAATGGACTCAAATGTCTTGTGGGCATCTAAAGATAGCAGAATAGACTTGTCCTAAAAGTGTTTGGAGGCCATCCACATTGTTGACAGCACCCTCCTAATGTTTTAAAAGCCAGACCTCCATTTAATGAAACCCACTTGATCCCTCTGTATATAGTGATTAAGTATGATCTGTAGTCTATTAGCTTGAATCTTCACCCAGATTTTGTAAACCACATTTAATAGGGAAATTGGGAAATAGTTGGCAGGATCTAGGAAATTTTTGCCCCTTTTTAACATGACCGTAATAATAGCTTCTGACATTGTCTTGGGTAAACTTTTCTTATCTGCCTCTGTAGATAATTTTTGGATTACTGGGGTTGTCTCCTCATTTGGAAATGAGTAGAGTTCAAGTGACAGGCCATCTGAGCCTGGGATTTTTGCACTGGGTAGATCTTTAATTGCCCATGTAATTTCATCCAGCAAAATATCTTTGTCCAGATCCTGCTGCTCGGATTCAGAAATTTTGGTAAGTTTAGCTTTAGACAAGAAATGCCTAATTGTGTCCAAATTACTGTTACATTTGCTTGTATATAAGTCTATAGAATTTTGAAAATACCTTACTAATATCTTTAGTGCTAGTGAAAATATTTTGAGCATCACCCATTATACTATGTATATTATTCCTGTTCTGGATTTGTTAATGTCTGATGGCCAAAAGCCTGCCAGTCTTCTCCCCAGATTCCCAGAAACTTTGCTGCATCCAGAACAAGGCAAATTCTGCCCTCTCAGTATGAATTTTATTAATTTCACGATGTAATAGGATCATATTTCTAAGTAAACTGTTATTAGCTCCCTTACTGTGCTAATTAAATCTCTGTAATTATTGTAGCTTCTTCTTTTCATTGAGAGATTTATCTGTTTCTTATTAAAAGAGGAGATGCTTAGTATCCTTCCCCTAACTTAGGCCTTAAAGGCTTCCCATAGCATGGCATATGAAGTCTCTCCATTATCGTTAATGTCAAAAAATTGTCTTGCCTCTTTAATAATCCAGGGTTTACATTTGGTATCATTAATCGATGTATAATTTAATCTCCAAGGAAACTGCTTTCCAGTTAGGATCTAGGCTCAATATAATAACAGCAAGATTGTTACTTTATTTCATAAACTTTCCCTGGGACTCATAGAAACATGGAAACATAGAATCTGATGGCAGATAAGGACTGCTTGGCCCACCTAGTCTGCCCGTTTCCCTACCTAATGGATAAGCTGCAGATCCTAGTTAACCAACATTCTATTTCTTCCTACCCTCCCTCCAGAATTGCCTTATGTCTGTCCCATGCATTCTTGAATTCCCCCACTGTTTTTGACTCCACAACCTCCTCAGGAAGGCTGTTCCAGTCATCCACAACCCTCTCCATGAAAAAATACTTCCTCACATTACCACTGAGCCATCCCCCCTCTATCTTCAAATTGTGCCCCCTTGTTCTTGCGCATTTCTTTTTCTCAAAAAATGCTACCTCTTGGACTTTGTTGATTCCCTTGAGGTACTTGAAAGTTTCTATCATGTGCCCCCCTTCCTCCTTTCCTCAATGGTATATATATTAAGCTCCTTTAGTCTCTTTTCACATGTCTTCTGGTGCAGACCCTGCACCATTTTGGTTGCCCTCCTCTGGACAGCCTCCACCCTGTCTATGTCTTTGCAGAGATGGGGTCTCCAGAACTGCACACAGTACTCCAGATGGGGTCTCACCAACTGTCTGTACAGAGGGATAACAACTTCTTGTTTTCTACTGGTGATGCCTCTCCCTATGCATCCCAGTATTTCCCCAGCCTTCCTTATTGCCTTCTCACATTTATTGCTCACTTTTGGGTCATCTGGTATAACTACCCCCAGATCCCTTTCCATTTGTCTTGTCAGTATTTCACCCCCATTGTGTACTCATCCCCTGGGTTTTTGTTTCCCAGGTGCATCACTTTGCACTTCTTTGCATTGAATCTAAGCTGCCATACATTTGACCATTCCTCCAACCTTGCCAAGTCCCTTCTCATCCTTTCCATCCCACCTTGTGTATCAACTCTGTTGCAGATCTTTGTGTCATCTGCAAAGAGACATACTTTTCCTTCCAGTCCCTCTGCAATGTCAGTGGCTCAGTAGGTAGCATACTTGCCTCTGAGACTGGGAGATCAGAAGGCTGTGGGTTCAGTTCCCACATCTGATACTTGTGTTAATATCCCAATACTGACACTGTAGTGCAGCATGAGAGGGGTGCTGCACTTCTGAGGTGCAGTCTTTTGGATGAGACATTAAACCGAGGTCCCATCTGCATAGATGGGACGGTGGTTGTTCAGGTGGATGTTACAGATCCCATGGCACTTATCGAAAAGAGTAGGAGAAAATTTTATTGTAGAGAAATGGTTTAAACATAAAAAAATTACATAACTAACATAATATACAAATAATATACAAAAGAAAAGCACATCAAGAAATTTATCCAATTTTGTCCTTCATAAAAGGGACATTCAACCAACAAATTGTCCATACAGTTAGAGACATATGTTGATGCTCATACATGTATCACTTACATAATTCTTGTTCAATCATATTGATAATAAACATTGGATCATGGAATACCTGTTGCAGTACAAATTTACAACGTATTTGCCATAAAATAAATTTAATAAAAGCAAATATTAAACGTAACAGACTCTTATCAATCCCAAAATTTTGCAAACTAAAACCCCCAACAACCTCATCATACATCGCTAACCCCCAGTACTCATATCCCCATAAATGTGCCAATGTTGCCCACATCTCACTTATATAAGGACACTCTATGAGAAAGTGTTTCATAGTTTCTTCCTGGTCCACACAACACAATCTGGGACACTTACGCTCGTCTTTACTTTTATGTTTGGCATTTCTTTTGGCAAACAGCTTGCAATGAGAACAAAGCTATACTATATCCCATAGTCGAGGAGGAATGCATTTATCCATCAAAGAATCTATGATATGTTTCTGATATAAGGAAGCAACATCTTTAAAATCAACTGAAGTGATCCCAGTCTGTTGAATTATGCTACCATAAATAAATTTGCTAGTTGAAAACTGTACAATTTGTGTTGTCAATTTCCATTGTTTTAATTTAAGTAACACAGGTCTAAAAAACACATATTTTATCTTAAACTGCGCTGGTAACACCCCATAACAGTCCCACATTTGATAAAATGGCCTGATCCAATGGTTTGCATACACAGACCAAAGTGCTTGACTAAGTCTAGTTGGATCTAATACATTCACAAGAAAGAATATAATATAAACAAAAAACACAGGATTAACTAAATTCAGCCCACCTTTTTTGATAGGCAGGTACAATATTTCCCTTTTAATTGAATTTAAACGATTCCCCCAGATTAACTGAAAAACCAACCCAAGAAGGGTTACTTCATAAGCTTGTAGCAAAGGATAAATAGCACTTATAAACACAAAAATAGGTAAAAGAAAGGTCTTAACTACTGCTACCTTCCTTTTTTTATTGTTGCCAATTTTTCCAAATTATCACTTTTGATCGAGCTATATTCAGTTTTTTACTCCAATTTAATTCCCCATTATCCCACTCCCAAACCAAACCCTCAAGAATTTAAAGGGGGCCATGGATACCTTTATACCTTGCCAGGTCTCCTTCTAGTCTACAGTTCCACTAAGAGCATAAATAATGCTGTTCCCTTTATTTATTTTAGCCCCTGTTGGCCTAGAATATCTATCTATCACTTCCAGAGCTCAGTTTGCAGAAGTGTGATCTGCTACCAATACACAGATATCACCTGCATATGCAATAACACATCTCCATATCTCCCTCAACTGGCCTAATTCGTCGAATACCTGTATCTTGCTGAAGAAGACTCAATAATGGGTCCAAGAAAAATACATATAATAATGGACTGAGGGGGCATCCCTGACTAACCCCTCATGTAATATGTATGTTTGAACCCAGAGTTCCAATAACTAGTGGAATAGCCTGAGCATTTGCATGCAATAAGCCTATCCATGCAACAAACACTTGAAGGATCCCATAAGACAATAAACTATTTGAAATAAACTGATGAGGGACCTTATCAAAGGCTTTTTCCTGGTCTAGTGACATAATGTAACCTTGTATTTTACCCTCTTTACCCTGTTCCACTAATTCTCTGATTAATAATAAATTGTGATGAATATGACGGTTTGGTACTGATCAAGTCTGAGCCAGTGCAATAAGTGCTGAAGCTGTAGTGACTAATCTGTTATGCAACATTTTTAACAGTATCTTATAGTCTGTATTCAGAAGGCTAAGTGACCTCCAGTTATTTAGATCAGATCTCTCCCCTTTCTTGAAAATTAAAATGTGTACAGCAAGACAAAAATGAAAATCAACACTTAAATTACCCAGTACCAAATTATAGACTACCACCAAAATATCTTTTAATAAAATTTCAAATGATTTATAAAATTCAGATGGTAAACTATCAATACCCAGAGCAGTATGATTTTTTAAATGTCCAATTGCTATTTCCAATCTCGTTATAGGCTTACTTAGATTTTTTATGAATTCAGAAGGTAGATGAGGTATTGAAATAGTGGAAAGTAAGTCCTCCATTTCCTTATCCTCAATCAATGGGGCCGTATACATATTAGTCAAATATTTTTTTACCTCTCTTAGAATTTCGGGCCATCAGTGACTATTCTACACTCAGGACCTTGAACAACAGTCATAAATCTATCAGTTGAATGTTGTGAGCAACTTTGAAATGCATCTCCAAACCCTGTTTTACCAGATGGACAAATTCTATGTTCATTCAACATAGCCTTTGCTCTTGAGTATTGTAAAGATACCACAGCTGTTTTTAGATTAGAAATCTGAGAAGTTAATGCTATATGATGAGTATTGACAATAGAATATGCCTTAAGGAGTTGTTGAAAAATTTAAGATATGTCTGATACTCTGAATTATGACGACGTATGGAAAAAGTCTGAAATAGGGATCTAATTTTCTGCTTAGTTTCTTCCTACCATAGGCTAATGTTATCATGTAAAACAGCCACAGACATCATTGCCTTTAAAAGATCTGTGACTAGTAAACCCACTGTCTCCATCTTTTAATAATTCTGTATTTAATTTCCAGTAATGCTGACCATACTGGGGCCCAGTTATGTCTCCTAGTACCACTGAAAGAATTGCATGATCAGTGGTTTCTAATGGGATAACATCTGCTTTATGAATATATATTCTTTTTTGTGTAAACAAAAAATCTATCCTTGTGGATAGGGCCCCTTCTATAATAAGTATGCCCTCCCTGTGGGTGTAGAGATCTAAAGGAATCCTGTAAATTACACTGCTCAATTAGACCTTTTAAACAGTTAGAGTCACAGTAGAACTTATTTGTGATTGCAACCTTAACTTTTTTATCCAAAACACAGTTAAAATCTCCAGCCCAAATAATATGTTTTGTCGTAAGTAAATATGGTTTAATTTTCATAAAGAGATCAACCCTGTCTTTTTTCCTTTGTGGAGCATAAATATTACTCAATCTCCAACCTTCTCCCTTATATGTGAAATCTAATAACAAAACCCTCCCCACTGATAAATCAACTAAACGTGAAATCTTATATCCATCCCCTCTAAATAAAACTCCAAGACCATCATAAACATCTGTACCAAATGAAAACAAGCATTTGTCAATGCCGGATGTTCGCTTGCAGGTATTTGCAGTGGTGATTTGCACGTGTGGTGCTTTACTCTAATGCCCTGTGCGATTGCTGGTATTTGCACTACAAATTTTCAGCATGACCTTTTTGTTACCCCCACCTCATAAAAGCATTTGAGACCTCTGCTTATGAACAGTACCACTGTTATTTTGTTAATCTGTCCTGAACGTTGATTTCCCACAGTGACCACACCATTCTGTTCCACATGTGCAAAAACACAGTTCAGGCAGGATGTGAAAAACGACAGCTGTAGCATTCATGGGGAGGTGTGAAGGGATGGCAATGTTGAACATCTGGAGTGAAAATACAACAATTTCTCGAACTTACGAGTGTACATGGAAACTGCGCAATGAACGCTCATGACACAGTCATTTTGTGGACTTTTGTCACCAAATTTTCAACATGGGCATTTTGGGACCTCTGCTCATGAACAGTGTCATTGTGATTTTCATAATCTGTCCTGAGCATTGATTTCTCACTGTGACCACACTATTGTGCACTGGATGTGCAAAAACACATTTCAGCCAGGATGTGAAAAATGTCAGCTGTACTGTTCATAAGGAGGTGTGAAAAAATGCTAGTGTTGAAAATCTGGAGTGAAAATATTTCAAATTCTCAAAGTTACGAGTGTGCGTGGAAACTGTGCAACGCATGCTCGTAACACAGTCATTTTTTGAATTTTTTTCACCAAATATGCAACATTGGCCTTTGAGAGCCCACCTCATTAACAGTGACACTGTTGTTTAGTTAATCAATCCCAAAAGGTGATTTTGTGCAGTGACCATGAAATCATCTTTGGAGACCGAACAACTCACATGACAGTAACTGAATTCATGAGGTGGGGTCTGAAGAACCCCCTGTTGAAAATGTGGTGCCAAAATTTTCAAAAATGCCCGAGAGAGCCACCTAAGTTGGAAAAAAAAAAACATTTAAGCCATTATACAGCTTACGGTCATTTCTTCCAGTTTGCGTTCGGCTTTCAAGAGTGCAGACATGTTCCCACTCCACTGAAGACTCACATGCCCAGGCCCGGAGGTAAGTATGGGGTAAGGGGAGGTGGGGTATGCAGAGGATGGTGTGGGTTCAGGGAGGGTGCACAAGACACAGTGAGGGACGGTTTTCTGTTTTCACAGGTTTTAAAAAAACAAAAGATGTTGCGGGACAGTTTTCCCATTTACAGGGACAATGGGCATGCTGGGGTGGGCTCCCAGCATGCCACCTGGGTGTTTGTTGGGGGGGGCTGGAGACAATGGGGACTGGGCACTCTGTCTGCACATACAATGTGTTTGGTGGTGGCAATAACAAGGGAGCAGGGTAGACAGCAGCAGAGGGAGGAAGTGGGAGGGATTTTATTAGCAGCCAGAAGGGAAAAGGGTGACGTCAGTTTGCTAAATACACACACGTTACCACCGCTGATTGCAGTGGTGCTTTTCTTTTAACTGAAGACCAATGCAGCCAAACTGCTGTCATAGACAGCTCATGCATCCATTGGTGCAGTAGGGCTGCACATGGTACACTGAGCACTGCATTGGACAGGAGGGTCACACACCTTCAAAAAGTCGTTCTGTCCCAAAATGTTCCTTGCACATGCATGCAAGCGAATGCAAAAATAAACAAGCATTTGTCAATGCCAAATGTTGCTTGTTTCTATGTGCTGTTTAGGTATTCGGAAGTCATTGGAGTGCAAATATTGAAAATTGGCGAACTTAAGAAGCGTGCGGGAACTGCATGCACACTCAAAAACAGTCATTTTAGGAATTTTTGACCAAATTTTCAACATAGCCATTTTAAGACCTCTGCTCATGAACAGTGTCACTGTGATTTTCTTAATGTGTCTCATACATTGAGTTTGCACACCGACTGCGCCATTCTGCGCTACATGGGCGGAAACACATTTTGGGCAGGTTGTAAAAAATGACAGTTGTACTGCTTATAAGGAGGTGTGGTAAAATGGCAATGTTGAAGATCTGGAGTGTAAATATTGAAAATTCGGAAACTTATGAGCGTGCATAGGAACTGCGCAATACACACTCGTAAAACAGTCATTTTTAGGAATTTTTTCACCAAATTTTAAACACAGCCATTTTAAGACCTCTGCTCATGAAAAATGTCACTGTGATTTTCTTAATGTGTCCCATACAATGAGTTTGCACGCCGACTGTGCCATTGTGCGCTACATGGGTGGAAACATGTTTTGGGCAGGATGTGAAAAATGACAGCTGTACTGCTCATGAGGAGGTGTGGCAAAATGACAATGTTGAAAATCTGGAGTGAAAATATTGAAAATTCACAAACTTACGACTGTGCATAGGAACTGCGCAACGCACGCTCGTAAAACAGTCATTTTTAGGAATTTTTTCACCAAATTTTCAACATAGCCATTTTAAGACCTCTGCTAATGAACAGTGTCACTGTGATTTTCTTAATGTGTCCCATACATTGATTTCAATTACCGACTGCGCCCTTGTGTGTGCTACATGGTAGGAATTAGGCAGGACGTGAAAAATGACAGCTGTACTGCTTATAAGGAGGTACGGTAAAATGGCAATGTTGAAAATCTGGAGTGAAAATATTGAAAATTCGTGAACTTACGAGCGTCCGTGGGAATTGCATAATGCATGCTCGTAAAACGGTCATTTTTAGGAATTTTTCCACCAAATTTTCAAAATAGGCTTTTATAGAGAGCCCACCTTATGAACACTGGCAGCGTCATTTTGTTAATCATTCCAGAAAGGTGATTTTGCACAGTGACTGCGAAATCACCCTCCTGGCCCAAATAATGCCATGACAGTGACAGCATTCATGAGAAGGGGTCCCCAAAACCCCATGCTGAAAATTTGGTGCAAAAATTCCAAAAAATGCCTGAGATGTTCAATAAAGTTGAAAAAACCCTATCTATCCCATTATACAGCTTACCGGCATTTCCTCAGTTCACGGTCGACTTTAAAGAGTGCAGTCATGTTCCCGGTCCACCGATGATCGTCATGCCGAGCTCTGAAGGTAGGTATGGGGTGAGGGGGGGCTGTGGGGAGGCAGGGTGCACAGTGGATGGGTGGCAGGTTGTGGGAGGGGTGGGGAGACAGCGATGGAACGTTTTCTTATTTACAGTTTTTTTTTTATTCAGACGACGTGGGACATTTGCCATGCTGGGGTGGGCTCCCAGCGTGGCAGCAGGGAATGCTGTTTGGGGGGACGTGGAGCTGACGGGGGATTGGGCACCCCCATCAGCCAAAACAAGATTTTCCACGCTGGGGTAGGCTTCCAGCATGGCACCAAAGCTTGGGGGGGGGGCGTGCAGACTTGGACGTATTTTGTTTCGGCAGCTTATACAGAGGCGCTCCCAGCACTGATTGCAGCAGTGGTTTTCTTTGAAGTGAAGACTACTGCTGTCATACACAGCACCCGCATCCATTGGTGCAGGACTGCCATGCCTGCTCAAAGGAGCAGTCGATTGCATAGGACAGTCACACCTCCAAAGTGTCCTATTCTCCCAAGACGTTCCTTGCGCATGCGCACAAGTGAATGTAAAAAGGAAGAACCCCAACACCAAAGCCTCTGTGCTGCTCTAACTAAAAATTCAGTATTTAATTGAGTATCTTGTAACAAATAAATGTCACAATTAAGATTTTTAAGACCTGTCATGGTTATAGCTCTTTGTTTAGCATTCTTAAGACTGTTAACATTCACCGAAGCAATGCTAAGCAGTGAGTGAGGTGCTAAGAGAGGAGACAGAAAAAGTTTAAGGTGTTTTTTTCAACCTTGAACTTCTTTAAATTCTAGTACCCCTTTTCTTTGTCCTATTTGTATCTGGTCCTTGTGCCTGTGATTCCCCTTCAGAATCAGAAGAATGTGGGCAAATGAGGATGCTTGTGAGTCCCCCTCCCATTTTGAATCTATCACACCTTTTGCCAAGATATCAAAACTATTTTTCAATATAATGTCTTCCTCTCCAGGCATATTGGCTTTAGCAACCTTGGATCTAGGTCTTGTTTGTTTAACACCCCTTTTTTTTGCTGTGCTTTTAACAGTTAAAGGTGGAGGCATAACATCAGTTATAACTTTGTCTCCCAATGCAGTTTCGCAAACTTTAAAGATAATCTCACTAACCAAAGGGGCTACTGATTCTTCACTCATAGGTTGCTCAGTCACAATTTCCACCACAGTTTCAGTGGGGTGGGTGGAGTGGTAGTGGGCCTAGTTATCTGTGGTTGAGGTTTATCTGTAGGGGCACCTTGTTTAGCCATGCTCTTTTTATGAGCTTCTTTAATAATACTGTCTTGACTAACGCAGTCAGTGCGGTTGTGAGTGTCCCATGCACAGGATCTATAAGTATGTTCAAGGTCCATACACAAATTGCACCTCATTTCTTCTGTACAATCTACACTATGGTGTCCAAAAGCTAGACATAATTTACACTTTAGCCTATCACAGGCAGAACCCAAATGAGTAGAGGCCCCACACTTAACACATGTTCTGGGTTGCCCAGGGTAAAAACAATGCCCCCTTTCATTCCCCAAAAACAGGCTATTCGGTAGAAGTACAGGTCCCAAACTATTATTCCTCAAGTAAACTTTATACTTCCAGCTCCCATTCCACAAATGTTTCTCATCAAAAATAGGCTGTGGCGACTCAATTACATCACATTTTTTTCCTATCTAGTAGTTAATATCATGAACTGACACAGACTCATTCCTGAAAAGAATAGTAACAGTCTTAATTGAGGGTTTCATTAACGGAAGAACACGAAATGGAATCCAGATTTCAGAATACTTTAAAGCATCAAATTTAGTCCAGAAATGATCTAATCCCTGTGGGGTATTAAATCTAACATCAAAGACCTTAGAGCCTGAAACATGAATCAGGGCATGTATTTCATTTGAGAAAAAACCCAGAGATGATTTTAACAATGTTCTACCAACATACAAATGGTCTGGATCCATATCCAACCATCCTATATACTCCACACGTACTGCATTCCATCGTTGTAAGGGAGGGAGCCAGAAAAAGGATCTTTCTGACAAAATTGTTCCCATGCAGTTTTTGACTGTTTAAAAAAAAGACTCCTTAACTTGTGAAGTATGTATATCCATATCAAGTTGATCCTCCCTCCCTGTTTGAAATAGTTCAGGTTCTTCTGCATCCGATGAATTTGAAATTGAGAAAGACGGTATTACCACCTTGTTTTTATCAGGATTATTAGCAACACTGCCCAAGAGATGTACATGCAAAGTAGTTTGCTGTGGTAATTACGTATGCCCCTTTTCAGCTTCTAAGTCTTGTTGCAAGAGTTTTTATCCAGGAATAGGGCTATGTGAGGGGTCAGGAACCCAGATCCCTGACTCACCTCTTTTCCAACCAGCTGACAGGAGTGAGCGTTCAAGAGAGGTCAGAGAACACCCTCATTGAACTGGAGGAGAACTGTCAGCGCTTCTACCCTTTCATAAACCCAAATTATGCACAACAGTACAAACAGGATTTTGTAGCATTGAAGGAGAAGTACTCACTGCATCCTTATTGTCCCCGAAATCTTGTTGCTTTTCATTTATCAGCACAGGCTGCACTGCATCTGTCAGCGGCTCCACTTCTCTGTCTGACTCATGTGGCGAGAATGCCTTTGATAATCCTATGTCACTCGGAGGATTAGCAGAGCACTGGGCTGAAGCAGAAGCTGAAATGTCAGGCAGTTCTTTCAAAAGTAATGCAGCAGCTCACAATTCAGTAGGCATTATCTGGTCACACTGCATTTCAGCAAACTCTTTCATAGGAAAACATGTACTTACTAGGTTGCCACCATCTGTAAATTATAGCGCTTTGTTTTGTTTAAGTACACTATTCAACCAAGCTTCATCCGAAGAAAACAGACCTGAAGGTGGGCTTGCAGGATTGGTGAAACAAATGGGAACTTCCATATCCATTACACTGGTAAGATCAGCAACATTGTTGGTCTCCTGAGCTGGACCTGTGGGTGGGGAGACCTGCACACCCACAGGTACACCAGCAGAATGAACAGCTGCAACACCATCCTCCATAGCAGCAGCTCCCCCTACTGACAGAGTAGGCGCATTTCCACGGTGTCCTGGCCAAATTTCCCTCATTCACTAAAAATACCACCAACAGCTTAATCTGGTTCAATTTCAGTTGCTTACCATCTGTATCCACCCTCCCCCTAGTCACCCCCAAACAAACAAAAAGGACCGGACCCAGCACTGAACCCTGTAGTACCCATAGAAACATAGAAGTCGATGGCAGATAAGGACCGCAAGGCCCATCTAGTCTGCCTATTTTTTTTTCTACCTTATGAATGTGCCATAGGCCTTTGCTCTGTCAATGGCCTTTCTATTCATACTCATCGGTATTGTTCCCTTATGACTATCCCATGCCTGTTTGAAGCCCTGCACTGTATTCATATCTACCACTTCTTGAAGTAGGCCATTCCATGCATCCACCACCCTTTCTGTGAAAAAGAACTTCCTCACATTACCCCTCAATCGGTCTCCATCTAATCTCATGCTGTGTCCTCTTGTCCTGCTATTTTTCTTTTATTTAAACATGTTAGACTCTTTTACCTTGTTAATGCCCTTAAGGTGTCCCTCCTTTGGTCAAGGGTATACATATTGAGGTCTGGTAATCTGTCCTCATATGTCTTCTGATGCAGTCCCTGCACCATTTTGGACTTTTGGTTGTCCTTCTCTGGACTGCCTCAATTTGGTTAATGTCCTTGTGAAGGTGTGGCCTCCAATACTGCACGCAGTACTCCAGATGAGGCCTAACCAGGGTCTTGTAAAGAGGGATTATTACCTCCCTCTTTTGACTTGTGATACCCCTACTGATACACCCTAATATCCCTCTAGCCTTACCTACTGCTTTAGAGGTCTGCTTGGATGATTTCAGGTCATTGGTGATGATGACGCCCAAGTCTCTTTCTTCCCTTGTGACTGCCAGCAACTCCTCTCCCAGCCTATAAGTGGCTTCAAGGTTTCTCTTCCCTTTGTGCACGATCTTGCACTTCTTTGGGTTAAACCCCAGTTGCCACTCTTCCAACCATTTTGCTAATTTATCCAGATCTCTTCTCATTCTGCCCACACCATCTGGATCATCTACTCTATTGCAGATCTTGGTGTCATCTGCAAACAGACAAACCATACCCTCCAGTCCATTTGCAATGTCACTGATGAAGATATTGAAGAGGACTGGCCCTAGGACCAATCCCTGAGGTACTCCACTTGTGATTTGCATCTCTTCTGACTGTATACCATTTACTACCACTCTCTGTCTTCTGCCCGCCAACCAGTTTGCCACCAAGTTGACCAATGTCTGACCCATCCTAGCCTGCCCAGCTTATTAATCAATCTTCTATATGGAACAGTATTGAAAGCTTTGCTGAAGTCAAGGTAGGCAACATCAACTGCTCCCCCTTGGTCCACCACTCTGGTTACCCAGTCAAAGAAATCTATGAGATAAGTTTGACAGTACCTTCCTTTTGTAAACCCATGCTGTCTGGGATCCTGTGCTCCTATGGATTCCAGGTGTTGCACTATCCTTTCCTTAAGGAGTGTCTCCATAATCTTGCCCACTACTGAGGTAAGACTGACTGGTCTGTAGCTCCCTGCATCCTCCCTGCTACCACTCTTGTGGAGTGGGATCACGTGAGCCCTTCTCCAGTATTCTGGGATCTCTCCTGTGCTCAGAGACTCACTAAACAGTTCTGATAATGGCTCTGCTAGTTCCACCCTTAGCTCCTTTAGTACCCTTGGAAGTATGCCAACAGGTCCCATTGCCTTGTCCACCCTGAGCTTATCGAGCTATTGCAGGACCCTTTCTTTCGTGAAGGGACTAGTGCACACCTCCTTCCCCCCGTGTCCATGGTGCAGAGCTGTGGGCCCTGCCCTACCTTCTCTTCAGTAAATACTGAGCAGAAGAATCTATTTAGGATAGATGCATTTACATGGTCCTCCTCCTCACACACTCCCTTATCCCCATTGATCTTAGCAATACCTCCTCTGGACTTTCTCCTTTCACTAATGTGTCTATAGAGAGTCTTGTCACCTTCTTTTACTGCTCGTGCTAGTGTTTCTTCAGTTTGGGCCTTTGCCTGCCTTACTGCCTTCCCTGCTTCCCTTAGGGAACTTTGGTATGCCTCTCTATCTTCATCCTGCTGTGTTCCCTTATATTTCCTAAAGGCCACCCTTTTGGCTCTGACCTTTTCTGCTACTGTATTTGAGAACCAAAGTGGTTTCCTTCTTCTTTTGCACTTCCTTTTCTCACTAACACAATGGGATGTTGCTTCAAGTATTGCATCTTTAATGCTTGTCCACTTTGCCTGTACCCCCTCACCTGTATTTCTTTTTGCTAGGGCTAACTTAACTCTGTTGGCCATCTTATTAAAGTCAGCTCCTCTGAAGTCCCATATTTTTGCCTTGAAATGGGATGATTTTGTTCTAGTGGCCAAATTGAACCATACCATGTGATGGTCACTGGCCCCCAGGTGACCTTCTACCTGGAGATCTATGATCCTTTCCCTGTTAGTCAGTACAAGGTCTAGGATAGCCCTGTCTCTAGTGGGTTGTTGTACCAGTTGTTTGAGGCGCTCCCCCTGCAGGAAATACACCATGTGTCTAGTTCTGGCAGATGTCCCTGCTGGTATTGACCAATCTGTTTCTGGCATGTTGAAGTCTCCCATTATCAGAACCTCCCCTTTAGCTGTCATGTTTTGTATATCTTCTAACAGTAACGTGTCTATGTCCTTTCCCTGTTCTGGAGGCCTGTACACAACCCCAGTTCATATGGCTGTCCCATTTCCTGTTTCCAGGGTGACCCACAGTTCTTCTGGCTCCTTATGTGTATTCTGAATTTCTGTAGCTTTGACATTTTCATTGATGTAAAGGGCCACTCTACCCCCCTTTTTGCACCTCGGTCTCTTCCGAACAGTACATAGCCAGGTACTGAAGTCTCGCAAGTGTGGTTACTGGTAAACCATGTCTCGTTAATGGGTTCTATGTCCAGTTTAGCGAACTGTCTTTATTGCCTGCAGGTCTAGGATCTTGTTTCCCAGACTGTGAGCATTTGTGTACATGATTTTCCATTGGACAGATTTTGGTGTGTTAGTTGTTGGGTGAGGTCCGGCATTTCCCCAGTGCATCATATGGGGAGCCGGACCTTTTTCCTTACCTGGAGATGCAAATGAACTACAAACATGCTGAACTCCTGTTTGATCATTAGCTGAGGGGGGAAGGGAGTTCTCCCCATTCGATGTTTCGGGTGCTGCACCCCTCTCCCCATTTGCTAGTTTAAATATTCTGCAAAGACATCAAACTTCTACCCCAATGCACTGACTCCCTCCTTAGTCAGATGCAGTCCATAAAATTTAAAGAACTATCGCTCCCAAAACTGTTGCCAGTTCCCTACAAATTTGTGTCCTTATTCCTGGCACCAGCCCTTGAGCCACATGTTTAGCTCCCCTTTCTCCCCTTCTCTGACCTTCCGTCCATCTGTCCCCCTCTCCCAGACTGGCAGGATCTCAGGGAAGGAGACGCCAGATGAAATGGATGATAGTTTGTCACCCCCTGGTCAGGTGTTCCTTGTTATCCACAACTGACCGGCTGGCGAGATCGTTAGTCCGTATGTGTAACAGGACATAAATGTTTTCTCCTGCTTCCTGAACAATTTCAGCAATGTGGTCAGTGTCTCTCCACACTGATGTACCTGGGAGACATCTGACCATTATCTCTGGCTGGAGATACGTATCAACTCCCCGAATCATGGAGTCTCCTATGATCAGAAGTTTTTTGGATTTTGTTTTTGCTTTTTTTTGTTTTGGTTCCCCACTAGTAATCCTCCTTTCTTCACTGTGGACTCTGTTTACTATTACCCTCTGCATCCTGTTGTCCAGCCAATGTTTTACCCAGGCTACCACCCTGGGACCCACTCCCAGGCTGGCTAATTTGTTTATTAATCTTTTGTGTAGAACTTTGTCAAATACCTTGCTAAAGTCTAGGTAGGCCATGTCCACAGCCCCTCCCTTGTCTACTACTTTGGTCACTCAATCAAAGAAATTGGTTAGGTTAATCTGACATGACATTCCTGCTGTGAATCCATGCTACCTTGGGTCATGTGCCCCACTGGCCTCTAGGTACTCAACAGTTCTTACCTTCAGAAGTGATTCCACAATTTTTCCTACCACTGAGGTCAAACTGACAGGTCTGTAGATTCCTTCCTTTGTCTTGCTCCCACTTTTGTGAAGGGGAATCACATCCACCCTCCTCCAGTCCTCAGGTACCACACCATCCTCCCATAATTTGTTAAAAAGGGTAGTCAGTGATGTTACTAGTTCTCCCCTTAGTTCTTTTAGAATTCTGGGGTGAATCCCATCAGGCCCAATTGCTTTGTCCACCATCCTTCCTGATAAAATCATAGCTCTCTTCCCTAAGACAGTTTACCCTAGGACCACAAGATGGTCCTCCACCATCTCTTTTTCTGTCCTTTTCTGCCGCACCACCCATGGCCAAAACACTCTCACTTTTAAGGGCCCAAAACTCTACAGCTCTCTTCCCCCTGATCTTTGCCACTGTCCCTACATACGAACATATGAACATATGAAATTTGCCAGCAGATAAAGGCCCAGAGGTCTATCAAGTCTGCTTGAATGTGCAGCTAGCACCCCTTATTCTGCAGCTGCCCCTCCCTTCCACCCTTCCCCTTCATTAACCCTCCCCCTTGTGCTGTCACCATCCTCTTTTGAAACAGTCCACTGTTCTACTGGATACCACTTCAGCAGGTAATGCATTCCACCCAGCCACCACCCTCTCTGTAAAAAAGTGTCTCCTCATCTCCCTCCTGAACCTTCCTCCCTCCAGTCTCATATCATGGCCCCTGGTGGCCCTCCCCTTCCTTACTTTGAACAGCCCCTCTGTACCCATCTTGTTTATTCCTTTCATTATTTAAAGGTTTCAATCATGTCACCCCTCTCCCTCCTCTCCTCCAGTGAGTACATGTTCAGCTCCTTCAGCCTCCTCTCGTATGATAAGTCCCCCAGCCCCTTGATCATCTTTGTCACCCTGTGTTGCATCCCCTCCAGTAACTTAATGTCCCTCTTCAGATACGGGCGCCAGTACTGCACGCAGTACTCCAGGTGTGGTCTAACTAATGACCTATACAGTGGCAGAATCACCTCCTCCCTCCTCGAGAATATACCCCTTGCTGTACAACCCAGCATTTTGTTGGCCTTTGCAGCTGCCTTCCTACATTGTGCCGAGTTGTTCATTGACCCTGTAATGAGCATACCCAGATCCTTCTCCTTCTCTGTCTGGGCTAGCTGCACCACCCCCAGCTGGTAACTCCTCCTTGGGTTCTTCATCCCAAAATGCAGCACCTTGCACTTTTTGGCATTAAACCCCAGTTGCCAGGTGTCTGACCAGGTTTCAAGCTTTGCCAGATCATCCTGCAACCCCTACCATCTCCCTAGGTCATCCACCACCACGCCTACCTTGGTATCATCAGCAGACAGACTGATCTTGCTCTTGATGTCCCATGATATGTCTGCAATGAATATCCCAAACAACACTGGTTCCAACACTGAGCTCTGTGGAACACCACTTGTCATTGCCCTTGGGTGTGAGAGCTCCCCACCCACCACCACCCCTCTGTTGTCTTCCCTGAAGCCAGTTTTCTACCCATCTCACCAGCTTTGCACCCCCCGTGCCTACTAACTTCCTTCCCAGCCTTCCATGTGGCACAGAGTCGAATGCCTTACTGAAGTCCAGATACAGAACATCCACTGCATGGCCCCTGTCCAGTTGCCTAGTTACCCAGTCATAGAACTCCTCCAGGTTGGTTTGGCAGGATCTGCCACATATGAAGCCATGCAGTCTGCTGTCCTGTAGTCCTTTGGCCTCTAGGAGGGCCACCAGCCTCTCCTTCAGGATAGTCTCCATTAGCTTACCCACGATGGATGTGAGGCTCACTGGTCTGTAGTTTCCCAGTTCACCTTGGGGCCACTCTTGTGGAGGGGCACCACATGAGCCATCATCCAGTCCTGAAGTACACACCCTGAATGTAGTGAGGCATTAAATAGGTCTGCCAAAGGTCCTGCAAGGACCTCTGCCAGCTCCTTCAGTACCCTGGGGTGGATGCCATCTGGGCCTGGCGCCTTATCTCATCCTTTAAGGGGAAACCTGAAGAAGCACCTTTTCTGCTCCACATGATACAGTTGTCTGACATCCTAACTCCCACCCTTACTATACCTACTATTCTACCTCCTCACCATCTTACTTTTGATCTCCCAGCTTCCTGGGGTTGTAACCCCTCCTTTCCATGTCCTTTACCCATGAAACATAGAAACATAGAAACATAGAATTTGACGGCAGATAAGGACCGCTTGGCCCACCCAGTCTGCCCATTTCCCTACCTGATGGATAAGCTGCAGATCCTAGTTTACCAGCAGCCTACTTCTTCCTACACCCACCCCCTAGAATTGCCTTATGACTGTCCCATGCATGCTTGAATTCCACCACTGTTTTTGACTCCACAACCTCCTCTGGAAGGCTGTTCCATACATCCACAACCCTCTCTGTGAAAAAATACTTCCTTAAATTACCTCTGAGCCGCCCCCCTTCTATCTTCAAATTGTGCCCCTTGTTCTTGCACACCTCTTTTGAAAGATGCTACCCTCTTGGACTTTGTTGATTCCTTGAGGTACTTGAAAATTTCTATCATGTCCCCCTCTCCTCCTTTCCTCGAGGCTATACATATTAAGCTCCTTAAGTCTGTCTTCATATGTCTTCCAGTGCAGACCCTGCACCATTTTAGTTACCGTCCTCTGGACAGCTTCCATCCTGTCTATGTCTTTGCAGAGTTGGTCTCCAGAACTGCACGCAGTACTCAGATGGGTCTCACTAGCTGTCTGTACAGAGGGATAATAACTCTTGTTTTCTACTGGTGATGCTCTCTCTATGCATCCCAGTATCCCCCAGCCCTCCTTGCTGCCCTCTCACATTGCTTGCCCACCTTTAGGTCATCTGATATGACTACCCCCAGGTCCCTTTCCATTTTGTTGTTGTTAGTATCTCACCCCCATTGTGTACTCTTCCCCTGGGTTTTTGTTTCCCAGGTGCATTACCTTGCACTTCTTAGCATTGAATCTAAGCTGCCGTACATTTGACCATTCCTCTAACCTTGCCAAGTCCCTTCTCATCCTATCCACCCCACCTGGTGCATCAACTCTGTTGCAGATCTTTGTGTCATCTGCAAAGAGACATACTTTTCCTTCCAGTCCCTCTGCAATGTCGCTTATAAAGACATTGAAGAGGACTGGTCCTAATACTAAACCCTCATGGTACCCCACTGCTAACCCCTTTTTTCAGAGTGGACTCCATTTACTATTACTCTCTGTGTCCTATTCTCCAGCCAATTCTTTACCCAGGCTGTCATCTTGGGACCCACTCCCAGGCTGGCTAACTTGTATATTAATCTTTGTGTGGGACTGTGTCAAATGGCTTGCTAAAGTCTAGGTAGGCCATGTCCACAGCCCCTCCCTGATCAACTACTTTGGTCACCCAGTCAAAGAAATTGATCAGATTTGTCTGGCATGACCTTCCCGCTGTGAATCCATGCTGCCTTGTGTCCTGTGCCCCTCTGGCCTCTAGATACGCAACAATTCTTTCCTTCAGAAGTGATTCCATCATTTTCCCTACCACTGAGGTTAAACTAACAGGTCTGTAGTTTCCTGCTTCTGCCTTGCTCCCACTTTTGTGAAGGGGAATCACATCTGCCCTCCTCCAGTCCTCGGGTACCACCCCATCCTCCCATGATTTGTTAAAGAGGGTAGTCTGTGGTGTCACTAGTTCTATCCTTAGTTCTTTTAGAATTCTGGGATGAATCCCATCAGGCCCCATTGCTTTGTCCACCTTCAGATTTAAAAGCTGTTTCAGAACACTTTCTTCTGTAAATGGGCTGGTGTCAACTTCTGTATCCAGAGTGTTTCTACTGTTTGTTTTAGGTACCTCCCTCTTCCTTTGTAAATACTGAGCAAAAATATTTGTTTAGTATCTCTGCCTTTTCACAGTCACCCTCTGCCCACCCTCCCTCCCTTTATTAAGCCTCACTATCCCTTCCTTGGTCTTCCTTCGCTCCCGGATGTACCTATAAAAGGTTTTATCCCCCTTCTTAACTGAGTTGGCTATCTTTTCCTCGGTTTGGGCCTTTGCTGTTCTAACTGCCTTTCCAGCTTCCTTTTGCTTTAACTGATACAGTTCTCTGTCCTGTTCCTTCTGTGATTCCTTGTACTTCCTGAATGCTTTCTTTTTCTCTTGAACCTTCACTGCCACTTCCTTTGAGAACCATAGTGGTTTCTTACCTCGTTTCATTTTGTTTATTTGCTTTACACAAAGGCTTGTTACCTCTGTGATGGCAGTTTTTATTATTCCCCATTGTTCTTCCACCCCTCCTTCCTGCCCATTTGCTAGTGCATTCCTTAGGCACTCACCCATTTTGGCCAAGTCAGCCCTCCTAAAATCCAGTACCTTTGTCTTTGTATGGCTTGACTCTATTGCTGTGTTTATTGTGAACCATACTGTTCGATGGTGGCTAGTTCCCAGATGGCTACCCACTTCTACATCTGTGATCCTCTCTTCATCTCCATTTGAGTGAACCAGGTCTAAGATTGCTCCCTCTCGAGTGGGCTCCAATGCTAGTTGTCTAAGGCATGCCCCCTGTAGGGCATCTAGAATAACCCCACTCTTAGAAGTGGCTGCTGCAACTGCACTCCAGTTAACATCTGGCATATTCAGATCACCCATCAGCAATATCTCCCTTTATCTGCCATTCTAAGTATACTTCTATCATTTCCTTGTCCATTTCCTCCCCTGAGAGGGGTCTGTATACAACCCTGTGCGGATTGTGGTGCCATTGTCTGCCTCCAAATTGACCCACAGTGCTTCTTCTCCTCCCTGTTTACCCTTTTGTTCTGTTGCTTTGATTTCTTTCTATGTGAGAGCTACCCTCCTCCTCTTTACCCTCCCTGTCCCTCCTGTAGATAGTGTATCCTGGTATGTTTACGTCCCAGTCATGGTTCTGTGTGTACCATGTTTCTGTGACTGCCATGATATCCAGATCTTTCTCCTCCATCAAGGCCACTAAATCAGGAAGCTTGTTACCCAGACTACGGGCATTGGTACTCATTGCTCTCCATTTTTTGATGGCTTTACCTTCTGTAGCGGCAACCCCCACTGACCTTTCTACCTTGGTCTTTTTCTCATTTAGTACCCTGTTTTGTAGGGGGAGGCTGGGATTTTCCTTCTGCTTATCAGTGCCTCCCCCCTTGACTAGTTTAAAGGCTTGCCAATGAAGCATTTAAAGCGATTGCCCAAAAGACTTGTTCCCTTCCTGGACAGATGCGGACCATCCTGCCAGTATAGGCTGGTGTCCCTCCAGGTGGAACCCCAGTCCCCAATGAAGCCAAACCCCTGTGCTCCACACCATTTTTTCAACCATTTGTTAAACTGCATGGTGCAAAGTACCCTCGCCTCACACATGCCACTGACAGGCAGCACCTCTGAGAAGGATACTGTGTGTGCTACTTGTCTTAAGCCCCTCCCCAACTCTACAAAGTCCTTCTGCACTGCTCTAATCTCATGATGAGCCAAGTCATTTGTCCCTAGGTGGACAATGACGTCCAGCTCAGACTCCTGTGCAACTGTTCTCGTGATCCTAAGGATGCGCTTCCTGTCCCTCCAAGCCATGGCACCAGGCAGGCACCTTACTTCAGTTTTCCCTGCTCCCCCCAGTTCTATCCCCCTAATAATTGAGTCCCCCACCAGGAGCTGCTTTCTTTCCCTGTGGTGCCCTCTACCTCCTTCCTGAGGGCCTCCCTTGTGACAGTTGTCTGCACCCTTCTTAGTCTCCTCTGCGGGTGCATCCATAGGGGTACTATGCTCCCCCAGAATGGTGTATGGATTGTGGAGTGTAACAACTGACTGGGTGTGCCTCTGTTCCACCATCCTTACCCTTCCTGAGCCCACTGTGGTCCAACTGCTGTGCTTTCTTCGCAACCTCTGAGGTAGTGGTGGTGGCTGTGGTGCTCCCTGGATGGGGGAGGTTCCCTTGCCACTGTCCAGTGCGGCCTGAAGATGGGCAACTTCCTCCCTCAGGGCAGATAGTTGTCTGCAAACAGGGCAGCATCTCAGCCTCCAGAAAGACTCCCGGAAGACTGCTGCCCCACAGCCATTACATTGTACTACTCCCCACATAACTGTCTACCTTGTTTAGTTTTTTGTGTGTGTGTGTGTGTGTGTGTGTGATTGGTGCATTATATAGAAATATATGTATTTATATAATGTGTATGCTTATATTGTCAGTGCAGTGTGCTAGACAGGATATGACAGTGATGTGTACCTTGCCCTCTTGAGGAAATGATGTCAGAACCCCAGGTATAAACGAACTATTTCCAGTGGTGGGAAGGGGTTGGGCCTAAACTGTGCCCTCACGAAACAATCAGCTAAACGCTCTGACCTACTGATGCGATGAGTGCCTTCCTGTCAGCAAGATGCCATACACAATTTGTAGTACTGCTTCAAACCAATTTGACAGAGAAAATACCCTGCTAATCAAACAGAGAAAAATCCAAACATCCAAGTCAGACACAGGTAAACCTCCCCAGCCCCAAAAGAGCCTGGTGACTTGTGCTCTGAAAACAGTCAGCCCCAAAACATGTCACGTAGCACTTAATTCCCCAGTGTATCGGCACTGATGGTCAGTCCCATCAGCCTCTACTCTCCCTAATTGTTTCCCCCTGCTCTATCATTTCCTTTAAACCTTGTACCATAGTGACCAGCTCCTTACTGCTCCCCTTATATACCCTGTAAATCTATTGTTGGATTGTTTTCCTCATTTTCTTTGTAACCCTGTTTTGTTGATATCTGTAACTTTGTATGATGTCTGTACACTAGATGCTTGTGAAATCGGGCACACCAGGCACTTGGGTTAATATCCCAATACTGACATTGTATTGTAGCAAGAGGGGGGTGCTGCACTCCTGAGGTGCCATCTTTCAGATGAAATGTTAAACTGAGGTCCTGTCTACCTGTTCTATCGGTTGTTCAGGTGGACGTTAAAGATCCCATGGCACATCTTGAAGAGAGTAGGGAGGAATTTTTATTATAACTTCAAAATCAAATTACAAACAGTGTTAATTCACAAAAAAAAATTATACAACTCATAAGGGAAAGCAAATAAGTATTATAGACATACCTTTTCTAAATTACTTTCAAATAGATATTTATGACCTAAATCAAATCACAATCCTAAAAAGAAACCCCTAACCCTCCTCCCACTACAAGTGTGTGTGTGTGTGTGGGGGGGGGGGTTATTTTTTATACCTTCAATATTCCAAATTTACAAAACAGTGTTATCTTCACAAAATAATAATAAATCAGATTAATAAAGAAATCAAATAAGTATTATATACATACATGTTCTATTTACATTCATATATAAGTTTAAAAAGAAACGTAAAAGAAAACTCATAAAGTATTAACTAGATCTTATTCGTACACTTATAGTGGTAGCCAATTTATGTGACTCCATCAGTCTAAGTATTGTTGGTGTGACACAGCTTTCTGCTCCTTTTGCCTGTTTCCATTAATAGACAAGTTTACTATATTAAGCAACTGTTCTGGGGTTAATACGATTTGCTGAAGGGACACCTTACACCGAGTTATCCATACATGATACTTAATACTTAATAAAATAATTTGCAGTGTTGACATATTGAAACGTCCTAAATTTTTAGGTAAAATTCCTAATAATAAGTTATCCTGCACCAAAGGAGGAAAAGGGGCCTCTTTCCATTTTTGTTGTACTAATTTCCAGAAAATTCTGATAAATGGACATGTGAAATATAGGTGTTCAATTGTTTCCAGAGTTCCATTACACGAAATCCTCAGGCAGTATCTTTCCTCTTTTCTTTTCTGCTGCCTGTTATTTTTTATGTTCAATTTCATCAGGGCACACAACCATTGTACATCCCACATTTGCTCTGGTATTCTTTTATTAATTAGCATTTGCCCCATGAATTTCTGTTCAGCACATGACCTGTTTCCAAAGTGAGGTAATTTGTGAAATTCTTTTTCCTGTAATATGTTATAAAATGTTTTTCTGTCTACGTTTATTACCTGTTGCTTTATTATTTTCCATAATTTAATTTTTCCAAAACATGCCTGAAAGTATGGAGGTTATCCCACTAGGGATTTCTGCCTAGCTAGTGGTGCATCTTGTGGCCATGAATTGAGCCATTATTGCACTTGGTCTCCTCCCCATGTTAACCATATTTTTTCTGCTGAAATTAAAAGCGGCTTAAGATTGGTATATAAGAAGATACTATGAAAAACAAGCATTTGTCAATGCCGGATGTTTGCTTGCTGGCATTGACATTGGTAGTGTAGAAGTTACAGAGCTGCATAAAAGGAATGGCAGTGAAGTATTGAACTGAAGCCAACCCCACCACCACGCTGCAGAGAGTGACAGACATTGGGGTCTGCCTTTGGGTCATCAGGCATAACTGCCACGCCATTTCACCACACCCCACCCTGCAGACACTGACAAGTGTCACGGTGTGCCTTGGGGTCTTTGGCCCTTATGCGCACCCCATTCCATCAGGAAATACAAGGAGATGGGTGTGGTATAGGAGTATGGGGTGAACTTTGGGGCCAAAGAGTCCAAGACATACCTTGATGCCTCTCACTGGCTGCAGGGTGTGGAATGGTATGAGCATTACAGGCAAGAATCCCAAGTCACATCCCTGATGCCTGTCATTCTCTACAGGGTGGGCGTTATGGTTGGAAACTCGTTGGTATTTTCACTCCAAATTTTGAACATGGTTTTTTGTGACCCCACCTCATGAACAGTGGCAATATCAGTTTGTTAGCCAAAAGCTTCTTATGCACAGCGACTATGGCATTTAGCACCACAGGTGAAAAAACACATTCTGAACAGGATGTGAAAAATGACAGCTGTACTTTTCATGGGAGGTGTAAAAAGTGGCAATGTTGCAAATCTGCAGTAAAAATATTTAAAAATCTGGTGAAGTCACTACCGTGCATAGAAACTGTGCAACGCACATCTGTAATGTAATTAGTTTGGGGATTTTTTACAGCAGATTGTCAACACAGGCATTTTGGGACCTCTGATCATGAACAGTGTCACTGTGATTTTCTTTATCTGTCCCGAACAATGATTTCCCACAGCGACCACTTATCTCTGCGCTGAAGGTGTGAAAACACATTTCAGCCATGTTGTGAAAAATGACAGCTGTATTGTTCATAAGGAAGTGTAGAAAAATGTCACTGGTGAAAATCTGGACTGAAAATATTACAAAGTCATGAACTTACGAGGGTGTGTGGAAACTGCGCAATGCTCTCTCATAACAGAGTCATTTTATGGACTTTTGTCACCAAATTTTCAACATAGCCATTTCAAAACCTCTGCTCATGAACAGTGTCACTGTGATTTTCTTAATCTGTTCCAAACATTGCTTTCACATACCGACTGCACCATTGTGCGCTACATGTCCGGAAACACATTTTGGGTGACATGCGAAAAATGGCAGCTGTACTGTTCATAAGGAAGTGTAATAAAATGGCAATGTTGAAAATCTGGAGTGAAAATATTGAAAATTTGCAAACTTGCGAGTGTGCATAGGAACTGCGCAACGCACGCTTATAAAACAGTCATTTTTAGGAATTTTTTTCACCAAATTTTCAACATAGCCATTTTAAGACCTCTGCTCATAAACAGTGTCACTGTGATTTTCTTAATGTGTCTCATACATTGATTTTGCACACCGACTGCACCACTGTGTGCTACATGGGCGGAAACACATTTTGGGCAAGATGTGAAAAATGACAGCTGTACTGCTCATAAGGAGTTGTGGTAAAATGGCAATGTTGAAAATCTGGAGTGAAAATATTGAAAATATGCTGCGAACTTCTGACGATGCGCCAGGAACTGCGCCAATGCTCGCTTCAGTAAAACAGTGATTTTAGGAATTTTTCACCAAATTTTCAACATAGGCTTTTTGAGAGCCCACCTTATGAACAGTGGCAGTGTCATTTTGTTACTCGGTCCCGAAAGGTGATTTCATGCAGTGACTGCAAAATCACCCTTCGGGCCCGATTCACACCATGACAGTGACAGCATTCATGAGAAGGGGGCCCAAAAACTCCATATTAAAAATTTGGTAAAAAAATTCCAAAAAATGCCTGAGATATACAGCAAAGTTGAAAAAACCCTATCTATCTCATTATACAGCTTACCAGCATTTCTTCAGTTTGTGGTTGGCTTTGAAGAGTGCAGGCGTGTTCCCGGTCCACGGATCGTCGGCCCAGAGTCCGGAGGTAAGTATGGGGTAGGAGGTGTCGGGAGGCAGGGTGCACAGGGTGGTGCGGGTGGGTTGGGTGAACACTGAGGGAATGATTTCTAGTTTACAGTTTTTTTTTTAACAGGAAGACGACTCAGGACATTTGCCACACTGGGGTAGGCTCCCAGAGTGGCAGCTCAAAGGTAGGGATGATGGACTCTGTTGAAAGCATTTTCTTGGTCTGCTGTCACCACACACCCAGGTAATCCTAGTAAATTACAATGTTCTATGACATCTCGAATAGTCATCAGCACATGCTGAATTTTTCTCTCTGCAAGCCCACAATACTGTTGTGGGGAGATCACAAGTAAAGCATATCTCTGAAGATGGTTATTTAAAATATATGCCAACAGTTTGTGATCAGTATTTAATAAAACAATTGGCCTCAAATTATTTATACTAGTTTTATCTCCCTTTTTATAAAGATATATTAATAAACCTTCCATAAAGGAGGAAGGAATTGTGTTAGAATTGAAAAAAATACTCATATACCATTTCTAGGCTGGTTGCAATCTGTTGACAAGAGCACTTATAAAATAAATGAGGAATACCATCTGATCCAGGTGCTGTGTTATTAGGCAAGGAACTTGTAGCTTGTAACATTTCTGACTTAGTAATAGGGGCCTGTAGATTCATGAGTTCAGTCGGAAAATCAGGGATATGGACAGACTGTAAAAAAGATTTAATATAATTTTCCGATATTGAACTATGTGGCTATAGGGAGTCATAGTGCTGGTTTATCAAATCTTCGAGCCCTTCCAATGAAGTGATCCTTTTCCCTTCTGAGGATATTAAAAAATCCACGTTCATTTTATCCTGAATTGTTTTACATGCTAAAAATGGGTCTCCAATTGGAATCTTTTGAGTACCATTGTGCAGCAATGCCTGAAGTATTTTAACTCTACCTTGTTGGTACACATTCATCTAATTTTTTATTGCCATAATTTGTGGAGTGTAATCTTGAGTGGACATATTAGCTCGGGTATACAAACATTGTAGCTGTTGCCTAAGAGATAAATATTTTAAAAACGTATTATTGTCTCATGATTTGCCAAACTATATACACCAATCCTTAATGTATTTTTTTGTATCAGCCCACCAGTCCCCCTTATCAGTATATAAAAATTCTACTGACAGTCTATCTAATATAAAGGCAGTCAGATTTTGAAAAACTTTTGGATCCGATAAAACAGAAGTATTGAGTTTACACCTGGCCTGGCTGGATGGCTAATTTCATGAGTAAAGGATATTGTTAGCATAAGGTGGTGTGAAAATTCAACTAGGATAATGGATAAAACCCCTTTCAGAAGATTTGGGGAGATAAAAGCATAATTAATAGTAGATGTATATTTATTTTTCATAAACGTAAATTTAGGACCACTTGCATGATGCTCAAAACTATTAATGAAGCCAGCTGTGCCAACCAAGTGTGCTAAGACATTAGAATTGCAATATACTTTCTGTCCTTCTTCCCTTTTCTGTTTTTTGTTATGAAAAATACTACAATTGAAGTCCCCACAAAGGAAAACGTTATAAGTAGTAACTAAAAAAGGCTGAATTAGTTGCATATGGTGAACTTTTTCTGCTTTTTTTGTGAGTTGTAAATATTAATAAAGTGA
This sequence comes from Neoceratodus forsteri, assembly GCA_016271365.2. Classification (NCBI taxonomy): domain Eukaryota; kingdom Metazoa; phylum Chordata; order Ceratodontiformes; family Ceratodontidae; genus Neoceratodus; species Neoceratodus forsteri. The sequence goes on along the minus strand of CM028132.1, from coordinate 1,472,985,192 downwards.
CAATCAATTCCTTTCCAGATACCATCCAAAATAAAAACCCTCCCTAGAACCAAATCTATTAATTTGCGTAATGTAAAAGAAAAAGAATGGAACACAATTCCCACCCCATCAGCAACTTCTAAACCAAAAGACCAATATGAAGGTCCCCAAACACATTCTTTTTGAAAATTCCAAGCATGATCATTTGTACTCATCCAAGTCTCTTGTAAGAGAGAAATATCTAATTTTGCATCATGCAGATACTGAAAGGCTGTCTGTCTTTTAACTGGATTCAATAAACTATGAACATTGACTGATCCTAAAACACCAAAAGCCATTCATGTAAGTGTCAGAGTAGACCAAATCAACTATTTGTTTTCCTTTTTTTCTTTTTCTTCTATTTGTAAGCCCCTTGCTCTATAACACAAGACTCCTGTTCCACTAAGGATTTTTGGGAGTCAGAATCTCCTATCTCCATTTCAGAATCTCCTCAGGATATAAACAAGGCACAGTATGAATTCTTAATTTCCACCTGGGAAGGAGATAGCAGAGGAGGCTGGGATTTTGGAGATGAGGAATGTGGAGGTGGGGTGGGATAGAGGGTCAGGAGGTAGAGACTTCTGAAACTAAGAAGACCTCCTATAGGAGGTAATGGTTCCTGGAAGGTTCGACCATCTTTTTTGTTATATCTCTTCACTGGATCAGAATAACAGACAGGGGCCAAAATTTCAGGGGTCAAAAGTGAAGTTGAATTTAAAGGTGGCATGTCTGATAGTACAGACAGGTCATCCGGGGGCAAGGTAAGATCAACAACCTTGGGTACAATAGAAGGAGAAGAGGGGGGAAGGGGGAGGTTCTGAGGGAGGAGCTGTCTGAATTGCAACCACTGCAGTTGCTGAGTCTTATGCTTGTTGAATAAGTAGTTCAGGACTTCCCGCACAATGCTTTGTTTCGAGCAGCCCATGGGCATTCCCCAAACACATGGCCATAATCCTCACAAAGATCACACTTTGTGTGATTAGCACACTGCATGGTAATGTGTTGTATTTCCCCACAGTTATTGCATCTAGGTTTACCACAGGTACTCGAAAGATGAGTCCGACAGCCACATTTATAACATGCTCAAGGCTGACCCACGTAAAAACATACCCCTCGGTCTCTGCCTAACAAGAATGAATTTGGAATGTGTTCAATTCTGGTTTCATTTTGTTGGAGTTTAACCTTGTACTTCCAACCCCCTGTCCAAAAACATTCGCTATCTAGTATGGCCTCAGGTTCCCCCAACACTTCACTCCTTGGTGAAATCCAGTAAGTGATGTAATCAACATGTACACCTTCCTTTCGAAACATCACCATGGCATATTTTACCAGAGGCTTTGTCAAGGGGATTACCACAAAAGGAGTCCACTGAGGGGAAAATTTCACCTGCCCATATCACTCCCAGAATAAATCTAGTGTATATGCAGTTCTAAAACTGACATCAAAGTGATCCTCCCCAGAAATATTTATAAAGGCAAAAACATCTCGAGGAGTAAACTGTAATGAATCTTTCAAAAGAAGCTTCCCAACATAATGCCTATCAGGCCAGTCTCTCAACCCTTTTTTATAACGAATGAGTACTGCATTCCTTCTGGGTGCGGCCTCTTTTTTAACTTTAGAAAACAACTCTGATAACAAGGGTTTAGAGTCTAAGTCAATATTTATGGTGTCATGTTTAATAAAGGTTTGTCCCCAACACAAAGTTCCTGAATTTTTAAAGGTGGAAAGTCAGGTAAAAATTTTCCTTGGACCTCCTTCCCTGGAGGGGTTGCGGAAGGAGTCGAAGCCATAGATGTAATGAGTATTTCTTCTTTGAACTGAGGCAAGTCTGAAGTAGTATACTGTACCGAAACATGTGGTTTCCATTCAGGGGAGGTTTATGAAAAGGGGATAGGGGAATCCTAGTTAGGATCAGGCGCCCAGTTTCCTTTTAAAGTTTGCTGCCAACAGCCCCTTGCAAGGCTTTCTGTGGAGTCCATGAGTCACTTGGGGAAAAAATCTCAGTTCGGGTAGTAGGTAGCGCTAAAACAGAAGACTCCATACCCTTTGTGGTGCTTAGTTTGTCAATACCATCCAAAACAGTCTGATTTAACGGAGCTTTAGAAGAAAGAATCTGCTTCTGGGTGTTATTGGTGAAGGTAAATTCAGTAGTGCCTAATTGACAATTCGATTTTGACTGATACATCACAGGGTGTGAAAGATTTATGCTTTGCATTGGTTTATAGACAAAACCAGCCATACAGGAAAGTGTAGCTGCAGGAGCCCGTGTCTCAGGCTCCGCTGATGCAGTTTGCTCTAAACTCACATTCTGCTTTGTCTGAGAGTTATCACAGTTTGTAGCTATGGCTACTTTGGGAATTTCAGAATGTTTAGGCTGTTGGCACACACTGTTGTCAGTGTTTCTACTGCCAGCCTGCAACGGGATATCTTTTGAATGCTTTAAATCTGACTCACCCAGCCTAGTCATGGTGTTGACTGCTGCAGTCTCCTCATGACAGTTGACAGGCTGAGCGTCAGAAGAGACAGGGAAAGCCAAGTTTTCAGTGCGTGCTGTAAGGCACTCATTTCCTGTGTAAATATTAATTTTATCATTTCTGGACTTTTGTCAGTGTTTCTACTGCCAACCTGCAACGGGATATCTTTTGAATGCATTAAATACAACTCACCCAGCCCAGTCAGGGTGTTGACTGCTGCAGTTCCCTCTAGACAGTAGACAGGCCGGGCATCAGAAGTGACAGGGAAAGCCAAGTTTGCAGTGCGTGCTGTAAGGCACTTGCTCTCTATTCCATTACTCATTTCCTCTGTAAACATTAATTTTGTCATTTCTTTATGTTTGTCCTCCAAGTTCAGAAGTAAAACCGCATCTTTATCCACACAGGTAGGATTACCGAGATCTTCAGTAGAAATATAGACGTCACCAATGTCCTCGTCTGAATCTCCATTCAAAAGGTATTTTTCTTGCTTTTTAGCCTCTGGCATGTCCATGAAAGGAGAGGAGGCCTGCTCTCCCTTCACACTCCCATCTGCACCCTCCAACTCTCCAGACTGAGTGGCCATCCTGCAGACAGACAGCAGGTCCCCCTACAGCTCAGTAGGGGAATTTCCCCGGTGCCCTGGCCAAATTCCCCCCATTCACTAAAAATATCATCAACACCTTCATCTGGTTTAAGGTCAGTTGGCATTCATCTGTATCATCCTCCCTGGGTTGTGCCTGAAAATAGGCAGAATTTGTCTAGTGCACTTACCTGGTCAACAAAAACTAAATAAATAAATAAACCACCCCCCGTTACACAAGAAGCTCTGATAACTGTTCTCTGTCTGTTCCCTGCTGTCGCACCACCCAAGGCCAGTGGTCTTTTGCAGGTAGAGCTCCTAAGATGCTTAACTCCCTGGTCAGTGAACTCACCAAATGCTCGTTCAAACACAACCAATGTCAAAAGCTTGTGTCCAGAGCCACCTGTGACTGTTTCTCCTAACCTCTCTGGCAGTCGCTCCTGTTCTTCACACCTCTCTACTATCACCACCTCTGCCTGCCACCACCCCCCCTTCGCATACCTACCCCAGCCTCTCTCCCTAGCCCTGGTTCACCACTTTCCTCTCTCACCCTCCTTCAACTCCCTTCCTCTCTCTCCCTTTTCTAATCTGCTCACCCCACGCACTGTTGCACTTGTTCCCTGATCCTTGCCTCCCACCCACCTCTCCTTCTACCTCCCTCCCAGTTACACCCACTTTCTCTTCCACTTTCCTACACTACCTGGCACAATTGGCAGCAACTCAGTTTTTCCACTCTACCTTTCCCTTTGACAGTGCCCTTCTGGCAGCTTTAATTCATGTAAATATTATTTGTTGTGACTCATCATTCTTAAATGTATGCCTGATTATGTTGTTCTAATTGTTATTTATATTACCTGTAGTTTGTAGACCATGTATACCCTGTACTGAATTTTGTATTCAAACTGCTTGCCTGCTAATCTCACACAAACTGTACTTCTATTCTTTGTATACTGATGTGGAACCTTTGTAAAAGAGCCATTGGCTCAAAGGTATTTATCTGAAATTCTAATAAATTATTTATACTATTTTTCTTAGTGGTAGAATCTTAAAGGAAGTAGCAATATAGTTTTCCATTTCCGATAAAATGTCTCTGTTTGTCAGAATCGTTCCTTTTTGTGTTTTTAATGATTGTATCTACTTGGTCTGTCTTCTTTCTTTACAATTCTCAAGGGGGGTTATTAATCTCCAGTGGTCCCTGTGTTCCAAATCTCTGTTCATTCTCCAGAGGTTTCATCTGATCAAACTGTAATTGAGTCATGTTTTCTTGAGTTTACTCAGATACTGCTGATCTATGTTTATACCTTCATTCTGCTGAGAAATACGATTATATAATTCTTCCTTGATATTACTATATTTCTCCCTTTGCCCTTTTCACTTTATTCTCTCTATCACTTTAAAATAGTCACTCATGTCCAGTTTTGTGTCCTCCCACCATTTTATCACTGAATCATACAGGAAATACACTGACTGCCTGCCTTGCAGTAAGTAATCAAAACCTTCTTTTATTGGGGGGGGGGCTTCTATCAGACTAACATTGAGTTTCCAAACACCCCAATCTTTTGATGCCCTTTTATAACTGGATATATGCCTATGGTCTGACGAAGCTACCGGGATTACCATCACTGGGAGTGAGGGGGATAGAAACCATTAATCTATCCTTGTTGATATGGGACCTTTAAAAAAGGAGTGCTGACTCTTTATACCATTGCCATGAAACACATCACATAAACTGGTGTGTTGTATTAAATTTTTCAAAAAAGCTGCATCACAGAATGTTTTTTCTGTGAGTGAACCCCTGTCACTTTTATACCTACTGTTATTAAAATCCCCTCCCAGGAGCACATGTCTTGATGTATATAGAAATGGTTGTACCACCTTAAGCAGATCCACTCTCAGTGCTTTCTTCTGGGGGGGGTGTGTACACACTAACCAATCTAAAAAGTCTATTTTTTTAATCCGAATATCTGTTATCAAAACCCTTCCTGGCATCAGATCTACCACATGCTGAATTTTAGGATTTATGTTCTTAAATGCTATTCCTACCCCACAACATGCTTCATCCCAAATAGACCAATGAGATTCTCCCCACTGCCATGCATTCTTGACTTCCTGAATATCTTGTAAGTTTCTAAGTCTGGTATCCTGAAAATATACAATATCACATAATAATTCAGAAAATATGTAAAATGCGGACAATCTTTTCCTATTGGACAGTATACTATTAGTATTTAGTGATGCTAAAGTCAGGTTGTAAAAAGATGTATCCATAAGTCAAGTTTTAGGGGAAAAGAAAACCAATATTTTCCCGCTACTTTTTTACACGCCCTATATCCCATCTTTCTTCTTTTTGGTTTTCCTTTCCCAGTCTCTTTTTCTCTAGCATCTGTGAGGATATTCAATATCTGATCCACCTTCTTTCTGTGATAGTGTTATGGATGTTGTGTCTGATTCCTCTCCCATCTCTGTCTCTCCCCGTTCTATGGTTTAAAAGGATTAGTTAGGGGGATTTCACTGTCCTGTGCTGTTATTCTTCCTTTCCTGGAAGACTGCCCCTTTTTTTAACAGTTTGAAAGACAGCTTCTTCCCCCAGTAATGGTCATGGGGGTGGTAGCATTCCCCCATCTTCCTCACCCATTTTCATGGGTAGATTTTGCTGATTTAATGACAAACTTAGCTTTTGTTGTGTCTCATTCTCCATCATGTCTTTATAACTTTCTGCATTACCTTTCACAATTGTCATAGGTGGAGGGGCCTGTGGTTGTGAGGGTGAGGGTGGGGGTGGGCCTGTCGATTTTGCTTTCCTTCCAGTTTTATGGAAGTAATAGTCTTGCATCCCATAGTTGGCATCATCAGTGTTGTGCAAGGCCCAGGGACAATCTATAAAGTTATGTCCCTCGCTATCACATAGGTTTCACTTTAAACCCGCTTTACAGAAATGGCTTGTGTAGCCTATCTCTCCACACTGTGTACACTTGGTGATGTCACACTGACTGCTCAGATGCCTAGCAGACCCACATCTATAGCAGTGCCTTTGCTGACCTGGGTAGAATATAAACCCTTTATTTATTTTATTTATTTATTGTTCTTGGAATTAATACCTTTGAGCCAAAGGCTCTTTTACAAAGGTTCCATGTCAATTGAGTATAAAACAAGTGTAGTTACAAAGAAAGGCAAATAAGTTAAGTATTGACACAAGGGTCCAGAAATGACACATTACCTTAAAATTGACAAAATTAGTACAGGACAAGGAGAAAAAATATTTTTCATAAACAAAACAAAAATAGATTATGGGGGAAAAAGTCTCAAAGAAAATGTACTATTGAGAGAGCAGGAGGAGGGAAGGGAAGCAGTCAATAGTGAGAAAAGAGCCTCACATATGCCTTTGTTGAGATAACGTAGTGAGGAAAGAGGAAGAGAAAAAATTAAAGAGAAATAAGTAATTTAATCAAGGCAGTCACAGGAGCTGGAGGCAGCGAGGTGAGAGTGGAGCTGAGATTTGAAAACTCCTAGGGTTGTAGAGGGTGAGATGAGGGTATTTATGACATTTAGCCAGCTAGGTGCATGGTAAGCAAATGATTGTTGGCCATGAGTAGTCCAGCATCGGGGAACCTGGAGAAACATAGAAACATAGACTTTGATGGCAGATAAGGACCGCTAGGCCCATCTAGTCTGCCCATTTCCCTACCTACAGGATAGGCCGCAGATCCTAGTTAACCAACAGCCTATTTCTTCCTACCCCCACAAGAATTGCCTTATGTCTGTCCCATGCATTCTTGAATTCTCCCACAGTTTTAGACCCCACAACCTCCTCAGGAAGGCTGTTCCATGCATCCACTACCCTCTCTGTGAAATAATACTTCCTCACGTTGCCCCTGAACCGCCCTCCTTCTATCTTTAAATTGTGTCCCCTTGTTCTTGCACGTCTCTTTTTCTGAAAGATGCTACCCTCTTGGACTTTGTTGATTCCACTGAGGTACTTAAAAGTTTCTATCATGTCCCCCCTCTCCCTTCTTTCCTCAAGGGTATACATATTAAGCTCCATTAGTCTCTCCTCATACGGCTTCTCTTGCAGACCCTGCACCATTTTAGTTGCCCTCCTCTGGACTGCCTCTATCCTGTCTATGTCCTTGCGGAGATGGGGTCTCCAGAACTGGACACAGTACTCCAGATGGGGTCTCACCAACTGTCTGTAGAGAGGGATAACAACTTCCTGTTTTCTGCTGATGATGCCTCTCCCTATACATCCCAGTATACCCACAGCCCTCCCTACAAGAGGTTGGAGAGGTTGATAATTTGATCCTCTGGTGAGACGGATGCAAAGATTTGGGCGTAGCAGGTTTTGGATACTCGGAGGGGTAAGGCCCATGGTTGTTTTTTTAGCCATCAGGCAGGAAAGGTACTTTAAGCGGTTTGAGAGTTGCAGCCAACCAGTTTCAGTGTAGAGCTCACATGTGTGAGTGCATCTATGAGCACCAGTGAGCAGTCTACAGGCCTTGTTGAGGGAGGTTGTTATGCGCTTAAGAGAGGTGGTTGAGGCAGACTCATATATAATTAAGCCATAGTCAAAGATTGAGATGACAGAGCTTTGAATAGCAATCCTTAATGCAGGTTGGGTGAGGAACTGCTGGTTCCAGAACAAGATACCAGTTTGCTGGTTTGCCACTTTTGCTGTCTTATCAATGTGGGTAGCAAAGGTTAGGCCTTGGTCAAAGGTGATTCCAAGATATTTAAAGGTAGTCACTTGTTCTAGAGTACATCCCAGGTATTTATTGATAGTGAGTGGTAGTTGCCTTTTCTTGTTTTGCGGGCTAGAGAAAAGCATTGATTTTGTTTTTTTGTGGTTAAGGACCAGCTTGTGATCAAGGAACCACTTCTCAACTTTGGTAAAAGCAAATTTGTCTCTGCCTAGGAAGAAACAATTTGGCAGATTTGTCATTCCAGCAGGTGTTTGTTGTAGAGTGACTTTTAGATACCACCCCATTCCAGAGACCCTCTGTATCAAAGATGGGTTCTGGAGTATCATGTAGTTCACATCTTTGTTCAGGCCAATATAAAATGTCTTAAATGTTCACCCCCTCATTATGGAACAAAATTGTGATTATCTTTGTGGGACTTTTTATGAGGGGTATGACCTGGAAATGCACCCACGGGGGGGTGGGGGGTTGTTTTGAAAACAGCCTATTTACCCTAGAATCTTTCCAATAATTCTGGGGAATGAAAGCTAATGTCAAAAGTGCTCTCCCCCGGAGCATGTATAAAAACATATACTTCTGCTGGGGTAAATTCCATAGACCTTTTGACCAACTCTCTTCCCACATATACTCTATCAGGAACATGTTCAAGACCGCTTAAGTACCTCAAGCGTACTGTGTTGCATCTCTTAGAAAACTACTGGCTTATTTTGCATATGTAGGAGCTTGATTCAGTCTATGATTTTCTGAATTCTCCTCAGCGGGAGCAGACTCTATATTCACTTCCTCGGCAGCCCTTCTTTCCTGTCCTGCTCTTTCATCTGTATCATTATTTGTGTTGTGGGCCCCCATTTCCACATTTAGGATCTCATTATTTATTTCAGGGTGTAGCCTTCCCCCTGCTTCTCCATATGTTTGTCTTTTTCTACAACAGGCTGTAGAGATGCATTGAAAACTCATCCACTGTATTAATTTGTGGCAAGTAGCTAGGGGATGTTATCCCCAAGTCATCTCCCCAAAACAGATTCTGTTCTGAGACACTAGGCCCAGCCCTGTCTTTCATTTGATTTACATTGTTTTCTTTACTCATGGTGGTTATGCATGTATCCATGCCTAGTATAGGCACCGCAGGATCCGGAATCCAGCCTCTTCCTTTCCACAGCCATCCTGCTGCTTACAGTGCCTTTTCTGGTGACCAAGCCTCAGTTTGTATTTCCGGTCTACTTCTGGAAACCTGTGAGGTAGGCAGTTTCTCTGCCTGAGTTTTCTGTGCTTGAAAAAAGAAAACTTTCGCCACTAATGGTGATAGTGTGCCAAGTATCTGCTTCCGTTTCTTTTCATCATCTAAATGCTGCTTTGCCTCATTGTATTCTTGATTGAGATTCTCCATTTGTGTTTCTAACTGGTGTTTTTTTCTTTCTGTCTCTTGTTTTAGGTTTTCTTCCATTGTTACTTCATCCAGGTTTCCATCTTCCTTCTGTAAAAGTTGCAATTTCTGTTCTTTTGCCATTAATTCTTCCATCTTCATTTCTCCAGTTTGAAAGCCTGTACTTCCTCCTATGGCTATCTCAATAGCCTCCTGGCCTCCTTCTTCAACAGATCTCAGTGCAAGACTGGGCTCCTGTTTCTCCATGATGCTGAACAGTGCCCTCTTCTGCTCGAGTAGGGGAATTTCCCCAGTCTCCTGGCGAAATTTCCTCCATTCACTAGAAATACCACCAACAGCTTAATCTGGTTCAGTTTCAGTTGGTTTACATCCGTATCCTCACCCCTGGGTCACCCCTGAAAAAGGGACTTCTAGTCTCAGTGGGATTACCTGGTCAACAAAATTCAATAAATAACCAAAATAAAATAATATAAATAAATACATTTGCTCCCATGTCTTCCAGTATAACAAACTGAAACTGATATAATAGACACAGGAGAATGGTCAGAAATTATGATAGTGCCAATATCTGCATTTGACCAAGCTATTAACCAAGCCACTAGATATTAAGATCATATCAATCCCACTATATGTACTATGTCTGGTAGAGTACAATGACTAGTCTTTCTTGTCAGGGTATATTAGATGCCGTGCAACTGTTAGTTCTAAGTCATTAATTCTGTTATGCATTATTCTCCTGGCTTTAAAATTTCTTTCAGTACTCCTTGGATTACTCCTATCCATCAGATGATCAAATACAAAACTAATCACCTCCCAATACAAAATGTTTGCTTGTCACTTTACTAAGCTCATGAAACAGCTCCAGAAAGAAAGTGCTTTGCTTCCCATTGAGAGCATATACAGTATGTTGCACATGGTTATCTCTACACCATCTATTGTTCCCCAAAAAAAAAAAAAAAAAAAATTGCCATCTCATATTGGAATGTGTCTTGTGGCAGGAGGAGATGAAATTACGTTTTTGCTGACCCATATAACCAGGCCTTTCCTTTTCTTACTGACAGAATTATGGTAAACCTCCCCAACACATGACCTTTTTAATTTAACAGCCTCTTCAGTTAGTAGGTGGGTTTCCTGCACCAGGGCAATATCTGCCTTTAGTTTATGAAGGTAAGAGAGCACTTTTCTTTTAATTGTCATGCCTAGCCCCTTTACATTCCAAGATACACATTTAACAGTGAATAATAACATGTGTAATATCTTTTGACAAGATGTTGCTTCTAGGTATAGCAAAGAGCTGTGGTACTGCAAATGTGAATGCTGTCTGCCCACTGTACAGAACATTGACCGCAACTTTAAACAAAGTAATACTAGAAATAGTAGTGAACTGTCTGCCTGGACAGCTTTGGTCCAACCACCCATTGGTCCCCTTTTTTGCCAGATAAGATTTTAGATTGGCCCCACTTATGGTTATCCTGTCATAAATTTGTTATGCAGGATAGACTTCAGCTGATGCAGTTCCAAATTTTACATAATCTTTACTATTCCCCTCAGAAATGGCCAAGTTTGGTATTGCAAATTCTCCGAACTGCACCAGGTGCCATCAAGGGGAAGGCAACCTGCTTCATATATTTGGGTCCTGCTCCAAGGTTGCCCCCCTTTGGGCCCTTATTAAACAATAGGCTGATCCCCTTCTAGGCCTAAATGATGTATTCTCAGCTGAAGTCTGCCTGTTAGGAGACTTTCCCACCATCCCAGTTCTGAACCACAAGTATCGTATGGCGTTGATCTCCACGTTTGTCAAAAGGATAGTTTTAAAACATTGGAAAGATCGCATTGAGCTTACCTATACCAAATGGCTTCAAGAGTTCCTTATGAATCTATGCACAGAAAAAAACTATTGCCAGTTTACACAATAGGTCTAAGAGATTTACTAAGATACGGGGTCCTTTATTATCCCTCTGCTCTCTGCAACCTGTATGTAACATCTCCTGAATTCCAATTTCATAATGAATAGCATGGAATTCTCTGCTGTGGGTGGTGAGGGTGGGGGTTGGGGGATATGGGAGAGTGGGGGGACGGGAAAGGACGGTCTGTGTACTTAATGCCATGTATATTGACTCTCTCTTCTGTACCATGGATCTGTTCTTTGTATGATAAAACCTTTATAGACTTTAAATTAAAAAAAAAAGAAATAGTAGTGAACTTCCCAAAAGAGTAAGGAAAAACAAAGAGAACAATTTCTAAAAGTGTCAGGAAAAGCAATTTTCTGCTATAAGCAGTAAATATAGACCTGTGATCCACAGCGGTGAGGTTATACCTAATGCCACTGGTATTCAGATCCTTGTCACCAAGCATATGATCTTCAAATTCCCCTGCAGAGGAACCATATGCTGCAGATAAGCAGGAGTAATAACCCAGAGAGCTTAATATATTCTTAGTAGAGCATTACGTGAAAGTGGACCAATCAGTAACTACATAAATCAGTTAGGGGTAGAGGGTGGGCAAAAACAAAAACAATTTATTGCGAGGGAAGAGTTCCATGGAATGCAGAGTTCTATTGTTGTGCTCATCACCATATATCGACGCTTCATGCCATAATAATCAGGTCAAAAGATCGTGGTGAGAATAACCTGCTTAGGGAGAAATGCCCAAGGCATTTTGCAGAGTTATAAAGGCTTACCTCCATTCTCTGAAATCACATGTGCAGTGCATTCCACCTCTTGTGGTAGAACGCAACACATTAGTAGGTGAGCTATAAGCACCATTTTGCCTCTTTTCCCCTTTTAAGAATTCCTTCCTCTTTCCCTTCTCTGGCATTTAGTTCATATGCCAAAACAATAAAACTGTCTGTGTTTTCTGTCATGTAACATTCCCCAAATTAGGCAGATAAACAGCAAGAATAATCAAACAAAAAAATTGGGGGAAGGGGAAGGAGGAAGGATTGTCTGGACTGAAATTATGAAATGTGTGTATGTACATATATGTGTGTGTGTGTGTGTGTGTGTGTGTGTATATATATATATATATATATATATATATATATATATTTGTTGTAACATTTGGTAACTTAACATAAAAGAAAGGGTGTTTACATCATATATCAACAGAGTTTACACAACAGAGTTCCTGCAGAACCAGGTTGAATTATATTTAAAGTGTGCTTAAAGCCTTGATTGAATGAGACCTGGTTAAGCATCTCAGAAGAGAGGGAATGTGGAGTAGCCATGTAAAGGCTCCAATTTAAGCAGGCAGTTAATATGGCATACATTCCACCCTTATGGTCCAGTTCAGTTTGAAGAGGCGCTTCCCATCAGAGCTGTACAACCTGCCATGCAATGGTGGGGAGAAAGAACTAGTCTTGCAGGCCGGCTATTAACCATCAGGTAGGAGAGGGATGCAAAAAAAAAAAAACGGGAAACGCAATGCAATGACATTAATTTTCCAGACAGAGTTTACAAATAAGGCATTTAGTCAGTCTTGTCCAGAATGAGTTTCTGAATCTGTAATTTTTGATTTACCCAGCAGCAGTCTTGCTCAGATTTTGAGCTTTGAGAGGGCTCTTGGAGGCAGATTGTAGTAACCTCCTATTTTGAATTATGAAGACCAGTGGCATGGATGTAGAGAATGCAGGTGCACTATACATGCAGAAACGCCAGTCTCTATCATAAAAAAGGTATGGCACTGTTGCCTAGGGCTGGGAGTTCTAGTATCATACCAAATACATAAATTTACTGCACTCAGTGGAGCATTATTTTTCCTTTTCTTTCTTCAGGTGAGCAGGTATGATGAGAAAAATTTGGGAGGATGTCAGACTGGAGAAAATCAACAAAGGCAATTTCTGCAGACCTTTAGGGGACCAACAATACCCATCAACTCTAGAATACTGGATTTGGAAAACTGTCCTGCTGATACTGTGGACTCTGAAAGTAGAAGAGAAGAGCTGGGTGTGGCACTTCTTTTGCAGCTTTCTCACAAAAGCACACTACTGCGATAAGTGGTTGCTGAGCTGAGGGTAACCCCCCCTTAAAGGTACTCTTTTTAACTTCAGCCACTGATTTAATTTACAGCCTTGAGTGGTTATTTCTATTTTTATATTTCGAAAGTTTTATTTATTTATTTATTTAGTGATTCTGAAAAGACCTTTGAGCGCACGCTCTTTTACAAAGGTTCCACATCACAGATTGCAAAACAAAGTACAATAGGAGAATGCAAAGGTACATTACAATGAATGATACAGCTTGGATTCAGAACTTACAGAATAACTCAAAACATAGGTACAAGTTAAATAGCAAGAAAACACTTTATGAGGGTGGGAGGGGATAAGCAGCCACAAAGTGCCTTGTCAGTAGTTCAGAGGGATGGGGATAACTGGCAGTGGGGTGAAGAAAGAGGACGAGAGAGGTATGTACTACGGTGCAGGTGAAGGTGGGGAAGAAGGGAGATAAGGTATAGAGAGAAATGGTGGTGAAGGGCGGTGGGTGTGAGGGGCATGGCCAGGCAGCCTGCATTAGTAGTGACTGTAAGGGAAACTCACGGGACAGGGAGTTGAGGAGGAGGGGAGGTGGGTGGTGGGGTACCGAGGAGCATAATGCAAACTGATTACTGAGGCAAGTCATAAGAAGGGACAGAGAGGGGTATCTGAGGCCTGCCTAGTGCTTGCTGGGAGAGGAGGCAGACAGAGCAGGTGAGGCTGGACTCAGGGGCAGGTGCACTTAGAGAGTGTTATTAGGTGCTATTTGAGGTCAGTTTTGAATTGTGCCAGACAATTGGTGGCCAAGAGGTGCCCAGGGAGTTCATTCATCCATGGGGGGGGGCCTGGTAGGCAAATGCACATTGCCCAAGTGAGATGCGATGGAAGGGGATAACCAAGGCCCCTCTAGTCCTCCCTCTGGTGACCTGTAATGAGTTGGTCGCCATGATCAATTTGCCTACAGAAGGTGGTGTTTTACCCAATAGAGTCTTATTCCCTAGGATGCAAGTCTGAAATTTGACCCTGTTTCTTAATGACAGCCAGTTTGCATGTTTGTATGGAGTACAGGTGTAAGTACCACACTCAGCATCCAGCGTGAGTCTGCAGGCTTTGTTGAGCACAGTCTGAACCCTCTTGAGTGCTGTATTCATTGCCACCCCATAGACCACTAGACCATAGTCAATAGTAGATGTAATTGAACTGTGGACTGGAAAGTTGCGATGCTGAGGCTATTTTGGAGTCTAAATTTGAAAATATGTTGCATGTCTGGTACTTCAGTCGGTAAAATGCTCCCTTTAGTAATAGTGTACTGGAGCCTCCCGAATGAAATGGGAGCTGAAACGAGTAACAGTGAGTCACAAATAAAAGGATATGCTGGTTATTTGGACTCCCCGGACTGCTAGAGTAGGAGAATGGAGCTAAGCTTGATAACGCTGTTTGCACTTATGGTCTTATAAAACTCACAAAGATGCTGGCCTAGTGACCTGTGTAAGCTGTTTGTGGGGTCATTTTCTCTAAAAGGTTTTGTTTTTTTTCCTCGTTTGTGAATGTTGTTTTATACTCAGTGTAGCTAACAAGATAACTATGAGTGTATCACTCATTTAAGCTTCAAAAACCACTGTAGCTTTATTTTCATATTAGAAGGAAAATTATGGCTCCTTAAACTCTGCAGAAGAACTAACTGAATCGGCTACACTGGAACCTCAGTACATAAATTAGGAATGCAATTTGTCTAATGAGGGAACTTCTGTAGAACAAAGTTGAACTGAGTTAACCAGAACGGTTCTGATTGGAGTCCCTGGGTTGTATACTCTTGTTGCCACTCTTATTAAGAATTATTCTGGACCACATGGAGATTAATTATGTGGCACTAAGCTCTGATTAAGCATTTGTCCTAATGAAACTTGAATTCAGAGCTTGAACTCATGAACTGAGGAAATTATATACAAGTGCTTTTATTATTTGTATTGATGGGCTCCGTTAGGTGGACACGAGCCACCATGTAATTTTTATTTCTTTGTTTCTTGTTTGGTTAGTTATGTTTACTGTTTATTTTATGTATTTTAAAGCATGCAATAATGCCCAAGGTAATGTTCTAATTGATGGGATGTGCAAGATAAGGGCAATAATTATTTATTTATTTGTATCCTCCTTGGCTACTTTCCTGCATCCCCTGTGGTCGTCGCATCCTGTCGGGGATCCGGCCACTGTCCGTCTAGACTGGAACTGCACACTTGCATCGTTAAACCCCTGCAGCTTTCCCCCCACGGCGGGGTGGCAGGGAGCCCCCTAACTCCCTACCATCACAGATCCAGTTCGGGTGCCAGTGCCGCCCGGCGAACACGCACGGATGACCATCAAGCTGTGTAAGAGGTGCCACTTTTTCTGCTGTTTGCTCCCCCCTTGGGGTCATGGGTGTGCAATGACACCAGCAGGGGCAGAGGTGCATGCATCCACATGCTCCTTCCCCAGGTGTCTGCCCAGACTCCACTCTGAGCTGTCAACCCATGCCCTGACCCCCAGTCTCCACCAGGGGGCAGTCAGGCATCAGAAGTGAAACAGACTGCACTCCTCCTTGGGGAGGGGGCCCCGGAGAAGGAGCGCAGTCTGTTGGATGCTCAATCCTTCTCCTCCCCACCAACCCCTGGTGGCCCATGCTCGTTCCTGAACATGGGCCGCCGGCACAGTGTGTGAGGTAAGGCGTCCAGTGCCTCAGCCCTCAGCACCACTGGGCCAGCTAAGGGCAATAATTTGAACCCATGTCCTGCTTTTCTTTTACTAGGTTAAGGACCTTCCTGCCTATTTTATAGATATTTGAGAAATGATATTATATTATCATATGCTATCAGTGAGTTGATATATACATATATGTAAAAGAATTCCTAAACTGAAGTCTAGCCAGAGATAGAATTTCAAAATCTTCCTAATTCCAGACCTGTTATATCCCTGATTGGATAAGTGGTTATATCAAAGGGTGTAGCTTATTCGAAATGGGTTGCATTGTGATTTTGCCCAGAAAAAGGAAATTTATTTGATATTACAAGTTGCATAAATGTACTTCATGGCCTGACAATTGTGCGGTAAAGAAATGTTTATAAGAATGAAATGCACATATAGAATTTGGGCCAGTGGTTACCCTTGTTTAAATTAGTGAAAGGACTATTCATGATCTCTTTCCTCATATAGTATGAGGGATAAGGGACAATTATGGGTTTACTCTATAGGCATGCATTGGGTCTCTAGTTAATGAGAGCCATGGCATTGTGCTTAATATTTTCTTAAAAGAATGTGCACTGGGAAAGTATCAGATAGTTGAATGTTCTTTAGTAATATAAATATGCCTAATGAAATTCCTACCTGAATAATGGACAGTTTAGGCTATAACTCCCCGAATTGGAGGGGTACACCTAATGGCAGGCCTGAGGGACAAGTATAACATAACTGAATAGGGGGATTTAACTCTGCCTGGATTTAATTCTGCAAAGAAATTATTAATTTACATGTTTCAAGCATGATGGCGTTCTGCTGGTCTGCAGATATATTTATATTTCTGTCTTTATTTAAATTTGGCCTGTTAAAGTCAACCTCAGATGGAATTTAGGAATGGTTAATAAAACTTTTAAGCAGACAGATCTATATTGCATAAGGCACCTTCAATGTGATTGATTTAATGTATATTTTGTACATTTTATCAAGTTTGTTAATAAATTTTATGTTGTTTGTTTTGTAATGGTTTTTGCTGAACAAATAAACTCACTTGATGCTTCAGTTTCTGGATCAGCATGTCATACTCGGGGACATCTGGTTAATGAGCAGTACATTTATTTGATTGGCTCTTATTGCTGTCTTCACTGACTGGCTGATTCCTTCATTCCACTCCCAAGAGAAAGTCTGCATTGTCAGCTATTAAGGAAAATCATGCATTATGAGCTGTAACTCCATTGGAGACTGTTTTGTTCTAAACACTCTTCAAGGAGAACATTGTGGTTTTCGGTTGACTCCTGGTAAGACCCTTACATTTTGGACTGATGGTCTGACATTCCTTATGTTGTGCCAAGTCAGGGAGGCTGGTTTTAAGTTTAGGGCTCTGAATGGCAGTGTTAGAATTCTGCGAGGGTCTAGGTTCTGTGACTGTAGACAGGGAGATGGCTCATGCCTCTGTGTCAGTGGAACGATGTTGGGATTCACAAAAATGGTGGTTGTCAAATCTGTATCTAAGTTTTTTATTGATGAACTCCTACACTGATTCAATATCCTTAAAGGTATTTGTACCCTGTTTATTGTGATTATCAGGGTCACTGGACATTTAATTCTGTAGGGGACTCCCAACAGCTGCAACACCCCTCTCATAAGCCTTTCTCTGTGCAACTATTTCTGCTCAATAATCCTGGAAAATGGAAATGCAGTTACTATTCCAAAATAAAGAGTTATTTTCCCTAGCCAGCCCTAGGATTTCTTCCTTAATAGAAAATCTTAGGAAATTAGGAACAATTGGCTGGGGAGTGAACCTTGTTTGGGCTTTGGGGACAAAGCTTGGTGTGCTCTCTCTATTTCCAGTGGCCTGTTCCAACTATTAGAGATTAGGTAATAATTATTTTAAGAAATGTATCATGTGCAGCCCCTTAACTGCTTCTGGGACACCCACTATTCTTAAATTATTGCGGCAACCCCTATTTTCAAGGTTGTCAATTTTTTTGCCACAGCAGCTTTATTTGATTGTGATAACAAATTCAGAGTAATAATCTAATTTGCTAACTGTTTCTTCTTCAACTGCCACCCTGGACTCTGCTTCAGAGGGTATTTTATTAAAGCTCTAGGTGTTGCACTTAACCACATCAAAGGCATATTTTTAAATCATGTATCTCTTGTTTCATTATGTTTTGGTTCAGAGTGATAGCCTGTAGCATGTCCCTAATGGTACAGATATCCGATGTTGGCGAGGAGCTGCTGGTGGTAACACTCCTGCCCCCATTCAAAATGTCAGAAGGCCCAGCTGATTTTGTTATCGCCGGCATCATGGCAGCTTGTAGAGGGTGGAACTTGACTGCCGATCGTCTGTTGAGGAGTGAACTTGATCAGTTTATCCAGGAAACTGGCACCATGCGGTCTGATTTGCGGTGGTTGTCAGTGGGTTTAACAGGGTGTGAGAAAGGATATAGTGCTGCTGCTTTGTTCTTGATCATAACTATGTGTCCATCTTGCTTCACAGCTAGTGCGTGGCCCCCATTAAAAAGAAGATTTGAAAATACGGAGCACCCTTCATTTTATGCCCACTTTTGTACAAAATCTATTGGGCAGATAATTGAGGGTGTTATAAAATCGAGGTCGGTGTATAATAAGTGACAATAGAATACTACCCCTGTAAATGTTTTGTACAAACAAAATCTGGCAGATAATCATGGGTGGCAAATAATAGGCTGACAGATAACTGAAGGAGCACTCTACTTAAAAAGAGTTAAACTAATATCAAATGTTTAGTGAAAAACCATAATATTGTTGGATTGACAGACACAAATTGGTAAAGAATTCGTGCACAGGTTTAAAGGCTTAGTCAATTCTTACATCACTCAGGCTTCATCACTCACCTTATTATGCAGGAGGTTACATATTGCTTGTTCTTGTGGAGAGTGCCAGTAACATGAAGGAGCATCTATCATAAATCAAGGTCCTGGTTCAGCTAGATGTGGAAGAATGGGACCTCTTCCAGCTGAGAGTCAAGTGCAGAGACCATGGGACTAGATTGGAATGTGGCAAGCCTGTAATTAAATTCAAATGTCATAAAGTCCATTTTCTTGGAGCTGAGAGAACATTGGTTAGTGAAGAACCAGAGTTAGGTATTGTTAAAATCCAGGTGCCCAGTGGCTGCTGGCATAAAGCCCAGTGTTGTTTATGTACATGTGGATGTGCATGGTGGCACATGCCATGGGATGTCATTTAGGAATATGGAAAATAGACTGGGGCCAAAGAATGAGCTTTTAGGCAGACATGACATGATGGGGATGAAAGGGGAATTTGTACCAGCAATGGGGCAGTCTGAGAGGGGGCAGAAAGCTATATATAATCCCAGGAATCCCTGTAGGTTCCCAAAGAGGTCTCCAGGTCTTGAAGAGTTAACTTCAGAGCCTGTTTAGCCCTCCATGGTCAATTGGTCTATGAACAGGTGGCTAGGAGTTGGGGCCAGGCCCCTAAAGCTGGAAAGTTCCTTGCAGTTGAAAGTCAATGACGAGGCAAGATACTGCCTGGCCTCAAGGAAAGCTGCTGTTTCCCAGTCTGAATCAGCATATCTCAGGATTCCTGGATTGTGACAGTGGTGGTCACTTCCCAGCACTGTCCTCTTGGGCAGCTGCCCAGATAATACAAGACCATGAGGAGGAGAGAGAGAGGAGGAGAGGGAGAGAGAGGAGGAGAGAGAGAGAGGGATGAGGGTGAGGGTGAGGGTGAGGGGAGGGAGGGAGGGAATGTTAGAAACTTTGTACTGAAGCTGGGAAGGACTGAATCTGAGCACCACCCTCCATACCCCGCCCAAGCTATAGGCAGAATGGATACATTTAAACTCTGAAAGCATTTCATTTAGACGGGGACCCTCAGACCCATGGAGGCAGTGAGTGGGGAGGGGGTGGTGTATTTCCTGGAGAAACTGTCATCCTCAAATGGCACCTACACTCATGCAATTGTTAAAGTAAAGGTTAAAAGGAACATCACAGAGATGTGTAATGCTTCAGAGTTGAGTGGAAAAGGCACTAGATGGTTGTTCACCATTGCAGGCTTAGTGCCGCATGCTTTGCCTCAATGAAAGTTGGAGATGGGGGTGGGGCTCTTCAGCTGGCCCTGAGCCCTTGCAAGCATAAGGGGAGGCACACAATCAATAGGCAATGGCCTCTGTGCTCTGGGACTGTGGGGATGAAGCATTTTGTATCAGAGAAGCCCCTAAACTGAGGGTTGGACCCCCTGCAGATCCTTCCTAAGTGGAGATGTGTGCTGTGCCTGGACATTATATTCTGCATGGCCCCATGCCAGCAGTTGCTGTGACTGGGAATTATACTCTGCATGGCCCCATGCCAGCGGATACTGTGCCTGGACATTATGCTCTGCATGGCTCCATGCCAGTAGGTACTGTGCCTGGACATTATGTTCTTAATGGCCTGATGCCAGGGAATGCTGTGCCTTGACATTATGCTCTACATGGCCCCATGCCAGCAGATGCTGTGACCGGACATTATGCTCTGCATGGTCCCATGCCAGGGGATGCTGTACCTGGACATTATGTTCTACATGGCCCCACGCCAGCAGATGCTGTGCCTTGACATTATGCTCTGCATGGTCCCATGCCAGGGGATGCTGTACCTGGACATTATGTTCTACATGGCCCCACGCCAGCAGATGCTGTGACCGGACATTATGCTCTGCAAGGCCCCATTCCAGTAAATGCTGTGCCTGGACATTATGCTCTGTATGGCCCCATGCCAGTAGATGCTCTGAGCGGACATTATGCTCTACAAGGCCCCATGCCAGTAGATGCTTTGCCTGGACATTATGCTCTGCATGGCCCCATGCCAGTGGATGCTGAGCCTGGACAATATTCTCTGCATGGTCCCATGCCAGTGGATGCTGTGCCCGGACATTATACTCTGCATGGCCCCATGTCAATTAGATGCTGTGCATTGACATTATGCTCTGCATGGTCCCATGCCAGTGGATGCTTTGCCTGGACATTATGCGCTGTATGACCCCATGCCAGTGGATTGTTTGCCTGGACATTATGCTTTGCATGGCCCCATGCCAGTAGATGATATGCAGGGACATTAAACTTTGCATAGTCCAATTTCAGTGGATACTGTGCCTGGACATTATGCTCTGCATGGCCCCATGTCAGTGGATGCTGTGCCCGGACATTATGCTCTGCATGGTTCCTGCCAGTGGATGCTGTGCCTGGACATTATATTCTGCATGGTCCCATGCCAGTGGATTCTGTGCCTGGACATTATGCTGTGCATGGCCCCACGTCAGTGGATGCTGTGCCTGGACATTATGCTCTGCATGGTCCCATGCCAGTGGATGCTGTGCCTGGACATTATTCTCTGCATGGTCCCATGCCAGTGGATGCTATGCCTGGACATTATTCTCTGCATGGCCCCATGCCAGTGGATGTTGTGCCCGGACATTATGCTCTGCATGGTCCCATGCCACTGGATGTTGTGTCCGGACATTATGCTCTGCATGGTCCCATGCCAGTGGATGCTATGTCCGGACATTATGCTCTGCATGACCCCATGCCAGTGGATGCTGTGTCCGGACATTATGCTCTGCATGGCCATGCGCCAGCAGATGCTATGCTTGGACATTATTCCCTGCATGGCTCCATGCCAGTAGATGCTGTGCCTGGACATTATACTCTGCATGGTCCCACGTCAGGGGATGCTGTACCTGGACATTATGTTCTACATGGCCCCACGCCAGCAGATGCTGTGACAGGACATTATGCTCTGCAAGGCCCCATGCCAGTAAATGTTGTGCCTGGACATTATGCTCTGTATGGCCCTATGCCAGTAGATGCTCTGAGCAGACATTATGCTCTGCAAGGCCCCATGCCAGTAGATGCTTTGCCTGGACATTATGCTCTGCATGGCCCCATGCCAGTGGATGCTGAGCCTGGACAATATTCTCTGCATGGTCCCATGCCAGTGGACGCTGTGCCCGGACATTATACTCTGCATGGCCCCATGTCAATTAGATGCTGTGCATTGACATTATGCTCTGCATGGTCCCATGCCAGTGGATGCTTTGCCTGGACATTATGCGCTGCATGACCCCATGCCAGTGGATTGTTTGCCTGGACATTATGCTTTGCATGGCCCCATGCCAGTAGATGATATGCCTGGACATTAAACTCTGCATAGTCCAATGCCAGTGGATACTGTGCCTGGACATAATGCTGTGCATGGCCCCAGGTCAGTGGATGCTGTGCCTGGACATTATGCTCTGCATGGTCCCATGCCAGTGGATGCTGTGCCCGGACATTATGCTCTGCATGGTCCCATGCCACTGGATGCTGTGTCCGGACATTATGCTCTGCATGGTCCCATGCCAGTGGATGCTGTGCCCAGACATTATGCTCTGCATGGTCCCATGCCAGTGGATGCAGTGCCCGGACATTATGCTCTGCA
This sequence comes from Neoceratodus forsteri, assembly GCA_016271365.2. NCBI lineage: Eukaryota > Metazoa > Chordata > Ceratodontiformes > Ceratodontidae > Neoceratodus > Neoceratodus forsteri. The sequence continues at coordinate 1,472,962,908 of CM028132.1, read as the reverse complement.
TGACCCCACGCCAGTGGATGCTGTGCCCGGACATTATGCTCTGCATGGTCCCACGCCGGTGGATGCTGTGCCTGGACATTATGCTCTGCATGACCCCATGCCAGTGGATGTTGTGCCTGGACATTATGCTCTGCATGGTCCTATGCCAGTAGATGCTGTGCCCAGACATTATGCCCTGCATAGTCCCATGCCAGTGGATGCTGTGCCCAGACATTATGCTCTGCATGGCCCCATACCAGTGGATGCTGTGCCTGGATATTATTCTCTGCATTGTCCCATGCCAGTAGATGCTGTGCCCAGACATTATGCTCTGCATGGTCCCATGCCAGTAGATGCTGTGCCTTGACATTATGCTCTGCATGGCCCCATGCCACATGATGCTGTGCCTGGACATTATGCTCTGCATGGCCCCATGCCACTGGATGCTGTGCCTGGACATTATGCTCTGCATGACCCCATGCCAGTGGATACTGTGCCTGGACATTATTCTCTGTATGGTCCCATGCCGGTGGATGCTGTGCCCGGATATTATGCTCTGCATGGTCCCATGCCAGTGGATGCTGTGCCTGGACATTGTGCTCTGCATGGTCCCATGCCAGTGGATGCTGTGCCTGGACATTATGCTCTGCATAGTCCCATGCCGGCAGATGCTGTGCCTGGACATTATGCTCTGCATGGTCCCATGCCAGTGGATGCTATGTACGGACATTATGCTCTGCATGACCCCATGCCAGTGGATGCTGTGTCCGGACATTATGCTCTGCATGGCCATGCGCCAGCAGATGCTATGCTTGGACATTATTCCCTGCATGGCTCCATGCCAGTAGATGCTGTGCCTGGACATTATACTCTGCATGGTCCCATGCCAGTGGATGCTGTGCCTGGACATTATGCTCTGCATGGTCCCATGCCAGTGGATGCTATGTACGGACATTATGCTCTGCATGACCCCATGCCAGTGGATGCTGTGTCCGGACATTATGCTCTGCATGGCCATGCGCCAGCAGATGCTATGCTTGGACATTATTCCCTGCATGGCTCCATGCCAGTAGATGCTGTGCCTGGACATTATACTCTGCATGGTCCCATGCCAGTGGATTCTGTGCCTGGACATTATGCTGTGCATGGCCCCATGCCAGTGGATGCTGTGCCTGGACATTATACTCTGCATGGTCCTATTCCAGTAGATGCTATGCCTGGACATTATGCTCTGCATTTCCCAATGCCAGTGGATGCTGTGCCTTGACATTATGCTCCTCATGGTCCTATGCTGGTGGATGCCGTGCCTTCTCTTGAACGGGGGGATCTGTATGCAGAGTATGGAAAATGTTGAGTATAAAGCCCTACTAGAAGTACTCTAGCTGCAGCTGTGGGGATGCACCAATGAGAAAGTAAATGTGAAACTACCAGGCTACCAAGTTGGGTTGCCAGCAATGCCTTAAAGTTGAAATTGATGTGCTGGAGAATGAAATAGACTCTCTAATGTAGTAATCCCCTGGGGTAAAGAGTTAACTGATTGGACATTCCACGTGAATGGAATTTATTTTCAGTTCTGTGGAAGAAAAGTGGATCCATGCTAGACTCAACCTGAGTTGCATATAATGAACACAGGTTTTTAAGCCCATTGTGCCCTTAACAGAGCCTTAAATTGGATTGAGCTAACAGAACATTGAAATCTTCACATGATCCATTTGATCTATAAGTGTTACCTCAAAAAATTGTCTATCAAATTTGATAAAGGAAACAAATGTGAAAAAGACTTACAAAATGATGTAAGAAACCACTATGGTTCTCAAAGGAGGTGGCAGTGAAGGTTCAAGAGAAAAAGAAAGCAGTCAGAAAGTACAAGGAATCAAAGAAGGAGCAGGACAGAGAATTGTATCAGTTAAAGCAAAAGGAAGCTGGGAAGGCAGTCAGAACATCAAAGGCCTGAACTGAGGAAAAGATAGCTAACTCAGTTAAGAAGCGGATAAAACCTTTTAGGTACATCAGGAGCCAAGGAAGTCTAAGGGAGGGATAGTGAGGCTTAATAAAGGGAGGGGGTGGGCAGAGGGTGACTGTGAAAAGGCAGAGATACTAAACAAATATTTTTGCTCAGTATTTACAAATGAAGAGGGGGAGGTACCTAAAACAAACAATAGAAACACTCTGGATACAGAAGTTGATACCAGCCCATTTACAGAAGAAAGGGTTCTGAAAGAACTCTTAAAATTGAAGGTGGACAAAGCAATGGGGCCTGACGAGACTCATCCCAGAATTCTAAAAGAACTAAGGATAGAACTGGTGACACCACTGACTACCCTCTTTAACAAATCATGGGAGGATGGGGTGGTACTTGAGGACTGGAGGAGGGCCAATGTGATTCCCCTTCACAAAAGTGGGAGCAGGGCAGAAGCGCAAAACTATAGACCAGTTAGTTTAACCTCAGTGATAGGGAAAATGATGGAATCACTTCTGAAGGAAAGAATTGGCAAGTACCTAGAGGCCAGAGGGGTACAGGACCCAAGGCAGCATGGATTCACAGCAGGAAGGTCATACCAGACGAATCTAATAGATTTCTTTGACGGGGTGACCAAAGTAGTAGATCAGGAAGGGGCTGTGGACATGGCCTACCTAGACTTTAGCAAAGCATTTGATTCAGTCCTACACAAAAGATTAATATACAAGTTAGCCAGCCTGGGAGTGGGTCCCAAGATGATAGCCTGGGTAAAGAATTGGCTGGAGAACAGGACACAGAGTGTAATAGTAAATGGAGTCCACTCTGAAGAAAGGGGGGTTACTAGTGGGGTGCCGCAGGGTTCAGTATTTGGACCGGTCTTCTTCAATGTCTTTATAAGCGACATTGCAGAGGGACTAGAAGGAAAAGTATGTCTCTTTGCAGATGACACAAAGATCTGCAACAGAGTTGATGCACAAGGTGGGGTGGAAAGGATGAGAAGAGACTTGTCAAGGTTAGAGGAATGGTCAAGTGTATGGCAGCTTAGAGTTAATGCTAAGAAGTGCAAGGTAATGTACCTGGGAAACAAAAACCCAGGGGAAGAGTACACAATAGGGGGGGTGAGATACTAACAACAACAAAAATGGAAAGGGACCTGGAGGTAGTCATATCAGATGACTTAAAGGTGGGCAAGCAATGTGAGAGGGCAGTAAGGAGGGCTGGGGGGATACTGGGATGCATAGGGAGAGGCATCACCAGTAGAAAACAGGAAGTTGTTATCCCTCTGTACAGACAGCTGGTGAGACCCCATCTGGAGTACTGTGTGCAGTTCTGGAGACCCAATCTCCGCAAGGACATAGACAAGATGGAAGCTGTCCAGAAGAGGGCAACTAAAATGGTGCAGGGTCTGCACCGGAAGACACATGAAGAAAGACTAAGGGAGCTTAATATGTATAGCCTTGAGGAAAAGAGGGAGAGGGTGGACATGATAGAAACATTCAAGTACCTCAAGGGAATCAACAAAGTCCAAGAGGGTAGCATCTTTCAAAAAAAGAGGTGTGCAAGAACAAGGGGGCACAATTTGAAGATGGGGGCGGCTCAGAGGTAATTTAAGGAAGTATTTTTTCACAGAGAGGGTTGTGGATGCATGGAATGGCCTTCCGGAGGAGATTGTGGAGTCAAAAACAGTGCTTGAATTCAAGCATGCATGGGACAGTCATAAGGCAATTCTAGGGGGTGGGGGTAGAAAGAAGTAGGCTGCTGGTTAACTAGGATCTGCAGCTTATCCATTAGGTAGGGAAAGGGGCAGACTGGGTGGGCCAAGTGGTCCTTATCTGCCATCAAATTCTATGTTTCTACACTGCAGGGGCTATAGAATTCACTGTGCCAGCTATGGAAACCATAAAGGGTAATTTGAATTTCCTCTGTATGGGTCCCAAGTTAAGGAACAACTTACCAGGCCATTCGAGACCCCAAAAGGAAAGGAACTATATCTTGGAGCAACATACAACAATGGATTATAAATATTGCTGAGCCGCCAAACCTTGTTGTGAACAGCTTGTATGATGCAACTTATTGTGCTGTTACTGTGTTCGTTTTGTAGTATCTGTATGTTTATAATTAGTATCTTAAGATGTGAAACCGTTCCTTTTTGCATTCAGGACCTCATCGTAAATGGGCTATCCTTTTCTGGAAATACAGAATAAACTACTGTATAAGACATTGTTTTCTCTGGAATAAAATTTTAGCTATATTCAGTATTTTGAAAACCCAGTGAAAATTATATACCAGTAAAAACAAATACTGCAACTGACAAGTCAGCGTGCACTTCAGCTAAATTAAACTGCCGTGAAAATGTCAGAGTGGACAAAACAGTGAAATTTAAGGGCAGTGAATTCATTCTCTTATACAGTATTTTACTACTACTACTACTACTAATACTACATCAGTTTAAAAATGTTGTTGTATTAACCCCTTGCTTTGTAGCCCTGCACCAGTAAGTCTGGTGTTTGGCTGCCTGGGAAGTCAATCTAGACCCCAGATGTTAAGTAATTAGATTCACTGTGTTATATGCTGCTCACCGAAGAAATGAGTTCCAGCTGGTCCCCTAGAAAGAGGAGGGGGATACATATCAGTGTAAATAACAGCCATATGACTGACAGGTCCCAGAGGTCAGCATCATCAGGTTTCCTCAAGAGGATGGCATTGGCAATAGCTTTGAATTTTTTGGAAAGGACAACAAAGACAGAAAGGTGTGCTGAACCAAATCCATCCCTGTGAAGATGGCATCAGTGGGTAAAGGACTGAGGAGACAGCAGAGTGATTTATCCACAAGGAAAGAATGGAAGGTGGTAAGGTAGCAGGAAGCAGTGAGGAAAGACAAGAGCTGCATGAATACTAAGGGTTTCTAGACTTTGACAGGTAGGCGGGAGATAGGCAGGTATTTCCCTGGGGAAAAGGAGTCTATTCCCAGTGAAATGGGATGAGTTTACACTTAGTAGGAAAGACACTATATTGTATTCTATTGTGAAGCTCTCTGTACTAAAGTATGAGAGACACCATATTGTATTGTACTGTACTCTGCAGCAAGCTGTCTTGTGGAATGAGAGACTCCATATAGTACTGTATTGTAAAGCATGCTATACTTTGGTGTGAGAGATGCTATATTGTATTTTATAACATGGGCAAGAGAAACAGTGCTACCTGATTGGTGCAAAGCCATCAGGTGACCGTTGATTAATCCACAATATACACACAGCTTCTGGTGCTTCGTCCACCCTCACAGATGATTGAGCCCTCCAGATCTTGTTATTTTAACAGCAATGCACTGTCAGTGTCAGCCATTGTTTTTCCCGGTAAGACAGCGGGAGCCAGTCGGTTAGCAGTGCTATCTGTCTGTGGCACACTCACTGTCTTCCAGGTGCTGAGTGCCTGGCCAGTTCTCATTGCAGGCTTATGTTTAGTAAATTTTTCTCCTCCCCACACCCAGTGACATGTACAGTGACAGCAGATAGACACACTCATTGTTCTCACTTTGGGAAGAGAGAGAGAGATACAGCAGCTTACTGTGCGGCTCTCACTCTCATCCATAACACTGTGTGGCGGGGAGAGAGAGAGAGAGAGACGCACATCAGGGAGACACAGCACACAGCCAATGAACACACAGTGTCTGCTCCATTCCCATTGCCCCGTAGTGCTGACAACGCCTCGCAGAACTGTACCATTGCCAGCTTGTCTCTGTCCTGATCATACACAGGAGAACACAGTGAGAGACTCAGCCGACACACAGCACCACAGTGTGTCCTCCACAACTGAGGATAGTGCAGGTAAGTGTTGTGTTCTGTCAGTCAGGGGGACATAGTGTTTGAGAGCATGCCTTGCAAGAGACAGGGGGAGAGAGAGAGACAGTGATGTGAAGATTGGGAGTTTTTCTGCACAGTTTCTATACTGTAGTCTCTCTCATTGTTTCTCTTTGTCTTCTAAATGAACACAACAGTCTGTCTGGTAAAAAGGACTTGGGCACAAATCAAGCAGCGCACCAAACTTGTTATACCAAAGTTGTGCTATTACAAGTATATCTTCTAGTGGCAGGACAAAGAATAACATGTGGTACTACAACCTTATGTTCTGGTGGAATGGAAGGACACAAAATAAAGTTCCCCATGTTTTCTCCATGTTCTCACAGTTTCATTTGTGCCTGTGAGTCCATGTTGTGCCCATATTATAAGTTCAAAAACCCACTCCAGGGTGTACGTTTATTGGGGATTAATCAACACCCCTGGTGCTGTGAGGACACTCGGCCTGTGACCTTGTGCCTCACACCGCACCCAGGGTGTTGATTAATCCCCAATAAATGCACACCCTGTCATGGCTTATTGCTTACGTATTGAACAGCACACTGTAATTTGGTATGAGAGATGCTATACTGTATTGTATTGTGCAGCACGCCATACTGTGGAATGAGAAGCTTTTGTATTGTATTGTACAGCATGCTGTACTTTGGTATGCGAGATTCTATATTGTACTGTATTGTGTAGCACACTGCACTTTGGCATGAGAGATGATACACTGAGAGAGACACTGTCTTATATTGCTTTGTGCAGCATGATGTAATCTGGTATGAGAGCTGCTTTTTTGTATTGTACTGTGCAGTATGCTGTACTATGGAATAAGAGATGCTATACTGTATTGTATAGTGAAGCACACTGTGCTTTTGTGTGAGAGACACTACTCTGGGAGAGACTCTATATTGTATTGTGCAACATGATGTACCATTGTATGAGCGATGCTTTAATGTATTTTATTGTACAGCATGCTGTACTTTTGTATGAGAGATATACATTGTATTGCATTGTACAGCACATTGTGCTTTGGTATGAGAGATGCTATATTGTATTGCATTGTACAGCACGCTGTGCTTTGGTATGAGAGATGCTATATTGTATTGTATTTTGCAACACGTTGCACTGTACTTTGATATAAGAAATGCTACACTGAGAGAGACACTGTATTGTACTGTACAGCATCATGTAATTTGGTATGATAGATGCAATACTGTATTGCATTGTGCAGCACACTGACTTGTGGAATGAGATACTCTGTATTGTACTGTATCATGCAGCATGCTATAGTTTGGTATGAGAGAGGTTGTATTGAATTGTATTGTGGAGTACGCTGTACTTTGGTATGAGAGATACTATATTGTATTTTATTGTACATCATGCTGTAGTTTTGTATGAGAGATACTATATTGTATTGTATCTCATGATGCTAAATGAATGGTCCAGGAACTGGCAGTTGAGATTCAGTGTGAAAAAATGTAAACTCATGCACTTGGGTAGAAGGAACCCATGCATGAAGTATGTGCTGGAAGGGCAAAGGAACAAAGCTGGAACAGGATCTTGGTGTCATGATCTCAAATGATTTAAAGGTAGTGAAGCAATTAGAAAATGTGGCTCTAAAGGCAAGCAGCAACCTCAGATGTATTGGTGGGGGGAATTACCAGTAGGAAGCATGATGTAATCCTCCCACTGTACAGGTCCCTGGTGAGACCTCACTTGAAGTACTGTGTGCAGTTCTGGAGATCTCACCTAAAAAGGACATAGACCATCTGGAAACCGTGTAGAGAGGTGCCACCAAAATAGGGCAAGGTCTGCACCATGAAACATACGAAGCTAGGCTCAGCCAGCTAAATTTTTTCTCCCTCAAGCAGTGGAGGAACAGAGGAGACATGATTGAGACATTTAAATTTGTTAAAAGGATCAATGCAGTACAAACCAGGAACCTCTTCCTGGAAAACAGGGCTGCACATACTAGAGGACACATCATGTGCCTGGTGGGAGGAACATTCAAAACCAATGTTAGGAAGTACTTTTTTATGGAGAGGGTGGTGGACCCCTTGGAACAGTCTGCCACTGGAGGTAGTGGCAGCCAAGACAGTCAATGAATTCATACAGGCAGGCATTTAGCAAGACAAATTGATAGTGGGGGGTAGAATACCTGGGCAGACAAGATGGACCACACGGTCTCCTTCTGCTGGCAAATTCTTATGTTCTTGCATTACATTGTACAGCACACTGTACTTTGGTATGAGAGATGCTATACTGCATAGTATTTTAGAACATACTGTACTGTTGTATGAGAGATGCAATATTGTATTTTATTATACTGTATAATAAAATACAATATTGCATCTCTCATACAAAACTATTGCATGCTGTACAATAACATACAATATAGCATCTCTCATACAAAAGAACAGCATGCTGTATAATTTATACAGCATGCTGTTCTTTTGTATGAGAGATGCTATATTGCATGTTATTGTACAGCATGCAATAGTTTTGTATGAGAGATGCAATATTACATGTTATTGTACAGCATGCAATAGTTTTGTATGAGAGATGCTATATTGCATGTTATTGTACAGCATGCAATAGTTTTGTATGAGATATGCAATATTGTATTGTATTGTACTGTACCGTGCAGCACTTTGCACTTTGGTATGAGAGATGCTATATGTAAGCAATAATACCTGAGAGGTTGGGCATTAGTGGGAACTACCAGACCAGCCAGAAGTGTGAGGCCCGATGCTTACAGGCGGAGGAATTTAGCCCCTGGAAGGTCCGCATTTCCAATAATGCCCGCCTCAAGGGTATTATTGCACTTAGAAAATGGTTCTCTTTGTAAATGTTCATGAATTTGTAAAGGAACAGAGCAAATGACTGCAAAATGACTAGAAATGTTAGGGGAAACAAATACTGATAAAGTAGTTCATAGGCTGTTCTGCTGCTGTTACTACTCACCACAGAGCCATTCTGGTGGATTTGCACCGCCCCCCCCACCCCACACACACAGCATGTGACCTTTGACCGCAATGTATGGCGTGTGTGCCATGCGAGGTAAATGATTTCTTTTTTAAAATTGCGAGGTAAATCCTTGTTTTAGCTTTTGTTCAGCAGCCTGAGTAAGTCTGGGGAATTGTGCCTGAATGTTATATGACTACGTAAGCTGATTGACTGCTTTGTTTCTTTCTGCAGTCGGGACAGTGGTGCGAGAGTGTGGTAAGAAGAGTAGTGCCGTTTGAAAGAAGACGGGTCTTTGATACTCTTCTGACCGCAAGACAAGTGGAGTGCGTTTTTTTTCATTTTGAGGCAGTGGAGCGGCTGCAGTTCAGTGCGTTTGTTTTTCTTTCTGAGATGAGAAACGAGTAGCTCTCGCTAAGCGAGAGAAAAACATGGCGGCATTCAAAATTTTTCAGGATGCTTTCAGCCAATTAGAAAGCTGGCTGGGCACCACTGTTGAATGCTTCACAGTGAACTGGCTCTTATTTTTGACTGGGCATCTATTGAAAAATAGATGCCCAGGTTGGAAGCGGTTGTGGCCAATGAGGAAAGAGAATATAATCTTGCCATTTTCTAATGCATGTTATTGTACAGCATGCAATAGTTTTGTGTGGGAGATGCTATATTGCATGTTATTGTACAGCATGCAATAGTTTTGTATGAGAGATGCTATATTGCATGTTATTGTACAGCATGCAATAGTTTTGTATGAGAGATGCAGTATTGTATTGTATTGTACTGTACTGTGCAGCACTTTGCACTTTGGTATGAGAGATGCTATACAGCATAGTATTTTAGTGCATTCTGTACTTTTGTATGAGAGATGCTATATTGAATTGCATTGTATTGTATTGTACTGTACTGTGCATCACATTGTACTTTGGGATGATAGATGCTGTACTACGTAATATTTTGGAGGATGCTGTACTTTTGTATGAGAGATGCTATATTGTATTTTTTTGTACAGCACGCTATACTGTGGAATAAGAAGCTCAGTATTGTACTGTATTGTACAGCACCCTGTGCTTTGGTATCAGAGGTGCTATATGGTACTATATTGTGTAGCAGACTGCACTTTGCTATGACAGATGATGCCCTGAGAGGGGCACTGTATAGTATTGTATTGCTGTGTGCAGCCTGATGTAATTTGGTATGAGAGATGCTTTTTTGTATTGTACTGTACAGCATGCTGTACTGTGGAATACGAGATGCTATACTGTATTGTATTTTGCAGCACGTTGTACTGTACTTTGGTATGAAAGATGCTACCCTGAGAGAGACACTATATTGTATTGTGTATCATGATGTCATTTGGGAGGAGAGATACTATATTGTATTGTATTTTATTGTATTGCATTGTGTAGCACACTGTTCTTTGTTAAGACTATATTGTGTTCTACAGCATGCTGTGCAACGGAATGAGAGACAGCATATTTGTATTGCATTTTATTATAGTGCATTGTGCAGCACACTGTACTTTGGAAGGACTGTATACTGTGTTGTACTGCATGCTGTGCAATGGAATGAGAGACAGCATATCGTATAGTATTTTATTATAGTGCATTGTGCAGCACACTGTACTTTGGAAGGACTGTATACTGTGTTGTACTGCATGCTGTGCAACGGAATGTGAGACAGCATATCGTATAGTATTTTATTATAGTGCAGTGTGCAGCACACTGTAGATTGGTATGAGAGATGCTTTTTTGTATTGTACTGTACAGCATGCTGTACTGTGGAATAAGAGATGCTATACTGTATTGTATTTTGCAGCATGTTGTACTGTGCTTTGGTATGAAAAATGTTACACTGAGAGAGACACTATATTGTATTGTGTATCATGATGTCATTTGGTATGAGAGATGCTATATTGTATTGTATTTTATTGTATTGCATTGTGCAGCACACTGTTCTTTGTTAAGACTATATTGTGTTCTACAGTATGCTGTGTAACAGAATGAGAGACCGCATATTTGTATTGCATTTTATTATAGTGCATTGTGCAGCACACTGTACTTTGGAAGGACTGTATACTGTGTTGTACTGCATGCTGTGCAACGGAATGTGAGACAGCATATTGTATAGTATTTTATTATAGTGCAGTGTGCAGCACACTGTACTTTGGTATGAGAGATGCTATATTGCATTGCATTGTGCAGCACTCTGTACTTTGGTATGAGAGATGCTATATTGTATTGTATTGTACAGCACATTATAATTTGGTATGCGAGATGCCATATTGTATTTTATTTTACAGCATGGTATAATTTGGTATATGGGATTATATATTGTATTGTATTATATTGTATTGTACAGCACACTATAATTTGGTATGAAAGATGATATATTGTATTATATTATATTGTACAGTACACTATGATTTGGTATGAGAGATGATATATTGTATTGTATTATATTGTATTGTACAGCAGACTATAATTTGGTACGAGAGATACCATATTGTATTTTATTGTACAGCATGGTATAATTTGGTATGAGATATGATGTATTATATTATGCTGTATTGTACAGCACATTATAATTTGGTATGAGAGATGCCATATTGTATTTTGTTGTACAACATGCTGTAGTTTTGTATGAGAGATGATGTATGGTATTATATTGTACTGTGCAGCACACTGTACTTTGGTATTGGAGACACTATATTAAGAAAGACATTGTATTTTATTGTATTGTGCTGCACATTGCACTTTGGTATGAGAGATGCCATACTACATAGTATTTTGCAGCATGCTGTACTTTTGTATGAGAGAAGCTATATTGTATGTTATTGTACAGCATGCAATAGTTTTGTATGAGAGATTCTGTACTGTATTGTATTGTACTGAGCAGTACACTATACTTTGGTATGAGGGATGCTATACTGCATAATATTTTAGAGCATGCTGTACTTTTGTATGAGAGATGTATTGTATTGCATTGCATTGCATTGTATTGTAGTGTATTGTACTGTGCATCGATGAGGGGTTGCTAGAGATTCCTAGGGTGAATCTTGAATCCTCTGGCTCTAGAGCATTTTCTTATGCTTCGCCAACCCTTTGGAATTCTCTACCCCGTTGGTTATGGGAGTGCACCTCTATGGAGGAATTTAAGAGAGGAACAAAATCTTTCCTCTGGCATTTGGCCTTTTCAGAAAACTGAATTGTACTTGGAATTTGATTTTTTATTGATGTTGAGATGTTGGATTTAAATGTCTGTTTTAAATTGTTTAATCTGTAAAGCGCTTTGGAATTTGAAAAGTGCTGTATAGATAAAAAAATATTATCATACTGTACTTTGGCATGAGAGATGCTGTATTGCATAGTATATTGGAGGATGATGTACTTTCATATTGACAGATGCTACTGTATATTGTATTGTATTGTACAGCATGCTCTACTTTTTGTATGAGAGATGCTGTATTGTATGTTATTGTATAGCATGCAATAGTTTTGTATGAAATATGCTCTCTTGTATTGTATTGTATTGTACTGTACTGTGCAGTACACTGTACTGTGGTATATGAGATGCTATAATGCATAGTATTTTTAGAACATGCTGTACTTTTGTATGAGAGATGCTATATTGTATTGTATTGTTTTTCATTGCACTACATTGTATTGTATTGTACTGTGCATCACACTGTACTTTGACATAAGAGATGCTGTACTGCATAGTATATTGGAGGATGCTGTACTTTTGTATTGACAGATGCTATATTGTATTTTATTGTACAGCAGTCTGTGCATTGGTATGGGAGGTGCTATATTATACTGTATTGTGTAGAACACTGCATTTTGGTATGAGAGATGATGCCCTGAGAGAGATACTGTATTGTAGTGCCTTGTGCAGCATGATGTAATTTTGATATGATAGATGCTTTTTTGTATTTTACTGTGCAGCACGCTGTGCTGTGGAATAAGAGAAGCTATACTGTATTGTATTTTGCAGCATGCTGTACTGTACTTTGGTATGAGAGATGCTACACTGAGAGAGACACTATATTGTACTGTACAGCATCATGTAAGATAGATGCAATACTGTATTGCATTGTGCAGCACACTGACTTGTGGAATGAGAGACTCTATAATGTACTATATTGTGCAGCATGCTATACTTTGGTATGAGAGATGTTGTATTTAATTGTATTGTGAAGTACGCTGTACCCTGGTATGAGAGATACTATATTTTATTGTATTGTGCAGTACACTGCACTTTTTTAGGAAAGACTGTGTACTGTGTTGTACAGCATGCTGTGCAATGGTATGAGAGGCAGTATATTGTATAGTGTTTTATTATAGTGTATTGTGCAGCACACTGTACTTTGGTATGAGAGATGCTATATTGTATTGTATTATTTATTTATTTATTAGCTTTTGGTAACCGGGTAAGTGCGCTAGGCAACAGACCTGCCTATTTTCAGGCACGACCCGGGAGAGCACAGGACATTGGCTACAATATGCAGAAATGCACAGACATAATTTAGGTGTACAGGAGCAAAACAAGATATACATTGGGTAGCACAGTAATAGTTACATGAGGGTACATTTTAGGCATAGATCATAATAAGGATGTAAAATAAAGCAATTAGGGTAACCATAAGACAGCTGAGGACAGTAAAGACATCAAGGTTCATAGCCACCTAGACAAACGTATTGCATGGGAGAACATTAGTGTAGTACTCAGGGTCAGACCCGACAGCCTGCAGTGGGACAAAGCAAATTAAGAGCATTTGCATTGGCCAGAGGCTAGGAGAAACATGGAAACATAGAATTTGATGGCAGATAAGGACCGCTTGGCCCACCCAGTCTGCCCATTTCCCTACCTACTGGATAAGCTGCAGATCCTAGTTAACCAGCAGCCTACTTCTTCCTACCCCCACTCCCCAGAATTGCCTTATGACTATCCCATGCATGCTTGAATTCCGCCACTGATTTTGACTCCACAACCTCCTCCGGAAGGCCGTTCCATGCATCCACAGCACCCTCTGTGAAAAAATACTTCCTTAAATTACCACTGAGCCACCCCCCCTCTATCTTCAAATTGTGCCCTCTTGTTCTTACATACCTCTTTTTTTGAAAGATGCTACCCTCTTGGACTTTGTTGATTCCCTTGAGGTACTTGAAAGTTTCTATCATGTCCCCCCTCTCCCTCCTTTCCTCGAGGCTATACATATTAAGCTCCTCAAGTCTCTCTTCATATGTCTTCTGGTGCAGACCCTGCACCATTTTAGTTGCCCTCCTCTGGACAGCCTCTATCCTGTCTATGTCTTTGCAGAGATTGGGTCTCCAGAACTGCACACAGTACTCCAGATGGCGTCTCACCAGCTGTCTGTACAGAGGGATAATAACTTACTGTTTTCTACTGGTGATGCCTCTCCCTATGCATCCCAGTATCACCCCAGTCTTTTGAACAGCGAGTTTTTGAATTCTCGATGGGAGGCTGAAGTTTTCACCATAAGGGGGAGTGAGTTCCAGAATTTGGGAGCAAAATGGGCAAATGCCTGTTCACCCATTTTTGTCATGCAAGGTCTAGTGGAGAGCATGGGGACAGAGGAAGACCTGAGGGTACGGGTGTGTGAGGCAGGAGTCAGGAGGTTGGCAAGATAGACAGGGCAGAGAGGTCTAGACAGGGAGTCAATAAAGCAGCCCAGGGAGTAGACTCGAATATCCTTAGGTGACAGCCAATTTAAGCCAGCGTAAAGGAGACAATGATGGGTAAGACGTGGGGCAGTTAAGGTGAATCTACAGATGTTGTTGTAGACAGTGTCCCATTTGTGGAGTGTAGCAGAGTTTGCAGCAAAGAAGGGGCAGCGACATTGGAGCTGGGGTAAGAGAATACCTCCACAGAAAGTCTAGCAGAAGGAGGAGGAGTGGCGACGCGATAAGCCCGCCTAATTTTAGCATTGACGCACGGCACACCATATTGACATGTTGAGACAGGTCAAGTGTGGGATCAAAGTGACCCCAAGGTACTTGAAGGACTCAGTGTTTGAGATGAGGGAGCCATCAAGGCATTGAACCCGGAGCCTGTTCGCAGGGGCAGACAGTTTCTTAGAGGATCCGAATAGCATAGCACAGGTTTTTTCTAGGTTTAGGACTAGGTGGTTGCTAGAGAGCCAGGTCTGAAGGAATTGGAAGCCATTAGTGAGAGTGGAGTTGATGGCAGCAACCGATTTTGACCCAGAGTAGAGAACAAGGTCATCTGCGTACATAAGAGTGCAGCTATGCCAGGACATGGTGGGAATATCATTTAGGAAGAGGAAGAAGAGTAGAGGTCCAAGAGTGGATCCCTGGGGAACTCCACGGGAGATGTTTAGGGGGGAGGAAAGGGCCTTGTGAAATGCTACCGCCTGAGTCCGATTGTCAAGATAGCTATGGAACCAGGAGAGGGCTTGGTCAGATGCTCCAATGGATTGGAGCTTCTTTAGCATGAGAGGATGGTGTACCATGTCAAGGCTTTAGGCAGGTCGAGCAAAGACGTCCCCAGTGAGTAGCCAATGTCCATATTATTTCTGATGTCATTTGTAAGTTGTGTAAGTGCAGAGGCGGTACTGTGACCGGGCCGGAAACCATGTTGGCACGGGGTTTGAAGATTAAACATGTCAAGGTGAGCAGCAAGCTGGCGGTGGACTATTTTTTCAAGCAGCTTACTGAGAGTGGGCAGAAGAGATATAGGGCGGTAGTTGGATATGAGTTTGACATCGCCCTTTTTGTGTATAGGGATTGTTCTGGCAGTTTTCCAGGTGGATGGGACAGTAGACGTACGAATCGAGAGGTTAAAAAGCCAGGTGATAGGTCTGGTCAGCCAAGGTGCATATTGCTTAAGTATGCAAGGATGGATGCCCTCAGGCCCTTTACCCCCGCGTGCCGGAAAGGAGTTAAGTAGCTTGCGAACTTCAAGGTATGTGGTTGGAGCCAGAACGAAAGGGAGGGGTGGGAGGAGCGAGGGAGGAGAAGAGGGACAGTCAGGTTGTGGTCTAGTTAGAGTAGCGACTGGTGTAGAAGAAAAAAGGGCATTGAAGGCGTTGGCAATGGTGTCATGGTTGGTGCAGTGAACACCTTGAATGTTCATGTCAGCTGGATTCTGTTGCTTGTCGTTGCCGAGAACGTCCTTAATTTTGGACCAGTACCTGCGCAGTGCATTGTGCAGCACACTGTACTTTGGAAAGACTGTATACTGTGTTGTGCAGCATGCTGTGCAATAAAATGAGAGACAGTATATTGTATAGTATTTTATTATAGTGCAGTGTGCAGCACACTGTACTTTGGTATGAGAGATGCTATATTGTATTGTATTTTATTATAGTGCATTGTGCAGCACATTGTACTTTGGAAAGACAGTGTACTGTGTTGTAAAGCATGCTGTGCAATGGAATGAGAGACAGTATAATTGTATAGTATTTTATTATAGTGCAGTGTGCAGCACACTGTACTTTGGTATGAGAGATGCTATATTGTATTGTATTGTATTATAGTACATTGTGCAGCACACTGTACTTTGGAAAGACAGTATACTGTGTTGTAAAGCATGCTGTGCAATGGAATGAGAGACAGTATATTGTACAGTATTTTATTATAGTGCATTGTGCAGCACACTGTACTTTGGAAAGACAATATACTGTGTTGTGCAGCATGCTGTGCAATGGTATGAGAGACAGTATATTGTACAGTATCGTATTATAGTGCATTGTGCAGCACACTGTACTTTGGAAAGACAGTATAATTGTTGTAAAGCATTCTGTGCAATGGTATGAGAGACAGTATATTGTATAGTATTTTATTATAGTGCATTGTGTAGAACACTGTACTTTGAAAAGACAGTATACTGTGTTGTAAAGCATTCTGTGCAATGGTATGAGAGACAGTATATTGTATAGTATTTTATTATAGTACATTGTGCAGCACACTGTACTTTCCTATGAGTGATGCTGTATTGTATTGTATTACATTGTGCAGCACACCACTTTAGAAAGACTGTATACTGTGTATACATATACAGTATGCTGTGTAATGGGATGAGATACAGTATATTCTATAGTATTTTATTATAGTGCATTGTGCAGCACACTGTACTTTCCTATGAGTGATGCTGTATTGTATTACATTGTGCAGCACACTTTACTTTGGAAAGACTGTATACTGTGTTGTACAGTATGCTGTGTAACGGGATGAGAGACAGTATATTTGTATTGCATTTTCTTACAGTGCAGTGTGCAGCACACTGTGCTTTCCTATGAAAATGCTATATTGTATTGTATTGTATTTTATTTTAGTGCATTGTGCAGCACACTGTACTTTGGAAAGACTGTATACTGTGTTTTACAGTATGCTGTGTAACGGGATGAGAGACAGTATATTGTATAGTATTTTATTATACTGCATTGTGCAGCACACTGTACTTTCCTATGAGTGATGCTGTATTGTATTGTATTGTATTACATTGTGCAGCACACCACTTTGGAAAGACTATATACTGTGTTGTACAGCATGCTGTGTAACGGGATGAGAGACAGTATATTTGTATTGCATTTTATTATAGTGCAGTACACCGTACTATTGTTTGAGTGATGTGTGTGTAATTTTATTATAGTACATTGTGCATCACACTGTACTTTGGAAAGACTGTGTACTGTGTTGAACAGCATGCTGTGCAATGAAAGAGACAGCATATTGTATAGTATTTTATTAACAGGTATATTACATGCCCTCAAAATTAACCTAGCTGGAGATGTTGAACTTAACACTGGATCCCCAGACCCTAACGTACACATTGGTAATGCAGGCCCATGTTATGGTTTTCCATCAAGGGTGTGAAACTAGTGCATAGTATTGCTTGTAGCCTGTGATTTAAAATGCACAAAGTGGAGACCTGGGTAGACGTGCACTCCCCTGATGTGCTTGCAATCTCCAAGACCTGGCTCAAGCTTGGTATATTAGCCCATGAGGTTGACCACCCAGGTTACAAAACTTTCTGCTCAGAATCAACAAAAAGGGTGGGGCTTTGCCCTCTACACAAAATCAACATTCAGTGTCAAACTAGTTCCCCATAGCACACTGGCTGACTCCACCTGTGAGGCCATATGTGTACAATTATTATAGTGCAGTGTGCAGCACACTATATTTTGGTATGAAAATTATATATTGTATTGTATTGTATTGTATTGTACTGCATTGTGCAGCATGCTGTACTTTGTAAAGACTGTATACTGTGTTGTGCAGCATGCTGTGCAATGGAATGAGAGACAGTATATTGTACAGTATTTTATTATAGTGCAGTGTGCTGCACACTATACTTTGGAATGAAAGATGATATATTGTATTGTATTCTATTATATTGTATTTTACTGTATTGCATTGTGCAGCATGCTGTACTTTGTAAAGACTGTATACTGTGTTGTACAGCATGCTGTGCAACAGAATGAGAGACAACATATTGTATAGTATTTTATTATAGTGCAGTGTGCAGCACACTATACTTTGGTATGAACGATGCTATATTGTATTGTATTGTATTGCATTGTGCAGCACACTGTACTTTGGAAAGATGGTATACTGTGTTGTACAGTATGCTGTGTAATGGGATGAGAGACAGTATATTGTATTGCATTTTTATTATAGTGTGTGGGTGCTTTCAATTGTGCATGGATTTCAGCAACTGCTGAAATCTTGTTGTAGGACAGTTCGAAGGTCAAAAAAGTTGCTGTACTATTGTTCTGACATCACCTAGATAGTACAACAACTTTTTAACTTTGACCTGCCACCTGATTGGCTCAGACTAGGCTCGATGTACAAAATAAAGACAAACATGGTGGCACGATTTAGTGAGCACTGGGCAGCGTAGTCACCGACTTTTAAGTCTGGAGTTGTGACATGACTAGAGCCTTGCATGGCTCCCTTTTGGAAAAACTGTTTATTTTTTCTAATTTTAAAAATAAGTGGTGCGGAGAAGCGAAAGTGAGAAGTGGGATCGAGCATGAGTGGCAGCAGTGGGAACGGGAGTGAGCAGGAGCACTAGCGGGAATGGAGCAGCACCCACAAGTAATAATATAAATAAAATAATGTGAAGCTAAACTAAAACCCATATACTATATAAAACAGTGGATGGGCGACCATCCACAACTAAGGCTGTGATTCCCTCTCGCGATGTTGATGACATCAACGAGACCTCTCGACCTTTGCTCTCGAAGTCTCTGATGTCATCAGCTCCCTTGAGGGAAACACAACCTTGTTGTGGATGGTCGCCCATCCACTATTCTATATATAGTACAGTGTACTGCACACTGTACTTTGGTATGAGAGATGCTATATTGCATTGTATTTTATTGTACTGCATTGTGCAGCACACTGTACTTTGGAAAGATTGTATATTGTACTGCATGCTGTGCAATGGAATGAGAGACAGTATACTATGTTGTACAGCATGCTGTGTAATGGGATGAGAGACAGTATATTGTATTGCATGTTATTATAGTGCAGTGTGCAGCACACTGTACTATTGTATGAGTGATGCTGTATTGTATTGTATTGTATTGCATTGTGCAGCACACTTTACTTTGGAAAGATGGTATACTGTGTTGTACAGCATGCTGTGTAACGGGATGAGAGACAGTATATTGTATTGCATTTTATTATAGTGCACTGTGCAGCACATTGTACTTTCCTATGAGATATACAATTGTATATTGTACTGTGTAGCACACTGCACTTTGGTATGAGCAAGATATGAGAGATGCTATATTACACTGTATTGTGCAACATGCTGTACTTTGGTATGAGAGACACTACATTAAAAGAGACGCTGTATTTTATTGTATTGTGCAGCATACTGTACTTTGGTATGAGAGATGCTATACTGCACAGTATTTTGCAGCATGCTGTACTTTTTTGTATGAGAGATTCTAAAGAAACATAGAATTTGACGGCAGATAAGGACCGCTTGGCCCACCTAGTCTGCCCATTTTCCTACCTAACAGATAAGCTGCAAATCCTAGTTAACCAATAGCTTACTTCCTCCTACCCCGCACTAGGACTGCCTTATGCCTGTCCCATGCATTCTTGAAGTCCCCCACTGTTCTTGACTCCACGACCTCCTCAGAAGAGGCTGTTCCATGCATCCACAACCCTCTCAGTGAAAAAATACTTCTTCACATTACCTCTGAGCCGTTCCCCCTCTATCTTCAAATTGTGCCCCCTTGGTCTTGCACATCTCTTTTTCTGGAAGATGCTACCCTCTTGGACTTTGTTAATTCCCTTGAGGCACTTGAAAGTTTCTATCATGTCCCCTCTCTCCCTCCTTTCCTCTAGGGTATACATATTAAGCTCCTTTAGTCTTTCTTCGTATGTCTTCTGATGCAGACCCTGCACCATTTTGGTTGCCCTCTTCTGGACAGCTTCCACTCTGTCTATGTCTTTGCGGAGATGGGGTCTCCAGAACTGCACACAGTACTCCAGATGGGGTCTCACCAACTGTCTGTACAGAGGGATAACAACTTCCTGTTTTCTACTATTGATGCCTCTTCCTATGCATCCCAGTATCCCCCTAGCCTTCCTTACTGCCTTCTTACATTGCTTGCCCAACTTTAGGTCATCGGATATAATTACCCCCAGGTCCCTTTCTATTTTTACTGTTGTCAGTATCTCACCCCCCCCATTGTGTACACTTCCCCTGGGTTTTTGTTTCCCATGTGCATTACCTTGCACTTCTTTGCATTGAATCTGAGCTGCCGTACATTTGACCATTCCTCCAACCTTGCCAATTCCCTTCTCATCCTTTCCACTCCATCTTGTGTATCAACCCTGTTGCAGATCTTTGTGTCATCTGCAAAGAGACATACCTTTCCTTCCAGTTCCTCTGCAATGTCACTTATAAAGACATTAAAAAGGACCGGTCCCAGTACTGAACCCTGCGGTACCCCACTAGTAACCCTCCTTTTTTCACTGTGTATTCCATTTAATACTACCCTTGCGTCCCTGTTGTCTAGCCAATTTTTATCCAGGCTACCACCTTGGGACCCACTCCAAGGCTGGCTATCTTGTGAATTAATCTTTTGTGTGGGACTGTATCAAATGCCTTGCTAAAATCTAGGTAGGATATGTCCACAGCCCCTCCCTGGTCTACTACTTTGGTCACCCAGTCAAAGAAATCTATTAGATTAGTCTGACATGACCTTCCCATTGTGAATCCATGCTGTCTTGGGTCCTGTGCCTCACTGGCCTCTAGGTACTCAACAATTCTTTCCTTCAGAAATGATTCCATCATTTTCCTACCACTGAGGTCAAACTAACTGGTCCAGTTTCCTGCCTCTGTCCTGCTCCCACTTTTGTGAAGAGGAATCACATCTGTCCTCCTCCAGTCCTCGGGTACCACCCCATCCTCCCATGATTTGTTAAAGAGAAGTCAGCGGTGTCACTAGTTCTACCCTTTGTTCTTTTAGAATTCTTGGTGAATCCCATCAGGCCCCATTGCTTTGTCCACCTTCAATTTTATCAGTTCTTTCAGAACCCTTTCTTCTGTAAATGGACTGGTATCGACCCCCATCTTCGGAGTGTTTCTCTTGTTTGGTTTAGGTAACTCCCCCTCTTCCTTTGTGAATACTGAGCAGAAATATTCGTTCAGTATCCCTGCTTTTTCACTGTCACCCTCTACCCACATTCCCTCCCCTTTATTAAGCTTCAGTTTACCTCCTTTGGTCTTTCTTCGCTCCCTAATGTACCTGTAAAAGGTCTTATCCCCCTTCTTAACAGAATTGGCTATCCTTTCCTCGGTTTGGGCCTTTACTATTCTGACTGCCTTCCCAGCCTCTTTTCTGCTTTAACTGATAAAAGTTCTCTGTCCTGCTCCTTCTGTGTTTCCTTATATTTCCTGAATGCTGTCCTTTTCTCCTTAACCTTCCTGCCACCTCTTTTTGAGAACCATAGCGTTTTTTCTTTCATTGTGTTTTATTGATTTGCTTTACACAAAGACTTATTGCCTCTGTGATAGCTGTTTTGATCACTCCCCATTGTTCCTCCACCCCTCCTTCTTGCCTGTTCGCTAGTGCTTTTCTGAGGCACTCTCTCATTTTCCCAAAGTCGGCCCTCCTAAAGTCCAGTACTCTTGCTTTTGTATGGCTTGATTGTATGGCTGTGTTTATCGTGAACCACACTGTTTGGTGGTCACTTGTTCCCAGATGGCTACCCACTTCTAAATCTGAGATTCTTTCTCCATCCCCATTTGAGAGTACCAGGTCGAAGATTGCTCCCTCCCGAGTGGGTTCCAATACTAGCTGTCTGGGGCATGCCCCCTGTAGAGCATCAAGAATGACCCTGCTCTTGGATGTGCCTGCAGCAAAGGTGCTCCAGTTAACATCTGGCATATTCAGGTTCCCCCATCAACAATATCTCCCCTTTTTCTGCCATTCTAAGAAAGCCTTCTATCATTTCCTTGTCCATTCCCTCCCCCTGAGATGGGGGTCTGTATACAACCCCCATGCGGATTGTGGTGCCATTTCCTGTCTCTAGGGTGACCCAAAGTGCCTCATCTGCTCCCTGTTTACTCTTTAGTTCTGTTGCTTTGATCCCTTCCTTTACATAGAGAGCTACCCCTCCTCCTCTTTTACCCTCCCTGTCCCTCCTGTAGATTGTGTATCCTGGTATGTTGACATCCCAGTCATGGTTCTCTGTGTACCATGTTTCTGTGACTGCCACAATATCCAGGCAACCCTCTTCCATCAAGGCCACTAGTTCAGGGAGCTTGTTACATAGACTACGGCATCGGTACTCATCACCCTCCACTTTTTGATAGCCTTATCCCTTTTAGCCCCATTTCTGTCCTTACTGCCTTTGCCTTTTTTTACATTTAAATCTGTTCTGCTTCCTAATAACTTCTGTACCTTGGTGTTTACCTCACTAGTCACCATGTTTTGTGGGGGGAGGCTCGGATTTCCCAGCTCCTTTTCAGTGCCTCCCCCCTTGGCTAGTTTAAATGCTTGCCAATGAAGCATTTAAACCTCTCGCCTAGGATCCTGGTTCCCCGACAGATGCAGACCATCGCACCAGTATAGGTCTGCATCCCTCCAGGTGGCTCCCCCATCCCCAGTGAAGCCAAAACCCTGAGCTCCACACCAGTTTTTCAACCACTCATTGAATTCCCTGGTGAGAAGTGCCCTAGCATCTCCCTTGCCATAGACAGACAGCACCTCCGAGAAGGTTACTGTATGCACTACCTGTCTAAGGCCCCTTCCCAACTCTGTAAACTCCTCTTGCACTGCTCTGATCCCATTCCTAGCCAGGTCATTTGTCCCTAGGTGGACAATGACATCCAGCTCCCTCCCTCGTGCAGCTCCTCCCACGATCCTGAGGATTCGCTTCCTGTCCCTCCAAGCCATGGCACCAGGAAGGCACCTTATCTCCCTCTCCCCTTCCTCCCCCATTTCTACCCCCCTAATGATTGAGTCCTCCATCAGGAGTTGTTTTCTTCCCCTATGGGGTCCCATGCTACCCTCCTGTGGGTCTCCTTTGTGAAGGTTCCCAGCATCCTCCTTCGTCTCCACTGCAGGTGCCTTCATGAGGAGCCACTATCCACCAGAAGAGCAAATGAATATATTGCATATTATTGTACATTATGCTGTACTTTTGTATGAGAGGATACTAAATGGTATTGCATTGTACTGAGCAGCACACTGTACCTTGATATGAGAGATGCTATACGGCATAGTATTTTGCAGCATGCTGCACTTTGGTATGAGAGTTGCTATATTGAATTGCATTGTGCAGCACTCTGTACTTTTGTATGAGAGATGCTGTATTGTATTTTATTGTACAGCATGGTATAATTTGGTATGAGAGATGATGTATTGTATTATATTGTATTGTACAGCACACTATAATTTGGTAGGAGAGATGATGTATTGTATTATATTGTATTGTACAGCACACTATAATTTGGTAGGAGAGATGATGTATTGTATTATATTGTATTGTACTTCACACTATAATTTCTTGTGAGAGATGATGTATTGCATTATATTGTACTGTGCAGCACATTGTACTTTGGTATTACAGACACTATATTAAGAGAGACACTGTATTTTATTGTATTTTACAGCATGCTGCACTTTGGTAGGAGAGATGTTATATTAAATTGCATTGTGCAACACTCTGTACTTTAGTATGAGAGATGCTATATTGTATTTTATTGTACAGCATGCTGTAGTTTTCTATGAGAGATGCTGTGCTGAATTGCATTGTATTGTATTGTACTGTACTGTGCAACACACTGTAGTTTGGTATGAGAGATGATATACTGCATCTTATTTTGCAGCATACTGTACTTTTGTGTGAGATGCTGTATTGTATTGTATTGTACAACATGCTGCAGTTTTATATGAGAGATGCTGTATTGTATTGTTTTGTAGTGTGTTGTATTGTACAGTGCAACACACTGTACTTTGGTATGAAAGATGCTATACTGCATAATATTTTGGAGTGTGCTGTACTTTTGTATGAGAGATGCTATATTGTATTCTGTTATACAGCACATTGTACTTTTGTATGAGAGATGCAATATTGTATTGCATTGTGCAGCACTCTGTACCTTGATATGAAAGATACTATATTGTATTGGTTTGTGCAGCACGCAGTACTTTGGAATGAGAGATGTTATATTGTATTGTATTGTATTGTACTGTATTGTGTAGCATGCTGTACTTCAGTATGAGAGACCTGATTGTATTGTATTCTGCAGCACACTGTACTGTAAAATGTGAAGCTCTATATTGTGTTGTGTTGTATTTTACTGTATTGCATGCTGTATTGGTATTACATTGTGCAGCACGCTGTACTTTTATATGAGATATGCTATATTGTATTATAATTACTGGTGCAAATTTTTCTCAATGGGGAAAACCGGTTGATATTCCCTGTAATCACCAGTCAGTTGCTACGACTTTCACGCGCATACATCAGTTTGGTGCGTGTGTCAGAGCACACACAATGTCACACATAGGTAGCACGAGTCTCGAGTAACTGTCAAAGTTTACCAACCTGTAAGCAGTTCTTGATTGTAAGCTTCAAGTGAAATACCCAGAGTCAGCACACCTCTTAGAGAAAATGGGAACTCTGTAAAAAAAAAAAAAAAATGGAAAACATAACCAGCCGTTTCACCAACCTTCAAGGTCAACTAAGAGAGAATTTTATCCTAGAACAAGCAAACGCGAACACAAACACAAAGTGCCAAACAGATAGCGACATGCTGCTTTTCTTTAGCTACCTCACTGAAACAAGACAGAGTGTGGATGTAAAGAGTCTACCAATGCAGCAGCTCAATTAATTAATTGCAAACTTCATTTTCTGTGTAAAAAAAATGATGGTACAGAATACGAGCCCAGTTCCATTCGCGGTATAATCGCATCAATTGACAGGTACCTTATAAAAGAGCACTACCCACACTCCATATTCAAAGGCATGCAGACAGATTTTAGTGAAACCAAGCGTACCTTGGCCGCTAAATTAAAGCACCTAAAGAAGATGGGCAAAGGTAACAGGCCACTGAAATCACAGGCGCTAACAGATGAGGACATAAACCAGCTGTACAGTTCTGGTACATTAAACACAACCACTCCCACAGGGCTACTGAACTTCTTATTTTTTAACGTAGGCATATAGTTTGCCTTGAGAACCAAGGAACACTATGACTTGCAATGGGGGGACATAACAAAAGGCAGTGACACTGAAGGTAATCATTTTTTAGAATATTCTGAGCGGTAAACAAAGACCCGAACGGGTGTTAATCCAAGGGACATGAGACCAGTAAAACCACGTCTGTACCAAAACAACACAAACCCTGAGAGAGACACCATCAGGGCATATGACATTTACAAAAAAAACAGGCCTCAACCATGCTTATCAGCAGTCTCCCTTCTATCTTAAACCCAACACAAATGCAGCCCATGGTTCACTTTGGTTCAGGAACATGAACGTGGGCATGAACAAACTCAGGACAATGATGTCTACAATGAAAACTGCTGCAGGCATTATGGACTGTAAGCTAATAACTAACCATTCAACCCGAAAAACCTTGATACAAAGGTTAATAGACTGCGATGTGCCCCCCACCGAGGTGCAACAAATATCTGGCCATTGAAACCTGCAGAGCATTAATAATTACTCAATCCTGTCAGAAGAGAAACAGCGTAAAATATCTACACTCCTGCAGTACCTGCCTGAGAAACAGGAAAACCAGCAGCCCTCAACGTCGATTTGTGTCTTCCCAAAACCAAGTAGTGGTCAAATGACTGCTAAAGAAATCACAAGAAATACTCTTCAAACAATATTTGGCCCAAGCTGTGTGATCAACCAGGGAGTGTCAATAAGTTTTTATCATGCAGCCCCCGATGAAAGTAGCAAGATGAAACGAAGGCGTCCAGTAATCGACTCAGATTCAGACTAGAGGTACATGTTCACTGACATAGTACTATCCATATGTTAATTAGTAGCCTACCAGAGTAAAAAAACAAACCAAAAATCAAAATCTGTAGAATTATAATTGATATCCCTTAGTATCTGTACGAGAATTTTAACACTGTCCCTTACTTCATTTCAGGGACGACCTCTGTAGCCATGGTGACGAACTGTCGTGCAGCAACTGATACTGAGCACACTCGGTTATGAAGTTCCCACGGAGGTCTCAGCTGTCTGATAGTTTTTTTTAGAGTGAAGTAAAATGCCGCATGGACAAATATTCGAAAGAGAGCTCTGTTTTTTTTTGTCCAGCTCGCGTAATATCGATTCAGCATTTATTTTTGTTTTTCTGTAATAATCTTGTTGGTTCTGTCTCAATAGTAGCAACTATATATTTCCATGTGATGCATCACATGAAATGTAAAACAGTTCTTATTTATTGCTGTTGTGTTTGTTATTACTAAGCAGAATAAAAAAATGCCTATTTTCTGAAATGGGATGTATTGTGCAATATGAGTTTGTGTAGTGTGTCAGCAGGCCTTTCATCTATGGTAGGATAAAAATTTGCACCAGCAATTATAAAAAATAAGACAGGGTACTGAATGTTATGAAAATTTAATTGCACCCTCAGTGAGTGATGCATTGATAAACCTTGAGAGCGATGCATCCCTCACCTCGGGGGTGCATTCAATTTTCATAATGTTCAGTACCCTATGCATTATTCTCTATATACAGCACTCTGTACTTTGATATGAAAGATACTATACTGTATTGTATTGTGCAGCATGCAATAGTTTGGTAAGAGGGATGCTATATTGTAGTGTATTGTGCAGCACACTGTACTGTGAAAGGAGAAGCTGTATTGTATTGCACTGTACAGCACATTATACTTGAGTGTGAGAGATGCTATATTGTATGCAGTATTGTGCAGCATGCTGTACTTTGGTGTGAGAGATGCTATATTGTTTGCTGCTGAAAAGAAACTTGAGTTGTACTGTTGCAGGGCGTACTTACACAGCTGCTGTTAGAGTGGAGCTGTTTAATTAGTACCTGCTGTTGCCACTTGATTGTTAGCCCCCAAGTTATCCTGCAGCTACATAATCATCTAGCCTCATCATTCATTTAGCCTGCCATGCCCCCTCCCCCCCCGATTCGTGGTGGCAGCCTAGTCTGTGGGGTTGAGGTTGGTTCATTTCTGTGCTCTCCAAATGCGGTGGCGTTTGCGTGGTGGCAAGAGCAGCAAGTGCAATAAGTGCAGGGGAGTCAATGGGGGTGTGGCAGGCTCCCTAAAATCGCCCATTACTTTACTCGCTTGGCTGCTTGTTGAATATCATTTGGAGTCCAGAGGAGGGCAACTAAAATGGTGCAGGGTCTGCAAGAGAAGCCGTATGAGGAGAGACTAAAGGAGCTTAATATGTATACCCTTGAGGAAAGAAGGGAGAGGGGGGACATGATAGAAACTTTCAAGTACCTCAAGGGAATCAACAAAGTCCAAGAGGGTAGCATCTTTCAGAAAAAGAGACTTGCAAGAACAAGGGGACACAATTTAAAGATAGAAGGAGGGCGGTTCAGGGGCAATGCGAGGAAGTATTATTTCACAGAGAGGGTAGTGGATGCATGGAACAGCCTTCCTGAGGAAGTTGTGGGGTCTAAAACTGTGGGAGAATTCAAGAATGCATGGGACAGACATAAAGCAATTCTTGTGGGGGGCAGGAAGATATAGGCTGTTGGTTAACTAGGATCTGCGGCCTATCCTGTAGGTAGGGAAATGGGCAGACCAGATGGGCCTAGCGGTCCTTATCTGCCATCAAGGTCTATGTTTCTATGTTTCTATGTTTCTATGCCTTACCTGGGATAGCCTTATTTCCACCACGTCATCTGGAAGGCTTCCGGTATGTTTCCTTGAAGGGCTGCACTGTGTGGAGATGTCAATGGAATCTATAACTATTGCTTCAGCTTCTGTGCCGTTTTAATGACTGTGACTGTGCAATTCAGAAGCCTGTGCTGCCTGAATGAGATGCCGCTACATTTTATTTTGCTATTGTAAATGTTTCACTGCTGTATGTGACTGCCTCAGTTCTTGGATACTGTCTAAGCAGTGGGGAGTTTTATTGGTACAGCTGGCTTTGTGAGTGCACCGGAGTAAGTTTTAACTCACCTACATAACTGTTTGCTGCTGAAAAGAAACTTGAGCTGCACTGTTGCAGGGCGTACTTGCACAGCTCCTGTTAGAGTGGAGCTGTTTGATTAGTACCTGTTGTTGCCAGTTGACTGTTAGCCCCCTCAAGTCATCCTGTAGCTAGATAATCATCTAGCCTCGTCATTCATTTAGCCTGCCGTGCCCCCTCTCCCAATTGGTGGTGGCAGCCTAGTCTGTGAGGTTGAGGTTGGTTAATTTCTGTGCTCCCCAAATGCGGCGGCGTTTGCGTGGCGGCAAGAGCAGCAAGTGCAATAAGTGCAGAGGAGTCAATGGGAGTCTGAGGGAGGCTGGGGAGTGGGAGCCAGCACTATTGTTTTGCACTCCAAGTAGGGTTTAGTGTAAGCATGAAATCATACAGAAATGGGGTGTGGAAGGTATATGTATTTGTGGTTGTGTATCCTGGGGGGTGGTATGCTTTGTATTGATAACTGTATTATTTCTGGGGCAGATAATTGTCATATTGATCTGTATCAGCTGCAAAATTTCCAATTTTCTAACTGCTTAATTATTAATAATATTGTTGTTGAATCTTGGCAACTACTGTTAAACAGTCCCAGGTCATTATGACAATGTAGGCAGAAGGGTTATTTTAGCTCTCTGTATTTTGGTAGGTCTTTTTGTTATACTTTAGAGTACATTGTTTCATCTGTTCACTCACTAATATTGTCTGGCGATGTAGAGTTAAATCCGAGGCCCTGTTCCTCAACAACTATTTTTCCTTTACAGGTTTCATCCCCTAATATCTCGTTTAAAGCTTCTCATGGTTTCAAACTGATTCATCTGAATGTCCGCAGCTTAGTTCCAAAGCTAGCTGAAGTTGAACAGTTGATGGCCACCTATCAACCTGATGCTGTGGCATTATCTGAAACGTGGTTGAAATCTGGGGTACCTGATAGTGTTTGTTCTATTGCTGGATATAAGTTTATTGGGGTAGATCATAAAGGTAAAAAAAAAGGTGGTGGAGTTTTGGTTTACTATAGGGATTATTTAAAAATCCACATTTTGAAGTCTAGATATGATCTGGGGTCAGAATCTGGTTGGTTGCTGTTGCAATTTGTATTAGGTAGGAGGACGAAATGTATTGTTGGTTGTTTATATAACCCTCCCTTAAGTGGCTTACAAGGGTTGATGCACATTTTGGATAACTGTGAACCTCATATAAAGCAGTATGATACTGTGATAGATGGAGGTGTGAACTTGAATTGGTTGAACTGTGATAACCTGGTGCTCGAGTCTTTTCTTCTTTCTTATGGTCTGATTCAATGCATAAATGAACCTACTCGCTTAAATCCAATTTCGTTGAACCACTCTCTGTTAGACTGGGTGTTAACAAACATTGCAGGTAAACTTGGCTCTTCAGGTGTTCTAGTGGATTCAATGAGTGATCATATGGCCACCTTTTGTGTCTTGAACTTTCATTATCTTAAGCCTCCCACCCATGTGATTCAAACTAGATCTTTCAAACAGATTAATTATCTGTTGTTGTATTCTTTTCTGGGTTCAATTATTATTATTTGTTTTTTTAGAATGTGTTCCTGATGTTGATGTGCCATTTGATTTTCTCTGTAACCAACTTGTTCCCATCCAGGATTATTTCTTTCCACAGCAGATTATTCGCTGCAGAGGTTCTCCAACTGAATGGTTTAGTTCTGGTATTAAGAAATTGATAAAACAGAGGGATATTGATTGGATTAAGTTTAAATTATCTCCAAGTATTGCAACAATGAATCTTTACCTTAAATCTCGTAGTCTAGTTTCCTTTACTGAAAGAAAATATAAAAAAGATTATTATAGGGAACGATTTGGGGGTAGCTGGACCAATCCTAAGAGGTTTTGGAACAATGTTAATTCTTTACTGTGTCCTAAATCTGATGTTGGTATCCAGAGTATTCAAGTTGATGATTCTGAAATCAGTGATCCATCTGCTAGTGCCAGGTTGTTAAATGGCTAGTTCTCTGACTTATCTAAATTTTGATGATCTTTGTTTTTGCCTGATTCTACTGAACCCCTTTTGGTTGACCCTGCAGCGAATGGTCCTATGTTTCAGTTCAGGGAAGTGACACCTAGCGAGGTTGCTCAGCTTCTACAAACCTTACCTGATAGACGCAGTGATTGTGGTGGGGGGGACTAGATGGTCAATTTATTAAGTTGGCTATCCCCTTTATTTATTTATCCTATTTGTTACATATTTAATTTGTCTTTGACCTCTGTTATTTTTCCTTGTGGATGAAATCAAGGGTTGTTCCCATCCCTAAAAAGAGTAATGCTATTTCCCTGGATGATTATAGACCAATTTCAATTTTGAGTCTGTTCAGTAAATTACTGGAGAAAGTGGTGGCTGAGCAGATTGAAGTCTACTTAGCGACCCATGGTTTGATGTCTGAGCAGCAACACGGTCTTCAGAAGTATCACAGAACGGGGACAGCCTTGGTTGGTTTCATGGATACCGTCTTGCGTGGTTTTGATAGAGGTTGGATGACGGGGGCGGTGTTCATGGACCTAACCAAGGCTTTCGACTTGATAGATCATGACTTAACTTGTACAAAGTTGTATGACCTAGGTTTTTCAGCTACTGTTATTACTTGGTTTCATGATTACTTAAGTAATCGAAGTCAATTTGTACAAGTTGGCCCCATTGCTTCTGATGTTATGCCTATTGTTTGTGGAGTGCCCCAGGGGTCCATTTTGGGACCCCTGTTATTTTAAATTTTTGTTAATCAATTACCAAGAGTTTGCGAGATGGGGAAATCACTGCTATATGCAGATGATTTAATAATATATGCCCAGTCAGACTCGGTGTCTGAACTTCGCTACTCTTTGGAAAGGGATTTTGAGAAGGTCTGTTGCTGGTTAAAAAATAATGCTATGGTGTTGAATGCCACGAAAACCCATGTTAGAGGACTCTCCACAATTGGTGATATCTGATTTTCATGGAAATTTTTTGGAGCAGGTATCTCAGTTTAAGTATCTTGGTATACTTCTGGATCCATGTTTGACTTTTTCCTTACAGGTATCTGTGATGGTGAAAAAAGTTAATCAAAACATAGGGGGGCTGTACAAATTTAAGTCATATTTCTCTCAGGATACTAGGTTGGCAATTGCCACTGGATCTCTTCTCCCTCATGACTAGCATTTATCATAATATTGGGGCAAAAGAACAGCAAGCTCTATATGTTGTTTATAATAATATATGCAGATTTGTTTTGGGTGCTTCTAGTTGAACCCATCATTGTAATCCTTATTCTAATCTCGGTTGGTTCTCCCCTAGTTGTTGTGTAGAATATTCATTGGGTTGTCTGATGTACAAATGTTTTCATTTTGGTTCTACTTTTCCCCTTTCAAATGTAGTTCTTAGGAGAGAATTACTCTCAAGTTTAAGGGCAGCTGATGGTCCACTATATCAAGTCCCCAGGAATCGTTTACAAGACAGTACTAGGGCCTTCTCTCTATAGCAGCACCTGTATATTGGAATACGCTACCAAAATTAATTAGACTTGCTCCCTGTCTTCCAACTTTTAAAGTTAGATTGAAGCAATATTTGTTACAACAATCTGTTTGTAATTGTAATATGTGAAATGTTATTTGAATGTTTGCATAACTGTTTTGTATAGTTCTGTATATTGATGTTTTTTGTCTGGGTCGGGCCTGAAAAGGGACCTGCGGTCCAGTGCCCCTTACCCAGTTAACGAAGAATAAATGAAATGAAAGTTGTATCGTAGTATTGTGTAGCACACTGTACTTTGGTATGAGAGATACTATACTGTATTGTATTGTACTGTGTTGTGCAGCATGCTGTTCTTTGATATGAGAGATGCCATACTGCATAGTATTTTGCAGCATGCTGTACTTTTATATGAGAGATGATATAATTTATTGTATAGCATGCTGTAATTTGGTATGAGAGATTATATGTTGTATTGTATTGTGCAACAAACTGCACTTTAGTTGACTAATGCTACATAGTACAGTATTGTGCAGCACATTGTACTGTGGCATGAGAGATGATGTATTTTACTGCATTGTGCAGTACGCTGTGCTTTGGTATGAGAGGTGCTATATTATATGTTGTTGCGCAGCATGCTATATGTTAGTATTAGTAATGGTATATCATAATGTATTATGCAACACATTGTAGTTTAGTATTAGTGGTGCTATAATGCATTTTATTGCATCCATCACCACAAGCACCCAGTGTTACTTTCCAGAGAAGAACCTGGCAGATGAACTAGTTAGTATGTGATCATATAAAGGTGGGTGATCAGTTTACCCAGCCAGTGCAGGAGTCACATATAAATTAAATGACTAGATTTCTTGCAGAAAGCTGTGGTTTATGTGACAATATGCAACTGACAATGTATCTATGTTGGTAAGTCAATAAGGAAATTCAGAGAGCACATTAATGAACAACTTCTTAGCATTAGATTGAGACAAACTGAGAATGCACTTGCTGCTCACATAGTTGAAAAAGCATTTGTCAATGCCGAATGTTGTCTTGCTGGTGTTGGCATTGGTAGTGCAGGAGTTGGAGGGATGCATAATAGGAATGGCAGTGAAGTTTGGAATTGACGTCAACCCCACCCCCCACCCTGCAGAGACTGACAAGCATTGAGGTGTGCCTTTGGCTCATTGGCCATAACGCTCATGCCATTTCACCTCACCCTACCCTGCAGACTCTGAAAAGTGTCATGTTGTGCCTTGGGGTCATCGGGCCTTTCACTCACCCCATTCCATAAAGAAATATATTGAGATAGGTGCAGTATGGGAGGATGGGGTGAACTTTGGGGCTGAAGGGTCCAAGGCACACCTTGATGCCTGTCACTGGCTGCAGGGTGGGGGTGGTGGTCGAATGGCATGAGTATTACAGCTGACAATCCAAAGGCACACCCCTGACGCCTGTCAGTCTCTACAGGGTGGGACATTATGGTTAGAAACCTGAATGCCCCTGGCGTTTGTTGATATTTGCACTCCAAATTTTCTACATGGGCTTTTTGTGACCCCACCTCATGAAAGCATTTGGGACCTCCACTCATGAACGGTGGCACTGTGATTTTGTTAATCTGTCCTGAACGTTGATTTCCCCACAGCAACCATGCCATTCTGCGCCAGATGTGCGAAAACACATTTCGGGCAGGATGTGAAAAATGACAGCTGTACTGTTCATAAGGAGGTGTGAAGAAATTGCAATGTTGAAAATCTGGAGTGAAATATAAAAAATTCCCGAAGTTATGAGTGTGAGTGGAAACTGCACAATGTACACTTGTAACACAGTCATTTTGTGGAATTTTTTCACCAAATTTTCAACATAGGCATTTTGGGACCTCTGCTCATGAACACTGTCACTGTAATTTTCTTAATCTGTCCCAAACATTGATTTCCCACAGCGACAGCACCATTGTGTGCCAGATGTGCAAAAACATTTTGGGCAGGATGTGAAAAATGGCAGCTATACTGTTCATAAGGAGGTATGAAAAAAAGGCAATGTTGAAAATCTGGAATGAAAATATTAAAAATTCTTGAACTTACGAGTGTGCATAGAAACTGTGCAATGCACCGCTTATAACAGTCATTTTTCAGAATTTTTTCACCAGATTTGCAACATAGGCTTTTTTGGGAGCCCACCTCATGAACAGTGACATTGTTGTTTCATTATTCGGTCCCAAAAGGTGATTCCTTGCAGTGATTGTGAAATCACCTCTTGGGACAGAATAACGACATGACAGTGACTAAGTTCATGAGGTGGGGTCCCAAGAACCCCAAGTGGAAAATTTGGAGCCAAAAGACACAAAAAAGGCCGAGATATCCACCTACGTTGAACCCCCTCATTGCTGCCATTATACAGCTTACCAGCATTTCTTCAGTTTGCAGTCGGTTTGAAGAGTGCAGATGTGTTCCTGCTCCACTGAAGATCACTGCCCTGGGCTCCAGAAGTAAATATGGGGTGAGAGGGTGAAGGGAGGTGGGGTGCGAAGAGGGTGGGTGCGGGTTGGGGGAGGGGTTACAACATACAGCGAGGAACCATTCTGTTTAGTTTTCCTTTAGCATTCTCACAGGATAATGGCACTTAAGAAGCCTACAGCTCTGGCCTCCAGTGCACAGCTCGGGGACGAGGCTGTGGCACTGATGGGAAAGATGACACAGCTCATTGAAAAGGTGCAGAAGAGGGAGGAGGAAGCAGAGAGGAAGTGGAAACAGCCTTCCTAAACTCGGCAGAAGACAATACTGGACCTCGTGCTCACAAACAGGGACAGTGTGATGGGGTAACAGTGGGGGAGCACCTGGGGAACAGTGACCACCAGTCATTCTGGTTTGAAATCACAGAAGGAGCAGAACCAAACCACACAAAAACACATATCCTGGATTTTAGGGGGGCAGACTTTGAGAAAATGGGGAGATACTTGAAAGAGGCATTAAGAGGAATGGGGTGGGAATCAGGGATTGAGGAATAGTGGGCAGTATTTAAAATAGGGATTACAAGAGCAACAGAATTATGCATTAAGCAGGTCAGGAAGGGGAAAAGGAAGAGGAGGCCATTATGGTTTTCCAAGGAGGTAGCGGAGAAAGTGAAAGCCAAAAATATTGCATTCAGGCAGTACAAAAAGACACAAGCAGAAGGGGATAGGGAGAAGTACCAGGGAAGCAAAGGGAGGCAGGGAGGTCAGTAAGGGAAGCCAAAGCTCAGACAGAAGAGCACATTGCAAAATCAGTGGGTAGAGGGAACAAAACCTTTTACAGGTACATAAGTGAAAAAAGAAAGGCAAAGGGAGTGATAGTGAGACTGAAGGGGGAGGATGGGGTCTGCATGGAAGATGACAACAGTAAAGCTGACATATTTAACAGGTATTTCTGCTCAGTCTTTACTGAGGAAGGGAGGGTAAGGGGCCTGAATGGAGTACAAGGGGTTGGAATGAAGCAGAAATGGACACAAGTCCCTTTACACAAGAAAGGGTCTTGAAAGAACTGGATGGAATAAGAGTTGATAAAGCAATGGGGCCAGATGGGGTGCACCCCAGGGTCCTTAAAGAACTAAGAGAGGTGGTGGCTGAACCTCTGGCAATCCTGTTTAGCCAATCACTGGAAACAGGGGAGGTACCCAAAGACTGGAGGACAGCAGATGTAGTCACCTTATACAAAAGTGGGAACAAAGAGGAAGCGGGGAACTACAGACCAGTCAGCCTCACCTCGGTAGTGGGGAAGATCATGGAAGCACTACTGAAGGAGAGATTGGTGGAATATCTGGTTGTCAATGGACTACAGGACTTAAAGCAGCATGGTTTCACCAGGGGGATGGCATGTCAGACCAACTTTGCTGAATTTTTCGAATGGGTGACTAGGGAGGTGGATCGGGGAGGGCAGTGGACGTGGCCTATCTGGACTTCAGCAAGGCCTTTGACACTGTGCCACATAGAAGGCTATTACACAAACTGGGGAATATGGGTATGGGCAGGACAGTAGTGCGGTGGGTAGGTAACTGGCTGGGTGGCAGGACACAGAGGGTGGTGGTAAATGGCTGTCACTCCACAGAGGGGAAGAGTGACCAGTGGGGTACCACAGAGATCAGTGCTGGGGCCGGTCCTGTTCAACATCTTCATCAGTGACATTGCGCAGGACCTAGAAGGCAGATTTTCCCTGTTTGCTGATGACACAAAGCTCTGTAAAAGAGTGGGCACACCACAGGGTGTAGACAGAATGAGAAGGGATCTGCAGAAACTTGAAGAATGGTCAGTGGTTTGGCAGTTGAAATTTAATTCAAAGAAGTGCAAGATAATGCATATGGAGCACAAAAACCTAGGCACAATATATCAGTTGGGGGGTGAGGATATAGCATTCACCAAGCAGGAAAGTGATCTTGGGGTTATCATCACTGATGACCTCAAGGTAGGGGAAATAATGCAACAAGGCAGCAGGTAAAGCAAATAGGATGCTGGGATGCATAGGTAGGGGCATCACCAGCAGGAAAAGGGAGGTCATAATTCCACTATACAAGACACTAGTGAGGCCCCACCTGGAGTACAGTGTACAGTTCTGGAGACCTTATCTACGTAAGGACTTAGACAAGGTTGAGAAGGTTCAGATGAGGGCAACAAAGATGGTGCATGGATTGCATCACAAGTCCTATGAGGACAGGTTGAGGGACTTGAATATGTACTCTCTGGAGAAGAGGAAGGAGAGAGGGGATGTGATAGAGACATACAAGTATCTTGCAGGGAGGAACAGGGTGCAGGAACACAATATTTTTAAGCAAAAAAGATGTTTCAGGACTAGAGGGCATGGGATGAAGTTGAAGGGAGGACAATTCAGAGGAAACGTGAGGAATAATTTCTTCCCATCACGGGTGGTGGACAAGTGGAACACCCTGCCAGAGGAAGTGGTGGGGGCTGAAACAATCACAGGATTTAAGAATGCATGGGATAGACATAAAGGAATTCTGGAGGTCAGGGGTGAGGGGCAACAGACTTCTAGGAAATCATAAAGTGAACTTACAAGCTCAAATGGGCAGACTGGGTGGGCCATTGGCCCTTATCTGCTGACGCTGCCTATGCAACTATGTATGTAAGAGGAAGCAGAGAGGAAGTGGAAACAGCCGTCTGGACCATGGGGCAAAGGGGCATGGAGAAAGCGGCCCAGGGTGGTGGCTTCAGAACCAGAGCCAGTCCTCTGGCCAGAGCCCACACCTGAATCACTGGACCCAGACACAGGAGTGAGTAAGGGTGCAGCAAACCCCACGGATGAGGGTAGTCTGAAAGACTGTCTGGCAGGTCTCTTAGGTGACATGGGTGATAAGGGGCTAGACACAATGAAAAGATTTTGGGAGAGCTGAGAAAAGATACAGGACACAAGGGAGCATGGGGGGATGGGGCAAGGGGTGGGGGAGTGGGAAGAAACTGTATGATGCCCCCCAGATTTCTCACTGGGGATCACATCTCTGGTTCCATTAAGGAAAAGATCTGGGAGGGGGAATATGTGGATATTTCTGGCCTACTTGACAAAAAGAATGCTAAGACATATAAGCGGAAGGAGTTGGTAGGTAAATCGGAAATGGCAGTAGCTCTGGCAGTGGTTGGACACAAGGAGGAGGAGGCTACTTATAAGGGGAAGAACTTGGACACCTGGCTGGCAGGTTTTCTGATATACAGTGCCATTTTGCTTGAGAAGCAACTGGAATTGGCCATTCCGCTGTTTACATACATGGCCATCATCAGGGACGCACACAAGGCACAGAAGGGGTATGGAGTTGGAGTATGATGAGGCTATCTGCCAAAGGATGGCAGCAAGGGGGGATTTGAGGTGGGACTGCATGCACTCACAGCTGTGGGTCAGGACCCTTTCTGGCCAAGCTGGTGCAGTGGGGGAAGGGAGTAAGAAACCTATGGGGAGCCTCGGGGGGAAGTCTTGCTGGACTTATAACAGATTATCTTGCATGTGGAACAACGGCAAATTTAGGTACGTGTGCTCCAAATGTGGGGAACAGCACCCAGTGTCAAAATGCAGGGGGAGCACGGAGTGAGTGGGGTGCCAGAGTAGCCCCGAGCAGTCCTTTCGGGGTGGTCAAGGGGGGGAGGGACACAATGGGTACGGGGACAGGGGGAGCAGGGAAGGAAACAGAGGAGGTTACAATTCCAACTACGGGTGGAATTGATGGGCATGTGGAGGGGGGGCTGAGGTGGGGTTTCCCATTGGCCAAAACCCCTATTAAGGTCGGGGTGGTGGAGGTCTGGACAGCGGGATACCCTGATAAGAAGCAGGGGGCTATGTTGTGGGAGGGTTTCAAAAGGGGTTTTCACCTGGCTTTTTCAAGGAGCCAGAAAAGGGGTGAAGGCCAAGAATTTGGCCTCAGTTAGGGGAAAGGAAGACCTAGTGTGCAGGAAGAGTGGGAAGGAAAAGGACACGGGCAGGGCAGAGGGCACCTTCAAGGACCCTCCTTGCATGGAGTTCTGGGTCTCTCGTCTAGAGATAGTTCCCAAAAAACAATTGGGTGAATGTTGCCTGATTCACCACCTGTCTTAACTGAAAGGGTCATTAGTCAATGACAGCATCCTAAAGGTTAGTGTGGTATCCTATGCCTCACTAGGCATGGCAGTTATCCTAATAAAGGCAGTGCAGGGGGCATGGCTGGCAAAGACGGGTATCGAGTTCGCTTTATGGCTCTTGCCAGTTAGGTCTGAGCACAGAAACATAGAAACATAGAATTTGACGGCTGATAAGGACCACTTGGCCCGCCTAGTCTGCTCATTTCCCTACCTGATGGATAAGCTGCAGATCCTAGATAACCAACAGCCTACTTCCTCCTACCCCCACTAGAATTGCCTTATGTCTGTCCCATGCATTCTTGAATTCCCCCACTGTTTTTGACTCTATAACCTCCTCAGGAAGGCAGTTCCATGCATCCACAACCCTCTCTGTGAAGAAATACTTCCTCACATTACCTCTGAGCTGTCCCCCCATCTTCAAATTGTGCCCCCTTGTTCTTGCACATCTCTGTTTCTGAAAGATGCTACCCTCTTGGACTTTGTTGATTCCCTTGAGGTATTTGAAAGTTTCTATCATGCCCCCCCTCCTTTCCTCGAGGCTATACATCTTACGCTCCTTTAGTCTTTCTTTATATGTCTTCTGGTGCAGACCCTGCACCATTTTGGTTGCCCTCCTCTGGACAGTCTCCACCCTGCCTATGTCTTTGAGGAAATGGGGTCTCCAGAACTGCACACAGTACTCCAGATGTGGTCTTACCAACTGTCTGTACAGAGGGCCAACAACTTCTTGTTTTCTACTGGTGATGCCTCTTCCTATGCATCCCAATATCCCCCCAGCCCTCCTTACTGTCTTCTCACATTGTTGGCCCACCTTTAGGTCATCTGATATGACTACCCCCAGGTCCATTTCCATTTTTGTTGTTGTCAGTATCTCACCCCCTATTGTGTACTCTTCCCCTGGGTTTTTGTTTCCCAGGTGCATTACTTTGCACTTCTTTGCATTGAATCTAAGCTGCCATACATTTGACCATTCCTCCAACCTTGCCAAGTCCCTTTTCATCCTTTCCACCCCACCTTGCATATCAACCCTGTTGAAGGTCTTTGTGTCATCTGCAAAGAGACATACTTTCCCTTCCAGTCCCTCTGCAATGTCACTTATAAAGACATTAAAAAGGACCAGCCCCAGTACTGAACCCTGTGGTACCCCACTAGTAACCCTCTTTTCTTCACTGTGGACTCCATTTACTATTATCCACTGTGTCCTGTTGTCCAGCAAGTGTTTTACCCAGGTTACCACCCTGGGACCCACTCCCAGGCTGGCTAATTTGTTACTTAATCTTTTGTGCGGGACTGTGTCAAATGCCCTGCTAAAGTCTAGATAGGCCATGTCCACAGCCCCTCCCTGGTCTACTGCTTTGGTCATCCAGTCAAAGAAATCAATTAGATTTGTCTGACATGACCTTCCCGCTGAGAATCCATGCTGCCTTGGGTCCTGTGCCCCACTGGCCTCTAGGTACTCAACAATTCTTTCCTTCAGAAGTGATTTCATCATTTTCCCTACCACTGAGGTCAAACTGACAGGTCTGTAGTTTCCTGCCTCTGTCTTGCTCCCACTTTTGTGAAGGGGAATTATATCCATCCTCCTCCAGTCCTCAGGTACCACACCATCCTCCCATGATTTATTAAAAAGGGTAGTCAGTGGTGTTACTAGTTCTTCCTTTAGTTCTTTTAGAATTCTGGGGTGAATCCCATCAGGCCCCATTGCTTTATCCACCTTCAGTTTTAAGAGTTCTTTCAGAACCCTTTCTTCTGTGAAAGGACTAATATCAACCCCCCTATCCAGAGTGCTTCTATTGACTGGATTAGGTATCTCCCCCTGCATTTCCATTGTGAATACTGAGCAGAAGTATTCGTTCAGTATCCCTGCTTTTTCACTGTCTCTCTCTGCCCAACCACCTTCCTCTTTATTCAGCCTCAGTATCCCTGCCTTAGTCTTTCTTTGCTCCCTAATGTACCTATAAAAGATTTTAACCCCTTCTTAACTGAGTTGGCTATCTTTTCCTCGGTTTGGGCCTTTGCTATTCTGACGGCCTTTCCCCGCTTCCTTCTGCTTTAACTGGTACATTTCTCTGTCCTGCTTCTGTGTTTCCTTATACTTCCTGAATGCTATCTTTCCCTCCCTTACCTTCCTCACCACTTCTTTTGAGAACCATAGTGGTTTTTCTTTCATTTTGATTTGTTTATTTGCTTCACACAAAGGCTTGTTGCCTCTGTGATGGCGGTTTTGTTGTTTCCACATTGTTGCTCCACCTCACCTTCTTGTCTGTTTGCTAGTGCTTTCCTGAGGCACTCTCCCATTTTGACAAAATCAGCCCTCCTGAAGTCCAGTACCTTCACTTTTGTGTGGCTTGACTCTACAGCTAAGTTTATCGTGAACCACACTGTTTGGTCGTTGCTTGTTCCCAGATGGCTACCCATGTCAAATCAGAGATCCTTTCTCTGTCCCCATTTGAGAGTACCAGGTGTAAGATTGCTCCTTCCCGAGTAGGTTCCAAAACTAGCTGTCTGAGGCATGCCCCCTGTAGGGCATCAAGAATGGTCCTGCTCTTGGATGTGGCTGCAGCAAAGGTGCTCCAGTTAACATCTGGCATATTCAGGTCCCTGATCGGCAATATCTCCCCTTTCTCTGCCATCCCAAGGATGCCATCTATTATTTCCTTGTCCATTTCCTCCCCCTGAGATG
This sequence comes from Neoceratodus forsteri, assembly GCA_016271365.2. NCBI lineage: Eukaryota > Metazoa > Chordata > Ceratodontiformes > Ceratodontidae > Neoceratodus > Neoceratodus forsteri. The sequence continues at coordinate 1,472,921,775 of CM028132.1, read as the reverse complement.
GGGGTCTGTATACAACCCCTGTGCAGATTGTGGAGCCATTTCCAGTCTCCAGGGTGACCCACAGTGCCTCCTCTCCTCCCTGTTTACCCTTTAGGTCTGTTACTTTGATCCCTTCCCTTATGTAACCCCCCTGCAAATGGGGGTTCCCAAAAGACTTCCAGGAGCTTGCTTGAATGCTCCAAGCCTGAATGGTGTTTGGCGTAAGCCATTTATCAGTGAGTGTTTTTAGAACCTCTGGTACTGTCTCTTTAAGAGCTGTCTGCTTGCAGACATAATTAGTTTGTATGGGGGACTGTGTGTTTCTTTGATTGAGTACCACTCTGCTGCCAATTCACCCCATTTTGCAGTCACTAGGAGTGCAAAGGGAACCTGTCTGAAAGATGTAACTGATTGCCAGAAATCATTTACAGTAATAATAAAATTACAGTTTGTTTAACCTGCTTCTTTGCAGTCAGAACTGTCTGCCTAGTTCCCCATTCTGGTTTTGAACTGCTGAACTGGACCAATCAGTGTGGGTAAACTAGCTCTAAAATGATGCCTTGGACGAATCAGAACTTGGGACTCATAATCTGAGCCAGCCACAAGAGGATTGTATGGGCAGTGACTCTGGGAGATGTAGTTTAGACTTCGTGCCTTTTTGACCAACAGCAGCAGTCTATTGTGAGTGACAGCCAATCCAGTCAAGAACTGGGAGGAACTCAAAGGAAGTGCCCGGTTTTTGTCTGTTGGGAGTTTCAGTTTGAGATCTGAAAGTGAAGGGGAAAGAAACCCTGTGCTCCTTCAGTGCACAGTTTCAGTCAAAAAACGTGTGCAAGGCCCAGAGTTCCGGTCCACAACTTGTGTAACTGCTTGTTAGGACTGAATCTGTCCTGTGAAAAGAATCAAAGGATCTCTGAAGAGTAGAAACCAGGCCTCACCCTGTAGAAGACTGAAGAAATTGTTGAATTACACTCGGTCTGTCAGGAACTGAATCTGCTGTGTGTTCTCCTGGTTATTGTGCAGTAATTGCGATTGGGATACAGATGCAGCCTGCCTGGTATAGTGCTTTCTTTTTTTTACCATATAAATGTGTGAGGAGTCTCTTGGAGATCAAAAGTAGCCCTGCTGACATTGAAGGACCATATCTTCTTTGGAGGTCGTGAGTACTAATTGGGTCGCTTCCTGTTGAATTGCCACATTAAATCCAAATGGAATTACTGTACTGCTGACTGTTTAATTTTCCTTTTCTCTGTGAAGGGGCCCCTACCAGCTGCCACGGTTTGGACTAGCCACTAGGGCCTGGGTACCCAGGACAGTAACTGGTAGGATAGGCCTGTGCACAGAGCCATAGGTAGATAGTAAAGTGATAAGCTAATTAACCTGATTTCCTGTCCTTGTTATATCCCCCAAATAAATCAGAGCTGTTTGTTTCAACAAAGTTATACTGCCTGAGGTATTTGTCTATGTTAAAGTACTGTACTGTGATTGTTGCACTGTATCTTATTTTACAGGATGTCCCGTGCCTGAACCAGCCTTGGGGGTAAGTGTATACTGTGAAGGTAATTCTGCTATATTGTGTGGGCCACTAGTGGGAAGAAAGGGGGTTGCAGTGTCCCAGAGGGCTGTGACCAAGTAAGTTTAACTATTGCAAACCCTGACCTCTGGGTGGAGGCACCCGCCATTGGATCCAGGCCCTCAACCTGTTAGTGGCAAATCAGGCAGGGGTAGCCCCTGGGATAGCGCCATCTAGGGGTTACATTTGGAGGCTCACCGCTGGGATTGTGTGTCCTCTAGTGGCCATATTTACAAACCACTGTTAAGGGAAAATAAATAAATAATAAATAAATGGGTACCCGACAGAAGTGGCTGTGCACCGGCTGGTGGAGTGGTGTACTGGGAGGAGATCACCCTCAAAATGCTATGCTTATCCTGGACATCCCCTGGTATCAATACGGACACTGTGCAGGAGTACTTTCCAAGGTGGAAGGTTTACAAAATCCTGTGGTGGTGGGTCGGCACGCTAATCTGCTCACCCACACTTTCCTGGCCCTAGTAGAGTTTAAGGATCCCATAGATAGCTCCAAGTACCACAGACCATTACCCCAGAGGGAGCCCTCACTGCTTGGAGAGTGATAACTAAGGACAGTAAAGACCCGGGGGGGAATGAGCCCCACCATCTGAAACTTTTGAGGAGAAATTTGCTAAATGGTTGCTGGGAGAAGGGAAAACTGTGGAGGACTTGAAGAAACTATTCTTGCCACCTGGGGGTGTTCCTTCCCCAACACCCTCTCCTGCTCCAGTACCCGTAATGGTGGCTGAACCAATGCAGACTCCTATTTCTGCACCTGCCATTAGTCACGACTCTTACCGAAGGTTGAGGATCTTCTCTGGCACCCTCCCCACCCCCCAAGGGGAGGATGACTGGGAGACCTGGATAGACTATGTTGCCCCTGTGCTAGAATGGCAATGCTCGGCCGAAAGCGAAAGAGGGTTAGTGAGAGCCTCCGAGGTCCCGCCCCTGGCTACCATCCAGCTAACGTGCCAGTAACCCTGAAGCGACTGCACAGCTATCTTGAGGCCTTGGAGAATGTGTATGGGAGCCCAGATTCTGATGAGGACCTATGGTGGAGAGTAAGAAATGCACAACAGTACCAAGGGGAGTTGTTGTCTGTGTATGTCTCTCGGCTGGAAAAATTGTTGCAAGAATGCCTCAGAAAGGGTAGTTTGCCAGCGATTGAACTGGACCGAACCAGACTGGACAGAATCTTAAGTCTGCCCCTTCTCAGAACTGCTGTTGCTTCAGTTACGCCTGGCAAATCGACTGGAATCCCCACCTCCTATGATGAGTTAATGAGAGAAATTCGAGGAGTTGAGAAAAAGGTGACCTCGGGAGGGATCTGCACCAATAGCTGCGGCTATGACCCGAGTGACTGAGGGTGGCCCATCAAGTGAAGTTCAGGGGCAGAGGTTGGCAGTCAATGAGTGCTCTGATAAGGAAAAAGATATGCCACAATGGGGCGAACTGTTGAGAGAGATCCGGGAATTCAAAAATAGTCCCTTTATGAAGGCCACGCCTGCAAGTACGGGCCCCGACCTATATCCCGACTGCTATCTGCTATGGGGTGGGATACCCACCCATGTATCTCCTGCTGATAACAGCTCCGAACTCGATTCCTTGACCATGGAAGTGGAGAAACTGACGAGATGTCTCCAAATGCTTATCACGCCAGAGACAGAGATGGCACCAAGGTTTCCAGTTAGTATTACCCCACCCTGGCTCCCAGTGTGGCACCTCGGCCAGCTCAACTCCAAAAGTATGTTTTGCTATAATTGTGGGAAGGATGGGCACATGAAAAGGGAATGCCAATCCCCAAAAGACACTGACAAAGTTGCATATAGGCTACAAGGAGAGCTTCGAGAACAAATCAGTGGTTAAGAGGTGCACGAAATGATCCCAGTGAGGGCACCAAAATGCTAATTCACGTCCTTTTGTGGCAAGGTCAGTTGCCCAGGCCCCCACTACCGCCTCTCCAGACTGGTCCAGAATAGTGGGTCCTCCATGGAGACCACTGTAAAGGTAAATGGAGTGTCTACAAGAGCTGTATTAGACAGTGGCTCCCAAGTGACAATTATGTTTCAAGATTGGTATCAGAAGCATTTGTCAGACGTACCCTTACAACCATTAGAAGGACTGCATGTATGGGGGTTAAGTGAGAAGGCCTACCCCTATTCTGGGTATATCCGAATTTGTTGTCTTTCCCCACCTCCGTGGCTGAGTGGTCAACAAGTAGAGACCCTAGCTTAGTGTGTCCCCACTGGACTGTATGATGGTGTCCCTTTGTTGATTGGAACAAATGCTCATATGTTCAGAAGGCTGGCACATTTGTGTTATGAAAAACAGGGGTCAAAGACTAGTAGAGCTTTAAGAGTTCCGGCTTTAATTAAGAAGGCCTATGAGGCACAGAGAGATGCTGAAAATATAGAACCAGAGGAACCGGTCGGAATTGTATGGAAGAAGGATCCTGAGTCTCTGATCCTGGCACCAAATGCCCAGTGTACCTTACAGGGAGAGGTCCGTATCAGAAAGGATGTTAAGAATAAAATATTAATGTTGGATGCACCAGGCGATGGAAAATTGCCAGAGGGACTGCTGGTCAAGCCTAGTATTTTGCCCGCTAGAGCCCATGCTTATGCCAGAAGGTAATGGTCCAAGTTCATAATGTGTCTGAAAGAGACATTCGAGTAAATAGAGGTTGCATCCTGGCTATGTGCATTGTGCAGACACTGCAGTGCTACCCAGCAGCAAGAGTTCAAGGAAGAATGACAGAGTAACGCCTGACTTGTTTGATTTCGGCAACTCCCCGCTGCCAGCTGAATGGAAAGTGAGGATCAGTGAGAAGCTTGCCCAGAGAGACCAGGTGTTTTCTTTAAAGGAATGGGACGTAGGATGCGTGCAAGGAGCTGAGCACAATATCCGGCTGCATGACGAAAGACCATTTCGTGAGAGGTCTCGACGCCTGGCACCTGCTGATATAGATGATGTGAGACGGCATCTGCAAGAGATGTTAGCGGCTGGTGTAATACAAGAATCCAGAAGCCCTTATGCTTCCCCCATTGTGGTAGTGAGGAAAAAGAATGGGACAGTAAGGATGTGCGGATTATCGCACCTTAAACCGGCGGACTATCCCTGATCAGTACACAATGCCCCGCATTCAGGATGCTTTGACTGCCTAAACGGGAGCAAGTGGTTCTCTGCGTGGATCTCCGTGAGGGTACTACTAGATCCCGATGGCCCCAGAGGACCGTGGAGAAGACAGCCTTTATCTGTCCGCTTGGCTTCTATGAATTCATGAGGATGCCTCAAGGGATTTCAGGTGCCCCAGCCACTTTTCAACGATTGATGGAGCGTGCAGTGGGGACATGAACTTACTAGAGTGCCTGGTATACCTAGATGATGTTATTGTGTTTGGCAGCTCACTGGAGGAACATGAGAGCAGATTATTTAAGGTATTGGATCGACTGGAGGACTTTGGCCTTAAACTGTCCATTGATAAGTGTCAATTCTTTCAAACATCAGTAAAGTATGTGGGACACATAGTATCCACCGAGGAATAGAGACCGACCAAAGTAAAGTTGAGGCCTTGACCACCTGGCCACAGCCCAAAAATCTAAAAGAACTGCAAAGATTCCTGGGATTCTGTGGTTATTATCGGCGTTTCATCAAGGACTATTCAAGAGTGATCCGCCTTTACTTAACTTCCTCAAGGGTATCCCAACCCACAAAAATACCAAAAGTCAGCGTCCCTCAAGACTGAAAGAGTGTATTTTCATCCGAGTGAAGTATTTGGGGCCCGCTGGACTCCTGATTGTGAGACTGCTTTTCATGAGATCATATATCAACTTACCCATGCTCCAGTGCTGGCCTATGCCGATCCAAGAAAACCTTACGTCCTGCACACTGATGCTAGCTTGCAAGGGTTGGGGGCGTTGTACCAAGAGCACGAGAATGGCCTGAGACCAGTGGCCTTTTGCCAGAAGCCTGACCCCATCCGAAAAGAACTATCCTGTACATAAGTTAGAGTTCCTAGCTTTGAAGTGGGCTATTGTTGACCAATTCCATGAGTACTTGTATGGGGCTAAAATACTAGTAAAAACTGACAATAATCCTTTGACCTATGTGCAGACCTCAGCTAAGTTGGATGCCACTGGCCACAGGTGGCTTTCTGCATTATCTACATATGACTATGCTCTCGAATACCGAGCAGGTCTGAACCACATAGATGCTGATGCTCTCTCCCGGAGGCCTGTTCCCCAGAATGATTGGGTCCGATTGGCAGAACCTGACATTCGGGCACTCTGCCGAAGTTTGACAGGGAGGAACAAATGTCCACGGACGCAGTGGACTGCATGGTGGATTGCTTGGGACCTCTGAGAATTGCATACCTGCTGCTTATTGCCACTTTTCTGCAATAGACATTGGTGCACTGCCTCAGCTGGACAATGACAGTATTCGCGGGCTCAACTCGCGATCCTATGATCAAATCAGCTTTAGAAGCCCTCTATGCAGGAAAAGATGTGTCCAAATTACGCCCACTGATTTGAGAACTGCACTGTTATACAAAGAAGGTCCTAAGTTGAAATGATCAATAAACTGTTATATAGAGAAACAGTAGACAGAGGGGGACAAGTAGACAAACAACAACTGGTGCTGCCCACTGCCTTCGAGACTCAGTATTGAGGTCCTTGCACAACCACATGGGGCACCTTGGTATAGACAGAACACTTGACTTGGTGAGATCCAGATTCTATTGGCCTAAGATGGGGCTGATGTGGAGCAACACATACGAACTTGTAGTCGCTGCTTACAGAGAAAAGCTTTGCCCCAGAGGGCTGCCCCTTGTTAACATAACCACCAGTGCACCCATGGAGCTGGTCTGTATTGATTTTCTGAGTTTGAGTCAGATCAAAGAAATATCAGTAATGTGCTGGTGGTCACTGACCATTTCACGAGATATGCCCAAGCTTTCCCCACCAAAGACCAGAAAGCATCCACTGTAGCCAAAGTACTCTGTAGAAAACTTTTTGTTCACTATGGGGCTCCACAAAGAATCCATTCTGATCAAGGAGAGACTTGAGAGTCGCCTGATCAAAGAGATGCTTTCTCTGTGGGGAGTGAGAAAGTCCAGAACCACTCCTTACCACCCCAGGGGACCCACAGCCTGAACGCTTCAACCGCACTTTGCTAGATATGCTAGGCACCCTGCACCCAAAGGACAAGCCTAGATGGAGCCAACAAATTAGCACCCTGGTACATGCTTATAACTGCACCAAAAGTGATGCCACTGGGTTCTCCCCTACCGCCTGATGTTTGGAAGAAGCTCGACTCACCGTAGATGTGTGTTTTGGGGTCTCTCTGATGGGGTTCAAGCTGACAACTATTTACAGTATGTGCAAAGTTAAAGGCCCAGCTAACTCATGCGTATCAACTGGCTCAAACCATGGCTGCAAAAGAAATCTGGCCAACAAAGAAAGGTATGATAAAAGGTGAAAGCACAGGAACTCCAGGAGGGAGATCGGGTATTGCTAAGAAATCTGGGACTGCATGGCAAACACAAGATTGCTGACAGATGGCACCATCTCCCTCACATTGTAGTGGGCAAACTAGATGATCTGCCAGTGTACAAAGTAAGGCCTGAGAACAATTCAAAGATGTAAAACAATGCATAGAAATCATTTACTACCCATTGGACAAATCCTGATTGAGTCTGAGCCCCAGAAGATGCCCCTCTGGACCAGTGACTAGAGCTGCTGCTAAGAAAAGATCAAGGAAGTCTGCACCTACAGAAGCAGAGTTAAAGTGTTCCCTGCACAAGTCCCAGTTGAGCATGACTGTCAGTCCATATCAGAAGAAAGTGAGAGTGACTTTGAATACTATCCTTCTTACGAACTGAGTCAATTGTTCTGGGCAATCCCTAGTCAATACTGGAGACAAAGCTGGGCCTTCTGACTGTCTATGCCCCCAGCTTCATCCCTGGAGCCAATGCTCCCAGAAAGTGAAGTGCAAAGCATCAGATCAGATGAAATGGAATCATTGTGCATGGTTGAACTGTTTGAGCTTTAGGAGGAAAATGATAGATTGGGGCAGACTGGTGACACACCCAACAAGAAGAGTATTTTGAGTGCCCTGACAGTCCACTGCCAGTGTCTGAAAGCTCTCCATGCGAGCCAAATGTTGTGGACTCAGAAACTGTAACTCCTGGAGCTGAAAGTGCCCCAAGTTCTAGCCTCTCTACCCCCATGGAGACTCCCCTGACAAGTGAGAACAATGCTGAAAATGAGGCTCAGAGTGCAGAGACTGTAACAGCTCCCCTAGAAAGACTGGTCGAGCTGTAAAGCCTGTGGTGCACCTCAGTTATGATTCCCTGGCGCCAGTGGACCTGCCTCTCAATGTTGTCCATAAAGGAGTGTATGTGTCCCCGAGCTCATTGCCCAAACTGAGCGTTAGTGCTAACTCCAAGTTACTTGTGTTGCCCTCTATATGGTGCCCTTGCCCTGTCCAGCCCCAAGGTAACTGATAGGAAGGGTCCCTCTCTTCAGGTTTCATGTACAAGAGGTAATAACTTGAGTTATGGTACAATGTGTGTTATACTGTGTAAAGAGGACGTACTGCAATGTTTCAGAAATGGTTCTTGGTAAAATGATGTATTGACTGATGATTACATGTGTGAGCCTAATGCAAATGTATATGGTTGCAGTTGAAACTTATGGGTACTTGCTTGACGCGGACGCAAGCTTTTCCCAGGCAGGAAGGTGTAACCCCCTGCAAATGGGGGTTCCCAAAAGACTTCAGGAGCTTGCTTGAATGCTCCAAGCCTGAATGGTGTTTGGCGCTTAAGCCATTTATCAGTGAGTGTTTTAGAACCTCTGGTACTGTCTTTTAAGAGCTGTCTGCTTGCAGACATAATTAGTTTGTATGGGGGACTGTGTGTTTTTTGATTGAGTACCACTCAAGCTGCTGCCAATTCACCCCATTTTGCAGTCACTAGGAGTGCAAAGGGAACCTGTCTGAAAGATGTAACTGATTGCCAGAAATCATTTACAGTAATAATAAAATTACAGTTTGTTTAACCTGCTTTCTTTGCAGTCAGAACTGTCTGCCTAGTTCCCCATTCTGGTTTTGAACTGCTGAACTGGACCAATCAGTGTGGGTAAACTAGCTCTAAAATGATGCCTTGGACGAATCAGAACTTGGGACTCATAATCTGAGCCAGCCACAAGAGGATTGTATGGGCAGTGACTCTGGGAGATGTAGTTTAGACTTCGTGCCTTTTTGGACCAACAGCAGCAGTCTATTGTGAGTGACAGCCAATCCAGTCAAGAACTGGGAGGAACTCAAAGGAAGTGCCCGTTTTTGTCTGTTGGGAGTTTCAGTTTGAGATCTGAAAGTGAAGGGAAAGAAACCCTGTGCTCCTTCAGTGCACAGTTTCAGTCAAAAACGTAAAGGCCCAGAGTTCGGTCTACAACTTGTGTAACTGCTTGTTAGGACTGAATCCGTCCTGTGAAAAGAATCAAAGGATCTCTGAAGAGTAGAAACCAGGCTCACCCTGTAGAAGACTGAAGAAATTGTTGAATTACACTCGGTCTGTCAGGAACTGAATCTGCTGTGTGTTCTCCTGGTTATTGTGCAGTAATTGCGATTGGGATACAGATGCAGCCTGCCTGGTATAGTGCTTTCTTTTTACCATATAAATGTGTGAGGAGTCTCTTGGAGATCAAAAGTAGCCCTGCTGACATTGAAGGACCATATCTTCTTTGGAGGTCGTGGAGTACTAATTGGGTCGCTCCTGTTGAATTGCCACATTAAATCCAAATGGAATTACTGTACTGCTGACTGTTTAATTTTCCTTTCTCTGTGTGAAAGGGCCCCTACCAGCTGCCACGGTTTGGACTAGCCACTAGGGCCTGGGTACCCAGGGACAGTAACTGGTAGGGATAGGCCTGTGCACAGAGCCATAGGTAGATAGTAAAGTGATAAGCTAATTAACCTGATTTCCCCTGTCCTTGTTATATCCTCAAATAAATCAGAGCTGTTTGTTTCAACAAAGTTATACTGCCTGAGGTATTTGTCTATGTTAAAGTACTGTACTGTGATTGTTGCACTGTATCTTATTTTACAGGATGTCCCGGTGCCTGAACCAGCCTTGGGGTAAGTGTATACTGTGAAGGTAATTCTGCTATATTGTGTGGGCCACTAGTGGGAAGAAAGGGGTTGCAGTGTCCCAGAGGGCTGTGACCAAGTAAGTTTAACTATTGCAAACCCTGACCTCTGGGTGAGGCACCCGCCATTGGATCCAGGCCCCTCAACCTGTTAGTGGCAAATCAGGCAGGGGTAGTAGCCCCTGGGATAGCGCCATCTAGGGGTTACACTTACATAGACAGCTACTCCTCCTCCTCTTCTTCCCTCCCTGTCCCTCCTGTAGATTGTGTACCCTGGTATGTTGACATCCCAGTCATGGTTTTCTGTGTACCATATTTCTGTGACTGCCACGATATCCAGGCATCCCTCTTCCATCAAGGTCACCATTTCGGGAAGCATTTTACCTAGACTACAGGCATCGGTACTCATTACCCTCCATTTTTTTATGGCTTTATTTCTTTTTGCCCCATACCTGTCCTTACTGCCTTTGTCTTTTTCTCCATTTACCCCTGCCCTTCTCCCTATCAACTGCTCTATCTTGGTGTTTACCTCACTAATTACCCTGATTTTTGAGGGGGGGCTAGGATTTCCCTTCTCCTTTTCAGTGCCTCTCCCCTTGGCTAGTTTAAATGCTTGCCAATGAAGCATTTAAACTTATCACCTAGGATCCTGGTTCCCCTCCTAGATAGATGCAGACCATCGCGCCTGTATAGGCCTGCATCCCTCCAGGTGGAGTTCTAGTCTCCAATGAAGCCAAATCCCTGAGCTCGGCACCAGTTTTTCAACCAGTTATTGAATCTCATGGTGCGGAGTACCCTAGCCTCATCCATGCCATAGACAGGTAGCACTTCCGAGAAAGTTACCATGTGTGCTACTTGTCTAAGGCCCCTCCCCAACTCCACAAACTCCTGTTGCACTGCTCTGATCCCATTCTCAGCCACGTCATTCTTCCCTATGTGGATAATGACATCCAGCTCCCTCTCCCTTGCAGCTGCTCCCACGATCCTGAGGATTCATTTTCTGTCCCTCCAAGCCATGATGCTGGGCAGGCACCTTGCCTCCCTTTCCCCTCCCTCCCCCAGTTCTACCCCTCTAACAATTGAGTCCCCCACCTGGTACTGGAACCTATTGGGATTCCAGTTCAACAGAGTTTTCTACTGTGACAAAGCCATGCCAGTGGAGTGTTCGGTGGCCAGCTCCACCTTTGAAGCTTTCAGCACGTGGATACAATGGGTATTCAGGCACAGGTATAGCCATAGGTGGGTGGTACATCACCTAGATGATTTCTTACTGATCAGGGAGAGTAGGGGGGAAGGTGGAGCAGATTCTAGAGGATTTCAAGGATATGTGCCTGCCAATTGGCATCCCTCTAACGAAAGGAAAGATGGAAGGCCCTGCAAGGTTTTTTGAGTTTTGGGGAATTGAGGTTGGTACGGTCCAGGAATGCTTTTGGCTGCTTGAGGGCAAGGTCCAAAAGCTCAGGGGATTATTGGGGCAGGTAATGGGTAGGAGACGGGTGCCACTGGTATTAGTGCAGCAACTGCTGGGGCACCTTAACTTTGCCTGCAAGGCCATAAGCCCTGGATGGGTATTCACAAGGTGGTTGGGTAGGGCCATGGGGAAGGCAAAGCTGCCACATCACTGGGTAGATATTTCCAAGGGGACGAAAAAACCCTCGCTATGCACCCCAGCATTTTGTTCACTTTTGCAGCCGCTCTCCTGCACTGGGCAGTGTTGTTCATGGTCCCTGTTATCATTACCCCTATGTCATTCTCCTCCTTAGTGATCCCCAGCTTAACCCCTCCCAGTCAGTATTCTGTCCTTGGGTTCTTCACCCCAAAGTGCATAACCTTACACTTCTTTGCATTGAACCCCAGCTGCCACCTATCTGACCACTCCTCTAACTTGCTTAGGTCCCACTGCAGCTGCTTCCATCCCTCCTCTCCATCCACCACTGCTCGGATTTTGGTGTCGACAGCCAACAGACTTATCTTGCTCACCACCCTGTGTGCAATGTCTGATATGAAGAGCCCAAACAATACTGGCCCCAGCACAGAGCCCTGTAGCACCCCACTCATCACCAGCCTTGGAGCTGAGAGCTCCCCTCTCACCACCACCCGTTGCAGCCTCCCACTCAGCCAGCTTGTAATCCAGTTCATCAGTTTTGCCCCTACCTCTACACCAGTTAGCTTCCCCCCAAGCTGCCCATGAAGCACTCAATTGAAGGCCTTGCTGAAGTCCAAGTAAAGAACATCCACCGCATGACCCCTATCCAGCTCACCTGTTACCCAGTCATAATATTGTATCAGGTTGGTTTGACAAGATTTCCCTGAAACGAACCCATGCTGCCTCACATCCTGGAGGCCATTGTCCTCCAGGTATGACACCAGTCTTTCCTTTAGTATCATTTCCATGAGCTTGCACACTATGGAGGTGAGACTTACCGGATGACAATTACCCGGTTCATCCCTTGGTCCACTCTTGTGTAATGGTACTACATGTGCCATCCTCCAGTCCAGTGGTACTCAACCTGACTCTAATGAGGTTCTGACTGCCTTTCCTGTCTTCAGTTGGGTAGGTTCCAGATGTTGGCCCCCAGGCAGAAGTGGTGAAAACACCAGTGCCGGAACATCTGTGGAAGATTTGATGGCAACAGCCCGAATGTTGTACCTGAACTTATGGTCGGCGAACTCTCTGAAGGCTTACGAAGGTGCATGGGAAGCCTTCCAGGAGTTTTGGTGGCAGCAGGGCATGGTGGTAAGTCTGCCCACCACAGAGGAGCAGGTAATGTGGTACCTGGTAGACCGGTGGGAGAGGGGGATGACTTATTCAACCATGGGGGTACAGCTTGCAGATATAGATTGGGCCTGTGGGTCTAGAGGTTGGCTGGAGCCCAACAAAACCAAGAGGGTAAGGTGCATGCTCCTGGGTTGGCAAAAAGGGCAGGGTCCACAGGGGGGCATCAGAAGGCCCATCATGACTGACCTCCTGGTGGAGCTGCTAACGGCCCTAGGATCAATTTGCATTTCAGCTAATGAGGCCTGCCTGTTTTGGGTGTTGTTTACTCTGATGCTGAAAGGGGCTTTCAGGGTGGGGGAGGGAGTAGCCAAGAATAAAGGGGATGCAAATGGGGAGCTGCAAGACAGGGTCGTCATTATCAATGAGAGCAGTGTAGTTATTCTGCTGCAGTGGTTGAAGACCGACTAATTGGGGAAGGGGGCTGAGGTGAGGATCAGACGTGAACTGGAGGGAAGACTTCTGCAGTGTGGTCCATGGAGCATTACAGGTGCATCTGGCTGACTAGCATGGGAACTTGGTTCCACCATGGCAATGGGGGAGTGGTCATGGGCTGTCAGGTGGGGGAAGTCCTGAAAAGTCCCCGATATTTCTGTAAAGGGACCCTGCAGAGTTTGCCCCTCACTCTTTCCAGATAGGGGCGGTGACTAGCATGGCCACGGGGGGGTTGGTCGGAAGAGGAGATAAAGAACCTGGGCAGATGGAACTCTGCCTGCTTCAAACGTTATATCAGAACCTAAATGACTGCTTTTCTTGTTTTCCTTATCTTGACAGATGGCCACAGGAAGCAGAAAATGTGGATTGTGGGACACTCTTTTGTATATTGGGTGATAAGATACGCCTTGGCCACCTCTGGAAGGAGGCAACTGAGACAGGGATTTGACTCTGCACAAGTCCATTGGAAAGGGGTCTGGGGCATGTATGGGGCCCAACTGCTCCCGCTGATGGAGGAACTGAAGCTAACCTGGGGAAGGCTTGACCTGCTGGTCATACACCTTGGGGGGCACAATTTGGGGGAGATGCCTTGGGGAGTCCTGTTTCAGGCAATTAAAGCAGACATGGAGATAATCAAGGGATGGTGGCCATGGTTGGAAATAGTATGGTTGGAGATTATAACCTGATGGGTGTGGTGGCACGCTAAGAGTATCAGGGCAGTGGAAAAAATGAGAAAAAGGCTAAATAGGAAGGTGGCCGGGCTCCTGGCAGAGATGGGGGGGGACCTATATTCCACATAAATATATAACCTTTGATAGACTGGGGGTATACAGGAGTGACGGGGTGCACCTGTCGGAAGTGGGCCTGGCATTTTTTGTGATGTCTTTGGGGGAGCTGGTGGATAAATGGATAAAAAGTGGTTGAAGGTACCCTGCAAGGGGGGAAGCCCACCGTCCAATGCAAGCTGGAGGTGGAGCTGGTGGAGAGGAAGAAAATTTAATAAGGGGGAGGGCCTACAGGGAGAAAGGGGAGGCAGTTGGGGGGCGGGGGGTAGGCAACACGGGCTGGGGTCATTAGCACCTGGACCTAATTAGAAAGGGGGAGGAGGTCATAGAAGTACAAGAGGTCAGGTCTCTGCATCTGGGCCTAGGAATTAGGAAAGCCATAGGTAGCTTTGGTTGGTGATGCTTGTGGGGGGTCGGATTACGCATCCAGATCCCGAGAGGGAAAGAAGACAAAAGACTGAATTTTGGGAGTTGATGGACAATAAAATGTCAAGGCTGTTTTCATGATGAATAACTGAATGGTTGGAATGTTGTAAATATATGAAGTGGTGTAAATAAATCTATTTGCCATTCATGCATCCAAACAATGTCTGGACAATGAGTCATTTCAGAAGGGGTGGTCAAAAGACAAGTACGGTTGCCGTTAAAAGGCAACCAGAATTGTCTGATGGCATTCCTGAAGAAATGTGTACAAAGCTAGGGGGGTTAGAAGAGGAGGGGCGGAGCTAGGTGAGGTCATACAAACAGAGATGAAAAAAGAATAAGTGCCTCAGCTGGGACTTGAACCCAGACTGCCTGGAATACTGTTCCAATTGAGCTAACCAGCTGCGCCACTGAGACAACTGGAACCTGGGCCGTCCCCAAGCACATTACTCTTTCTTAAATGCATAACCCAATGGCAACACAAATATTTACTTGTATCAATTACACAGGAGTGTGGTGTGCATATTTTATGGAACACATATAAACAGAGATGAGAAAGAATAAGTGCTGCAGCTGGGATTTGAACCCAGGCCGCTCGGAATACCATTTTGATTGCACTAACCAGCTGCACCACTGCGACAACTGGAACCTGGGTCATCCCTGAGCACATTACTCTTTCCTAAATGCACAACCCAATAGCAATAAAAAATATTTACTTGTAACAATCACACAGGAGTATGATGTGTGTATCGCAGCCTTTTATGGATTATTTGGGCATCCCGAGGCCTAAGTGAAGGGTCAAATTCCAATCTGCAACCCAGGAAGAACTCCATAAAATGGTGCAAATGCTTCTACCATGTAGCTAACTTTGGGCAGTCCCACAATATGTGGAGCAGTGTACCCCTTTCTGTGTTGCACCATCAGCATCTTGGGTGTTGCAGAAGCTTCATGTTGTACAAAGAGGCTGGAGTATGGTACCACAATAGTAAAGTCTTCAATTGCATCAGCCTGCCTAGCAGATGCCATAACTGTTAGCCCAGATAGTCTTCCATTCAAGTGCCTCTAATGGGTATCCCAGCCTGAGTTCCCACCTTCATTCTAATTTGCTTGTGTCTGGCGCCCTAACATCCTGCAGAATCTTATAAATGATGCCAAGTTTGGGAGGCATGTCCTCTCCCAAAGACCTTATCCCATAATTCTGTAGGCAACAATTGAGGGTGCCCACCCAATTTAGAACAGAGCAAGTGACGCAGTTCTAAACACTTCCAATGATCATACATAGGGAGGGAATATTGATGTTGGAGCTCCCCAAATGACTAAAGGTGCCCTTGTGGAGACAAAAACAAATCACCAAGACTCCTGATACCCGTTTTAGCCCATAGCGGTCAGAAAAAGGAGGAACCCCCATTACCAAATGAGTATTATGCCATAGAGGCCACAGGTGCAGAGGCAACTCCCATCCAGCACCTAAATATCTCTTGGATAACCTTAAGACATGGGATACATACTCTTGTGGGGGTAATTGTTTAGGGGAAGCAGTTTTCACCCAAAGAACCTGTTCCAGGGGACCAGCATTTTCCCAATCTTTCTCTAATTCCAACCAATGATTTGAAGAGGAGGCCCACTGTTCCGAATGCAACCATAACCAAATCTGGCATAGCCCTGACCCAATATAGTACCCCTGGAGCCAGGAGGAGGCAAATCTCCCTTTTTTATATGGGGATATTATATGGGATACAGATATCCTCGGTTTTCCACCCTCCCAATAAAAGGAGAATGTGACGGTATTGAATTGATGCCACCAAGTATCGGGGACTCTTAGAGGGAGGTATCTTATAACATAAAATTTTGGGTAGGAATAACATAGAAACATAGAATTTGATGGCAGATAAGGACCGCTTGGCCCACCCAGTCTGCCCATTTCACTACCTAATGGATAAGCTGCGGATCCTAGTTAATCAGCAGCCTACTTCTTTCTACAGCCACCCTCTAGAATTGCCTTATGACTGTCCCAGGCATGCTTGAATTCAACCACTGTTTTTGACTCCACAACCTCCTCCGGAAGGTCGTTCCATGCATCCACAACCCTCTCTGTGAAAAAATACTTCCTTACATTACCTCTGAGCCGTCCCCCCTCTATCTTCAAATTGTGCCCCCTTGTTCTTGCTCACCTCCTTTTTTGAAAGATGCTACCCTCTTGGACTTCGTTGATACTTTTGAGGTACTCAAAAGTTTCTATCATGTCCCCTCTCTCCCTCCTTTCCTCGAGGCTATACATATTAAGCTCCTTTAGTCTCTCTTCATGTGTCTTCTGGTGCAGAGCTTGCACCATTTTAGTTGCCCTCCTCTGGACAGCTTTCATCTTGTCTGTGCCCTTGCGGAGATTGGGTCTCCAGAACTGCACACAGTACTCCAGATGGTGTCTCACCAGCTGTCTGTACAGAGGGATAACAACTTCCTGTTTTCCACTTGTGATGCCTCTTCCTATGCATCCCAGTATCCCCCCAGCCCTCCTTACTGCCCTCTCACATTGCTTGTCCACCTTTAAGTCATCTGATATGACTACCCCCTGGTCCCTTTCCATTTTTGTTGTTGTTAGTATCTCACCCCCCATTGTGTACTCTTCCCCTGGGTTTTTGTTTCCCATGTGTGTAACCCCCCTGCAAATGGGGGTTCCCAAAAGACTTCCAGGAGCTTGCTTGAATGCTCCAAGCCTGAATGGTGTTTGGCGTTTAAGCCATTTATCAGTGAGTGTTTTTAGAGCCTCTGGTACTGTCTCTTTAAGAGCTGTCTGCTTGCAGACATAATTAGTTTGTATGGGGGGACTGTGTGCTTCTCTGCTTGAGTACCACTCGAGCTGCTGCCAATTCACTCCATTTTGCAGTCACTAGGAGTGCAAAGGAACCTATCTGAAAGATGTAACTGTTTGCCAGAAATCATTTAGAGTAATAATGAAATTACAGTTTGTCTAACCTGCTTTCTTTGCAGTCAGAACTGTGTTTGCCTAGTTCCCCATTCTAGTTTTGAACTGCTGAACTGGACCAATCAGTGTGGGTTAAGGTAGCTCTAAAAGGGTGCCTTGGACGAATCAGAACTTGGACTCATAATCTGAGCCAGCCACAAGAGGATTGTATGGGCAGTGACTCTGGGAGATGTAGTTTAGACTTTGGCACCTTTTTGGACCAACAGGGGCAGTCTATTGTGAGTGACAGCCAATCCAGCCAAGAACTGGCAGGAACTCAAAGGAAGTGCCCGGTTTTGTCTGCTGGAGTTTCAGTTGAGCTCTGGCAGTGAAGAGGGAAGGAGCCTTGTGCTTTTTCGGTGTGCAGTTTTAGTCGGGAAACGTGTGTAAGGCCCAGAGTTCCGGTCTGCAGCTTGTGTAACTGCTTGTTAGGACTGAATCCGTCCTGTGAAGAGAATCAAAGGATATCTGAAGAGTAGAAACCAGGCTCACCCTGTAGAAGACTGGAGAAATTGCTGAATTGCACTCGGTCTGTCAGGAACTGAATCTGCTGTGTGTTCTCCGGGTATTGTGCAGTATTGCGATCGGATAGAGAAGCAACCTGCCTGGTATAGTACTTTCTTTTACCATATAAATGTGTGAGGAGGCTTGTGTAGCTCAAGTGAATCCTGCTGCCATTAAAGGACTTTTTGCCTGTGACTGTTTACCATATAAATGTGTGAGGAGGCTTGTGTAGCTCGGAGTGAATCCTGCTGCCATTAAAGGACTTTTGCCTGTTACTGTTCACCATATAAATGTGTAGGAGGCTTGTGTAGCTCAAGTGAATCCTGCTGCCATTAAAAGACTTTTGCCTGTTGCAGTTTGCCATATAAATGTGTGAGGTCTCGTGGAGCTCAAGAGTAGCCCTGCTGACATTGAAGGACCCTATCTTGTTTGGAGGTCGTGAGTACTAATTCAGGGTCGCTCCCTGTTGAATTGCCACATTGAATCCAAATGGAATTACTGTACTGCTGACTGTTCAACTAATTTTTCTTTTCTCTGTGGAAAGGGCCCCTACCAGCTGCCACGGTTTGGACTAGCCACTGGGGCTTGGGTACCCAGGGACAGTAACTGGTAGGGATAGGCCTGTGCACAGAGCCATAGGTAGATGAGTAAAGTGATAAGCTAATTAACCTGATTCCCCCCTGTCCTTGTTATATCCCCCTAAATAAATCAGAGCTGCTTGTTTCAGCAAAGTTATACTGCCTGAGGTATTTGTCTATGTTAAAGTATTGTACTGTGATTGTTGCACTGTATCTTATTTTACAGGAGGTCCCAGTGCCTGAACCAGTCCTGTGGGTAAGTGTATACTGTGAAGGTAATTCTGATATATTGTGTGGGCCACTAGTGGGAAGAAAGGGGGGTTGCAGTGTCCCAGAGGGCTGTGACCAAGTTAGTTTAACTATTGCAAACCCTGACCTCTGGGTGGAGGCACCCGCCATCGGATCCAGGCCCCTCAACCTGTTAGTGGCAAATCAGGCAGGGGTAGTAGCCCCTGGGATAGCGCCATCTATGGGTTACATGTGCATTATCTTGCACTTCTTAGCATTAAATCTAAGCTGCCGTACATTTGACCATTCCCCTAACCTTGCCAAGTCCCTTCTCATCCTTTCCACCCCACCTTGTGCATCAACTCTGTTGCAGATCTTTGTGTCATCTGCAAAGAGACATACTTTTCCTTCCAGTCCCTCTGCAATGTCGCTTATAAAGACATTGAAGAGGACCGGTCCTAATACTGAACCCTGCGGCACCCCACTAGTAACCCCCCTTTCTTCATAGTGGACTCCATTTACTATTACCCTCTGTGTCCTATTCTCCAGCCAATTCTTTACCCAGGCTATCATCTTGGGACCCACTCCCAGGCTGGCTAACCTGTACATTAATCTTTTGTGTGGGACTGAGTCAAATACCTTGCTAAAGTCTAGGTAGGCCATGTCCACAGCCCGTCCCTGATCTACTACTTTGGTCACCCAGTCAGAGAAATCTATTAGATTCGTCTGGCATGACCTTCCTGCTGTGAACCCATGCTGCCTTGGGTCCTGTGCCCCTCTGGCCTCTAGGTACTCGACAATTCTTTCCTTCAGAAGTGATTCCATAATTTTCCCTATCACTGAGGTTAAACTAACAGGTCTGTAGTTTCCTGGTTCTGCCCTGCTCCCACTTTTGTGTTGGGGAATCACATCTGCCCTCCTCCAGTCCTCAGGTACCACCCCATCCTCCCATAATTTGTTAAATAGGGTAGTCAGTGGTGTCACTAGTTCTACCCTTAGTTCTTTCAGAATTCTGGGTGGGATGAATCCCATCAGGCCCCATTGCTTTGTCCACCTTCAGTTTTAAGAGTTCTTTCAGAACCCTTTCTTCTCTAAATGGGCTGGTATCAACTTCTGTATCCAGAGTGTTTCTATTGTTTGTTTTGGGTACCTCCCCCTCTTCATTTGTAAATACTGAGCAAAAATATTTGTTTAGTATCTCTGCCTTTTGACAATCACCCTCTGCCCACCCCCCCCTTTATTATTTATTTATTTTATTTATTTATTATAACATCAGTTTAAAAACCTTTGAGCCAGAGGCTCGTTTACAAAGGTACCTCGTCGAAGGCAGACAGAACAAACATACATGAGGTAAACCAAAATACTGTACAGTAGTAAGACAAAGCCATGTAGAAGGCAAGGCAAGACAGTCAGCAACAGAAATTAACAATGGCAATGTCATAATTGCAGGTGAATGAGTATCATAACACCATTGTCAGTTTAAACATTTTTTTGTAAGCATATCAAACAAGGAAGGGGCAGACAGAAGGGTGATCAGGGGCAGTGGCAGGAGTGTGAGACGAGCAAGTTGTTTTTTAGATAGTTTTTGAAGCTGGCGAGTGAGGGAGCATTTGTGATACCAGCAGGTAGGGAGTTGAACAGGGAGGGGGCTCTATAGGAGAGCCCTTTGGCCCTGGGTGGACCGTACCTGGGATGACTAGGGCAGTTTTGCTGAGGCATGGGTGTGAAACTGTGGGGTTGGATCGGCGAATAGAGTTGGCAAGGTTAGGGGGGATAGACCATGGAGGGCTTTGTAGGTAACTTGGCAAGTTAGGAACAGGAGGCGCTCATCAAGATTGAGTAGGGAGGCCATGGAGTACAATTGACAAGTATGGGTGAGTCTAGGGGCACTGGTAATAAGTCTACAAGCTTTGTTATAAGACGAACCTTTGAAGGGCTGTCGGTCAGCTGCGCCATAAACAGGGAGGCCGTGAGTCAACTAGCAAGAGCACAGAGGAGGTGACCTGCGCAAGAGAGTTAGTGGGAGGCATTTTTTGTGCCGTAGAGGATACCCAGCCGAGCATTGGAGGCTGAGGTCAGAGCAGATATATGGTTATGAAAGGAGAGAGCAGAGTCGAAGATTAAGCCAAGGTATTTATAAGAGTGCACAAGTTCAAGGGGTGATTCTGTGCAGAGAGAACAGAGAGAGGAAGTTGCTGGACTTATTTTGGGGTGACTAAAAGCATAGATTTAGTTTTCTTCAGGTTGATGACAGGCGGTGGTCAGAGAACCAGTTTTCAGCTGGTGAAAGGCGCGCTGTAGGGAGTTGTGGATGAAGACGGGGTTACTATCAGAGGCAAAGAGCACAGCGTCATCTGCGAGAGAAGGATTTTACCAGGCATGCATTGGGCAGGGTGTTGAGGAAGAGAGAAGAGTAAAGGCCCAAGAATAGAGCCCTGGGGAACACCAGAGTGGATTTGGCAGGTAGAGGATAGGTGCCACCAACCCGCACACATTGGGAGCGGTTGGACAAGTAGCTTCGACCAGGAGACAGGACCAGAGGCAAAGCCCACACTGGCAAGGGTGGCTAATAGTAGAGGTGAGAGACAGTATCAAAGGCTTTGAGGTCTATAAATACTGCACCAGCGAGGAGCTGGCATCAAGTGACTTATGAAGGAAGTTAGCAAACTCCAGGAGAGCAGTATTGGTGCTATGGCCAACTCTGAAACCATGCTGTTCAGGACAGAGGACCTCATATTTTGTGAGGTAAAGGGAGATTTGACTGGCAACTATTTTCTCCAAGGCTTTGGGGAGGATGGAGATTGGTCGGTAGTTACCTGCGTGTGATCTGTCACCACCTTTGTGAAGAGGGGTAACAGTGGCGACCCTCCAGATGGCGGGGAATTGCCCCAGGCAGAGGGATTTATTAAAGAGGCAAGTAATGGGTGAGATGACCTGATCCAGGACCTGGCGTAGGAGGCCGAGGATCAAGGGGTCATTGCCGATGGAGTTGCACTTTAGGGCTTTGTAAATAAGGCTAACCTCCTGGGTGGACACGGTGCGAAGGTAGAAGGGGGTGGGGGATGGGAGGAGCAGACAAGGGGGGAAGGGGATTGAAGAAGTTGCTCTGGAGCACTGCACTAAGGTCAGTGAAGGCGTTGTTGAGGTGAGTAGCAATGAGTGCAGGGTCAGTGCAGGAAGACCCATCAATGTTAAGATGTGCAGGGGGGGAGTGAGCGTGTGCCACCATTAAGCTGCTTGATATTATCCCAGAAGGATCTAGGGTTGCCCCAGGAGGAGGTAAGAGTAGCATTGTAATAATCTGACTTAGCTTTGAGGACAGCCCACGTACTTTTATTCCGGGCAGCTACGTAGGCCAGTCTGTCAGCAGGGCGGCCAGTTTCAATGGCCAGGTACCACAGGGGGCTTGGGCAGGGAGCTTTGCCCAGAAAAACAGAACTGGGGAGTGGTCACTAAGGCAGTCTGGGAGGATTTGAACATTGTGGATGCGGTTGGGCCTGTTAGTGAGAACCACATCCAGAAGAGTGCCTGTCCTGTGCTAGGATTTAACCTGGTGGGTTGTGAGACTAATTGTGTCAGATCAATGGCAGTGAATGCCTCACGGGAGGTAGACTCCTTAGGAGATAGCCAGTTGATATTTAGATCACCTACCAGGATTTGGTCAGAGGGGTTAGGAAGAGAGGAGATGTAGTCAACAAGGGGGCCCAGTGCATGGGCTTGATTTTTTGGTGGTATGTAGGCAGTAGTCAGGAAGATTGGGGCCCTAGCAGGGTCAGGAGACAGCTTTAGGGTTAGGGCCTGGGCATTGTAACCAAGGATGGGGGGGGAAGGGCAAGACTATGAAGTGGGTCTTTAACATAGATGGCACAACCACCACCCCTCCTACCGATTCTGTCAAGCCGATGGAGGGAGTAGCCTGGGAGAGAGACCTGGGCATCAGGGGTGGAGCTGGACAGCCAGGTTTCAACTAAGGCAATCACATCAGGATTATGATCAGCCAACCAGCAATGTAGGGAGTCCAGTTTTTTTAGGAGGCTACAGATATTAATGGATGCGATACGCAGTCCTGATGATTTCCAAGGGGAGACATTGGGGATCGGCCCAGGATTAGGATGGATATTGCCAGAGAGGAGCAGAAGGAGGAGAGCCGCCCTAGGAAGGAGGTAGTGGTGGGGAAATTTCGCCCGGACCAGGGAGGGGTGGGGAGGAGCCAGTACAAGGGATGGGCAGGGAACTATAGATGGGAATGTAGCAAGAAGTGATGGAGGAGTGAGCGGGGTGGGGAGGGAGGCCAAGGTGATGACGGGGTGTATGGGAAGTGCAGGGTGTGTGTACAAGGCTGGAGGGGACAGGGGGCAGGAGGGCAACAGGGACACAGGTATAGCTGTGTTGTGAGTAGAAGCTAGTCATAGGAGGGCAAGGAAGATAATAAGGAGGGCGGAGGGGAAAAAGCCTGATCAAGGAGGATAGACATATTAGGTGAGGAGGGGAGAATAGCAGAACCCTACTGAGGAGGACTTAGGGCTCCTAGTGGAAGCAGCAGTGGCGGTATAAGGGAGGTATGAAGGAGAGCTGGGGAGGGAGTAGAGGAGACAAGCACCACCTAGAGGCCACCCAGTATAAGCTGCAAATGGAAAAATGGGGACTTAGGCTACGGCTCCGGGACAACACAGGAAGTGACGTCAGCGTCCGGAGACAATAAAGCAAAGGCCGCCCCTGGGTGGGGGGGTGGTTGGGGTGGCTGGGCGGGCTAGCACCCCACAGCCGAGTCCACGCAGAAACAATCAGTGGGCTGTGGAGCTAGGAAGCCAGGAGTCCAACCCAAAACGGTCCACAAAAACGTCCAGAGCCATGAGGTGGGAGGCCTGATTACCTGTGAGCAGTCCCGAGACGTGCTCCGAGTCCTGAACCCGCCGATGTTGGGAGTGTTCTGGGGGGGGGGGGTTAATCAGCTAGAAAGAAGTAAAAGTATTAAGCCTCACTATCCCTCCCTAGTCTTCCTTCACTCCCTGATGTACCTAAAAAAGGTTTTATCCCCCTTCTTAACTGAGTTGGCTATCTTTTCCTCAGTCCGGGCCTTTGCTGTTCTGACTGCCTTCTCATCTTTCTTTTGCTTTAACTGATACAATTCTCTGTCCTGCTCCTTCTGTGATTCCTTGTACTTTCTGAATGCTTTCTTTTTCTCTTGAACCTTCACTGCCACCTCTTTGAGAACCATAGTGGTTTCTTACATCATTTTGTTTTGTTTATTTGCTTCACACAAAGGCTTGTTACCTCTGTGATGGCAGTTTTTATTATTCCCCATTGTTCTTCCACCCCTCCTTCCTGCCCATTTGCTAGTGCATTCCTTAGGCACTCACCCATTTTGGCAAAGTCAGCCCTCCTGAAGTCCAGTACTTTTGCCTTTGTATGGCTTGACTCTATTGCTGTGTTTATTGTGAACCATACTGTTCGATGGTTGCTAGTTCCCAGATGGCTACCCACTTCTACATCTGTGATCCTCTCTCCATCTCCATTTGAGAGGACCAGGTCTAAGATTGCTCCCTCTCGAGTGGGTTCCAATACTAGTTGTCTAAGGCATGCCCCTGTAGGGCATCTAGAATAACCCCACTCTTAGTAGTGGCTACTGCAACTGCACTCCAGTTAACATCTGGTATATTCAGATCACCCATCAGCAATATCTCCCCTTTATCTGCCATTCTAAGTATACTTTCTATCATTTCCTTGTCCATTTCCTCCCCCTGAGAGGGGGGTCTGTATACAACCCCTGTGCGGATTGTGGTGCCATTGCCTGCCTCCAAATGGACCCACAGTGCTTCTTCTCCTCCCTGTTTACCCTTTTGTTCTGTTGCTTTGATTCCTTCCCTTATGTAGAGAGCTACTCCTCCTCCTCTTTTACCCTCCCTGTCCCTCCTGTAGATAGTGTATCCTGGTATGTTTACGTCCCAGTCATGGTTCTGTGTGTACCATGTTTCTGTGACTGCCACGATATCCAGATGTTCCTCCTCCATCAGGACCACTAATTCAGGAAGCTTGTTACCCAGACTATGGGCATTGCTACTCATTGCTCTCCATTTTTTGATGACTTTACCTTCTGTAGCAGCATCCCCCAGTGACCTTTCTACCTTGGTCTTTTTCTCATTTAGTACCCTGTTTTGTAGGGGAAGGCTGGGATTTTTCTGCTACTTATCAGTGCCTCCCCCCTTGACTAGTTTAAAAGCTTGCCAATGAAGCATTTAAACTGATTGCCCAAAAGACTTGTTCCCTTCCTGGACAGATGCAGACCATCCTGCCAGTATAGGCTGGTGTCCCTCCAGGTGGAACCCAGTCCCCAATGAAGCCAAACCCCTGTGCTCCATACCATTTTTTCAACCATTCGTTAAACTGCATGGTGCAAAGTACCCTCGCCTCACCCATGCCATTGACAAGCAGCACCTCTGAGAAGGATACTGTGTGTGCTACTTGTCTTAGGCCCCTCCCTAACTCTACAAAGTCCTTCTGCACTGCTCTAATCTCATGATGAGCCAAGTCATTTGTCCCTAGGTGGACAATGATGTCCAGCTCAGACTCCCGTGCAACTGTTCTCGTGATCCTAAGGATGCGCTTCCTGTCCCTTCAAGCCATGGCACCAGGCAGGCACCTTACTTCACTTTTCCCTGCTCCCCCCAGTTCTATCCCCCTAATAATTGAGTCCCCCACCAGGAGCTGCTTCCTTTCCCTGTGGTGCCCTCTGCCTGCTTCCTGAATCTGAATTGCTTGAACCTTGCCCTACAAAGCTAGTCAAAGAAACCTCCATCTAAGAATATCTCCTTTCAGCTTGACTAAAATAGGGTGGAAATTCAGAGAGAGACAATCTGATAGCCAGGGGGATATCAGGATCCCCAGGCATTTAATGAGTCACCACAGAAGTCCGGTTCTGGGTCTGTGGAAATGCCATTTGTGCCATGTTGTGTATTGTTGCCATGGGGATGCTGTCAGCACACTCACGTCACATGCAGGCGGCTGGCAGCATCCAGTCAGGCAACAGACAATCACGTGACACACTCATGGTATATAACCATGCTGAGTGCACAACGCAGCCCAGACGAGAGGAGGATGATCAGAGGAGCACCTTGCTCATTCACTGCAGCAGACAGCCACTAGAAGAAGTTGCCAAAAAGAAAAAAAAAGGCAAATATAAAAAATATACATTTTTGAAGAGGAGGGAAGAGAAACTAGGAGAGAGAAAGGAGACTTACTGGGGTGGGGGGACAGAAACTGATTGTTGAGGAGGGTGACGGGTCAGGACTGGAGAAAGGAGGAATCTGAGGGACTGGGGAGATTGTGGGGCCTGGGTGGCTGCCGGGTGGGGGAGGCAAAGGCAGGCAGTGTGGCAGTGTGACGGTACATGAGCAAGGGCAGGCTGGCAAAAGCTTTGATTTGTGCCATTCTAGATCCAGAGGAGAGGGGAGAGGGGGAGAGAGAGAGAGACTACTGGGTGCCCAAGAGAAATTTTACAGTTACAGAAAATCCCAAATGAAAGTTTTTCTTTTCTTGGCCTCACAGTGTAGCTGTGTACGTGAGTAGGATAGGGTGGCAAAATCTTTGATTTGTGCCATTCCATATCCAGAGGAGAGAGAGAGAGAGAGAGACTACTGGTGGACCAAGAGAAATTTTACAGTTACAGAAAATTCCAAATATATTTTTTTTCCTGGCTTCAGTGTGACTGTGTGTACAAGGCAAGGGCAGCAGGCTGGCAAAATAAATCTTTGACTTGTGCCATCCAATCATGAATCACAATCACTTGTAAACTTTCATTCATGATTTCATGTATTAAAAGAAAATACTGTTCAGACAAACAACATACAAGGTGATGCACCTGTGCTGCTGGCTGTGTGTGGCCCAGGGGATAATCTGACCTTGTGACTCGTAGCAGGCTGTTTACAGTACAACACAAGTAAAGTACAACTACTGTACACACAAGTGTCATCATCACTCATTCCCCATTTTCCCTCCTTATTGTCATTAGTTTTATAGTATATTGCATTGCATTAGGTATAAGCATTAACCAATCCCCAGTGTGGGACTGTGCTGCGTGCGGCTATGCACCAGATGTGTCTACATCTCCAATTCAAATTCTGAAGCACACTTAGCAGTTGCTGAATTTGGTCACATAACAACACGTAACTAACTGTACTGTAGGAGTCAGTCAGGTAATCTTGGAAGGAAGTGGTGGTGGACTGCTGTGCTGCTGGTGTGCTGTGTACAGTCATGAGTCACAACACTAAATTTGTCTCTGGCCTGCCGGTGAGAGTCAGA
Source organism: Neoceratodus forsteri (assembly GCA_016271365.2). Taxonomy (NCBI): domain Eukaryota; kingdom Metazoa; phylum Chordata; order Ceratodontiformes; family Ceratodontidae; genus Neoceratodus; species Neoceratodus forsteri. The sequence continues at coordinate 1,472,895,090 of CM028132.1, read as the reverse complement.
GAGGACATCACGTTAGTTAAAGGGATCTTTTGTTACAGGTTAGAATACTAAGAAAAAATAGATCAAAGTGTGATGGGGCACATTCTATTTCTCAGGTAGGCAGTGGCACTGCAAACCACAGCAATCAGCCTGAAAAGGGAAAACAAAATCAAACCTCTAGAAGAGATTTTTTCACGTCTAAGGTTTCATCTTCCAAGCGAATGCTTAAATCCAAAAAAGGTGAATATCTCGGATCATCATCAGTCCCAAGTAAAAAAAAGGTTATGTGGTTAAAAAAACTAAAGGCTTGGTGGGTACTACCCACAGAAGCACCCAATGGTATGGAACAATTGCATACTATGCTACTGCCGGTCTCTCACCCTCATTCGATTCTTCTGAGGTTAAAACTGATGAGGGTAATAATAAAGATGAAGAGAATGATCAGGCAGCACAAGGTTTACTGGAAGGGATGGAAATTGCAGATGAGAAAGAAACAGGCAGAAATGTTTTGGTTGTGGAGGGGGGCAGTGGGAATAAACCACAAGAGGAACAGGCCCAAGAAAAATCCGGGGGGGGGCGGGAGCCGGGGCCCTGAAAAGGTGACTGAGGTGCCATGTCTTCCTGGGACCCCCCCAAAATATCACCTTTTGTTTGATCATACTTCTCCATTAGTGCTTCTAATGAGTTGGTAGCAACATGCGCTATTTGTAAACGGCTAATCAGTAGGGGTAAAAAAAAAAGAGCATTGGGAACTTCACCACTGAAAAGGCACCTAGACCGATGCCATAACATTACTAAGAACTCCAGTTGTGAGTCTCGAAGAGAAAGTGAAAGTGATAGCTCACTACACTCAGGGGTAACTCCCATAAGGCGCTTTTACACGGTGCCGTACTGCAACGCAACTGATTTGTTGCGCTCTGTCCACATTCTTGCACCTATAAATGGTTTGCCTTTACACATCACTGTTGAAATCAATCCCAGAGAGAGTCTTGCATGTCTGTCCATGCCTATTGTCTTATGGTGGGTCCCGATGCTGGAGTGAACAGTATTCTGCCCAAGTTCAGCTACTTATATTTTATGATTGAAGAAAGAAAGCTGAACTCGGGCAAGTATTCAGTTTTTAAAAACGGGGGCTAAAATATGGTTTGAAATCACTCAGAATGAGGGGGCATGACACTGGGCAAACGCTTATGCATATTCATGCATAAACAGTATGCCCAGTGTCACGCCCCTCATTCACTACTGAAACACCTCCATCACCACTTCCTCCCATTCAAAGGACTCCTCCTACTGTTACTGAAAGTGACCATGTGTTCAAAAGCCCCCTTCCTTCAAGGAGACAGCTTACCATCTCAGAAACATATGAGCATAAAGCCAAATATGCCTCGACCCATCCTGTTGCTGTTACAATGATAGCTGTTCATTTGCTACCATATAATGTGGTTGAACATATAAAATTTAGGTGACTGCTTGAGCACCTCGAACCTCGATATAGTATACCATCGCGGAAATACTTAGATTCCAGATCTTTACGATGTTGTATGTAAAAAATTAAGATGCATCTTGTGCAATGCTGTTGGGAGGGTGGTACATCTCACAACAAATATCTGGACAAGCTCTCAGCCCAAACCCTTCAAGTCTGTCACGGCACATTGGGCATGTTTCGATAATTCACGTAGGACTGGTAACAGTATTTTATTTTCCATCTGAACATACCTCATCAATGAAGAGCTCCAAAAACCAATACAGCAATGGCTCACTTCACAGGGACCATCAGTTGGCTTTGTAGTTGCAGATAATGGAGCCAACATAAGGAAGGCCTTGGAGGAGGGGGGGCTTTGTTCATATCTGCTGCTTTGCACATTGCGTAAATTTAATAGTTCACGGTTTTCTTGATGACGACAGGGAGATTAAGGCTATTGTTAGCACTGCTAAAAGAATATGCATTCATTTCAGTCACTCAAGCAAAGCCTGTTACTTGTTTGAAAAAAATACAGCAGGATCACAGTTTACCTTTGCACAGACTGATCCAAGTCATTTCTACTCGATGGAATTCGACCTTTTATATGTTCCAAAGGCTGCTGGAACAAAAGAAAGCTGTCAGGCAATACACCTTGGAAAATAAAATTGGTGATGCAGATGTCTATATTACTCCACAACAGTGGGCCATGCTGGAGTTTCTAATTTTCCTGCTCCTACCATTTGAGGAAATTACCAGGGAGGTTAGTGCAAACACAGCAACTCTCAGCCAGGTGATACCCCTAATAAAAATTGTAAAGCTCAGATTGAATCTGAATAGGGAAAAGTTAGAGAAGCAAGACAGTTCCATGATCACACAGGCTGCCAGTGGTGCTACTGACACATACAGGTTGCCCCCCAGAATACAACAAGATCTAACAGGATGTATGATCAAAAAAGTTGAAGAAAATGACAAACTATGTAAAATGCTACATTCTGAGTACAGCATTGAAGCAACAATCTTGGACCCACGATACAAATCGAAGCAACATAGAAACATAGAAACATAGAAGTTGACGGCAGATAAGAACCGCAAGGCCCATCCAGTCTGCCCATTACTTTTTCTACCTTATAAATGTGCCATCGGCCTTTGCTCTGTCAGTGGTCTATCTATTCATACTCATCTGTATTGCTCCCTTATGCCTATCCCATGCCTGTTTGAAGCCCTGCACTGTATTCATAGCCACCACTTCCTGAGGTAGGCCATTCCATGCATCCACCACCTTTTCTGTGAAAAAGTATTTCCTTACATTCCCCCTTAATCGGACTCCCTCTAATCTCAGGCTGTGTCCTCTTGTTCTGCTATTTTTCTTGTATTTAAACATGATAGACTCTTTCACCTTGTTAATGCCCTTAAGGTGTTTGAATGTCTTGATCATATCACCTCTCTCCCTCCTTTGCTCAAGGGTATACATATTGAGCTCAGTTAATCTGTCCTCATATGTCTTCTGATGCAGTCCCTGCACTACTTTGGTTGCCCTTCTCTGGACTGCCTCAATTTGGTTAATGTCCTTGTGAAGGTGTGGCCTCCAGTACAGCACGCAGTACTCCAGATGGGGCCTAACTAGTGTCTTGTAAAGAGGGATTATTACCTCTCTCTTACGACTTGTGATACCCTTACTTATACACCCTAACATCCCCCTAGCCTTACCTACTGCTTTAGAGGTCTGCTTGGATGATTTCAGGTCATCAGTGATGATGATGCCCAAGTCTCTTTCTTCCTTTGTGACTGCCAGCAACTCCCCTCCCAGCCTATAGGTGGCTTTAGGGTTTCTCTTCCTATGTGCATGATCTTGCACTTCTTTGCATTAAATCCCAGTTGCCACTCTTCTGACCATTTTGCTAGTTTATCCAGATCTCTTCTCATTCTGCCCACCCCATCTGGATCATCTACTCTGTTGCAGATCTTGGTGTCATCTGCAAACAGACAAGCCTTACCCTCTAGTCCATCTGCAAGGTCACTAATGAAGATATTGAAGAGGACTGGCCCCAGGACTGATCACTGAGGTACCCCACTTGTGACCTGCATCTCTTCTGACTGTATACCATTTACCACCACTCTCTGTTTTCTGCCCGTCAACCAGTTTGCCACCCAGTTGACTAACTTCTGACCCACCCCGAGCCTACCCAGCTTATTTATCATTCTTCTATGTGGAACAGTGTCGAAAGCTTTGCTGAAGTCAAGGTAGGCGACATCAACTGCTCCCCCTTGGTCCACCACGCTGGTTACCCAGTCAAAGAAATCTATGAGATTAGTTTGACAGGACCTTTCTTTTGTAAACCCATGCTGTCTTGGATCCTGTGCCCCTATGGATTCCAGGTGTTGCACTATCCTTTCCTTAAGGAGTGACTCCATAATCTTGCCCACTACTGAGGTAAGACTGACTGGTCTGTAGTTCCTTGCCTCCTCCCTGCTACCACTTTTGTGACGGGATCACATGAGCCCTTCTCCAGTCTTCTGGGACCTCTCCTGTGCTCAGAGACTCACTAAACAGTTCTGCTAATGGCTCTGCTAGTTCCACCCTTAGCTCCTTAAGTACCCTGGGATGTATGCCATCAGCCCCATTGCCTTATCCACCCTGAGCTTAGCGAGCTCTTGTAGGACCCTTTCTTTGTGAAGGGAGTACTGCTCACCTCCCTCCCCTGTGTCCATGGTGCTGAGCTGTGGGCCCTGCCTACCTTCTCTTCAGTAAATACTGAGCAAAAGTATCTATTTAGGATAGATGCTTTACAGGTCCTCCTCCTCACATGTCCCCTTTCTCCATTGAGCTAGCAATCCCCTCTGGACCTTCTCCTTTCACTAATGTATCTATAGAAAGTCTTGTCGCCTTCTTTTATGTTTGTACTAGTGTTTCCTCAGTTTGGGACTTTGCCTGCCTTACTGCCTTCCCTGCTTCCCTTAGGGCAGTTTGGTATGCCTCCCTATCTTCATCCCGCTGTGTTTCCTTATATTTCCTGAAGGCCAGCCTTTTGGCTCTGACCTTTTCTGCTACTGTATTTGAGAACCAAAGTGGTTTTCTTCTTCTTTGCACTTCCTTTTCTGTCTAACACAATGGGATGTTGCTTCAAGTACTGCATCCTTAATGCTTGCCCACTTTGCCTGTATCCCTCACCTGTGTTTCTTTTGCCAGGGCTAGCTTAACTCTGTTGGCCATCTTATCAAAGTCAGCTCCTCTGAAGTCCCATATTTTTGCCTTGGAATGGGATGATTTAGATGTAGTAGCCAAATTGAACCATACCATGTGATGGTCACTGGCCCCCAGGTGTCCTTCTACCTGGAGATCTGTGATCCCTTCCCTGTTAGTCAGTACTAGATCTAGGATAGCCCTGTCTCTTGTGGGTTGTTGTACCAGTTGTTTGAGGCCCTCCCCCTGCAGGGAATCCACCATGTGTCTAGTTCTGGCAGATGTTCCTGCTGGTATTGACCAATCTGTATCCGGCATGTTGAAGTCTCCCATTATCAGAACCTCCCCTTTAGCTGTCATGTTTTGTATATCTTCTAACAGTAATGTGTCTATGTCCTCCCCCTGGTCTGGGGGCCTGTAGACAACCCCGGTTCTTATGGCTGTCCCATTTCCTGTTTCCAGCATGACCCACAGTTCTTCTGGCTCCTTATGTGTATTCTGAATTTCTGTAGCTTTGATATTTTCATTGACATACAGGGCCACTCCACCCCCTTTTGCATCTCGGTCTCTTCTGAACAATACATAGCCAGGTACTGAAGTCTCCCAAGTGTGGTTACTGGTAAACCACGTCTCACTAATTGCTACTATGTCCAGTTTAGCCTCTGACATTATTGCCTGCAGGTCTGGGATCTTATTTCCCAGGCTGTGAGCATTGTGTACATGATTTTCCATTGGCCAGATTTTGTGTGTTAGTTGTTGGGTGAGGTTTGGCATTTCTCCTAGTGCGTCGTATGGGGAGACGGACCTTTTTTCTTACCTGGTGATGCAAATGAACTGAAAACATGCTGAATCCCTGTTTGACCACTAGCTGAGTGGGGGAGAGGTTTTCTTCCCATTCGATGTATGGGGTGCTGCACCCCTCTCCCCATTTGCTAGTTTAAATATTCTGCAAAGACATCAAACTTCTGCCCCAATGCACCGACTCCCTCCGTAGTCAGATGCAGTCCATCAAATTTAAAGAACTTTCTCTCCCAGAACTGTTGCCAGTTCCCTACAAATCTGTGTCCTTTTTCCTGGCACCAGCCCTTGAGCCACATGTTTAGCTCCTCTATCTCCCCTTCTCTGACCTTCCGTCCATCTGTCCCCCTCTCCCAGACTGGCAGGATCTCAGAGAAGGAGATGCCGGACAAAATGGATGATAGTTTGTCACCCAGCCTGGTCATGTGTTCCTTGGTCTCCACAACTGACCGGCTGGCGAGATCATTAGTCCTTATGTGTACCAGGATGTCAATGTTTTCTCCTGCTTTGTGAACAATTTATAATGCGGTCAGTGTCTCCACGCTGATGTACCTGGGAGACATCTGACCATTACCCTGACTGGAGATGGTATCAACTCCTGAATCATGGGAGTCTCCTATGATCAGAAGTTTTTGGGATTTCCTTTTTGCTTTTTTTGTTTTGGTTCCTAATTTGGGTGAGTTTTGTTGTGCTAGCTCCTGTGCTGTAGTGTCCTCTGCCCCTTTGTTTGATTTCAGAGATAGAGGCAGATACCTGTTTGTAGTATTTATATGGTTTTTGGAGGTAATATGTTGGACAGCAGAGAGTGATGGGGCACCCAATTTGCCCCTTCTAACCACCTGCCAACCTCCTGGACCAACTACGCTCTGCGGTCGAGGTTTTTCTGTTGGATGTTGGGGAAATGGTGGGTGGTTCTTATAATGTAGTTCCTCTTGAATGTGAAATTTGAGGCGTGCAATCTCTGCCCATGCTGCCCGGAGCTGAGCCCTAAGATCTCCAATGGCCCAGCATGTAGGACAGTGTCCTAAATCCTGTAAGACTGCAGTTAATGATATCCATTCCAGATAAGTTGCTGGGTTTATAACCTAGTCAGAGTAATTAGAAGGAAGGAAGAAAATGCACGTAATGGTTTGATTTTGTGTTTTGTTTTTGTATAACTTGTTATACCAAGTTAAATTACTAGTGCCCCTGTAAATGAGCTCACCTTGTGGATGCCCCACTGATCCGCCCCTTCCTGCTCTGCCACAGGACATGACACAACTGTTTTACCCTATAAAAGGAGTGTAGTGTGGGGTGGTTGGGGATGGGGGTGGGTGGCTGGGCCCTTCCCCTGCCGATAAAGAACAACCACGGACGAAAGAACAAGGAGGTAAGAGCAGAAACAATCAGTCAACAACAAATGCAGTAACCCTGAAAGCTTATCCTAATGTTAGATAAAACTGTAAAACCTGTAAAGCTGTAAAGCACCGCCTGTAAAAATTTCAGATAAGTTATACCCTGTAAGAAACACTTTGCTACAGAGAAAAATAAAGCAGTAACAGAAGATATACCTTGCAAAAGACAATTGGAATCAGAAGATTACAGCAGTAATCTGTTAGCACACACCTGTAGGCACACCTTGTAATAATGCAGAAGAAGGTATACCAGCAACAACAATTTGAAACAGAGAAAATAAAGCAATGAAATGTTAGCAACAAACAGTAGCAATCCCTGTGAGTACAAAATAAAAACAACAACACACAGTAAATCTGCTTAGCCAAAAGAAGTCTTAATCCTTTTCCCTTGCTCTGGTAAGGTTCTCTACTCTGCCTTTCAAGCAATCTTAGAAGGAAAGAGCTCAGGTGAAGCTAGGTGTCTTGGCCAGCAAACCAAGTCTTCAACTATTCAGTGATGATGACACTTCTTTTGAGATAAACAAAATAAATAATTGATGAGGTGTGTGCTGTCATGGAACAGAGTACAACAGCAGCACCACATTCAGAACCTTATTTACGACACAGCACAGCATCAAGTGGCCCATCCTCTACTTTTGTGGCATTTTCTCCCTCTTCCTCCTCAGCCACTGCAGCCGAATCTTCTTCTTCACCACCATCCAAACATAGCACTGTCCCACAGTCACATGGTTCAGCTTCATGTCTCTGGAGTCACTTAGAAGATGTAATTGTAACATCTTCTTCATCTGCCTCTTGTAACACAGCCTCAGCACAGACCATTGTTGAAAGGTACCTGGCAGAGCCCAATATCAGCTGGAATGCTGATCCTTTGCAATACTGGAAATCCAAACAAAATATGTGGCCTGCTTTAGTAAACATTACAATGAAGTACATGAATTGCCCTCGGACTAGCGTCTGTTCAGAACGATTGTTTAGTTCAGCTGGTAATGTCATTACTGACACATGATCCTGTTCGACACCAGAAAATGCTGAGCACCTCACATTTCTCAAAGTCAACGTTCCTCACTTTAATTTCAAATTTGATACCTGAGTAAAACATACACTGACTGCTCTGAGCAGGCCCTATCCACAAAACACATTCAAGTGTAACCCCTAGGTGGCGCTATCCCAAGGAATACTACCTCTGCCTGCGTGACCAGATGCAGGTTGAGGGGCCTGGGTACTAGAAATGGGTGCCTCCACCCAGAAGACAGGGTTTGTGGTAGCGTAGCTGACCTGGGTACAGCCCTCCAGGACACTGTTACACCCCTCTTTTCCCTCTAGTAGCTTAAATGATTCACAGAATACACAATTGCAATTTGCCCCTGACAGTTTTAACCCCACACTTGTACTACTTACCACCAGGACTGGTTCAGCTGGCTCGGCCCTGGAAACACCCTGTAAAATAAGATTTAGCAAAACAACCAATAGTAGTTCAATGCTGTTCATACAGAGGTACACCACAACCAGTTTCAGTGCAAAAAGATTTAGATCTGATTTATTTAAGGGGCAGTAACAAGGAAGGTGCAGAATCTGGTGGTTGATTCGAGATCTGAATAATTCAGGCTATAAGGCATGCACTCAAAGATCCCTGTAACACAGTCACACATACTCTGGGTACCCAGTTGGAACTATAGGCTAGCCAAAAGTGTTGCCCGGGGTAGGCCGACATTGCAACTGGTTGTGGCCCTGTGATGGAAAGAAAACATGCATGGAGCCAGATGGCTCAGTCCCAAAATGATTAGCAACAACAATTAAATCAGTTAACACACTTTGATTTGAGCTTTGTTGCAGGGAGCTACCCTGATGTTTACTCACACTACCCAGTACAGGATGCAGGAGAGATGAAATGGAGACCTCAGGATGAAGTGCTGGATTGCCAGGAGAAGCAGGGTCCACACGAAGCACCGTGGTGCCAATCCTGTTCGTTGGTGTTGAGCAGGGAGCCAAATCCCCAGGCAGGTTTCTCTTTGGTTGTTTCTCTGCGGCGTGAGTGACTGTCTGGGCAGAGGTGGCAAGGCCCAGACTGGGTGAACAGTTTGGAGACAGTCTGGTAAGTGCTGGATACAGCTGCCAGCAAGTATAACACATTCAAGCAGTGGGGAACCAAATCGTGACCCACTAAAACATTCAGCACACTTATAGTAAAAGCAAGGTAAATACCACAGTTCGGATGACAGTCCGGGTGCAGTTTACAGTGTCTCTGCGCAAACTGTACACTCTGCAGCAGTCTCAAGTCCTGACAGGCCAATCGCACTGAGGCAAATTTTCGGTCCACTTCAGGAGGATTCAGTTCATCACAAATCAGGATCCAATCACAAAAGGTGAAAATTCGAAAGAAGTCCATTATCAGGCTCAAGGTCTCTTCACTTAGGAAGGTGGTAGCAGGCAGGTCAAAACACAGCCTTCCAACCGATTCCCCCTGCGCACCATGCAGGAGCAGCTGCTCAAATCCTCGAGCTGTTCACTCTTTCAACTCTAACTTCAGACTGCATCTCTGCTGCAGGCAGCTTGGGACTGTCCCAAAGATCCAAAAGTTTAGATTCGTTGATTCATCTGTCTGTCACAGCTAGAGCTCCCCCTCCAGGTCCATTTAGGCGCCAAAGGGCAAAACTACAATTCCTATAGAAATTCACTGCATTCCTACAGAAATTCACTCCCACAAGACCCCTGGGGACAGACTCCATTTTAGGGTCCCCAAAGGTACTGATTGGTCCAAACTAGCAGTGCAGAACCAAGATGGTGGTGATTAACAGATATGTCCATGCTGCAAAAGAAGGCAGGTTAGGCAAACTACAATATCTTTACTATTAAGGAAATTTGATCAAGGCGGCCAACTCATTACAGGTCACCAGAGGGAGGACTAGAGGGGCCTTGGCTATCCCCTTCCATCGCACTTCACTTGGGCAACGTGCATTTGCCTACCGGGCCCCCCTGTGGATGAATGAACTCCCTGGGCACTTCTTGGTCACCAGTTGTCTGGCACAATTCAAATGTCTTCTCCACTCAGCCTCCCTTCACCCCACCATTTCTCCCTATACCTTATCGCCCTTCTTCCCCCACCCTTCACCTCCACCGCAGTACATAGCTCTCTCTCATACCTCCTTTCTTCACCCCACTGCCAGCTATCCCAGTCCTTCTGAACTACTGACAAGGCACTTTGTGGCTGCTTATTCCCCCCTCCATCCTCATAAAGTGTTTTTTCTTGTTATTTAACTTGTACCTATGTTTTGAGTTATTCTGTAAGTTCTCAATCCAAGCTGTATCGTTCATTGTAATGTACCTTTGCTTTCTCCTATTGTACTTTGTTTTGCAATCTATGACATGGAACCTTTGTAAAAGAGCTTGCGCTCAAAGGTCTTTTCTGAATCACTAAATAAATAAAAATAAATAAATTATAGCAGATAATCAATAAACGGTCACAGATCTGTGTAGGGCTCCCTCTGTGCAATTAGCAATGGCAGACTGGAGCGATAACACTGCAGCCCAGGTGGGACTCGAGCCTGAAACTACTTGGCCACTACCCAGATTAATTATACAATACGAAATAGGCAGCTCTTAAAGAGACAGGCACGGAGGCTAATAGGGCACTCACATGCAAACACTTTAAAATGGCTAGGACACAGAACGCCAGCCTGGCAGTCGGCATTTAGGCAAGCCCAAGGAAGACTTTTGGGAACCCCCATTTGTAGGGAAGTTACAAAGAATGTGTGCCTGTGGTGAAAATCTTTTGTGAATAGGGTCTACTACATGAGGTAGAAATTAATTACAACAAGTCAGAGGCCGGGCTACTATTCCTTGAATGATCACATGAGCAGCACAGAATAGAAAAAAAAAATAATAACATCAGTGAGCCAGAGTCCAAATACAGAAAACAACTGTATTTCATGGCACAAACTTACTTGGTGGTACCTGGTACCACTATCTGATCTGGAAGGTAGGGTACTGCTGTCTACTACTACTATAGTATTACTATCACTTTTGGTCCTCATGAGTTATGACTACTACTATCACGTTTTGTCTTTACTCCTGTCCTTACTACTACCACTTGTCACTTTTTTGCCCTCAGCAACTGATCCTGACTGTACTGTTTTAATTTTCGTACAGTGCATGGCTAAGCAGATACCTGAAACCCAGAAACCGAATACTGAATACTCTTTGTATATTTCTCACATCCCTCATATTAGTCTGCTATTACTTCACAGAAAACAATGCTACTAAATTGAAAATTCATGTAATTTCTTTATTGCTTGTGTGTGCGTGGTATGCTAGCCTGTCTACATCTTACTGTAACCCCTAGATGGTGCTATCCCAAGGGCTACTACCCCTGCCTGCTTGGCTAGTAGCAGGTTAAGGGGCCTGAGTTCTGAAATGGGTGCCTCCACCCAGAGGTCAGGGATGGTAGTGGTCAAACTAGCCTGGGCACAGCGCTCTGGGACACTGTAACCCCCCCTCTGCTCCTGCTAGTGGCCACCACAATACGCTGTAATTACTTTTACAATACCTCTGATATGCTTTGCAAGCACCCACACAGTTCACACTTACCACCAAGGCTGGTAGCCCGGGGTAGGCCAGCGTTGCAGCTGGTCGGGGCCCTGTGATGGAAAAAACAACTTGCACAACACACTTTTGTAATCCGGAGCCAGATGGCTCAGTTCATGAAAGAAAGAAACAACACAGCAAGCAGATGACATACTTAGATTAAAAGATAGTTGCAGGGAGCTACCCTGATGGTTACTCACGATACCCAAGACTGGACACAGGATGGACTAAAATTGAGACTGTAGATTAATTCTCTGGATTGCCAGGAGAAGCAGGGCCCACACAATTCACCACAGCATCATTCCTGTTCAGGCGTGGAGCAGATCTCTCGTCGATGGTTCTTCTCTGTGCAGCAGGGTAGGATGGCGGGGCCCTCCTGGCAAGGCCCAGCCACGTGGTGCGAATTCAGTCCATTTGCACAGGACACACTTCCAGCTAGCAGAACACTGTTCGCAATGTGGGGAACCAGATCGCGATCCCCCCTTCCAGCACACAGTACATTTATATGTAAGGCAGTTCTACTGTATCAGGCACAATGCCCCCAGTCACGATCGCACAGTCTCTGCTTAAACGGTGAGCACAGAAGTAGTTGGAGTTCCTATCAGGCTGATCGCATGCAACAAAATCTTAGGACCTTTTTAGGTTGAGCCTGGATACACCTCAGTGGCTTAATTCGCTCACACAAACTCGGATATAGTTCAAATAAAAAAAACATCTCTCTTCCCCTTCAGGGCACCGGGCAGACTTGCAGGCCTCACTCAGGACTTTACCATAGTTCTTCCGCTCAAAACTACGCAGATAACCACTTGAACTCTCATGAGCTGTTCCTCTCTCAACGTCCAACTCAGAACTGGCTTGCCAGCAGACAGCTCCGAGGATTTCCCTCAGATCCGAAAGGTTCAGTTGGTCAGTCCAGCTGTCAGTCACAGCAAGAACTCCCCCTTTAGATACAAAAGGTGCCAACAGTCCAAAACTACAAATCTCAAGCTCTGTGTCCAATCAGCCCCTATCAGCAGGCTCCATTTTAAAGTCCCCAGTTACTGATTGGTCCAATTTGACAGTTCGGGACTAAAATGGCGGAGATAGGCAAAAAAACCTTGCTACAAGAAGGCAGGTTAGTACAAACAACAATATCTCTATCACTCTAAATGACTTTCAGCAACTAGTTGCATCTTTCTACAGAGCTCCCTCTGCACAGTTAGCGACAGCAGAAACAGAGCTATTTCCTGGCAGTGCGGGTGGGACTCAAGCACAAAAACACTCAGGCCCCCCCTCCAGATTAATATTACTGCAGCTAGGCAGCTCTTAAAGCGACAGTACAGGGAGGCTACACAGGCACTCTCTGCTAATACATCTAAAATGGCTAAACGCCGAACACCATCCTGGCAGCAAGCATTCAGGCAAGCTCATGGAAGACTTTTCGGGAACCCCCATTTGTAGGGGGGGGTTACATTACTTACAGTAACTAGGCTGCGATTATCACTATATTTTATTTTTGATACTTAAATTACTTGGCGGAGGCTGGCAGCAATTGTAAAACTTGGAAGGATGTAATTGTGTTGTGTGTCACCAGGTTTTCAGGTGGTAGTGGCAAACCTTTTTATGACTGCACTGCACTTGACCGATGTGATGTGTGACTGTCTGTCTGCCTGGGTAGTGGTGATCACTATGTCTTTCGTTTTCTTCTTTAAGTATTCAGCATGTTGCTCAGATTCAGTAGAAGTAGTCATAGTGCTAAAAAACATTACCACCTCTTGGACCAGGTAGTGTACCATATACCACAGTACATCGCGGCATGCAAAGCAGTTGCGTCATTCACATGGGTAGGGTGGGTGGTCTCTCTTAGTGCTGCTCATTTGATCATTCATATCCATTTCTTTGGCCTGTTCAACTCTGACTGGAACATCCATCAAAATAATACCCACACAGCACCATTAATAAAAAAAAATCTTAGCTGCCTGGCATAAAAGATTGCTTGGTGGTGCTATGATATAGGTATTTGCATCTGTCTGTCTGTCTCTCTGTCTTTCTGTCTGTCTAGTGGGGTCATACTTGGGGTTGTCAACCCTAATTACCACCCCCTCCGCTGATCAAACAAGGTCAAATGTGATGTCTGCACTCAGGGACAGTAGGGTCCTATGTGAAGAAAGCTCTAATAGATTATGTTGGCCATACTGTATCACTATGAGGCACTAAGTTGGAGCTGTATCTTGTGCTTTGGCAGGAGGCTATGGGCTGGGGGCAGGGGCTGGGCATTAGGGTTGACAACCACATGTAAGACACCACCACTAATTCGCCAATACTCTGGAGACCCAAATCCGTAATGTTTTTCATTTCCCTTCTTTTTGCGCTTTGTGTTCTACAACCCTAATGTCTGCATTAACGTAGTTTTTTGCACTAGATAGAGAGATGATAGCTAGCTAGCTAGCAAGTTAGATAGATAGATAGATAATCAGCTTTATGGCAAAAGAGAGCATTAAAAGTGCATTTTGACTGACTGCTGACTGCATACCTCTTCTCACGGTCCACTAGTTTAAATTCAGAGTGCACCACTTTTGAGAATAAACCATGTCTCTTCATGCTAAATGATAATGTGATTAAGTGTAAGCCATTAAAAAAAAATCTTTTTTTTAAAACATTTCGAAACATTAAGCTGTCCTAACACTACATCTCTCTTAGCACGTTGTAACTCAGAGTGTGAGACTATAACAGTTCCCCTAGAAAGACTGGTCGAGCTGTAAAGCCTGTGGTGCACCTCTGTTATGATTCACTTGGGAGGCCTGTGGACTGTGCTTCTCTATTGTCCATAAGGAGTGTATGTTTCCCGAGCTCATTGCCCAAACTGAGCATCCAGTGCTAACTCCAAGTTACTTGTGTTGCCGTCTTATATGAGTGCCCTTGCCCCATCCAGCCCCAAGGTAACTGATAGGGAAGGCCCTCTCTTCAGGTTTCATGTACAAGAGGTAATAACTTGAGTTATGGTACAATGTATGTAATACTGTGTAAAGAGGACTACTGCAATGTTTCAGAAATGTGTTCTTGGTAAAATGATATATTGACTGATGATTACATGTGCGAGCCTAATGCAAATGTATGGTTGCAGTTGAAACTTATGGTAGTTGCTTGTGGACGTCAAGCTTTCCCAGGCCAGGAAGGGTGCAACCCTCTGCAAATGGGGTTCCCAAAATGACTTCCAGGAGCTTGCTTGAATGCTCCAAGCCTGAATGGTGTTTGGCATTGTCCATTTATCAGTGAGTGTTTTAGAGCCTCTGGTACTGTCTCTTTAAGAGCTGTCTGCTTGCAGACATAATTTAGTTTGTATGGGGGGACTGTGTGCTTCTCTGAGTACCACTCTGAGCTGCTGCCAATCTACTTCATTTTTGCAGTCACTAGGAGTGCAAGGAACCTATCTGAAAGATGTAACTGTTTGCCAGAAATTATTTAGAGTAATAATGAAATTACAGTTTGTCTAACCTGCTTTCTTTCAGTCAGAACTGTGTCTGCTAGTTCCCATTCTAGTTTTGAAACTGCTGAACTGGACCAATCAGTGTGTAGTTATGCCTTAAAAGGGTGCCTGGACTAATCAGAACTTGACTCATAATCTGAGCCAGCACAAGAGGATTGTATGGGCAGTGACTCTGGGAGAGTAGTTTAGACTTCAGTGCCTTTTTGGACCAACAGCAGCAGTTCATTGTGAGTGACAGCCAATCAGTCAAGAACTGGGAGGAACTCAAAGGAAGTGTCCGGTTTTGTCGGGTTGGAGTTTCAGTTGAGCTTTGGCAGTGAAGAAGGAAGCTGAGTCCCCTTTTTTCAGTGTGCAGTTTTAGTCGAAAACGCTGTGTAAGGCCCTGAGTTCCGGTCTGCAGCTTGTGTAACAGCTTGTTAGGACTGAATCCGTCTCTGAAAAGGAATCAAAGGATCTCTGAGAGTAGAAACCAGGCTCACCCTGTAGAAGACTGGAGGAATTGTGCTGAGAAATTGCACTCGGTCTGTCAGGAACTGAATCTGCTGTGTTCTCCCGGTATTGTGCAGTAATTGCGATCGGATACAGATGCAGCCTGCCTGGTATAGTGCTTTCTTTTATATGGATGTGTGAAGAGGTTTGTGTACCTCAAGTGAGCCCTGCTGACATTGAAGGACCCTATCTTATTTGGAGGTCGTGGAGTACTAATTCAGGGTCGCTCTCCTGTTGAATTGCCACATTAATCAAATGGAATTACTGTACTGCTGACTGTTTAATTCCTCCTTTCTCTGTGTGAAGGGCCCCTACCAGCTGCCAAGTTTGGACTAGCCACTAGGGCTTGGGTACCCAGGGACAGTAACTAATAAAGGGATAGGTTTGTGCACAGAGCCATAGGTAGATTATTAGAGTGATAAGCTAATTACCCTGATTTCCTCGTCCTTGTTATATCCCCTAAATAAATCAGAGCTGCTTGTTTCAGCAAAGTTATACTGCCTGAGGTATTTGTCTATGTTAAAGTACTGTACTGTGATTGTTGCACTGTATCTCATTTCACAGGAGGTCCCAGTGCGGGAACCAGACCTGGGGGCAAGTGTATACTGTGAAGGTAATTTGATATATTGTGTGGGCCACTAGTGGAAGAAAGGGGGTTGCAGTGTCCCAGAGGGCTGTGACCAAGTTAGTTTAACTATTGCAAACCCTGACCTCTGGGTGGAGGCACACCGCCATTGGATCCAGGCCTCAACCTGTTAGTGGCAAATCAGGCAGGTAGTCCCCTGGGATAGCACCATCTAGGGTTACATCTTGGAGGCTCACACGCTGGGATTGTGTGTCCTAGTGGCCATATTTATAACCACTGTTAAGAAAAAATGGGTACCTCGACGAAGTGGCTGTGCACTGCTGGTGGAGTGGTGTACTGGGAGGAGATTGACCCCAAAATGCTATGCTTATCCTGGACATCCCCTGTATCAATACGGACACTGTGCAGGGAGTACTTTCCAAGGTGGAAGGTTTACAAACCCCTGGTGGTGGGTCTGCATGCTAATCTGCTCACCCACACTTTCCTAGCTCCTAGTAGAGTTTAAGGATCCCATAGATAGCTCCAAAGTGCTCGACCATTACCCCAGAGGGAGCCCTCACTGCTTGGAGAGTGATAACTAGGACAGTAAGACTCGGGAATCGGCCCCTACCACTATCTGAAACTTTTGAGGAGAAATTTGTGAATGGTTGCTGGGAGGGGAAATGTGGAGGACTTGAAGAAACTATTCTCACACTTGGGGTGTTCCTCCCCAACACCCTCTCCTGCTCCAGTGTCTGTGATGGTGGCTGAACCAATGCAGACCCTATTTCTGCACCTGCCATTAGTCACGACTCTTCCGAAGGTTGAGATCTTCTCTGGCACCTCCCCACCCCCAAGGGGAGGATGAGGGAGACCTGGATGAACTATGTTGCCCCACATTGCTAGAATGGCAATGCTCGGGAAGCGAAAAGTGAAAGAGGTTAGTGAGAGCTCCGAGGTCCTGCCCTGGCTACCATCCATGCTAAAAGGGCCAGTAACTTGAGCGACTGCACAGGCCTATCTTGAGGCCTTGGAGAATGTGTTGGAGCCCAGATTCTGATGAGGACCTATGTGGAGAGTAAGAAATGCCAACAGTACCAAGGGAGTTGTTGTCTGTGTGTCTCTCGGCTGGAAAATTGTTGCAAGAATGCCTCAGAAAGGGTAGTTTGCCAGCTATTGAACTGGACCAAACCAGACTGGACAGAATCCTAAGTCTGCCCCTTCTAGAACTGCTGTTGCTTCAATTACGCTTGCAAATCGACTGAATCCCACCCCCATGATGAGTTAATGAGAGAAATTGAGGAGTTGAGAAAAGGCGTTACCTCGGGAGGTACCTGCACCAACAGCTGTGCACGACCCGAGTGACTGAGGGTGACCCATCAAGTGAAGTCTAGGGCAGAGGTTGACAGTCAACGAGTGCTCTGACAAGGAAAGATATGCCACAATGGGGGCGAACTGTTGAGAGAGATCGCGAATTCAAAACAGTCCCTTTATGAAGGCCACGCCTGCAAGCATGGGGCTCTGACCTATATCCGACTGCATCTGATGGGGGTGGGGTACCCACCCATGTATCTCCTGCTGATAACCGGCCCAAACTCAATTCCTTGACCATGGAAGGTGGAGAAACTGACGAGATGTCTCCAAATGCTTATCACGCCGCCAGACTAGAGATGGCACCCAGGTTTCCAGTTAGTAATACCCCGCCCTGGCTCCAGTGTGGCCCGCCTAAACTCAGAAAGTATGGTTTGCTATAATTGTGGAAAATGGGCACATGAAAAGGGAATGCCAGTCCCAAAAGACACTGACAAAGTTGCATATAGGCTACAAGGAGAGCTTCGAGAAGAAATCAGTGGTTAAGAGGCGACGACATGATCCTATGTGAGGGCACCAAAATGCTAATTCACGTCCTTTGTGGCAAGGTCAGTTGCCCAGGCCTCCACTACCACCGCCTCCAGACTGGTCGAGATTAGTGGGTCCCTCCATGGAGACCACTGTAAAGGTGAATGGAGTGTCTACAAGAGCTGTATTAGACAGTGGCTCCAAGTGACAATTATGTTCCAGGATTGGTATCAGAAGCATTTGTCAGACGCACCCTTACAACCATTAGAAGGACTGCATGTATGGGGTTAAGTGAGAAGGCCTACCCTATTCCGGTATATCCAATTTGGCTGTCTTTCCCCACCTCCGTGGCTGGAGTGGCCGAACAAGTAGAGACCCTAGCCTTGTGTGTCCCCCACTGGACTGTATGATGGTGTCCCTTTGTTGATTTGAAACAAATGCTCATATGTTCGGAGGCTGGCACAGTTGTGTTATGAAAAACAGGGGTCAAAGACTAGTAGAGCTTTAAGAGTTCCGGCTTTAATTAAGAAGGCTAGAGGCAGAGAGATGCTGAAAAAACAGAACCAGAGGAACCGTCAGAATTGTATGGAAGAAGGATCCTGAGTCTCTGATCCTGGCGCCAAATGCCCAGTGTACCTACAGGGAGAGGTCCATTATCAGAAAGGATGTTAAGAATAAAAATATTAATGTTGGATGCACCAAGCGATGGAAAATTGCCAGAGGGACTGCTGGTCAAGCCTAGTATTTTGCTCCTAGAGCCCATGCTTATGCCAGAAGGGTAATGGTCCAAGTTCATAATGTGTCTGAAAGAGACATTCGAGTAAACAAGAGGTTGCATCCTGGCTAATGTGCATTGTGCAGACACTGCAGTGCTACCCAGCAGCAAGAGTTCAAGGAAGAATGACGAGTAACGCCTGACTTGTTTGATTTGCGACTCCGCTGCCAGCTGAATGGAAAGTGAGGATCAGTGAGAAGCTTGCCTAGAGAGACCAGGTGTTTTCTTAAAGGAATGGGATGTAGGATGCGTGCAAGGAGCTGAGCACATATCCGCTGCATGACGAAGACCATTTCGTGAGAGGTCTCGTACGCCTGGCACCTGCTGACATAGATGATGAGACGGCATCTGCAAGAGATGTTAGCTGCTGGTGTAATACAAGAATCCAGAAGCCCTTATGCTTCCCCCATTGTGGTAGTGAGGAAAAGAATGGAACAGTAAGGATGTGTGTGGCTTATCGCACCTTAAACCGCGGACTATCCCTGATCAGTACACAATGCCCCGCATTCAGGATGCTTTGGACTGCCTAAGCAGGGAGCAAGTGGTTCTCTGTGCTGGATCTCCTCGTGGGTACTACCAGATCCCGATGCCCCAGAGGACCGTGAGAAGACGGCCTTTATCTGTCCGCTGGCTTCTATGAATTCATGAGGATGCCTCAAGGGTTTCAAGGTGCCCCAGCCACTTTTCAACGATTGATGGAGCGTGCAGTGGGAGGATGAACTTACTAGAGTGCCTGGTATACTAGATGATGTTATTGTGTTTGGCGCTCACTGAGGAACATGAGAGCAGATTATTTAAGGTATTGGACCGACTGGAGGACTTTGGCCTTAAACTGTCCATTGATAAGTGTCAATTTTCAAACATCAGTAAAGTATAGTGGACACATAGTATCCACGAGGGACTAGAGACCGACCCAAATAAGTTGAGGCCTTGACCACCTGGCCACAGCCCAAAATCTAAAGAACTGCAAAGATTCCTGGGATTCTGTGGTTATTATCGGTGCCCATCAAGGACTATTCAAGAGTGATCCGCCCTTTACTTAACCTTACTTCAAGGGTATCCCCAACCCACAAAATACCAAAAGTCAGCGTCCTCAAGACTGAGAAAGAGTGTATTTTCATCCAAGTGAAGTATTTGGGGCCCGCTGGACTCCTGATTGTGAGACTGCTTTCATGAGATCATATATCAACTTACCATGCTCCAGTGCTGGCCTATGCCGATCCAAGAAAACCCTATGTCCTGCACACTGATGCTAGCTTGCAAGGGTTGGGGCTGTGTTGTGCAAGAGCCACGAGAATGGCCTGAGACCAGTGGCCTTTGCCGGTAGAAGCCTGACCCATCCGAAAAGAACTATCCTGTACATAAGTTGAGTCTAGCTTTGAAGTGGGCTATTGTTGACCAATTCCATGAGTACTTGTATGGGGCTAAATACTAGTAAAACAGACACATCCTTTGACCTATGTGCAGACCTCAGCTAGTTGGATGCCACTGGCCATAGGTGGCTTTCTGCATTATCTACATATGACTATGCTCTCGAATACCGGCAGGTCTGAACCATAGATGCTGATGCCTCTCCCGAGGCCTGTTCCCAGAATGATTGGGTCCGATTGGCAGAACCTGACATTCGGGCACTCTGCCGGAAGATTTGACAGGGAGGAACAAATGTCCACGGACGCAGTGGACTGCATGGTGGATTGTTTGGGACCCTCTGAGAATTGCATACCTGCTGCTTATTGCCACTTTTCTGCAATAGACATTGGTGCACTGCCTCAGCTGGACAATGATAGTATTGGGCGGCTCAATCCCGCGATCCCATGATCAAAGCAGCTTTAGAAGCCCTCTATGCAGGAAAAGATGTGTCCAAATTACGCCCACTGATTTGAGAACTGCACTGTTATACAAAGAAGGTCCTAAGTTGAAACTGATCAATAAACTGTTATACAGAGAAACAGTAGACAGAGGGGACAAGTAGACAAACAACAGCTAGTGCTGCCCACTGCCTTCAGAGACTCAGTACTGAGGTCCTTGCACAACCACATGGGGCACCTTGGTATAGACAGAACACTTGACTTGGTGAGATCCAGATTCTATTGGCCTAAGATGGGGCTGATGTGAGCAACACATTGAACTTGTATCAGCTGTTACAGAGGAAAGCTTTGCCCCAGAGGGCTGCCCCTTGTTAACATCACCACCAGTGCACCCATGGAGCTGGTCTGTATTGATTTTCTGAGTTTGAAGTCAGATCAAAGAAATATCAGTAATGTGCTGGTGGTCACTGACCATTTCACGAGATATGCCCAAGCTTTCTCCACCAAAGACCAGAAAGCATCCACTGTGGCCAAAGTACTTGTAGAAAACTTTTGTTCACTATGGGGCTCCACAAAGAATCCATTCTGATCAAGGGAGACTTTGAGAGTCGTCTGATCAAAGAGATGCTTTCTCTGTGGGGAGTGCGAAAGTCCAGAACCACTCCTTACCACCCCCAGGGGGACCCACAGCCTGAACGCTTTCAACCGCACTTTGCTAGATATGTTAGGCACCCTGCACCCAAAGGATGATTCTAGATGGAGCCAACAAATTAGCACTCTGGTACATGCTTATAACTGCACTGTAGTGATGCTACTGGATTCTCCCTACCGCCTGATGTTTGGAAGAGAAGCTCGACTACCAGTAGATGTGTGTTTTGGGGTCTCCATATGGGGTTCAAGCTGACAACTATTTACAGTATGTGCAAAGTTAAAGGCCCAGCTAACTCATGCGTACTAACTGGCTCAAACCATGGCTGCCAAAAGAAATCTGACAACAAAGAAAGGTATGATAAAAAGGTGAAAGCACAGGAACTCCAGGAGGAGATGGGTATTGCTAAGAAATCTGGGACTGCATAGCAAGCACAAGATTGTTGACAGATGGCATCATCTCCCTCACATTGTAGTGGGCAAACTAGATGATCTGCCAGTGTACAAAGTAAGGCCTGAGAATAATTCAAAAGATGTAAAAACAATGCATAGAAATCATTTACTGCCCATTGGACAAATCTTAATTGAGTCTGAGCCCCTAGAAGATGCCCCTCTGGACCAGTGACTAGAGCTGCTACAAGAAAAGATCAAGAAAGTCTGCACCTACAGAAGCAGAGTTAAAGTGTTCCCTCCACAAGTCCCAGTTGAGCATGACTGTCAGTCCATATCGGAAGAAAGTGAGAGTGACTTTGAATACTATCCTTCTTACTTAACTGAGTCAATTGTTTCGGGCAATCCCTAGTCAATACTGGAGATGAAGCTGGGCCTTCTGGACTGCTCTGCCCCCAGCTTCATCCCTGGAGCCAATGCTCCCAGAAAGTGAAGTGCAAAGCATCAGATCAGATGAAATGGAATCATTGTGCATGGTTGAACTGTTTGAGCTTAGGGAGGAAAATGATGGATTGGGTCAGACTCGTGATACACCAGAACAAGAAGAGTATTTTGAGTGCCCTGACAGTCCACTGCCAGTGTCCAAAAGCTCTCCATGTGAGCCAAATGTTGTGGACTCAGAAACTGTAACTCCTGGAGCTGAAAGTGCCCCAAGTTCTAGCCTCTCTACCCCCATGGAGACTCCTGACAAGTGAGGACAATGCTGAAAATGAGGCTCAGAGTGCAGAGACTATAACAGTTCCCTAGAAAGACTGGTCGAGCTGTAAAGCCTGTGGTGCACCTCAGTTATGATTCACTTGGGAGGCCTGTGGACTTGCCTCAATGTTGTCCATAAAGGAGTGTATGTGTCCCCGAGCTCATTGCCCAAACTGAGCATCAGTGCTTAACTCCAAGTTACTTGTATTGCCCTTCTGATATGGTGCCCTTTGCCCCATCCATCCCCAAGGTAACTGATAGGGAGGGCCCTCTTTTCAGGTTTCATGTACAAGAGGTAATAACTTGAGTTATGGTACAATGTGTATGTAATACTGTAAAGAGTGACGTACTGCAATGTTTCAGAAATGTGTTCTTGGTAAAATGATATATTGACTGATGATTACATGTCGAGCCTAATGCAAATGTATATGGTTGCAGTTGAAACTTATGGGTACTTGCTTGACGCGGACGCCAGCTTTCCCAGGCCAGGAAGGTGTAACCTCCTGCAAATGGGGGTTCCCAAAAGACTTCCAGGAGCTTGCTTGAATGCTCCAAGCCTGAATGGTGTTTGGCATTTAAGCCATTTATCAGTGAGTGTTTTTAGAGCCTCTGGTACTGTCTTTAAGAGCTGTCTGCTTGCAGACATAATTAGTTTGTATGGGGGGACTGTGTGCTTCTCTGAGTACCACTCGAGCTGCTGCCAATTCACTTCATTTTGCAGTCACTAGAGTGCAAAGGAACCTATCTGAAAGATGTAACTGTTTGCCAGAAATTATTTAGAGTAATAATGAAATTACAGTTTGTCTAACCTGCTTTCTTTGCAGTCAGAACTGTGTCTGCTAGTTCCCATTCTAGTTTTGAACTGCTGAACTGGACCAATCAGTGTGGGGTAGCTAGCTCTAAAAGGGTGCCTTGGACGAATCAGAACTTGACTCATAATCTGAGCCAGCCACAAGAGGATTGTATGGGCAGTGACTCTGGGAGATGTAGTTTGACTTCAGTGCCTTTTGGACCAACAGCAGCAGTCTATTGTGAGTGACAGCCAATCCAGTCAAGAACTGGGAGGAACTCAAAGGAAGTGCCCGGTTTTGTCGGTTGGAGTTTCAGTTGAGCTTTGGCAGTGAAGAAGGAAGGAGCCCTGTGCTTTTTCAGTGTGCAGTTTTAGTCAAAAACGCGTGTAAGGCCCTAGAGTTCCGGTCTGCAGCTTGTGTAACAGCTTGTTAGGACTGAATCCGTCCTGTGAAAAGAATCAAAGGATCTCTGAAGAGTAGAAACCAGGCTCACCCTGTAGAAGACTGGAGGAATTGCTGAAAATTGCACCGGTCTGTCAGGAACTGAATCTGCTGTGTGTTCTCCGGTATTGTGCAGTAATTGCGATCGGGACAGATGCAGCCTGCCTGGTATAGTGCTTCTTTTATATGGATGTGTGAAGAGGTTTGTGTACCTCAAGTGAGCCCTGCTGACATTGAAGGACCCTATCTTATTTGGAGGTCGTGAGTACTAATTCAGGGTCGCTCCTGTTGAATTGCCACATTAAATCCAAATGGAATTACTGTACTGCTGACTGTTTAATTCTCCTTCTCTGTGTGAAAGGGCCCCACCAGCTGCCACGGTTTGACCAGCCACTAGGGCTTGGGTACCCAGGGACAGTAACTAATAGGGATAGGCTGTGCACAGAGCCATAGGTAGATTATTAGAGTGATAAGCTAATTAACCTGATTTCCCTGTCCTTGTTATATCCCCCAAATAAATCAGAGCTGCTTGTTTCAGTAAAGTTATACTGCCTGAGGTATTTGTCTCATGTTAAAGTACTGTACTGTGATTGTTGCACTGTATCTCATTTCACAGGAGGTCCCAGTGCCGGAACCAGACCTGGGGGTAAGTGTATACTGTGAAGGTGATTCTGATATATTGTGGGCCACTAGTGGGAAGAAAGGGGTTGCAGTGTCCCAGAGGCTGTGACCAAGTTAGTTTAACTATTGCAAACCCTGACCTCTGGGTGGAGGCACCCGCCATTGATCCAGGCCCCTCAACCTGTTAGTGGCAAATCAGGCAGGGTAGTAGCCCCTGGGATAGCACCATCTAGGGTTACATCTTGAGGCTCACCGCTGGGATTGTGTGTCCTCTAGTGGCCATATTTACGAACCACTGTTAAGAAAAAAATGGGTACCGACAGAAGTGGCTGTGCATCGCTGGTGGAGTGGTGTACTGGGGAGAGATTGACCCCAAAATGCTATGCTTATCCTGGACATCCCCTGTATCAATACGGACACTGTGCAGGAGTACTTTCCAAGGTGGAAGGTTACAAAACCCTGTGGTGGTGGGTCAGATGCTAATCTGCTCACCCACACTTTCCTGGCCCTAGTAGAGTTTAAGGATCCCATAGATAGCCCAAAGTGCCACAGACCATTACCCCAGAGGGAGCCCTCACTGCTTGAGAGTGATAACTATGACAGTAAAGACCCGGGGAATCAGCCCCACCACTATCTGAAACTTTTGAGGAGAAATTTGCTGAATGGTTGCTGGGAGAGGGAAAACTGTGGAGGACTTGAAGAAACTATTCTGCCACCTGGGGTGTTCTCCCAACACCCTCTCCTGCTCCAGTGCCCGTAATGGTGGCTGAACCAATGCAGACTCCTATTTCTGCACCTGCCATTAGTCACGACTCTTACCGAAGGTTGAGGATCTTCTGGCACCTCCCCACCCCCAAGGGAGGATGACTGGGAGACCTGATAGACTATGTTGCCCCCGCGTTAGAATGGCAATGCTCGGAAGGCTAAAGTGAAAGAGGGTTAGTGAGAGCCTCCGAGGTCCTGCCCTGGCTACCATCCATGCTAAAAGGGCCAGTAACCCTGAAGCGACTGCACAGGCCTATCTTGAGGCCTTGAGAATGTGTATGGGAGCCCAGATCTTGATGAGGACCTATGGTGAGAGTAAGAAATGCACAACAGTACCAAGGGAGTTGTTGTCTGTGTATGTCTCTCGGCTGGAAAATTGTTGCAAGAATGCCTCAGAAAGGGTAGTTTGCCAGCTATTGAACTGGACCAAACCAGACTGGACAGAATCTTTAAGTCTGCCCCTTCTCAGAACTGCTGTTGCTTCAGTTACGCCTGGCAAATCGACTGGAATCCCCACCTCCCATGATGAGTTAATGAGAGAAATTAGGAGTTGAGAAAAGGCGCACTGGAGGTACCTGCACCAACAGCTGTGGCTACGACCTGAGTGACTGAGGGTGACCCATCAAGTGAAGTTCAGGGCAGAGGTTGACAGTCAATGAGTGCTCTGACAAGGAAAGATATGCCACAATGGGGCTAACTGTTGAGAGAGATCCGGGAATTCAAAACAGTCCTTTATGAAGGCCACGCCTGCAAGTACGGGCCCCGACCTATATCCGACTGCATCTGCTATGGGGGTGGGGGTACCCACCCATGTATCTCCTGCTGATAACCGCTCCAAACTCAATTCCTTGACCATGGAAGTGGAGAAACTGACGAGATGTCTCCAAATGCTTATCACGCCGCAGACAGAGATGGCACCCAGGTTTCCAGTTAGTAATACCCCCGCCCTGGCTCCCAGTGTGGCACCTCGGCCAGCTCAAACTCCAGAAAGTATGTTTTGCTATAATTGTGGGAAAAATGGGCACATGAAAAGGGAATGCCAGTCCCCAAAAGACACTGACAAAGTTGCATATAGGCTACAAGGAGAGCTTCGGAGAAGAAATCAGTGGTTAAGAGGTGCACGACATGATCCCAGTGAGGGCACCAAAATGCTAATTCACGCCTTTTGTGGCAGGTCAGTTGCCCAGGCCCCCACTACCGCTCTCCAGACTGGTCGAGAATAGTGGGTCCCTCCATGGAGACCACTGTAAAGGTGAATGGAGTGTCTACAAGAGCTGTATTAGACAGTGGCTCCCAAGGACAATTATGTTCCAGGATTGGTATCAGAAGCATTTGTCAGACGCACCTTACAACCATTAGAAGGACTGCATGGTGGGGTTAAGGAGAAGGCCTACCCCTATTCCGGGTATATCCGAATTTGCTGTCTTCCTCACTCCTGGCTGGAGTGGGTCAACAAGTAGAGACCCTAGCCTTAGTGTGTCCCCCCACTGGACTGTATGATGGTGTCCCTTTGTTGATTGAAACAAATGCTCATATGTTCGAAGGCTGGCACAGTTGTGTTATGAAAACAGGGGTCAAAGACTAGTAGAGCTTTAAGAGTTCGGCTTAATTAAGAAGGCCTATGAGGCACAGAGAGATGCTGAAAAACAGAACCAGAGGAACCGGTCAGAATTGTATGGAAGAAGGATCCTGAGTCTCTGATCCTGGCCAAATGCCCAGTGTACCTTACAGGAGAGGTCCGTGATTAGAAAGGATGTTAAGAATAAAATATTAATGTTGGATGCACCAGGCGATGGAAAATTGCCAGAGGGACTGCTGGTCAGCCTAGTATTTTGCCCGCTAGAGCCCATGCTTATGCCAGAAGGGTAATGGTCCAAGTTCATAATGTGTCTGAAAGAGACATTCGAGTAAACAGAGGTTGCATCCTGGCTAATGTGCATTGTGCAGACACTGCAGTGCTACCCAGCAGCAAGAGTTCAAGGAAGAATGACAGAGTAACGCCTGACTTGTTTGATTTCGGCGACTCCCCGCTGCCAGCTGAATGGAAAGTGAGGATCAGTGAGAAGCTTGCCCAGAGAGATCAGGTGTTTTCTTTAAAGGAATGGGATGTAGGATGCGTGCAAGGAGCTGAGCACAATATCCGGCTGCATGACGAAAGACCATTTCGTGAGAGGTCTCGACGCCTGGCACCTGCTGACATAGATGATGTGAGACGGCATCTGCAAGAGATGTTAGCTGCTGGTGTAATACAAGAATCCAGAAGCCCTTATGCTTCCCCCATTGTGGTAGTGAGGAAAAAGAATGGAACAGTAAGGATGTGTGTGGCTTATCGCACTTAAACCGCGGACTATCCCTGATCAGTACACAATGCCCCGCATTCAGGATGCTTTGACTGCCTAAACGGGAGCAAGTGGTTCTCTGTGCTGGATCTCCGCAGTGGGTACTACCAGATCCCGGTGGCCCCAGAGGACCGTGGAGAAGACGGCCTTTATCTGTCCGCTGGCTTCTATGAATTCATGAGGATGCCTCAAGGATTTCAGGTGCCCCAGCCACTTTTCAACGATTGATGGAGCGCAGTGGGGACATGAACTTACTAGAGTGCCTGGTATACCTAGATGATGTTATTGTGTTTGGCAGCTCACTGGAGGAACATGAGAGCAGATTATTTAAGGTATTGGACCGACTGGAGGACTTTGGCCTTAAACTGTCCATTGATAAGTGTCAATTTTTCAAACATCAGTAAAGTATGGGGACACATAGTATCCACCGAGGGACTAGAGACCCACCCAAGTAAAGTTGAGGCCTTGACCACCTGGCCACAGCCCAAAAATCTAAAAGAACTGCAAAGATTCCTGGATTCTGTGGTTATTATCGGCGCTTCATCAAGGACTATTCAAGAGTGATCCGCCTTTACTTAACCTTACTCAAGGGTATCCCCAACCCACAAAAATACCAAAAGTCACGTCCTCAAGACTGAAAGAGTGTATTTTCATCCAAGTGAAGTATTTGGGGCCCGCTGGACTCCTGATTGTGAGACTGCTTTTCATGAGATCATATATCAACTTACCCATGCTCCAGTGCTGGCCTATGCCGATCCAAGAAAACCCTATGTCCTGCACACTGATGCTAGCTTGCAAGGGTTGGGGGCTGTGTTGTACCAAGAGCACGAGAATGGCCTGAGACCAGTGGCCTTTGCCAGTAGAAGCCTGACCCCATCCGAAAAGAACTATCCTGTACATAAGTTAGAGTTCCTAGCTTTGAAGTGGGCTATTGTTGACCAATTCCATGAGTACTTGTATGGGCTAAAATACTAGTAAAACAGACAATAATCCTTTGACCTATGTGCAGACCTCAGCTAAGTTGGATGCCACTGGCCATAGGTGGCTTTCTGCATTATCTACATATGACTATGCTCTCAATACCGAGCAGGTCTGAACCACATAGATGCTTGATGCTCTCTCCGGAGGCCTGTTCCCCAGAATGATTGGGTCCGATTGGCAGAACCTGACATTCGGGCACTCTGCCGAAGTTTGACAGGGAGGAACAATGTCCACGGGACGCAGTGGACTGCATGGTGGATTGCTTGGGACCTCTGAGAATTGCATACCTGTTGCTTATTGCACTTTTCTGCAATAGACATTGGTGCACTGCCTCAGCTGGACAATGACAGTATTCGTGGGCTCAATCTCCTGATCCCATGATCAAAGCAGCTTTAGAAGCCCTCTATGCAGGAAAAGATGTCCAAATTACGCCCACTGATTTGAGAACTGCACTGTTATACAAAGAAGGTCCTAAGTTGAAACTGATCAATAAACTGTTATACAGAGAAACAGTAGACAGAGGGGACAAGTAGACAAACAACAGCTAGTGCTGCCCACTGCCTTCGAGACTCAGTACTGAGGTCCTTGCACAACCACATGGGGCACCTTGGTATAGACAGAACACTTGACTTGGTGAGATCCAGATTCTATTGGCCTAAGATGGGGGCTGATGTGGAGCAACACATTCGAACTTGTAGTCGCTGCTTACAGAGGAAAGCTTTGCCCCAGAGGGCTGCCCCCCTTGTTAACATCACCACCAGTGCACCCATGGAGCTGGTCTGTATTGATTTTCTGAGTTTGAAGTCAGATCAAAGAAATATCAGTAATGTGCTGGTGGTCACTGACCATTTCACGAGATATGCCCAAGCTTTCCCC
This sequence comes from Neoceratodus forsteri, assembly GCA_016271365.2. Lineage (NCBI taxonomy): Eukaryota > Metazoa > Chordata > Ceratodontiformes > Ceratodontidae > Neoceratodus > Neoceratodus forsteri. Next base: position 1,472,866,145 of record CM028132.1, on the reverse strand, counting down.
ACCAAAGACCAGAAAGCATCCACTGTGGCCAAAGTACTTGTAGAAAACTTTTTTGTTCACTATGGAGCTCCACAAAGAATCCATTCTGATCAAGGGAGAGACTTTGAGAGTCGCCTGATCAAAGAGATGCTTTCTCTGTGGGGAGTGCGAAGTCCAGAACCACTCTTACCACCCCAGGGGACCCACAGCCTGAACGTTTCAACCAGACTTTGCTAGATATGCTAGGCACCCTGCACCCAAAGGACAAGCCTAGATGGAGCCAACAAATTAGCACCCTGGTACATGCTTATAACTGCACCAAAGTGATGCTACTGATTCTCCCCTACCGCCTGATGTTTGGAAGAGAAGCTCACTACCAGTAGATGTGTGTTTTGGGGTCTCTCCTGATGGGGTTCAAGCTGACAACTATTTAAGTATGTGCAAAAGTTAAAGGCCCAGCTAACTCATGCGCATCAACTGGCTCAAACCATGGCTGCCAAAAGAAATCTGGCCAACAAAGAAAGGTATGATAAAAAGGTGAAAGCACAGGAACTCCAGGAGGGAGATCGGGTATTGCTAAGAAATCTGGGACTGCATGGCAAGCACAAGATTGCTGACAGATGGCATCATCTCCCTCACATTGTAGTGGGCAAACTAGATGATCTGCCAGTGTACAAAGTAAGGCCTGAGAATAATTCAAAAGATGTAAAAACAATGCATAGAAATCATTTACTGCCCATTGGACAAATCTTAATTGAGTCTGAGCCCCTAGAAGATGCCCCTCTGGACCAGTGACTAGAGCTGCTGCTAAGAAAAGATCAAGAAAGTCTGCACCTACAGAAGCAGAGTTAAGTGTTCCCTCCACAAGTCCCAGTTGAGCATGACTGTCAGTCCATATCGGAAGAAAGTGAGAGTGACTTTGAATACTATCCTTCTTACGAACTGAGTCAATTGTTTCGGGGCAATCCCCTAGTCAATACTGGAGATGAAGCTGGGCCTTCTGGACTGTCTAAGCCCCCAGCTTCATCCCTGGAGCCAATGCTCCCAGAAAGTGAAGTGCAAAGCATCAGATCAGATGAAATGGAATCATTGTGCATGGTTGAACTGTTTGAGCTTTCAGGGGAGGAAAATGATGGATTGGGTCAGACTCTGATACACCAGAACAAGAAGAGTATTTTGAGTGCCCTGACAGTCCACTGCCAGTGTCCAAAAGCTCTCCATGCAGCCAAATGTTGTGGACTCAGAAACTGTAACTCCTGGAGCTGAAAGTGCCCCAAGTTCTCAGCCTCTACCCCCATGGAGACTCCTGACAAGTGAGGACAATGCTGAAAATGAGGCTCAGAGTGCAGAGACTATAACAGTTCCCCCTAGAAAGACTGGTCGAGCTGTAGCCTGTGGTGCACCTCAGTTATGATTCACTTGGGAGGCCTGTGGACTTGCCTCTCAATGTTGTCCATAAAGGAGTGTATGTGTCCCCGAGCTCATTGCCCAAACTGAGCATCAGTGCTAACTCCAGTTACTTGTGTTGCCCTCTAGTATGGTGCCTGCCCCATCCAGCCCCAAGGTAACTGATAGGAAGGGCCCTCTCTTCAGGTTTCATGTACAAGAGGTAATAACTTGAGTTATGGTACAATGTGTATGTAATACTGTGTAAAGAGGACGTACTGCAATGTTTCAGAAATGTGTTCTTGGTAAAATGATATATTGACTGATGATTACATGTGTGCCCAATGCAAATGTATATGGTTGCAGTTGAAACTTATGGGTACTTGCTTGACGCGATCAACGCTTTCCCAGGCCAGGAAGGGTGTAACCCCTGCAAATGGGGGTTCCCAAAAGACTTCCAGGAGCTTGCTTGAATGCTCCAAGCCTGAATGGTGTTTGGCATTTAAGCCATTTATCAGTGAGTGTTTTAGAGCCTCTGGTACTGTCTTTTAAGAGCTGTCTGCTTGCAGACATAATTAGTTTGTATGGGGACTGTGTGCTTCTCTGAGTACCACTGAGCTGCTGCCAATTCACTTCATTTTTGCAGTCACTAGGAGTGCAAAGGAACCTATCTGAAAGATGTAACTGTTTGCCAGAAATTATTTAGAGTAATAATGAAATTACAGTTTGTCTAACCTGCTTCTTTGCAGTCAGAACTGTGTCTGCTAGTTCCCATTCTAGTTTTGAACTGCTGAACTGGACCAATCAGTGTGGGGTAAGCTAGCTCTAAAAGGGTGCCTTGGACGAATCAGAACTTGGACTCATAATCTGAGCCAGCCACAAGAGGATTGTATGGGCAGTGACTCTGGGAGATGTAGTTTAGACTTCAGTGCCTTTTTGGACCAACAGCAGCAGTCTATTGTGAGTGACAGCCAATCCAGTCAAGAACTGGGAGGAACTCAAAGGAAGTGCCCGGTTTTGTCGGTTGGAGTTTCAGTTGAGCTTTGGCAGTGAAGAAGGAAGGAGCCCTGTGCTTTTTCAGTGTGCAGTTTTAGTCAAAAACGTGTGTAAGGCCCAGAGTTCCGTCTGCAGCTTGTGTAACAGCTTGTTAGGACTGAACTGTCCTGTGAAAAGAATCAAAGGATCTCTGAAGAGTAGAAACCAGGCTCACCCTGTAGAAGACTGGAGGAATTGCTGAAAATTGCACTCGGTCTGTCAGGAACTGAATCTGCTGTGTGTTCTCCGGTATTGTGCAGTAATTGCGATCGGGATACAGATGCAGCCTGCCTGGTATAGTGCTTTCTTTTATATGGATGTGTGAAGAGGTTTGTGTACCTCAAGTGAGCCCTGCTGACATTGAAGGACCCTATCTTATTTGGAGGTCGTGAGTACTAATTCAGGGTCGCCCTGTTGAATTGCCACATTAAATCCAAATGGAATTACTGTACTGCTGACTGTTTAATTCCTCCTTTTCTCTGTGTGAAAGGGCCCCACCAGCTGCCACGGTTTGACTAGCCACTAGGGCTTGGGTACCCAGGGACAGTAACTAATAGGGATAGGCCTGTGCACAGAGCCATAGGTAGATTATTAGAGTGATAAGCTAATTAACCTGATTTCCTGTCCTTGTTATATCCCCCAATAAATCAGAGCTGCTTGTTTCAGTAAAGTTATACTGCCTGAGGTATTTGTCTATGTTAAAGTACTGTACTGTGATTGTTGCACTGTATCTCATTTCACAGGAGGTCCCAGTGCCGGAACCAGACCTGGGGGTAAGTGTATACTGTGAAGGTAATTCTGATATATTGTGTGGGCCACTAGTGGGAAGAAAGGGGGGTTGCAGTGTCCCAGAGGGCTGTGACCAAGTTAGTTTAACTATTGCAAACCCTGACCTCTGGGTGGAGGCACCCGCCATTGGATCCAGGCCCCTCAACCTGTTAGTGGCAAATCAGGCAGGGGTAGTAGCCCCTGGGATAGCGCCATCTAGGGGTTACACTCTGATGACTGAGTTGAGGTGGCAATCACATGTGTCCAGATCCTGAGGACATGGGTGAGAGGGAAATCACAGTTCCAAAGCTCATGGACAGAGGTAAGGGAGAAAGTCACACCTCCTGAGCTACTGAGGATAGAGGCAGAGGGAAATCACAGCTACCCAGGTCTTAAGGACAGGGGTGAGGAGAAATCACAACTACCCAGGTCCTGAGGACAGGGGTGAGGGGAAATCGCAGCTACCCAGGTCCTAAAGGGCAGGGGTGGGGAGATCACAGCTGCTTAGCTTCTGATGACTGGTTTGAGGGGGAAATCACAACTATGTAGGTCCTGAGGCTGAAGACAGGGGTGAGAGGAAATCACAACTATCCAGGTCCTGAGAATGGAGAGGGGGAAATCACAGCTACCAAGGTCCTGAGAAGAGGGGGAAGGGGAAATTACAACAACCCGGGTCCTGAGGAGAAAGGCAAGGGGGAAAACAAAGATACGCTATTCCTGCAGACAGGGGTGAGGGAGAAATTACAGTTACCTAGATCCTGAGGACAGTGGGAGGGAGAAATCACAGCTACACAGGTCCTGAGGACAGGGGCGAGGGGAAATCACAACTGCTCAGGTCGTGATGACAGTGGTGAGGGGGAAATCACAGCTACATGGGTTGTGATGACAGTGGTGAGGGGGAAATCACAACTACCCAGGTCCTGAGGAGAGAGGTGAGGGGGAAACCACAGATACACTAGTCCTGCAGACAGGGGTGAGGGGGAAATCATAACTGCCCAGGTCCTGAGGAGAGGGTCAAGGGGGAAATCAAAGCTACACAGGTCCTAAGGGCAGGGGTGAGGTGACTCACAGCTACACAGGCCATAAAGACAAGGGGAAGGGACTATCATAGCTACACAGGTCTTGAGGAAAAGAGTGAGGGCAAATAACTGCTCCCCAGCTCTTGATACATGGGTGAGGGAGAAATCACAGCTCTTCAGGTCCAAAGGATGAAATGACAGATCCCAGGATACTGAGGACAGAGGTGCCACAGGAGGTCATCTCGTTGAAGACAGTGGGCAGCTTTAAGAGAGGCTGGGATAGGCATAGTGGGAAGGTAAGGATCATGGGTAGGGAATGGGGAAGGAGGGCATGGACAGTAGCTCAAGCTGTGGACCCTGCAATACGAGCAGACTTGATAGACAAAATGGCCTTCTTCTGCTGGCTTTTTCATATTTTCGTATGTGAGGGGAAATCCCAGTTTCGCAGCTCTTGATGACAGGGGTGAAGGGGAAGTTTCAGCTCTACAAATTCCGAATACTGGGATGGGGAATCACAACTCCTCAAGTCCTGAGGGCACGAGTGAAGGGAATCATATTCCCCCAAGTCTAAAGAACACAGCTGAGAGGGGGATTCACACCTTTTCAGGTCATGAGGACAAAATGACAGCTTAACAGGTATGGATTACAGGAGTGATGAGGAAGTCACAGCTCCCCAGGTTCTGACTAAGAGGTAATGTGGAAATCACAGTTCTCTAGGTCCTGAGGAAAGAGGTGAGGAGGAATTAATAGCTCCACAGCCGAGGCATCATTTAGGGGTAACCAGTGGTTGCAGTTGAGACCCCCATGATTTCTTTGCAATCCCTAAATTGTTCATTGCAACCCCTAAAACAAGGTTTCCCTAGCATTTATTTGACAATAAGGTGACGGTGAGGCTTTGCAAGCCCTATCATTAGGCTGGAATGGGACTTTGTGATATAGTCAGGGGGATAAAGTTGGGAGCAGGTGGAAGGAGAGATAGGATAGTAAAGTGCGGCATCCCATGACTTTGGAGACTGTGATTGGGTGCCTACCGAAATGACGACTCAATCGTGGCACCTTTCATTGGGGCGACCGGATGGGGCAGTGTGCGAAAATAGTGACATCCTTTTGCTACATGTCTACATGCGTGGGGGGGGAGTGAGCACACTGAGCGTAGGGTGGGAAGGGATGGAGGGATTGTGAGGGGTGGCGCCGCGGTGAGCTGCCAATCTGCTAATCTGCTCCCGTGGCATGGTGGGTTGGTTCAGGGCTGGGGTGGGAATGGCACTGGGTTCGGGTCTGGACGCAGACATCTTTTGTTGTGCCCAGCCTGAATTTAGTTTTTTTCCACTTTTGCACCCCATGACATGCACCCCCCCCGGAGTTGAGAATCCTTTAGTAGGGTGGTTCGGGGAACCGAAGTCCCTGGTACTGTTTTGCATGTGCACCTGGGGTACATCACTGAAATTTATTTCAGTGATGTGTTTTCGCCTCTAACGGCAATTGCCGTTATGAAATAGAATCATAAAGTGCCTACCAGGAGCTTCAGCAGGGAGGACTGGAGGGCAGATCATAGAAATTGGCAGGGAAGGGAGGTACCTGAATGTCATTGTCTATCTGGGGACTAATGACCTGGTCAGGGACACAGTAGGGGTACTGGAGGATAGGTTTTGGGAGCTGGAGAGGGGTCTGATTCAGGTAGGTCACATGCTGGTCTTCATGGAGGTGCTGTGTACAGCCAGTGGAAGGCTAGGGAACACTGCACCAGGGCCTGTACAAAGGAGATAGTCTCCCTCCATCCAGGAGGGGAATAGCAGTTCTGGGTGAAAGGTTTAGATGCTACTTTGATGGGCATTTAAACTAGCCAATGGGAAGGAAGAAAAACTGAAGGAGGCAGAGATTGCCCCTCACAAGAATAGAGCAACAGAGGGGAGAAACTCAGGATAAACAAATTCCCAAGGAGTTGAGGGTTGTAAGGACAAGGGGTAGGGCAGGATGGTCAGGTCAGGAAGAGGAACTAAAGTTTAGAGATGGGTTAAGGAGGGTAGGTAGAAGTATAGTGAAAAAGGGGAGGACAGGACCAGGGAAGGAGAAGGAGTAAAGGATGGAAACAGGAAGGGAAGGCAGAATAGGGGGAGGGAGAGACAAAATGAGTGGAGAGCCAAGCATACCAATGCAAGGAGCCTAGGAAATAAAATTCCTGACCTTAAACAATCATTATGGAGATAGATCCAGATCTAGTGGCCATAATGGAATCATGGGGCATCAACAACCACAGCTGGGAAGTGGCCATAGGAAACACAAACAACAGGATGACGCGCTCATGGACAGGAATGGGTGATTACCCAAAATGACCAAAGCAAAAGGAGCACTAACAGTAGCACTCAAAAAAAGGAAACAAAATCACAGTAATAAGTAGATAAAGTCATCAGGTAGTATATTTCAAAACATAACAGCATAGACAGAAACCCTGGCACATAGAAACATAGAAACTGATGGCAGATAAGGCCCACAAGTCCCACCTAGTCTGCCTATTTTCCCTACCTGCTGCTAAAACTATAGGCCTTAATTGGTCTGTGGCTTTCTTCTCTTTCCTACAGCTAGGTTCCCCTATGCCTATCCCAAGTATTTTCGAACTCCCCTACCAAATTTGCCCCCACCACCTCCACTGAGAGGCTGTTCCATGCATCCACCACCCTTTCTGTGAAGAAATACTTCCTCATGTTACCCCTTAGCCTACCCCTTCCAGCCTCATGTCATGATCATTTGTTCTAGAACATCTCTTTTTCTGAAAGATGCTACCCTTCTGTACCTTATTTATGCCCCTGAGATATTTGAAGATCTCAATCATATCCCCCCTCTCTCCTCTACTCCAGGGTATACATATTGAGGTCCTCTAGTTTCTCCTCATATGACTTTTGGAGTAGGCCCTGTACCATTTTTGTTGCCCTTCTCTGAACTACCTCTACCCTATCTATGTCCTTATGGAGAGGCATCCTTCAGAACTGGACACAGTACTCCAGCTGAGGTCTCACTAGTGATTTGTACAGAGGCATCCCCACCTCCTTTTTATGTTGATTGCGTGCACGCAATCCCTGTCGGTTTCAGTGGCCGTGTACATTCATGTTGTTGACGGGGGAGCTCACTCCCCATCGGCATTATGTCCCCCTTCCCAGTTTCATTTGCCAACGGGGGAGCCCACTCCCCGTTGGCATAATGTCCCCCCCAAGAAGCAGTACAGTTGTGCCGAGGGGGTGCCCAATCGGCTTCGCCTTGCACTCCCTCTTTGTGCTGACTGGGTGCCTAATCCCCATCGGCTACAGCAGCCTCCCCAAAAACACTCTGTTGGCACTCTGAGAGCCCACCCCAGCGTGCAAATGGCCCTGTAAAAAAAAAGTCCAGCAATTTTTTTTTATTCACTGTAAAAAAGAAAACGGGTCCCTCGCCGTCTCCCTGCCCCCTCCCACAACCCGCCTACACCTCTGCACACCCTGTCTTCCCATTGCTACCCCCCCATACTTACCCGCGGAGTTCGGGCGCGATGATCTCAGTGGACCGGAACACGTCTTGCACTCTTTAAAGCCGACTGCGAACTGAGGAAATGCCGGTAAGCTGTATAATGGCATAAATAGGGCTTTTTCAACTTTTTTGCATATCTCAGGCATTTTTTTGAATTTTGGCACCAAATTTTCAACATGGGGTTATTGGGCCCCCTTCTCATGAATTCAGCCACTGTCATGGTGGTAATCAGTCCCTAAAGGTGATTTTGCAGTCACTACGCAGAATCACCTTTCGGGACTGATTAACAAAACGACAGTGCCAGTGTTCATGAGGTGGGCTCTCAAAAAGTCTGTGTTGCAAATTTGGTGGGAAAAATCAAAAACATGACTGTTTTATGAACGTGCATTGCACAGTTGCTATGCACGCTCGTAACTTCGCCAATTTACAATATTTTCACTCTAGATTTTCAACATAGCCATTTTTGTGCACCTCCTTATGAACAGTACAGGTGTCATTTTTCACATCCTGGCCAAAATGTGTTTTCACAGTTCCAGCGCAGAATAGCGTGGTCGCTGTGGGAAATCAGTGTTCAGGACACATTAAGAAAATCACAGTAACACTGTTCATGAGCAGAGGTCCTAAAATGCCAATGTTGAACATTTTGTGATGAAAGTCCATAAAATGAGTGTGTTACGAGCGCGCATTGCGCAGGTTCCATGAACGCTCGTAACTTCACAACTTTGCAATATTTTCATTCCAGTTTTTCAACATTGCCATTTTTCTGTACCTCCTTATGGACAGTGCAACTGTCATTTTTTCACATCCTGGCCGAAATGTGTTTTTGCACTTCTGGTGCAGAATAGCATGGGCGCTGTGGGAAATCAGTGTTCAGGCCGCATTAAGAAAATCACAGTGACACTGTTCAGGAGCAGAGGTCCTAAAATGCCTATGTCGACAAATTTTGTAATGAAACTCCATAAAATGACTGTGTTATGAGCGTGCGTTGTGCAGTTTCCATGCACCCTTGTAACTTTGCAAATTAGTAATATTTTCATGCCAGATTTTCAACACTGGCATTTTTTCACACCTCCTTATGAACAGTACAGCTGTCATTTTTCACATCCTGGCCGAAATGTGTTTTCACGTTTCCAGCTCAGAATACCGCAGTCGCTTTCGGAAATCAGTGTTTGGAACAGATTATGATCGAGCGAGTGAGAGAGGGGGAGTGACCGAGTTCAACTGAGCTCTGTCGGGATTGCTGTGGATTTCATTTTGGGCAGAAAAAGATGCCAATGCAGGCAGGAGCCCAGTACAAAAGGGCAGTCTGCAGTGCCGGGAGAAACAAAATGAGCAAGTGAGGGAAGGGGAGTGAGTGAGCTCAACAGAGCTCTGTTGGGACTACATGGATTTCTTGTGGGCAGAAAAGGCAGCAATGCAGGAGGGACCCAGTACAAAAGGGCAGCCTGCAGTGCCAGGAGAAACAGAATGAGTGAGTGAGTGAGAGAGGGGGGGAGTGAATGACCTCAATGGAGCTCTGTCAGGACAACTGCAGATTTCTTTGTGGCCAGAAAAAGTTGCCAATGCAGGCAGAAACCCAGTACAAAAGGGCAGCCTGCAGCACCAGGAGAAACAGAACGAGCGAGTGAGAGAGAGGGGGAGTGAGTGAGTGAGCTCAATGGAGCAAAGCAATCAACATTCGGCATTGACAAATGCTTGTTTCTACTGGTGCTACCTCTCCCTATGCACCTCAGTACCCCACTGGCTCTCCCCACAACTTTGGCACATTGTTTGGCCACCTTTAGGTCATCTGATATGATTACCCCCAGATCCTTTTCCTGTTTGGTGGCCGTCAGTATCTCCCCCCATCATGTAAGCCTCCTCTGGGTTCCTGTTCCCCAAATGCATGGTTTTGTACTTTTTTGCATTGAATCTTAGCTGCCACACTCTTTACCATTCCTCTAGTTTACCTAGGTCCCTCCTCATTTTTTCCGCCCCCCTCTCAGAGTGTCAACCCTGTTGCAGATCTTAATGTCATCTGCAAAGAGGCATACCATTCCTTCCAACCCCTCCGCAATGTCACTTATGAAGATATTGAATAGGACTGGTCCCAGAACTGATCCCTATGGCACCCCGCTGGTCACTCTCATTTCCTTGGATTGAGCTCCATTTACCACCACCCTCTGTGTTCTGTCCCATAACCAATTTCCAATCCAGTTTATGCCCTAGGACCCATTTCCAGGCTGCCTAGCTTGCTTACAAGCCTCTTATGTAGAACGGTGTCAAAGACCTTGCTGAAATCCAGGTAGGCCACATCCACTGCTCCCCCCCAATCCACTTTCCTGGTCACCCAGTCAAGGAAATCTATTAGATTTGTTTGACATGACCTTCCCACTGTGAATCCATACTGCCTCGGATCCTGTGCTCTGCTGGATTCAAGATGTTCCACAATTCTTTCTTCTAGCAGTGATTCCATTATTTTCCCCACCACCAAGGTCAGGCTGCTGGTCTATAGTTTCCAGCCTCCTCCCTGCTCCCACTTTTGTGAAGAGGGACTATGTCTGCTCTCCTCCAGTCCTCTGGACCACTTCCATTTCCAGTGATTCATTGAACAGAGCTACCGATGGTACTGCCAGCCCCTCCCTGAGCTCCTTTAATATTCTAGGATGTATCCCATCTGGTCTCATTGTTTGGTCCACTTTCAGCTTTGTGAGTTCATTTAGAACTCTGTCTCCGCCATACAGTAAATGTATTGGTGTCCACTTCCATCTCCTTATCTCTCCTACCACTTAACTGTGGTCCCTCACCTTCCCCCTCTTCTGTTAATACCGAACAGAAATATTTGTTCAGGATTGTTGCTTTTTCCAGGTCCCCTTCCATACACTCCCTTTCTTCCCCCTTAAGCCTTATAATCCCACCACTTGTCTTTCTCCTTTCACTAACATATCTATAAAGTCTTGCCCCTTGTCTTTACTGCCAGGCTATTCTTTCCTCCATTTGCACCTTTGCGCTTCTGACTGCCTTCCCTGCCTTTCATGCTTATCCAGATACGCTACCCTGTCCTCTTCCTTCTGTGGTTCCTTGTACATAGACATGATGCTTCATCAGGGGGCGGGGCTACAATGTAAAGGTCCTGAATTTATTCTGAAAATTTAAAGGTGCATTCTAAATTACAGTACTTAGGACCCATGAGTAGCACATCAGAACAAACACACTCAAATCCGTAACCTCCCATAATAATATTAGAAGTGCACACTATGAAGCAAATAAACCCAAAATGTTGAACAAATGGAGCCTGTGAGAGGAGTTTCATGTCAGAGGCTGCAGAAGGACTCCGAGCTAGCACAGTGAAAGAGAGTTTTGAGGGGGAGAAAGGAGTAGTAAAAAGTGACAGTTAAGCAGATCAACAGTGGCAGCAGGGACAAGGCTACAAACTACAGTCCAGTCAGTGGTGGGGACATTAATAGACACCCTGCTGAAGAAGAGACTCATGGAGTACCTGGAGGTGTATGGGCTGCAGGACCAACAGTAGCACAGTTTCACAGGGGAGAGATTGTGCCAAACAAATCAAATTGCGTTCTTGACTGGGTGATTGGGAAGGTGGATCAGGGCAAGGCAATGCATATGACATATCTGGACTTCAGTAAAGCCTTTGACGCTGTTTTGCAAGGGTTAGTAATGAAGCTAAGCAACCTGGCAGTTGAGGAGAAAGTGGTAATCTGGGTATCAAACTGGTTGCAGGATAGTGGACAGAGGGAGGTGGTAAACTGCAGACATACCGGGGGGACAGGAAAGTGACTAGCAGGGTGCCACAGAGATCAGTACTGGGACCAGTCCACATCATGTCTTCCTAAGTGACATTGCTGAGGAACTGGAAGGAAGATGTGTCTTTTTGCAGATGACACAAAAATCTGAAACAGTGTGGACACTAAAAAAGGGGCGAAGAGAATGCAAAGGGATCTGGGGAAACTAGAGGAGGGGTCTAGGGCATGTCAGTTGGGTTTCAGTGTCAAAAAGTGCAAAATCATGACTCATGTACCTAGGGTGGGGGAACACGGAATCAGTGCATAAGATGGTGTGTGTGTGCTGACAGTCACCAAGTGAGAAAGGGACCTTAGGGTAATCATATCTAATGATTTGTCTACACAGCCCACCAACAGTACTATCGTTTGTGTAATATTTGTCTACACAGCCCACCAACAGTACTATCATTTGTGTAATATTTGTCTATACAGCCCACCAACAGTAGTCATTTGTGCAGTAGTTGTCTACACAACCCAGCAACAGTACTATCATATAGAGAATACTGGAAGGGTAACCATGCAGAACTAGTGTGTTCTGCCACAGAGGGGTCTGATTTCCAGTGACCTCGACAGCGAAGCTCGAGAGGTCCTTGGGAATCAGACCCCTAGGTGGCAGAACACACTGATTCTGCATGGGGTTACCCATCCAGTATTTTTTATAGTGTATGGTGCCTGTATTCGGCTTTTAAAATTTGTTCTTTTAGTGTAAAAGAAAATGTTGTCTCCAGCTTCATACTGCTGAGTTGTGTGATTGCTAGGGACTTGGCATCCCTACATTAGCAGCGCACATTCCCATTGGCTACCGTTCTTGTGTGGGCTGGATTTGCTAAAAAAAAATAACATGGCGACCGGACATCTCACTTAGTGAGAAAAACAAACCTCCGTATGCTGAGATATGTAAGTAAACTTGTTTTGCACAGAAAATCTAGTTGATCCAACTTGCTAATTAACTGATCCGTTGTCTGACAAACCGCCACTGCCATTTTCCGTGCGTTTAGAGAAAAAATTGGCATGTGGCAGTTTTCTGTTTACAGAGCTCAAGCTTCGCAGTCTACATGAATGGAATGCTATTCTGCACATATGGTCAGAACAGCATTCCATTCATTTTCTGTGTGTGGATGAACAGCATTATTGCATGGTGGGATTTCCAGCGAGAACAATGTTCCACCATACCCCATGGGCTGGATATTCAAAAGGGATTGCACCATGCGCAATAGGGTTGCGCCTGCGCAAGTCTGAAATTGCGCCATTCTGCCAAATTCAGCAGGAGGCAGTTACACCCCCCATGTCAAGCTGAGCAACAGTGCAATGTTAATGAAGGCATGCAGAACCGGAGGGGGAGGAACCATACATAAACTGCACAGCCCGATATTCAGCAGGCTGTGCAGAGTTGTACAGGCACAACCCCCAACCTGCACCTGCACAACTTTGAGCCGAAAAAAAGGAGTAAGTCGAGGGCCACCCACAGGTGAGCTGCTGCATTGCAGGGTGCAACACAGCAGCTGCCACCTGTGGGTGGCCCTCAACGATTCCCTGAGCCCCCTGCAGTGCAAATGCGGCATATAGCAACCCCTCCCCGACTTGTCCCGATCACAGGCATAAGTTTAAATAAACCCCCACTAGCCCGATCGCGGGCAAAAGTGTAAAATCAAACCCCCCACCAGCCCGATCGGGGGCAAAAGTGTAAAATAAACCCCTCCACCAGCCCGATCGTAGGCAAAAGTGTAAAATAACCCCCCCACCAGCCTGATCACGGGCAGCAAAGAGTCCAGCACCCTCCCAGAACATATCCCTGGTGGTCCAGTGGACCTTGAAGCCAGATTGCGGGCTGCAAAGTGTTCAAACCCCCCTCAGAACATATTCCTGGTGGTCCAGTGGACCTCGAAGCTCGATCGCAGGCTGCAAAGTGTTCCAAACCCCCCGGACCACCTACCTTGGTGATCTAGTAGCCCCCACCCACCCATCAAAGCCCCACCACCTCTGGCTCATTCACATATCTGGACTGCCTTGTATGGTATGGGCTGCACGCCCATTGGCTCTTGCTCTGCACCAATGGGCATGCAGCACTACCGGCAGTCAGTCGGCAGGTGGCGGGCAGCAGGCGGGTGGATGCTGCCGCCCGCCGGCTGACGGGGGAGCGGGTGGTGGTGTCAGGATGGGGGTGGGGCCACTAGATCACCAGTAGGTGGTCCTTGGGGTTTGAACACTTTGCAGCCCGCGATCGGGCTCTCGAGGTCCACTGGACCACCAGTAATATGTTCTGGAAGGGGTTGAACACTTTGCAGCCCGCGATTGGGCTTCCAGGTCCACTGGACCACCAGTAATATGTTCTGGAGGGGGTTGAACACTTTGCAGCCCGCGATTGGGCTTCCAGGTCCACTGGACCACCAGGGATATGTTCTGGGGGGGTTGAACACTTTGCAGCCCGCGATTGGGCTTCCAGGTCCACTGGACCACCAGGGATATGTTCTGGGGGGGTTGAACACTTTGCAGCCCGCGATTGGCTTCTAGGTCCACTGGACCACCAGGGATATGTTCTGGGGGGGTTGAACACTTTGCAGCCCGCGATTGGCTTCGAGGTCCACTGGACTACCAGGGATATGTTCTGGGGGGTGTTTGAACACTTTGCAGCCTGTGATTGGGCTTCAAGGTCCACTGGACCACTAGGGATATGTTCTGGGGGTTTGAACACTTTGCAGCCCACGATCGGGCTTCAAGGTCCACTGGACTACCAGGGATATGTTCTGGGGGTTTGAACACTTTTCAGCCTGTGATCGGGCTTCGAGGTCCACTGGACCACCAGGGATATGTTCTGGGGGTTTGAACACTTTGCAGCCCGTGATTGGGCTTCAAGGTCCACTGGACCACCAAGGATATGTTCTGGGGGGGATTAAACACTTTGCAGCCTGCGATTGGGCTTTGAGGTCCACTGGTCCACCAGGGATATGTTCTGGAGGTGTTTGAACAGTTTGCAGCCCGCAATCGGGCTTTGAGGTCCACTGGACCACTAGGGATATGTTCTGGGGGTTTGAACACTTTGCAGCTCCGCGATCAGGCTTGAAGGTCCACTGGACCCCAGGGATATGTTCTGGGGTTGAACTTTGCTGCCCGTGATCGGACTGCTGGTGGGGTTATTTTACACTTTGCCTGTAATCAGGCTGGTAGGGTAGGTTTGATTTTATACTTTGCCCGCGGATCGCTAATGGGGTGGGGGCTTATTTAAACTTATGCCTGCGATCGGGCCAGTTGGGGGGGAGGGGGGAATTTTACACTTATGCCCGTGATCGGGCTGCAGGGGGCATCAGTCCCCAATGGCTGCTGCTTGGCAGGGCGCCAGGCACAAGTCCTCAGGGATCGGTGCACCTGCATGCTAATGGCATGCAAATGGGGCATAAATAGATGCAAATGGCCCCCCCATGCCTTGCATGAATTATGGTGCCATTTGCATGTTACCTTTTGAATATGGGAAATTTGCGCATGGCGCAATGGTACTTGTGCCACCGCAACTTGAATGCTCCACTCTGATCACTTGCAGTGGTGCAAGTTCCACTGCGCCCTGCACAGTGGCTATGGCTGGGAAGTGATATTAAAAGGAGTTGCTCAATAGCACAACTCCATTAAATATCACCCCGACCACACCCATGCACAACTATTTTGTGCAGTGCGAGGGCTTGCACCACAGAATAGTGCAGTTTGAATATCCAGCCCTATATGTGTAGTATTTGTCTACACAGCCCACAAACAGTACAATCATTTGTGAAGTATATGTCTATATAGTTGACCAACAGTACTATCATTTGTGCAGTATTTGGCTACACAGCCTACAAACAGTACTATTGTTTGTGTAGTATTTGTTTACACAGCCCACCAACAGTACTATAATTTGTGTAGTATTTGTCTGTATAGCCAACCCACAGAAGTATTATTTATGTAGTATTTGTCTACATAACCCACTAACAGTACTATATTTTGTGTAGTATTTGTCAACACAGCCCAAGAACAGTACTATCATTTGTCTAGCATTTTTCTATGTAGCTGACCAACAGTACTGTCACTTGTGTAGTATTTGGCTACACAGTCCACAAACAGTACTATGGTTTGTGTAGTAATTGTCTACACAGTCCATCAACAATACTATCATTTGTGTAGTTTTTGTCTACACAGCCCACCAACAGTACTATCATGTGTACAGTATTTCTCTTCACAGCCCACAAACAGTATTATCATTTGTATAGTATTTGTCTATATAGCAAACCAACAGTACTATTGAGTGTAGTATTTTTCTGCACAGTCCAGCAACAGTACTATCATTTGTGTAATATGTGTCTACACAGTCCACCGACAGTACTATCGTTTCTGTAGTATTTGTCTACACAGCCAATCAACAGTACTATAATTTGTGTGGTATTTGTCTGCATAGCAGATCAACAGTACTATCTTATTTGTAGTATTTGGCTACACAGTCCAGAAACAGTACTATAATTTGTGTAGTAGTTGTCTACACAGCCAAGCAACAGTATTATCATTTGTGTAGTATTTGTGTACACAACCAACCAACAGTACTACCATGTGTGTAGTATTGCTCTGCTCAGTCAAACTATAGCACTATCACTTGTGTAGTAATTGTCTACATAGTCCCTCAAAATTGCTATCCTTTGTGTAGTATTTTCTACACAGACTATGGACAATATTATCATCTCTGCAGCATTCATCTCCAAAGCCCATCAACAGTACCATAATGTGTGTAGTATTTGTCTAGATAGCACACAAACAGTACTATTATTTCTGTAGTATTTGTCTACACAGCCCACCAACAGTACTATCATTTGTGTAGTATTTGTCTACACAGCCCCCAACAGTACTGTCATTTGTGTAGTATTTGTCTAAACAGCCCACCAAGAGTACTTTCATTTTTGTAGTATTTCTCTGTACTGCCAACCAGATAGTACTATAATTTGTGTAGTATATGTCTACACAGCCCACCAACAATACTATATTTTGTGTAGTATTTGTCTACACAGCCCACAGATAGCGCTATCATTTGTGTAGCATATGTCTACACAGCCCACCAACACTACTATCTTTTGTGTAGTATTTGTCTACATAGCCCACCAACAGTACTATCATTTGTGCAGTATTTGTTTATATGGCTGACCAACAGTACTATCATTTGTGTAGTATTTGGCTGCACAGTCCACAAGCAGTACTACTGTCTGTGTAGTATTTGTCTACACAGCCCACCAACAACACTATCATTTGTTTAGCATTTGTCTATGCAGCCCACCAACAGTACTATCATTTGTGCAGTATTTGTCTACAAAGCCCACCAACAGTACTATCATTTGTATAGTATTTGTCTACACAGCCCATCAACAGTACAATCATTGGTGTATTATTTTTCTACACAACCCACCAATAGTACTATCATTTGTGTAGTATTTGTCTACACAGCCCATCAACAGTACTATCATTTGTGTAGTATTTGTCTACACAGCCCACCAACAGTACTGTCATTTGTGTAATAGTAGTCTGTATAGCCAACCAACAGTGCTATCATTTGTATAGAATTGTTCTACTCCAACCAATAGTACCATAATTTGTGTAGTATTTGTCTACACAGCCCACCAACAGTATTATCATTTGTGTAGTTTTTGTCTACACAGCCCACTGACAGTACTATCATTTGTGTAGCATTTGTCTACACAGTCCACCAAGAGTAGTGTCAGTTGTGCAGTATTTGTCTACACAACCCAAAAACAGTACTATCATTTGTATAGTATTTGTCTACACAGCCCACCAACAGTACCGTTATATGTGTAGTATGTGTCTCTATAGCACAGAAACAGTAGTATCATTTCTGTAGTATTTGTCCATGCAGCCCATCAACAGTGCTATGATTTGTATAGTATTTGTCTATATAGCCTTCCAAAAGTACTATTATTTGTGTAGTATTTGTTTATGTAGCCCACAAACAGTACTATCATCTGTGTAGTATTTGTCCATATAGACCACCAACAGTACTATTACTTGTGTAGTATTTGTCTACTCAACCCAACAGTACTATCAGTTATGCAGTATTTGTCTACACAGCTCATCAACAGTACTATCATTTGTGTATTATTTGTCTGCACAGCCCACCAATAGTACTATCCTTTGTGCAGCCTTTGTATATTCAAACAAATTACAGAACATTCCTTTACTTAGTTTTATCTAGACATCCCACCTAAAGTACTGTCCTTTGTAAAGTATTTATCTACACAACCTACCGTACTATCTAATATGTAATATGCATGTTCACATCCCACTTACAGTACCTTCCTTTGTGTCGTATTTATGCATACAACCTAACTGTAGTACTGTCTTTTGCATGGTATTTATGTACACAATCCATGTACAGTATTGTCCTTTGTGCAGAAATTATTTGCACAATCCTACAACAGTACAGTCCTTTGGGTTGAATTTATTTACACAATTCAAGTACAGTGCTCTCATTTTTGTGTGGTATTGTCCTTTGCAAAGTACTGATTTACACAACCCAACTATAGAACTGTTCTCTGTGTAATACTGATCAATACAACCCACCTATAGCACAGCTTTTTGTATAGTATTTATTTACACAACCAACCTAAAACACTATCTTTTGTGTAGCTTTGATCCACACAACCCACCTACTTTACTGCCCTTTGTGAAGAATTGGTCTACACAACCCACCTCCATTACTGCTGTTTGTGTACTTTGATCTACACAACACACCCGGCGTATTACCCTTTGTATAGAATATACCTCCTGAACCCAGCAACTGTACTGTCTTTTTGTGTAGAACTTATCTGCACAGCCCACCTCCAGTGCTGTCCTTTGTGTAGTATTTATCTACATAACATACCAATGGTGCTTTCCTTTGTGTAGTATTTATCTGTGTAACCCACCACAGTTTTTGTCCTTTGGTAGTATTTATTTATACAGCCCTTCTCCTGTGCTATCATTTTTGTAGTGTTAACACAACCTACCTCCAGTGTTGTCCTTTGTGTAGTATTTACCTGCACTACCCATTTCAAGTGCTGTCCTTTGCGCAGTATTTCTCTATATAACCCATCTCCAGTGCTGTCCTTTGTATAGTATTTTTCTATACAACACACCTACAGTACTGTCTTTTGTGTAGTATTTACCTATGCATCCCACCTCATGTGCTGTCCTTTGCGCACCATTTATCTGTGCAATTTACCTCCAATACTTTCCTTTGTGTAATATTTATCTACACAACCCACATCCAGTGTTGTCCTTTGTGTAGCATTTATCTACAGAACCCACCTCCAGTGCTGTCCTTTGAGTAGTATTTATCTACACAAACCACCTCCAGTGTTGTCCTTTGTGTAGTATTTATACAAACCACCTCCAGTGCTGTTCTTTGTGTAGTATTTATCTACTGAACCCACCTCCAGTGCTGTCCTTTGTGTAGTACTTATCTACTGAACCCACCTCTACTGCTGTCCTTTGAGTACTATTTATCTACCCAATCCACCTCTGGTGCTATCCTTTGTGTAGTATTTATCTACACAAGCCACCTCCAGTGCTGTACTTTGTATAGTGTTTATCCATATAACCGACCTCCAGTGCTGTCTTTTATGCACCATTTATCTGCACAACCCAGCTCTAATTAGTTCCTTTGTGTAGTATTTATCTTCACAACCCACCTCCAGTGCTGTCCTTTGTATAGTATTTATCTATAGAACCCACCTCCAGTGCTGTCCTTTGTGTAGTATTTATCTATAGAACCCACCTCCAGTGCTGTCCTTTGTATAGTATTTAGCTATAGAACCCACCTTCAGTGCTTCTTTGTATAATATTTGTCTATACAACCCACCTCCAGTGCTGTCCTTTGTGTAGTATTTAGCTGCATAATCCACATCCAGTGCTGTTCTTTATGTAGTATTCATCTACACAACCCATCTCCAGTACTGTCCATTGAGAAGTGTTTATCTACACAAACCACCACCAGTGCCATCCTTTGTTTAGTATTTATTTACACAACCCTTTTCCACTGAAGTGCTTTGTGTAGTACTGTATCTACACAGCCTATCGCCAGTGCTGTCTTTTATGCAGTATGTACTGTATCTATACAACCCATCTCCAGTGCTGTCCTTTGTGCAATATTTATCTACACACCCTGCCTCCTATGTTGAGCTTTGTGTAGAATTTTTCTATCCAACCCACCTCCAGTACTGTTCTTTCTGTAGTATTTACCTGCAGAACCCACCTCCAGTGCTGTCCTTTGTGTGGTATTTATCCATGCACCCTACCTTCAGTGTTGAGCTTTGTGAAGAATTTATAAATCCAACCCACCTCAAGTGCTATCCTTTCTGTAGTATTTACCTGCAGAACTCACCTTCAGTGCTGTCTTTTCTGCAGTATGTACCTGCAGAACCCACCTCAATGCTTTCGTTTGTGTGGTATTTGTGCACCCTACCTCCAGTGTTGACCTATCTACCCAACCCACCTCCAGTGCTGTTCTTTTTGTAGTATCTATCTGCACAACCCATCTCCAGTGTTTTGCTTTGTATCATATTTACCTACACAACCAAGCTCCAGTGCTGTCCTTTATGAAGTATTTATCTATACAACCCATCTCCAGTGTTGTCCTTTGTTTAGTATTGATCTGCAAAACCTACCTCCAGTATTGTCCATTGTGTAGTACTTTTTCTACACATCCCACCTACAGTACTATCCTTTGTGTAATATTTATTTACAGTACACACATGCATTACTGTTCCTTAGGTAGTATTTATTTGCATACATCACCTGTAGTACTATCTGTCATGTAGTAGTTATCTATTGAACTCCTACACTTCTGTCATTTGTGCAGTATTTAGGTACACACCTAAACACAGGGCTGTACAGTTTATATTATTTACAATAACTAGACATGCCATTTAAGGTACTGTCCTTTGTGCAGAATTTATCTATATAACCACTACAGCACTGTAATTTGTGTAGTACGTGTGTGTGTGTGTGTATATATATACATATATATATATATATATATATATATATATATATATATATATATATATACATACGTGCTACCATAGTTAGGTTGAGGAGCCATTTCTATGTTAAACCCCAAAACTTTGCACCTTAATAACTTTGCAACTGTTTGACAGATTTGGTTGAAATTTGAAATACACAATCAAGAACCATAGGCCTTGGCATCTGCCAAGTTTCGTACCAGTCGGATACCGCGGCTGCGAATTATTAAGCATGATTTCGCGTCAGATTTCGCTTTTTCTGGAATTCATGTCGCACGGTTTAGTAGACTGGCCTATAAAATCTTCAGGGAACATGTGCCAGGGTCCCCAATGTGCCTTTCGAAGATTTGGTGAAAAAATATTAAACGGTTCAAAAGTTATTCAAAAAACAATTTCCCATTATAAGTCAATGGGAAAAGTTAACAAAAAGTTTGACAGTGTCGCAAATGCATTTTTACTTTCACAAATGGGCCTGTTACTTTTGCAAATCCGCCATTTTGTTTTCAGTTGGTGATCAGAAAAATGGTTGGAATTTAAATTTGGGACCCTCTAGCAACCTAATTCTTTTTGTATTCACCTAGTCGGGCCCTGAGGATGCTTGCCATGTCTTTATTTTGTGGTTAAACATCCCAGAAATATGTTTTTCAAATTTCTGGAAAAAGTACTTTCGCAAATTACTTTCGTGCTCATGAAAGTGTCAAACTTTTTTGTGAAAGCTTTCGCAAATTGCGACAGTAATTTTCTAGTCTGTGGGAAAATGACAACAATTGTTTGGCACTGCACTGCAAAAGAACGGTTGGGAATTTGGGGCTGAAATTTGGAAGGATTGCAGCCGATATCTGAATGATGTGCATTTCAGTGTTTCGTTGAAAAGATATTACATGGCAGCAAAGTTATGGCACTCCAAAATTTACACTTTTTCCATAGGATAACATTATGTCATCCATCGCATTGCAGCAATCCTTTGGCGCCCTGCAGCAAAATAATGGTTCCGTCTTTTGGGCTGAAATTTGGAGGGAAGACAGCCAACATCCCACAGATGTGTCTTTTAGTGGTTTGGTGTAAACATACGACAGGGAGCCAAAGTTATGGCACTCTGAGCTTCTCTTTTTTCCCCATAGGATAACATTACAGGGTTTGCCACGCTTTTCAGGACCCATGTCTTGGAAACGGTGCAAGATACGGACTTTTCATCAGAAAAATACTTAGCCCCCTACAAGGAGCTAAGTACAAAACTAGCCAGGAAACTCATAAATCATATGACTTGTAAAATTTTTTTCTACGTCGTATGGTTCCTGAGATATAAACAATTTAGTATTCCGCCTCCTCATTTTCTGCTCTGAGACCCATTATTATGCATGCATTCTTTGTACTCACTGTCTTTCTCTATGAAACATTTGGGGAAACCAGCCTGTGCGTTTACATTACTGTTACCGTTGCCCTTTCTGCTTGTGGTTCCGTACCCATTTCACTTACCGTTCACGCCTATGTCACCATGTGCTATCCTTTATGCTTTTCATTTGCACTTATGCTTTCTGTTTTTTTACCATTTATGTCAATAGTACTTTTCTCTTTCTGTTTTGCTTTGCGTCCACCATGCCCATTGACATTTCCGTTTGCAGGCACCATGTTACTATGTGACAAGACATCACGTGTGGACTGTTCCCATCTACGCCACTGTGTGCGTTACCCTTTCTGTTCTCATTCACGCTTGCATTACCATGTGCGCCACTGTTATCACTTCTTTTTGCGTTGTTGTTCCTGTTACTATGTCACAAGACATCATGTGGCAGGAGCTAGCCCAAAACTCAGTTTAATGCATCAGTTAGGGTTGTTCCACAGTGACAAAAGTGAGGAAATTTGGTGTTAGGGTTGAAAACCACCTTGGACCCCCAGCCCAACCCCCAACCGCATTAAAAGCATTGGGGTCTTCGGTCCTAACTCCCACCCCATTCTCCTATACCTCTGCTTCTTTACACATGTGATGGCATGAGATTTAGGGCCGACAACCCCAATGTGCACCCTAATGCTGGTTGAGGGGTGGGCTGCGGGGGTCAAAGGGGGGGGTTTCAACCCTAACACCGAATTTCCTCACTTTTGTCACTGTGGAACAACCCTAACTGATGCATTAAATGGAGTTTTTTGACTCATATATATACATACACACATACATATACATACAGTATACACCCTCCTAAAATACTATGCATTTTGTAGTTTTTACCATATCTAAACTCTCTCTCTCCAGTGCTTACCTTTGCGTAATATTGCTCTGCACAACCTATCTCCAGTGCTGTCCTTTGTGTAGTATTTATCTGTACAACCCACCTCCAGTGCTGTCCTTTGTGTAGTATTTATCTGTACAACCCACCTCCAGTGCTGTCCTTTTTGTAGTATGTATAAACACAACCTACCTCCAGAATGCTGTCATATGTGTAGAATGTATCTTTACAACTAACCTCCAGTACTGTCCTCTGTGTAGTATTTGTCTGCACAGCTTACCTTCAGTGCTGTCCTATGTATACAGCACTTATCTGCACAACGTTCCTCACTGCTGTTGTTTGGTAGTACACAACCCACCTCCAGAGCTGTCCTTTGTGTAATATTTATTTACAAACCTTCCCACCGTTGTTGTCCTTTGCATGGTATTTATCAACATAACCCATCTCCAGTACTGTCCTTTGTGTAGCATTTATCTGCAAAACCCACCTCCAGTGCTGTCCTTCGTGAATTATTTAAACAACCTAACTCCAGTGCTGTTCTTTGTGTAGTATTTATCTGCATCATCCCTTCCAGTGTTGTCCATTGAGTAGTATTTATCTACACAACCCACCTACAGTGCTATCCTGTCTAGTATTTATCTAAACAAGCCTCCTCTAGTGCTATGCTTTGTGTAGTACTATAGCTACACTACCCATCTCAAGTGCTATCCTTTATATAGTATTTATCTGCAGAACCCACATTCGGTGATGTCCTTTGTGCAGTGTGTATCTACACAAACCTCCTCCAGTGCTGTCCTTTGCATAATATTTTTCTACACAACCCACCTACAGTGCTGTCCTTTGTAGTGTTTATCTATACAACCCACTTCCAGTGCTGTTATTAGTGTAGTATTTATCTGCAGAACCCGACTCCAGTGCTGTCCATTGTGTGTAGTATTTATCTAAGCACCCTACCTCCAGTGTTGACCTTTGTGTAGAATTTATCTACCCAACCCACTTCTAGTGCTGTCCTTTATGTAGTATTTATCTACACAATCCATCTCCAGTTCTGTCCTTTATATCTCATTTATCACTGTGTAGTATTTATCTAAACATTCAAACTACAGTACTATCCTTCGTGCAATGTTTATGTACACTACCCACATGCAGTACTGTTCCTTAGGTAGTGTTTATCTACTTAGCTGACCTACAGCACTATCTGCCGTGTAGTATTTATCTATATAACCCCCTAAGATACTGTGATTTGTGTAGCATTTAGGTACACACCAACACACAGGGCTGTACAGTTTGGAGTATTTAAAACATTTATATATCCCATTTGAGGTACTGCCTTTTGTGTAGTATTTATCTATATAATTGCTATAGTGTTGTAATTTGTGTAGTATTTATGTATACACCCTCCACATTATGCATTTTGTAGTATTTACAGTATCTACACAATCTCCCTCCTGTGCTGTCTTGTGTGTAGTATTGATATGCACAACCTACTTCTGTGTTGACCTTTGTGTAGTATTTGCTTACACAATCACATTAAGTGTTGTCCATCACGTAGTATTTATCAACACATCCCACCTACAGTACTACCTTTTGTGTGATATTCATTTACACTACCCACATGCAGTACTGTTCCTTAGGTAGTATTTATCTACATAGCTCACCTACAGTACTGTTATATTGTATTTATTTATACAACCTGTACAAAGCTGTCTTTTGTTTAGTATTTTTGTACATAGTCACCTACAGAGTTATACAGCTTGTAGTATTTACAATATGTACACAACCCATTTGTAGTACTGTCCTTTGTGTAGTGTTTATCTATGCAACCATTATGGTGATATAATTTTCCATAATATTTATATATACACCATCCTACAATACTGTGCATTTGGTAGTATTTACAGTATATACACAACCTACCTCCAGTGCTGACCTTTTTGTAGGATTTGTCTGCACAACCCAACTCCAGTACTCTTCTATGTGCAGTATTTATCTGCACAATACTATCTCCTTTACTGCCTATGTGCAGTACTTATCTGCACAACCTACTACACTGTTGTTGTTTGGGTAGTACTTATTAGCAAAACTCACCTCTAGTGTTGTCCTTTAAGCAGTATTTACAAACATACGAAATTTGCCAGCAGATAAAGGCCTAGAGGTCTATCAAGACTGTTTGAATGTGCAGGGTAGAACCCCTTATTCTGCAGCTGCCCCTCCCTTCCACCCTTCCCCTTCATTAACCCTCCCCCTTGTCCTGTCCCATCCTCGTTTGAAGCAGTCCACTGTTCTACTGCATACCACTTCAGCAGGTAACGCATTCCACCCAGCCACCACCTTCTCTGTAAAAAAGTGTCTCCTCATCTCCTCCTGAACCTTCCTCACTCCAGTCTCATATCATGGCCCCTGTGGCCCTCCCTCCTTACTTTGAACAGCCCTCTGTACTTGTCTTGTTTATTCCTTTCATGTATTTAAAGGTTTCAATCATGTCACCCCGCCTCTCCTCCAGTGAGTACATGTTCAACTCCTTCAACCTCCTCTCGTATGATAAGTCCCCCAGCCCTTTGATCATCTTTGTCACTCTGCACTGCACCCCCTCCAGTAACTTAATGTCCCTCTTCAGATACGGACGCCAGTAATGCATGCAGTACTCCAGGTGTGGTCTAACTAATGACCTGTACAGTGGCAGAATCACCTCCTCCCTCCTCGAGGATATACCCCTTGCAATACAACCCAGCATTTTGTTGGCCTTTGCAGCTGCCTTCCTACATTGTGCCAAGTTGTTCATGGACCCTGTAATGAGCACACCCAGATCCTTCTCCTCCTCTGTCTGGGCTAGCTGCACTCCCCCTAGCTGGTAAGTCCTCCTTGGGTTCTTCATCCCAAAATGCAGCACCTTGCACTTTTTGGCATTAAAGCCCAGTTGTCAGGTGTCTGATCAGGTTTCAAACTTTGCCAGATCATCCTGCAACCCCTGCCATCCCCCTAGGTCATCTACCACCGCACCTACCTTGGTATCATCAGCAAACAGACTGATCTTGCTCTTGATGTCCCATGATATGTCTGCAATGAATATCCCAAACAACACTGGTCCCAACACCGAGCCCTGTGGAACACCACTCGTCACTGCCCTTGGGTGTGAGAGCTCCCCACCCACCACCTCCCTCTGTTGCCTTCCCTGTAGCCATTTTCCTACCCATCTCACCAGCTTTGCACCCGCCCCTGTGCCTACTAACTTCCTTCCCAGCCTTCCATGTGGCACTGAGTTGAATGCCTTACTGAAGTCCAGATACAGGACATCCACTGCATGGCTCCTGTCTAGTTGCTTAGTTACCTGGTCATAGAACTGGACTAGGTTGGTTTGGCAGGATCTGCCACGTATGAAGCCATGCTGTCTGCTGTCTTGTAGTCCTTTGGCCTCAAGGAGGGCCACCAGCCTCTCCTTCAGGATAGTCTCCATTAGCTTACCCACGATGGATGTGAGGCTCACTGGTCTGTAGTTTTCAGGTTCATCCTTGGGGCAACTCTTGTGGAGGGGCACCACATGAGCCATCCTCCAGTCCTGAGGTATACACCCCGAATGTAGTGAGGCATTAAATAGGTCTGCCAAAGGTCCTGCAAGGACCTCTGCCAGCTCCTTCAGTACCCTGGGGTGGATGCCATCTGGGCTTAGTGCCTTGTCCACCCTCAGTGCCTTCAAACCCTCTCAAACTCTGCTCTCCATGATTTCCCCATCTGTCACCACTTCCCACCCTGCTTCTGCCATTTCTCCCACCTTGGGTGTCACTCCCCTCTTCTCTTTAGTAAATACTGAGCAGAAGTACTCATTTAGTGCTTCCACCTTATCGCACCCTGCTTCCACCCAACCCCCCTCCTTCCTAATCCTTACTATGTGGTCCTTACAGCTCCTTTTCTCCCTGATGTACTTAAAGAAGTCCTTTTCCCCTTTCTTAATGCCTTGTGCCAGCCTGAGTTCCGTAGATGCTTTGGCTCCCCTTACTGCCCTTGTCACCTCCTTCGATTCTGTCAAGTACTCCTCCCTGTCCTCCCCCCTCCCTGTTTTCTTGTACTTCCTAAAGGCAGCCCTTTTCCTCCTTACCTTTTCCACGACCTTCTTGCTCAACCAGATCGGTTTCTTAGCCCTAGCCTTCTTGCTCTGGGCTTTGCAACAGGTTTTGGTTGCCTCCACTATCCCCAGCTTTATGAGCTCCCACCTCTGGTTAGTGTCCATACTAGACTGAATTCTGGCCAGGTACCCTTTTACCATTTCCCCCATCCTCCCAAAGTCGGCCCTCTTGAAGTCCAGCACTATTGTGTCAGATTCCACTCCTTCCTTGCCCATATCCAATGTGAGCCATACTGAGTGGTGGTCACTCCCTGACAGCGGTTCCTCCACTATAAGTTCTCTCTCAAAGTCCCCATTTGCCAGCACAAGGTCAAGGGTATTCCCTAACCTGGTTGGTTCACTGACCATTTGCAGCAGGAAGCTGTCCTGGAAGGCATCCAGCAGTACCTGCTGCCTTCTGTTCCTGGTTGTTGGGGTGCTCCAGTCCACTCCTGGCATGTTGAAGTCCCCCACAATCACCACACTACCCTTTTCACAGGTCCTCCTGATCTGTCCCGCTAGTTCCCTGTCTAACTCCTCTGTCTGAGATGGCGGCCTGTACACCACTCCCATTCTAAGAATCCTACATATACAACAATATCTACACAATCTACCTTCAGTGTTGTCTTTTGTGTAGTATTTATCTGCACAACCCATCTGCAGTGCTGTGCTTTGTGTAGTATTTATCTACACAACCTACCACCATCCTGTCCTTTGTGTATTATCTGTCTGCACAACTCATCTCCAGGGCTGTCCTTTATGTAGTATTTATCTACTCACCTCACCTCCAGTGCTGTCCTTTGAGTAATAGTTTTTCTGTATAAGTTACCTCCAGTGCTGTCCTTTGTGTAGTATTTATATATACTACCTACCTTTAGTACCGACCTTTGTGTAGTATTTATATGCACAACCTAGCTCCAGGGCTTCCTATGTGCATTACATATCTGTACAACCTTCCCCACTTTTGTTGTTGTGTAGTATTTATCTGAGCAACCCAACACTAGTGATGTCCTTTTTGTAGTATTTATCTTCACAAACCACCTCCAGTGCTGTTCTTTGTGTAATATTTATCTGCACATCCCACCACCAGTGCTGTCCTTTGTGTAGCATTTATCTAGACAACCTACCTCCAGTGTTGTCTTTGTGTAGCATTTATGTGTACAACCCATCTCCAGTACTGTCCTTTGTGTAGTATTTATCTGCACAACTGATCTCCAGTGCTGTCCTTTCTATTGTATTTACCTACAAACCCTACTTCCAGTGCTGGCTTTTGTGTAGTATTTTTCTATACAACCCACCTCCAGTGCTGTCCTTTGTGTGGTATTTATCTATGCAACCTATCTCCAGTGTTAACCTTTGTGTAGAGTTTATCTGCACAATGCACGTACAATGTGGTCCTTCGTGAAGTATTTATTTACACAACCCACCTTTAGTTCTTTCCTTTGTTTAGTATTTATCTGCACAACCAATCTCAAGTGCTATCCTTTGTGTAGTAGTTATCTACAGAACCCATCCCAAGTGCAGTCCTTTGTGTAGTGTTTGTCTAAACAACCTACCTCCAGTGCTGTCCTTTGTGCAGTACTTATCTGCACAACCTACCCCACTGCTGTTGTTTGTGTAGTATGTATCTGAACAACCTACCTCTAGTGTAGTCCTTCTTGTGGTATAACTGTCTATCTCCAGTGTTGTCCTTTGGTAGTATTTATCTTCACTAGCCATCTGCACTGCCATCCTTTGAGTACTATTTATCTACACAACCCACCTCCAGTGCTGTCCTTTGTGTAGTATTGATTTGCACTACTACCTCCAGTGTTGACATTTGTGTAGTATGTATCTACAGAATCCATCTACAGTACTCTCTTTTGTGAACTATTTATTTACACTACCAACATGCAGTACTGTTCCTTGATAGTATTTATCTACATAGTTCACCTGCAGTACTGTTTTGTAGTATTTATCTATACAACCCCTGCAGTGCTGTTATTTGTGTAGCATCAATGTACACACTTACCTACAGGGCTATACAGTTCGTAACATTTATGTACACAACCCATTTGCAGCAGTGTCCTTTGTGTAATATTTATCTATACAACTGCTACAAATTTGTATACTATTTATGTATACACCTTCCTACAATACTAAGCATTTTGTAGTACTTACAGTAACTACACAACCTTCCTCCAGTGCTGATCTTTCTGTAGTATTTATCTGCACAACCCTTCTTCAGTGCTGTCCTTTGTGTAGTATTTATTTGCACAACTCACCTTAAATGCTATACATTTTGTAGTATTTATTTAACAACCCACCTTCAGTTCTACCCTTTGAGTAGTATTTATCTACACAACCCACCTAGAGTGCTGCTCTTTGTGTAGTATTTATTTGCACTACCCATCTCCAGTGCTTTCCTTTGTATAGTATGTATCTGCACAACTCATCTCCAGAGATGACCTTTGTGTAGTATGTATCTATACAACCTACCTCTGGTGATGTGCTTTGTGTAGTATTTATCTGCACAATCTCTGCAAGGACATAGACAGGATGGAGGCAGTTCAGAGGAGGGCAACTAAAATGGTGCAGGGTCTGCTAGAGAAGCCATATGAGGAGAGGCTAAAGGAGCTTAATATGTATACCCTTGAGGAAAGGGGGGGCATGATAGAAACGTTTAAGTACCTCAGTGGAATCAACAAAGTCCAAGAGGGTAGCATCTTTCAGAAAAAGAAATGTACAAGAACAAGGGGACACAATTTGAAGATGGGGGGACAGCTCAGGGGCAATGTGAGGAAGTTTTTTTTTTCACAGAGAGGTTGGTGGATGCGTGGGACAGTCTTCCTGAGGAAGTTGTGGGGTCTAAAACTGTGGGAGAATTCAAGAATGCATGGGACAGACATAAGGCAATTTTTGTGGGGGGGGTAGGAAGAAATAGGCTGTTGGTTAAATAGTATCTGCAGTTTATCCTCTAGGTAGAGAAATGGGCAGACTAGGTGGGCCAAGCAGTCCTTATCTGCTGTCAAAGTCTATGTTTCTATGTTAATCTACCTCCAGCGCTGTCCTTTGTGTAGTATTTTCCTGTACAACCCATCTCCATGCCATCCTTTCCGTAGAATTTATCTGAACAACCCACCCCAATGCTGTCATTTCTTTAATTTTTATCTACACAACCCACTTCCAGTGCTATCCTTTGTAGCCTACTCGCAAAGCAGTTCTTTTTGTAGTATTGATCTACAGACCCCACATACAGTGCTGCCCTTTGTGTAGTATTTATTTGGATAACCCATCTCCGGTGCTTGTCTCTTTGCAGTATTTATCGGAACCACCTACACTTAGATACAGTGTTCTCCTTTGTGCAGAATTTATTTTCATAACTGACCTACACTGCTGGCCTTTGTGTAGTATTTATTTGCACAACCCATCTGCAGCACTTTCCTTTATGTAGTATTTTTCTACACAACTCATCTCCAATGCTGTCCTTGTGTAATATTTATCTATATAACCTACCTTCAGTGCTATCCATTTTGTAGTATTTTTCTGCAGAACTCATCTCCAGTGCTGTTTTTTTGTAGTATTTATCTACACAACCTACCTCCAATGATGTCCTTTGTGTAGTATTTATCTGCACAACCTGCCTCCAGTGCTGTCCTTTCTGTAGTATTTATCTGCACACCCTACCTCTAGTGCTGTCCTTCGTGCAGTACTTATCTGCACAATCTACCCGACTGCTGTTTGTGTAACACCTAGCTGCACAACCAAGCCTCTAGTGCTGTCAGTTTTGTAGCATTTATCTACACAACCTACCTCCAGTGTTGACCTTTGTCTAGTATTTAGTTATAGACCCCACCTTCAATGCTGTCCATTGTGTAGGATTTATGTACACAACCTACTTTCAGTGTTGACCTTTGTATCTGCACAACCCATGTACAATGCAGTCCCTTGTGTAGTATTTATTTATACAACCCACCTTCAGTCGTTTACTTTGTGTAGTATCTATCTGCACAACCAATCTCAAGTGCTATCCTTAGTGTAGTAGTTATCTACACAACCCATCCCCACTGCTGTTCTTTGTGTAGTATTTGTCTACATAACCTACCTCCAGTTTTGTTCTTTGTGTTGTATTTATCTGCACAACCCACCACCAGTGCTACTCTTTGTGTAGTATTTATCTGCACAACCTACCTCCAGTGCTGTCCTTTGCGCAGTACGTATCTGCACAAGCTACCCCACTGCTCTTGTTTGTGTAGTACATATCTGCACAACCCACCTCTAGTGCTGTCCTTTGTGTAGTATTTGTTTGCACAACTCATCTGCAGTGCTGTCTTTTGTGTAGTAATTATCTACACAACCTACCTCCAATTATGTCCTTTGGGTAGTATTTATCTGCACAACCTACTTCCAAAACTGTCTTTTCTGTGGTATTAATCTACACAACCTACCTCCAGTGCTGTCCTTTTGGTAGTATTTAGAAACATAGAAACATAGACTTTGACGGCAGATAAGGACCGCTAGGCCCATCTAGTCTGCCCATTTCCCTACCTACAGGATAGGCTGCAGATCCTAGTTAACCAACAGCCTATTTCTTCCTACCCCCCACAAGAATTGCCTTATGTCTGTCCCATGCATTCTTGAATTCTCCCACAGTTTTAGACCCACACCTCCTCAGGAAGGCTGTTCCATGCATCCACTACCCTCTCTGTGAAATAATACTTCTCACACTGCCCCTGAACCACCCTCCTTCTATCTTTAAATTATGTCTCCTTGTTCTTGCAAGTCTCTTTTTCTGAAAAAATGCTACCCTCTTGGACTTTGTTGATTCCACTGAGGTACTTAAAGTTTCAATCATGTCCCCCCTCTCCTTATTTCCTCAAGGGTATACATATTAAGCTCCTTTAGTGTCTCCTCATACGCTCTCTTGCAGACCCTGCACCATTTTAGTTGCCATCCTCTGGACTGCCTCTATCCTGTCTATGTCCTTGTGGAGATGGGGTCTCCAGAACTGGACATAGTACTCAGATGGGGTCTCACCAACTGTCTGTACAGAGGGATAACAACTTCCTGTTTTCTGCTGCTGATGCCTCTCCCTATACATCCCAGTATACCCCCAGCCCTCCCTACTGCCTTTCACATTGCTTGCTAACCTTAAGGTCATCTGATATGATTACCCCCAGGTCCCTTTCCTTTTTTGTTGTTGTTACTACCTCCCCCATTGTGTATTCTTCCCGTGGGTTCTTGTTTCCAAGGTGCATTATTTTGCACTTCTTTGCATTGAATCCTAGCTGCCATACTTCTGACCATTCCTCCAACCTTGCCAAGTCCCTTTTCATCCTTTCCATGCCTCCTTGTGTATCAACCCTGTTGCAGATTTTGTGTCATCTGCAAAAGGCATACTTTTCCTTCC
The DNA here is from genome assembly GCA_016271365.2 of Neoceratodus forsteri. Lineage (NCBI taxonomy): Eukaryota > Metazoa > Chordata > Ceratodontiformes > Ceratodontidae > Neoceratodus > Neoceratodus forsteri. The sequence goes on along the minus strand of CM028132.1, from coordinate 1,472,833,945 downwards.
AGTTCCTCTGCAATGTCACTGATGAAGACATTAAAAGGACTGGCCCAATACTGAACCTCATGGTACCCCACTAGTAACCCCTTTCTTCAGAATGGACTCCATTTACAATTACCTTCTGTGTCCTGTTGTCCAGCCAATGTTTTACTCCAGGCTACCACCCTGGATCCCACTCCCAGGCTGGTTAATTTGACTATTAATCTTTTGTGTGTGGACTCAGTCAAATACCTGCTAAAGTCTAGGTAGGCCATGTCCACAGCCCCTCCCTGGTCTACTACTTTGGTCACCCAGTCAAAGAAATCTATTAGATTCGCCTGACATGACCTTCCCGCTGTGAACCCATGCTGCCTTGGGTCCTGTGCCCACTGGCCCTAGGTACTGACTATTCTTTCCTTCAGAAGTGACTCCATCACTTCCCTACCACAGAGGTCAGACTGACAGGTCTGTAGTTTCCTGCCTCTGTCTTGGACCCACTTTGTGAAGGGAATCACATCCTCTTCCTCCAGTCTTGGTACCACACCATCTTCCCATGATTTATTAAAAAGAGTAGCCAGTGGTTTCACTAGTTCCTCCCTTAATTCTTTTTAGAATTCTGGGGTGAATTCCATCAGGACCCATTGCTTTGTCCACCTTCAGTTTTAGGAGTTCTTGCAGAACCCTTTCTTCTGTGAAAGGACTGGGATCGACCCCTATCAAGAGTGCTTCTGTTAATTGGATTAGGCACTTCCTCCTCTTTTAGAATACTGAGCAGAAATATTCGCTCAGTATTCCTGCTTTTTCACTGTCCCCCTCTGCCCACCCACTGTTCATTCTATTCAGCCTCACTATCCCTTCCTTTGTCTTTCTACGCTCGCTGATGTACCTATAAAAGGTTTTATCCCCCTTCTTAACTGAGTTGGCTATCTTTTCCTCAGTTTGGGCCTTTGCTATTCTGACTTCCCTCCCTGCTTCCTTCTGCCTTAACTGGTACAGCTCTCTGTCCTGCTCCTTCTGTGTTTCCTTATAGTTCCGGAATGCTATATTTTTCTTCCTGACTTTCACAGCCACCTCTTTTGAGAACCATAGTGGCTTTTTCTTTCATTTTGATTTGTTCATTTGCTTCACACAAAGGCTTGTTGCCTCTGTGATGGCAGTTTTGATAATTCCCCATTGTTGCTCCACACCTCCTTCTAGCCTGTTTGCTAGTGCTTTTCCGAGGCACTCTCCCATCTTGCCAAAGTCAGCCCTCCTAAAGTCCAGTACCCTCACTTTTGTATGGCTTGACTCTGTAGCTGAGTTTAACGTGAACCACACTGTTTGATGGTCACTTGTCCCCAGATGGCAACCCACTTCTAGATCTGAGATCCTCTCACCTGCCCCATTTGAGTATGAGGTCTAAGATTGCTCCTCCAGTGGGTTCCAAACTAGCTGTCTAATGCTCACCTGTAGGCATCAAGATGGCCCTACTTGGACGTGGCTGCAGCAAATGTGCTCCAGTTAACATCTGGCATATTCAGGTCTCCCATCAACAGTATCTCCCTTTCTCTGCCATTCTAAGAATGCCTTCTATCATATCCTTGTCCATTCCTTCCCTGACATGGGGGTCTGTACACAACCCTGTGCGGATTGTGGTGCCCTTTCCAGTCTCCAAGGTGACCCACAGTGCCTCCTCTCCTCCCTGTTTACTCTTTTGTTCAGTTGCTTTATCCCTTCCTTTACATAGAGAGCTACTCCTCCCCCTCTTCTCCCCTGCCTGTCTCTCCTGTAGGTTATGTACCCTGGTATGTTAACATCCCAGTCATGGTTCTCTGTGTACCATGTTTCTGTGACTGCTACGAAATCCAGGCATCCCTCTTCCACTAAGGCCATCAGCTCAGGGAGCTTGTTGCCCAGACTACGGGCATTGGTACTCATTACCCTCCATTTGCTGATGGCCTTACTCCCTTTTGTCCCATCCCTGTCCTTCTTGCCTTTGTCACTTTCTCCATTTACCCCTGCCCTTCTCCCTATTGACACCTCTATGTTGGTGTTTGCTGCACTTACTACCATGATTATTTGGGGGGGGGGGGCTGATTTCCCTGCTCCTTTCCAGTGCCTTCCCCCTTGGCTAGTTTAAAAGCTTGCCAATGAAGCATTTAAACCTATCATCTAGGATCCTGGTTCCCCTCCCGGACAGATGCAGCCCATCATGCCAGTATAGGCTTGCATCACTCCAAGTGGAACCCCAGTCCCCAGTGAAGCCAATCTGAGCTCTGCACCAGTTTTTCAACCACTGATTGAATCCCATGGTGCAGAACACTCTAGCCTCCTATGCCATAGATGGGTAGCACCTCCAAGAAGGTTACGTGCGTGCTACTTGACAAGGCCCCTCCCCAATTCCACAAACTCTTCCTGCACTTCTAATCCCTTTCTTAGCCAGGTCATTTGTCCCTAGGTGGACAATGACATCCAGCTCCTCCCCTGTGCAGCTGCTCGCAATCCTGAGGTTTCGCCTCTGTCCCTCCAAGCCATGGCGCCAGGCAGGCACCTACCTCCCTCTCCCTTCCTTCCCCAGTTCTACCTTCCTAACAATGGAGTCCCCACCAGAAGTTGTTTCCTTCCCGCGGGTCCCCTGCCACCTCCTGTGGGTCTCCTTTGTGGAGGTTCCCAGCATCCTCCTTGGTCTCCACTGTGGGTGCCTCATAGAGGAACCACACTTTGCCAGAATGGCATAGGAATTGTGGAGAGGTACAATGGAGGGATGCGCCTGTTCCACCACCTCACCCTCCCTGAGCCCACTGTGGTCCAACCACTCTCTTTCTTGAAACCTCTGAGGCAACGGCAGTGGCACTGGTGGTCCCTGGATGGAAGAGGAGGTCCCACAAATCCTGGCCAACTCAGCCTGGAGATGAGCTACCTCCTCCTCAGCCCAGTGAGGTGCCTGCAGATGGGACAACACCGCATCCTCCAGAACATCTCCCGAAGACTGCTGCTCCACAGCCACTGCACTGCACCACTCCAATCATGTCTTATTTCTGGCCCCTTAACTGTTTGCAATCCTTACTCTTTCCTCTGTTTGTTTTTTTTTCTCTCCCTCCTTACTTTCTGCCTGTGTGCCCTTTAAGCTCCTGATTGTCCTGTTCTGAGACAAGAATATCCTATATCTTAGTAGACCACTTACTTGCTCAGAGGCAGACCTCCAGCAGCTAGGAGGGCCGGAGAGCTACTCTTGCCCTTCTAGGATGGTGGGTCCTTGGTGGTTCTGTGATCACTCACTTCCTGCCCCTAAACAGGAAGTTCCTGTTGTCAGTCAAATTCTGTGCCTATAAAAATAGAACTAGCTTTGGGTGGAGGGGAGGGAAGGAGGGCAATATAGTCCCAGCAGAGAAGTTCAGTCACACAGCAGTCCTTTCTCATGGTGTCTTCTGCCAAGCTATTAGCTTTATCTGCACAACCTACCCCACTGCTGTCATTTGTGTAATACTTATCTGCAGAACCCACCTCTAGTGCTGCCCTTTTTTATAGCATTTATCTACACAACCTACCTCCAGTGTTTTTCTTTGTGTAATATTTATCTGTACAACCCATCTTCACTGGTGTTCCTTTCTGTAGTATTTATCTGCACAACATGCCTCCAGTGCTGTCCATTGTGCAGTGCTTATCTGCACAACCTACCCCACTGCTGTTTGTGTAGTATCTATCTGCACAGCCCAGCCTCTAGTGCTGTTCTTTTCGTAGCATTTATCTATACAACCTACCGTGTTGTCCTTTTTGTTGCATTTATCTGCACAATCCATCTTCAGTGCTGTCCTTTGTGTTGTATTTATCTGCACAATCTATCTCCAGTGCTGTCCTTTGTGTTGTGTTTATCTGCACAATCCATCTCCAGTGCTGTCCTTTGTGTTGTGTTTATCTGCACAATCCATCTCCAGTGCTGTCCTTTGTGTTGTGTTTATCTGCACAATCCATCTCCAGTGCTGTCCTTTGTGTTGTGTTTATCTGCACAATCCATCTCCAGTGCTGTCCTTTGTGTTGTATTTGCCTACAAATCATACCCCCAGTATTGACCTTTGTCTAGTATTTAGGTATACAACCCACTTGCAGTGCTTTACTTTGTGTAGGATCTATCTACACAACCTACATCCAGTGATAACCTTTATATAAATATATCTCTACAAACCATGTACAATGGGGTCCCTTGAGTAATATTTATCTATACAACCCACCTCCAGTGCTGTCTTTTTTGTAGGATTTATCTACACATTTATTTATTTACTTACTTATTAATGTATGTATGTATGTCTTTGATAACCTGGTGGGTGCATTGAGCCACTGGACCATTTGCAGGCACAACGCAGACCACTAGCGAGGCAGAATGCAGTTCGGCACATAGAGTATGGGCACATAAACAGGCAAAATACAATTCAATGAAATACAGTATGGTACCTAGGGACAATTCATAAATGAGTTACAGCAAGGCACAGAGAACCGTAAACAAGTCAGTAATCAGGTTAATGAACAGATAGTTATACAACTAACAGTTTAAGATAAGTGCTGAAAACTTAGACAAAAGGGAGGATAGTAAGGGAACAAGGAGGGGGGAGAGTGCAGAGTCCGATAGGGTGAACAGTGACTCTAGAGGGGAACTGGACCCCACATCAAGGGAGAGGGATAAGGAGGGTGGGGATATCTGCTACCAAGGAGGGCAAAAGCAATTGGTTTCTGACAGCAGCCAGGCCTTGAATTTGGATTTGAAAGAGGGGTAAGAGTTGGTAGAGTGGAGCAACAGTGGAAGCTTATTCCATAGGAAGGGTCAGAGAAGGAAATGGTTTTACTGCCCATGGCAGGGGAGACTCTAGGGACATCAAGAGGGGGGACAGAGGATACGCTGAGGTACCGTGACGCCCCTCTGCCCATGAGAAAGAATGAGTATGGGGACAAGTGACCACCTCTATAGGTATTGTCAATTATATTGGGGTCACAGTATGAAATTGGGGGGAAATGATCAGTGGGAACAGGAGAAAGGACTTCTTCATGGAAAGGATGGTAGACCCTTAGAACTGCCTCCCAGTGAAAGCGTTGGGGGCTAAAATGGTTACTGGATTTAAGAAAGCATGGGATGGACACATGGGTATCACAAAAACTGGTAGGTAAGGGAACCTGGAGTCTGAACAGAGGCTGGAGACACCATTGGTACGGGAAGGGGGTAGGAGGGCAGAGGCTGGTTATCATGTAGGGTCTGTAGTTTTAGATTAAGCAGGGTAAAGAATGGGCAGACTAGATGGGCCGGATGGGACCTTTCTGCTGTCACCCTCTGTGAAGCTATGAATCAATGAAACCCATCTCCAGTGTTGTCCTTTGTGTAGCATTTATCTGCACAACCCATCTTCAGTGCTGCCTGTGTAGTATTTATTTACACAACCTACCTCCTGTGCTGTCCTTTAGGTAGTATTCATCTACACAACCTACCTCCAGTGCTATCCTTTTGGTAGTATTTATCTGCATAACCTGCCTCCAGTGCTGTCCTTTGTGAAGTACTTATCTGCACAACATACCACACTGCTGTTATCTGTGTAGTACCTACTTGCACAACCCACCTCTAGTGCTGTTTGTTTTTATAGTATTTATCTACACACCCTACCACCAGTGTTGTCCTTTGTGTAGTTCTTATCTGCACAACCTACCTCCACTGCTGTCGTTTATGAGGTACTTATCTATACAACCTACACAAATGTTGTTGTTTGTGTACTACCTATCTGCACAGCCCACCTCTAGTGCTGTCCTTTGTGTAACATTTATCTACACAGCTTGCCTCTAGTGTTGTCCTTTGTGTAGTAATTATATGGACAGCCCATCTCCAGTGCTGTCCTTTGTGTAGTATTTATCTGCACATATCTGCATGACCCCTCTCCAGTGCTGTCCTTTGTGTAGTATTTATCTGCACATATCTGCATAACCCCTCTGCAGTGCTGTCCTTTGTGTCATATTTATTTGCAAACCCTACCCACAGTGCTGTCCTTTTTGCAGGATTTATCTATACAACATACCTCCAGTGTTAACCTTTGTGTAGAATTTATCTGCACAACCCATGTATAGTGTGGTCCCTTGTGTAGTATTTATTTATACAACCCACCTTCAGTTATTTCCTTTGTGTAGTATTTATCAGCAAAATCAATCTGAAGTGTCATCCGTTGTGTCCTCACTGTTTTCCTTTGTGTAGTATTTGTCTACAAAACCTACATCCTGTACTGTCCTTTGTGTTCCATTTATCTGCACACCCCTCCACCAGTACTGTTCTTGGTGTAGTATTTATCTACACAATCTACCTCCAGTGCTGTCCTTTGTGCAGTATTTGTCTGCACAAGCTTTCCCACTGCTGTTTGTGTTGTACTTATCTGCAGAACCCACCTCAAGTGCTGTTCTTAGTGTAGTATTTATCTATACGACCTATCTCCAGTGTTCTTTGTGTAGTATTTATCTACACAATCCACTTCTAGTGTTGTCCTTTGTATAGTACGTGTCTTCACAAGCCATATGCACTGCTATCTGTTCTGTACTATCTACACAACCCATCTCCAGCTTTGTCCTTTGTTTAGTATTGATCTGCACAACTTATCTCCAGTGTTGACATATGTGTAGTATTTATTTATTTACACAGTCCACTTCCAGTGTTGTCCCTTGTGTAGTATTTAACTACTAATCCCACCTACAGTACTATCTTTTGTAAATATTTATTTAAACTACTCAGATGCAGTACTGTTTCTTAGGTAATAGTTATCTACATAGCTCACCTATAGTACTGTTGTGTAATATTTTTATACTATCCCTTCAATGCTGTCATTTGTGTAGTATTTAAGTACACCCACTTACAAGGCTATACAGATTATAGTATTTACAGTATAGACACAACCCTTTTGTGGTAATGTCCTTTGTGTAGTATTGTTTTGGGCCTGGAACCCCCTACCCCCAACATAGGAACTCTGCCCCCACCCCGCACTGTCTCGCCATGCCCAGGCTTACCCCCCCTGGGTGGGACCACTGGGCAGGCACCCCACAACAGATGAGAAAGGGCAAGCCCCGGATTACCTCTCCCAGAGTGGGGCCATGGGAGCAGGATCCCCCCCAGCAGGAGTGAAAGGGCAACTGGAACGGCAGCAGTGCGGGGCATCATGCCAGGGAGAATGGCCTTTTGTATTGCTAAGTGATGCCGTACTCCCTGGGAGGCAGTACACACCATGACATCCATGGGAAGAACCTGACATCAGTCTCACCTCCCACTGATGCAGGTGCTGGTTGCAGTTGATCCCCCAGCCTCCACCAGGTGTCCGTATCACACCAGACACTCAACCACACCTCCCTCCATAGATGGAGAACCATCTCTTGGATGCTCAATCTTTCTGCCCCAGCTGGCCCTTTGACTCCTGAGTCTGTTCCCAAACTCAGGATGTCAGTGTCGCAAGCAGAGGCCTTGCCATTGCACCAGTGAGCTGCCTTGTCATTTGTGTAGTATTTACCTATACAACTCCTACAGTGCTGTCATTTCAGTCGTATTTATGTACAAACCCACCTACAGGGCTATACAGTTTATAGTGTTTACAATAGCTACACAACTGACTTGCAGTACAGTCCTGTGTGCAGTATTTTTCTATAAAAAAAACTACAGTGCTGTCATTTGTGTAGTGTTTATGTACACACCCACCTACAGGGCTGTACAGTTTGTAGTATTTAGAATATCAGCAGCAACCCATTTGCAGTATTATCCTTTGTGTAGTATGTGAGCAATAAGACATGATGGGGTGTGCATGGGACAGATTTTGCCTCACTCCCAGGGGCATAGTAGTGCCTTCAGCCCCTGGAAGTGCAGTAAAATCTGTCCCATGCACACCCCTGGTGTGTCTTATTGCACATATGAAATAGGCTCCTTTTTTTTTTAACTTTTTACAGTTGGGAAAAGCATGTTTATATGTAGAAACAATAGATTTACTTGTGTGCATTTATGATAAAATATTCCTTCTGTCCACTGCAGATGATGTCATTGTATTACTGCTGGGAAAAATTTGTCCTTTGCTGGCATCAAGATTCAAGATATGGAATGTTTATTATGGAATTTTTATCATGAAATGCTTACCATGGAATGCTCTGCACCAATGGGCGTGCAGCCCCACCGGACAGTCAGTTGGCGGGCGGCAGGCGGGTGAGGGTGCTGCTGCCCGCCGCTGATGGGGAGCAGGGTGGTGGGGCTGTGGGTGGGTGGGGTGGGGTTTACCAGACCACCAGGGCAGGTGGTCCTGGGGGTTTGAATAGTTTGCAGCCCGCGATCGGGCTTCGAGGTCCACTGGACCACCAGGGATATGTTCTTGGGGGTTTGAACACTTTGCAGCCCATGATCAGGCTGGTGGGGGTTATTACACATTTGCCCGCGATCGGGCTGGTGAGGTGGGTTACTTGATACATTTGCCCACGATCGGGCCAGTCGGGGGAGGGGATTTTTACACCTTTGCCGCGATTGGGCCACTTGGGGAGGGGGTTGCTATATGCCCGGATTGGCTGCAGGCGAGGCACAGGGAGTAGGTTGAGGGCCACCCACAGTTGGCAGCTGCTGTGTTGCACCATTCAATGTGGCAGCTCACCTGTGGGTGGCCCGCGACTTACTCCTTTTTTTTGGGCTCAAAGTTGTGCAGGCGCAGGTTGGGGGTTGCGCCTGCACAACTCTGCACAGCCTGCTGAATATCGGGCTGTGCAGTTTATGCATGGTCCCCCCCCCCCTCCGGTTCAGCATGCCTTCATTAGCATTGTGCTGTTGCTCAGCTTGACTTGGGGCTCACAACTGCCTCCTGCAGAGTATGGCAGAATGGCGCAATTTCGGATGTGCGCAGGCGCAACCCTATTGAATATCCAGCCCAAGGTTTCTAATTTGTTTATATGTGTAAGGAAAGTGTGATGATCAGGGAAACAACATTTAATTTAGTTTTTTTGTATTTTTAATTTAAGGCAGTTTTATTTTTAGGGCCCAGTTGAAGGTTGTTTTACAGTGTAAAGATTGCAGCCATGCTTGTGATGGAAGATCAATTCTGGTTGTAGATTGTAAGAGAACTGATTTGCTCATTGTGTGATGTGGTTTAGGACCAGGATGACTGTGCATGAAACAGTTTTAATGCATGGTCACATGATAGTTTTTGACCAATGAGATTTCTTTATTTTGGGTGCTCATTTTATAATTGTTTATATAACTGCTACAGTGCTGTAATTTGTGTAGTATTTATGTACTCACCCACCTACAGGGCTGTACAGTTTGCAGTATTTACAATATCTACACAACCCATTTTCAGTGCAGCCTTTGTGTAGTATTTATTCTATATATTTATTTTACATTTTGATGAATGGGTAAGCCCACTGGGATCATAGATTTCTTTTTCAGGGGTGACCTGGAATTAGTTACACATATAATATTCCATTCAGTAAGTGCATACATTGGATGGAATGAATGAACACCAGTCCTAGAACAAGCAAGGTAGACAACTGAGACTCGATAATGTGAAGAAATATGCCACCAAATATGGAAAACCAATACCATGAGGGAAGCCAAACTAATATTATTAGTTACAACTAGTTATTGAGCACAAATCACAAATATAAGTATACACATCATAAAAATCAGTAATATAAGCTGCTGCAGAATGAGGGTAAAGAAGAGATTAGGACAGGATAAACAGGGGTTGCTATTTACTCTAAGACCACAGTACAGCTCTAACATGTCCAGGGGGGCGTGGACCAGAGAAGAGATTTTAGTCACTTCTTAAAAGGTCCTATGCACTAATCGGTGGGTATTATGTGCCAGAGACCTGCGTAGCTCCACACATGTGGGCAGTTGTGCACTAGCTGGAATTCACTACTGGCCACCACCTATCTGTGGTCCTTCCCCCTGGGCGTGCAGGTCCATGTAGGGTGGCCAAGGGAGGCATAGCAGACCCAGCCAGGCATCTGATTGGATGCCTGCCCAGGGTCCCCAGTGGATCACTTGCACAGCTTGGTGTGGGTCTGGGTGCATGTATTGCACCTGTTGACACCCGGACCCATGCGGCAATGCCCCATCAGGCTCTGGAACCCCAACAATGCCCTCAGAACATGGGGGCCACCCCCGGCGACCATGCAGTAAGGTGCCCCCCCCATGCATACACCACACACAGGTGCACCCATTGCCACATGCAGGTGACCCCCAAACCATGTACCCCAACCCTATGGAGGTGTTCTGTGGTGCCCCCCTCAACCACTCCAACCCATACCTGTGGATACGGTTCCATGAGCTGGATGGCCAGTGGCACAGCCCTCCACACATTTCCTGCCTGCTGGCCATCTGCCATACACAGGTGCATGTTGGCTGCACACCCTCGCATAGGTCAGATAGCCAGTGGCTGTGGAAGCATATGGATGGCTGTGCCGCTGGCCATCGGGCTCATAGAACTTTGACTGCAGGTACGGATTGGGGGTCATTGGTGCCAGGGGGCGTTGGCTGTTCCACATTAGGTGCCATACTGCCACTTTTGGGTGATGGACCGCTTGGGCATGGCAGTGCAGCCGTAGTGTGGGGGGTTCAGCATCAGGGGTGGGGGTTGCTCTGTTATGTGTGGGAGGGTGCCTGACAGTGGAGTATGGGGTCTGGGCTGGCCCATGCTACTGTGTGGGGGCACTGCTTGCTGCTCACAGGCCTGTTCAGCTGTTCAGTGTCTGCACAGGGGCTGGGTGCACAGGGGCACTTATAGCAGGGCTTTCCCCGGTGTACCAGCTGGCTCCCTATGCACCCTGGTGTGCAGTACTACTCGCCATGGTGCATGGTGTGTACTGCTGGCATGCCCCCTGCCCACCACCAGCATGTTGCTGTTCACACGGCTGGAGGATTGGGCACATGCCAGCTGTGTGTCCCAGTCATGAATGCCATGCAACCACCCCTCGGTGGCATTCTGACTTAGCTATGCCAATGCGTCCAGTTTACATGGCACATTGGCATAGTACATAGGACCCAAAAGAGTGCATATGTGGGGCTTTCACTGTATAACCCCTTCAGTGCTATAATTTGTGTAGTATGTATGTGTACTCCTCCTATAATACTATGCATTTTATAGTATTTACAGTATCTACACAACCTTGTGTAGTGTTTATTTACACAACACACCTACAGTATTATAGTATTGCCATTTGTGTGATATCTATTTACACAACCCACCTGCAGTACTGTCCTTTGCATATTATTTAACAGCTCCCCTCCATTCCTTTCCTTTGTGTTATCACTGAAAATACTGTTTAAACTGATGTACCCATCTGAGTACCCTGTTTTGTCCAATTTATGTTTATGAGGAAATAAGATATGTTTTTGGAATACTTTGTTTCTGTTTCGTTCATTTTCTTAGGTTAAATTTATTCTTTATATCCCACATAACAATTTTTTTTTGCAATTTATTCTCCATGTTATATATTGTTATAGTATTATTGTCTTGATTTTGAATAAAATAAAAATTGTTTAACAGAAACAGAAAAAAACAAATGATTCTGATGCAATATTACTCATGTGGGCTGCTTGTTTTATTGTTTGTTTATTAATTTATATTTTGTCGACCACAAAAGGAGGACTGGGCAATTTTACCTTTCTCAGCATTGTCTGGGGGTGGGGCATGGGGGGGTGGCAGGTACAGATGGAAAGCAACTGAAACTGAACCAGATTAAGTTGTTGGTGGTATTTTTAGTGAACTGCACCACACTGTATCATCGTCTTTCTCCCCAGAGTGAAGCTGTCAACAGACTGCAAAACATAGAGAAGTCTACCATACCTTCCTGGGTATCTGGTAAATAAATCATAGCAGGCAGTGCTGGAAACAAGCCACTGGAATGGAATACTATGTTGTGAGCCTTATGGAGATACTGACACCCACTGGATAAGTACCAGGCCAGTATGTTTGGTAAGATTATTGGCAGTTTTAAATACTGATTATAAACCATTAAAGACACTCTATTAAAGAACAGTAATTACAAACTTATAAGATCAAAATTGCTTCTAGGTATAATGATTGGCAGTTTGTAGAGTTTACAAAACCATTTGAAAAAACTGAAACCAGATAAACAAATAGGAATGAAAAAAAAACACAACTTAAAATGCGGAAGCTGATGAAGTGGCCGCCTTCAGATGGAAGGTATTTTATTAAAGCATGGCTACAGAGACACCACCTATAGTATGTATTTCAATTTTGTTGAGTTCCTAGAAACTCACTTAACATTCCAATCCTAGTTAACCAGACCTGTTTACACTGTGACTTTTGTCTCATAATGAATCAACAGGAGCAGCACCCATGAACTCACAGTGATGGAATGTTTACCTTTCAGAAGCTGATTGTGGTTTGTACTATATTTGTAAGAAAACAACCTTTGACTGTTAGGCTCTGTCCTTCCATCACGCAGTGCTTAGAATAACACACAGTATCACAAATTAATTCTCAGTTCTTGTATCCTGCTCCCTCCCTACCCCCTCCCTTTCCATCACCCTGCCATGAACTCAGCTGGTGAGACTGAGGTTCTGCTTTCTATCATATTTCTGTGTTTATTTCTGGCTTTCTCCACTGTTGGGGGTGGGGAGATATTCATTTCAGCTTACAGTTCCAGGACAGAGAGGGTTACAAATGTTGGAGGCCAGACAGAACCCAATTGTAGACAAAAGGAAATATTTCTAACCCACTGAGACTTTCATACAAATTCGTAATGTACTGCCTACCTGGTCAACCCAGGTGCACCATTTCATTTTTGTTTCTTCCCTTTGATTTATCTTCTTGCTCTCCTTCCATCCTTGTCTTGGCCATCCTCCCCAGCCTCATCACCCACCATCCCTAGGTCTTACCTCCTTGAGCCCACATGACTTACTCCTCAGGGTGGGGATCAGGGGACCTGCCTGTGTACTCCCAGAAGTAAAATCTGTCTGTACCTGGTCAGTGCTGCCAGGCCTGCGGGTGGGCCATCTTCATCCAGCATGGCCAAAGTGTTTGTCCTCTGATTTTCTCCCTCCTCGTTTGCATGCAGCGTTGCCCTGTGACTTGCCAGTGTCTACAGGTGTGCAAAGTTGATGAAATCTGTGACTTTTGACAAATTTGCTTCACCAATGTCCACAGTTTGCATATTTATTTACATATTGATTTGCCCAAATTTTTCTGCCAAAACTATGAAAATGACCAATTCATGGACAAATTATGCAATTCACATAGCTGGCAAAAAATACACTAATTATAGTCCTTAAATTACATAAAATTCCAACCCCCTACTGTGGTGTAATTTCACCCCATCCCATATCCCAAACACTTTTAAATCTCAAACCCTGCCCTCCATCTCCCTATTAGCACCCTCATCCACCTGCACCTGCTGGGAAATTCAGGAAGCTTTGCAAATTGCAGATTTCCAGACTTGCACCAACGTCACCGGCAATTCAAACTTTGCAACATATCTATCGATATCTACCTGCCCCACTTTTCTTCCTGATCGCCCTGATACCCAGCCTCCGCTATACGTACACAGCAGAGAACAGAACTACATAAACATATATGCACAGAAACATTGCAAATGCATAATTACAGCTGTGTGAAAAGAAAATCATGTTTGTACAGAAACATATGGATGCAAACAATCACAGCATATGCCATAAACATAACCACAGCTTTGTGAACAGAAACATATTTTTATTTAGTTTTTGTTAATCAGGTAGGTACACTAGATAGCATAGCTGCCTATTTTCAGGTACGACACCGCAGATTACAACAAAGGGTACGTAGACAATAGTAGATACAAGAAAACATCATGGGACAAGTAGAAGTCAGACATAGTACTCTTATACAAAATTTTCAGCAATGACAGTACATTTGCAGGAATCTATATGTAACACTGGAGCTGAGGACCAGACCCCCTCACCATGGTGCCATCCAATTGGGTGCTTTGTGGGAGGGGAATTTTTCTTCTTAAATCTTGGTGTCCTGCCACCAAACAGGCCTCCACTAATGGGCCAGAGTTCTAAGGGCCACAGGAATAAGGTCATCAAGGGGTCTGCCTGGAGTCAGCTGTCAGTTAGCCGTTTGGCTGGCCATGCTGCTCCCAGACTCCCTTTCACCTTGTGCTATCTAGGTGCTCCTTATGTAGACCTTGGAACCTCGGTGCACTCATTATTCACTCTGATTCCAAGTGCAGTACATCCGTAGTTACATCCTATCTGTCAACGAGGGTGTTCCAGTATGCTACTGTTTGTGGCAACTTCTATTGCCTTCTGTTGTTTACTACACAGGTGTCTATCTCACAGTACTGTTGACTTTTACTACCCTCCTAGCTGGATCAACTGCCTTTTGTTAGTTTTGCATTCATACTCTGTGATTGTTTCACAACACATGATTCATATGTGCTTGCAATACTCAGTTTCTAGGTTTTGTTAACTATGTTCACTCTCTGCTATTTATACTGTTCACCTGGTTTACCATTATGTTTGAGTACCCTTATTTTATTCAGTGCTTGTCAAGCTCCTGCTAACCTTATCTGGGTATTACAGCATCAATGGTTAAATGCTGTATGCTGTAGATAACCTTGATTTTAGTCACAGCCTATACTTCATACTGCCTATTTCCCCCTAGCCTTTATCTAAAGTAGTCTCACAGCTACACATCTACTGGAGTATTGCTCCTTTGGATAGTGTATGTTCTATACAGTATTGTTTTATCAATTCACTTCATTATACTTCCAGCCCTTTTCCTGTGCCTTCTCCTCTTTCCTGCACTACCATCAACTTCCCCTCCTTCCTCAACCCCTCTACCCTTCTTCTAACTCTTCCCTTCCTCCTCCTCCCCCAACCCCTCCCTTCACCACTCCTTCCCTCCTTCCTGTACACCATGGTGTTCTGCCATTCTTTTCCCTAAACCTGGAGTTCCTTCTCCCATCTATCCTGTTCCATTTCTGTCCATCTCCCTTTCTCTCTCTCCTCCTTGATCTAAGGGGCATGTGTCCTTCCACATCCTTCATCTCCTTACCCTACTTCTCATCCTTGCCGATGATGTGGAAGTCAATCCTGCTCTTACCCCCTCCTCCCTTTCCTCTATTTCTAAAGGCCTTAGTGTTTTCCACCTAAATGCTAGAAGCCTTCTCCCTAAACTGGACCTTCTTATGGTATTGATTTTCCATAATGCTCCTTGCAACTTCTGTAATACTGAATCTTGGCTGGCCTCCAGACTTCCAGATTCTAACTTGACCCTCTCTAATTACCACCTTTTCAGACAGGACAGGGCAAGCATGGAGGTGGTGTAGCCCTCTACATGTGCCACAGTCTGTCCTGCACTGTAACTCTCAGGGAGGCCTTATCCTCCATTCACTACTATCTCCCTCCCTCCAGGCAGTCTGCCCCTATGAGCTGCTGCACGCCCACCACCACTAGTGGTAAGGTATGGACCTGCGATCTTAGGCACCCAGCCTTTGATTTTCAAATCTGGCTCCACTTTAATCTGTCTGCTGTTTCGGCTTTGGCCAAAAAGGCAGATTTATACTTTGAAACAAATAAGAAAAAAGGTATCTTTATCTCATTATAGCTTAGTTATACGGCCAGGCTACTTTTAGTAGACAAAGTTGGCTTTTGCTAAAACTTATTGAAACAGACAGTAGGCATTTAATTCATTCGACCAGTCAGCATTTCATTCATTCAGCCAGGCTGCCTATAACCCAAAACGTTTACTGTAACTAAATTCAGCGCTTGTAAAAGAATTCAGGGCTTTCAACCTAACTCACTGTTTGACATTTTATTCAAGTAATTCCCAACACTGCTATGTGGCATCTTCCCACCCTCCCCCACCCACCCGTCCTGTCTGTGCATTTACTTATAGTCAATAAGAGAACCAATCTGAGTAGAATACTATTTACCCTTTTTTCCATTGCTCGTTATAATCTGCTATCACTAGAGGGCCATAATTGTCAGTCTCTCTAACCAAAACCCCATTCACTGTTGCAAGTAACTACCTTTGGGTTAGAACGCAATAATAACATCTGTTTTCTCTGGCAGTCTATCAACAAACAGCACCCCCATTTAGGTGACATTCCTGCTTACTGCTGTATGTAAGGCATCTATTGTCCCTCCACAATGGGTAACATTGGCAGGGTGCCTACTCCTCTATGCCACAGACTACCCTATTGCACTATCTTTAATTCGCTCTCCTCTGCACGTGTACATGTGCCGCCACACTATATGACTCAGGAATCCATGCGTGTGAATCTCCTTATTCCCTGTCTCCCTAAACGTGATGTCTTGGGCACTGGCTCTGTAAAAGATTGCGAGTGCCTACAAATACTCACCAGCGTCAGCAGAAAAAAAAAAACTTTATTCAATCTGGTCCTTCCTCTTACTCTTACTCCTCATCCTAGTAACTCTAGCAGGTGATGTTGAGCTCAGTCTGGGCCCTGCATGCCCCACCTTCACTCCCCCCCAACATCCACATATCAATCACCTATGTATACATTACTTCTCTCACTCTTCCAAGCCTCGTTACTTTGTTATCCTTTATTCCCTGTCACTGCTCAATATACTAAAATGATTTATTGCAAACACTGGCTACCCTGTCTTGTACTGATGGTATGCTACCCTGAAGTGATCCATGCTATGTACCATATGTCTCCTCACTATCTATCATCATCTGATGTTGTATCCTTTTATGTAATATCTCACTTGTACTAAGTGTACTCATGAATACATGTTATACTATTGTACTATCAAGTATTTTCATTTTATGTAATTTTTTTTTCACCAGTGTACATGTCTCAGGACCTGCTTGTGAATGAGCTTGCTCAATGGAGTTTTCCTGCAATAAACTTGAACTTGAATGAAAGGGTTGTAAATTGCACATATAAATGCATGAAGCCTTCACCCAAAAATGGCAGAACTCGAAGCCTGGGTTACTCAACATGGATCAGACATACTAGGCATTTCTGACTCTTGGCTGAAGCCAAGCATCAGTGAAAACAAAGTTGCAATATCTGGTTATAACTGTTTCAGGAAAGACTGGTTGTGTAAACAGGGAGGTGGTGTCCTTACGTACATTAGGACTTATTTAGATGCTACAGAAATTCTGCACCTGGTCCAGGGCCCCTTGCAGTGGAATCTTTATTCATCTCACTGACACTTGTCAATGTCAAAAAACTTATTGTGGGATGTGTCTACTGGCCCCCCAAGGAAGCTTTCTTCTGCCTCCCCTCCTTCATTACCTCCCTCACAAACCTTCCTCATCATGACCTCATACTCTGCGGTGACTTTAATACTGATTGGCTGAATCCCAGCTCTGATAAGGTGCATGTCCCTCTTATAGATTGCAATCTGGTCCAACTTATCAATGACCCTACATGTTTTAACACTAAGTTGGGAAAACATACCTTGCTTGATTGGATGGTGACCAACTGTGCCCCAAAGTAAAGTCAGTAGGAATATTCTCTGACAGCATCAGTGATCATTCCCCTACCTTCTGTATTTGGCATAATAGCTTCCCTACTCCCCAGTGGTAACCCTGGTTCAGGATATGTCCTGATTTGACCCCAGTGTTTTTTCTGGCATCTATCTATGAAGCCAACTGGGGATCAATCAGTACTCTGACAGATGTCAATCAAGCCCTTGGCTACTTTGTGTTTACCTTCACTGATATTGTAGATCATCATGCCCCTATGAAGAGATGCAGGTCAAAGGGAATCAAAGTGACCTCAGTCTCCAAGGATCTTAGGAAGCTTGTGTCCACTTGTAATTGAACCTGGAAGATATAGATAGATAGCAGGCTACCACGATTGGCAAGCCTATAGGCAACTAAGGAACAAATGCAAAAACTCTGTCCAGAAAGCCAAATACCACCACTTCAGGAGACTCAGGACAGAGCATCTGTGTAACTCAAATGAATTCTGGAAACAGGTTGATTCCCTGATCAAGGGAAATTCCTCTGAGATCCCTAGCTCCCTCACTGCCCATGGCACAGTCCTCACAGACCCACCCTCCATCGCCACTGGATTCAATGAATTCCTTACTGTTCTCCATAAATATACAACACTCTTTGCCAGCTCTACCCCCACCTTTGACCCTCTGCCTCTGGGGGATTATGGGGTTCGCCCAGCATTTCACCTGAAATTGGCAACCCTCAATGAAGTGAGTCGGCTTCTTTCTGATCTGAAAGCTGATAGCTCTCCAGGTCACAATACCCTTGAACCAAAATTTCTAAAACTCGGGGCTGAAGCCCTTGCCTGTCCTATTCATGACTTTTTCAGTCGGTCCTTCCTTACTAATACTGTCCCTAAGAAATGGAAGATATCAGTAGTGGTTTCCATTCACAAGGGCAGATGCAGCACTACCATTGAGAATTTTAGACCTATCTCTGTACTTTGTCCACTTGTCAAAATCCAGGAGCATATTATCTATGACCACCTTCAGGATTCTCTGGACCACTACCACCTGCTCTCATCCTTCCAACATGCGTTCAGAAAAAAAACATAGTACCCTCACAACCCTGATAAAAGTCACTTCCGATCTGTTCCATGCAATGAACCAAGGCTTTCCCACCGGGGCTATGTCTGTCAATCTTACAAAGGCCTTTGACTTGGTCAACCACAGTCTCCTGCTACAGCAATTACGCTCTCTTGGCCTTGATGACAGTGCCTTAATGTGGATCCATAGCTATCTCTATGACCACACTCAAGGAGTCAAGTGGGCAGGTTTCCTCTTGGACCTCAGATTCATAACCCACAGCATCCCACACGGCTCAATCCTGGGCCCATTTCTATTTTCCCTCTTTATTAATGATCTCCCAAACAATTGTGAAGGGGCCTATGTTCACCTTTATGTGGATGACACCATTATTTACTGCTCTTCTTCTGATGTAGGGTGGCTCAATAGTATGTTAGCATCTGACTTCCATGCTTTTGAAGACTGTTTCCTACCAAAACAACTAGTCCTCAATACTAAAAAAATCTAAATGCATGCTGTTCTCCTACCCACCCTCAACAGCACATACTCTTCCCCCTCTGGTGCTCCTCTCACCAAATGATGATGCCCTCGAATATGTCAAATCCTTAAAATATTTGGGAATCACCCTGGATTCCTCACTTTCCCTTGACACTCATGTCACCATCCTAACCAAAACTCTGAACCAAAAGCTTGGTCTACTTTACCATATCCACCCCTTTCTCTCATCAGTTTCTTGTCACAAGATTGCGGCTGCCACCTTCCTGGAAGTCACAGAGTCTGGAACTGTCTGTTTTTGAAAGCAGAACAAGGGAAATCACAGAGTTTGGAACTGTTTGATTTTGAAAGCAGCACATGGGAAGTCATAGAGTTTGGAACTCTGATTTTGAAAGCAGCACAAGGGAAATCACAGAGTTTGGAACTGTCTGATTTTGAAAGCAGCACAAGGGAAGTCACAGAGTTTGGAACTGTCTGATTTTGAAAGCAGCACAAGGGAAATCACAGAGTTTGGAACGGTCTGATTTTGAAAGCAGCACAAGGGAAATCACAGAGTTTGGAACTCAGTGCTTTGGCTTCTCAGAAGGAACTAGAAGGGGGACAAGATCAGATCTACAGTACAGTAGCTTCGTGTTGTTTTACATTGCTTATTGTGGATTCTACTTGGTAGAAGGTTATTTCTTTTCTTTCTTACAACTAAGGGGCTAGCAGGGTATTGTTTGGGGCTATTGGAATTTTGAAACCTGTTTTGGTAACTATAAGTGGGCTCATTTGTTTGATTCACTGTGTGCCAGGCTGCATTTGTAGAGACCTATTTCTTCTGTTTTAAAACATAATTGGTGTGATTTAACTGGGTCTGTTTCTTTGAATTGGAGACACATATCTTCTAATTCCAAGCCTATTTTGATGTGTTGTTGGTGAAGCTGTTTGAATTGGAGTCCTGTTTCTTTGGATAGCAAACTTATTTTGGGGACTTTGAGTAGAATTGTGATTCATTGTTGCTGGCTTCACTAGCTGCAAAGTTTGAGTGCAGAGTGGGGGAAGGGTGCTAATGGTCTGACCAGAGGCCTCAGCTACCTGATTGTTTCTGGAAGACTTCGGCTGGTCTCACCCTTGGTCCATTATTTCCTTTATACCAGGGGTTCTGACATCACTTCCTCAAACAGGCAAATGATATGCACCTGTCATAGCAAAAGCAGACATCCAGGAAAGGAACAGCAGCAAGTGAAGAGGTGACTGCTCTCTCAGTGGAAGGGAAGTAAATACAAATCTAGGAGCTTTCATTATTACTTCTTCACAATGGTATTGCATTGGGGAAAGGAGGAGTAGGAGTTTGAAGAAGGTTGTGCAATGGCTACTTAAAGTCTGTTTTTGAATGTGGATAGGAATATAAAAAGCAGTTGCTCAATATATCTAAACGTGAGCAACAAAGGAAGTAAGGGAAATAAAGAAAATGTTTTGCACTGATAGAGAAGGGAGAAGGGAGACTTGGGGGAGTGTTTGGTATTCTGCATCTGGAAGGGTGGGGGGTCGCTGGTGGGCAATGATAGCAATGGGTAGGGTGGTAGGCTGCAACAACTGTGGTGCACCAATCTTTCTAAAAATTGCCTGGAGTGTGGGAGGATGTTTAGTGTGCAACCACATAGAAAAACTTAGAAAGGAGATTGAGGGTCTGCAGGAGGAACCAAGACAGGCAAGGCAGACTGGGGTGGGTTTAGCTCAATACTGGAGGGAGGAAGAAGGGAGATGAGGGAGGCAATTAAGCCAACAGTGGTGAGGAGAGGGTCAGAAGAAGGGAAGCAGGAGACAAAGGGCCCAGGCCAGGAAGAACGATTGCCAGGGAAACCAGGTCAGGAGACAAAGACAAATGGAAGGAGGAGATAGGGACTTGTGAGGGAGGTGAAGAAGTGGCAAAAGTCAAGGAGTGGAAAGGAGAGAACAGGTTACTATGAAGAGAAAGGGAGCGGGCATTTGTGAAAGGCCTTCAGAAAATAGTTGTGCACTGCTAGAGAGGACGAAGGTGGAGGAGAAAAATGATGAAATTAGAGGAGTAATTGATAAATGCCTGGACAAAACTGGAGCAGGGGGAAGTTCTGCTGGGAGAATTGCAACAGGGGTAAAAGGGGGAAATAATGTGCAGGAGGAAGAAGAGGAGCTGGAAATGAGAGAGGGAGATGAATGGAAGCAAGCAGGGAGTAAGAGGGGTGGAATCTTACTGCTGGGGGACTCAATACTAAAAAGAGTTAGGTGGGGTAGCAAGGGGGAGAGGCATAGTCAAATTTGGGTGGAGGCCATGCCAGGAATGACAGCAGAAAGTGTGGGACAGTCTGTTCTGAAATATGCTAGAAGGGGTAGGGACAAGCCTCATTTAATTATACATCTTGGGACAAATGATCTGGCTGATGAGACAGTGGATACAGTCCAGAGGAGGTTTGAGGAACTAGCACAATTATGTGAGGGGGCAGGAAGATCAGTAACTTTTTCAGAGATACTTCCTGTGCCAAAGGCAAGCACAGCAAGAAAGCTGAGAATAGAGGAATTTAACGGATGGCTAAGAACCTGGTGTTGTGCTAAAGAGTATGGGCTGTTGGGGGGTTGGGAGAGACCTGGGAGGACAGTAGTCTCTATGCCAAGAACAGACTACAGTTGAGTGAGGAGGGAAAGAAAGTGTTGAAACAGAGGATGGAGGAGTACATAAAAGAAGTTGGGAATTTAAACTAGGAGTGGGGGGTGGCAGTTGGGGAAGAGATATGCAGAGACTACAGGTTGGGAAACCATATGAGCTTACCCCCCATAACAGTGACGAAGGACAAATGGCAAGTACTGTTGGTGATGCTAGGAAAGGAGGGCAGGATGGGAGGGGGGGAAAGGGTGGAAGGTGGTTACCCTTAATACTAGGTGCCTTGGGAGGAAAACTGCAGAGTTACAGGTTCCCATGGCAGAGGGAGAGGTGGACATTGCAGTCATCACGGAAACATGGGCCACTCAATACAATGACTGGGACCTGTCTGTACCAGGGTAAGATTATTTCATAGGGACAGAGTGATTGGGAAAGGAGGGGGGTGGCACTATATGTAAAGGAAGGACTGAAGTGTGTAAAGGAGGAAGGGGAGGAGGGTAGTACGGAGTCACTTTGGATGCAAATCCAGGATTCCAAGAATAGGATTCTTAGAATGGGAGTGGTGTACAGGCCACCATCTCAGACGGAGGAGTTAGACAGGGAACTAGCGGGACAGATCAGGAGGACCTGCAAGAAGGGTAGTGTGGTGATTGTGGGGGACTTCAACATGTCAGGAGTGGAATGGAGCACCCCAACAACCAGGAACAGAAGGAAGCAGGTACTGCTGGATGCCTCCAGGACAGCTTCCTGCTGCAAATGGTCAGTGAACCACCCAGGTTAGTAAATACCCATGACCTTGTGCTGGAAAATGAGGACTTTGTGAGAGAACTTACAGTGGAGGAACCGCTGTCAGGGAGTGACCACCGCTCAGTATGGCTCACATTGGATATGGGCAAGGAAGGAGTGGAATCTGGCACAATAGTGCTGGACTTCAGGAGGGCCGACTTTGGGAGGATTGGGGAAGTGGTAAAGGGTACCTGGCCAGAATTCAGTCTAGTATGGACACTAACCAGAGGTGGGAGCTCATAAAGCTGAGGATAGAGGAGGCAACCAAAACTGCTGCAAAGCCCAGAGCAAGAAGGCTAGGGCTAAGAAACCCGATCTGGTTGAGCAAGGAGGTCATGGAAAGGTAAGGAGGAAAGAGCTGCCTTTAGGAAGTACAAGAAACAGGGAGGGGGAGGACAGGAGGAGTACTGACAGAATGGAAGGAGGTGACAAGGGCAGGGGAGCCAAATCATCTACAGAACTCAGGCTGGCACAAGGCATTAAGAAGGGAGAAGGACTTCTTTAAGTACATCAGGGAGAAAAGGAGCTGTAAGGACCACATAGTAAGGATTAGGAAGGAGGGGTTGGGTGGAAGCAGGTGTGATAGAGGGAAGCACTAAATGAGTACTTCTGCTCAGTATTTACTAAAGAGAAGAGGGGGTGACTCTCAAGGTGGGAGAAATAGAAGCAAGGGAAGTGGTGATAGATGGGGAAATCATGGAGAGCAGAGTTTGAGAGGGTTTGAAGGCACTGAGGGTGGACAAGGTGCCAGGCCCAGATGGCATCCACCCCAGGGTACTGAAGGAGCTGGGAGAGGTCCTTGCAGGACCTTTGGCAGATCTGTTTAATGCCTCACTACATTCAGGGTGTGTACCTCAGGACTGGAGGATGGCTCATGTGGTGTCCCTCCACAAGAGTGGCCCCAAGGATGAACCAGAAAACTACAGACCAGTGAGTCTCACATCCATAGTGGGTAAGCTAATGGAGACTATCCTGAAGGAGAGGCTGGTGGCCCTCCTAGAGGCCAAAGGACTACAGGACAGCAGACAGCATGGCTTCATACATGGCAGATCCTGCCAAAACAACCTGGTCAGGAAGGAGGGGTGGAAGAACAATGAGGAATAATAATAACTGCCATCACAGAGGTAACAAGCCTTTGTGTGAAGCAAATAAACAAAACAAAATAATGTAAGAAACCACTATGGTTCTCAAAGGAAGTGGCAGTGAAGGTTCAAGAGAAAAAGAAAGCATTCAGGAAGTACAAGGAATTGTTGCAGAAGAAGCAGGACAGAGAACTGTATCAGTTAAAGCAAAAGGAGGCTGGGAAGGCAGTCAGAACAGCAAAGGCCCAAACCGAGGAAAAGATAGCCAACTCAGTTAAGAAGGGGATAAACCTTTATAGGTACATCAGGGAGCGAAGGAAGACCAAGGGAGGGATAGTGAGGCTTAATAAAGGGGAGGAGGGTGGGCAGAGGAAGACTGTGAAAAGGCAGAGATACTAAACAAATATTTTTGCTCAGTATTTACAAATGAAGAGGGGAGGTACATAAAACAAACAGTAGAAACACTCTGGATACAGAAGTTGATACCAGCCCATTTACAGAAGAAAGGGTTCTGAAAGAACTCTTAAAACTGAAGGTGACAAAGCAAAGGGCCTGATGGGATTCATCCCAGAATTCTTAAAAGAACTAAGGGTAGAACTAGTGACACCACTGACTACCCTTTTAACAAATCATGGGAGGATGGGTGGTACCTGAGGACTGGAGGAGGGCAGATGTGATTCCCTTCACAAAAGTGGGAGCAAGGCAGAAGCAGGAAACTACAGACCTGTTAGTTTAACCTCAGTGATAGGGAAAATGATGGAATCACTTCTGAAGGAAAGAATTGTCGAGTATCTAGAGGCCAGAGGGGCACAGGACCCTAGGCAGCATGGATTCACAGTGGGAAGGTCATGCCAGAAGAATCTGATAGATTTCTTTGACTGGGTGACCAAAGTAGTAGATCAGGGAGGGGCTGTGGACATGGCCTACCTAGACTTAATATTAATATACAAGTTAGCTAGCCTGGGAGTGGGTCCCAAGATGACCGCCTGGGTAAAGAATTGGCTGGAGAATAGGACACAGAGAGTAATAGTAAATGGAGTCCACTCAGAAGAAAGGAGGGTTACTAGTGGGGTACCGAAGGGTTCAGTATTAGGACCGGTCCTCTTCAATGTCTTTATAGGCGACATTGCAGAGGGACTGGAAGGAAACATATGTCTCTTTGCAGATGACACAAAGATCTGCAACAGAGTTGATGCACAGGGTGGGGTGGAAAGGATGAGAAGGACTTGACAAGGTTAGAGGAATGGTCAAATGTATGGCAGCTTAGATTCAATGCTAAGAAGTGCAAGGTAATGCACCTGGGAAACAAAACCCAGGGAAGAGTACACAATGGGGGTGAGATACTAACAACAACAAAAATGGAAAGGGACCTGGGGTAGTCATATCAGATGACCCAAAGGTAAGCAAGCACTGTGAGAGGGGCAGCAAGGAGGGTTGGGGATACTGGGATGCATAGGGAGAGGCATCACCAGTAGAAAACAGGAAGTCATTATCCCTCTGTACAGACAGCAGGTGAGACCCCATCTGGAGTACTGTGTGCAGTTCTGGAGACCCAGTCTCCACAAAGACATAGACAGGATGGAAGCTATCCAGAGGAGGGCAACTAAAATGGTGCAGGGTCTGCACTGGAAGACATATGAAGAGAGACGAAAGCAGCTTAATATGTATAGCCTCGAGGAAAGGAGGGAGAGGGGGGACATGATATAAACATTCAAGTACCTCAAGGGAATCAACAAAGTCCAAGAGGGTAGCATCTTTCAAAACAAGAGGTGTGCAAGAACAAGAGGGCACAATTTGAAGATGGGGGGGCAGCTCAGAGGTAATTTAAGGAAGTATTTTTTCACAGTGAGGGTTGTAGATGCATGGAATGGCCTTCCGGAGGAGGTTGTGGAGTCAAAATCAGTGGTGGAATTCAAGCATGCATGGGACAGTCATAAGACCATTCTAGGGGGTGGGGACAGGAAGAAGTAGGCTGCTGGTTAACTAGGATCTGCAGCTTATCCAGTAGGTAGGGAAATGGGCAGACTGGGTGGGCCAAGTGGTCCTTATCTGCCATCAAATTCTATGTTTCTATGGTCGAGTTCTATGACTGGGTAACTAGGCAACCGGACAGGGGCCATGCAGTGGATGTCCTGTATCTGGACTTCAATAAGGCATTCGACTAAGTGCCAAATGGAAGGCTGGGAAGGAAGTTAGGCTCAGGGGCAGGTGCAAAGCTGGTGAGATGGGTAGGAAACTGGCTGCAGGGAAGGCAACAGAGGGTGGTGGTGGGTGGGGAGCTCTCACACCCAAGGGCAGTGATGAGCGGTGTTCCACAGGGCTCAGTGTTGGGATCAGTATTGTTTGGGATATGCATTGCAGACATATCATGGGACATCAAGAGCAAGATCAGTCTGTTTGCTGAGGATACCAAGGTAGGCGCGGTGGTGGATGACCTAGGGGGATGGCAGGGGTTGCAGGATGATCTGGCAAAGTTTGAAATCTGGTTAGACACCTGGCAACTGGGCTTTAATGCCAAAAAGTGCAAGGTGCTGCATTTTGGGATGAAGAGCCCATGAAGGAGTTATCAGCTAGGGAGAATGCAGCTAGCCCAGACAGAGGAGGAGAAGGATCTGGGTGTGCTCAGTACAGGGTCAATGAACAACTCGGCACAATATAGGAAGGCAGCTGCAAAGACCAACAAAATGCTGGGTTGTATTGCAAGGGGTATATCCTCGAGGAGGGAGGAGGTGATTCTGCCACTGTATAGGTCATTAGTTAGACCACACCTGGAGTATTGCATGCAGTACTGGTGTCTGTATCTGAAGAGGGACATTAAGTTACTGGAGGGGGTGCAGCACAGGAGCAACAAAGATGATCAAGGGGCTGGGGGACTTTTTATACGAGAGAAGGTTGAAGGAGTTGAGTATGTACTCACTGGAGGAGAGGAGAGACAGGGGAGATATGATTGAAACCTTTAAATACGTGAAAGGAATAAACAAGATGGGTGCAGAGGGTCTGTTCAAAGTAAGGGAGGGGAGGGCCACCAGGGGCCATGATATGAGACTGGAGCAAGGAAGGTTCAGGAGGGAGATGAGGAGACACTTGTTTACAGAGAGGGTGGTGGCTGGGTGGAATGCGTTACCTGCTAAAGTGGTATGCAGTAGAACAGTGGACTGCTTCAAACGAGGATGGGACAGGACAAGGGGGAGGGTTAATGAAGGGAAAGGGTGGAAGGGAGGGGCAGCTGCAGAATAAGGGTGCTTGCTGCACATTCGAGCAGACTTGATAGACCTCTAGGCCTTTATTTGCTGGCAAATTTCGTATGTTCGTATGCCACTTCTTATGTATGGTGCTCCACTATTACTCTCAACCAACACAACCATTCTATCTTGCCTCACTTAGGCTTATCATAGGGTTGGAAGGTTTGCATTGGGGCTCAATGCCCAACATCACCATTGTGATGTCATTTCCTCCCTGGGCTGGCTATCATGTTAATCAAAATTACAGTATGCCATCCTAACCCCAATGTACAAGCTCGTCCACCGCTACTCTCCTGCTTGCCTTGATGAGCTTGTTCAACTCCGACATCCATAGTATGCTCTTAGATCTGCCTCCCTCCTCCTTCTGTCATTGCCCAATCCATGGTTAACTGTGGCCCAGAGGTCATTCATCTTCTCAGCAGAGTCTTGCTGGAACTCTCTTCCTTCTACCATCTTGCCCTGCACCTCATTCTCAAAGCTTCAATCTTCTTTGCTTCTCCACCTATCGGCCTCACCTTGCTCCTGTTTTTGAAGACTCATGATTTAGCTTCCCAAACTCTATGTCAATCTTTGCCCTATGTATATGCTATGAATGATGTATTGTTACCATTGTTATCTTTGTTTACTTGTCATTTTATTCCGCTGCCTATCTAAATGTCATTTCTGAGTAGCAGGCGTAATTGTAATTGACGTACTCCTGTGGATCTTAGGATGTTTGTCAACATAAACACTGTATAAAAAGACAAAGAACCTCTGTGCGCAAACACTGAGGCAAGGGTTACCCCAAAGGGCATTTGGCTGGGAAGCCAATTTTCAAGAAAATACAAAATCACACTTGCCCACACAATGCAAAGCATCATGGGCTGCATATGCAAATCACCACAGAATGTGATGCTGGTTCAACTTTAAGCAAAATTGCATGGTGCCAACACTGTATCTACCTCTTTATCAATGTAATGCACTATCAATGTACTGCACTTCCCAGGTCGCTCCTGAAAAAATAGACTGTCTTGTCTCAGAGGGCCCACCCGGTTACCAAAAATTCAATAGATAAAATGAATAAATAAATCCTCTCATCAAAATCTCTTTCCTCTCCACTATTCCCATATTCAATGGGGATTTCTATGCATCTTCTAAAATTACCCCCTCTTCTCTAGCTGATTCACTTTCTGTCATCACTTTAATTTTTATTTATTTGGTTTTTGTTGACCGGGAAAGGAGGACTAGACAATTCTGCCTATTTTCTGCCTTGTCCCAGGGGAGAGGGATACAGATGGATTCCAACTGACATTGAACCAGATTAATTCATAACCTCCTGGGCAGCCATTTTGTGTCAGGTAAACAATGGATAGTTCGGATTTCATATGGAGCTACTGGAGGTAATGAGTAAGCTGCTATCATGACTCACTTCTCTCCCAGTGAAATAATCCTCCTAGGGGATTTTAATATCAATTGGCTTTCTGCTGCCCCTAAGTCTACCTCCCTCAGGATTGAGTCCCTAAATGTCTCACAACTCATCACTGAACCCACCCGACTCAACCCTCATTCTTCAGACCACACCCTGCTAGATCGGGTTCTCTCCTTGCACCCACACCACATCATTGCCTCAAGTATATTGCTGGATGCTTTTAGTGATTATTGTATGATTTACTGCATCAGAAAAATCTGATGCCCTCCATACCCCCTAAATACATCAAGGTCCCTATGGTCATTAAACACAGATGCTCTACTGAGTGGCCTCTATGCAACAGATTGGTTCCCCAAACTCACTGCCTCTGACCTAAATATCACACTCTTCTTCTTCCAGTCGATCTTAACCACTGTCTGGGACAAACATGTCCTTATCTGGAAGTGCAGTGTCAAGTCCTCCCACTGCCCTTGAATGACCCCTGACCTCACTGATTTGTGCAAGACATGAGATTAAGCCTAGGCCCAGCTTAAATCCTCCTGCTCTCTGTCTGACCTACACTCCTACGGAGTGCTTAGAAATTCATGCACAAAGGCCATTCAAACAACAAAAATCCCTGTACTTCAAGGTCAACCTCGAGAACAATTTCAACTACTCTGCCAAGTTTTGGAAGGTGTTACACTCTATTTGATTCCCCAACTAAATCTGCTTCTCCAATCCTAATGTTAAATGGCACACAAGTCTCTAACTGTTCCTTTGTTTTTTTTTTCTATAGCTTTTTGCCCACCTGCTCCTGTCATTGGGCCCCCTCGAGGTCCATCACATACATCGGAGGGGGGGATAGGCTTTCCCCCAATTTTTCTTCCTTAATTCCCATGTTGGAGAGCACACATGGATGTGTGGGTATGGAGGCATGTGAACACCTTAGAATCCAGCAGCCCTTCCTACTACTGCTCTCCTAGGCCTGCACTACCACCAAGCCTCCACCAGGTGGCAGTCAATCAGTGTGGTGTGCAAGTCCCCCTTCCGGGGAAAGGAGAGCAGCCATTGGGTGCTCAGTCCTTTCCCTCCCTGGCTAACCCCCCAGCAATCCACGCTCACAGATGAACATGGGTTGCTGGTGTGGCAGAAGGTCAGGTGCCAGTGCCTCAGCCCTCCATGCCACTGGGCTGACCAGCCCTCCAAGTCATTGGGCTAGGTATGACCCTTCCTTTGTTGGTACTCACCGCGATTATTTTTTTTTACCACTTGTGCTCTCCCTTCTTCACCCTCTCCTAGTTCATCTCTCTCCCCTTTGTCTCCACATTCCATTCCATCTACGTCCTCCTTGGGATTTCATTTTCCTCCTGTATCTGCACAGACAACCTTGCTTGCTCTCCATTCACTCAACCAATTCAAATTTAGCCCTGATGGCCTGGATCCCAAACTCATCCATCTCTCAGCTCCTGCTATCGCCTATCCATCACGCTTTCGTAACCACTCCTTCACCTTAAGCTGTCCTGGTACAGAGCTGGCCAAGTTCTCCCCCTCCATAAAGGAGGTGATCCATCACCCCTGTAAACTACCATCCTATCTCCTCCTCCCCTCTCTTGCAAAGTTGCAAAAGAAATTGGTAAACTCATGGTTGTCTGACTTCCTAATCTCCTCCAGCTTCTTCTCCCCTTTTCAGTCTGGTTTTCAGAAGCATGGTTCCACTATCTCCTCCCTTCTATGTGTCACTGGCTCCACCCTCCCTGGGATGGACTAGGGGTACATCACAGTGGCCATCTTGTGATGCTTTTGATTTGATTGGTCACGGTTTGGCTTGCACAAAATTGAAAGATCAGGGGTTTTCTGATGTCATTGTTTCTTGGTTCTATGATTATCTGAGTAACAGGTGTCAATTTGTTCAAGTAGGTTCTGTGGTTTCTGATGTCTTGCCAATTAGTTGTGGTGTGCGTCAGGGGTCCATTTTGGGACCTCTGTTATTTTCTATTTTTATTAGTCAGCTTCCTGGAGTTTGTAAGTTTAGTGAATCACTGCTTTATGCAGATGATCTTGTGATTTGTGCTCAGTCAAATTCTGTTTCTGAACTTTCTTGTTCCCTAGAAAAGGATTTTGGTGCCATCTGATCCTGGCTTACTTTAAATGCTATGGTTTTGAACTCAGCTAAAATAAAAGTTATGTTATTTGGTATGCAGTTTATGTTGGTGGACACCCCGGAACTGAGGATATCTGATTTTTGGGGTGGTTTGCTTGAACAAGTGTCTCAATTTAAGTATTTGGGCACACTATTGGATCCCAGTTTGACCTTTTCACCTCAGATTCAGTCTATGGTTAAGAAAGTAGATCAAAGAATAGGGGTGTTATACAAATTCAAGTCATTCTTCTCACAAGCAACTAGATTAGCAATTGCTATTGGTTCTCTCCTTCCATATTTTGATTATAGTTCTTGTTTATATTATAACATAGGTACAAAAGAAATTCAAGCACTAACTGTAACCTATAATAATATTTATAGATTTATTTTAGGAGCCCCCAATAGGACACATCAGTGTAATCTTTATTGTCGGTTGGGGTGGTTTTCCCCTAGTAGCAGAATAGAATATTTTGTTGGCTGTCTGATGTATAAATGTTTTTACTTTGGCTCCCTTTCTCCTCTTTCTGATCTTCTTGTAATGAGAGAATTGCTTCCCAGCCTGAGATCGGCTGATGGCTCCCTATATTTTGTCCCAAGGTCTCAGCTTAGAATAAGTTCTAGAGCTTTTTCAATAGCAGCACCCTTGTACTGGAATTCACTCCCACTTGATGTTACGATTACTCCCTCTGTTTTAACTTTTAAACAAAGGTTAAAAAGTTATTTATTACATAAATCTGCTTTTAAATGTAATTTGTAATTTGTATTTTTCGGTATTGTATTGCTGTTGATTGTATTTGTGTATTTTTGTATGTTTTTTTTTTGTCTGGGTTTGGCCTGAAAAGGGACATTTGGTCCAGTGCCTTTACTCGGTTACCAAAGAATAAATGAAAATGAAAAAAATCTTCATTGGTTTGGCCAAAGCCTTTGATTCGGTGGCCCATCCACTCCTCCTGGATAAGTTGAGTTCTGCAGGCCTCTCAAAATCCTCCATTGAGTGGTTCCCCTATCTCTCAGGCCAGCAGCAGTCAATAGATGTAGGTGGCACCATGTCCCCTCTACTCCCAATCCAGGATGTGATCCCTCAGGGCTCCATACTGGGTCTCATCCTCTTCTCCATTTTTCTATATGACCGCCCCTCTGCTTGTGTCAACTTGCATATTCACATGTATGCAGACAACACAGTTCTCTGCACCTCTGGCCCTTCAACTGAGGCTATTAAAGTCTCACTCCAGCAAGATTTCCACGATGTCCTGTGTTGGTTTCAGGCCAACCAACTTCAGGTCAACACAAAGAAAACAGTGTCCATGACCTTCAGATTCAGCCAGAAACTGGCCAGGCTTCCTTCCTTCCTCCTCCTCCCTCCTCCCTCCCTCCCTTCCTTCCTTCCTTCCTTCCTTCCTTCCTTCCTTCCTCCCTCTGCATAGTTCTCCCTTGAAGTGGTTTATTCCTTTAAGTATCTTGGTGTGCATGGCTTGACAGGAAGCTTGACGTTTCTGCTCATGTCGATATCATCCGTGCTGAATTCCACCCCAAGCTTGGTGCCCTGTACTGTAATAAAGAATGCCTTTCCCTGCATGTCCACTGGGAACTGGTTACCAAAATGGTGTTACCAGTTTTTGATTACATGGATGGGGTAGATGGTACTGCTCCCTCCTCCTCCCTTTCCAGACTGCACACCTTCTGTAATGCTTTCTGTTGCTTTGCCACAAACTCACACGCTCTTACCCATCATTGCCCACTCTACTCCTCCCTAGCCATCCTTCCTCTTCCCTCTCATTGCCTGTATCACTGCACTTCTGTTATCGCTAAATACTGGTCCAAGGCATTGCCCTGATATCTATCAGGTCTCACGTCTCCCATTCCATCTCCCTCATACTCCCTTCATTCTAGAAATCCCCCCACATTCTTTCTCCCCCATGCTCACTCCCCTGCTGGGTAGTCAGCATTCTCATATCATTTGCCCTCCCTCTGAAACCACCTCCCCTTTGACAGCCATCTCTGCTCCTCTCCAACCTCCCTTAAGCACCAACTTAAACTTCTTCCTCCCCCTTCCTGCACCTATCAACTCACTACCTGACCTGCCTCTTCTTTCCACCTCCCTAGTTCATGTCTGCTGTCATGGGTCAGTTTTATGCCTTTTATTTCTCTGCACTTTAATGTTTCTACCTGTCGATAGTTTTTATCTAAAGATGAGCAGTGTGCCTTGCTCCAGTTAATGGTGTCCTGAATTTTTGCATTTTTGCCATGTTGTACTACTGCTGTTTGCACATTATTTGTACATAAACATCTATTTTATTTTCATTGTAATTGTCTTGTATTCTGGAATATATGATCAATATTTTCTCCCCCCTCAGGTTGCAATGGCAATGAGCCTTGGCTCAGTGTGCCTATCCCAGCTACCAATTTTGTAAATAAACAAATATAAACATGGATGTACATACAGATTGAGCATATACATTTTCATGGGTGTGTGAATAGACATTGTAAATAGGATGTATGGAAACACAGAGCATACAAGATCTTGCCGTTTCATACCCGTGCTCTGCTATCTACACTGGCTGCCAGTAAATTGGCAGATCACCTTCAAGGTTGGCTTGCTGACCTACAAAACACTACATCGCCAGGGACCCAGCTACCGGCAAGACCTTATGTGCCCTTATCACCCCTCCCGCCCACTCCGCTCCTCCGATGAGGGATTGCTAGAGGTTCCCAGGGTCAGATTAAAGACATCTGGAGCCTGTGCTTTTGCTTTTGTGTCCCTGACCCTGTGGAACTCTCTACCTCATCAGATGAGAGAGTATCAGACTACCAACAGCTTTAACTCTGACCTGAAGATGTTTTTATTCAGCCAGGCATTCTCTGAGGAGGCTTAATTTATTATAATGAGATTTTATTATGCATTTATTAGTTATGACTGTATTGTATGTATTTTAATATTTTATTAGACTGTAAAGCATTTTGATTCTTTGGAAAACTGCACTTAAGAAATACATTTTGATTTGATTTGATCTGACACACCATCACACCTGTGCGAACATAAATTGTAAACATGGTGTACAGATACATACAGCATACATTAAGTCAGAGCTGTGTTACCAGAAATATGCAAAAATAACTTTTTGAAACATACTGTATGCCACAGACATGTGATAAGAAATATGCAAGGACATATGCAAAGAAAGAGATGGCGAACATGCAATCACAGATGTGTAACCAGAATCTTGGAAATAAGTAAGTACTGTACATAAACATATTCTACATGGTCAAGCTGTGTGAACAGAAAATTATTTATTTATAGTACAAATAAGTTTATAATTAAAACTCAGTATTGTATTTCAGATGATTACAGTATATAAACAAAGACAATCACAAATATAAACGAAAAAGCACAGACAGCAGAATACAAGAAATCTTTATACATCTGGTTAAGTTTGGTTCAAAATCGCAGACTGAGGCAAGGAATATTCACAGATTATATTTAGACCACATATGTTTTTATAGATATAGATGTTTATTACTTATATGCTTTACTGTAACACAATATTAACACTCCTCATCCAAAATAGCCACATCTACATCCTACAAAGTGTTTGAACAGTGAGAGTAATTACTTGTAGTCACCCTAACATTTTGACCACATTTCAAACAAGGGCTCAAATGGAGGCACACGCACTCGACAGTGTTGAACCTATGTCTGTAAGTTTAGTCCACTTCTCTAATGGAGACACTGGGCGGCGCAATACATCACACACTAAATGCAATAACGTCATCAAGACACTTCAGTGCCGTAATGCTGCCTGGCCATTTGATCTTGCATTTCACAAAGGAGTTGACATGCTAAGGGAGCATTTGACTACAATAACTTTATTAGATGCAGCTAAGGATATACACAGAGCGTGGATTCTCATAGACGAGGAGGAATGGCTTGCCTGAACATTGGTAAGCTAAGTGCCTGCTGTGTTGAGAGAACGGCAGTTTACTCATCTGGTAAAGGTGATTGTGGGTGTATATCTCTTTGAGGCACTCCAGGATCCTTACATCCAGGCTCATGTTCACCTGACAGGTTGCTGATCCACATGTGACTTCAAAAGATGAAATCTGACCTGCTTCGACCGGTAGCGTGATGAGGCTAGTTTTGATAACTTCCAAAGCTGTTATTGAGAATAACGTGTTAGCTTATAGGCTTGTGACAACATAGTAAGCTGCAGGCCAGAAATGTGGTTATTAAATAGATTATTATTTATTAGTACACTCTAGGTTTATCCAACTCATACGGCATGCCAGACACGTCGTCATTTCTCATCTGAACACAAGTGTCTCCAAGGGAAGGATGTGGTGTGCCTCAGAGATGTATACTCCCACAATCACCTTTACCTGGTAAGTAAACCACCATTGTGGGGATAATCTTAAAGTCCCTTAAAGTATAAAGAGCTAAAAAGGCAAAGCCCATGAGCGTCTGCTTTAGGATAAGGTGCAGTAATTCATATTTCTTCCAGTAGCACAATGCCTGTCTAAGTTTCTTTTAAAATGTCTCTCTTTGTACTTATATGACTGGTTCTGGAAGTCTGTTCCCTAAGTTTGCTGCACATTGTGTGTAAAAGTATTTTTTTTTTATTAACAGTATCAGAATTACAAACCTTTGAGTCAGAGACTCATTTACAAAGGCTCCACGTCAGACGTAGATAAACAAAAGCAGAGATACAGCTGAGAAGTTACAATTTCCTACACAGCGTAGTAGCTAAGGTAGTAGTGACAGTTTCAGCACTTGATATGTAGCACAATATTACAGCACAACCAACACAAACAAGAAAAGTTGGGTTAAATGCAGGTCTTGGTAGGGGGGAGAACCATACAGGGCATAGAGAGCAGGACAAGAGTCCATTGTTGGGGGGGGCAGCAGCCACGAAGGCATGCAAGTGGCCTAGGGATAAGAGGGGTGGGCAGCTGCTATGGGCATTTACAGCTGCGGAAGGAGAAGAGGTGTGGCAGAGGGCAGTTTTAAAAGGCCCAAACCTACTTTCAGAGGAGATGGCAGCAGAGAGGGAGTTAAACCAGGATGAGACTCTGTAGAGGGAGGACCTTTGGGCCAGAGAGGTCCTGACTCTGGGTACATGGACAGAGGGTTTGGAGGAGCTGCGGGTGGGGAGAGTAAGGGGAGTGAAGTGGAAAAGTGAGGACAAGGCTGGTGGAGCCAGACCAGCTACAATTTTCTTGGGGAAAAGGCAGTTCTGGTACAGTAGCCTCTCCTCAAAATTAAGCATGTTTGCCAGAGAATAGAGTGAGCAGGTGTGGGTGAGCCTGTTGGCACCTGTGAGCAGACGGCAGGCTTTGTTAAGGGACAGTTTTGCTCGGTTGAGGGCAGTGTTGTTCGCGGCCCCATAGACCAGGATCCCATAATCAACAAGGGATAGGACAGATGATGTAATGGCCAGTCTCAGGGCTTCAGAGGAGAGGTAGTCCCTGTGGTGGTAGAGCAGACTGATTCAAGAGTTTACAGTTGAGCAGAGGGCATGGATATGGCGATGGAAAGAGAGAGCAGGGTCAAAAGTTAGACCAAGGTACTTGAAGGAAGTTACTTGTTCGAGGGGGAGGAGTCTATTGGACAGGACACGAAGGGGTGAGTCTTTGTATCTGCTTTGATTGTGGGAGAAGAGCATGATCTTCATCTTCTTGTGGTTCAGCACTAGCCTGTGGTCGATGAACCAGGATTCAGCCTGGCTGAAGGAGTTCTGGATGGCATTTTGGAGGGAGATAGGGTCAGAGTGGACAGAGAAGAGGACTGCATCATCTGCATAAAGAAGTACTCTCAGAGCAGTTGGTGGGGAGAGCATTAAGATATAGGCTAAAAAGTAATGACCTCAGAATAGAGCCCTGGGGAACCCCTGAGTGGACCGGGAGGCATCCAGAGATGATGCTATTAACTTTCACGCACTGAGAGCGGGATGAAGGATAGTTGGCAAACCAGCCATGGACACTCTGGGAGAGGCCTAGTTGTGCAAGGGTGGATAGCAGAAGGGGATGGCTGACGGTGTCGAAGGCTTTTGACAGGTCTAGGAATAAAGCACTTGCCAGGTACCCCTTGTCTAGAGCAGAGTGTATGAAGTTGGAGAAATCCAGTAGGGCAGCGGTGGTGCTATGGCCTTGGAGGAAACCATGCAGGAAACCATGCTGTTCCTTGCAGAGGAGGTTGTGAGTGATGAGATAGTCAGTCAGTTGGTCCGAGACTATCTTCTCTAAGGCTTTTTTTGGGGGGGAAGGATGGATATCGGTCTATAGTTCCCAGGAGAGGTGCGGTCACCGCTCTTGTGAATTCTTTTAATTTTTAGTTGTTTAACCAGGAGTAGCACACTAAGCTAAAAGATTTTTTACAGGTGCAACCTGGGAGCACAGGGAAGTTAAGTGACTTGCTCAGGGTCACACAGTATGCAAGTGGAAGCTGTGGGATTCAAACCCAGGTCTGGTCTGCTGGATGTCACCAGATTTGCAGCTCAGAGCCTTAAACCACTGCACTATACTGCCTCCCAGTTGCCTATTTGTTCTAAAGTGACCAAGTTTAATCTGTGGAGGATGGCCCTAACGACTAGTTCATCTGCTTTATATTCACTATTTAATTATGTCATTAGAACGGGATCATTCCTTATGTTGTGATAGAAGAGCATATCACTCCTTTGCCTTCTCAGTTCTAAACTATACAGGCCTAGGTTTTTAACCTCTCATTATATGATATGTCTTTCAGATTTATGATAGTTTTGGTAAATCTATGTTGGACCCTTTCCAGTTTATCAATCTCTCTTCTAGTATATGGACTCCAAAACTGGCTACCGTAATGTAACTGTGGCCTAACATGTACTCTCTGAGCCACTCCGGGATCCTTACATCTAGGGTTCTAACAAGCAGCACCTTTGCCCTCAGGGTGGGTAGATAGATTGTGTTCTTTGATTAGACATGGTCACTTGGAGGACAGAGTTGTCGAAATTGGTTTTAGTCTCATGGGCGGCATCAAGCCTGTACTGTCTAGTGAATGTGTGGATGGACGTCCATGTGGTGGCTGTGCAAATTTCCTTTGTTGTAGCCAAGTTTCTTTTGGCTCATGATGCGGCAAATGCCTTGGTAGAGTGAGCTTTAAGGTCTGTGGGAGGTCATTTTGCCCTTGCCATGTAAGCTTTTTGAACAGACGTCTTAAGCCAAGTTGCTGCGGTAGATTGGGAAGCAGGCTGGCCTTTCCTATATTCCCATGTCTGTCAGTCTTGTGGAAGTCTCTTTTTTGGTTTACGTATGTAGCAGTGACTCTACTCATCCCCTTGGATCAGTTGTGTCCACTGAGATCAGAATTTGAGCTGGCAATTCAATTGTTTGCTTTATGGGGAAATCTGTGGCAATTTTGGGCAGTAAAGTAAGAATTGTCCTTACAGTGACCCTGTCTTTGTTAAATATGAGATACAGTTCTCTGCAGGACAGGGCTTGCAGCTCATCTGTTCTACATGCTGAACGGACCGCAATTAAAAATACCATTTTTAGGTTCATCCATTTAAGCCTGACAGTCATTAGAGGCTTGAATGAGGTACTGGTCATAGCTTTGAGTACCAAAGTTAGGTCCCGTGGCATGGTGTTTTGTTCCGTCCTGGGTTGGATATTCACAACTGATTTTGGAAAGCACAGTATGTTGGAATGAGACCCCTGGGGCTGTTCCATCCATTTCACCAGTCACTACTCCAATTGCTGCCAATTACACCTGCAATGAGGAAAGAGAGAGTCCCTTGTCTAGTCCCTTCTGCAGGAAAAGAAGGATGTCCACAACAGACATGGTCTGTGGAATTAAGGACTTTGCTTTGCACCATTTTTAAAAAATTGACTAATGTCTTTTGTATATTGAAGTGGTGGACCCCCTTCTGGGCCTAGTCATGGTATCTATGACAAATGGATAGTATCTGACTTTTAGCAGTCTCTCCCTTTCAAGAGCTAAGCTGTCAGTTTGAGGTTCTGAGGATTTGTGTGATGGACCGGACCTTACCTTAAAAATGTCATGTATGACTGGGAGTCCCATAGGTGGTCCAGGGCCAAGGCCACCTCTGTTGCAGACCATGGCCTCCTGAACCAGTAAGGGGTGATCAGGATTACATTTGCTCTGGACTGTTGAATCTTCCTCAGGACTTGTGGAAGGAGAAGAAGGGGAGGAAATACGTACACCCTGTCGAAGTACCATTGTGATGACAGGACACCCACCCCCATGGATTGATTGTCTTTGAACCTCAGATAGAACCTGGGGCATTTAGTGTTCTTGGTGACTGCCACTACATTCACTTGCACCTGGCCCCAGCTTCTGTTATTTCTGTGAAACACCTGTGGATGGAGTTTCCACTCTCCAGGTGGATCTGTTGGCAGCTGTGCCAGTCCACTGTAGTATTCATTGTGCCCACTAAATGAATGGCTGATATGCTTATCAGGTGGCTCTGTGCTGATGTCAGTACTTTTGTGGCCTCTTTTATCATTGCCTTGCTCTTGGTTCAACCTTGTTTCTCAATGTATGCCACAGTTACTCTGTTTTCCAATCATATGAGGGTGTTCTTGTTTTTCACTATGTGATTGAAATGTAGTAAGGCTAAGAATACTATCTTCATCTCCAGAACATTGATTGGTATCTTTGATTCCATGCGGGACCATTTTCCCTGAGCTTACAAGTGACTGGTGGCTGCCCCTCAGCTCATTAGGCTGGCATCTGTTTCTGTTACTTCATCGCATTGGATGTCCAGGGACATTTCCTTGGACTGGTTGTCCTTGTTCATCAACCATTTCTGTGAGGTGGCTACTCATAGTGTCAGTGTTATAGCTGTCATAAAATCATAATCCAGTGTTCCTTGTTGGATGGCCAACACGAGTAGTTGTCTCATATGCCACTTTGCCCAAGAGACCAGGTCTATGCAGGATGACATTAGTCCAAGTACCCAAGCCACATGTTCCAGGGTGTGCTGCCTGTTCCTCTGAATGCTGGACACTTATAAAATTATGCTGTGGGTTTGTTTGTCTAACAGTCGTACTCAGCCATTGACATGTCAATGACAGTGCCCAGATCCATGGACTGGCTCAGTATAAGGCTGCTTTTGTTCCGGTTGACCTCCCAACCATGGTTTTCTAAGCATGTTATCCCTGTCTGCATCTCTGTCTTAAGGATTGTTGTGGGGATCTGGTCCTTACTAGCCAGTTGTCCTTAGGGATAAATGTATTTAAGAAAGGGCTGGGATCGGAGGGAAGGGAGGTTACCCCTAGCACCAGGGATACTATATCCCAATATTGAAGAATGGGCAGGCGATCAGCGGGGGGGGGCACTATATACTCTTTAATACTATATATTAAAGAACAGGCCAGCAATCAGTGGTGGGGAGGGGGATTCCACTAGCACTTGTGTTTCAGCAGAAGCTGGGGTTGAAAGGATGGAGTTACCCTACCAGGTCAATATGTCGTATGCTCTACAGTGTACTAAGGACCGCATGGTAGGAACAACAGTATGGTAGGAAGAGCGAGAGGTGGAAACCGTGGAAAGGAAGTATATGCGGTAGTTCACCCTCTCACTCTTCCCAGGGCATGATAAGAATCCTGCTGGGACATGGGTCCACTAAGCAGCTGCCGTGGCTTGACAGGATGAGCCACTGACAGCAAGGAAGACAGGCAATGCATTTGGGACCGGGTTTCGATTCCTGGACTCAGACGCATGGAATTTTACTTTTTTCACACTTTGTGCTATATTTACTGATAACCTCCCCTTCCCTCATTTAGCTGGGGGGGGTTCAGGAGCGCAGTTCCCTGTAACGGGGTGGGGGGCAGAGCCCCCTGCAAAAACAAGACTTACGCCATTTGCAATATATCATGCTGTATTGGCAGCACAATATATTGCTGCGGCATAATGTCTTGTGACATTATGATCCCATGCCGGGGGTTACTACTAGCACCAGGGATAATATATATTAAAGAACGGGCCAGTGACTGGCTGAGGGGGGCAGCTCTTAGCACCAGGGATACTATGTATTAAAGAATGGACAGACAATCGGCGGGGGGAACCACTAGCAGAAGAGATACTATATATTAAAGAATGGGTCAGCGATTGGCAGGGGAAACAGGGACCACAGGGGCCGGGTGTGTTCCCCCAGTTGAGAACCAGCTAGGTGACTGCATTACCTCTGGCAGCTGCTAGGGTTGCTCAGAGTAAGTTGGGGTTTTGTTCGGCAGTATTTACGCTGCACAAAAGGACCATACTAAATCCTTTTGTGCAGCGCAAAACTGCTGAATATGGAGTAGCATGCATATTCATGGCCACACCCCTCCCTTTACCCACATGCATACATTATGTTTGCACAGGCACTAACCCTCTTTGCCCGCGTAAATGCTCCTTTTGAATATGGGCTGTAGTGCAAACCCCAGTTTGCACTGGCAAAGACCTGTTAGCGCCTGTGCAAACTTTTGAATATCGGACCCCTGTTGTACAAATCAAATTCGACATGGGTGATAGATAGTAGAAAAATCTTCACTCACCATACTTGACCTCTTCTGACCTCACTTGTGGCTTTGCCACTTGTGAGGTCAGGAGGTCAAGTACAGCTCATTAAGATATTTCTACTATCTCACTCTCACCCATGTCATATCCCATATTTATACAGCTGTGTGGTAGAGCTGCGTGCTACCCAGGAAATTGCTGTAACAGTTAAGAACATTTTTTCTATCGTCTCCCCTTCCTTCTGTACAATCTGATGCAACAGTACCTCTAGAAAACAATCCTGTTCTTTTTCTAACACTGCAGTAGGATGGCCGCCTATGGCAGTATTTTTGTATCCTCCCTAAATTTCTTTTCTTCCTTTCTTTGTTTCTTATTCACCATTCCATCCCTCACCAGAAGCCATATGCCTTTCTAAGGAAATAACAGACATGGCTACAAGAAAATACAGTAGCTGACTGTATACAGGAAGAAGGCTGGAACCTGAATAAATATGTATACCTTCATAAAATGCCAAGCTTGCTTGCTGGCTATTTAATAAAGAACTACATGTGCTTCATATGAAGAAAGATACAGTGCTGGCAGTGCATTAATGAGGTGTAAGGTGCTTTATAAAATGAAACTTCATGTTGTTTGAAAACAGTGCCCTACAAATCCTGCAAGGGAAGGGGTCTGATATAGTTAGAGTGCCAGATAAAAAGAAACTGCTGTTGTTTAAACTATTGTTATTAAGTGCAGTCAGAAATAAAGTGCAGCATGCCTAAAAGAAATGATTTGCACCATGCGTTCCTGCTTGAAGCTGAACCAGCCTAAAATGTCATGGCGATCTGCATAAACATCCCATGATGTTTTGTATTATGGGGGGGCATGTGTGAGGTTATGTTTCTTTGAAACTTGGCTTTATTGTCAATGCCCATTGGGGTAAGCCTTGCTTCAATGCTTTTGCACTGAAGTTCTTTGTCCTTAGCTTGTTTTTGGGTTGTTCTTTTTTTGAGCTCCCAAGCACACAAGACCAACCTGGGAGATAGTTCATTTCCACAGGAAAGATAGATCAGTAGATGCTGACCAAGTGCAGAGGAAGGACGTGCATAGTCTGTTGCTGCAAACTGATATATTGAAGAAGGGATATACGATTGCTTAAGGTTGTCCCCTGTGGTCAGTAAGGAAAGTGAATTACCTGCAATTCTGTAAAGAATTTTGCTTTATTTATTTTGGACATTATTATTTTATCCTGACTTTGAAAGAAAATAAAGCCACACTGTGGTGCGTTGCACCAATCTGCTGTTGTCTGCATTACCTTTTACCCACACCCTGTCACAAGCAGGCATGGGTTAAAACTGCTCAAGATATCACTATAGTGTATGGTGGAAGGCTGTTATGCATGGAATTCCATACCTGGAATATGCTTGTTCTGCTGCAGTAGTGATGTCACTACTGCAGCAGAACAACTTGGAATGAAACATAGAAACATAGACTTTGACGGCAGATAAGGACTGCTAGGCCC
Organism: Neoceratodus forsteri; assembly: GCA_016271365.2. Classification (NCBI taxonomy): domain Eukaryota; kingdom Metazoa; phylum Chordata; order Ceratodontiformes; family Ceratodontidae; genus Neoceratodus; species Neoceratodus forsteri. The sequence goes on along the minus strand of CM028132.1, from coordinate 1,472,791,764 downwards.
ATCTAGTCTGCCCATTTCCCTACCTACAGGATAGGCCGCAGATCCTAGTTAACCAACAGCCTATTTCTTCCACATGCTGCTGCCACATAATTGCTTTCCTCTCTATCCAGTTAAGCAGGAAGTTTTTTTTTTAAACTTGAACTTGCAGAAAGATCTGCAGCATATTGTCAGTTAAAAAAAAAAAGAAAATGTTAACATTTCTTTTCTCCATCATCTTCACTAGCTGGTTTTGTGTGATTTTCTATGCTGTGACTGCCCATACACTATAAACTATTGTGTATGAGCAGTCATACACAAACAAGGATATTCTTGTATCTCGTGGTTCCCTTGGTAACAGAGCACCTCTCGAGCTACGCTCTCGAGGTAATCTGTTACCAAGGAAATCTCTCGATACAAGAATATCCTTGTGTATGACTGCTCATACACAGTCCTCTATATAATGTATGGTAAGTGCGTATTAACCACCATAATCAGCAGTCACACAGCTTTGTTATGCACTGTTTAGAATTTAAAAAGTTGTTAACCACACTTCAGAACTTCCAAACAGTGGCAAAACAAAAAAGAATGCACCAGAGTTCCATAATTCTCACACATAGAATGCAAACAGTGTTTTTTTGACCATACACTATAAAAGATGAGGGCTGGGGATCGGGTGACAACCACGCTGAAATCACCTCTCGTGGTTGCTAGGACTACAGTAAATCTCTCGAGCTGCGCTCTTGAGGTTTACCATGTTGCCCTAGCAACCACTTCGAGGTGATTACAGCGTGGTTATCACCCAGTCCTCAGCCATTATCCTCTATATCTCATTGCCTACTGTGAAGATAGGCAAGATAAGTGTTATCTTGCAAGTTGTACTGTCACAATGAAACAATGGAATACTGAACCAATCAGAGAGCAGCTTTAACAATGCTGATGACATCACAATAGCTATGTGTCGCACTGAAGCCAGCAGATGTGAGATGCTTTGAGGGGCAGAGTCAAGGGTGTCATGCAAACAGAACTTTTTGGGGAGCACAAAATCTCAACCTCACTAGGGGGTCCGGAGGGCATGTCCCCAGGAAAGATTTTAAAAACTGAAGCCAAGTGGTGCACTTTTAGTAGGCCATGAAGCTGTTTCACAAAATGGCAAAGCTAATCAGAATGATAAGGCAATCTTGCATTTTTTTGATATCTTTGTTCAGTCTTTGGGTGGCCAACTAACACTTCTGACTGGCTTAGCCCAGTTCCACCCCCCAGTGTGGGTCCAGACAGTACTGTGCAAACATAATTGTGGCCTGCCAAGCCCATTTCCAACACATTACCCCTCATCTATCATCATCATCATCATCACCAATCAGGATTTTGTATCTTACTTGGCGAGTCTGCTACTAACATTTGTTGCCCCACACTGGCAGGCCATGTTCCAAAACACTCACCCAGCCGCCCCCACCACTCAAGCGAGGGTCTTGGTATATATAAATTCTCTATGATTTTTTATTTATTTTAATCTAGGATTACAATACCTTTGAGCCGAGGCTCTTTTACAAAGGTTCCACGTCAGCGTGTGCAACAGTCATCATTTTTAGTTACAAACATAACGTCACTGACTTACAGACATGTAATAACCAGTACAAAGACTTGAGCTATGAGCGAGACAAGGGAGGAGGGGGTGATGGGGAGAAGTGATGGTAGGAGATTGAGGGGTAGGAGGAGCAGGGGTGAGGGGAGTTCTGGAAGGTGGGTGGGGGGCAGGGCAGGAGGGAGATACAGGGAGGGCGGTATTTCAAACAGGGGGCCTTTGTCGAGGGAATATGCCAGGTAAGGTGTTAGTGCAAAGACTGATTGTAAGTGCTGGGGCATGTGCAGCTGGAACGGTGGAAATGTTAAGATGTGCAATTGCAGGATACAAGCAGTGAGAGGCGCAGCTTGGACTTGAAAAGGCCAAGTGTTGGAGCGGTCACTATGTCACTGCCAAGAGAGTTGAACCAGTTGGATGCCCAATAGGCAAATGATCTTTGTCCTTGGGTCGTGCGACATCGTGGGATATGTAGTAGATGAGAATTGGATTTCCTTGTAGTGACATTCCTATGTCTAGGCTTAAGGAGGGCACAGACACCAGGTGGGGCAAGTCTCATTATGATTTTCTTGGCCGTGATGCAGGTTTGGTATTTTATGCGTTTGTCCAGTTGAAGCCATCCAGATTGGGAATAAAGGTCACATGTGTGAGTATGGCTGTGTGAGCCAGTGATGAGATGACAGCCCTTATTCAGGGAGGTTGCGATACGTTTGAGAGTAGTGGTAGTTGCAGACCCATATATGATAAGACCATAGTCTATGATGCTGACAATGGAGCTTTGTACGGCCACTGACAGTGCTTCTGGGGTTAGTTGTTTCCTGTGCCGGAATAATATGCCTAACCTCGCATTGGCAGACTTTGCCACATTACTAATATGGACAGTGTATGAGAGGTGGGGATCAAGGGTAATGGCAACGTCCTTGAACGATTGTGTTTGCTTTAGGATGGCTCCTTGTCCGGTTGCAATGGAGAGGTGGAGTTGTTTGTTTTTGTTGTGGGGGCTGCAAAAGACCATAGACTTGTTTTTTTTCTGATTAAGAAGCAGTTTATGATTTAGGAACCAGGATTCGATGGAAGAGAAGGCACACTGAAGTTTATTTTGTAATAGGTTTGGATCAGGGTCTGAGGTGAGGATCACAGCATCATCGGCATAGAGAATTATTTGTTCTGGGCAGCTGCCCGGTAGTGAGTTTAAGAAAAGGCTGAAGAGGAGGGGTCCCAGAATGGAGCCCTGGGGAACTCCCGAGTGGACCGGTCTAGGGTTCAAGAGTGTATCAGCTATTCTTACTGTTTGGGACCATTCTTCAAGGTAGCTCTTAAACCAGCCAATGGTGTCGGTTGACAGCCCAGTGTTCTGAAGCTGGACAAGTTGGAGGCGGTGATTGAATGTGTCGAAGGCTTTAGTTAAGTCAATGTAGATTGAGCCTAGTAGTTCACCGGAATCAAGTGCGTTGTGGATTGCGCCGGTGAATTCAAGTAGGGCTGTGGAGGTGCTGTGACCTTTGCCGAACCCGTGTTGTTGCTTGCACAGGATGTTGTACGTATCCAGGTATTCTGTGAGCTGGTCCGAGACGATGCGTTCTAGTGCCTTGGAGATTGGGGGTAGTAGGGAGATAGGTCTGTAGTTATCGTGGGCAGTTTTGTCACCACTTTTATGGACTGGGGTGACAGTGGCAGTTTCCATCTGTCTGGGAACTGGCTAAGGCTGAGGGAGAGGTTGAAAATTCTGGTCAGAGGACTAAGCACTTCATCAAGTGTGAGAGACAGGATTTTGAGATCGAGGGAGTCATTACTGAATCTTGATTTACCAAGGGCTATGATAACATATTTGCGTACTTGGTGAGCCTTGACTGCTTTGAAGTAGAAGCAGGGGGAGTTGGTGGGAGTAGTGTTCATTCCAGACAGGGGGTGCTGCACCATATTTGAAGTAGTCCTCCGGTAGGACAGCGCTGAGGTCGGTAAAGGCTTTGTTAAAGGTATCCGCAATGGTTTTTGGGTTGAGGTTGTGGTTCCGATGATGTTGAGTATTGATGGGGGTTTGGGTGGATTCCCAGTGAGTTCCTTTATGTTGTTCCAGAATTCCCGACCATTGCCACAGGAGTTTGTGAGGGAATGCTTATAGTAGGCGGACTTCATTTGCCGGATGGTTTTGGTGCAGTCATTGTGGGCACGTTTGTAGTTTTGGATGTCGTTTTGCTTTCCAGAGTTTCTGGCCAGCTCCCATAGGTGGTCTCTTGTTTTTAACCTTCTGAAGAGGTCACCTGTGAGTCAAGGGTTACTCAGTGATTTGACTTTGCATTTCTTACTAGGAGCATACGTGTCACAGACCACAGTGAAGATGTTTATGAAGTTTTCAAGGGCAGTGTTTATGTTGGTTGCATTGAAGATAGGGGACCAGTCTTGGTGGAGGAGGTGGGATTTGAGTCGAGGAAGGTGACCACTGGGTAGAACCCTGCTGGTGATTGTTTTTGGTGGTTGTTTGATGAATTTATTTGACCAGGTGCAGCTAACAGGGGAGTGGTTGCTGAGAGAGTCAGGGAGGACATTAGTGTTAGATATCCACGATGGGTGACTGGTAAGGATCCAGTCCAAGAGTGTGCTGGTGCCGGTTCTGTAATTTTTCCTGGTTGGAGAGTCAACCATTTGTGTGAGGTTCTCCGCAGCAACGGTATCCCTGTGTGCACCAGCATCAGCCGCAGGCCAGTTGATGTTGAAGTCACCTAGGAGGATGGATTCGGTGTCTGGTGGGAGTGACTTTACAAAGCCAAGCACAGCTGTTAGACCAGTTACCTGTTCTTTCGGAGGGATGTAGATGGTGGCAACAGTGAAGGTTTTGTTTTGGGCACCGAGGAGGATTCTCACCGGCAGTATCTGAGCAGTTGTGGGTTGGATTGAGGTAATGATGTGGTTGATTAATGATGTCTTTCATGTAAATGTACTAAAACCCAGAACTTTATTAGAATTATGATGTTTTGTCTGTATATTATGTGTTTTATATGCTCATTATTACTTATTTATGAATGCACAATTGTTTATGTAAATTTTGCAATGGCAGTAGCCGAACAATTAATAAACCTGAACTGAACTGGGTCCTGGTAGTGCACCAATGGTGGGTCAACTAACATTTGTTGCCCCCCCCATTCCAACACACTCCCCCATCCAGCGTGGGTCATGGTCCAGGACCCACTGGTAGTAGTAGTAGTAGTAGTACTGCACCAAGTTTGTTAGTTAACATCTTTGCCCCCCTATTCCAACACACTCCCCCATCCAGCATGGGTCCTGGTCCATGACCCACTGGTAGTAGTAGTAGTAGTACTGCACCGAGTTTGTTAGTTAACATCTGTGGCCCCCCCCATTCCAACACACTCCTCCATCCAGCGTGGGTCCTGGTCCATGACCCACTGGTAGTAGCAGTAGTAATGCACCAATCAATCAAAATCTTTATTTATCCAGGTGGGCACCATTGAGCAAGGCTCATTTGCAAGGTGGACCTGGTCATGAATACATCAAAGTACAGTACAGAGGCAAGTATACAAAAAGCAATAATATACAAGGAAGAAAAAGTATATACAGTGTATATAGTACAGTACAAGGTTGAAATAAATAAAAAAAAAACACCATTATTTTACAATTACAGAAGTCAGCAGATGTACAATCAACCATAGGCATACAGGGGTTATAAAGAGAGATCTTTTGAGCGAGGCAGCCGGCAACTACACATATAGGGGAAAGAGGCCATGTATGGGGTGGCAGGTTAGAGAGGTAAAGAAGAGGAGGGATATATTACTGATGACTGGGGGAAAAATTGAGCTAAAAACCACAGAAAGTGATGATGGCTGTCGTGTACTTGTTTATTATGATAATGACGGAGGAGGGGTAGATAATTGGGACTCTGCTATGGATGGGGTGGGACTTTAGCCAGGCTGGAGTGGACAGGGAAGAGTGGGTGCAGCAGGAAGAGTTAATAGAGAAAGAGTGAGAGCCAGGGGTAGAAACATGGCGAGCGTCAGGATGGAAAGGGGAAGTTGCAGAATTAGTGGGCTAGCGGTGAGGAAAACATTTGCAAGATGCTTTCATGTAGCGATCGCAGAGCACCTTAAAGATATTCAGGCTAATAGGGCAGCTCAGCTTCAAGTTCCTTTGTAAACCATTCAACAATGTGGGTAAAGAGAAGCTTAGAGCAGCTTTGTCGAAATTAGTTTTGACCCTTGAAACTTGGAGGACAATTAGGGAATAGCTCCTTAGAGCATAGGTGCCTAACAGACTCTGGGGAATACAATCTGAGACATATGAGGGGAGCTTGTTGGTCACCACTCTGAAGGCCCATAGGGCGGCATTTCTATTCCTTCTATAGTGAAGGGAAGTCCAGCCTAATGATGAGTACAGGGAGCAGTGGTGTGTGGAAAGTGAAAGGCCAGTAATGAACCTGATAGCTCTGTGGTAGAGGGTGTCCAACAGCCAGTGCAGAGGCAGTGCAGTGGCTGTGAAACGAGGTCCGTAATCTATTAAAGATAGGAAGGTAGCTTGAGCCAGTTGAATCTTGGCCCCTTTGTCAGCAGGTGGTCAATTCTGTAGAATAGTCCTAATCTTTGCCTTAGTTTCTTCTGTAGTTCTTCTGAGATGGTCAGCGAAAAGAAAGTTTATGATCGAGACAAACTCCTAGATATTTGAATTTAGCTACATACTGTAGTATTTCTCCAAGAACAGTGGTAACTTAGGGATAGCTCCCCCAGCAGGAATTGCCGCATGCAAGGAGGGGGAGAAGAGCATATGCGTTTGTCTTTTCACATTGAGCAAAAAAGCTTTTGTTTATGAGCTGGTATTGTAGAAGGTTAAATTCAGCTTGGAGGTCTTTGCTGCTTTCCGGGCGTGGGACGACTCAAGTACAGCAGTGTCGTCTGCTAATAAGTGGATGTTGGCTATTTTGATGGGGGTCATTGATGTTGTTAATGTAGACTGCAAAGAGGAGGGGACCAAGGATAGAGCCCTGGCGCACCCTCAGCATAGGTTTTAATGGAGAAAGATCACCTTCAGCTTTTAACCTGCTTTTCCATTCTCCGAGGTAGTCTGCAAACCAGCACACAGATTTATGGTCCAGGCCTAAGGTGCTTAGGGAGGAAAGAAGCAGGCTGTGATCGACTGTGTCGAATGCCTTACTAAGATCCAAGAAAACGGCACAGACATGCTTCTTGTTGTCAAGGTCTAGGAGCCAATCATTGGTCACCTTAGCTAGGGTTGTTATGGTGCTGTGCTTTGCTCTGAATCCAGACTGAACTGGGTTTAATAGGCTTCTGGATTCTAAGTATACCCCTAGCTGGCCCCACACTATTTTTTCTAGTAATTTAGACAGGATGGGGTGGAGGGAGATGGGTCTGTAATTATTTAGATCGTAGGGGTCACCTGCTTTTAATAGAGGGATGACATGGGCTATTTTGCATTGAGGGGGGAGGCTACCCTGGGAGAGTGACATGTTGAATAGGTGGGTGATTGGCACCGCAAGAACATGGTAGGCACATTTCAGATAGTATGGCTCTATAAAGTCGGAGCCTGCTCCCTTCCTGGTGTCCAGTTGCAGCAGTAGGTCTTCCACCTCTTTTAGAGAGACAGGCAGGAGGGAGAAGGCCTCCTCGGTAGAGGGGAACTCGTGGGTTGGTGGGCCCTGAGCTGTGCGGAGGTCATTGGCAGGAAAGTATCAAATGCTAGCCCTGCCATTGCAAAATGGTTATTGAGGGCTTCCAGTATCTCCGACCGGTTAGAGATAACGCTGCCACCAGACTTAATTTTTGCTGGAATGTAATTACCAGGTGCGTGTCCAGACATGTCTTTTAATGTTTTCCAGAGCTTTAAAGGATTTCTTGAGGCAGAGGCTAGCTTCGAACAATAGTAGGCGGCCTTGGCTGCTCTGACCAAGTTTGTTCATTAAGATTTGTTGCCCCCTTCCCATTCCATTACCCCCCCCACCCAGCGTGGGTCCTGGTCCATGCCCCATTAGTAGTAGTAGCAGTACTGCAACAAGTTTGTTAGTTAACATCTGTGCCCCCCCCATTCCAACACACTCCCCCACCCAGCATGGGTCCTGGTCCATGCCCCACTAGTAGTAGTAGTACTGCACCAAGTTTGTTAGTTAACATTTGTGGCCGTTGGCCAGCTTAGGTTAACCCAGTTCAAATACACTCCTTAAAGCATGGGAGTGGTCATCTTAAATAATGTTTGTGGCCTTGTCTGTCAAGCCCAGTTCCAACACACTACCCCCCATCCCTAGGCAATCATCATCATCATCATCATCATCATCGACGATCATCCTATGCACATGACATCTTCACACTCCAAAAGCAGTCAGCAGATGCTTCGCCAGCCAGCTCCAACATCACATCATATTCACACAAGTGTCTCTTCATCACTCACAGTACAAAGTGCCCCTGTTATAGCTTAATAGGGAACTAGCACTAGGGTTTTAAAGTTTCTTGTACCTAACTTTTGGTACTTTTTTTACACATGGCCTTAGGCAGGAGCACTACTCTGTGAAAGTGAAGGACAAACCCACACGTCACACTTACCCAACAGGGCCATGATTCACCATGACCTCATCTCACACACACAATATGTGTGAGATGAGGTCACAGCAAATTGTGGTCCAGTTGGCAGGAGGGATAATGGATGGATAGGATTCCAGGACTAGTGGACTGCAGGATGCAAGCAACTTTTCTGGCAACCTCTTTCATTCACTCATTGCCGCTCTCACCATAAAAACCATGACCAATCCGCAACAGAAATACTCACATGCACTACACATAGACACAAGTCACAGTGGTGTCCATACTCACGAATGGACCTACCATTCAAGTCAATATTAGGCAAGTTCTGCTGAGCCTGCTACGTTTTGTACCTGCCAGACTTAAAATGGTAATGATCGGTGCACTCTACCGGCCCTTCTCTACCAGTACATTATCCTCCCTGGGGCTGGCTTTCCAAATATGGGGGCAACTACACAAACTGTGGCATGCTGTAGATAGGAGACTGAAGTGTGAAGTGGGAGGGATGCAGACATGGTTACAAAGTTGATAAGGCACACAGACCTGGTCACAATGAGGGTGCCACTAATCACTGCTGCAGCTGCTGCTTCTGCAATCCTCTGCTCTTGGCCCTCCTCCAAGACTGTAGGTGTTGGCTACTCTGTAACAAAAAGCTGCAATACCGTCATGATGGGGGCATGCCTTGGACAGCGTGGATGTCTTGCCCTCACAAAAGTCAGAAATCAGGCAGACAAAGCACTTCCAAATTATATTATATGTTTTTGTTGTGATGATGCCATGAGTATGGGGGTGGGGGCACATGCCCCCCCGACCCCACTGGCATGACACCACTGGGCAGAGTTGAAGTTTTGCTCTTTTTCCCTTTGCAATTTTTTTGTCCTTGCTATCACAATATCATTTAAACACCTGTTGTGCAAATCAAAATGACACAGATGACAGTGAGATGCTTTGAGTGGCACAGTTTACATTTTCAACTTTTTTCCTTTTATAACTTTTTATCAATTGTATAACAAAACCAGCTAAATACCAGGGGCCAAATATTCAGATATATGTCAAAGCCTGTCACAGGTCCAGTGCAGTGCAAAAATGATGCGCCATGGCACAATGGGTGCCATATTCAAAGGTTGTGCAGGCTGAACAGCACCAGCACAGCATGGCTGAATATGGCAGAGTTGCGCCATTGCACAAACAGAGGATTGCCATGGCACAAACAGAGATGTGCTGGTGCAACCATGGCTGCGCAGAGCAGCACAGTAACGGGGGGGTAGGGCACAAAGAACAGACCCAGGGACTGAGCCATGAAAGCACAGTAACAGTGGCCACAGGAGCCCCCCACCAGCAGGGCACACACAGGCACCCAGGTACCGGACACCAGAACACAATGGTGGCATGGACAGTAGGTGACAGGATAGGTCAACGGCCAGTGGAAGGCTGCCAAGGGTGCTCCCCCCACAGGCAGGATGCCAGCCGTGCCCCCTCACCACATGACCATGGCAGACCACACCCAGGACCATGCAACCCAGCACACACACATGCCACACAGACAGCCCACACATTGGGCACAGAATGGGCCAGGATTCAGGCAGTGTGGCAGACCACACAGGCCAGGTGCCCAACACCAAGCAGAGGACCCCAATACAATGTGCGGACAGGACCTGAACAATGACCATGGCCATGTGCCACCACCACGCACACACTCGCTACACACCCTTGACTGCCACCCCATGGACACCCAAAGCACAGCCACCAAACCAGGGGATGGACACCACCACAGTGGGACACACCACATTACACAGCAGGTAACCATGGAAGCACAACATGCGCCCCCTCCCATGCACACACCATGGACAGACACTGGGCCACTGCAGCATGGCTCCACATGCCACCTGCAAAGCAGACACAGGAAGGTATGTGAGAAAAGCTTTATAAAAGTGGTAAGTATGAACAACAGATAACAGGGGCAGGGAAAGGGTAGGTACAGCGATGGAAGAGGACAGGAAACAGGGACTGTACAGTGGGAGGGGGGACTGTAGGGGAAGATGCAACAGGGAAAACAGGGGCCATGTACAGAAATATCAACGGTGGCCCCATCCAGCCACTCCAGCAAGCCTCCTCTCTCTTCTGTCTGCCACCACCATCCACCAGATGGCGACCACCACCTCCAGAATACTGGACATGACCAGGAGCGTCTGCTGCATTAACCTTGACAGCATCCGTTGAGGTGGTCTCCGTGCCGGACACCTGACACCTATGGCAAGGGACAGGACAGGTGATCAGTGCAATGGCCCAAGGAACCATGCCCACCTACAGTGTACAATGGTCAGCTGGACCACACACCCCTGGAGGGCCTGGAACGGACACCCGTGGGGGGGGCCCATGCTAGCCAGCAATACGGCACACCACGGCATTGCATAGAGGCAGTCCCCACCACATAACAGCCACATGACTGCACAGTAACAGTCACATGGCACACTGCACCGACAGCACCGCAGCACCAACCATGGCAGTTGGGCACATGCCCACTCCACCAACAGCCAGCACACAGGTCCAATGGACACGCATGCATGACGCACAGTGCAGCACACACAGCTATCATGGCACATAGCACAGGCAGCCATGCCCACACCCACTCCCCACTGCCACCCCCATGTACAGTGAGAATGACCATGACAGTGTTTACCTGCCTCCTGCGGTGCAGCTTGCATGGGTCAGTCACCATCAGGGTGCGCCGCCCAGTTGTGCTCGGCCTCTGCCCTGGCCCGCCTGCAGTCCTCCAGCCCTGGGAATGAAAGAAGACAGGTGCACATCAGTACCCGACCACACCAGCAGCTCCCCCACCACACAGCCCTCTGTGCAGAGGGCATGACCCTGCCTGCCATGTCCCGCACACCAGCATGACTGCATTGCAACGCAAGCAGCAGCTGGACATGACAGTCAGTGATGTGCACACCTACAGTGTACACCACTGCAGGGCATGCCAGGCAGTGATGCCACCACCACAGTACAGCACCAGGGCAGACATGCAACATGTGTACATCTGCCTGGCAGTGACACTGCACCACACCTGATGCATGCTTGGAGCCTCGGGAGCAGTTCTGGATCCCTCCTTTGCAGGTCACCATAATGATGTCTGCACTGCTCTGCCATCCGGGGAACCCCGTCCTCCTCTCCAAGTGGACGGCTATGGTGTGCCACACCCTGCCCCTGGCCTGTTGCAGGGGCACCTAGCCAAACAGCTGGTCACTGGCCATGAGGTTGATCACCTCCAAATCATTTCAGTTACCGGAACGGTGTCCCCTACCCTGCGCCATGGTTTCCTCATGGTGCAGCAGTGAAAATGGCAGGGACAGGCGCACGAGACTGCCACAGGTGCAGGATACGCAATGTGTGGGAGAATGTGCAGTGCTCAACCATTGCGCATTGATGCGCATGCGCACTACACATGGCCCAGCAGGGTCACGTATGTGTATTGGTGTCAGAGGTCACTGACCAGTGTGCGCATCGCACAAGTGCGTGATACAGCATGTGGCCGCATGCATGTTCATGTGCATAGCCACGCATGCATCACATGCGCAGTACCGATGCATTGCACATTCCATGCATGGTGCGCGATTGGAACCATGAAAGCATAGTGCACATGCGCACTGCAGGCTTGCACACCATGCATGTGTGGGTATTGCACCCCGACCTGGTCCGGCACAACACCAGTGCATGCAGCGCATGTCTGCGATATTCAGACACCAAATGAAAATGAGCTCATCAGCCAATGTGTGGTGTAGTGGGTTGCATTAGCATATCATTACCACTGTGCACATCCTCATTTGCATGCGTTGTGCCTCATAAGTGGCATAGAACTGCACAGGCCATGGACCGGTATTGCAGCCTTCACAGGTAAGTGAGGGATGCTGCAGCAACAGACTGGGAGGAGACAGCACTGCAAGGTGGGATGGATCAGGGAGATGCTGCCACAGACACACTGTGCTGTCCATATTCACAGGAGGCAACATGTTGGGACAGGAGGAGGACGAAGAATGTGGGCCTGCACGGAAGTGCAGGCCCAACTTCACTAAAGGAGAGTCGGATGCCCTGTTCGAGGTCTACCTCGACAGGGATTCCCTGTTGAGTGGTGCCATGGGCACAGCACAGGACAGGACCGTTGGATGGGAGGAGGTGGTGACCTATGTCAACCAGCATGGCAGCCACCAGTGATCAGTGCAGCAGTGCTGCATGAAGGTCAGGACTGACATGCGTCACATTAAGGAGAAGGTGGTGGCCATCAGAGCATCCTGTAATGCCACTGGAGGAGGGCCAGTGGATGCACCCATACTGATGCCAACAGAGGTGTTGGTGGAAGCCACCATCCGCCGCACATCAGTGGAGGGTGTGCCTGGAGGGGGCTTCCAGATAGGTGGCAGCCCATCACTGCATGGTATGTATGTCAGCCATGCACAGATGGTGGCCTAGAGGGTGTGTACACGGGCATGCTGTTGTGCAAGCTGCTGTCCTGCATGTCATGTGCATGTGTGCGCACCCACACACATGCCACTCTGCTGGATACATGCGGCAGCAGTGTACAGGGGGTAGTATATACAGGCAATGCATCACTGACATTCCAACTTTCTCTTGCAGCACCAGCATGCCTCCGTGCAGAAGATGGGGTGCCGGCAGCTGCCATGGCATCCGTGGATGGCGGCACAGCCCCGGAGGATAAACTGTCAATGTTCACTGGCTTGCAGGGGCCTGACAGGTCACGGATCAGCACCACAGTGCCTGTGGGTGTTCTTGGCCTAGGGTCAGATGAGGCCCTAGATGTGTTCCTGCAGGATGCCAGCCTTGGTGTCCTGTGTGCAGAGACACAGATCAGGGTGGGGTCTGGCTCCGATGACGACATCACACTGATTCTGGACAGCATGGGCGACGTTGGGGGAGGGTCACCCCTGCTGGCATCACAGGCAGTGTCAGGGCCCAGTGCCATGCCAGTGGCAGCACAGCCCCCTGCCAGCACTGCAGGTGCAGGGGTGTGCATTGCCACTGCTGTGCCCTGCATTGATGGTGGTGCGGCAGTGCAGGCGCAGGGCGGCATACAGCTGCCAGATGGGTGACAGCAGCAGGCTGTGGGTGCCACTGGGCAGCCAGACACAGGGTCCACCGCTGGTGCACCTGCCATACCCATTCCCCCTGCAGGCTCCACTGTGCAGTGTTCATTGAAGATTGGGGCTGTACAGCATGGCAGGTCACCCACTGATAATCGGTGGCCCGCCCGGGAGCCCCAGGATGCAGACCATCTGGCTGAGCACACCCTGCTGCTGTGGGTGTTCATTCAGCAACTGGTGCTGCTTGCCACTGAGGTGTGCACTGCAGGAGGAGGTACGCCAGTGAGCCGAGCAGCAGGACAGGGGCACTGTGCAGATCCTGGAGGGGATGCAATGCATGCAGGAGGCCACGACTGCAGCCTTGGATCACATTGCCGGTGCAATTGTGAATGGTGTTGCGTTGCTGGTTGCCACAGGGTGTGGCCGTGCACAGGAGACCCCCCACAGTGAGCTGTCTACCCCACGGACCTGGTGTCTGGTGACCCCAACACAGTGTATACCGGGTTCAGATGTAGGCATCCCAGGCATGCCCGGGGCTGGCCTGTTTGGATGCCTACACCCACCTGCTAGGACACGGTTGTGGTACTGCGCTTCCACCTCTGGGGGCTGTTGGACACCCCCCCCATGGCTGATACACAGCTTGTGGCTGCCAATCGGCCCCAGCGTGGCTGCCACCATGGCCGTGGTGGCTGTGGTATTGCATGGCTGCCCTGAACTGTTTACTGCTCTGGCCGCAGTCTGCTGCTGACGCCCTGTGCGCACATGGGTGGTGTGTGTGCACCATACCTGTGGTGGTGCGCATGTGTGTCATGCCGCATGCTGCCTGTGTGTGTGCATGCCCGGCTGCTGGACCATATGACATGTGGATGATTAGGGTAGTCTAGCACCAGTTGAGCCTGTGCACTGCTGCCATGCATCTGATCCACACCACATTCCACCGCCTGTGTGGGTGGGTGCGTGTGTGTGTTGCTGTGTGTGGTTGTGTACCACTGCCTCCCCTACCCCCGGATCGTGCCTCTGTGTGTGCACACCCCTTGCCATGCACATCCCTGCATGTGTGCTGTACTTGTCTGTGTGGCCCATGCATGTGTACAGCACCACCTACCTGCATTCACCAAAGTGTTCCTGTGCGACAATGTCGTAATGGTGTCATGCCTGCTGCTGGAGTAGTGGGTCTTTCCACCCAGGTGGTGGCTGTCCACCACCCTCTGGCCCATTGTCTCCATTGTACCCACTACTGTTACCCTCATCTGCCTCACCAGCTATCCCGTGGTCAATGGCCATGTTGTGCAGCATGCAGCAGGCCAGGAATAGGCCACAGGCTTTCAAGGGGCTGTACTTTAGGGCACCTCCTGACCTGTCTAGGCAATGGAATCATGCCTTCAGCATGCTAAAGATGTGCTCAATGATGTTGCATGTGGTAGTGTGTGCCTCGTTGTACCATTCCTCAGCTGGGGATGACGGTCGCCGGTTGGGGGTGAGCAGCCAGGGCCTCAGCGGGTACGCACTGTCACCTGTGTGGAGAATGACATGGTTAGCCCTAGGCTAATCTGTACTGCACCCCTTGCCTGTCCCTGGCACCCACGCCACCATGCACACCCTACCCACCCCCATCCCCAGGACTGCTATGCCCATCACTACTTGCCCGTGCCATACTCACCCACTAGGTGGCCCGTGGGGATGTTCCCACATGCAGACCTGTGGCACAGTGCAGAGCTGTGCCAGATGAATGTGTCATGTAACTGAAATGATTTGGAGGTGATCAACCTCATGCCTGTGGCATTGCACACCACCTGGCAGTTGATGCTTGGGCTCCCCTTCCTGTTAATGTATGCCATTCCCTCGGGGCCAGGTGGCATGTGGATGCCCAACTGGGTGCAGTCAATGGCCCTTATCATGCCGGGCATGCGTACCACCCTGTGGAAGTCCTGCATGTTTACTGTATGCTCCACCTGTGTGCTGGGGAAACATGAATTCCAAAGCATATGGCAGCAGAGCATTAAGGAACTGTGTGAGGAAATGGGATGTGGCTGACTGGATGATGCCCGTGGTGTCCCCTGCTGGTCGTTAGAAGGTGCCCATGGTGAGCAGGCACATGACGGCGGTCACCTTGGTCTCCACAGACATAGCGTGGCTCCGTCTGGTGGATGCCTGCATCTCCTCACTGCATAGCTCGCAGAGCTGCCTCAGAATGGCCCTGTTCAGGTGGTACCAGCCTACGATCTCAGTGTCACCATAGTTCTCAAAGGTGATGCAGGCACGGTACCACCTGTGTCAGGCATACTGCCGAAGGGCCCTTCGTCAGCCACACAGCTGTTCCTTCTGTCTCCTTACACCCCTCATTACCGCCTCCATCAGGAACAGCGCACTCTGCATCACTCCTTCAGTCCAGTGTCCCCCTGGGTGGTTCGCTGCTGTCTGTGTGCCACACTGGTACACTGTTTTTCAGTTTGTATGTGTGTGTGTCTCTCTCTCTCTGCCCCTCTCTTCTCTCCCTCTCCCACACCACCTCTCTGTCTCTCTCCATCTGTGTCTGTTCTTGTGTCTGTCTGTCTCTCTCACTATCTCTCACTCTCGCTTTCCCTTTCACTCTTGGTGCAACTGCTGTTTGTGTGTTTGCACCCTGTTTTTATAGGAACAAGTCTGGTTGGCACATCTTCTGTTTGCTCCACACTTGCACCATGGCTTCACCGTTGAATATACCGTTGCACTGCATATTCATAGAACTGCCCCCTGCACTTGTGCGGCATATATTATAGTTGTACATTGGCACAATGAGTTTTGTGCTTCACCTCGGCTCCCGCTGAATATCGCTCCTCAGTGCATCTCTGTACTTGCGCTAGTGCAAGCTCTGAATATCCGGGCCCAGTTGTACAAACCAAATATGGCATGGGTGGTAATGAGATAGTAGAAATACCTTCACTCACTATACTTGATCTCTTCTGACCATACTTGTGGCTTCACCGCTGATGACGTCAGGAGGTCATGTATAACTTGTTAGGATATTGCTAGTATTTCACTCTCACCCAAGTCATAGCTCATGCATATTATCAGTTTAGGAGATTTTTGTAGTCTGCCCTTGCCAATAAAACTGTTTTATTTGGTTTCCCTCTGTACATACAGTATACTGTAAATTTTTACACAATGATCTGCATGGAATTTTTAAAAACTGTATATAATGGTTCTGTCTTAAATATTTTGAGCCTGACTCAGCTGGATTTCCTCTGGAACTGCTTATTGTACTTGCAATGTTTTTTGTGACTATGCATTTGACATGGAACCTTTGTAAATGAGTACTTGTGCTCAATAGTAATCTCTGAAGTTTTCAATAAAATAAATATTAGGGTAAATATTTAATATATGGATTTTTAGAATAAAAGTATGTTAAAGCATACAAAAAATTTTCGCTAATACCTATCCTCCCAGAGTGATAATAGTACACTTCAAGACTGATAGGTATTCTCTCTGAGAAGTTTAAGTGCATCCTTACAGATCATTTAAATTTGCCAAGGAGGGGAGGCATGGACAGTCAAGGGGATTATCATAGCCCCCCCCCCACAGGACATAACTGAAAGCAGTGAGGACCCAATAACTAGCATGATATCTAACCATAGAACTATCATGGCTACAATAGGGGACAAAACAGAAGGTATATCACTAGTACAGCTCAGGGCAAAGACCAATAAACATGGAATGTTAAGGGGGGTATGCAGAGAGGAAGGTCATGTGCACAAATGTCCTCAATCTGGGAAACAAAATCCCAGACCTAATGGCATGGATGGCAGACTCAAATATGGACATTGTGGCTATTACAGAGACATGGTATGCAGGGAACCATGACTCTGATGCAGCCATACCAGGGTAAACACTTTTTAGAAAGGACAGGGGAAGGGAGGAGGGAAGAAGAGGTTGCTATGTATGTGAAGGAAAGAATTAAAGCTAAGGAGGCTCAGGGATCCAGAGGAGAAGCAGAGGCACTTTGGGTCACTCTGGAGTCAGGGAACAAAACAGCCATCCATGCTGGAGTTGTTTACAGGCCTCCCATGCAGGGGGAGGATATAGATCTAGTATTAGTGGAAGCCATCCATAATATGGCAGCCAAAGGGGAAGTATTACTAATGGGTGACTTCAACATGCCAGATGCAGATTGGAATACTCAGACTGCGAGTACATCAGGAAGCTGGGACCTCATGTCTGTCATTTATGGGGCAAACCTAAGGCAGCTTATGGTTGAGCCCACCAAGAGGGCACTGTACTGGACTTAGTGCTAACAAACCGGGACAGAATGATGGATGTTGAGGTGGGCAGTCCCTTTGGTACCAGTGACCACAGAACTGTGTGGCTTAGAGTCAACACATTGGCAGAATAAAGACATACAAAGATTAAGGTCCTAGATTTCCAGAAGGACAACTTCGTGGAGATGGGGGGAATAGCTCAAAATTGCCCTGGCAGCAGAAGGTACAGGGGAAGGGTGGAAGAACAGTGGGTTAGGCTCAAGAGATCCATAGCAGGAGTGACAAGTCAATGTGTCAGACTGCTTAGTAAAAGCAAAAGAAAGAAGCGGCCTCTGTGGTTCTCTAAGTCAGCAGCCAAGAAAGTGTGAGAAAAAAGTAAGGCATTCAGATAATACAAAGAGACACAGAAAGAAGAAGACAGAGTGAAATATCTGGAGAAATAGAGAGAAACTAGGAAAGCCATTAGCGGGGTTAAGGCAAGAATGGAGGAAGGAATAGCACAGGCTATTAAGAAGGGAGACAAGATCTTCTTCAGTTATATTAGTGAGAGAAAGAAGTCCAGAAATGGTATTGTTAGGCTAAAGAAGGGAAAGGATAGGTGGGTGGAGGACAACCTTGAAAAAGCTGAGATACTGAACAAGTATTTTTGCTCAGTATTTACCAAGGAAGAGGCAGATAAGGGGCCAAGACTCACAAGGAAAGGTTTACAGGGGAGAGAGGTGGACACCAGCCCATTTATGGTGGATAGAGTCTTGGAAGAACTAGGGAAAGTAAAGACAGACAATGCAATGGGGCCAGAGAGGATTCACCCTACAGTTTTGAAGGAACTCAGGGAAGCCCCAGTAGGACCACTGACAATCCTTTTCAATCAATCACTAGAGACAGAGGAGGAACCTGGGGACTGGAGGACGGCAGATGTGGTACCCCTGCAAAAGAGTGAAAGTAGGGAAGAGACAGGCAATTACAGACCTGTATGCCTGACCTCAGTGGTGGGGAAGCTGATGGAGTCCCTGCTTAAGGTGAGGGTGCTGAAGTTCCTGGAGTGAAGCAGTGCAAAAGACCCAAGGCAGCATGGATTCGTTGAGGGAAGGTCGATCAGACTAATGTTATCGATATTTTTGACTGGGTGACCAGGGTGGTGGATCAGGGAGGAGCGGTGGATGTGGCCTACCTGGATTTCAGCAAGGCCTTTGACACCATTCCACATACTGTAGAAGGTCGCTTAACAAATTGGGGAATCTGGGTGTGGGCTCTAAAGTAGTAAAGTGGGTTGGAAACTGGCTAGAAGGCAGGACCCAGAGGGTGGTAGTAAAGGGCATAAAATCTGAAGAGGGGGAGGTGACCAGCAGGGTGCCACAGGGATCAGTCCTGGGTCCAGTCCTATTCAATGTCTTCATATGTGACATTGCAGAAGGACTGGAGAGGAAAATATGCTTGTTTGCAGATGACACCAAGATCTGCAAAAGAATCGACACACAGGAGGGATTAGATAAAATAAGAAACAACCTAAGACTACTTGAGGAATGGTCAAGGGTTTGGCAGCTGGGTTTCAATGCTGAGAAGTGCAAGATGATGCACCTGGGACACAGAAACCCAAAAGAGGAATACAGGATGGGGGGCAGGTTCTAGCACCCCAAGTCAGGACACAGACCTGGGGGTTATCATATCTGATGACCTGAAGTCAGCCAAACTATTCAAAAAAGCAGCGGGGAAGGCAAACAGAATGCTGGAGTGCATAGGAAGGGGCACAACCAGTAGGAGGAGTGAAGTGGTGATGCCGCTGTATAGATCACTGGTGAGACCTCGTCTGGAATGCTGTGTCCAATTCTGGAGACCACATCTCAGGCAGGACATAGACAGAATGGAAGCAGTCCAGAGAAGAGCAATAAAAATGATACATGCGCTGCACCACAAGCCTTATGAGGAAAGACTCCAGGAACTTAACATCTATTCACTGGAAGAGAGAAGGGAGAGAGGGGATATGATAGAGACTTTCAAATGCCTTAGAGGAATAAAGAGGGTACAGGAGGGGAGCATATTTCATAGAAGAAGTACTAAAGAACAAGGGGACATAACATGAGGCTGGAGGGAGGGAGGCTTTGGGGGGAATGCTAAGAAGTATTTTTTCACAGAGAGGGTGGTGGATCCATGGAACAGCCTACCAACGAAGGTGGTGGAAGCAAAAACAGTACAAGGATTTAAAAGTGAATGGGATAAGCATATAGGCACCCTGCTGTGCAGCAGAGCAAGGGAACAGCAGTCCACATAAGGGTAGGGATTGCCAAACCAGGTAGGGAAATGGGCAGACTAGTTGGACTGGTTGGTCATTATCTGCTGTCATATTCTATGTTTCTATAATACTATTGTTCAGGTGCTGTAATACTATCGTTTGGGACCTGAATGATAGTATTATCAGCAAAAGACAACTGCACAAGCCCTAGTCTGCCTCCCAACATCTTCCAAAGTGTGCCTTCCAATTGGCTGCTTTTCCTGTGTGATTGGGCAGAACAACTTTGAAAACATGGCGTCTCTCTCTCTCGCTCTCTTAGTGAGAGAAATCCTCAGTGGTAGGAGCAGTATGTTTTTTAGTTTACCACAGTCTTAACTATCTGGTTGATCCTGCTTTCATTCACCTCACTACTGAAGCCAGTAAAGGTAAGAGTCAGAGCGAGCGACTCGGCAGTGCACTGCTCTTCTATTCAGTAAAAAGTGCGTAGAGTAGACTTCAAGCACCCGTAGCGAGTCTTAAGTGAAATAGGTGGATGCCCATTTACAATCCAATAACATTTTAAAATTGGATCTATATATTAAAAAAATAACGGATAAGTTAGTGTTCATTACCCAGGAGTCCTACCATCTCAAGGTTCTGAACACACTGGAACCTCTTGAGTTTTGCTCTCTAGGTTCCTATGTGTCCAGAACCTCTCGATGGTATTACTCCTCGGTAATGAACACTAACCTATCTATTATTCTATTATATATGCTAACAGTAATACTTGACAGGATGGGTTGAGAATATACCAGATCAAGGCCGGATGCTGCAGGTGAAGGGCCTTATTCTGTTGCTGCTTGGTGGTCTGGAATAGCCCATACCCCCTACCCTGGAAGTTATTACCGCACTTAAAAAATGGATTGCATGTGAAATCTGTATGTAATATTTCAGAAATAAAAACAATAAAAAAAAAATCTAAAAATTATTCTACATTTCTTTTGTTACTAAAGTAGTTCCTCTGCTGGTATACTTGCCAGTAGAGGGCAGTGCAGCATTTCACACTTGTTTTAGAGTTTACAGTGTTTGCTTTACTGATATGAATACCATCCTTCCTCCCTTACTTCTCAACCGTCCCAAGCTTACTTTCTTTTGGAGAATTAAGACTGTGGTAGGGAACTGAATGCATCTGCATAGCAGCTGAGAGATGAAGTGTGACTGGAGGAAGACTCAGAGTAACATGGTATGAGAAGTGAGAGGTTCAGCATGACTGGGAAAGGCAGCTAAGGTATGTGCATTCAGTGGCACTAAGAAGTTGTGTTTTGTTAAAAAAAACAAGTAAAAACATTTGTAAATGTTTTGGTCAAGTGGAGGTGAGCCAGGGTGAGTTAGGAAGAAAGTGTATAGAGAATGCTGTGTACGAGTAGCATGAAGCACGCAACATGATACTAGCACTATTAATTTAGAAAGGAAAAAGCTTAATTTTTTCTGGGGGAAAACTGTAATAAAGCTGACATAGTGTGTGCCAGCTCAAAATGGAGGCTACTGTTGCATTTTGTGTGTGTGTGTGTGTGTGTGTGTGTGTGTGTTGGGGGGACTCTTGCTTGCTAAGTGAGAAAAAAATAGTGGTTTTAGTTTTTAACAATTACAACTGCTAATTGATTTTCTTAGGTAAAGAGTCAGTTGGCACAGGGACTTGTTATGTCCCAGTCTCTATCAACACATAAATGTACCCCATGGCAAGGGGTTCAGTCAATCAGAGGCCGGGAAATCTCCCTATCCATTTTATAAATCTATATATTCATTTTGAAAAACTGTGTTAGTGCAGCAGTAGTCAGGGTTCAAGTTAACACCATAAAAGTAGGCAAATGTGGTGTTAGAGTTTCCAACCCTAATGCCTCACCCCTCCAAAGCAGCAAAAGGACAAGACCACACAAGCAACCACAGGCAGCCATAATCAAGTAAAACAAAAAACATACAACTGTTTAGAGCTAGCACAAATGCAGTAGTACTGATGTGCTACCTTCATGGATTTGTATCTGCGGCATGTACTGTATACTGCAAGACATATACACTCATTTCTGGTTGCAGATAGAAATCCACAATGCTCAAATCAAAACATTACTTCTGTCTGCAGAAGCACAGTCCCTGCAGCCTCAGATGCAAATCTATGATACCCAAACAACAAGAGTTCTTTTGTTTGCAGAAGTGTAGGCCATGATGGGGTCAGCCCTCCTGTAGCCACAGGTACTCATGCACACTATAAAACATACATTAACTTCTGGCTGCAGAAACACAGATCTCTGAGGAGTCTGTAATTCTGCAGTTACAGGTGTAAAACATACACACCTTGCTTTGGCTGCAGTAGTGCTGGCCCTATGAATTCCATGATACACAAATAGCACACTACTTCTGTCTGCAGAAGTGCAGGTGCCTCAGTGACCTGTGCTTCTTCAACTGTAGGTGTAAGACATACACACTGACTTCTGTGTGCTGACATACAGGCCCCTATGGGGCCTGCACTTGTGGTGCTGTATACAGAAATCCATAATACTCAAATTGCAACACTATTTTTGTTTGCAGAAGTGCAGTCCCAGTAGGGCCAGTGGTTCTGTAGCTGCAGGTACTAGACATAAACACTGACTTCTGTCTACAGAAGCTCAGGCACTTGTGGGGCTGCACTTTTGCTGATGCATATAGATATCCATGATACCCAAATTGCAGCACTACTTTTGTCTTCAGAAGAGCAGATCCCACAGGGGCTATTGCTTCTGCAGCCAGAGATACTCATGCATGCCATCACACACACACACACACACACACACACACTTACAACTGCACGGAAGTAGCACATCAGTGCTATCGCATTTATGTCATATAAGTAAGGAGGGCTGGGGGGATACTGGGATGCATAGGGAGAGGCATCACCAGTGTAAAACAGGAAGTTGTTATACCTCTGTACAGACAGCTGGTGATACCGCATCTGGAATACTGCGTGCAGTTCTGGAGATCCAATCTCCGCAAAGACATAGATAGGATGGAGGCAGTCCAGAGGAGGGCAACTAAAATGGTGCAGGGTCTGCACCAGAAGACATATGAAGAGAGACTTAAAGAGCTTGATATGTACAGCCTTGAGGAAAGGAGGGAGAGGGGAGACATGATAGAAACTTTCAAGTACCTCAATGGAATCAACAAAGTCCAAGAGGGTAGCATATTTCAGAAAAAGAGGTGTGCAAGAACAAGGGGGCACAATTTGAACATTGAGGGGGGACGGCTCAGAGGTAATGTGAGGAAGCATTTTTTCATGGAAAGGGTTGTGGATCCATGGAACAGCCTTCCTGAGGAGGTTGTGGAGTCAAAAACAGTGATGGATTTCAAGAATGCATGGGACAGTCATAAGGCAATTCTAGGGGGTGGGGGTAGGAAAAAGTAGGCTATTGGTTAACTAGGATCTTCTGCTTATCCATTAGGTAGGGAAATGGGCAGACTGGGTGGGCCAAGTAGTCATTATCTGCCATCAAATTCTATGTTTCTATGTAGAAACAGTTGTACATTGTTTGTCTTACCTGCTGATGGCTGTCTGTGATTTCTTGTGCAGTCTTGTCCTTTCGCTGCTTGGGAAGATGGAGAGTTAGGGTTGGAAGCCCTAGCACCACATTTCACTACCTTTGGGGCATTAACTTCAACCTTAACTGGTGCATTAATGCAGTTTTGTTTGCAATTAATTTCCTTTCTTATTGAGATATTGGAATCATATCGTTATTCACACAGGTCCCAAAGAGACTTGTGTGAACAGATGCAGATGTGCAGAGCCATTTGAACCCTGCACCAAGGGAAGAGTCCATCAACATTTAAGTGTGACCGAAGAATTCCATTTTTACTGCTCACGTAAAATTGTAATGTTGCAACTTTTAGTGTTTCATTTAAGTCTTGCACTTAAATGTTGGACACAAAAAATATTTTGAACCTACATCATGAACACAGTCACTAAAATGTGTTAAATTCTGCCCCAAATCTGGTTTTGCAGAGCAACTATGAAATCATCTTTTGATCTGTATTTGAAAATTCTGCAGACAGAAGGCTCGATGGGGCCTGTGCCTCTGCAGACAGAGGTACTCATGCACACTGTAGGAGGTACCTTGCTATATAGCATGATCCACTATTGCATGGTTTTCTAACTGCAGCTATGTAACTGAAAACCTGCAACCCCCTTGAGCAATTTCTAGAACTGCTTCTGAAACCATGATACCCCATTACAACAGTACTTCATCTGCATGATGGCAGGCCCCACAAGAGCCTACAGTTCTGGAGCCAGAAGTCAGTGTGTATGTTGTACATCTGTGGAAGAAGAGGAGCAGGCTCCTCAGGGTCCTGCACTTCTGCAGACAGAAGTACTGTTACAATTTTGGTGCCATGGATTTTGTGGCTCCCGTGCTTCTGCAGCCAGTGGTCATTGTGTATGTCTTGTATCTATGGCTGGAGAAGTGATGGCCTGTCAAGTGTGTATATGTCTTACAGTGTACATGAGTATCTGAGGCTACAGAAGTGTTGACCCCGTATGGGTCTGCACTTCTGCAGACAATAGAACTCTTGTAAATTGAATATTATGGATTTACAGTATATCTGTGGCTGCAGGTGTCAGTGCTTCTGCACACAGAATCAGTGTTGTGATATGAGTATACTGGATTTCTGTCTGCAGCAACAAGTGGGTGTATACATCTTGTGTTGAGTGCAGTGGTAGTCTACAAAAGTTGATTAGTACTGAGGTAAGGCTGGGGTTTGCTGAGGAAGGTCACATTACAGACAATGCAAAATGTAACTTGAGAGTCTCAGCATACCTCAGCATTACCTCAAAGTCAACTTTTGGATAAATGCCACTGTATGTCTTGCACTGTGCATGTCGCAGATACAAATCCACAAAGGTTGTACATCAGTGCTACTCCATTTGTAATATCTGGAAACAGTTGTATGTTGCTTGTCTTACCTGATGATGGCTGTCTGTGGTTGCTTATGTGGGTTTGTTTTTCTCCTACTTGAGGGGGTGAGAAGTTAGAGTTGGAAACCCTAACACTACATTTCCCCACTTCTGTTGCTTTATGTTGTACCCTAAATGGTGCATTAACACAGCTTTTTGCAATGAATATGTATAGTACAATGTATACAGAGGATATGCAATGGGTTGACTCAAAATATGTAGTTTATCTTCAAGAGTGAGGGGGCAGGACAATACCATGATTCATGAGTAGCAGAGCCACAAGTGAATTATAAAATCCTGTCCATTCACAAGTGATGACAAATGTTAGTTATTTGAACCAATTATTAAATTAGAAATGAGGAAATGCACACCACAAAGCATGGTTTATTGAACTAACACAATATGCTGCATTAGCCCTGGCAGCGCAGCTTACAAACAAGAGTAATAATCAGTGACTGCTCCTTGAGAGATGAACAGACAGATGTAAAAGCTTCAGCACTTCATTTTGGGGTTCAAACCTTCTCATTCTTTACCTCTTACAATCTATCTTACATATACTTTCCACTAGCTGTTATCTTTACAGAACTCGGCATTTATCCATTCAAGGTAATTTTTCACTGGGTACATTACTGTATTTTTCCAGTCTGAGGCTGCATGTCTCACATAGCCCTTGCTATCTTTAGTTCTGTTTATGAACAAGGCAATGGCGCTGGACAGCTTGTGTCCTAGGGTACTCAGAGAACTAAGGGAAGAGTTGGCAGCACAGCTGATGAGGTTGTTTAACTTGTCCCTGGATACAGGGTGGGTGCCAAGTGACTGGAAGAAGGCTGATGTGGTGCCACTGCATAAGCGGGGCAGCAAGAAGGTGGTAGAGAACTATTGACCAGTAGGCCTCACCTCGGTGGTGGGTAAGGTGATGGAGGTACTATTAAAGGAAAGGGTGGTAAACTACAGTGGCATCCCCAGGATGAAACCCACTTTTAAAGCACTCTGCAGTATGCTGCAGTAGACTTACTGAATAAAGCAATGTAATTTCAATGGCAATTGGTCCCTTTTGTCATGCAGGAAACTGTGATATTCACTTCATCCTGGCAGAGTCACATTTTCCTGAATGACAAAAGGGACTGATTGCCATTGAAATTGCAATGCTTTATTCAGTAGATCTGCTGCAGCATTCTGCAGAGTACTGCACAGTGCTGCAGAATTGATTTTCATCATGGGGAACGCCACTGTACCTTGTGGACAACGGACTGCAAAATGACAGGCAGCATGGCTTCAGAAATGGGAGGTCATGCCAGATGAACCTAATAGAGTTTTTCAATTGGGTGACAAAGGTGGTCGATCAGGGAGGGGTTGTGGACGTGGCTTATCTGGACTTCAGCATGGCCTTCGACACCGTCCTGCACAGAAGGCTGGTAAATAAGCTAGAAAGCTTAGGGGTGGGACAGAAAATAACTAGGTGAGTTGAAAACTGGTTGAAAGACAGAAGCCAGAGGTTGGTGGTAAATGGGGTACATTCCAAGGAGATGGGGGTGATGAGCGGGGTGCCCCAGGGGTCAGTACTGGGACCCCTCCTTTTTAATATCTATATCAGTGATATAGCGGAGGGGCTGGAGGGGAGCGTGTATCTATTTGCAGATGATACAAAGATCTGTAATATGGCGGACACCACAGGGGGGTAGAGGCCATGAGGGAGGACCTGAAGATTCTGGAAGGGCTGTTGGAAACAAGGCAGCTGAAATTCAATGCCAGAAAATGTACAGTAATGTACATGGGGTGTAAAAACCCATATGCCACTTACACAATGGGTGGGGTGGGGGTAATTAAGCCAACTAAGCAGGAGAGGGATCGGGGGATTATAATATCAAACAACCTTAAAGTGGGTAACCAATGCAGCAAAGTGATAGGCAAGGCAAATAAGATGTTGACGTGTATAGGGATGGGCATAACAAGCAGAAGCAGGCAGGTACTGATGCCTCTTTACAAAACCATGGTGAGAACTCACCTGGAGTATGGGGTCCAGTTCTGGAGACCTCATCTACGCAATGACATAGATGGGATTGAAAGGGTTCAGAGAAGGGCAACCAAAATGGTGCATGGTATGCACAGAAAGCCATATGAGGAGAGGTGGAGGGAATTGGATCCGTACTCATTGGAGACTAGAAGGGAGAGGGGGGACATGACAGAAACATTTAAGTACATGAAGGGAATTAATAAGGTGAGAGAGGGGAACTTATTTACAAGGAAAGTGAGTGCTAAAAATAGAGGTTATAGTCTAAGATTAGAAGGTGGAATATTTAAGGGCAATGTGAGGAAATGTTACTTCATGGAGAGGGTGGTGGAGCCCTGGAACAAACTACCTGAGGAGGTGGTGGAGGCTGAAACAGTGGAGGGATTCAAAAGAGCATGTGACAGACATAAGGGGTTGACCAGTGGGGGGAAGGGGGTCCCTTGACAAAGGGGATGAGTGTGAGGGGATAAGGGGCAGACTCGATGCACCAGAGAGGTCCTTTTCTGCTGGCAAATTTCTATGATTCTATATGATTCTGTGTTCAGCATTTTTGTACAAGCTGTGCAGAGTGTACTAGCTACACACTCTATTTTCCTCAGCAGCAAGAACATTAGTGTAATACCTGGGTTCCCCTGGTGGGGGGGAAGTCCTATGAAATCTTATATCTTAAATACAACTTTCACAAGTCTGTCGGGTATCCTTCCAAGGGACTGCTTTGGTGATACTCCTGCCCCACCAGCTGGGAATGCTGAAACCAATAGTCCGAAGCACCCTCCTTTCTACTTCAAATGGGTTTCCACAAATCAGGTCAGAAATCTCCTAACTAAACTCTTGGAGAAATTCAGACATAGTGGAGACTCGCTTGACCTCAAACTCATTGCACTTACCCTTGAAGTCCCCCTGCCAATAACCAAGTTACTAAATCTATCCCTCAACCTATCCCAGTTCCCCGAAGTCTGGAAAACTGTGCTGGTCACCCCTTTGCATAAATCAAGAGATCACACTCAGCACTGCAACTACAGGCCAATATCAGTCCTCCTCCACTATCTAAAGTCCTTGAACGGATAGTAATCAACCAATTGACTGACTACCTCGAGAAGTATGCCTTACAATGCCCTGAACAGCATGGCTTCAGAAAAAAAGCACAGCACTACCACTGCTCTCCTAGAATTCACCAATTTCATCCATCAGTCTTTCAACAAAAACAGTCTCATTGGTGCTGCTTTCATCTACCTCACGAAAGCTTTTGACACCATTAATCACAAACTACTCCTTTGTTAACTTGCAACAATCGGTCTCTCACCAAATACACTGAAGTGGTTCAGAAGCTACCTCGCGGATAGGACTCAATGTGTGAAAATATCCAGCGTTGTCTCGGAGCTACAGTCCATCCAATCTGGTGTCCCACAAGGGTCCATACTTGGTCCTCTCTTATTCAGTATCTTCCTAAACAGCCTGCCACATGCCTGTCAACTTAGAACGCTCTTATACACTGAAGATGCAGTCATCTTTGCAAGTGACTCTGATCCCTCTGCACTTGAAGACAACCTCCAACTTAGTTTTCTAGAAGTCGAAAAATGGTTCCAATCACACAAACTTGTACTAAACTACAAAAAAATAAAACTTTTATTGTTCTCTTCCTCAAGCCACAAGTTCGGGTCACATGCCCTGACAATTAAAAATGACCATGGGGCCCTTCTCGAACAAGTCTAAAATTTTAAATATCTTGGGGTAACTTTGGACAGCCACCTCACCTACTTACCTCACATTGAGATCATTGCCAAGTCAGTGAATGCAAAACTAGGCTTATTATTTAGGCATAAAA
Organism: Neoceratodus forsteri; assembly: GCA_016271365.2. Lineage (NCBI taxonomy): Eukaryota > Metazoa > Chordata > Ceratodontiformes > Ceratodontidae > Neoceratodus > Neoceratodus forsteri. Next base: position 1,472,763,325 of record CM028132.1, on the reverse strand, counting down.
GGAACCTGACCCCTGAAGCTCTTAAACTTGCTGTCTATAGTTCGGTGTTATCCACCATTGATTATGGATTGGTAATCTATGAAGCTGCCTCCGCCTCATCACTAAAAAGACTAGAAGTAACCCTAAACAAAGCCTGCAGGCTCATCACGGATGCAGACTGCCTCACCCACACTTGTGATCTGTACTCACAAACTGGATGGCTTAATCTCCAAGGATGGATCAAGTACCGATCGTGTATACTAGCAAAAGAAGGTGCTCCTAGGAGCTCTACCAAGTGGAGTCACCTGCCTATTACCCAAATCTCTCAAGGCTCATCACACTCGGGCATCGGCCACTAAACACCTACTCTTACCAAGGTTTCACACCTCCCAGGTACAGCGGTCTCTCCTCTATAGAGCCCCTAACTAGCTAAATTGCTTGGGCAGCGAACTTACTAATCTATCTCATATGACCCAGTTTAAATGCCTCCTTCACCAGCATATCATAAACAAAAGTACCTGTGACTGCACTAATTAATTCCTGCATGGGCCCCTGTCCACCAGACTGAGCACCGCTGACAATGCTTGGCCACCTCTACCTCTACTAATCCCCTTTTCTCCCCCCTCATCACTCCATCTCTCCTCTTGTTCCCTCCCCTTTTACCCAACCTAGCACTTGATAGCCATGTTAGATCACTGGCTACCTCGGAACCCTCAGCACTTTCTTTTCTCCATTTCTTATACCCCCTCCCACTCCCTTCTCCTCTCTCTTCACACCCCCTCCCTTCTTCTCTCTCATCTCACCCTATCTCAGCCCTACCTCTCCTTATGACAAGGCCACCTGGCTGCACCTTCCCCTCCCCTCCCCTCTCCTTTCAGTTCCTACCTCCCCTTTGTATTTTACTGGTTTTACACCACCACCACTGTTTGATTGGGCAAATGTATCCGAGACTATCAATTAATTATGTATGATGTTTTCACTGTACTCTGTAAAGTTATTTTGTTCTCCCTTGTCTGTCTTTGTCACCCACCCCATTACTTGACATGGAACCTTTGTGAATGAGCACTCCAGTGTTCAAATGTATTTGTAATCCACGAATGAATAAATAAAGGGTCCCTACAGGGATTTTATTCTTGTGGGCAGACTGGATGGGCCTTACAGTCCTTTTCTGCTGACAACTTCTATGTTTCTATGTGCTGCCCAGATTCTACCTAAACTATGCTGAAGGGGTTCTAGTAACCCGGGGGGGGGTCTACTATGAAATCCCGACAGTCACTCACCCAACGCAAAATAGCTTGACTCTGTTTGCCTGACAGTCACCTGCCTGACAATATAAATGTGCCCATGGCAGAGGTGATTATATTTAAGTATGGGGGGAGGTGGTGGGGTGGGGTGAAAAGATAAGGTAAATATAAAGGTAAGATTAGGTAGAATCTGGGCAGTACAAGGGTAAAACCCCTGTAGGGCCCCTTTAAGAATCATCTGGTCAGTCCTGCTGAGCAGAGGGTGCTAAATGGGCATTAAGACCTCTCACAGCAGCATGACCCCCAGCTACATACATCATAATGACCTCACGTTATACAAATTTCTGTAAATATGTATATAGTGATACCCTCTATAGGTACCTTAGCAATCCGTTGTATGTACTAGCCAAACTGTAATTACCACAGTACCAAAACCTGAGGAATAGTCTTTGCATGTGCCTTAACCCACCATTGCACTTCTCACTGCCCAACAGTAAAAGTTAGAAATGTATGTATATTACTTTGCCTTGACACCTATACTTGTACTTATCTGTACTGATGTTCAAAATGTTTAAAATGTATGCTACATTTCTGTACGCAGGTATTTTGTTTGTTAATACCTCTTCAGCGCATGTGTTATTTGTGAAATGCTTATGTTCCCCAGGTCATCCCTGAAAAAGGGCCAGTTTGTCTCAGTGGGCCTACCTGGTCATCAGAATTCAAATAAACAAATACCGTGCTGCAGTGAAGTTTCACTCAGTAGCCAGATAGTGTTTGGAGTTCGAGTAAGCTAGTCAGTGCTCTGCCAGTGTGCAGACCGATTGCCAGAGGGGAGCCCCCCTTTTTTCTTTTCTCACCCTAGTTCATGAGTGGAATGGTTTGTGTGCTGGGGCATGGTGGATACCATCTCCTGTGATGCCACGAGGGGGTGAATTTCTTCAGAAGAGCTTTTAGGACTGGTAACAGTGAATAGCTGTTGGGGCAATCCCCACACCTGCAGAGATTTAAACTCAAGCACTGCCCAGAACTGTTTGGCTAAATCAGAGCCCTCCAGTCATGGAAGTGCTGCATGTTTTGAATTTATCACTTCAAGGACTGTAAAGCAGGTTAGCCCTCCAGCTAAGGGGTGCCTGGTAGTCTGAGGACAATGACTTTCTTCAATTGTTTGCTGAGGGAAGTGCCCCAGAGAGAAGGATCCTCACAACTTTGATATGTGAAGTGTATTCTATCAGAACTAAAATGAAACTGCTAAAAGACATTTAGTGTTTTCACAAGTTCCTTGATCCAGTGTGACTTCAGAGGAGGTCTGGCTTTGGCTGGGGTGCTAGCTAGTCAAGTCAGTCCAGTTGCAGAGGGAGAAATCTGTTCACTAATGTTAGGTAGATGAATAGATAGATAGATAGATACATACATACATAGATAGATAGATACTGTTACATAAATAGGTAGGTAGCTAGATAGATAGAAACTTTATTTATATAGCACCGTTTCCTGGAGGCTCAGGGTGCTTACAAAACAATCCATACATGACTCATAGCAAGTTTCAGTACATAATGCAGAGATCCAGATAAATTCTATCTACCATTATTTAAAATGATCAGTCATAAAACAGTCAATTCAATTTTCAGTCTTCAGCGTAGGGAAAATGCCTAATTAAATAGGAGCATTTTGAATCCTTTTTTAAAGGTATCCACCGAGGGTGCCTCCCATAGATGTTTCAGGTGTTATGTTAGTCCTCCCTTGAAAGCTAAAAGGGGGGTTTACTTTGCCCTTCCTCCTGGTCAGGAACATATGCCCATCGGTAACTTTCAGATTTCAAGGGTCCAGTGTGTTGTAAAAGTGTTCAGGGGACTACGGTGCCTAGTGTGTTCTAAAAATGTTCAGGGGACTATGGTGCCCAGTGTGTGCTAAAATGTTGAGGACTCTGGTGCCCGGTTCCATTTGCTCAGAAAAAGCAAGGCAAGGCAATTTTATTTATAAGGTGCCCAATCCCAGAGGCACTGGGCACCGAACATGAGTAGAATATACTGCAATAAATTAAAACATATAATAAAACCTCATTAAAACCATAATGAAATTAATATTCTGCAGCAATGAAAGGTTAACAGAAGTCATACTTCAAGGGACTGATGAGAACAAAGGATGACATCAACAGTCAAAGGCCAGACTGAAGAGATGGGCCTTTAGCCTCCCCTTAAACACCTCTATCGAGGGAGCCTCCTGGACTGCAGGTGGAAGAGAGTTCCACAGGGTCAGCCCAGAGACACTTAAAGCACAATCTCCTGAGGTCTTGAGCCAAACCCTGGGAATGTCCAGGAGGACCCTTGAGGAGGAGTGCAGGGAGCAAGCAGAGGACACCGGTGTCAGAAGCTCAGACAGATAACCAGGACCCATCCCTTATAGGGCCTTGAAGATGAGGAGACCCACCTTGAAAAGGACCCTCCACCTGAACAGCAGCCAGTGCAGAAAAAGAGATGGATGGAAAGTTCAAAATGTTTTTTTCTGGTAGTACTTTTTTTACACCTGTGCATTTTTGCATACACTTGTTCTGCACCTGCAAAAGCCCTTGTGGTACCACCAAAGTTTTCTAACTGACACCTGTCAGAATAAAGGCATACTGTATTACTCTGTGCCTGTTGTGGACATTCCATCTGTGTGTGACCTGTGTGACTTTACTGGGGCCCCCTCAGACTTGTAAAACTCACCATTGCCAGGTAATTAATTTTCACCCAGGACTCAGTAAAATAGAAATGTTATTTTGTACCTTCCCCCGACCTCCTAGATATTGAGCCAGGTGTTGCTCTAATGCCAGGAATAATACTATGTGCTACTTTTGTGTTGTTGCCCAAAGGGGAGGCGGGGTTGCATTAGCAAGAAAGTCTTTAGTACAGAAAATATTTGCATTAACCCTTGTTCCTTCTCCTGCCAGCACTTTATACCAAGTTATATAATGGCAAGGAAATTTCCTGTATTCTGATTGGTCAGTGTGTGCCTGAGACAATGATGTTATTACACAATAACATCACTTTATTGATAATGTTCTCTTTTTCACATCTTCTCTTAAGAAACAAAGATATACTGCCTTACTAAAAATCTACTAAAAACGTTTAAAATTGTTATTTTTATTTTGTACAACATCGAGCCATTGTATAATTGCAATAAGGTGTGTGTTATTGTGTAACGTCACTCCTGGTGCTTCAACCCACCCCAGGAGTGAAGTTATTACATGATAACACACACCTTGTCATGCCTAATTGCTTAACTGTCATATTCCTACAGTCGTCTGCTTAATGGATGCAAAGCACATGCATCACCATCAAAATATGATAATCCAATCTGTGCTTCAAATGGTCCAATGGCCTGTTATGTTTCTGCAAATCAGTCCATAAGCAGCACAGTACATATACATTTTAAATGTTATACTGTCATATCCTTCACTCACTGGCATAGCTGACTTACAATGACAATTTGATCTGTTGCATAGCATGTAAAAATCATAACTGCTGGTAATACTGAGCTAAAACTTGCTGCAAGCAACAAGAAAAAAAACTATAATCATAATAAACAAATTAAAACAACTTGAAGTATTTTTTTTATTATTTTATTTATTTAGTTTTTGTTGACCGGGTAAGTGCACTAGACAAATTCTGCCTATTTTCAGGCATGACCTGGGGGAGGGGGATACAGATGAATGCCAACTGACCTTGAACCAGATTAAAGCTGTTGGTGGTATTTTTAGTGAATGAGGGAAATTTGGCCAGGACACCGGGGAAATTCCCCTACTTCCTGCTTCCTGTGAGCAGGGGGGACCCATTTTCTGGTGGGACCAAGATGGCGGAGGAGGAGGACAGTGGAGGAGCTGCACATGGGGCTGTAATAGCCCAGAGTAATTCCTTACCTGTTGATTTCACAGAGTCTGGAAATGCTAAAATGGTGGCTGGGATGCACTTGCGAGGTGGCCAGCAAAACGTCAACTCAAGTGGTCCTTCAGTTTCTGTTGCTACGTTGGGGCTTAGTTTGTCGGAAAAACAACGCTGTTTGGAAGAGGAACCTCTTCATGTGAGTGCATTATTGGTACAGGAATGTAGGAACCTCGCCATGGAGGATGACAGGAAGGAAGAGATCGGAGGGTTCCTCGAGCACTGCAGCAGCAGCGGGCCCAGCAAGTTGCATCCAGCTACTGAAAGGCCGAAAGTCAGTGAAGTTTCGACTTCTAAAGATTGGGGAGATCTGGTAGATGAATCCTGGTCTCCAGAGTGCCAGCATGCGGGGCTGGCTGGATTCCAATTTCAGGTGATTCATGGAAGCCGGCTGATGGATCTTCAGCACTACCAGAGTCTGCAGAGATAAGTACTGTGGCTTTAACAGTCCCTTCTCCTGTTGTTTTAGTCTCTGCACTTCCAGCCTCCCCTTTTCCTAAATCTACTGCTGATTCTGGACTACCCTTGGACAGCCTGTCAGTGGAAATGGCTGCAGATGTGGCTACTTCCTCTGTCATACAGGGGCCAGCTTTGGAACCTGTGGAAAAACCTTCCTATGCCAGTCATTTTAGGCAACCTCTAGAATTAGCCAAGCGATGAAATGCCATTCGTTTATGATATGTTGGGCCCAGGGATAATCCCCCTGATAGATTTTATGTTGGAAAAACTTTATTGAAGAAAAGTATGGGTTTTTCCCCTTCTGAAGTCTATGCCTTGATCCATGTTCCTGGAGAGTTCACATTTGATGTCAGTTTTCGCACCCCAGCTCTTTTGGAACTATTCTGGAGTCGCTATTTAAATCTAAAAACTAATCCCCTGTGGTCGGACTTTATTGTACTGCCTCTTTCAAAACAGGCCTTTAGAGTCATTACGATTATGTTCAGAAATGAAGGGGTTAATGTCATAGATATTGTTAACTGGTTATCCAAGAGATGTGAAATACAGGGGAATCCTGTTCCTATCCTGGATGCAGAGGGATTTTGGAATGGGGGTTGGAAATTTAGGATTAACCTCCACTCTACTGATTCTGATTTGGTGCATCTCCCCAACTGTTTTTTGGGGAGGGATAAGGGTTCCTTTTTATCCAGGTCAGCCAAGGGTTTGCTTCAAGTGTAGGTCTCGATCACATAAGCACCTCTTGTGATGTGCTAAAATGTTCTTATTGTGGGGAGTCTGGTCATCCTAGTGCTCACTGTTTCCAAACCTCTAAATGCAATCTTTGTGATGTGGTGGATCACACATTTGAACTTTGCCCTTTGGCAGCTAAAAACACACCGGAAGCTGATTTTGGGGTACAGGACCATTATATTAGGGAGGCAGTTCGACTTGGCATTCCTACTGGAGGAAGGTTGGATCCCAGTACCTCTGGGGCTAGTCTCCCTTGCCTGCGGTCAGGTTTGATTGCTAACTCTACCTCAAACACAGACTCTATAGATATACCTGAAGTGGTGACTCATGAGGTACCAGAGACAGGACAAGGGGGTTATTTGCCAGGATTCGGTATTGTCTAGTTTGGACCCCTTGGTAGACGGTTTTACTATGGTTAGTGGCAAGAAAGGGAAATCTGTTAAAGGAATTGGGAAGGTGGGTAGGAAAACAGCTTTACCTTCCATGCATGGTTCTATTGCTGACCCTAATCTAATACCTTTGCAGTATTGGTAGAGGCTCCAGAGGCGGTTTCCGACATGTCTCTGCCTTCTGCATCCCCCCTAAGGCCTGAGCCCTTGGAACCTGCTGAAGGACAGATTGGCCCTAAGCCATTAGATGGGAAAAGTGGAAGGGTAACAAGAGCATCTAGCAAAGTAAAGTGACTTTACCCTTTCATTAACTCATGGTTCCCTTTTACTTTAGAGTGGCAACTTTAAATGCAAATAGCATTAAATCTCCTGTTAAATGTCAGAGCACTTATTCTCATTTTTTATATGAAAATCTGGACTTTGTTTTCCTGCAGGATGTTCGTTTGCATTCTCTTACGGAGATAGAGGCTGCCACTACTGGTTGGGTGTGGGGAGATTGTTTTTGGTCTTTGGGAAGTGATTTTTGTAGTGGGGTGGGGATTTGTTTTTCATTCACATATAAAAGTAATTCATCAGATAGAGATTTTAGCCGGTAGGGCCTTGGTTTTGGATGTTAAATGGGGTTCCTTACCCTTACGGTTACTTAATGTTTATGCACCTCAATCTAAATTTGATCGAGTAACCCTTTTTAATTCATTATATCCTTTTCTATGCACCTCTTATGTTACTATCCTTGGGGGGACTTTAACTGCTCCTTGCCTTCCAGTGTTTCTTCTGGAATGAGGAAAAAGTGTATAGTGATATGGCAAGCTTGTCAAAACTTCTTGCAGATACTGGTTTGAATGATGCTTTTGGGCCTACTCTAATGGGTTTGAAATACTTATTTTTATGGAACTAGAGCTTCCAGAATTCACTATTTTTTCTTTCACCAGGGGTTGTAGTGCAATCACAGTCCTTGCAGGAGGTGGCCACATCAGATCATAAAATGCTTAGATTAGTGTTATGTGACGTGCCTGAAGTTCGGAGGGGGCCAGGTTTTGGAAATTAAATGTTATCTTATTAGATATCCCTGTGTGGTTGATGGTCTACATTCTCCTTTTTAGCACGTCAGTCTGTTTTCTTTCTATATGAAGATTTAAATACTTGGTGGGAGGACACAAATGTGAAGTCAGACTCTATTTTCAAACCATAGGTCGCTTAAATGGGAGATTCCGCATGATGGACTTCAATATCTTAGAGAACGACTTCATTTTTTGTCTACTTTCCGCCAGTCTTTGGGATCTGCAGGTTTGGATCAAATTAAAAGGTAAAGGAAGAGTTGGCTAATTTACAATCTCAGGTTTTACAGGATGTGAGAGAAAGCATAAATATGGGATTAGAGGTACAAAGAAGGATACTTTACCTTTGAAAATCTGAAACTTCTTAAACACTCTGAGCTATGATGTATTTAAACACCTCAACTGGGGGCGTGTTAAACAAACACTGGTATCTTAGATACGATACATGACTATGTTACTGCATCCTTTAAGAGTAGATTGCTCCCTGAGACCCCCATTAATGATTGGTTTCTTAGAAGACCAGTCCCTGTTTTGTCTATAGATGAGCAGTCTACTTTGGTCCAACCCATTACGGTAGATGAACTAAAGACTGCAATTTTGTCTCTGAAGTTGGGAATTACTCCAGGTGCTGATGGATTGTCCCATGAAATCTATAAAAGTTTGTGGGAAGTTTTGGGTACTGAACTATGTCGAATATTGAATGCTGGGTTACAGGCAGGGTCTCTACCTAAAAGCATGTTACAGGGTGTGTTGCTTTTACTGTATAAAAATTAAGGGGAGCGTGGGGATTTAGATAATTGGAGGCCTTTGTCTCTTTTGAACACTGACTACAAGATCTTGATGAAAATCTTTTGTATTAGATTACAGGGTGTATTGGGTTCCTTATTACATCCATCACAATTTAGTGGGGTGCCACATCAAAGGGTTCAGGATGCACTGATCCTACTCAGGGAGCTTATAGCTAAAGGAGCATCTGGAGACATGTTTGGGCATCTGGTTTGTCTTGACCAGGCTAAAGCTTTTGATCAAGTAGAATATAGTTATCTGTGGGAGAGTTTGAGACGGTATGGGTTTCCCTCACAATTTATAAACTGGCTACATACCTGCTATACAGACATCACTCAGATACCTAGCATAAATGGATGGTTGGGAAGAGATATTGAGGTACATAAGGGAGTACGGCAGGGGTGTCCACTAAGTCCCCTACTCTATGTCTTATCCTTGGACCCCATTTTGCATGCTCTAAATAATACAGATGATATTGTTGGATTATCAGTTGGTTATATGGACCCACAGATAGTGACAATAGCATATGCAGATGATTTGGTTTTAGTTATGTCAGATAAAAATTCTGCTGTTGCTGCATGGACATTATTGCACACCTTTTCAGCTATGTCTGGTTCCTCTATTAATAGGTTTAAAAGTGGGATATTGCCTTTGGGGTATGGGGCCACTGATGGCATTGATTTGGGACATGCCTATTAAAACTGGCTATAGGAAGATTCTTGATGTTTATTTTGGAGGTGTGGATGATCATCGGTACAATTGGGAGAGCCAATTATTGAGGCACGTAATAGGGTGTTACTCTGGAATAAGGGCCGAATGTCTAAAGCGGCTTTAATTTATTTTGATTAAAACTTTTTGTTGCCATATTTTTGTTTATAGCTGCAGTTTTCCCCTCCCTTCTTTAGAAAACTCCCTTTATGATGTATTTTTTCTTTGTTTATGGGGTAATAGATTAAATCCGGTGAAGAGGGGTATCACTTATTTACCTATTGGCGAAGGAGGTTTGGGTATGGTGAATCTGGTTGTATTCTTGCATAGTATATTTATGTTTTATAATTTAGTTCCTTTGCTCAAGGGGGTTGTTAAGATCTGGTCCCCGTGGGTGGCTGATAGTATAGATCCCCTTCTTAGGCATTGGGTTCAGGATTCCTTTTTGGCCCGGCAGGTACGGCTATGTGCATTGACTAGTCACTTTCACACGATGTTTCAAAAGTTGAAATCCTGGCATGTTGTCAGAAAATCCTTTCTTCTTCAAACACGTCAGCAATTCTGTAGTACTATATTGCAGGATTACTTTTTTGTGGATCCTTGGTTTCATGATTTACCAGTTTCTGAGCAACATTCCAAATTACAATTATTAGTAAGCAAGAGGGTACCCTGTTATATGTGGGATTTTTTATGGCTATGTCTCCACAAGAGATTAGGGGTAAAAGGCAATATGAGGCATAAAGAACTCTTGGAGAGGTTTTGTCCCAGGGAGGAAACCTGCTTAGGGGTGGTTGAAACTATGGAACATTTTTTTGTGGATTGTCCCTTTGTAGTTTCCTTTTGGTCCCAATTTCAGGATGTGTGGCCTTTAAATCCTTTTCGGGATCCTACATCACAGATCTGGGTGGAAGGGGTTCTGCCAGGCTCCTGGGTGACTTATGATGTAATTACTATGCGCCTGGTAATGGGTCATATAGGCTTTCAGCTGTGGCAAGCACGGTGTAATTTGACACTTCAGCAGAAATTACTCTCTGCATCCCAGATTATTTATAACATTAAGAAGGTAGTACTTAGCTGGAGACTTCAGGAAAGGGAAAAAGTGCATCCTGAACTGTTTCGATTGTGGTGGAGGAAAATTAACTGGCTTGACACAGGGTAAAGGTTGTGGTGCGCTGTCCAGGCTTTCTTGAAAAGTGCTGGGTATCCCTGCTTGCAAGGCTAGAACCTCCTTTTGGGGTAATTTTGGTGGGGACTATTTTTTTGCATACGTGTTAGTTTTGTTTTAGACCCACTTCCTCGCTCTAAGGGGGGGCATTTGTATCTTCTGGTACTATTTTTTTTTAAATTTTCCAATCATTTTATGATGTCTTTTTGTTGTGCATACTTGGTTTCTATGCTTCCTGTACATCCCATTTCTATGCTAGTATATTTGTTTTGTTTCCATTTGTTGTGCATTATGATTTCTATTGTATATATTATTGTTTGATTGTTGCTTTTTAGTTGCAAATACTCCCCTAATCCTTTTTAGTGGGGGGGGGATGTTTTCATATTATTTCTTTTACATTGCTCTGACATGGTATGTTGACAATACTCATTTGTTTTGTTTTCCATATGATTTGTTTATTATTTTATGTGACATACCACAGTTTATATTTCACTTTTGGTCTACTGTTATGATAAACAAGTCCCTACTATTTTAGTTGGGGGGGGGAGGGGATGGCACTGGTTAGTTTTTTGGGTCGCTAAACTGCTGCTTATTTTTGAATGTATGATGTAATACTTATTTCTGTTAATCCTTGTTTTATATTATGATTTTGTGTGCTGTAAACACTATTTTGTATATGTTTTGCTTTCTGGTTGTAATAAAAAATTCCCCTACTCTGCTGCTGCATTGTGGCCAATAGGGGGACGGGCCATTGCCAAGGTGGCCACTCGGACTGGGCTGCCGAAAGAGGAAGATGTCTGCGTAGTGGGAGCCTTGGTTTCTACTCCCACAGTTGGCAATACGGAGGCCGTTTCTTACAGCACTCTGGACTTTGACTCAGATATAGAATTTCACGATGCAGTTGTTCATTGGGAAGATTCGGACAAAATTTTGAATAAACAAGAGGAAGAGCTTTCTAAGTTGGTTAAAACTGTGATGCATAAACACGGATTTATGGAGACAGGGATCGAGCCCATTCTAGGAACTGACAACCTGGCTACACACCTAGAATGCGATAATGCCCTTCCTGACGGCAGTGCAGTTGCTGCTGCCGAAAACTTCACTGAACTAGCTTCCATGAAAGGCTCTGCAGAGTGCTGTGAGTCTTTACAGTTTATTTCTGATAAAATGAATCTTGATGATGGAGTGGAGAATACCAAACACAAAGTTTCTACTATGACGAATGAGTATGCACTACAAACAGGTACCTTTTCATTGTTTGAACAAACCCCCGCATATATTGGTAGCAGGGGAGAGGCAAGAAGTTGGCTTACCTGATAGCCTTTTGAATCAGCATTCAGCCACAAAGTTCGTATTGCTGTCTCTTCAGCAGGATAAACCCTGCATTGACAGCTGTAATGCTAGCCCTGTCAAACTTTCGGCTGCAACAAACGATTTCGAAGGCCCCATAGGGCGCGACCACATACCTCTCAGCCTCACTCCTATATCAGGTGTTTCCATCACAGTACCTGCTTTTGTTCAGGCTGGCAGTAAAATCGCGCATACTAGCGAGTGCCTACAGCCTGCCACATCGTTGGATGATTTGCAAGATAAAAGCTCTTTCATGGTGAAGCAACAAACACTACATCAAGGGTTACCTACATTGGTATTTGATCAGATTGAGTCAGCACCATTAGACAAATCAACTGGGTTCATTTTAAAAAACCCTATTAATGTGGAATCTCAAATGCAGCCTAACGTTATTTACCAATCTTTGGCTATCTCCCAAACTGGGGTCACTGAATTTTTCTTTCCTAAATCCAAACCACCTCAGACAAATCCTGAAATCTTAAAACCAGTTATGTCAGGACCTTCTCCTTTACATGAAGAAAAGGCTCAGGAATCCTAGTCTCCTGGCAATGCTCTTAGAGGGGCTGGCTGGAAGCAGGCTTTGACAGGCATCTGGAAGCCTGATCCAGCTTGGGATGCAGATTTTGCTCTTTCACAGCATTCCCCAGAGTAGAAACCAGACTTTCAGCGGAAAGATTTGATGAAAGGTCTACATGGGGAAAAAAACTTAAACTCGTCGGAGGCATTAAAACTTCCCCCTACTGTTAAGATTCCGGAGGTGCAAGCATTCCCATCCTCCTCTCCAAATCCAGACTTGGTACTGCCTCTTCAAGAGCATATTCCCCCCTCACAAACGCCCTCCTTGTCGAAACCTGTTCAACAGAAAGCACCCATGTCTGAATTATTCTCAAATTCAAAGAGGGAAGTGGCGCCTCGACGAAATGCTGTTTGGATTCATTACAAAGGAGGCTTAGAGGACAGACCAGACAGATATTATGTGGGGAAAACTCTGCTGAAAGATTCTTTACCCGTCACTCCTAAAGACGTATATGCTTTCATTAATATCTCTGGGGAGGACAATTTTGATATTAGTTTCCAGACACCACATGCATTGGACTTATTTTGGGATAGGTATAGTCAGGTAAAGTTTTCTCCCACATGGACCCCTTTTCTGGTTATACCTTTATCTAAGCCTTTAATAAAATATGTTACAGTCATGTTTAGGAATGAGGGGGTCCATGTGGAAGATATCTCCTTTTGGTTGTTTCTGAAATGTGAGGTTTTGAGCGGTCCTGAACCCATCTTGGATTCCGAACAATTTTGGACGGGGGGTTGGAAATATAAAATTAAATTGAGGCAATCTGAGACAGGGGTAGCGCATATTCCTAATTTGTTTTTGTTAGGAAAGGATAGGGGTGTTTGTTTTCATCGAGGACAACCACGTGCTTGCTACAAATGTGGGGCTAAGTCACATCTCTCTAGCTGTTACGATCAGCCACGTTGAGACAATTGAGGGGATGTTGGGCATTTAACTATGCATTGTCATGATCAGTCTAGATGTGAGCTCTGCGAAGAATCTGGTCATACATTTCGTGAATGTCCTTGGGCCGCTAAAAACAAAACATCTCGCATAAATTCAGATCTCCTAATTCAGAAGGCTCAGGATGCTGCAGGCTCCTCCCCTTCTGTTCTAATACCTCATCTATCATTTCCCTCCCCCAAAAAAGGAGAAGAGTCTCCTGGCACAGAGCTTTCCACTGACAAGTCCTTAAAGGAATCGGACAAGGTTGCACAAACTGTTTCAGGCTTTGTGGAAGTTAAAAAACCTTGCATGGGTCCACCTGACCCTTTGGAGTTTCCTCCAGTGTGCTACACTGAGGCAGCTGTGGAGGAAGTTGGAGAAGTAGCTAAGGTTTCAGGTCTTAGGTCATCTTTGCCCAAACATAGATCTTCTCGAAATTTACATCCTAAAACTCCTCCTACTGCTCCTATTATAGAAACAAGTAATTCCTATGCTGCCTTGTTTACCCCATGGGGGGACACAGAGATGGAATTGGGAGATTCAGACTTTCAAAAATCCTCATTATCCACTCGGTCACAACCGGTGGATAATTATAAAGAAAAGAAAAATAAAAAAATTAAAAAATAGAGGGCCTGTTCACATCTCTATAAACAATAATGAGGTGGTCTTGGGGCTCTTTAAATACTCGTAGTCTGTTAAATATAGTTAAAAAGCAAGCCCTTTTCCATTATATACAAGTACGACACATATCTGTGTGTTTTTTTACGGGAAACCTGGATGCACTCTGTAGAACAGCTATCTTCCTTTAAACGGGATTGGGTCTGGGAACCTTCCTTTTGGTCCTTTGGAACAGATACAGCAGATGGTATAGGCATTTTATTTAACTCATACTCCTTTAAACTGCATAATTTAATTGATCTTATTCCAGGGAGATTAATGATATTAGATCGGAAATGGCATGATTCGTGCTATCACTTCATCAATATTTATAACCCTCAAACAAAAGCTGGCAGAGTATCCTGTCTAAAAGCTATTTAACCTTTTTTGGTGACATCAGTCAAAGTGCTCTGGGGAGGTGACTTTAACTGCACAATCTTTGACTCACCTAAACAAAAAAAGAAAATATATTGTGATTCGCATGCACTAGCCAACATTATTAAAATAGCTGGTTTACTTAATTGTATTTCTTTTTTTTCTCAAGGACCTCGATGTTCCTTTACAAAAGGAAAATTGTTTTCCTTAATAGAGTATATGCTAGTCTCCCCTTCTGTGCAAATTAATTCTTTTGAAATGATTCCTTGTGAATTCTCGGGTCATTCTTTTCTACTTTGTAGTTTTCAGTTGTTAGGTCCCCCCGAATATAGGCAGGTTAGGTGGAAGCTTAATAATACCACATTAGACTTACCTTACATACAGACTGGGGTGAAACGTATCTTAACATAGAGGATAATGGCTGGGGATCAGGTGATAACCACGCTGTAATCACCTCGAGTGGTTGCTAGGGCAACACGGTAAACCTCGAGAGCGCAGCTCGAGAGGTTTACTGTAGCCCTAGCAACCATGAGAGGTGATTTCAGCGTGGTTGTCACCTGATCCACAGCCATCATCTTTTATAGTGTATGGTCAAAAAAACATTGTTTGCATTCCATGTGTGAGAATTATGTAACTCTTGTGTATTCTTTTTTGTTATGCCATTGTTTGGAAGTTCCAAAGTGTGGTTAACAACTTTTAAAATTCTAAACAGTGCATAACAAAGCTGTGTGACTGCTGATTATAGTGGTTAATAGGCACTTACCATACATTATATAGAGGATAATGTATGGTCCTCTATCGTTAACCGGTCAGTTAACAGTCGAGAGGTTGCCAGGGTGACCATGTAAACCTCGAGAGCGGCCTCAGAGGTTTACGTCGCCATGGCAACCTCAACGATTAAAATTGACCGCCGATAGAGGGACTATACATTTTTTTATAGTGTATGGTCCCACTATCAAAAAAAGGGCTTACGTTTTTAAAAGTCACCGCCGTGCCCTTCAGTCTTCCCCGTCGGTTTCCCTTCAGTCGGTTTTCGTCGAAAAAGCGCGCGACATGCGCAGACCACTCAGTTAAAGACCCATCGATGTGACGTAGGATCGATAGGTTAACAACATATCTACGTCACATCGATAGGTTAACAACCTTAGGAAATGATGATTTCCTAAGGTTAACAGCGTTCTAACATACATTATAGCTAGATTATCAGTGGCTTTTCTATATGATGATTTAGGGGACTGGTGGATAGAGACTAAGATAGATCTACGTAATTGGTTCAAAAAACAAGGGGTAAGGACAAAAAATCATAATTTCCCAAAATATTTGTCCTTTAGGCAACAACTTCAGAAACTTACAACAATTGCATATACCTCTCGATTTGATTATTCTGACCAAATTACTAAACTAAAAGAGAACATGAGGGTTTTTCAGTATAATAGAGCAAAGACCCTACAGGCTATTCTTTCTAACGGTATAAAAAAATCTCCCATAGGAGATCCCTTTGAGGTTTGCAAAAATTTGAGGGATTCCTCTAATATTGATTCTCTAAAAAAGTCTGATGACTCAATAGCCACCACAGTTGTACAGCTCAGAGAATTAATTATAGATCACTTTCGGACTTTGGAACCCCCTTTTCCAATTTCAGATACAGCAATGCTTTCATACTTAAGAGCAATTAGTGTTCCCCCCATGTTGACAGAAGCCTCTACATTACTGGAGCCAATCACTCAAGAGGAAATTCTAAATGTAATAGGGAAATTAAAATTGAATATTTCACCAGGAAAGGATGGTCTTTCTAATAATTTGTATAAAGTTTTTTCAGTTGAACTGAGTCAATGCTTGTTTATTCTATTCCAGTATTTTATTAAGAATGCTGTTTTTTCCCTCTTTTTCCGACGGGTTGTTAATTTATCTGTTCAAATCTGGTGATAGGCAGAACATTAAGAATTGGCGGCCTATTACCCTCCTAAATTCAGATTATAAAATTTTCACCAGCATTTGAACAATAAGTTAAAAAACTACGTTAGATGGGTAATTTCCCCCTACCAATTTAGTGGGATACCAGACAGACGGATTCAGACGGCATTAATGGTTATACGCGAGGTTATTGAACACCTCTCTGATGCTGGCATTACAAATTGTATGGTTGTTGCTGATTTAGAAAAAGCTTTTGACAGAGTATATCTACCTTTCATGTTTTTAGCTCTAGAACATTATGGAGTTCCATTGCAAACAGTTAATTTAATTAAGAGGTTATATGAATATAATACTGTGTTCCCATTTTTGAAAGGCCATATGGCTGAAAGTTTTTGTCTACATACAGGAGTGCACCAGGGTTGTCCCCTCAGCCCTCTTCTTTACATTTTTTCATTAGACCCCCTATTATGGAACTTAACTACTACCCAGTTATGGTTGGGAATCTCTGATGACCTATCTAAGGATCACCAACTCTCAGTGCAAGCCTATGCAGACGATTTAATCTTATACTTTTCTGATCAGTATTCTTTGCATTTTTTTTGAGAGCTTTTGACACCTTTTCAAGAGTTTCAAATGCTAAAATAAATTTGCATAAAACAAAAGGGTTATTTATTGGAGCAACAGGTCCTGCTGAGGTGATACAGGAGGGTATCCACTTCTTCAGAAATCCCCTTAAGATTTTGGGTATTCAGTTTGGCCCTCAGAATATGCCAGTGGAAAATTGGGATTTAGCTCTCCAAGTGGTGGAGAATAAGGTAAATAGATGGAAACAGTGGAAATTGTCAAAACTGAAATGCATACACGTGATTAAACAGTTCCTCCTTCCATGTGTGCAATACGTAGCCATGATTTTCCCGCTCCTGGCACATTTAGAAACTAGAATGTACTGTTTATTTTTTCAAATGCTTTGGGGTAACCGATTAAATCTGATAAAGAGATGTTATACTTATTTAAGTAAACGAATAGGAGGACTTGGGATGGTGGACCCTGTGGTTTTTGTACATTCTTTATTTATTATGTGTTCAGTTGAAAGTGGTTTAAGTTTAGAAACAGGGATTGGGGACAAATGGATTTCCAGGTCACTGGGCAAATATTTTAGGAATTGGCACTCTTTGGCTCCGAAACTGAACCCTCAAATTCATCTCCCACAGTATTTTAGGCCAGCTGCACAAAAACTGTATAGATGGAAAATAAAAAAAGAGACAATCCTGAGTAATAATATGAAGGGATTTTACCATTTAATAATGGCAAATTTACTCCCCCAAGAGCCAAGTTTCAAGAATTGTCCTTCTGCCCTCAATTCTAAATTATTGGCCCAGCTAAATAATCCCAGATTGCCTCAATCACAATGGGAGACACAGTGGCTAATTTTTTATGGTTGCCTGAATGTTCGGGGCAATGCTAAATATAAGGCCATTGAGGAAAGGAAGTGTCTGTATTTGGATTGCATAAATGTTGAAGAGTCAATGGAACATTTCCTTCTCCAGTGTTCTTATGCTAGGGGTTTGCGGGCTTATTTGGCGACACTATGGGGTTTTAATTGGCTTACTTTTCTATCATATGATATCCTGGTTTTAGGATGTTGTCCAGTAACCCTTTCTTATTTTCATGAGGGGACATTGTCGTTATTCTTTGGTTGCTTACGATACTATTTATGGCAGGCTAGGTGTCAATGGGTTATATACCAAAGAAAAATGCCTTATATTTGTTTTAGCATTTTTGTTTCAAATGAACTTTCAAAGATTTATTCTCAGGATGCACAAAGGATAGCTCCTGCTAAACTCCTAAAATGGTGGAAAGGGTTTCTTCCTTTTATTAAGTTTAAGTAATGTATAATTTTTCCTGAAGTTATTTTTCTTATCCATATGATTCCTTGTTTATTGTATACTTTTGCCTGATTTGCTTTGCTTTCTACTTTGTGTAATTGACAAATTCATTGTGTTGTTTTGTTATGTTTATTATTCCAATAAAAACTCCCCTACTCTTTTCGATAAGTGCCATGGAATCTTTAACATCCACCTGAACTACTACCAATCCAGGCAGATGGGACCTCGGTTTAACGTCTCATCCGAAAGACGGCACCTCAGAAGTGCAGCACCCCTCTCATGCTACACTACAGTGTCAGTACTGGGATATTAACCCAAGTGCCAGATGTGGGAACTGAACCCACAGCCCTCTGATCTCCCGGCCTCAGAGGCAAGTGTGCTACCTACTGAGCCACTGACACTGCAAATATTATAAGTATTACAAATACCTTGAAAGTAAGTTCTAGCCATGTGTTAAAGAGAACCAAGTCCAAGTCGTCATCATTTAGTAGTCGATTCAGTACCTGTCTTGCTTCTTGCATACTGTTACTGATCATAATCATGTGATGGTCCTTGCGATCAAGAAGGGTTTTAAATTTAAAGACAGCTTACTATGGTGACCTCAAAGACAGGTACATACTTTTCAAGACTGGTAAAGGATGGGGCACTCCAAAGAATGGTTTCCTTGTACAGGGGCATAGGAATGATGCCAGTGGTACCTAAAAGGGTTTTATAAGTGGGACTAAAACAAAAATGAGGCATACCGATTGGACGCTGCTGAGAGCCATGTAGGAAAAAGTTGTGGTTAGTAACCATGCAATACTGTCCTCCAGTACTATGTGTGACCTTTTCTTATGGTGCCATACATTTGATGAGCCACACTGGACCAGTGCTGGGTGTCCTTGGACCCTTGGTTATTTGTATGGGCAGACCAATAGTATTGGAGTATCCACATATGGGTGTGATAATATCAAACACATAAAGGTATCAATAACCTCTGACATCACAGCAGGCTGTATGCAGAGCTAGCCATTGATTTAACTTTGGGTGGTACACCACCATACTACGAAGGTCAAACTTTTCCTTATAAATGATAAGTGACCAACCAAATGAACAGAGCCTAATCTGTTAAACATGGCTATATTTTTATCAAATAGTGGGAGAGATAAAGTGAAGATTACAGATATGGTCTCAGGCAGTGTACAACTTCCTGCTTGTAAATGTGTTCCATTGATTACTGCAGTATGGGGTGTCTCTGTTACCAAATTCCTAACAGAACTTAAGGGTAAATGGACACACATTTCCAAACACTCTGGCTACCCTGACAATTTGGACAGTACCACCTTAGCAGGTGATTGTCTTGTAAAAGATCAGGTACTCTTCCTTTATCAATATCCCCCAATAGCTTGGTAATAGTAGCAAGGATGTAGGCTCCGTAAGCAGAACAAATAATTTCATGGCATGACTTTTTGGACTTGGCTTTCTTGTTATTGACTTCTACCAGTTCATTGATTTTAGCTTGAGTTTCTTGAAACAGTTTAATGATATCATACATACTGTAAATAGTAAATGTTTCTCCTTTTTTGCTAAGCCATCAATCCCATGTATCATGGGTTTGGTAAGCTTATCTGCATTTGAATGCTCAAAATAATGTACATGCCTCTTTATGGTCTCCATGCCAGCCCTATTCCATACGGACAAGCCAGATGCAAATAGACCTGAGATGGTGCCAGTAAGTCCTTCTAGGTGTCGAACCTATCTGGTAGGGAAGACTCCATCTTGGGGTCTCCTTTCTTGCATAGCTATGGAATCTTGGGCTCTAGCATGATATGCAGCTAACGTATCCAAAAGCAAAGCACTGTATAATAAAGAAACATTAACAGGAGCACAAGAATGACTATGTTGTAGACATATTCTAATAAGAAAAATTCAGAATCACAGGAATATACATACATTTCCGCAGTACAGAACGTTGGCAGCTTTTGTCTGATGAGCAGCAATCACATCCAAAAGCAAAGCAACGCAAAACAATTATACATATGTTCCTACATAAGACCCATATTCCATCATATCCCAAAGTAAAAGCAGTCACAGATTAAAATCAACATGTTTATGTATAAACTGTACATTATTCAGTAACGTTCCTGGGATAGAAGTGGAAGTCAAATCACTGGGTGAGCCTGGTCCCACTTCAGGGCACAGTTCAGTCTCTACAAGTGTCTCTGATGCACATGAGTGAATAACACTGGGAGCCAGAAGTGGCAGTCTAAGGACCCTCAATATATGTGTCCCCACTTCATGTCCTGGATTTATGGTTGTTCCTGGCTGTGTAACAGTCACTTTTATAAATGCCTGAATTGGATTTGTGCATTGTATTAATCAACAATGAGGCATTTTTTTTCATACAAATGTAAGTACTCTTGGTACTGTAGTATTGTTCAATGCAGTGGGTGTAAACCTGAGTACAAGCCAATAAGGTACTCATAAAAAGTCCATGATTGTCTGACTTCTGCTGCCACCATATTAAGCATGCCATGGTGATTGGAATGTAAATGACAGATAGAATAGAATCTCCTCATATGCTGACACCATTCACTGGTGCATCATCACCTGAAGTTTTGTGGCTGGCAGCCACATATCTTTTAATTTCTGAAAGACACAATAAACAAAAGAGGAGGGCTTTGGGCCCCTCCTTCATTGGTAGGTTAGTTCTGATCTTTAAACAATTTCAACTGATGTAGATGAAATCACTTATTAGTGGCTACTCAGAACACATACAACATAATTGACACAGTATCTGTGTATGAACTGTCTGCATTTTCAAAATGGTTTTGTCTGTCCCCTGGTGGCCTCCCATGCAGGTACATCAGGTACTGACAAAAGCAATTCATGGACCTGCATACAGCAGAATTTCAGTCTGTGGGAGACAACTGCAATTTCTTTTTGCCTTTTAAATAGCAAACCTATAGAAATCAGCTGCTGCAGTAAAGTAGTTAGTTAAGTGGCTTGGGTAAATGGTCTCGATTTGTTTTTCTGTGAAACCTGCCACAGGTTGTGGGGTAGGGGAGTAAAGAAAGTCCATGCCTTTCCCCCTCAAACTCCTTGTTTTGCAAGGAGAGCAGCTAGGGCATTGCTGCCATGAAAAGGAGTGGTTTTTGAGTGTGCATTAGC
This sequence comes from Neoceratodus forsteri, assembly GCA_016271365.2. Taxonomy (NCBI): domain Eukaryota; kingdom Metazoa; phylum Chordata; order Ceratodontiformes; family Ceratodontidae; genus Neoceratodus; species Neoceratodus forsteri. The sequence continues at coordinate 1,472,742,055 of CM028132.1, read as the reverse complement.
CATTTAATCCATTAAAACTGCCAGGCCACAGAAGCGTCCAGGAAAACAATGTACTGTAATAAAACAGCATAGAGGTGTTGGGGGAGGGAAGACCAAATGGGCTGGTATGGTCCTTTTCTGCTATCAACCTTCTATGATTCTATGATAAGGGATGTGTCATCTGAGGCAGTGAAACTGATATACTGTCAATCATGTAAAAACTCTGGGGTGGAGTAGCAAATCAATGGTTTGGGGTGGCAGACCCCCTCTTTGAGACACAATGCCATTTCCATACTACGGACCACATATGCATAATAACACCGGGGAATTCCATTCATAATAAAATGTTTTAATCTTAAAATGCTGAAATTAAATGGTTAGTTTCACAACATAAATTTCATTCCATTTAAAGAGCACTTAACACAATAAATACCCTTGTTGTTTGTGGACTGGTCTGCAGCCCGCCACGTTCCTTCTCGAGAAAAGGCTGACATTGAGTATAACTGAGACATTAAATATCAAGTTTAACCGTGTCTTAGTGTGTTTTGGCTTGAGGAACCTCTTTCAGTAACTTGACGCCCCTCTCAGAGAAAGAGAGTAAAGAAAAAAAACGATTAAAAAAATTTCTAAACCTCTTATGCTTAAAAAGCAGTATGGTACAACAAAAACCTGTTTCTTACACAATGGGGTATGCCAAGTTGGGACCTCCTTGCAAATTAGATGGCATAGATGTGCCACACAACAGAAAAGTTACAATTAACTTCAAATGAGCGAACAATAACAGCCAAAGGAGAATTTTCTTATTCTGTTCACAATGAGATATATGACCCCGCTTCACTAGGTTCAAACAAATGAAAGCAATAGCAGTTACCTGGACTCTGTGCCTCTTAAGGAACAATTTCAGTAGGTACATAGGGTAGGGGTTTAATCCCATTAGTTCATACCACATTGTACTTTTGCATTAAAACACCTCTTTGTAGTTTTCATAAGGCAAATGCATACAAAAAAGCCTGCATAAACTGATTCCATCACATCAACCTGTATTCTCATGAAACAATTCCAAAGATCAAACCATTGCATATACTCTCTGTATTCTGCCTTCCTAAACTACAAATAATCCTCACTCACTGTTCTTAATGAACACAAACCTGCTAGCACATAAAAACACAGTCTTGCCATTATTTTTATCCAGTCTAACATAACATCTTTGCTTGCCTGATTGTTTGAAAATACTTGCATATGTGTGTGTGTGTGGGGGGTGGCAATGCATTCAGTACCCACATCCTCCCCACTGTATTTCCCAGAAACTACATTATATCCTTTAAATAGGCCATTGTAACATATCTATAAACAAAATCCTTTTTCCCTTTTATTCCTTTCAATCAATCAATCAATCAATGACTTTATTTAACTAGGCATAAACACCATTGAGCAAGCTCATTTTCAAGGTGGTCCTGGGCATAAATACAATACAGTACATTTCATAAGATTACAGTTACAGTGGACAATGGTGCAAAAAAAAGAGGAAAAACATTGTGAAGGTGCCAGTCAATATGGGCCTATACATACCGGTCAACATAATTAACATGCCCAGGTACATAATGATAAGCTTTACTGAAATGAGAAGAGACAACAATCCCATATAGTCTCCGCTGAATAAGAGCTCATACCTAAATGATAAAAATAAGGAGGTATAAAGGAATAGGGTAGAAAATGGGGTGAAAGAGTAGCAGCCAAAAGGAGGCCAGAATAGGTAAAAGGTAGAGAACAAACCGGGTCATCTTGGATTAGGAACTAGGCTTGTAGGTCCTAGGATTCTGTTGTTAGGAATGTAGGGTGGATGAGATACTTAGGTGTAGGATTTCAGAGTGGCACCTGAGGCTTAGGGGTCATTGGCATCTGAAACAGTTGCATGATTCCTTCAGATAATCCGTTAATAGAGCTTTGAATGTGAAAATGCTTGGAAGTGAGGATAATTTTAATGAGTCTTGCATAGTGTTCCAAAGTGATGGAAGTGAGAAGTTGACTGCTGCTGACCCAAGGGTAGTTTTCACTCTAGGAATCTGGAAGCAGATTAAGGAGAAGTGTCTCAGGCCATAGGAACCTTTAGCCAGTTTGAAGATGTTCGAGATTAGGGAGGTTATCAGATAATGCTCTAAAAAACCAGAGGAGAGCATTTCTTTTTCTTCTAGTTGAGAGTAAGATCCATCCTGAAACCTGGTATAGATGACAGTGATGTGTACTATGGGGTAGATTTAAGATAAATCTTAAAGCCCGGTGGTAAAGGGTGTCCAGTTTGTTTAGCATCATTGATGGGCAATGACTGTAAAGGAAGTCAGCGTAGTCCAGTATAGGTAGGAATGTAGTTTGTACTAGTCTCATTCTGGCTTCTAATGTGAGTAGGTGTTAAATGCGATAGAATAAACCTAATCGCTATCTTAGTTTCTTCAAAGTTTCATTTAAGTGGCACAGAAAGTTGAGCTTGTTATCCAGCCAGAACCCTAGGTATTTAAAGGTATCAACTACTTCAAGGGGTTCATCTAAGAGTGTTCAGATCTGTGTGATATGTGGACATCCGGAAGTAGACTTTGGTGAGAGAATCTTTGCTTTAGTCTTTTTGGTGTTGAGTAGGAGCTTATGAGTGAGAAGGTTGTATTGGAGGGTGACGAAGTCTTTTTGTAAGTACTCATGTGCCAAATCCAAGGAAGAATTTGTGGTATAGAGTACAGTATCATCTGCGAATAAGTGCACATTTGCTGTGCCCAGCTGCAAGTCCAGATTATTGATGTATATTGCAAAGAGGATAGGGCCCAGGTTGGAGCCTTGTGGGACTCCTCATAACAAGGATGTTTGTGGAGACAGATCTCCTATGGCTTTGACTTGTTGTAACCTATTGGTTAGGTAGCTGGTGAACCATTTAATGGCAGAACTATCAAGTCCGATGTTACTCAGTGCAGTAAGCATGATGGGATGATCCACAGTATCGAAGGCCTTACTTAGATCAAGGAAGAGGGCAAATACATGCTTCTTAAGGTCCAAGGCCATTTGCCAGTCTGTAGTTACTTTGGCAAGAGCCAATATTGTACTGTGTTTGGCTCTGAAGCCGGACTGAGCCGGGTTTAGCAACTTTTGTGAGTCCAAATGTTCTCTAAGTTGGATGTTGACAATTTTTTCAAGTAACTTAGAGAGGACGGATAGTATAGAAATAGGCTGGTAATTGTTCATATCACTCGGATCCCCAGTCTTGAATAATGTTAGGATGTGGGCATTTTTCCACAAGACAGGTAGCTCACCTTGAATCAGAGAAGTGTTGAATAAGTGTGTAATGGGGTGGTCAGATAGGTATGGCCAAGTTTTAGGAAGCAAGGTTCAATATTATCTGCACCCGCACTTTCAGGTTGCAAAAGCTGACAAGTAGAAAAAACTTAATCCTTTCCCCACTTGTTGCTTCTGAACTCCAGACAATAGCCTACTTGTGAAAGACAGACTTGTGGAATGTGTGTGTGTGTGGGGGGGGGAGGGCAGGGATTAGCCTGATTCAAGGGATTAGATGGTCCCAGGTACAAAGCAGAATATGGCAAAAATATTCAAATCAAAATATCACAGAGCATTGTTATCAAAATCATCAACATCATCACATCATGAAGTAATTGTTACTATAAAACACACCTATAAGGAATGTCTATAAACATTTCTGTCTCTCTCTCTGTTCCCAGTGCTTGACACGGCTGCTTTTTTTCCCTCAAGTAACTGACTTACTGACATAAGGTTTTTAAAACATGCAGTGTTTTAACCTTGCACATCTTTCTTGCTACTCAGTGCGAAATAAAGTCTCATTTCAAATTCACACACTACACAGTGGCATAATGTCTGAGCATTTGTAAAGCACAGAATGACATAACATTAAATTCATAGCATTTATTTAACCTCTATCACACAGCAGCACTAAAAGTCCAAGCTTTACCTAACAGCTGCACAGCAGACTGTACAACTCAATACTGAATTGTGTGTGAAGAAAGAGATGTTATAAATGACATTAAAAGGTTTCTAAACTCTGGTTGATGAAGCTAATGTTTAAATGACATAGGAGACATGAGATAAGATAAGACAGGAAGGACAGTATCAGAGAAATGTGGACTGCAGCCCAAAATAGAGAAAGTGCAGTAAAAAGTTAAGGTTATCTGGTATGCTGATGTTTTCCTTCACAGATGCCTAACCTTTGTCATTTAAAGCTTGCCCTTGCAATCTCCTATACTTTTGATGACATTTGGCAAGATCAGTCTCAGTCCCTTTAGTTAGTGCTTGTAACTGCTCATGTTGCACATGCATGGCTCTATTAAGGTCTGTGCACTACTGCTTGAGAGCGTACTTATCACAGGCTGCACATTTCAAGTGCACTTGCAGTCTGTCGCCTTTTGTTTCTCATCCAAATGTGCAGCCAAACTGCATTAAGTGACAGTTGCCTGTACTTTCTTCTGTTTCTTATTTTCCTTTAGCAGTTTATAGTTAATATTTTTCACCTCTGCCACATTTCCTAATACTTTTGACTTTGTGCTACAAAGTCAAAACAGTAACATATAAACCTTGCATACAATAACCTTTTTTCTGTTTGTCCTTAAGTTTCTTTTCTGATTCTAAACAAAACTGTTACTTAACACATTTCCAGGAGTTGTCTTTATATCTAATGTCCTTACAAAAATTCTGAGCCCCATGGGCAGTCACAAAAGCAACAGTATATTCCTCCATGTTATGTGACCTGTCTTTCTTAGCCAGATCGGGTTTCAGAAAACGAAACCATCTGCTAACAGTCTCTATCCTACTATAAGCCCCAACTGACAGAAGTATTTAGGTTGCAATCCTTTTATACCTCTAGTACTTGATTTTGGGGTGTAAATTAACCTTGTCCCATCTGGAGTGCCAAGATGTTGGTTATTCAAGCCAATGATTAAACTAGAAATGAGGAAATGCACACCACAAAGCAAGGTTTATTGAACTAACACAATATGCTGCATTAGCCTTAGCAGCGCAGCTTACAAAAAAGAGTAATGATCAGTTACCTCTCCTTGGGAGATGAACCAGACATGTGAAAGCTTCAGCACTTCATTTTGGGGTTCATAGCGTCTCACTCTCCACCTCTCACAATCTATCATATATACACTTTGCACTAGCTGGTATCTTTACAGAACTAATCATATGTCCACAGAAGGTAAACTTTCGCTGGGTACATAGAAACATAGACTTCGATGGCAGATAAGGACCACTTGGCCCACCTAGTCTACCCATTTCTCTCCCTACAAGATAAGCCGCAAATCCTAGTTAACAACAGCCTATTTCTTCCTACCCCCCACAAGAATTGCCTTATGTCTGTCCCATGTATTCTTGAATTCTCCCACAGTTTTAGACCCCACAACCTCCTCAGGAAGGCTGCTCCATGCATCCACTACCCTCTCTGTGAAAAAATACTTCTTCACATTGCCTCAGAACTGTCCCCCTCTATCTTTAAATTGTGTCCCCTTGTTCTTTTTTTTTCCTTTTCTGAAAGATACTACCCTCTTGGACTTTGTTGATTCCACTGAGGTACTTAAATGTTTCTATCATGTCCCCCCTCTCCCTCCTTTCCTCAAGGGTATACATATTAAGCTCTTTTAGTCTCTCCTCGTATGGCTTCTCTTGCAGACCCTGCACCATTCTAGTTGCCCTCCTCTGGACTGCCTCTATCCTGTCTATGTCCTTGTGGAGATGGGGTCTCCAGAACTGGATGCAGTACTCCAGATGGGGTCTCACCAACTGTCTGTACAGAGGGATAACAACTTCCTGTTTTCTGCTGGTGATGCCTCTCCCTATGCATCCCAGTATACCCCCAGCTCTCCCTACTGCCTTCTCATATTGCTTGCTAACCTTAAGGTCATCTGATATGATTACCCCCAGGTCCCTTTCCTTTTTTGTTTTTGTTACCACCTCCTCCCCATTGTGTAATCTTCCCCTGGGTTTTTGTTTCCCAGTTGCATTATTTTGCACTTGTTTGCATTGAACCCTAGCTGCCATACTTCCGACCATTCCTCCAACCTTGCCAAGTCCCTTCTCATCCTTTCCATGCCTCCTTGTGTATCAACCCTTTTGCAGATCTTTGTGTCATCTGCAAAGAGGCATACTTTTCCTTTCAGTCCCTCTGCAATGTCACTTATAAGGCCATTAAAAAAGGACTGGTCCCAGTACTGAACCCTGTGGTACCCCACTAGTAACCTCTCTTTCTTCAGAGTGGCCTCCATTTACAATTACCTTCTGTGTCCTGTTGTCCAGCCAATGTTTTACCCAGGCTACCACCCTGGGAACCACTCCCAGGCTGGTTAATTTGACTATTAATCTTTTGTGTGGGACTGTGTCAATTGCCTTGCTATAGTCTAGGTAGGCCATGCCCACAGCCCCTCCCTGCTCTACTACTTTGGTCACCCAGTCAAAGAAATCTATTAGATTCATCTGACATGACCTTCCCACTGTGAACCCATGCTGTCTTGGGTCCTGTGCCCCACTGGCCTCTAGGTACTCAACAATTCTTTCCTTCAGAAGTGATTCCATCACTTTCCCTACCACAGAGGTCAAACTGACAGGTCTGTAGGTTTCTACCTCTGTCTTGGTCCCACTTTTGTGAAGGGGAATCACATCCGTCTTCCTCCAGTCATCGGGTACCACACCATCCTCCCATGATTTGTTAAAAAGGGTAGTCAGTGGTTTCACTAGTTCTCCCCTTAATTCTTTTAGAATTCTGGGGTGAATTCCATCAGGCCCCATTGCTTTGTCCACCTTCAGTTTTAGGAGTTCTTTCAGAACCCTTTCTTCTGTGAAAGGACTGGGATTCCAGTCTGAGACTGCTTGTCTTACATAGCCTTTGCTATTTCTAATTTTGATATGTTACGCACTTTGTACAAGCTGTGCACGGTGTACTAGCTACCAAATATTTTTTTCAGCAGCAAGGACATTAGTAAAAAAGCCTTTAGTACAGAAAATATTTGCATTAACCCTTTTGTCTTCTCCTGCCAGCACTTTATATCAAATTGTCATGCTCCTACACAAATAGCCTATTTTGAGTTGGACTATTGTATATTTGATTTATTGAACAGTAGTTCACAAGTTATAGCTTTTAAATCCACAGTTTGGTTGTCGATTGTGCTGTTTTTCTTTGATTTTAACAGCTGACTTCAATGCTACACTAGGCATTGTGATGTCATCAGAATTGTGAAAGCTACTCTCTGACTGGTTCAGTATTCCACTCTGATGACAGTAACCTTAAAAATCCATTGTGATTGCAGTAACAGCAATATTGATATGTTTTTGTTACTGATGTCACTAAGATATCATTTTTATCTTGTAATTGTTACCCCCACTCCTGTTGTGTGTGTGTGGATATATATATATATTATGGTAGCATGGTAGTGCTACCACAGTTAGAGTTGAGTAGCCCTTTTAAGGTTAATGGGTGAAACTTTGCACCTTAATAACTTTGCCACCATTCAATGGATTTGCCTGAAATATGGCAGGCATGCGGCATAACTATAGGTCTTTAGATTTGCTAACTTTTGTCGGATATACAGCTGTGGATTTATTAAGTGACATTCGTGTGCGCAATTACTCTTTTTGTGAATTCTTTGCTCATGCCTACAGGTCGCACAGTTTGTGCAACTGGTCTGAAAACTTCAGGGAACGTGCAGCTGGGTTCCCCGATGTGCCTTTTGAAGATATCGTGAAAAAATATTGAATGGTTCAAAAGTTATTTAAAAAACAAGTTCCCATTATAAGTCAATTGGAAAAGTTAACAAAAAGTTCGACACTTTCGCAAATGCACTTTTTAGTGTCACAAATGACCCTAGTAGTGTTGCAAATCTGCCATTTTTTTTCAGTTGGTGATCAGAAAAATGCTTGGCATTTAAAATTGGGACCCTCTAGGAACACAATTCTGTTTGTGTTCACCTAGTCGAACCCTCAGGATGCTAGCCATGTCTTTATTTTGGGGTTAAACACCCCAGAAATATGTTTTCCAAATTTTGGGGAAAAGTAGTGTCACAAAGTAGTGTCACACTTGTGACACTTTCGCTAATTTTTGTGAAAGTTTTCACAAATCATGACACTACTTTTCTAGACTATGGCAAAATGACAGGAATTTTTTGCCAGCCTGCTGTAAAAGAACGGTTTGGTCTTTTGGGCTGAAATTTGGAGGGAACGCAGCCAACATCTCACAGATGTGCCTTTTGGTGGTTTGTGAAAAAATATTGCATGGATGCAAAGTTACGGTACTCTGAAGTTGACATTTTTCCCCATAGACTAACATGGTGGCATCCGTCGCGCCTTTCGGGGCTCGTATCTCGGAAATGGTGCGAGATACGGAATTTTTGTTGTGACAATGCATATGAAAATCTAGCCAGGAAACTCATAAATCATGTGAAATTTTAATTTTGTTTCTACGTCATACGGTTACTGAGATATTAGCAATTTTGTATTACAACTGCTCGTTTTATGCTCCGAGGCACATTATTATGCATAGATTCTTTGTTTTCACTGTGTTTCTCAATAGAGCTTTTGGGGAAAAATAGGGTGCGTGCTCCACTTACTGTTACACGTAGGCTTTACGCTTGTGTTTGCATTCCCATTTGCGTTAGCGTTCCAGTGTACACCACCGTGTGCATCACCATTTGCCTTTCCATTTCCACTTGCATTTGCGTCACTGTTACCATTTGTGTCTCCACTACTGCTTCTGCTTGTGTTTCGCTTAGTGTCACCATGCACATTACCATTTCTGTTGGCGGCTGCCCTTCCATTTACGTTTGTGTTTGTTTTTTTGTTTTGTGTCATTGTTGTTCTTAACGTTTCCAATTGCGTTCCCATGCCCATGCGCATTACGGTTTGCATTTCCATACACGCTTGCATTTGCATTTGCGTTTTTGTTTTCTTTGGCGTTATTGTTGCTGTTACCATTACCATTTCCGTTTAGAATTGTGGTACCGTGAACGTGCACATTACAGTTTGTGTTTCTGTACACACTTGCATTTACGTCTCTGTTTCCTTTCAAGTTATTGTTGCTGTCACAGTTATCATTTGCATTTACAATAGTGGTACCATCACGCGCGCGTACACTTACTTCCATGCCAGATGCGCTTGCATCTCCGTTATGCCACTTTTCGCTTTGATGTCATTTTGCACCTACGTTTATTAATGCTTGCTTTACAATTTATGTTTGCATCACCATGTGTGTAACCATTACCACTTGCATTTACTTTGCTGTTACTGTTACTATGTCACAAAAATCACGTGCTCCCACCACCCACATTCCATTCACTATTTATAGTCCTCACTCAAAAGGGGATTAGAAAAACCATGACAATCAGTTAGGCTTTTTCTTAGTGACAGTGAACAGGTTAGTTAAAATCCCTCAGCACCCTCAGTTTCCTTCAACTGGCATCGGGTGTGTTGGTCATCGGTCCTACTCTTACCCCATTCTCCTATGCCTCAGCTTGTTCATGCATATGATGGGGTGATAGTTAGGGCCGATGACCCCAATGCACACCCCAATGCCAGTTGGGGGGGTGGGCTGAGGGGATGCAAGGGGGGTTTTGAACCCTAACACTGAATTTCCTCACTTTTGTTGCTGTGGAACAACCCTAACTGATGTATTAAACAGAGTTTTATGTTCTAAAATATATATATATATATATATATATGTATATCAAAAACTCTGTTATGCATCAGATTCAGTGTTAGGTTACGTCCTCATTTTCACCCTCATTTCTCCACACACCAACAGAGCAGTTTTGTGGTCATCCGGCTTAACTCTCACCCCATTCCATGTGTAACCAAGCTAACATGGTACAGTGCTGGAGAATGGGGTGAGAGTTCAGCCTGATGACCCCAAGGCACACCCTGATGCCTGTTGATGTGTAGAGGGTGGGGGTGGGGGTGGACTTGAAGGGTCAGTAACCCTAACACCGAATTTCCAGACTTTTGTCACTGTACTATCAACCCTAACAGATACAGTAATAGAGTTTTTTGCAATAAATGTCTGTTCTTTTTGAGATAGTATAATAGTAACATTATTGTACTGTGGGAGTGCAATCCAGCAAAGTTATGCATGTGCGTAGAATAAATTCAGTGGATGCACATAACTCGGCCATTTTCAAGAATTTTTTCACCCAATTTTCAACATAGCCTTTTGGGGATCCCACCTCATGAACAATAGCACTGTCATTTTGTGAACCTGTCCTGAAAGTTGAGTTTGCACAATGACTGCGCCATTTTGCACCACAGATGCGAAAACATGTTTTGGGCAGGATGTGAAAAATGACAGCTATATACTGTTCATGAGGAGGTGAAAAATGGTAATGTTGAAACCGTGGAGTGAAAATAAAAAAAATTGGTAAAGTTACGAGCATGCGTCGAAACTGCGCAACACACACTTGTAATGTGGCCATCTTTGGAATTTTTTAACCAGATTTTCAACATGGCCTTTTTGGGACCTTTCCTCATGAACTTTGGCACTGTGATTTCATTTATCTGTCCCAAAAGGTGATTTCGCACAGCGACCATGCCATTCTGCACAACTCGTGAGAAAACACATTTCTGGCAGGATGTGAAATTGACAGCTGTACTGTTCATGAGGAGGTGTGAAAAAATGGCAATGCTGAGAACCTGGACTTGAAAATATTAAAAACTGGCGAAGTTATGAGCGTGTGTAGAAACTGTGCAATGTACACTCGTAACGTGGTCATTTTTTTGAATTTTTTTACCAGATTTTCAACATGGCCTTTTTGGGACCCCACCTCACGAACACTAGCACTGTCATTTTGTTAATCAGTCCTGAAAGATGATTCTGCACAGCAACTGCAAAATCACCTTTTGATACCGATTAACGAGATGACAGTGGCAGTGTTCATGAGGTGGGGTCCCCAAAAGCCCATGTTAAACATTTGGTGCAAACATGTTGAAAAGTGGCCGAGATATTGACATAAGTTCAAAACACCATAGACAGCTATTATACAGTACTTACCTTGATTCCTCAGTTTGCTGTTCGGCTTTGAAGAGTGCAGACGTGTCCCAGTCCAGAGGAGATTGCAGCCTCCAATCTCCGGAGAGAAGTATGGGGTAAGGGAGAGGGGTAAGTGGAGGTGGGTACACAGATGGAGGATTGGGATGGGGAGATGACGAGGGACTGATTTATTTTTTCTAGGGGAAAAAAAGACGTCGGGGGACGGTTTCTATTTCTGACAGGTATGATAATATATGTATCGGGATAATGGGGGTGGGCTCCCCATTGTCCCAGAATAATAGATGCTACACCAGCAGTGGGGACACTGGGAGTGGGCCTCCCAGTAGTTGAGAGGGGTAATGCCAACACAGGGATTGGGCACCTAAATGTTGGCAAAATGGAAGGACATGATTTGGTACACTGGGAGTGGGCTCCCCGGTGTACCACAGTGTCAGGGGATATGGGAGGGCAGATTACAACTGATGATTGTTGGTTGGCTCCCTAAGTTGAGTGGAATGGCCTGGGAGACTTACTGCTGACTGGGGTGGGTGAGGTGCCTTTTTTTGGCTTGCTTAGACCAGAACCATAACATGCTGTGGGAATCCGTTTTCCTGTTTTATACCCCACTCACCTTCCTACTACTACTAATGGAACCACATACCAGTTCCAATCTGCTGAGCAAGTTAGGCAGGAGTTACCTGCTAAACTCTCTGACCTCTTCCCAGAACAAGGATTGTGCACCCCTATGTTGGGACTGATAGCCATATAAAAAATCAAATGTTACAATTCATTGTTCCCCTTCCCCTTACAGTCTGTAAAAGGGGAATTTTTTTTTTTAGGTGAACACCAATGGGTGTTCACCTAAATGAGAGTCAAGGAATCCAATTCTGGCATTAGTTTTTTGAAAAATTGGCCAGAAGTGGTTTTTTTTTTTTTTTTGCCAGGGGCCATTGCTTTTTACAAGTAGTGCAGAAAATTTGCGGCAGTCTTCATGAAAAGTATCTTAAATTTGCGATTCCATGGTTGCCATAGTGCCGCAATTGGTGAAATTTTCACAAACCTAGTGTCGTAAATGTGCGATACTTCCAATGGCAAAATGCCAAAAACATATTTCCTACCATTGTTTTTCGAAAATAATAGCAGGATCCTGTTCCTCGGCCCCCAAGTAAGTAAACACAGCTGTTGGTGTTTACCAAGGGGTACTATTTTTTTTGAATGACAGCATTTTTTTGGCCTCACTGACTGAAAACAAGATGGCAGTGACACGACAGTACTGATGGCATTTGCGACAGTAAAAGGTGCTGTCGTGACACTACTGATGGCATTTGCGACAGTAAAAGGTACTGTCGTGACACTACTGGCTGCTTTTGAGAGGCACATTTATTGTTTTCCTCATTGACTATAATAGGAAAACTTTAAATTTTAATAACTTTTGAATGGATTGATATTTTTTCACCAAATCTTCAAAAGGCACATCTTTGACCCATACTGCATAGTCCCTGACAATTTCAGACTAGGTGGATACACGGTTTTGGCAATAGCCTCAAGCAAAGAAATAGGCCAACAAGTGAGTTTTTACACATTTTTGGCACTCCACAGCTTCGCCACTGCACATCCGAGGAGAACAAAACTTGCCATATCAAGAGATATATGGTACCTGACCACCGCATGCAAAATTGCAGGCAAATCTGTCATATTGTTGCAAAGTTATTAAAGTGCAAACTTTTGGGTTTAATATAGAAATGGCCGGGCAACCCTAACTACACTGGCACTACCGTGCCAGTGTAATATATATATATATCTATATCTATATATATCTACTGTATGTATCTAGGGGACTGTGTGTTTAGTTGCTTTTTTTAAAATATTTTCCTTTCTATAAAACATTCCGTTATGTGTGTTATTTTGGCTCAAGGTGTAAATCCGCAGGTTATTTGGTTGTAGTAAGTTTGTATGAATGAGCTATGTCTGATTAGGTTGTGAATGAGAAGGTTGTGCTATTTGATTGGTTGTTTTCATGAATGGCTGTGTTGTGATTGGTTGGTGTTGTGGGTTGTAGTTTCTAATTGGTTGGGTTTCATGTTTTTCTGTGAAATGACTGGTTGTTTGTTTGGAATGGGCGGGAGTTTCTTTGGTGTCTTCCTGAATTGTTTTTTTTTTATTGTGCTTTTTATTTTAGTGCTTTCTGATTTGTTTGCCTTCAGTTTTTTTTTTTACTTTGGTTGCCTTTATTTTGCATGGACTGTCATATGTAACATGCTGGGTCCCTGTTTTTTTTAAATCTGTTGGAGTTCTTGTTAGTGTTAGTGCAGTGTGGCTCCATGAGTGTCAGTTTTAAGGAGTTCTTTTGAACCTGCTTCACTTTCCAGGAGTAGTTTAGAACGTGGAGCCATGGTGAGCACTGAAGAAAACATTTACCAGGTACTGCTGGAAAAGAAAAGATTGACATTGTGGGACGCTGTCTTGCACCATTTACACTCTGATTATCTGGGGTATTGGACGTTTAATTTATCTGTGGCACAGGTTGGAGTTGGTTGTGATTTCTTAGTGCAATTGTATTTTCCTCGTTTGGACTGGCAGTTACTGTGTGACATTTAGTGCTTAATTTGTCTTTGTTATCGGTTACTTAATCAACAGCTTAATCTGGTTCAAGGTCAGTTGGCATTCATCTGTATCCCCCTCCCCCGGGTCATGCCTGAAAATAGGCAGAATTTGTCTAGTGCACTTACCCAGTCAACAAAAACTAAATAAATAAATAAAATAAAATACTAATATGAACTATCTGTGGTATATGTTTACTAATATGGGCTACATGAACACTTATCCAGTATACAAAAGTAGTCTGGTTAGGGATGTGTCTGTACTGATGTAACAACAGTGAAAATATCACCTGCTAACACAGGCACCCTGCGTATAAATGGCAGATATTTTCACTAGGCTGTGCATGGGCTGAATAGTATTTTCCGAATACCACAAATAGTAGGCTTCCTGAATATGCGGATGCATTTTCCAAATAGTTCACTATTCGGGAACCACTATTCGGTGAGATTTTCAAGTCTCACAGAGCTTTGTTGGCCAACCAAAAACTGTTTCTTGAGCTCAAAGGCAAGCACACCATGTGACTTCCTCACTCTAAGCTGGTAGAAGACAGGAGACAGTGGTTTCTGAGAGCTGCTCTGCAGTACTTCTGAGACCTTAAACTTGCTAAAAAAAGAAATAGTTTTTTTGATTAGTGTCAGAAAAGCTATGTTTGGCTTTCTGACAGGTATTTTGTCCTTATTGCTGTACTCAGTTACAGGGACTAGGAGGGCTGTCTGCTAACACCCCTTCCCTGCTGCTGTCTGACATAGCTCCAGTGTGATTTTTTTTTTGGGTGAAGCACATTTTATTTTGTGTTTTTTTTTTTTGCTGCTGTCTGGTTCCAGGTTTGGTTCCCTGCATGACTGATGAGGGTGTCTACTAACTCCCCCTCCTGCAGGTCACTGCTTATGATCAAGGCCACTGTTTTTCGTTTTTTACCGGAAAACCTGGTAAAATTCCGGAATTAGGGCTGCCTGAAAACCGGTAAAAACAAAGATTTCATGGAATCTGGCATTTTATATCAGATCAGTAAATCTACAAAACTTATATTTTTATTATAATTCCTTCCTGTACTAGTTTCAGTTTGCTTTATTTAAGGCTCTGCATATTAAGCTTTCTTTAATTCTGATTCTTTATGCACATACTAAAAGAATGATAGCAGAATCCCGGTAAAATCCAGAAATTAGAGTAACAATCACTGGTGCAATTCCGGAATCTGATGTCTTGAAAATGGAATTTCATTGTTTTATTCACCGTAAATCAGTGGCCTTGCTTATGATTTGCTGTATATGTGCATATTTGATTTTGTGAGGCTTCACCCTGCATGTGCGTGCTTAATATATTTTTTCATGAGGCAGGACCACACGGGTGCACAGCTGTGTGCATACAGATTTTGAAACAAACTTCTTCAGTTCTAAGCCAGTCAGGCTTGACTCAATGTATTATTATTGTTAGTCCTCTGGTTCCGGGGATAGATCCCTGTACACATGAGGAGTGTGTTGGCAGACTCCTCCCCACTTCTACAGCCCACTGCACACAATTAACCTGTGTTTGTGAAATATATCCCCCCGCAAGTCTGTGCCTTATGTGTGCACAGTTGTGCACATACATTTTTTTGTTTGTTGTTTTGTTAATTAAACCATTGCACTTAGTGGGGCAGGCTTGTCTCACTGAGTTGACTGTATGTCTTCTGTCTGTTCCTTGCTCAGTTCCATGTTTGACTAAATAGGTTGCCCTTTTCTTCCCCTTCTTAGTAGCAGTGTTTTCTTTGCTGCTACTTTTTTGTGGTGCAGTATAACTGGAAAGGTTGGTGTATTACTGTAATTCCACAGGCACTAAGTAAAGCATCACACACACAGGTACTACGTAGTAATAGTTTGTGTTTTACACAGTAACCAACAGTGACCTGATCCATCATGTCTTTAACTATCTTGCAAACATGCTTGGTCCAGCCCCAGCAAAGCATCTGCACCCCTGGCCCCAGGTGGTGAGGGACAGGATGATAGACCACAAACATACAGCACATCCACACAATTACTGCTAGTGTTGTCCCTGGGCTGCCAAACCCCCAAACAATCTATGTAGAATACAGGAAGCACTCGTGGTGGGGGGGTATTATAGTAATAAAATACAGTTAAGAGCAGTGGAGCATAAAGTTGCCAATACATTTGTTTGAGCTAAAGCTGAAGGATGCCAATAGATTCCTGGTGCTATGACCAGAACCTGGTCTTTGTCAAGGTGCATGTCGGGAACGTATAAACATGCTATGAATATACAACCCTTAAAGAAACACACACCATAAATAAGTGAAGTTAAAATGAATGAGGCTGAGATGCCCTTGTAACAAAACAATCCACAGCTAACATACCCAAGGATGAAACACTGCATCAGGATTATAAAACATAGTTCATACAGTGGTGCCAGAAAGTACTCAATGCAGTATCTTGCAAAATGACTGCAAAATGCTGCAGTGTGCTGCAAGGAGCAATGTAAGTTAATGGCAATTAAGCCCTCCAGTCATCCAATATTTTGTGGCATGTCATTTACTGCAAAATACTGAATTGCATCTTGTCCTGCTCCACTGTATATTACTGATACATAATACAATTCCAGAGAAAGTGGTGAGATAGACTACATAGACAATGACATACAGGTGTCTCTCTTTATTCGGCGGGCTCAAATATTGTTTTCCCCAAGCAAGCCTTTTAGTTCTTGTAGCATTGGTAATAGTACTACTGCTACTAATACATTAGCAGTACTACTACTACAAGTGTCACCACCTGTCCATCTGTACATTCACTGCCACATCCTGTTGTGCAGTAGTAGGAGGGGCATTACAGCATACATGCTTTGTGCAGGAAGTAGCAGACACCACCACCAGTGTTCCCACTGCTACCACTATGGCTGCTACATCCACAGCCAGTGTGCTTCCCACCACTGCCGGAGCCATTCTTGCAGCAGCCACCCTTTCAGCTGTCACTACTACTGCAGCCACTGCTACCACTATTCCTATGCCCATGGCTGATGCACCTTCTACCCTGTGTCTGTGACCCTGAACACCCTCTACTGCCACTGCTGACCACACGCAATGCTTGATATTGTTTTCAGAGTGCTGTGTGTGTGGTGTGGTGGATCGAGATTGCCACATGAAGCTTGTGTTGCATTAATGAGAGCTCAGTGTTGATGGTTGAAGTGTCATTGAGGTATATATAGTATTCCAGGTTCAATGGGTGATTAATGGTGTTGCTGAAGTGCTTTTTTAAAGTTTCCTTAAAAAAATTACCTTTTCTAGCCGAATACCAAATTACGAATATCGAATACTTGGGACCCCGAATACCGAATATTTGGGAAAAGATATTCGCACAGCCCTAATTTTCACTGCAGTTACATCAGAAGGATTTATTTCACTGGGGTGCAACTAATCAGATTTATCTCACTGGTTATCAGCTCACCCTTATTGTGTGGTATGGCACTTCAATGTTAAATCTCAATTTTTACACCTTAATAACTTTGGCATTTTTCAAAGAAATAGTCCAACATTTGGAATGTGCTGTTATTTTGTCAGTGTCTCTAAATCAGGAAAGTTTATTGACAGCAGCATTTATGGTTACTGATATATAAAGCGCTTCCCCCAATAGGATAACATGGGATTTTTTGCCAGCTTCTACAGCTCACACAGAATTAACTTTTTCTCTGAATTTTTTAGAGATGATGGGGTGTGTGCCAAGGGTGTGCCTTTGGAAGTTTTGGTGGAAAAATATATCAGCATTTTTTAATTATGATTTTTGTGATGGCTGCAGGACAGGCATTTCAAACTGAACTTCTAGAGGACAGGCAGTTTGAATGGTAAATAGCCATTTACTGTTTGTACTTTACAGTTCGAATGGTAATTAGCCATTTACTGTTTGTACTTTACAGTTCGAATGGTAATTAGCCATTTACTGTTTGAATGGTAAACAGCCATCCCCGTACCCACCTGCGGATCTTGGGAACCAAGCAAAGACTTCATGGTGGGCAGCTCTGGGGGAGGGGGGCAACAGAAGAACATGGCAAGCAACTGAACATATGAAAGAAACAAGAGCCCAGCACCTCTCTCTAGCTCTCACTAAGCAAGAGACGGACTGCCATGATTTCAAATTTCTCTGACCCCCCCCACAATGTAAACCCAACCAATAAAAACTTTTGTTTCATTTTTCAGCCCTGCCCCTGCCTGACTCCCGAGTCTCGATCACCACTACAACAGGCACAGCTGAGCTGTCAGTCTCCTAGTAGTCCAATCATCCCGGTCCCAACCGAGTCTCTGCTTTCTTTCAAGAAACACTCCTGCTCCCTCCCTCTGTATGCTGTCTGCCTCCACTATCCATCCTGTCCTGGTACTCAACATTTAATTAAACCCTCCCTCCCTCCCTCTGTGTGCTACACCTCCACCCTCCATCTTGGACCTGGTACAGTACCAGCATTCAACTAAATCCTCCTGCTCCCTCCCTGTGTGTGTGCTGTCCACCCCAACCTCCGTTTCCCACTCTGGCAGGGGTGTAGTCCTGCAGCGCTGACCTCTCACTTGATATTGTTTATTTTTTTATTAATTTTTTTTATCTAGTATGCCTTTTCCCTGCCACCACCAAAGCTCAGGCCCAGCCCATCCTGGATCCCATCACACCCCGGGACTTACCTTCTAGGCAGAAGATACCCCCCTGGATTGCTCCCCAGAGTGGGGCCAATGCACTCAGCATGAACCCGCACAACAACAGAGAAAGGATTCTGGCAGGAGAACCTACAGGTATTGCCTCCCTGGCTTACCCTCCAGGGTGGGGTGTGGCATAGTGCCGGCCACACTGGTAGCCCAAAAAGGTCAACAGCCTAGAGTGCCACAATGAGTGATTGGAGCCAGGAGAGTGAGGCTTCATAGAGACGGCTGCTGTTTTTCATTGTTGTGAATAGGGGGTGCAGCATGTAATGATGCAAGTAATGAAAGGCATTGGCATCCGGCATGTCCGCAAGAGATTCTAGCCACTGGTTGCAACAGAACCCCTGGCCTCCACCAGGAGTCTGCATGCAGTGGTCACACAACTCCCCCAACCCTCCCCAGGAGAGGAGAGCTGCCATATGGTGGCTCAGTCTAACTCCTAGACTCCCCTCCCAGCCAACTCCTGACAACCCCAGTCCATTTATGAACCGGGGTCACCAGCATAGCACGAGGTGTGGCATCCAGTGCCTTACCCGTCAGTGCCACTGGGACGGCTCTTACTTGATATTGTGAGTCAGGGTGCTGCTTCCATACTTCTTAAAAGCTTCAATTATTAATTTTTTTCATGTTGTGGGTCAGTCAAGGTCTGTCAGAGTGGGTCTGTCCAGCTGAGAATCAAAGGTACCTGCGTGCATTTGGGACGAGAAGATGAGTCATGCTGCCAAAAGATGACTGAGCAAAGCTGGGCAAAATTCCTCTTATCTGTCACTGCCACCAGCTGTGACGAGACATCGGAGCTAGCAGAAAAGATGAAAAAAAAAAACAGATGGGTTGGATGACTGAGGTACAACAAACAGATTTAACCACGCTCAGTAGAAATGGGCTGGGGTGCAGGCTTGGGGGCTAACCCCCACACACAGAACAAGAAAAAAACAAAAGGAGACTAGTGGCTAGAAAGATCACTTAAGAGATGCAGCCAAGCAGCAGCACAGATAAGAGCTAGTCACTGACAGTGAGCAGTTGGCAGAAGTTTGCTAACAGCAGCCAGTGGCTGGTAACAGCAATTAGCTCAGCGTGACTAACAGTAAAAGGGTCGATAATCACAGCTGGCTACTAGACAGAGCGGCGCTGACAACAAGGATGATGAAGGTCCTGACGAGAGACGAAAGGAGCTGAATATGTATAGTCTCGGGGAAAGGAGGGAGAGGGGGGACATGATAGAAACTTTCAAGTACCTCAAGGGAATCAACAAAGTCCAAGAGGGTAGCGTCTTTCAGAAAAAGAGATGTGCAAGAACAAGGGGGCACAATTTGAAGATAGAGGGGGGACGGCTCAGAGGTAATGTGAGGAAGTATTATTTCACAGAGGGGTTGTGGATGCATGAACAGCCTCCCAGAGGAGGTCGTGGAGTCAAGAACAGTGGGGGACTTCAAGAATGCATGGGACAGATATAAGGCAGTCCTAGCAGGGGTAGGAGGAAGTAAGCTGTTGGTTAACTAGGATCTGCAGCTTATCTGTTAGGTAGGAAAATGGGCAGACTAGGTGAGCCAAGCAGTCCTTATCTGCCATCAAATTCTATGTTTCTATGTTTCTATGATGTAAGGAGAGTAACTTTGATGCCAGCAACCTGTACTATAAACTATTCTGGTGTCAAAATATTGTGAGACCTCTAAAAAGTCAAATTGCTCTGCTCACCGTTAGATGTCATTTAACAAGATGCTATAATTTAACCTGCCTTCCTGTTAAAATAGCATTTTGGTGGCACACATACTCCAGGTTTGGGGATTGATATGGCTTCAATGTTTTTAGCTGAATGATTTATTGAAAGACAAGTAAATATCTCATGCTGCATCTCCTCAGATGTTTGTATGAAAAATTTCACTGTTCAGTGTGGTGGTGTTCCTCCCTGCAACCCCCAGAAAAAGAGGTGCTGCATCTCATGAGATTAGCCTGGATGGAGCTTTTTTATGTTGGCTCACACTTGCGTGCCCGCCAGCCTATTGCATTAGTAGCAGATTAGGAGGTGCGGTCACTGTGTGCTAATTCAGGGCACGCATCAGTAGGTGCGTCCCTCATTCCCCAATAAGCCAGCATGCAGGTACTGACACCAGCAATATGTAAAGTGGCCACCAGATCTAAGAAAAGTGCCGCTGCAATGAGAGTCAAGCTCCTCATGTAGCAGCACCAGAACACACCTCCCGATGTGCCCTTCTTGGTGAAGCAGTCCAATAAACATGGCAGCAGTGACTGTCGCTGCCGCTTGCCACAGTGCCGACTTCAGGGGTGCCCAATCCCCCTGTCGGCATGCCCCAACACAGTTCATGTGCCAATAGGGGAGCCCACTCCCCATCGGCATAATGGTCCCCCTCACATTTCAATTCTGTGCCAAGCGGGTTCCCATCCCCCTCAGCATCCTGCGCCTTCCCAACAGTGTTTCTTTGCCAACAGGGGGCCCAATCCCCGTTGGCTTCAGTCTCCCAGTTCTCAGTTCAATCTGCCACTGGGGGAGCCCACTCCCTGTAGGCATCATGCCCCCCCATTTGTTGTGTGCTGATGGGGGTGCCTAATCTCTCTTGTCTCCCCCCGCACTACTCAGTATGTGCTGACGGGGGTTCCCAATCCTCCGTCGGCTGCAGGCCATCTCAAAACAGTCAGGTGGCACCCTGGGAACCCACCCCAGTTTGCCACATGCTCCTGTAAAAAACAAACCCATCCTGTGATGTTTTTCTTTTTTTGTTTAACTCTGTAACACAGAAAATGGTCTCTCATCGAGTCCAGTGTCCCCTCCTCCAGCCTGCACCCACCCTCTGCACACCCTGCCTCCCCACACACACACCCTCATCCCATACTTACCTGCAGAGCATGGTGCAATGATCTTCGGTGGACCGGGAACACATCCGCACTCTTCAAAGCCGACCGTGAACTGAGGAAATGCTGGTACGCTGTATAATGGCATAAACTGGGCTTTTTCAACCTTGGTGCATATCTCAGGCATTTTTGGGAATTTTGACACCAAATTCTCAACATGGAGTTATTGGGAACCCTCCTCATGAATTCAGTCACTGTCATGGCATTATTAAGTCCTGAAAGGTGATTTCATGCTCACAGCACAGAATCACCTTTCAGGACCAGTTAACAAAACAACAGTGCCACTGTTCATGAGGTGGGCTCACAAAAAGCCTATGTTGCAAATTTGGTACAAAAAATAAAAAAAATGACAGTTTTATGAGCGTGCATTGTGCAGTACCCACGCACACTCATAACTTCATGAATTTGTAATATTTTCACTCCAGATTTTCAACATTGGCATTTTTCCACACCACCTTATGAGCAGTACAGCTGTCATTTTACAAATCCTGGCCAAAATGTGTTTTCACACTTCTGGCACAGAATAGCAGGGTCACTGTGGGAAATCAGTTTTAGGGACAGATTAAGGAAATGACAGTGACACTGTTCATGAGCAGAGGTGTTAAAATGCCTATGTTGTAAATTTGGTGATGAAAGTCCATAAAATGAATGTATTACAAGCATGTGTTGCGCAGTTTCCACGCACCCTTGTAACTTCACAAATTTGCAATATTTTCATGCCAGATTTTCAACACTGCCATTTTTCCACATCTCCTTATGAACAGTACAGCTGTCATTTTTCACATCCAGCCCAAAATGTTTTCACACCTGTGACATACAATGGCATGGTCACTGTGGGAAATCAACTTTTGGGACAGATTAACAAAATGATAGTGCCACTGTTCATGAGGGGAGGTACCAAAACGCTTATGTTGAAAATGTGGTCAAAAAAATCCCCAAAATAATTGGGTTACGGATGTGCATTACGCAGTTTCTGTGCATGCTCATGACTTCAATTTTTCATATTTTCACTGCAGATTTACAATGTTGCAATTTTTTTACACCTCCTCATGAACAATATAGTTGTCAATTTTCACATCATGCCCAAAATGTGTTTTCGTACCTGTGTACCAAATGGCGCAGTTGCTGTGCAAAATCACCTTTTGGCTGACAAATTGATAATGCCGCTGTTCATGAGGTGGGGTCACAAAAACCCATGTTGAAAATTTGGAGTGAAAATATCAACAAACGCCTATCGCATTAGGGCTTCCAACTGTAACACCCCACCCTGTAGAGACTGACAGGCGTCAGGGGTGTGACTTGGGAACATCGGCTGTAGTGCCCATGCCATTCCACCCCCACCCCCCAACCTGCAGCCAGTGACAGGCATTGAGGTGTGCCTTGGAGTTTTTGGCCCCAAACTTCACTTCATTCTCCTATACTGCACCCATCTCAGCGTATTTCCTTATGGGATGGAGTAAGTATAAGGGCCAAAGACCCCAAAGCACACCACAACATTTGTCAGTGTCTACAGGGTAGGGTGAGGTGAAATGGCAATAGCATTACAGCTGATGACTCAAAAGCACACTCCAATGCCTGTCACTCTCTGCAGGGTAGGGGAGAAGCTGGCGTCAGTTCAGTACTTCACTGCCATTCCTATTACACATCTCTAACTCCTGCACTACAAATACCAATGCCAGCAAGACAACATTCGGCATTGACAAATGCTTGTTTTAGTAGACAAGCAAATACTGTTTCAAAAGTCCATATGCACATTTCAGACTGCTGTATGAAAGCTGTTTTAGTGTCTCTGATTCAGTGAGTTCTTGAATGAACTGAACTCCAAAACCAACTTGGTTATGCCTCTAAAGACTAGTACCAATGTTATTTTGTTTATTGCTTTTTGTTGTTGTTGCCCAAGTCTGATTTATATTGATTCATTTCTTTTTACTAGTTCATTATTTATATAGGTGTATTTCTTTACTATGGCAATACTTTATAGTTCCCTGCTGTTTGCATGTGTAATACTCTCTTTCTCCACCCCTTCCACAGCAAACACACTTTAACTTTTAAAATCCCTGATAATTATATAATGGATAAGTAGGGATCATTTATTATTTCATTGCAGGGGGGTGAATTGTGACAGTGCAATGACGCCTGCATCTATTCACTGGCAAAAGTATTACTGTGCTGTTTCTGGTAAATGCACCTCTTGCCATGATGGAGGCCGTGTAGCACATAAATGCTGAATGAATCAACATAAACTGCAGTACGAGGAACTAAGGTTAATGCGGGTCAATATATTTCAATGCGGGTTTCAACTTTAATGCATAACTCAGTCATGTTTTGACATTTTGATCCCAAATTTTCAACATGGCCTTTTGGGGAACCCACCTCATGAACAATGTAACTGTCATTAAGTCAGCCTCACCTCGGTAGTGGGAAAGATCATGGAAGCACTACTGAAGGAGAGATTGGTGGAACATCTGGTTGTCAATGGACTACAGGACCCAAGGCAGCATGGTTTCACCAGGGGGAGGTCATGTCAGACCAACCTCATTGAATTTTTTGACTGGGTGACTAGGGAGGTGGATCAGGGGAGGGCAGTGGACATGGCCTATCTGGACTTCAGCAAGGCCTTTGACACTGTGCCACATAGAAGACTATTACACAAACTGGGGAATGTGGGTGTGGGCAGGACAGTAGTGTGGTGGGTAGGTAACTGGCTGGGTGGCAGGACACAGAGGGTGGTGGTAAATGGCTGTCACTCCACAGAGGGAAGAGTAACCAGTGGGGTACCACAGGGATCAGTGCTGGGACTGGTCCTATTCAACATCTTCATCAGTGACATTGCACAGGATCTAGAAGGCAGAATTTCACTGTTCGCTGATGACACAAAGCTCTGTAACAGAGTAGACACACCAGAGGGTGTAGACAGAATGAGAAGGGACCTGCAGAAACTTGAAGAATGGTCAAGGGTTTGGCAGTTGAAATTCAATGCAAAGAAGTGCAAGATAAGGCATATGGGGCACAAAACCCCTGGCACAATATATCAGTTGGGGGTGAGGATATAGCATGCACCAAGCAGGAAAGGGATCTTGGGGTTGTCATCTCTGATGACCTCAAGGTAGGGAAACAGTGTGACAAGGCATCAGGTAAAGCAAATAGGATGCTGGGATGTATAGGCAGGGGCATCACCAGCAGGAAAAGGGAGGTCATAATTCAGCTATACAAGACACTAGTGAGGCCCCACCTGGAGTACAGTGTACAGTTCTGGAGACCATACCTACGTAAGGACATAGACAGGGTAGAGAAGGTTCAGAGGAGGGCAACAAAGATGGTGCATGGGTTGCATCACAAGTCCTATGAAGACAGGTTGAAGGCACTGAACATGTACTCCCTGGAGGAGAGGAGGGAGAGAGGGGATATGATAGAGACATACAAGTATCTTACAGGGAGGAACAGGGTGCAGGAAAACACTATTTTTAAGCGAAAAAGATGTTTCAGGACTAGAGGGCATGGGATGAAGTTGGAGGGAGGACGATTCAGAGGAAACATGAGAAAGAATTTCTTCACAGAACGGGTGGTGGACAAGTGGAACACCCTGCCAGAGGAAGTGGTGGGGGCTGAAACAATCACGGGATTTAAGAATGCATGGGATAGACATAAAGGAATTCTAGAGGGCAGGGGTAAGGGGAAACAGACTTCTAGGAAAACAAACTGAACTTACAAGCTCAAATGGGCAGACTAGGTGGGCCATAGGCCCTTATCTGACGACACTGTCTATGTATCTATGTATGTATCTATGTAACTCCAGCCTGAAAGGTGATTTTTGCAGTTGGTTGGTGAAATCACCTTTCTGGTGTGACTTGACAATTTTTCCTGACTTTGTTCATGAGATGGGGCCATAAGAAGGCTATGTTGAAAATCTGGGTCAAAATATATAAAAATGGCAGATTTATAATCATCCATTGCAATTTTGCTATGCATACTCGTAACTTTGGAAATATAAAATATTTTTACCCCAAATTATCAACATAGACTTCTAATTACCACACCTCATGTATGTCACAACTGTAATTTCTCAAATCCTGGTGAAATATGTTTTCACACCTGTGGTGCGGAATGGCATTGCAGTTGCGCAGAATTACATTTTGACAGGGATTCGGAATTTTTCAGTACCAGGTACATGAGTTGGGGTAATAAAATGTTTATGCTGACAATTTGATCACTATCATCCTATAAATTGAAGAGCAGCGTACCTCCACAGCTACATACATATATGCATTTATGGAGGGAGGGATGGGAGTGCGGGGCCAGAGAGGCCCTGTGCTCCCTGTGCTCCCACAGGTAAATAAGGATACGATTATACTATCTCAAAAAAGTAAGGAAATTCATTGCAAAAAATATGTTAATGCATCATTTAGGGTTGGTATCAAAGTGCCAAAAGTGGTGAATTCGATGTTAAGGTTTCCAACCCTAACTCCCCACCCCCGCCCCTCAAGAAGCAAAATGACAAGACCACACAAGCAACCACTGACTGCCATCATTGGCTAACACAAATAACATACAATGGTTGTCGCTGCAGATAGAAATCCACAATACCGGTGGATGTCTGGAACATCCTCCCAGCATAGGCGGTGGGGGCCAAAACAGTAACTGGATTCAACAATATATGGGGTCGGTATAATGGAACCTTAGTGGTAAGGAAAGGGGGTGACCGGAGATCAAGTAGAGTCTGAAGTGTTACATTAGGTAGGAAAATGGCAGACTAGGTGGGAAAAGGAGTCCTTTCAGCCTTTCTGTAGTCTCAGGTAGCCATGGACACCATGAAACATACACATAATTGATAGGCCTGCGCTTCTGCAACTGCAGGTGTAAGACATGCACACTGACCTCTGGGTGCAGAAGCACAAATTTCACAAATTCGATGATATGAAAAGTGCAGCAGTACTTCTGTCTACAGAAGCAAAGTCCCCTGAGGGTCCTGTGTCTCTTCAGAGGTTTTCCTTATGCAAGGGGCCTGCTCTTCTGGAGCCAGAAGTTGGTGTATGTCTTACACCTGTGGCTGAAGAGACACAAGACCCTCTTTGAGACAGAAAGGCTAGCCACCATAGGGGCATAGAGAAAAGAAGTCTTGTAATGTGGATGCAATGGGTTTGTTTCTGGCTGGAGGGGGTCTGTCCTTTTTGTACACAGAAGCAGCATGGTGACTTCGGTATAGAAAAACAGAAACATAGAATTTAACAGCAGATAAGGAGAACTTTGCCCAACCAGTCTGCCATTTTCCTACCTACTGTAACACCATAAACCCTAATTGATCTTCAATTCCCCTCTTTTATTATCACTAAGTTTTCCGTATGCCTACCGCATGCATTCTTCAATCCTTTTATTGTTTTTGGCCCGACCACCTGCACTGGGAGGATGTTCCAAGCATCCATCAGTATCATGGATTTCTATCTGCAGTGGCAAGTGAGTGCGTATATTTTGCAATTTGCATGCCGCAGACACAAATCCACAAAGGTAGCACATCAGTGCTACTGCATTTGTGCCATCTGGAAACAGTTGTATGTTGTTTGTCTTACCTGCTGATGGCTGTCTGTGGTTGCATGTGTGGTCTTGTCCTTTTTGCTACTTGGAGGTGGGGTGGGGAGTTACGGTTGGAAACCCTAACATTGAATTTCCCAGCTTTTGACACTTTAATACCAACCCTAACTGATGCATAGCACAGTTTATTGCAATGAAAAAAAAAATATATATATATATGTACTGTACTTTGCAAAAAAAACTTTGTTAGTGCTATATAACTGCTTGGTGAGGCCACACCTCGAGTACTGCATGAAGTTTTGGAGGCCACACTTAAAGAGGGACATTAAACTCCTGGAGAGAGTCCAGAGGAGGGCAACCACAATGATTTGGGGCTTTGGGGACAGGACCTATGAGGAGATGCTCGAAGAGCTAAAAATGTACACACTGGAAGAGAGAAGGGACCAGGGAACATTATAGAGGTCTTTAGGTACATGAAGGGGTAAATAGGGGAGGAACAGTCAGGGTGCCTTGAAGGAAGGAGGAGGGGGCCACTGGAGGGCATGGGTGGAAGCTGGAGGTGGGAAGATTCAGGGGAAAAAGGAGGAGGAGGTGCTACTTCACTGAGAGGGTGGTGGAGCCATGGAATGTGCTGCCTAGGGGGCTGGTGGAGACAGAGACGGTGGAGGGGTTCAAGAGGGGGTGGGACTGGTACTGGGGAAGGGTTCTGGAAGCAAAATCCAATGCAGCAAGAATATCCGGAACTGGGACGGGAGAAGCCAGAGAAGGTGAGGGGGGCAGCAAGGTCAGCTCCCAGGGTGGGGGCTGACCAAATGAGCAGACGTGAAAGACCGTTAGGCCTATTCTGCTGGTATTTTAGTATGTTAGTGCACCAGTTAGGGTTAAATTAATGCCACAAAAGTAGGGACCGTAATGCTAACACTTCCCTGTAACCTGTAGCCTCCTACCTGAAGCAGAAGGTACAGCTCTAAGCCAGTGCATCACAGTGATACATTCTTCAAAGGTAGAAAAGTACGGCTTGCCATATGTTGCCAACACAATCTGTTGTAACTTTCTTTATGCAGGGGCCTGCGGACCCTGCATGAAGAAAGGAGATCACATTTGCTGTTGTTTGGTCAGGGAAAGGGGTACGCATTAGGGTTGACAACTCCAACGGAGACCCCACTACTGATTTGCCAAGACAATGGAAACCCAAAGCCCTAATATTTTTTTCTTTTGCTGCTTGGGGGATTGGGGTGGGGAGTTAGGGTTGGAAACCCTAACATCACTTTTCCCTACTTTTATGGCATTAACTTGAACCCTAACTGGTACATTAATTAAGTTTTTGCAAAGAATTTCCTTTCTTTTTAAGATAGTGGAATCATATCATCATTCATGTAGGTCCCTTAGGGACATGCATGGACAGATGCAGACACACAGGGTCCTTTGGGCACCCTGCACCAAGGGAAGACTCTGTTTGCCTATGGAAGTGTAGCAACAAATATCAAGAATTCATGGAGCTGTCTGGTGGGCTGTGGAAGTGCAGGGCCTTCTGGTCCCTGCACTTCCATGTGGCCGGAGATACAGATGCACAGGATAGAGTCCATCTGTCAGCCAATGCTGAGGGCCCTTTTGCAACCCATGGGTACAGATGTGCATGGCCCCATGCCAACAGAAGAGCTGACTTCACTATATGGTACTCTGGCCCAGGGTGGCCCAGGGGGGTGTTGCATAACAGTGCCACCTCTCCATCCTCACCCATGTAGCTGGGTCACTAAGCTTTTCCCTGAACTCTGTTAACTTGCACAGGATCACGAGGCATACCCACTGGGGTGAAGACTGGCACTATACACAGAGTTTTTTAATAATTATATATATTTTTTTTATTTTAACCCCCAAATTTTCAAGACAGCCATGTTAGGACTCCCCTTATTAACATGACATGTTGCATTTATAGTATATTGTCCAAAATGTCATTTTGCACCACAAGTGTGAAAACACGTCTCTTTAAGGATTTAAAAAAATGACACTTGTCACATTTATATAGTTGTGTGAAACAATGACAATGTTGATGGTTTGGAGTTAAACTATTGAAAATTAGCAAAGTTATGAGTGAACATTGAAATATTGCAATATTCACTTATAACCTAGGCATTTTATCGTATTTGTATATCAGATTTTCCACATAGCCTTCTTATTACTCCACCTTATGAACCCAGTAGGTGAAAATGTTCAAGTTCCTACTAAAACGTTATTGTGCGCCACAGTGTAAAAACACATTTCGGCCAGGATTTGACAAACAGCAGCTGTCATGTGCATGACGTGGTGTGGAAAAATGGCTATGTTGACAATTTGGTGTCAAAATATTGAAAATTACCAAAGTTATGAGTGAGCGTAGAAATTTTTCAACATATACTTATAACTTTGTCATTTTTACATATTTTTACACCAAATTTTAAGCATAGCCTTCTTATGACCCCTCCCCATAAGCAAGGGTAGTGACATTTTTCAAATCCTACCTAAAAGGTGATTTTGTAAAGCAACCACAAAATCATCTTTCAGGCCAGATTTGCATAATTCCACTGCCATTGGTCATGAGGTGGAGTCTCAAAAGCGGAAAACAAAAAAACAAGCTACACATCCTCACCAAAATAATGTCTTGCACTGACACAGGTTGGAAATTAAAAGTACCTTTATTTTAGACCACAGGACATCAGGGTCTAGCCACCCAACACTTCACACCAAACGGTGCTTAATCATGAAGTCCCAAAAAGACCATGTTGAAAATGTGGTGTAAAAATTTTAAAATATAACAAAGTTATGAATAGAAGTTCAAACCCCATTAAAATACAGTAACCCACACTTACCTTACTTTCTCATATTGCAATTGCTGGTTCCAGCAGGAAGATGCGTCTTTAATCACAGAGCGGATCTACACCATGGGACATGTTCAGGCGAGTGAGGGTGTGTGGAGGGTGTGGTGTGGTGGGTGCTGAGTGAGAGATCAGAATGGAGTGGGGGGGTGAGGGTCAGATTGGCAAGGGATTGTTTTCTTGTTTATAGGTTAAAAAATAATTGAGGACAGTTTTATTTAGTTTAGAGGGCATATTCCATTGCTGGGGATTGGGCAACCCACTGTTGGGCTACTGTTCAGTGGCACCGGGGTTGATACCCTGGTGCCACCATGTACATATTGGGAACTGGTGCTGGGTGTCATGTATGGGAGGGGGTTAACAAAAGTGATACTGGGGTTGCATCCACATTCACTAACATTAACATTGGGAAGGGTGGCAGGCAACCTGAAAGGGGGGGAGAAAGAAGCAGTACTGGGGTGGGCACCTTGGCCTGCTTAAGAGCAATTTAAACTAGGTAGGTAGGTAACCAGCTGTAACTTCAGCATTCAAGAAAGTCCTGCTGTTCTCATACAGAAAATGGGGGTCAATGGTTCCTCTCACTAAGCTGGGCACCCTGGATTTTGAGGTGCTCAGAAATGGTATTTCTGACCATTGTTTTAAAAATCAAACACCAGAATCTATCTAAACAGTTTTAAAATGATAGCTTTTTTTTGTATTTCTTTTTCATGTATTTTTGGGGGGGTTTATGAGAAGCAAGTGCTGAGAAAACAAACTCAGTCTGTGACACAGAATTTCTCATGTCATATCAGAATATTATCTAAAAAACCCTACTGAGCATGCTCAGAACAGCAAAAAAAAAAAGGAAAAACAAAACGATATTTTTTCACAAAACTTTCCAAAGGCGCTACCTTGGCAAAGCATGATTCTACCCTGAACGGTTTGGAAAAATATTCCATTCTGCGTCGGCTGTAGGTGAGAGCAAAACCAAAACCTATGTTAAGTATAAGAAAAAATTAGATGTCTATGTGAAAATGACATATGCATTCTCAGAAACCACACAAACTGCCATCATAAATTTTCTGTATATTTAGACCTTGCCTTCTAGACAATGCATGGGAAATTTCTGCTAATTTCGTCAAACACTGCAAAAGCTATTAAGGTGCAAAGTTATGGGTTTAACATAGCACTTGTTACTCACCCCTAACTATACTGGTGCTGTGGCACAAATATAATTATTATGGCACGGTAGCAACACTATAGTTAGGACTGGGTAAATCCCTAACTATGCACTTTAACAGCTTCTCCGCTGTGCAACAGATTTGTATGGAATTTTGCAAGTGCTGTCTTGGGGCCAAGGTCTCTTGGCTTGCTTAGTTTCATTCTGGTCAGATGTGTGAATTCTGAGATTCAGATAGCAAAAAAAAAAAAGAAAAAAATCAGTGTTTTTCACCATTTTGTTTTTGTCATTGCTTAGCACCCAGACAGGTTTTTTTTTTTTTTTCAGTTTTTGTCGACCAGGAAAGGAGGACTAGACAATGCTGCCTATTTTCAGCCTTATCCTGGGGGAAGGGGATACAGATGGATGCCAACTGACACTGAACCAGATTAAGCCATTGGTGATATTTTTAGTGAATGGGGGGAATTTGGCCAGGACACCTGAGAAATTCCCCTACTCTCCAGTAGGGGGAACCCTTGTCCAGTTTGTGAATGGATCCTTTCAGTCAGTTTGAAGCCATGCAAGGTGAAGGTGGTGTTTTGCTTGCCCAGCCAGAAGGTAATCTTATGGACTTAACAGAAATGGTGCAAAACCATGAAGAGGTACGATCTGATATGGACAAAGAGTCTAGTGGTCAGGAGGATGTATTAAATAAGACAACACACTTGGAGCTCCAGGCACCAGAAGTTGATTCAATTTTGGAAACTGAATCACAGACTAATGTGGAGATACATACAGAGGATGAGAAAAAGAATTGTGCAAAGCCCTTCAGTTCTTCTGACAAAAATAGTTTTCTTCCTGGCTCTAATATTCCAACAGATAATGGTGCTAAAGACTGTGATTTACTCTTGAAAAATTCTGTGTTTTTCTCCCTTTGATGCAGAGGATTCTGCCTGGTGACCAGGAACGGCTTTGAGGCAAGCAGGTTGGATATTTTACAAAGGCTTTTGGATTCCAGCCCCAAATAGCCCTATACCGGGTGCAACTGAAGGAAGTGACAAGACCTTATTTCGTAACCCTACTCAGCCACAAGCAACAAAGGGAATGGATGGTTTGCGTGAAGTGACTAGCAATCTGATGGCTAGATCAAAGGGTGCGGCCTTACCCTTTGAAGTGACTGCATCAGATGCTGACTTACTTTCAGGAAAGGAATGTCAGAAGACACACAGCACCAGGATACGAACACAAGACCTGAAGAATTGACTGGGAATGGGTTTGTATCAAACACGGAGCAAACATCAGGTATGACTCACTCTCATACATCCTCAAATAATTCTAATGATAATGCTAAAGAGCCAGGTAGACCTCAGGCCCAGAGTCGGTCTACTTATGCTAACCTTTTTAAAAAGCCAGCGGAGGCTGCCAGAAGGCATTTTGTGGTACGCTTATACTATAAAGGAGGACTTGAATTACCCCCCGATAGGAATTATGTGGGGAGAAAATTAATTATTGAATCTCTCCAGTTTTCACCCGCTGAAGTTTATGTGTTTATTCATGCTTCTGGTGACCATAATTTCAACGTCAGCTTTAGATCTGCTGGTCTCTTCGACAGATTCTGGGCCACATATTATGAAGTTAAAAATACCCAGTTGTGGAAAATCTTTTGTAGCCATACCAATAACCAGACCTAGAGCTAATATTATACCTATTTTATTTAGGAATGAAGGAGTGAATGTCCTTGACATCATTTATTGGCTAGAAAAGTGGTGCACAGTAAAGGGCTTGCCAGTGCTATAATAGATAACAACGGGTTCTGGACTGGCGGGTGGAAATTTTTGGTTCAGCTCCAATTAAATGAGGATTTTATACAACATCTACCTAATTGTTTTTATATTGGAAGGGATAGAGGAATTTTGTTTTATCCTGGTCAGCCCCAGTCATGCTATCAGTGTGGGTCTACAACACATTTGAACTCAGATTGTCACAAACTAAAGTGCTCAGTTTGTAGAGCACTGGGCCATTCTGAAGCAACCTGTATAGTTCCACCAACATGCAATCTTTGTGGTTCAGAAGACCATGCCTTTTCCACTTGTTCCTGGGCAGCTCACAATACTGCAGATTATGTGGAGCACGATTTCTATTTTAACAAAGCCACCTGAGTCCATAGCATGGCTCAACCTCCTTCAAATGATACAGAGGTACCTACCAGGTATTCAAGGCCTCATATGGAGACCCAGGGAAGGCCCTCAAAGGATCAAGAGGAGGCACAGGCTTCCACCTCTCAAACCCCTGAAGTTATGAATCAAACAATGCCACTCCCTCCCCCTCAATCCCTGAATTCTGTTCATACAGAAATACCGATAAAGAAAAATTTGGTTTCACAAACAGTGGCTGACTTTCATCCTGGGGAGGAAATGGACAAGAAAATGATAGAAGGCATTCTCAAAATGGCTGAAAAAGGGGAGATACTGTTGATGGGGGACCTGAATATGCCAGATGTTAACTGGGCAACATGGACTGCAGCCACATCCAAGAGCAGGGTCATTCTCGATGCCCTATAGGGAGCATGCCTTAGACAGCTAGTGGTGGAACCCACTCAGGAGGGAGCAACATTAGACCTGGTACTCTCAAATGGAGAGAGGATCACAAACTTAGAAGTCAGTAGACACCTGGGAACAAGCGACCACTGCACAGTGTGCTTCACAATAAACACAACCATGGAGACAAGCCATACAAATACAAGGATACTGGACTTTAGAAGGGCTGACTTTGGCATAATGGGTGGATACCTGAGGAATGCATTAGCAAATGGCCAGAAAGGAGGGTGGAAGAACAATGGAGAAAATCAAAACTGCCATCATGGAGGCAACAAGCCTTTGTGTGAAACAAATAAAGAAAACAAAGCGGAATAAAACCACTATGGCTCTCAAAAGAAGTGTCAGGGAAGGTTAAGGAGAAAAAGGCTGCATTCAAAAAGTATAAGGAATCACAGACGGAACACGACAGGGAACTGTATCAATTAAAGCAGAAAGAAGTGGGGAAGGCAGTCAGAAAAGCTAAGGCCCAAACCGAGGAAAGGATAGCCAACTCAGTTAAGAAGGGGGATAAAACCTTTTATAGGTACATTAGGGAACATAGAAAGGTTAAGGGAGGAATAGGGAAGATTAATAAAGGAGATGGGAGGTGGGCAGAGGGAGACAGTGAAAAGGCAGAGATAATGAATGAATACTTTTGCTCAGTATTCACAAAAGAAGAACAGGAGAAGTTACCTAAACCAAACAGTAGAAGCACTCTAGATAGTGGGGTTGATACCAGTCCATTTAAAGAAGACAGAGTACTGAAAGAACTTCTAAAACTCAAGGTGGACAAAGCACTGGAGCCTGACGGGATTCACCCTAGAATCCTAAAAGAGCTAATGGAGGGCCTAGTGACACCACTAACCACACTTTTTAACAAATCATGGGAAGATGGTGTGGTACCTGAGGACTGGAGGAGGGCAGATGTGATTCCCCTTCACAAAAGTGGGAGCAAGGCAGAAGCAGGAAACTACAGACCTGTTAGTTTGACCTCAGTGGTGGGGAAATGATGAATCACTTCTGAAAGAAAGAATTGTTGAGTACCTAGAGAGACAGCGGGGCACTGGACCCAAAGCAGCATGGATTCACAGCAGGAAGGTCATGGCAGACAAATCTAATTGATTTCTTGACTGGGTGACCAAAGTAATAGACCAGGGAGAGGCTGTGGATATGGCCTACCTAGACTTTAGCAAGGCGTTTGACACAGTCTCGCATAAAAGATTAATAATCAAGCTAGCCAGCCTGGGAGTGGGTCCCAGGGTGGTAGCCTGGGCAGAAAACTGGCTGCACAACAGGACACAGAAGGTAATAGTGAATGGAACACATTCTGAAGAGGGGCTACTAGTGGAGTACCTCAGGGCTCAGTACTGGGTCCAGTCCTCTTTAACGCCTTTATAGGTGACATTGCAGAGGGTCGGAAGGAAGGTATGCCTCTTTGTGATGACACAAAGATCTGTAACAGAGTTGATACACAAGGGGGGTAGAAAGGATGAGAAGGGACTTGGCAAGGTTGGAGGAATGGTCAGACATATGGCAACTTAGATTCAATGCAAAGAAGTGCAAAGTAATGCACCTGGGAAATAAAAATCCAGGAGAAGAGTACACAATAGCAGGAGGTACTAACAACAACAATAATGGAAAGGGATCTGATGTAGTCATATCAGATGACCTAAAGGTGGGTATACAATGTGAGAAGTCAGTAGGGAAAGCCAGGGGATACTGGGATGCATAGGGAGGGCATCACAAGTGAGAAAAGGGAAGTGGTTATCCTCTATACAGACAGTTGGTGAGACCCCATCTGGGTAGCTTGTGCAGTTTTGGAGACCTCATCTACGCAAGGACATAGACAGGATGGAAGCAGTCCAGAGGAGGGCAACTAAATGGTGCAGGGTCTACATCAGAAACTATGTGAAGAGAGACTGAGAGAGCTTAATATGTATACCCTTGATGAAAGGAGGGACAGGGGGGACATGATAGAAACTTTTAAGTATCTCAAGGGAATCAACAAAGTACAGGAGGGTAGCATCTTTCAGAAAAAGAGATGTGTAAGAACAAAGGGACACAATTTAAAGTTAGAGGGGGAACGGCTCAGGAGTAATGTGAGGAAATTCTTTTTCATGGAGAGAGTGGTGGACGCATAGAACCGCCTTCCTGGAGAGGTTGTGGGGTCTAAAACAGTGGAAGAATTCAAACGTGCATGGGACAGACATAAGGCAATTATAGTAGGGGATTGCAGGAAATAGGCTGTTGGTTAACTAGAATCTGCAGCTTATCCAGTAGGTAGGGAAATGGGCAGACTGGGTGGGCCAAGTGGTCCTTATCTGCTGTCAAAGTCTATGTTTCTATGTTTCTGTTCCAAAAAAGAGAGCTTCTTTAAGGAAACAGTCAAAAACTGCTCAAACTACCATGGTGGCAACATCAAACCAGCATGAGCCTCTGCAGAGCTGGGGGGATATTATGAATGGGGAAGACTCGGATGCCTCCTTGCAGTCTCTCCATAGTGATTCTCCTGCTAAAATTATTCCCCCTCAAAAAATAAAAGAAACAGAATCAACAGCAAAAAAAAAAAAGAAAGAAAAAAGAAAATGAAGTACCAGAGGAAGTAAAAAGAAACACTTATAACTTTTCAAGACTAAGTGGCATCTTTTTCCTTATGGCTAGCCAACCTAATTATGAAGAGTATAGGACAGAGTTTAAAAGGAAAGCCACTTTTTCAGTATTACTACAGATGCCATACAAAGTATTTTTTTGCAAGACAGCAGGCTTTACTCGGATTGTGATATACAACTGGAGTCTAAAGATTGGTATAAATGTTATACATATTGGTGTTTTGGCCAAGAACTATGTTCCGGAATAGGAATTTGCTTCTCAGATTTAGACTATAAGGTTACAAAGTTTGTAGATATAGAGTCGGGGAGGGCTATGTTACTGGATGTTCAGATGACTGGGGTACAGTATAGATTTATCAACATATATGCTCCTTAACAAAAAACATCAAGGATTACTTTAATTCAAAAGATCAGACCGTATCTTTTTACAAGTAAATTAATTTGTTGGGGAGGTGATTTCAATACTCCATTAACATATAAATCATGTGGTAAAATATACTGCAACACTAATGAACTGAAATGAATACTACAGCAGACATCCTTAAAATATATGTTTTTTTCTCAGCCCACTTCTACCTTCTTGAAAGATACTATGCAATCTAGAATAGATTACTGGTTTGTTTCTGCCTGATTTCAGAATATCATGTGATACAGATAGAGACCTCAGATCATGCCTTATTAGGTATACAAATTTCTCCTCACTCCACAAGCTTGCCTGGTGAAGGAGTCTGGAGATTAATATTAGTTTGTTAGAGAACCCCAACTTTTTGCAAATGCTAAAGGAGGTTATAGAAGATAGGACTTCTGTGATATTTAAGCAATAAGGCACGACAAGGTGTGTGTTATCATGTAATAACGTCACTCCTGGGGTGGGTTGAAGCATGAGGCGAAGCCGAGTGCTTCCACCACTCAGGAGTGACGTTATTACACAACAACACACAAATTGGAGTGCCTTATTGCAATTATACAATGGCTTGATGTTATACAAAATAAAAATATTTAAAAAAAGTTTTAGTAGATTTTTAGTGTAGCAATATATCGCTGTTTCTTAAAATGTAGCTCCAAACAATCATCCAAAAAATCAACACAGTGCGGTTATTGTGTAATAACATCACTGTCTCAGGCACACACTGACCAATCAGAGCCCTGGAAATGTTCTTGCCATTGTATAATCCTTTATAATTCTGCAGTAATTGGTGGGAAGATACAACAATCTGTTTGACTGAGTTTTTGAAATATAAATCTAGACATTGTATTGATTCAGCTGATAATCTTATCATAACAGGTGACGTTAATCTCCCAGATATAGATTGGATAAACCAGACATCATCTAGTCTAAATGAAAGGAATTATTTAGAAAGCTTTAATCAGCTGGGCCTGGACCAACTAGTTTTAGAAAATATGAGATCTAATAATATTTTGGATCTCATTTTTCAAATATGGGACCTAGATTAAATGTCACTGAGGTTGGACCTCCAATCTCAAATAGTGACCATAACACCGTTTTTTCCAATTAAATGAATTAGCTACTCAGCAGGGTAGTAATATAAAAATTCCCAATTTTAAAAAAGCGGACTTTCATAAAATTAGACAGGCATTACTTTCGTGGGGTTGGAAATCAGATTTCGCTGGGTTAATGTTGGACAAAATGTGGTACATCTTATTGGATAAAACAAAAGACACAGCAGATGCAAATATACCATATACAAGAAAAAATTCTAAATTGGGTGCTTCCCCAAATGGATAACTTGTAAAATTAAAAGACAGATAAATGAAAAACATAAACTGTACAGATTAGCAAAACTTGATCTAAACCTAATGCCAAGGTACAAAGAACAGGTTAAATATGTTAAGAAATTAATAAAAGATGCCAAATCAAATTTTGAAATTAAATTAGTAACTAGAAGCAAAAATAACTACAAAGCATTCTATGCATATATTAGTAACAAAAAGGGGAATAGACAAACAGTAGGTCCCTTTAAGGATGACAGTGGCAACTTATTAAACAATAAGGAAATGGCAGAGGTTCAATATCAATATTTTGCTATGGTGTTTAACTCCAAAGATACTGTAACAACTAACATTAAATATAATACAAAAAAATGAAAAACTGATTAACATTGATATAAAAGATGTGATGGATAGATTGAAGAGAGTTAAGACTAACAAATCCCCTGGGCCAGACAATATACATCCTAGATTGATTTATGAAATAGCAGAGGTAATAGCTTATCCATTAGCTTTTATTTTTTAAGAGTCATTGGATAGAGGAGAGGTTTTTAGTAAATGGAGGGAAGCTCATGTTGTCCCCATTTTTAAAAAGGGAAAGAAAGATTCCCCTGATAATTATAGACCAGTTAGTTTAACATCTACACTTGGGAAAATTTTGGAAAGCATAATAAAAGATCATATCCGAGACCACATAATTGCAAATGACCTTGTTGATCGTAGTCAACATGGGTTTACAAAGTCATGATCATGTCAAACTAACTTGTTGAGTTTTTATGTAAAAGTTAGCAATGTTTTGGATCAGAGTAGATCAGTGGATGTTATCCAGTTAGATTATTCCAAAGCTTTCGATAAATTACCTCATGAAGAACTAATTAAATCCCTTCTTGTACTAAATATAAATGGGATCCTTGTAAATTGGACATCGGAATGGTTGGAGCATAGGAGGCAGAGAGTGGTGATTAATGGGTTGTTATCTGATTGGCTTTCTGTGACAAGTGGGGTCCCTCAGGGCTCAGTGTTAGGCCCCTGCTTGTTCAACATACTGTATATATATCATCATTACAATATAATAAGGGAAATGTATAGATAGCCAAGTTTGCCGATGACTGTAGAGTGGGAGCAGCAATAGATTCACCTTCAGATTATATTGGACTTCAGGATGCACTCAAATATATTGAGAAGTGGCCATTAGATCATAAACTTATACTGAATGAGGATAAATGTATTGTCCTAAACTTGGGCAAGAAAAATTTGGAATTTAATTACACTATCAATAACAAACAATTAAAACATGTGACACAGGAAAGGGATCTGGGAGTTATTATACAAAATGACCTTTCATTTACTGCTCATTGTGATCAAACTATAAAAAATGCTAATAAGGCTCTTAACTGTATATTGAGACCTTCAGTAAGTAGAAGCAAAGAGGTTGTTATCCCACTGTATGGATCATTGGTTAGAGCTCACTTGGAGTATTGTTCCCAGGTTTGGGCCCCTTACACTAAGGGTGAGATATCGAGAGTGGAGACAGTGCAACGAAGGGCTACCCGATCAATATTGGGACTTAAAAATATGATATATGAGAATAGGTTGGTCAGTCTGGATCTGTATTCCTTGGCTTATAGAAGATGGAACGGTGATATGATCTTAGTTTATGGATCATTTCAAGATATCGCTCTCAGAGAAGATTTGGGATTGAATTATTTGTTAGAAATTACTATACAAGAGCTCATTGTAGACAAATTAAACAACAAAAGTGGAAATCTCAAAAAAGGAAACCGTGGTTCAGTCAGAGGTTTGTTGCAAGGTGGAATTCTCTTCCCCATGACATAGTTAATAGGCCAACTTTAGATATTTTTAAAGTAAGACTGGATGACTATAGTAGAACCAAGTTTTTAGTCAATTAATTTGTTCACTTGATGATAAAATAAACTCTTGCAAGCAGTCAAGGATGAAGGTCTATATATGCTTTGTGACAACTATGAAACATATAGCCTCAAATAAAAATAAAAAATATTATGAGTTGAGAAATCAGCTGAATGCATGTATTTCATTGGGAATTGTACTGGAAAAAAGATTGACACAGATTTAATAGCTAGGTTAAAAAAGAAAATGGCACTGTTTCAATACGATAGATAAAAGACACTTGAGATGGAGCAGCGCTTTGGGACACAGGGAAATGGAACCAGACAAACCTTTTGATGACTGTAAACATTGTATAAATGCAAAACATATGGAAGTGATTAAAAACTTGTCTGGTTCCTTAGTAACAGGGGTAACGATACTGAGGGCTCTAGAGGAATGTAATAGATGTGAAATTTAGTCAATTATTTGGGAACACAGAGGAGACTATATCTCTTATAGCAGCAGCAGAACTCCCGTAGATTTCACAACAGGATAAAATAAAACTTACTCAGGCTTTTACACAACAAGAATTGCACACAGTAATAAATAACTTCTCAGGTAATTCAGATCTGGGTTCAGACGGTCTCCCTACTGAACTATATAAAGTGCTTTGTGAAATGATTCCTACTACTCTATAATCTATCTTTAGAGGCTGGAATTGTTAACCAAATGTTCAAAGGTCTTATGATTTTTTTTATTTAAGAAAGGTGATAAAGCTGATATTGAAAACTGGAGACCCATAACATTGTTAAATACAGATTTTAAAAATTTTTGCAAAATTGCTCTGCAACAGATTATTATACCTGTAACAGATTATTACACAGTTTGTCTGATATTATGCACCCATCCCAGTATTCTTCAGTTCCAGGCAGAACAATACAAGATGCACTGATTCTAATTAGAGAATTGTTCCAACAACAATCGAATGAGTCTGACTCTGGATATTTATATAGTTTTGATCAGACAAAAGTGTTCAATTGCATTTCACAAGAATTTTTATGGCTGACTCTAATGGCATATGGTATTCCACAATTATTTGTAAACTGGTTAAAAATATGTTATGCCTTGGCATATGTTTGGCCCTATGTAAATGGTTAGGTAGGGAAAGCATGTTACATCAAGAGATGAGTCAGACAAGGCTTCCCTTTAAGTCCCATTTTATTTATATTGACAATAGACCCCATCATTAGGATAATAAACAGATCCCCTTTGCTACACAATATTTCTTATCCAGTGAGAGGGACAATAAAAGAAATAGGTTATGCAGATGATTTATGTATTTGCTTTCCTGATTTCAGAGTGGGTCATCTTATCTGCAAAGTTTTAATAGCATTACTTCAGGTTATAGGTTCTTGTGTCAACACAGGAAAAAGTATGTGTTTGCCCTTACCTAATATCAGGCAGGAGTAAAATAATATAGGTGGCATCCCTATTTTAGACCCCCCCAAAGAAATTTTTGGAATTTATTTTGGAGGCAAGAATATGGCAGAGTACAATTGGGAACTAAGCATAAATAAAGGGAGATAAAAGGTCAGCACATGGACAAATTAGAAAATGAGAACAAGAAAATGATTATTATGAAAAACTTTCCTTTTACCTATATTTTTATTCATTAGCCACATATTCCTGTTACCAAAAAAATATGAAATTGCACTTTTAGCATGTTTCTTTTCTGGGTTCTGGGTTAGTAATCTGAACCCAATAAAAATAAATATTTTGTATTGATCTTTACAAGATCTGGAAGTTCAGATGATTAACCTAATAGTCTTTTTCTTCACAATTTTTATATCTTCTAATCTGCAACCTTTAATTCAAAATAAGAAGAAACTGTGGGTGAAATGGACAGTCAGCTATTTACAATCTATTTTGATGGAATGGCAAAATTTGGCTTTTATACATAAAAATAAAAGACCTTATATATTGACGTCAGATTGGAACATTAGTTTTGATTTTATAAAAAAATGGAATTTAAATTATGAAACAGTCAGATAACGCTCTCAGAAATATTTGTATCAGCATGTTATAAATTGCAGTTTTTATGAAGCGCCATTTCCTGACTTCACAGACATTGATAAAAATTGATAGGTGATAGATTGACTGATAAAATAATTCCTAAATACATGTGGGATATAATCTGGTTAGGGGCACATAATAAAATAAACACAAGAGGAAACCACAAACACAAAACCTTAGATGAACAGTATTGTCTCCGAAATACATGTATCACCCAGGTAGAAACAATGGACCATTTATATTTCAACTGTCCTTATATTAAAGAATTTTGGGATATATGGGAACACCGGTGGGTAGCTTATACAATTAAGTGATGGTCTGTGAGACAACTCTATTAGGGTTTTTTTCCTCTAGATTGGATAAAACATGATACCAGTTGGTTAAATGTTTTAGTTACATATCTACTATACTGGATTTGGCAAATTAGGTGTCTTTTTATTTTCCAGCAACAAGATATTTCTCCATTAGAATTATATTATAGAATATACAATGGGATTGTTCTTCTGAGGGATTCATAATTTCTCACATTGAAAATGGGAATATGGGAAATATACTGGCATTTCTTTTTACATATATAGACTTTATGAATGTATGAGTTGAATACTATGGGGGCTTTTTTTGAAAAATACAGTTTTTTGGGGATCATAGCAGGATTAAAACAGTTTTTTTTGGTATAATTTAAGGAAAGGGGGAATTTTTGAGGGGAGCTTCCTTGATACAGTACAGATTCTTTCTTGGATCACCAGATGATATATGGCATAATAAATCAAAAGAAACTAAGAAAATCAGAGAAAATAGTTCATTATAGATCATTTAAAAACTTTGATTATATAAATTTTATGCTACAATTGGAAGAGTACAATTGGGAAAGGTTAGAAATAGTCACCACTGTTGATGATGTTTTGGTAATGTTTCATGAAGATTTTTTGACAATTTGCAACAGGCATGCTCCATCTAAAATTAGGAAACTAAAGTTTAATAACACTGTATGGTACAATTCTTACTTATTTAAAGTTAAGAAACAGTGAGATAGGGCATGGAAGGTAGCTAAATTTAACAAAAAGATTATACAGATTAGGTTAAGTATAAACAACTTCAGAATCATCATAATTATGAACTTAAGAAAGGTAAACATGATTACTATAATGGGGAATTAACAACTAACTTGATTGGTAATTTGAGGAAATTTTGGAAAAGTTCTGAAAAAGGCCAAGGGAGAACAACAATTAGATTATCCGGAAAAATTTGAGATTGGGAGGGTGGAAATTCCATTAGGCCCACAGACTGTGGATAGCTTTAATGACTATTTTACAACCATGGGCACAGTGGCCTTATCACAAGGTGTAACCAGTTTCTTCTCACCAAAAGTTTTCAAAAAATATACAGAAGCTGAGTTTGAAAGGGGTAAGGAGTTTGATTTTGAACCTGTATCATCATTGTATGGATTGTCCGACTCCCCTCATTTTGGGTTGTTTTGATATCATCGGTCCGGTCCTGGCGCAAATAGTCTGGTGCTCCTTGGAATTAGGTGAGTTTCCCTGCTCCTTGAAAGAGGCAGTGGTGACTCCCCTCTTGAAGAAAGCTTCCTTGGACCCGGACTGTTTTTCTAATTATCGGCCTATCTCTAACCTCCCCTTTATTGGGAAGGTTATTGAGAAGGTCGTAGCGGTTCAATTGGATGACCATTTAACCATCCATAATGTCTACGAATCCTTCCAGTCGGGCTTCCGAAAAAGACATAGCACCGAGACTGCGCTGGTTCGGGTGTTAAATGATCTTCTGATGGCGAGGGATCAGAAGAGACGCTCCATTCTTGTTCTTCTTGATCTGTCTGCAGCCTTTGACACAGTGGACCACATGGTGTTGTTAGCTCACCTGGGGCAAATCTGTGGAATGTCTGGAACCGTTTTGCAATGGTTCACGTCATTCCTTACCAGGAGATCACAGAGAGTTGTGTCGGGGAATTTTTCCTCTGACCCAATTCCTTTGTTGTGTGGAGTGCCCCAGGGATCCGTGCTGTCACCCATGTTGTTTGCAGTGTATATGCTGCCCCTCGGAGGTATCATTAGATGATATGGGCTGAGGTTTCACTGCTATGCTGATGATACCCAGCTCTATCTGTCTTTTGCACCCGACCAGGATGGAGCTCTCTCGGTGTTTAACAACTGTCTGGGGGAGATCCAAGACTGGATGGATTCTAGTTGGCT
The DNA here is from genome assembly GCA_016271365.2 of Neoceratodus forsteri. NCBI lineage: Eukaryota > Metazoa > Chordata > Ceratodontiformes > Ceratodontidae > Neoceratodus > Neoceratodus forsteri. Next base: position 1,472,698,373 of record CM028132.1, on the reverse strand, counting down.
AAAGTTGAACTCGGAGAAAACAGAAGTGCTGGTAGTAGACCCAAGTGGTCGGATGGTGAGGCCGGGTATTGGTGCTCCATCTGGAATTGTCCTTGGTGGAGTTTCTCTGCCGTCCTCAGAATGGGTGCGTAGCCTTGGGTTTATTCTTGATGAAAGGCTGACTCTTAAAGCTCAGGTGTCAGCCGTTGTCAAGATTTCCTTCTATCATCTTAGGAATATTGCCAGGGTTAGGCATCTTGTTCCGTCCGACTCCCTGCCTACTTTGGTTCACGCTTTTGTATCCTCACGCTTGGACTACTGCAACGCCCTGTACTTTGGGGTTTCTGGGGTTGAAATCCATCACCTACAGCTGGTGCAGAACGCTGCAGCCTGGGTTTTGACTGGGACAAGTCGGTCCTGTCATATCACTCCCATGCTGCTGGAACTGCACTGGCTCCTGCTGCGGTGGCGGATCACCTTTAAAGTCATTTTACTGACTTTTAAAGCCCTTCACGACCAGGGTCCAGCCTATCTGAAAGACCTCCTGGTTCCTTACTGCCCTGACCGATTACTCCGCTTGGCTTACATGGGGTTGTTAGAGATCCCAAGAGTGAGTTTAAAATCTTCTGGCAGCAGAGCGTTTTCACATGCTGCACCCACTCTTTGGAACTCTCTACCATGTCGGTTACGGCAGTGCACCTCTGTGGAACTTTTCAAGAGGGATTTGAAAACGTGTTTGTGGAATATGGCTTTTTTAGATAATTAAGTTATTTATAAATGCTTGGATTTTATTATTAATACTCTATTTCATTGTATGTTGATTTTATGTACATGTTCTGTTTTTATGTAGTGTTTTGAACTGTTTTTAAAATTGTTCAGCACCTTGATACACTGAAAGGTGCTATATAAATAAAATTATTATTATTATTATTATTATTTATTATTATTATTGTACCAGGGTACAGGCTATTTTGTAGGGACAGGGTGATTGGGAAAGGGGGGTGGCACTATATGTGAAGGAAGGACTGAAGTGTGTAAGGGAGGAAGGGGAGGAGGGCAGTACGGAGTCACTTTGGATGCAAATCCAGGATTCCAAGAATAGGATTCTTAGAATGGGAGTGGTGTACAGGCCACCATCTCAGTCGGAGGAGTTAGGCAGGGAACTAGCAGGACAGATCAGGAGGACCTGTGAGAAGGGTAGTGTGGTGATTGTGGGGGACTTCAACATGCCAGGAGTGGACTGAAGCACCCCAACAACCAGGAACAGAAGGGAGCAGGTACTGCTGGATGCCTTCCAGGACAGCTTTCTGCTGCAAATGGTCAGTGAACCAACCAGGTTAGAGAATACCCTTGACCTTGTGCTGCCAAATGGGGACTTTGTAAGAGAACTTACAGTGGAGGAACCGCTGTCAGGGAGTGACCACCACTCAGTATGGCTCACATTGGATATGGGCAAGGAAAGAGTGGAATCTGACACAATAGTGCTGGACTTCAGGAGGGCCAACTCTGAGAGGATGGGGGAAGTGGTAAAAGGGTACCTTGCCAGAATTCAACCCAGTATGGACACTAACCAGAGGTGGGAGCTCATAAAGCTGGGGATAGTGGAGGCAACCAAAACCTGCTGCAAAGCCCAGAGCAAGAAGGCTAGGGCTAAGAAACTGATCTGGTTGAGCAAGGAGGTCATGGAAAGGTAAGGAGAAAAGAGCTGCCTTTAGGAAGTACAAGAAAACAGGGAGGGGGAGGACAGGGAGGAGTACTTGACAGAATCAAGGAGGTGACAAGGGCAGTAAGGGGAGCCAAAGCACCCACGGAACTCAGGCTGGCACAAGGCATTAAGAACAGTGAGAAGGGCTTTTAGTACATCAGGAGAAAAGGAGCTGTAAGGACCCATAGTAAGGATTAGGAAGGAGGGGGGGTTGGGTGGAAGCAGGGTGCGATAAGGCGGAAGCACTAATTAGTACTTCTGCTCAGTATTTACTAAAGAGAATAGGGGTGACACCCAAGGTGGGTGAAATGGCAGAAGCGGGGAGAGGTGACAGATGGGAAATCATGGAGAGAGTTCAAGAGGGTTTGAAGGCACTGAGGGTGGACAAGGCGCCAGGCCCAGATGGCATCCACCCCAGGGTACTGAAAGAGCTGGCAGAGGTACTTGCAGGACCTTTGGCAGACCTATTTAATGCCTCACTACATTCAGGTGTGTACCTCAGGACTGGAGGATGGCTCATGGTGCCCTCCACAAGAGTGGCCCCAAGGATGAACCGGGAAACTACAGACCAGTGAGCCTCACATCCATCGTGGGTAAGCTAATGGAGACTATCCTGAAGGAGAGGCTGGTGGCCCTCCTAGAGGCCAAAAGACTACAGGAAAGCAGACAGCATGGCTTCATATGTGGCAGATCCTGCCAAACCAACCTGGTCGAGTTCTATGACTGGGTAACTAGGCAACTGGACAGGGGCCATGCAGTGGATGTCCTGTATCTGGATTTCAGTCAGGCATTCGACTCTGTGCCATATGGAAGGCTGGGAAGGAAGTTAGTAGGCACAGGGGCGGATGCAAAGCTGGTGAGATGGGTAGGAAACTGGCTGCAGGGAAGGCAACAGAGGGTGGTGGTGGGTGGAGAGCTCTCACACCCAAGGGCAGTGACGAGTGGTATTCCACAGGGCTCAGTGTTGGGACCAGTGTTGTTTGGGATATTCATTGCAGACATATCATGGGACATCAAGAGCAAGATCAGTCTATTTGCTGATGATACCAAGGTAGGCAGCGGTGGTGGATGACCTAGCGGGATGGCAGGGGTTGCAGGATGATCTGGCAAATCTTGAAACCTGGTCAGACACATGGCAACTGGGCTTTAATGCCAAAAACTGCAAGGTGTTGCATTTTGGGATGAAGAACCCAAGGAGGAGTTACCAGCCAGGGGGAGTGCAGCTAGCCCAGACAGAGGAGGAGAAGGATCTGGGTGTGCTCATTACAGGGTCAATGAACAACTCGGCACAATGTAGGAAGGCAGTTGCAAAGGCCAATAAAATGCTGGGTTGTATTGCAATGGGTATATCCTCGAGGAGGGAGGAGGTGATTCTGCCACTGTATAGGTCATTAGTTAGACCACACCTGGAGTACTGCGTGCAGTACTGGTGTCCGTATTTGAAGAGGGACATTAAGTTACTGGAGGGGTGCAGCACAGAGCAACAAAGATGATCAAGGGGCTGGGGGACTTATCATACGAGAGGAGGATGAAGGAGTTGAACATGTACTCACTGGAGGAGAGGAGAGACAGGGATGACATGATTGATACCTTTAAATACATGAAAGGAATAAACAAGACAGGTACAGAAGGGCTGTTCAAAGTAAGGGAGGGAAGGGAAACCAGGGGCCATGATATGAGACTGGAGCAAGGAAGATTCAGGAGGGAGATGAGGAGACACTTTTTTACAGAGAGGGTGGTGGCTGGGTGGAATGCGTTACCTGCTGAAGTGGTATGTAGTAGAACAGTGGACTGCTTCAAATGAGGATGGGACAGGACAAGGGGGAAGGTTAATGAAGGGGAAGGGTGGAAGGGAGGGGCAGCTGCAGAATAAGGGGTGCTAGCTGCACATTCGAGCAGACTTGATAGACCTCTAGGCCTTTATCTGCTGGCAAATTTTGCATATTCGTATGTTCGTATTAGATGTACAAAATGCATTACTGAGAATAAATATTAAGAAAGCTGAGGGTTTAGATGTGATTCCCAATATTCTATTGAAATATGGTGCTCCAGTTATTTCGTACCCCTTAACCAGCATCATCAACATGTCACTTACTTGTGGGGAAATTCCTGAAATGTGGAAATTGGCTAGATTAATTACCATTTTTAAAAATGGATCTAGAGTTTTGTTAGAAAATTATAGGCCTATTTCATTATTACCAGTAGCGGCTAAAGTGTTTGAAAAGATGGTAGCTAAACAACTTCAGACATATTTAGAAAAAGGAAAATTGATTAAAAATTCCAATCTGGTTTTAGACCTATACATGGTACAACTTCTGCCTTGCTGAAAGTTACTGGGGATATTGCAGGTGCTCTGGACAGGGGGATGTCGGTGGGGGCAATTTTTGTTGATTTGTCCAAGGCATTTGATACCGTGGACCACGACATCCTCCTGTCCAGACTACCTGCTTTAGGTATTTCTACCAATGTAGTTAGGTGGTTGATGCTTATCTATCTGGAAGGAAACAAATGGTATCAATAAATGGATTGGGATCTGATCTTAGGGTAATTATCTCTGGAGTGCCCCAAGGATCTATTTTGGGTCCAATATTATTTAATTTGTACATGAATGATTTTGTTTTCAAATCAAATCAAATCACTCTTTATTTATATAAGGCACTTTTCTTAAACCAAGGCACCTGTACAATGTTACATACAACAATAAATAGTTAAAACAACATTAAAATATTCAAAAATCAATTTAGGCTTTACTAAAAAGGTAGGTTTTCAAAGCTCCTTTAAAACTTTGGCAGTCGGGCAGTTTCACACCTGATGAGGCAGAGAATTCCACAGGATTGGGGCCATGAAACTAAAAGATCTGGCCCCTTAAGTTTTTAAGTGAACCATAGGAATCTCTAGAAATCCCTCATCAGTGGATCAGAGAGAGCCAGGGGGGACAGTAGGGACAGAGGAGATCTTTCAGGTAAGCAGGTCCCTGATCATGTAGGGCCTTATAGGTCAGCAAACCAATCTTGAAGGTGATTCGCCAGCAAACTGGCAGCCATTGCAGTCTGCAGAACACAGGTGTTATATGACTGGACCTAGAAGAACCAGTCAACAACCTGACTGCCACATTCTACACTAGCTGTAGGTGGCGAATCTCAACCTCTGGTAGCCCAAACTAAAGGGCATTGCAGTAGTCAAGGCGGGAGGTATTGAAAGCGTGGATCAAAGTAAGAAGATCATCTGGAGGAATCAAGTGCTTCACCCGGGTGATGTTCCTCAGATGGTAAAAAGAGGTTTTGACAACCGCTGACACCTGAGATGTAAATGTCAGACAGTCATCAAACACAATGCCCAGGTTCCGCACCCGGTTTGAGGTAATCAGCTGGACACCCCCAAACCATAAACCCGAGGGCAATCCAGCTAACAAACCCACCTCCCAGTGACCCTGGTCCACAACCAACACCTCAATTGTTTCCGGATTCAACCGCAGCCAACTCACATTCATCCAGTCTTGGATTTCGGCAAGACAGTTGTTAAAGACCGAAATGGCAGAACCAATTCTGATGTGCAATGTCATTTATATGCAGAGGACACCATTATTTATGTGGAAGGTACATCAATAATGCAGATAGAATCTATTCTCAAAAGTGCATTTGATGAGCTTCAGTCATTTTATAGCAAATTCAAACTTGTTCAGAACTCAAAAAAATCTTAGGTTGTATTGTTCTCTAAAGAGAATAATGTAACCTATTCTGAGTTAGGTTTGAGTATAGTAACCAAAGATAAAATTGTTCTTGAACAAGTGCAATGTTATAGATACTTAGGAAAGTACCTGGATAGATCATTGGGATGGACTTCTCACATAGATCACATAATTAAGAAAGTTAGTGGATGTTTGGGTGCACTATACAGAATTAGAAATTGTATGGATGAAAGGGTAGGAAGCATGTAGCTACAACCGCATTGATACCTGTTTTGGATTATGGGAATATTGTTTATATAGGGGCAACCTCAACCTAGTTAGCTAAAATAGAGGTTATTTTCAATAAAATAGCAAGGTTTGTTTTGAATGTATCTAAGAGAACTCATAGAAGTGAGCTATATCAGTCTTTGAATTGGATGTATCCAAAAGATAGAAGGTCTTTCCATGCTTTGATCTACATGGTTAACTCAGGGGTAAAGTACCTGAATATCTTATCAATGAACTTCAGGTTAGGACAATTAGAGGAGGCCTACGCTCTGCAGATCATGTGGAATATGAATTGCCCAGAAGAGGGACAGATTTGGGTAGAGCGCATTTATTTTATTTAGGTCCCGATTTATGGAACTCATTGCCAACGTATCTTAGACGACTTACTTCTAACCCCTGTATAGGAGAAATAAAAATATGGTTCAAAGTTGAACCAGACAAAAGGTTTATTGTTGATTCTCCTTGAACATTATATATTAAATAGATGAAGGTTTGCACCTGTACATATATGAATGAAAGTGTCTTGTATCGTCTATGTAGATTATTTATATAGATGTTAAGTAGTTAATTGTAACTTAAATATTGTTGTGGTGTTAACGTATACTGTATGTATATTTATTTATGTAATTTGTGTTGAAAATATTTTTTACTATAATGTCAATATGAATGTTTGCATGAAGGGCTTCACTGGAAATGAGCTTGTCTCTGTTAAGTTTCCTATTCTTTTGCTTGTCAATTGAATACAATTTTTTACTACTACTGCTACTAGAAACACAGATGTTTGTTGTTCTGTTTTTTTTTCCCTTTTTCTTTTTTGGTATGTGTTGGATATAGGTATGATGGAATATTGTTTAGTCTCTATTTGTTTTTTATGTTTTGAGTTTTAATAAAAAAAATTCCCCAGCTCTTTTCGAGAAGTGCCATGGGATCTTTAACATCCACCTGAACTACCATCAGAACAGGCAGACAGGAACTCGGTTTAACATCTTATCCAAAAGATGGCACCTCAGGAGTGTAGCAAGCCCTCATGCTGAACTACAGTGTCAGTATTAGGATTTAATCCAAGTGCCTGGTGTGGGGATAGAACCCCAGCCTTCTGATTTTCCAGCCACAAAGGCAAGTGTGCAACCTGCTGAGCCACTGACACTGCAGTTTGAAGTTTTGCTCTTATATTTTCAGGGTAGAAAGGGCTTGGGCCATAGTGGTGCCTTTCGCTGGTTTGGTGAAAAAATATTAATACGTTCCAGAGTTAAAGGGTTTGAAATTTCAGTTCTGAGCATGCTAGGTGCGATCTTTTGGATAACTGTTTCATATGAAAAAAAAGAATTTGGTGCATACAAAAACAGATTCTGTTTTGTATGGGGGTAATCGTTTTTGTGAGAAAAAATATTTTTTCACATGGCCGTCATCTTGTTTGTGTTTTTTTTATGTTTTTGAAATGCCATAAAAATGATATCATGCAGACACCAACACATTTATCAAGCTAATCAGGACCCCTTTAGGTGGATTCTGCTGTTAGTTTTTGGAAATATCACCCAGAAATGTGTATTTAATACATTTTAAAATCTTTTTTCATGACCAGAATTTCTTTTTTTGTATTACAATCCAAAAAAAGAATAGGGCCGTATGAAAAAAGATTCCCTTTATGTGAATAAAAAAAATTGCACTTAGTTTTTTTCTGCATTCTTTTTTCATATGAAGGAACATTTTTTCATATGAGCAACACAACCTCACCAAAAAAAAGATCTCTTCATATGACAAAAGAATTTGAACTTCACTTTTTTCGCATTCTTTTTTCACATGAAGAAATCTTTTTTTTTTTTAAATGATGTAACCTCACTAAAAAAGATCCTTTCATATGAAAAAAGAATTTGGACTTAAATTTTTTTTCACATTCTTTTTTCATATGGATGAATCCTTTTTCATATGAATGACACAGCCTCACAAAAAAGATTCCTTCATACAGAAAAATAATTTGGAGTCAGTTTTCTTTCCACATTTCAACTTTAACAAGTCATAACTCCATCAATATATGTAGTTATGGGACAATCTATATATCAAATTAAAGGTCATAATGAATACTACAATGCTAACACATAACACTCCTCCCCCCCCAAAAATTAGGAGCCTTAAATAAAAATAAAATTCTAAAATTACAATTCCTATAGGATAACATTGCAATTTTGACAAGCTGTAACTTTGACAGTCATTGTAGTAAACAGACAATATATATGTACTGCATATATATAAATAGAATAATAGATAGGTTCCTGTGCATTACAATGTAGTAATTCCATCGAGAGATTCTGGGGACATTGGGAACCTCAAGGGTGAAGCTCGAGAGGTTCCATGTCCCCAGAACCTCAAGATGGAATTACTACATTGTGATGCACAGGAACCTATTTTTTATTTTTTTAATATATGGATGCATTTTTCTGATTTTCTTTTCTCTCACACAGTCGGCTGCTGCAGTGAACAAGTCTCTCCTTCCTGGCCACGAACCACATTGTCTCACTGCTCGGTGCTTTTTTTTTTTTTTTACGAAGGACAGCCTACCTTTTCTATGTCTGGGGAATGCATGATCACCTGGATATCTGTATTTTTTGCATATTTAAAACAAAAAGCTGCAAAATGTTCAAGTTGAGAAACACTCTCGATAAGCGAGACAATGGCCGCCATGTTTTTTGAACTGTTCTGCCCCCCCTAACAGGAAAAGCAGACAACTGGAAGGCACGTTTTGAAAGATGTTGGGAGCTAGACTAGCACATGCGCAATTGTGTTTTGGTGATAATACTATTGTTCAAGTCCTGAACGATAATATTACGGCACCTGAACAATGGTATTATCATTCCTGAAGTGTAGTATTATCACTATGGGAGTGATACTATTTTGGAGAATTTTTTGTATGCTTTTCTACTGTATTATTTTCATGATCCATATATTAATATATATATATATATATATATATATATATATATATCAATAGAAAGGGCTTAATGAATAGAACAACACTAAGCCCCTAAGAAATGATCCATCCCAATGAAAAAAATTACAAGGAAACACATACATTGATTTTCTGGAGGAATGGAACAGGACCCAGAGGGACCTGTGCCTCAACACCCAGATACACATGTGAATAAATGGAGGTTGCACTTCTGTAATCACATGGATGTGTTCATGCACAATACAATTGTACTGTCTCATAAAGTAAGGGAATTTATTGCAAAAAAAAAAAAAGTCATTAATGTACCAGTTAGGGTTAGGCTGACAAAAGCAGGGAAATGTAGTGTTAGGGTTTCTCGCCCTAAATCCCCACCCCCACCTTACAAGCAGCAAAAAGAAAAAAAAACTTATGGTTTTGGCTGTCCTGAATCTTGACAAAATAGGTTGGGGGTCTTCCTTGAGGTTATCTACCCAAACACTCGCCCTATTCTCATACAGCCTGCACATCTGAGCTTATTTGCTGATGGAATGGGGGGAGCAGTAGAGTTGATAACCCCAAGGAAGACCTCAGGCCTAATTTTCCAAGACTCAGGATAGCCAAAAACCTATGTTTTTCTCTTTTTGCTGCTTGCAGAGTGGGGTTGGGGTTTTAGGGTTGGAAACCCTAACACAACATTTCCCTACTTTTGACAGTGTATCCCTAACTGGCTCATTAAGTTTTGTTTTTTACAATGAATATAACATGTGTTTATCCCTTGTCCTCATAGAAAAAGCTATCATACATTTTCCTGTATACTACCATAGCAAATTAGGGTATATGAAAAAAAAAACTATTTGCGCATATGAAACCAAACAGCTAGTTACACTATATTAATATGTTATTACCTCCTTAATAACACATTAATACCGTACATTTTACAAACCACTCTATTACACACATAATAACACATGTAAAAAGCACCATAACACATGTAACACACACTTTAACACATGTAACAAGCACATTAATAACACATGTAGCACGCACCTTAATAACACATGTAACAACCACCTTAGAAAGCGTTCACACACATCAAGTCACAGAAGTAACAGCCCCTCAAGCAACCTGAAAAACCCACAAGGACCCACATCACACTACAATAGCTCACTGCCACATTCTCCTCCAACTTCATATCCTCATTTAGCTACTACTCATGGTATCTGCCTCCACACTGTTGCCTCCTTCATACTCTTCCAGGCAGACTCCAAAGTAACCATAATGCTGCCTCCTTTGATGCATTATGCTCCTTACCCCAGACTGACTGCTACTCACAACTGTTCAGCTCCACTCCACATACCACCGTTCCTGACCATTCAGCTCCACTCCACATACCATCGCTCCTGACCATTCAGCTCCACTTCACATACCACCACTCCTGACCATTCAGCTCCACTCCACATACCGCCACTCCTGACCATTCAGCTCCACTCCACATACCGTCACTCCTGACCATTCAGCTCCACTCCACATACCGCCACTCCTGACCATTCAGCTCCACTCTACATACCACCACTCCTGACCATTCAGCTCCACTCACATACCGCCACTCCTGACCATTCAGCTCCACTCCACATACCACCACTCCTGACCATTCAGCTCCACTCCACATACCACCCTCCTGACCATTCAGCTCCACTCCACATACCACCACTCCTGACCATTCAGCACCACTCCACATACCACCACTCCTGACCATTCAGCTCCACTCCACATACCACCGCTCCTGACCATTCAGCTCCACTCTACATACCACCACTCCTGACCATTCAGCTCCACTCCACATGCCACCACTTCTGACCATTCAGCTCCACTCCACATACTGCCACTCAAGCTGAAAGCCACGCATGCCATCCTGAATTCAGACTCCTCCCATGTACTAAACTACTGCTCATGACTACATGCTGAACACCACTCTCACCATCCTGAAGAGGAAATCCCACCAAACCCCTTCCCCTTTTATAGGGAACTTCCTAAAATGGGCATGCACATGCAAAAAAGCACACGTGCCCACCCTGCACTACAGACAAAAACTACAAAAGCTACTTTACCAAGCAAATGCACCACCTCACAGCACCACTACACTGTGAAAAAACCCTACACTACAGAAAAACACTAAGAGGCCTTATGGAAGGAAGAAAAAAAACGAGTACCAGTTCAAACAGCACGTAAGCACAAAGAAGACCCCATTTTGGGATCGAATAATAAAACCACACTTTACTATCATTTATTCTCTCTCTCTAGATAGCTAGGCAGACAGGAAGATAGATATACAATATGTGTGGTTTAAAACTGCTTATGTATGTGGGTGTTGCAGCAAAGAGATATAACTCATACAGAGCTCCTGCATAATATATAGAAGACTATATGTACAACCAAAAGGTTGGATGAGTTGAGATTTTCTTCAGAGAAAGCTAAGCATTTATGTTTAAATTGTGATTTATGGCTGCTATAAAAAACAAGCATTTGTCAATGCCGAATGTTCGCTTGCAGGTATTTGTAGTGGTGCTTGGCATGTATGGTGCTTTACCCTAATGCCCTGTGCAATTGCTGGTATTTGCACAATAAATTGTCAGCATGACCTGTCTGTTACCCCCATTGTGCACTACATAGGTGGAAACACGTTTTGGGCAGGACGTGAAAAATGACAGCTGTACTGCTCATAAGAAAGTGTGGTAAAATGCCAATGTTGAAACTCTGGAGTGGGAATATTGAAAATTCACAAACCTACGAGCATGCGTGGGAACTGTGCAACGCACGCTCGAAAAACAGTTATTTTTAGGATTTTTTTCACCAAATTTTCAACATTTCCATTTTAAAACCTCTGCTAATGAACAGTGTCACTGTGATTTTCTTACTGTGTCCCATACACTGAGTTCGCACACAGACTGTGCCATTGTGCGCTACATGGGCGGAAACACGTTTTGGCAAGATGTGAAAAATGACAGCTGCAGTGCTCATAAGGAGGTGTGGTAAAATGGCAATGTTGAAAATCTGGAGTGAAAATATTGAAAATTCGCAAACCACGAGCCGCATGAGGAACTGGCGCAACGACCCATAAAACAGTCATTTTTAGGAATTTTTTCACCAAATTTTCAGCACAGCCATTTTAAGACCTATGCTCATGATCAGTGTCACTGTGATTTTCTTAATGTGTCCCATACATTGAGTTTGCACACCGACTGCGCCATTGTGCGCTACATGGGCAGAAACACATTTTGTGCAGGATGTGAAAAATGACAGCTGTACTGCTCATGAGGAGATGTGGTAAAATGGCAATGTTGAAAATCTGGAGTGCAGATATTGAAAATTCTCAAACGTACGAGTGTGCGTAGGAACTGCGCAATGCACGTAAAACAGTCATTTTTAGGATTTTTTTCACCAAATTTTCAACATAGCCATTTTAAGACCTCTGCTCATGAACAGTGTCACTGTGATTTTCTTAATGTGTTCCATACATCGATTTCGCAGACCGACTGCGCCATTGTGCGCTACATGGGCGGAAACACATTTTGGGTGAGATGTGAAAAATGACCGCTGTACAACTCATAAGAAGGTGTGATAAAATGGCAATGTTGAAAATGTGGAGTGAAAATATTGAAAATTCACGAACTTACGAGCCTGCGTAGGAACTGCGCAATGCACGCTCGTAAAACAGTCATTTTTTGGAATTTTTGCAACAATTTTTCAACATGGGGTTTTTGGGACCCCTTCTCATGAATGATATCACTGTCATGGTGTTATTCAAGGCCAAAGGGTGATTTCATGCGGTGACTGCACAGTGCCCGCAAAATCACCCTTTGTGCCTGAATAACACCATGACAGTAACATCATTCATGAGAAGGGGTCCCAAAAACCCCATGTTGAAAATTTGGTGCAAAAATTCCAAAAAATGACTGAGATATGCAATGAAGTTGAAACCCCCCTATGTAGCCCATTATACAGCTTACCGGCATTTCCTCAGTTTGCGGTCGCCTTTGAAGAGTGCAGACGTGTTCCCGGTCCACCGAAGATCGTCGCGTCGGAGTCTGAAGGTAAGTATGGGGTGAGGGGGTGTGTGGGGAGGCTGGGTGCACAGTGGTGGTGCGGTTGTGGGAGGGGGCTGGGAGATCAAGGCGGGACCATTTTTTCTTTACAGGTAAAACAAAAAAAGGACTATGGGACCGCTACACACTGGGGTGGGCCCAGCGTGGCAGAAGATAGCTGGGGGCCGAGGAGCCGACGGGATTGGGCACCCTGTCGCAAACTATGCAGGGGTGTTGAGGGATACCGACGGGATTGGGCATCCCGCCGGCAAAAGAAAGATGTTTGCCACGCTGGGGTGGGTTCCCAGCATGGCAGCAGGATAGCTTGGGCCGTGGCAGCCGATGGGATTGGGCACTTTCATCGGCAAACAAGTTTGTGGCAGGAAAGCTGTGGGGGGCAGCGTGACGCGCACGGGGGGGCAGCGCGTGACGCGAGGGGGGACGTCGTGACGGCGGCGCTCAGTATGGCAGTGGTGCTTTCCTTTGAAGCAGAGGACCACTGCTGTCATAGTGAGTTCCTGCACCCATTAGTGCAGGACCGCCATGCCTGCTCAATGGAGCAGTGTATTGATGGGAGAGGCACACCCAAGTGCTAATCATCTAAAACGCCTTCCTTATGATGCGCCGCGTTTAACATAAAAAGAGGAGGCAAAGATATTTATGTAATATATGTATTCTGAATGCTAACTGTTCTAAAAGTTAGGTTTAACTTTGCTTTACTTTTTTGTTAGCAGAATTTTCTTTTAAGTATATATTATGTACATAATGCAATGTTGCTCTATTTTCTGTGTTGTGATTTGTATTTGTATCTAATGAAGTCCTTCTTTTCAATAAAATTCCTCTACTCTTTTCGAGAAGGGCCATGGGATCTTTAATGTCCACCTGAACTACCACCAGAACAGGCAGATGGGACCTCAGTTTAACATCTCATCCAAAAGATGGCACCTCAGTTCAGCACCCCCCTCGTGCTACACTGCAGTGTCAGTATTGGGATAGTAACCCAAGTGCCTGATGTGGGGATAGAACCCATAGCCTTCTGATCTCCCGGCCTCAAAGGCGAGTGTGCTACCTGCAGAGCCACTGACACTGTCATGGATGTGTGAGTCAAGTGGAGCAGTGACAGAACAAGGTGTCCACTGAAGTTCTAAGATAAGACAAATTTATCACAGGCACTCACCACAAATAGAGATCTGGAGGCATGCTATTCATGCATAGAAAATCCTCTTCATTTGCAGAAATATACCCACAGCTCTATGTACACAGATACAGCTAGCTCGGATGCCGTTTCCCAGAGTACCCTTGTGTAACACCCCCATGGGTTGGGCGTACCTCGTCTGCCTGCTGGCCACCTTGTCTGTCCTCCTCTGGTACTCCTGCTAGACCCCAGTGCTGCATATGCTGGTGGGGGACCAGAGGAGTGATGTTTAAAACAAAACTACCAGCTTGGTGGTACAGCTCTGTGCAGCTCATTGTGCACCCGTTTGAGCTAGTATTTGCTTGAACGTGTAAGCTGCAGTGGTTTGCTCGCACACTGTGAAAGCGCTACGGGACTCAATGTTTAAAGCCACTCTGGTGGCTCTAGCAGTGTCCCCATTGCATGCTCTGGACTCAAGGAAAACACAGCATAATTGTCAGTCTGGAGGCACACTGGGGGTGAAAGAAATAAACTCTGCAAAAGCGCTTATAAGTGCTATAACTTTAAGAAGCAGCCAAGGCTGCTATTATGAATTATAGCCTTGCATGCCACCTGTCAGAACAGCATTGCTGCACTTGCGACAGGCGGGGGAGTCCCTGCCCATCACCACTCTGCCACCAGAGCAGAAGGGCAGCTAACAAACCTTGGGGACCTTTAATGCTAAAACAACTCAGGAGCCCTACTAAATACATTTAAGGTTTGGACATTACATTGTTTGCCCTGTAGCAGCTATCCCCCGCCCTCAGTAAGCAGCTAATGGGAGATCCAGAAGTCCGGAGGACTACAGCAAGGAGGCTCCTGGGAAAGGGAGAGGACTGTGCCTTGGCACCTTTTCATTCAGCCAACCAGGTTTGAGTGAACATTCTATATACTAATTCTGTGCATTGACAGCCTGTTGGACCAATGAGAAGCTGCCCTGATTTCCTCAGACCCCAAGGGCAGATACAGCTTGGGGAAGTCCACCTGGAGCTTCCAGAGAGGGAGTAGGACTTGGACTGTGTTCCTGCCAAAGGTTGGAGGCCTGCCTGGGGCTTTCACAGCCACTAGCCCAGGGAGTGCCTGACATATTTCCAAATTCTAGAAAGAGCTGCAAACCAGAACAAAGTGCTTTTTCGCTGATTGGAATCAGAGTATCTGGAAGAATATTGAGAGACTGATTCCTGCCTACAGCCATAGGAGTGGATCAAGAACTGTGCCCTAATAGTGCCATGGCTGCCAGCCTGCAGCATGGCTGAATACAGTGAAGGCTGCGTTCCTGAGATCCAGGAGGAAATCCCAAGCCAGTAGATGTTCTGGGGAACTGGCCAGTCAGTGTCACTGCTAGGCACTAGCTATCACTTCACTCTAAAGATTGAATGCCAGGACAAGTGGGTGAGGTGTGGGGCCCTTGTCCCTGAGACTGTTCCTCCCAGTTGCTGTAAAAGAAGCAGAAGACAGCATTTCCAGCCTGCACCAAGATTCTGGAGTTAATCAAGCCAGAATACCACTCAGCACAGTGCAGGAAGGCAGCAGCTAAGGTGGGGTGTACTGCCAGAGGCATCACCTCACAGAGCAGGGAGTTGATCCTGCCACTGTACAGGTCACTGGTCAGACCAAACCTAGAGTACTGCATGCAGTTTTTGCAGCCCTACTTAAAGAAAGATGTCAGGTTACTGGAGGGGGTCCGGAGCAGAGCCACCTAGATGATCACAGAAATGGAGGACAAACCCTACGAGGACAGATTCAGGGAGCTCAACGTAGACTACCTGGAGGAGAGGAGGAATAGAGGGGATATGATTGGAACCTTCAAATATATGAGGGGCATAAACAAGGTTGGTACAGAGGGGATTTTTAGATTAAAGGGAGGGAAAAAACACTAGGGAGCACAGTCTGAAATTGGAGGAGGGGGGATAGTTCAGAGGGAAATAAGAAGACACTACTTCACGGAAAGGGTGGTGGATGGATGGAACGCTCTCCTGGAGGAGGTGGTAATGTTAAAGTCGGTGGCCAGTTTTAAGAAGGGGTGGGACAGGGTCAAGGGGAAGGTCAAGGGAAAGGTCACTACCGGACGGGGAGGCGGACAGCTGCAGAGTAACACACTGCTAGCTGCACAAGCGAGCAGACTCAATAGACCTATGAGACCTGCGTCTGCTGGCATTTTTCATATGTTCGCAGTATCTGCATCCAGCTTTAGAGCATCCCAGATCTGCAGCTTGAAAGAACTCAGAGACTGGTATCTCCAGAACCCTGAGTAATTTTAGGGCTTGCCCTGCACCTGGGGATGTTGTAAATAGTTCTTCCGCCAAAGTTACTGTTTGTTTTAAAGTGCACCAATGCCAGCCAACCAGCTGCACCGCCATCGGGCCTGTACCATTCCATCAGCTGGGTACCCAGAGAAGACCGTGAGATCTCCCATTAACGGACTGGGGAAACTAGTACCTGTTAGAAGGTGGACTGAACTGCTTGTGCTGCTGTTGAGGGGTGGGCACTGTTATTTCTAATGTCTGTTGACACAGTTGAACAGTTACTTATGTTTTGCATCCCCTATCCCCTATACCTACCCCTTTCAATAAATGGTTTATTCTTCTGTTTAAGCCTGTCTCATGAGCATATCACTGTGAGCAAATTATTAGAGGTAACAAGTTTAATTTTTTTTGTTTCAGAGATCAGAAATACCTTTGAGTCAAAGACTCCTTTACAAAGGTTCCACGTCATGTATAATAGTTACAGAGATACAATACAGTTAGAGCAGAATACACAATATAGTAAATGTTACAGACTCCTTCACAAGGTTCCCCGTCACACGTAATAGAACAGATACACAATGCAGTTAGTGCATACAAACAATACAGTAAATGTTACAGAGTAAAGAAATTTATTTTTAACAGGACTAGTTGGCTAACCTTCCGAGCTAGTGCAGTATGAGACTGTTAGAAGATAATGAGAACTTAACAACCCTGAGAAGGTGGCGTTAAGAACTGTAGGAAGAGACCAGCCAGAGACCATTGTCAAAGTAGTAGAGGTACAGGGGCACTGGTTCACGTACAGTCACAGATACTTATGGACCGAAGATGGGCCCTAAGGTGTGTTTTGAATTGACCAATTCTTTGATCAAGACGCAGGGCGTAGGGTAGGGAATTCATCCTCAAGGGTGCCCTGCAGCAAAAGGATCTTTGGAATTGGGTTGTGCGACAGGGAGGGATGGAGAGACATTGGGTATCTGAGCTACAGGTGTGCTCAGCTTTTGGGTCCATGGTGATTAAAGGGGTGAGTGCTGCAGGGAAGAGGCCAAGGGAGATTTTTTTTTGCTAAGACACAGGTGTGGAATTTGATTCTATTGTCCAGATTAAGCCAATCGGTGTCCTGATATAGTGCACAGGTATGGGTAAGCCTGTCACACCCTAATATAAGATGGCAGGCCCTGTTTAGGACAAGTCTAAGACTATCAAGGGCTGAGGAGCTTGCCCCACCAAAGGTCGGAAGGCCATAGTCAAGCAGGGAGAGTACCAAGGAGGAGATAGTAAGCTTAAGGGCCTCGCTGGTTAGGCAATGTTTAAAGCGATGCAAAAGCTCTAATCTAACATTTAGGGCCTTAGATAATTGATGAATATACTCATGATAGGTAAGGCCAGTGTCCAAAGTGATGCCCAGGTATTTGAAGGAATGCACAAATTCCAGGGGGGTCTGAGACGTAGATAGTATTTGTGGAAAATGCCCTATCCTGGAATTCAGCTGGTGCAAAGCATACCTTTGTTTTTTTTATAGTTAATAATAAGGCATTGTGAGGTGAACCAGCTTTCGACAGCATTGAAGGAGGACTGGAGGGAATGGTGGAGTTGAGATGGATCTGGGCTGGAGGAGAAAATGACAGTGTCATCAGCATATAGTAATAGATTGGAGGTGCAGGTTGCAGGGCGGGAGTTAAGGAAGAGGCTGAATAGGAGGGGACCCAAAATGGACCCTTGAGGGACCCTTGAGAGGACAGGAGATTTGGAGGATAGGGTATTGCCAATTTTAACTTGAAGAGTTCAGTTGGTAAGATAGTCGGCAAATCACCCCACTGCATCCTGTGAGAGACCTAGGTTAAGTAAGGAGGTTTGGAGTAGTGAATAGAATTGCATGCACACTGAAATATTGCATTTATTTGTGATGATCCATGTGTGGCGTGACTGTGTGGGGAGGTGGTTAGCATGTCTATCAACATCCTGCCTCACAAATCAGGGACAAAGGACCAAAATCAGGGACACATCTTCAAAACTGGTGATATCCACTCAGGAAGGTGGTAGAATGAGGGGCTTAGTGTAAAATGTATTTTCTAAGGAACAACAAGTCTGTAGCTTTAATGTTTGACATTATTTTGTGCTTACAACCCCAACTGTTTGGTCACGGAGACACAATTTTTAGGAGGGACAGAGTAAAATTTTGAGGCAAAATCAGGGACATCCCTGAAAATCAGGGACAGTTGAGAGGTATGGTGGTTAGTTACGGCATCACAGGGGGTTTCACCATCTTGTCAGCAAGCCCACCAAAATGTATCTCTGGGTGGAGGCACCATGCTATTTTCTATTCTGTTGGCAATGAACCCCCCCATTCAGGGGAAAAAAAAAAAACAGAGCCCAGTCCCTTGAACCTTGTTTGAGCCCACAAGGCAGGGGTAGTTAACCGTAACATCCACGGTGACCTGGTTACACTTGGGTGCACCTCCTCTGGCCCGGGAGCCTTATCTGTTTTCAGGGCTACAAGCCCTTTTCTGACCCTTTCACACATAATTATCACCTGCCCCATTTTTGGAATTCCCCTTGCAGTAGGCTTTATGCCACTGTCAGGCAAGGGTCCGCTATCCCTCACTGTGAACATGGAGCAAAAGTAGTCATTAAGAATGGCCGCCTTTTGCTTGTCCTTCTCTATTACTCTGCCACCCTCAACCAGCCTAATAATTCCCCCTCTAGTCTTCCCTTTTCCCTAATGTATCTAAATAACTGGTTCGCCCTTGACTCCCACTGCAATACACAGTTCTGCTTGTGTATCCCTGACTGTTTTCTTGGTCTCCTTCTTTAATTCCTCAGCCATTCCTCTTCTCCCTGTTTCTCCTTGTATCTACTGAAGGCCCTTTTTTTTTTAGCCCTCACTGCCTCCCTGACCTTCTTCGAGAGCTAGATTGATTTCTTGAGCCTGTTTCTCTTGGCAACCATTCTAAGGTATGCCTTAGTTACCTCTAGAATATGGCCCCTTTAATTACTTCCTCTCATCCACCCTCTTAACTTATCTTTGACTAGTTCCCTCATCTGGTCAAAACCTGCCCTTTTGAAATCCAGAACCACAGTCTTTGATGAGGGTATACTGGAACCCTGGGCAACTTTGAACCATATGGTGTTATGGTCATTGAATCTCAGTGGCTCCCCAATTCTTGCTCTGCCTACCATTTCTGAGTTGGTGAGCACCAGATTGAGAACGGCAGTTTGCTTTGTGGGTTCCCTGCCCAGCAGGCAGTCCTGCAATGTATTAAGCAGGGTCTGACTCCTGCTGGTCTCAGCTGCTGGGATGTTCCAATCTACATCTGGCAGATTGACAGTCCCCACCACCACTACCTCCCTCTTTTCAGCCCCTTCTGAATTTCTACCCCTAGCTTTCCATTTCCATTGCCCCCCCCCCATCCTGGCAGCCTGTAGACCATCCCTATGTGCAGTTTCTTTCTTGATGTGGTTGTGAGCTGCACTGACAGCAATTCTGTCTCCTCTTCCCCTAATGGACCCTTCCCCTACAGCTTCTGTGCCTTTCTTGACATAAAGAGCTACCCCCACTTCCTTTTCTCTTACCCCATCTTGCCTACACATGGTGTATCCTAGTATTGCAAGTCCCAGTAATTTTTCCCAGTGGCCCATGTTTCTGTGTTGGCCATGATCAGAACACAGAAGGATCCCTATTTGACATCATCCTGCCTTGCAGCCAGTGGATACTTACATCAGGACTGGGTGCACATGAACTGAGAGCTCAATGAATAACCAGCACAGGTGGGTGAACTCATTTGGTTTGGGATTCTTTTCTGTTTTTAATCATGTCCTGTTTATGCATCATTCTCAGGGATACCCCTAGCATTTGGAGACTGAAGATTACTCTGTTCCAGTTCAGACCTAAAAAGCACTGCTGGCCTCTGATAATGAATAAACAGAATGGATATTTCTGCATGCAATGCTGTGTATGTTCTGTGCAACTGGGAGCTGCTGGTGGGTGAAGATTACTGGGGGCAGAACAGGTGAGTACTAACCACTGAGCACCTTATATATGAAGGAAACATGGAATGTGAGGGATACAAAAGTTAAAGTTAGCACCAAAGAGGGCTCTGATGCCAATTAAGCCCTCCCCTCAGAGTTCCATTGCAGTATGATGCTACTCTCATCATTTGGGGAGTTTCCCACCCTCAAGGGGCCCAATTATGAGAGGGCCTAGGGAGACACAGCTCCATAGCTCTGAAATGAGCCCCGTAGACCATGCAATATTAACAATTCATTACAATGGGATTGGGGGGGGCTCTCTTTTAATTGGCTCCCATAGCTCATAAATCAGGGATCAAACTCCTGCCACGAACCTGGGACCATGACCAAAACACGTTGAGATGACAGCAGAGAACTAAGCGATCCAGCATAGGGACATTCTGGTCACACCCTGGAAAAGAGCCTTGGCTCAGTGCGCCTCTCCTGCTTACTAAATTGTAAATAGATAAATAAATAAATCCCCGAAACATGTCTATGTTGTTTAACTCACACATCACACACAGTTCCCTAAAATTAAAAGGCAAGAAATACACCAGAACCGCCTGTCACTTTAGACAAAGCCATGTTAATGGGAAAAAAATCATAAATGTAACTTAATTACCCACTCATCTACTTTCCCACAATTTTTTTTGTGTGCCCATTGTTAGAATGGCATCTTAAACATGTTTTTCAGCTGAATGACATTTTTGAATTGGATCATAAATTGTGCTGGAGTGTGCGCTCTGTGACAGCAGGCTGAGTTTCTGTTACATAATACCATGGAATCAATGCTGGCTGATACCCCACTGTGAGCTGTCCAGCTGTCACAACAAGCACCAGCATTGGAATTCGGGGACCCAAATCAGCCTCTGCAGTCCAGCTACTGATGGCTGGAGGCTGCTTTAATTTTTTTAGCACCTGTCTGTCTAGCAGGAGATGCCGAGAGGCCCCTCCTCCACCTCCCCACCTGCCGCAGGCCATAGCTTGAGCAAGAAGGGCAGAACATGACCTGCTTTCCTCAACAGGGAGACCAATAAAAGTTGTCAGTAAACGTAAATGTTTTATGACAGAAACCAGATCAGGCTTTCCTGGCAGAGAGTTACAGAATATTTTTCTTCACAGTTTCCCAGCACTGATGCAACACAGGAACAGGTGGTCTGAAAAGTACTTCTTCACAAAATCAGGCAGCGGTTGGAGCCTTGAGCTTTGAAACTAGAACACAAATACAAATCAAATCACTACCACTAGCTCAGGGCTAACTCTTAGCAGGTGACTTACTTCACCATCTTGTGATTTTCCCACCCCTCCTATGTAATAGTAGTGGCAAGAAGCAGGGATCCCACTGTAAATGAGATGTTGCATCTCTCTGGGACTATACTGGGAAAATAAACTGTCAGATTAAATACAGCAGCCAGTTCAATAAAACTGTTCATAAAAGACAGTCAGTTCACATTTTGACAAAGTGTGGAAAGCTGAGTGATAAGAACACATTTGCAAGTAAAATGAGATGCTACATCTCTGCTGCACTTTTCTGGGGAGTTGCATGGTATGGTACAATAAACCTATCAAATAACAGCAGTTCTGATTATTGCCTTTCAACCTTTTAGCAGGACCAGCCTTAGAGTAAATGGTGCCCCTAGGCAAACATAAAAATGGTGCCCCTCTCACTCTTCTCTAGTTGCCACCCCCAACTGGAAAAACATTTTTTTTACACTTTCTTCTCCTCCACCCCACCCAAAAAATATTCTGTTAATTCTGTCAGGATGCAGGAGTCCATTTGGCAGTCTTTTGCTGCCTAAGGTACAATTTTTAACACCTTGCCATGATTGGAAACTAACCTGCCAGATGCAAGCTAGTAAGAGTCCACAAAAAGTAGCTTACATGGCATGATATCAAGAGAACTTCAAAAGAATATTTCTGAACAAACTGTTGTTTAATAAGATTTTTGAAACTCACCTTTGAAACCTCCTCTGTCCTCAGGCTCCAGACTCTTGACTTCTCCCTCCCTTGCCTTTATGCTGCTTCTCCATGAGTCCCCTGACATTCCTGTCAGTCAGTCTCGTTGCCTCACTGGGTGGGAACTGTGAGGCTGCAGCCTGGCTGCTGCCTGGCTAACAGGTGCCACCAACCACTGCCCGAGTCCTCTGACTGTTCTTGTCTCTGTGACCAACAACCGAATATGACTGTAATTATTCTTGTATGGTGCAAGTTGCGTTGAGAGTTGCCACTGATGCTTCTGCTGCTATGCTGAACAGAAGTTGGCAAATGCCCATGCAATCCCACACTGGGTGCTGAATTGGCTGACTGTAGTGACTGGACTTGGTAGGGTGGCTCATCTCTTCTGGTCAAGGAGAGGCAGGCACAGTGGTTCCAGGTACGAACAGACAGCTTTTAATTGCAACAGCCACTGGTTCCACGGAAAAATAAGGGGTTAGGAGATTGCAATATACAAGTGTAACCCCCCACCCACTGGCTCCCCTTGTTTAGCCAGCAGGGCTTCTCCTCTCACCACAAAACATCTAGGGACAACGGGGGGGGGGGTTACATACTAAAAAGACATAGAGAAAAAACAGAGGAGGGGGCCACCATTAGGCTAGGTGGACCAGACTGTTATACAAAAACAGTCAACTAAGTGTGGCAACTACGTGGCACACACCTGGTGGGACCAGTTACCATGGCCAGCAACCCGGGTCCCTGGGAGAAAATGTTTGCTCACAATTATGCTAGGTTTGTACTTCTGGACAGGGGCACCCAAGTAAATCCAGACACATGGAAGCAATAAAAATACTGTCCAAACCAGGCTGGGGTTCTAGAGTGTGGCTTTTATTTATGTAACAAAGAATGAATAATACACAAAGTGAAGATGGACCCCATGGGGCTACACATACTAGTATTTTAGATTTTCCAGGGCACAGAAGTTCCAGAATTCCCATTTAAGCATAGGGTGAAGAAACACAAAACAGTGAATACTCTGTTTCTGAAACTGAAGACTGGCACATACGGCCGGGCTAGTACTGTTCCCATTTCCCACAGGAATGAAGGTTGTACCCATGACCACACCGAGCACAGCTAGGCTCAAATCTTCCAGAACCCATTATACTGGGGTAAACTGAAGACACAGAAATGCCAAACCAACATCTCGGGGTAATTACTTCCATCAGGCATTGGCCAGACGCACTAAATGAAAATGTGCCGGTGCCCAAACTGAACCCGGAGAGGTAAATTGGTTACTCCAGATGGGGGTCTCCCACCTTTTGCATCCAAGTTTATACTTGGCCATTCATCTGGTTAATAACACCCTCAGAGACAAAATTGTAATTGTCTTACAATGTTTCTCACACTTAACAAACTACTGACGCACCCCTGGGTGTCAACGTTAAAAGTGCTGTACTTGGACGGTCACATTCTTGGACCCCAACATAGGCAGACACTTTACTTAGCACTGGGTGACTGGTCCCATTGACAGAGAGATTCACCCCAAGGTATTGCAGATGCCCCTGGGCTGACACAGAAAATATTTGTACTCACAAACAATGAAGATGTACAAGGCAGCTTCACTAAACAAATGGATCAAGGGGATTGCCCCCTTAATCCTGGAGTTCTCCCCATCCCTCCTGGGATGGGGCAAGGAAAACCTTCTAACACAGGCCTCCACCACTTCAGAAAATTGTCTCCTTTGTTCTTCTTCAAGGGTGAGAACAAACTACCACAAAACAAAAAGGGTAGCTCTTTATCAGAGCTAATCTGAGGAGCTGCCCCACAGGTGCATCCTCCTCCTCGAACTCCACTCTGCTACCAACTAACTGAACATTCCAGTTCACTCCAAAGCCAGCTGTGAGTGTGGCTTATGCTGCTGCGAGAGATCTATGATTATATCATCACTCCAGCTCAGCTGAGACTGAAGGCAGAGTGTGACAGTGTGAAACCCATTTACCTGGCATTTCACAAGCTACCTTCGCTGCCTGGCACTGATTCTAACTAGGATGCTAGTAACCCGGGGAACAAGGGAGTCACACAAGGCGAGGAACTACGGTGATTATCATATACGACACATTACTTAGTAATGTAAGGCAACTATACAGGTCTAAATGCAGTTAAATAGGGATAAACAGTCATATATATATATATATATATATATATATATATATATATATATATACAATATGTGATATACTTCTGAAAGGGTCACCTAGTGCCCTACATCTGCAGATGTCAATAGTAATAAGTGAACAAAAACAAGCAGAGCACTCACATCTCAAAGATTAATAATGAAGGCACTGGTTTTCTAATAAAAAATATTTATTTCTAATACATTGGCATAATAAAGAGCAACCTGACGCGTTTTGGATGACTACTCATCCTTGATCTTTAAGGTGTGAGTGCTCTGCTTGTTTTTGTTCACATATTCCAGATTTTTTAGCATTTAAGCACCACGTCCTTGTGCCCACGCTAGTTTGTTGGATCATCGATAGTAATAACTTTACCAATACCCAACCACCTTGGCCAAGGATAATTAGAAAACACCAGTTGTGGTACGACAGTCCAGTAGGAGAAGCAGTCTCTTCGGTGTGGAGCAGGTGGTGACTAGCTAGCTTGAATGGTTGGTTCAGTACCTTAGTGACCGATCTGTCTCATTGGCTGGCAGGAAAACTGAGAGCAACAAGATAAAGAAGATGAAGAGGATGAAGGAGTTGAAGGATGAAGGCTGGTCTGGAAGCTGTAGATGCAGGTGATGAAAGGATGGTTGTAGTAATGTCCTTCTGCAGCGATGGAGGTTTCTCTGAAAGGCTGCTGATGAGTTGCCACCCAGCCGAGAAAGGGAGCTTTGGCCACCTCGAAGAAGCAAAATAAAAATGGGTCAATTTTCTTATTGCATACTGTGAAGGGAACCTAACTTTCATGAGCCGGGGTGGCTCCTAAGTTGACTATACTACGCTGGCTACCGCAGTCTTCATCATCTTCAGAGGTTGTTGGCAGGCTGGCTGGAAGGTACTAGAAGCTTTGCCAGGTGAAGGGAGGGTGGTCCCTGGACTCAGGGGTGCAGGCAGTTACAGTCTCTTTTAGGGCAATTACTTCAGGAGGTGGGACCACCATTGCTGGACAGAGTGTCTGCTCCCCCATAGCAACAGCTCAGGCTGGGGGAGGAAAGGGATCTGAGGTAGATGAACACAGTTCGTGGTGGGGCAGGCAATTCAGGCCCCATCTGGAACAGTTCAGGAACTAACTGGTCGAGGTTCCAGGGCAAGCATGCTCAGCCCAGGTACAGATAGCTGTCTTTTGTGGGTGCAGGGCAGGCAGTTCAGACCCTGCTGTGCTTTTGGTTTTAGGCCCCGATGCAAACAGTACAGTCATTTGGGGTCAGTAGCATCCCAGAGTATAACCGGAGAGGAGCACTGAGATTTGGTGATTACACAATAATTATATACATTTTCTTTTTACCAGGCACTGGGTTTACCTATGGCCAGGGTCCAGGTGGCAGGCAGTGCAGTGTAGGTCTGGTCGTCCCCTTGATCCGTAGGTCACACCAGCTACCAGCAAGCAGTCCAGGGGAAAATAGGATGGCTGATTGTGGGTGGTCGGGGCTCCCAGTGTAGGGGCTAGGGCCTCTGGGGTGACCTCCTTTCAAAATGTGATGCTGGCCCTTTAAATTTCTGAGGACTCCCTTCTTTGCTCAGCAGGACTGGGGGTGGGATTTACCTAGGCCCAGCTCCTAGCTTTTTCATATGTATGAGGGGTGGTAGCTGGGCTATACAGTGGGCCCAGACTGAGCTCCGCCCCTCATAAATATTAATTTTTGGGCTGTAGCCTCACTGTGCAGTGCCTAAGGCTTAGCTCTGCCCTACGGTTGCAGTCCTTGATCTACAACCTCACCCCCATTATAATTATTACATTAGGCTGCCTTTCTGTAGCCTAGCATGGTCCCCAAATGCAGCTCCGCCCTCCCCACTGGCCCACTCCAAATTTCTCCTCTCGTTACCTACTGCTGGGGTGCCGTTTTGGCACCAGAATTAGCTGTTCTGAGGATCATGCTCTGCGGTGCCCCTTTTTCTTTCTATTGGTGGGCGCTCCGCCCATTTGCTCCTTGGTGCCCCTGTTTCCCTTTCCTAGGCACCTGCTGCGCTAAATAAATAAAAAATAATTGGGCTTACAGCCCACTTATTACCTGGCTGGATCCTCTGTTGGCCCAAAGTTCATTGGTGGTGCTAGTGGAAAAAGTTGGGGAGCTCCACTCCCACCCGACGCTCTGTGTGCCCCTCTGCAGCCACGAGTCGAACAACTGTGGTACTGGTGCTGGTTTCCACCTAGACACACTTTGCTGACGCACCTTATGGTCCATTTCTCCCACAGTTTTCCTACTCCAATGTGGCATGGACTACAAAACAGCAGGGAGTCCCGCAACCGGGAGAAAAAAAAGGTTTAGCCACTGGGGAAGGTGGAGGAAGAACCCCACCTCTGCTGGGGTCAAGGGCAAGTTCTGCATTAATGACGGGTGGCCAATGGTGCAGAATGGCAGCAAGAGCCCACCATGGGACAAAAAGGGCAAGGAAGGGAACAGAACAACCAAAAAGAAACCCAGGGACCAAATTGAGTGGCTGAGATGCTGGGCTGGGGTGCTACCCCAATGCACACTTGGCACAGGAACCAACAGTAGGAGGAAGGGAAGCAACCTGAAGCCCCACACAAGACGTTGGGGAAGGGAGGGGACAACCAAACAAATGGCCCACACCTGAAGGCAGCTCCCCCTGGACAACTAAGGGGCATATAATTTAAAAAAGACTGACCGCTGGGAAGCTGGCTTGAAGCCAGCACAGAGCAGCCCAAAGGGTGGAGGACTAGAAGGACTGCAAGGGCAGCCACTGTGGGGGAAGGGAGTGGACCACAGAAGTGACTGGACAAAAGAAGGACCTACCAGACCAGGGGGAACCCTGGAGCAGATGAAAGAGGGATGCCCACGCAATGGATTAGCTGCTGCTGGCAGCCTGAAGGACTACTGAACCTCTCGATGAGCTGGAGATTGACTGCTGCTGCTGGAGACCCAGGGACCACTGGCTACAGAGGAGCAACCACCAAGGAGCTATGGACCCGAGCTTCAGGTAAGCCTTCAGGTGTCCATACCATGGTGCTCTTTACTCTGTCAGCCACCCAGTCCCAAACTGCCTTCTGGCTAGCAGGGAAGACCTTTTTCTAGCCTAGGGTTGGACCTGGGTTTTGGCCAGACAATTGGGTCTATGGGACATGGTTCAGCTTCCAGAGCTGATTTATGGCCCCTTTAGGTGTTGGCCGGAGCCCTGGCCTGGCCAGGACAAAGGGTTCAGTATGGGAAGGCTCTAGCAGGGGAGAGGGGGATAGGGACAGGAAGTGGTCAGCCAGCTAGCTTGGTCAGCAATCCAGCTGGCTGTGTATGGGGTGTGTGGGGGTTAACCATTTCCCTCCCGGAGGTTCCCCTGATGTGCTTGCTGACAACCTTTGGGGGTACTACATGACACCATCCATTAGGCACGCAGTATGCTGGGGGCATGGGCAGAGATGCTGCTGTGTTGCTACTTTGCTGGGAATTGGCACTCAGGACAGGACCTCCTCACTCCCCTCCCTCCCGACAAAAATGATCAGATTTAATATACATCTGCGCACACTCACAAAACAAACAAAAACAAGCATTTGCCAATGCCGAATGTCGTCTTGCTGGCATTGGTAGTGCAGGATTTAGAGAGATGCATAATAGGAATGGCAGTGCAGTATGGAACCGACGTAAACCCCACCCCACCCCACGCTGCAGAGACTGACAGGCACTGAAGTGTGCCTTTGGGTCTTTGGCCATAATACTCATGCCATTTCACCTCACCCTACCCTGCAGACACTGGCAAGTGTCGCATTGTACCTTGGGGTAATTGGCCTTATGCTCATCCCATTCAATAAGGAAGTATATTGACATGGGTGCAGTATACGAGAATGGGGTGAAGTTTGGGGCCAAAGAGTCTAAGGCACACCTTGATGCCTGTGACTGGCTGCAGGGTGGGGGAGGGGGGTGGAAGGGTGTGAGCATTACAGACGACATTCCAAAGGCACACCCCTAACATCTGTCAGTCTCTACAGGGTGGGAAGTTATGGTTAGAAACCCTAATGTCCTCGGCGTTAGTTGGTATTTGCACTCCAATTTTCAACATGGCCTTTTTGTGACCCCACCCGATGAAAGCATTTGAGACCTCTGCTCATGAACAGTGGCACTGTGATTTTGTTAATCTGTCCTGAATATTGATTTCCCACAGCGACCGCGTCATTCTGTGCCAGATTTGCGAAAACACATTTCGGGCAGGAGGTGAAAAATGACAGCTGTACCAAGGTGTGAAGAAATGGCAATGTTGAAAGTCTGGAGTGAAAATATTAAAAATTCTCCAAGCTATGAGCATGCGTGGAAACTGCACAATGCACGCTTGTAACACAGTCATTTTGCGGAATTTTGTCACCAAATTTTCAACATAGGCATTTTGGGACCTCTGCTCATAAACAGTGTCACTGTGATTTTCTTAATCTGTTCTGAACATTGATTTCTCATAGTGACCCTGTTATTGTGTGCCAGATGTGCGAAAACACATTTCAGGCAGTATGTGAAGAATGACAGTTGCACTGTTCATAAGGAGGTGTGAAAAAATGGCAATGTTGAAAATCTGGAGTGAAAATATTCAAAATTCTCAAACTTACAAGTGTGCATGGAAACTGAGCAACGCACGCTCGTAACACAGTCATTTTTTGGAATTTTTTCTCCA
Source organism: Neoceratodus forsteri (assembly GCA_016271365.2). NCBI lineage: Eukaryota > Metazoa > Chordata > Ceratodontiformes > Ceratodontidae > Neoceratodus > Neoceratodus forsteri. The sequence goes on along the minus strand of CM028132.1, from coordinate 1,472,669,539 downwards.
GATTTGCAACATAGGCTTTTTGGGAGCCCACCTCATGAACAGTGGCACTGTTGTTTCATTAATCAATCCTGAAAGGTGAGTCCACTTAGTGACTGCAAAATCACCTTTCAAGACCGAATAACGACACGACAGTGACTGGGTTCATGAGGGGGCGTCCCAAGAACCCCATGTTGAAAATTAGGAGCCAAAAGTCACAAAAATGGCTGAGATATCCACCTAAGTTGAAATCCCCCCATTTATGCCAATATACAGCTTCATCTTCAGTTCGTGGTCAGCTTTGAAGAGTGCAGACATGTTCCTGCTCCACCAAAGATCGTTGCACTGGGCTCCGAGGTAATAACGGGGTGAGGTGGGTTATGCAGAGGGTGGGCATGGGTTGGGAGAGGGGGCACCGGAGACAACGAGGGACCATCTTCTCTTTTTATAGGTAAAAAAAAAAAAAGACAATGCAGGACTTTTTTTTTTTTTTTTTTAGAGTGTTTTGGCACACTGGGGTGGGCTCCCAGTGTGCCACCTGTGTTTTTTTGGGAGGAATACTGAAGCCGATGGGGATTGGGACCCCAGTCAGCACACAGAATGTGTCTGCGTTTGGGGGGGCGCATGATGGCGAGGGGGATTGGGCACCCCTTGGCACACAAATTAAATAAATAGGGGGACATTATGCCAATGGGATTGGGCTCCCCCATTGGCAAATGAACTAGAGAGGGGGCATGCTGTCAGGGGGATTGGGCACCCCCGACGTCGGCTTTCAGGTGGAACTCTGAGAGGCAGATGGTGATAGCCACCACCATGTTTATTGAAATGTTACACCAGGCAAGGCACGCCTTGCAATGACCCTTTATTACAGCGGCAAAATTGTTTCAAGTTGGTGGCACGCTTTTGCACTGCTGTCATAGACACCATGCTATTTCATTGATGCCATAGAGCCCAGCCCGAAAAAGCAGTGGTGCTGCTGGCCACAACACAACCGCACCTCCAAAACCTGCTATTCCAAGCTACCACAATATGTTGTTTGCACTTGCATGCAACACAACATTAAAATGTAAAAAAAAAAAAAAAAAAACTGCTTTGTGATTTTGGAATTTTGGTATCCCCAAGACAACTATCTGTTGGATCAAGGTTAATGAACTTGTCCCAGAATCCCTTTCTGGGGTGGCTGAGGTCAACAATGTCATGGAGGAAGGTGCAGAGTTCTCAGAAAGGCAGGGAGATTTTTTTTATTATAAATTAACCCCTTGCAGGCTGAACAAGGACCTACAGTCAAGGCATTGGCTGTGAAGGTGATCACTCACTCTCCCTCCTGGCTGTGAAGTAAGCCACTCTCTCACACTCATGGCTGTGAAAGTAGCCACTCACTCACTCACTGGTTCACTACCCTCCTGACTGTGAAGGTAGTCACTCACTTACCCTCCTGACTGTGAAGGTAGTCACTCACTCACTCACTCACTCACTCATTTACCCTCCTGACTGTGAAGGTACTCACTCAGTCACTCACTCACTTACTCACTCATTCACTCACTCACTCGTTCACTACCCTCCTGACTGTGAAGGTAGTCACTCACTTACCCTCCTGACTGCGAAGGTACTCACTCACTCACTCACTCACTCACTCACTCACTCACTCACACATCCTCCTGACTGTGAAGGTACTCACTCACTCACTCACCCTCCTGACTGTGAAGGTACTCACTCACTCCCTCACTCCCTCACTCACTCACCCTCCTGATTGTGAAGGTACTCACTCACTCACTCACTCACCCTCCTGACTGTGAAGGTAGTCACTCACTCACTCACTCACTCACTTACTCACTCGTTCACTACCCTCCTGACTGTGAAGATACTCACTCACTCACTCACTCACACACTCGTTCACTACCCTCCTGACTGTGAAGGTAGTCACTCACTTACCCTCCTGACTGCGAAGGTACTCACTGACTCACTCACTCACTCACTCACTGACTCACTCACCCTCCTGACTTTGAAGGTACTCATATTCACACACTCACTCATCCTCCTGACTGTGAAGGTACTCACTCACTCACTCACACACTCGTTCACTACCCTCCTGACTGTGAAGGTAGTCACTCACTTACCCTCCTGACTGCGAAGGTACTCACTCACTCACTCACTCACTCACCCACTCATCCTCCTGACTGTGAAGGTACTCACTCACTCACTCACTCACCCTCCTGACTGTGAAGGTGCTCACTCACTCACTCACTCACTCACCCTTCTGACTGTGAAGGTACTCACTCACTCACTCACCCTCCTGACTGTGAAGGTACTCACTCACTCACTCACTCACTCACTCGTTCACTACCCTCCTGACTGTGAAGGTACTCACTCACTCACTCACTAACTCACTCACACACTCGTTCACTACCCTCCTGACTGTGAAGGTACTCACTCATTCACTCACTGACACACTCGTTCACTACCCTCCTGACTGTGAAGGTAGTCACTCACTTACCCTCCTGACTGCGAAGGTACTCACTCACCACTCACTCACTCACTCACTCATCCTCCTGACTGTGAAGGTACTCACTCACACACTCACTCATCCTCCTGACTGTGAAGGTACTCACTCACTCACCCTCCTGACTGTGAAGGTAGTCACTCACTCACTCATTCACCTTCCTGACTGTGAAGGTACTCACTCACTCGCTCACCCTCCTTACTGTGAAGGTAGTCATTCACTCACATTCATTCCTGGCTGCGAAGGTTGTCACTCGTGCACTCTTCTGGTTGTGAAGATAGCAACTCGCTCACCCTCCTGGCTGTGAAGGTAGTCACTCGCTCACCCTCCTGGCTGTGAAGGTAGTCATTTTCTGGTTCCATGTCATAATAGTGAAAACGGAACAACGACTCGCTTAATAGAGAGTACATTTTGCCATATCCAAAATTCACCACAAAGCCACCACAGCTAGCCCCCTATCAGCGATGTCACTAAACAATACAAAACTGGCACAACGTAAACCAACATTTAATGGGGGGGCTATGCCCCCCCTCACCCCCCAAGCTAATATAATCAACTCCAGTGGAACAAACACTGGGGGAAAAGCACCACAGTCAGGGAAACAGGGGACAGACAACATAAAAAAAATTCAAACACCCAATACAACTAATGAAAATGTATACCTGCGGGCAGTCCTGAACCCGGAAACATTGACATCCCAAGTGGTGACTCCATCAGCCACTCCAGTCGGCCAGCTCGGCAGCACCAGGCTGAACTACCCAGTTTAACCCCCAACATAACACCATCCCCCCGTCAGTTGCCCTCACTATCCTGTCATCCCAAACTCGCTATTCCCTCCCGTCACTATACCTGCACTGTCTCTACTCCTTCGGGAGAGAAAATTGAGCTGCTCATATTCAAGTCACTCAGTTTGCTTCCCCCATATCACTGGATACCCTATTTGCTCACCATTCTAGCTGTCAAGTTGCTGCTTACTCACCTACTGGCTATGAAGGGAGTTATTCACTTACCCTCCTTGTGTGAAGGTAATCACTTGCTCACCTTCCTGGCTGTGAAGGTAGTCGCTTGCTCACACTCTTATCTTTGAAGGAAGTCACTATCCCTCCTGGCTGAAGGTAGTCGCTCGGTGACTCTCCTAGCTGCAAAGGTTTTTGCTTGCTCATCCTTCTGACTGTAAAGGTAGCCTGTTGCTCACCCTCCTTCTGTGAAGGTAGTCACTCTCGATCTTGTGGGTAAAGGGAGCTACTTACTCACTCTCCTGGTTGTGAAGGAAGCTACTCACTTCCTACTGGCTGTGAAGGTAGTCGCTCACCCACCATCTTGGCTGTGAAAGAAGCCACTTGCTCACCCTCTTGGTTTAGAAAGTAGCCACTTGCTTCCCTTCCTGGCTGTGAAGGTCATTGCTCCTTCTCATGGCTGTGAAGGAAGCCATTTGTTAACACTCTTGGCAGTGAAGATAGCTTCTCACTCACCCTCCTGGCTGTGACATAGTAATTTGCTCACCCTGCTGTCTGTGAAGGTAGTCACTGTCCCTCCTGGATGTGAAGGTAGCCACATGCTCACACTTCTGGCTACGAAGGTAGCCACTCTCCCTCTTGGATGTGAAGGTAGCCACATGCTCACACTTCTGGCTACGAAGGTAGCCACTCTCCCTCTTGGATGTGAAGGTAGCCACATGCTCACACTTCTGGCTACGAAGGTAGCCACTCTCCCTCTTGGATGAGAAGGTAGCCACATGCTCGCACTTCTGGCTATGAAGGTAGTCGCTCTCCCTCCTGGATGTGAAGGTAGCCACATGCTCACACTTCTAGCTGTGAAGGAAGTGTCACTGTCCCTCCTGGATGTGAAGATAGCCACATGCTCACACTTCTGGCTATGAAAGTAGTCACTCTCCCTCCTGGATGTGAAGGTAGCCACATGCTCGCACTTCTGGCTATGAAGGTAGTCGCTCTCCCTCCTGGATGTGAAGGTAGCCACATGCTCACCCTTCTGTCTGTGAAGGTAGCCACATGCTCACCCTTCTGTCTGTGAAGGTAACCACGTATTCCCCCTCCTCGCTGTAAAGGTTTTTGCTTGATCATCCCCTTGACTTTGAAGATAACCACTCACATACCCCTCCTGGCTGTGACAGTAGTCACTTGCTCACCTTCCTGGCTGTGAAGGAAGTTGCTCACTTACCCTCCTGACTGTGAAGGTAGTTACTCGCTCACCCTCTTGGCTTTGAAGGAAGCCACTCAGTCCACTGGCTGTGAAGGTAGTTGCTTGTTGAGTCTCCTGGCTGTGAGGGTTACTGCTCGCTCATCCTTCTGACTGTAAATGTAGCCTTTTGGTCACCCTCCTGTCTGGGAAGCTAGTCACTCTCCATCCTGGCTACATAGGAAGCCACATGCTCAAACTCTTTGCTGTTAAGATAGTCATTCACTGTCCTGGCTATGAAGGTAGTCACTTATCCACCCTCTTGGGTGTGAGGGTAGCCACTCATTCACCCTCTTGGTTGTGCAGGTAGTCACTTGCCCCTTTTCCTAGCAATGAAGGTAGCCACTTGCTTACACTCCTGGTAGTGAAGGTAGCAATTTGCTTACACTTCTGGCTGTAAAGGTAGTCAGTCTCTCACCATTCTGGCTGTGAAGATAGTAACTCGCTCACCCTCCTGGCTGTGAAGGTAGCCACATGCTCACACTTCTAACTCTGAAGGTAGTAAAGCTCCCTCCTGGATGAGAAGGAGTTAATACTTCTGATTGTGAAGAAGGCCACAAGCTCACCCTCCAAGATGTGATGGTAGCCACAAGCTTATCCTGCTGGCTGTGAAGACAGCCACTTATTCCCCCTCAGCACTGTAAAGATTGTTACTTCCTCACCCTCTTGACTTTGTAGTTAACCATTCACTTCCCTCTTCTGGCTGTGACAGTAGTCACTCGTACACCCTCCTGACTGTGCAAGGTAATCACTCACTCACCCTGCTGGCTGTGATGGTACTTGGTCATTCACCCTCCTGACTGTAAATGTAGTTACTCCCTCACCCTCCTAGCTGTGAAGGTAGGCATATACCCACACTCCTGACTGTGAAGGTAATTGCTTGCTCACCCCACTGACTGTGAAGGTAGTTACTTGTTCGCTCCTGACTGTGAAGGTAGCCACTCACACACCGTGTTGGCTGTGAAGGATGTGACTAGCTTAGTATTCTGGCTGTGGTGAAGAAAGCCTCTTTCCCCTCCTCTTGACTGTGAAGGTAGCCACTCTTACTCCCTCCTGACTGTGAAGGTAACCACTGTTACTCCCTCCTGGCTGTGAAGGTAGTCGCTTGCTCACCCTCCTGGCTGTGAAGTTGGGCCACTCACTTCCCTCATCCCTGTGTAGGAGGCTACTCTCTCACCCTTTTGGCTGTGAAGTTGGCCACTCTCTGACCCTCTTGGATGTGAAGCTGGCCACTCTCTCACACTCTTGGATGTGAAGCTGGCCACTCTCTCGCGCTCTTGGATGTGAAGCTGGCCACTCTCTCACCCTCCTGGATGTGAAGTTGGACACTCTCTCACCCTCTTGGCAGTGAAGTTGGCCACTCTCTCACCCTCTTGGATGTGAAGCTGGCCACTTTCTCACACTCTCAGCTGTGAAGTTGGTCACTCTCTCACCCTTCTGGCAGTGAAGGTTGTCACTCATTCACCCTCCTGGCTGTGAATGCAGCTACTCGCTCACCCTCCTAGCTGGGAAGTTAGCCACTCTCCCTCCTTGATGTGAAGGTAGTCACTTGCTCATCCTCTTGGCTGTGAAGTTAGCCACTCACTCACCCTCTTGGTTGTGAAAGTAGTCACTTGCTCCTCTTCCTGGCTGTGAAGGTAGCCACTTGCTTACACTTCTGGCAGTGAAGGTAGCCATTTACTCACCCTTGCAGCTGTGAAGGTAGTTGCTTGAGCTCACCCTCCTGGCTGTGAAGTTAGTAACTCACTCATCCTCTTGGCTGAGAAGGTAGTCACCCTCCCTCCTGGATGTGAATGTAGCCACATGCTTATCCTGCTGGCTGTGAAGGTTGCCACTTAAATACCCCCTCCTCGCTGTAAAGGTTGTTGCTTGCTCGGCCTCTTGACTTTGAAGTTAACCACTCATTTCCAGCTGTGATGGTACTCATTCGCTCACCCTCCTGACTGTGGATGTAGTCACTCCCTCACTCTCCTGACTTGAAGGTAGTCACTCTCTCACCTTCATGGCTGTGAAGGTGAGCTCTTACACACCCTCCTGGCTTTGAAGTCAGTCACTTGCTCACCATCCTGGCTGTGAAGGTATCCACTCACTCACCCTCCTCATTGTGAAGGTAGGCACTCTTCCCCCCCCACCAACTGTAATGGAAGTTGCTCGCTTATCCTCTTGGCTGTGAAGGTAGTCACCCACTCGCCTTCATGGCTGTGACTGAGAAGGAAGTCACTTACACTCCTAGCTCTGCAGGCAGAGACTCACTGACTGTCCTGGCTCTGAAGGTTACTTCTCACTCACCCTCCTGTCTGTGAAGGTAGTTGCTCTACATCCTGGATGTGAAGGAAGCTGCTCACTCACTTTGCTGTCTGTGAAGGAAGCCACTAACTCCTCTTCCACACTCTCCTGGCTGTGAAGATTATCACTTGTTCGCCCTCCTGTCTGTAAAGGTAGCCTCTCATTCCTCCTTCTGGTTGCGAAGGTGTCCACTTGTTCACCCTCCTGGCTGTGAAGATAGTCACTTGCCTGTGAAGGCAGCCACTCCCATACCCTCTTGTCTGTGAAGATGGCCCCTCAAATATCTTTTCTCTGTAAAGTTTAGCCATTCGCTATCTCATTCTAGCTGTGAAGGTTGCCACTAACTTGTCCTCCTGGCTGTGAAGGCAGCCACTCAGAAGCCAAAAAAACAGCATTTACCCACCAGTCTTAACAAAAGTCCCAGCACAAAATATAAGGTACAAAATTAAGTGACTATTCAAAACAAGCATTTGTCAATGCCGACTGTTGTTGCGCTGGCATTGGCATTGGCGGAGGTGGAGAGGCATAGCGCTGTGAGTTTGTTAATGTGTCCCAAAAGGTGATTTTGCACAGCTAGTACGCCACTGTGTGGCAGAGCTGCGGAAATGTGTTTTGGGCAGGCTATGGAAAATGGTAGCTGGACTGTTGATACTGAGGTGTGCAGAAATGCCACTGGTGAAAATTTGGCATGAAATTATTGCAGATTGACAAAGTTACAAGGGTGCGTGGAAACTGCACAATGCACACTTGTGAGACAGTCATTGTCTGGACTTTCACCACCAAATTTTCAACATGGGCATTTTAGGACCTCTGCTAATGAATAGTGTCACCATCATTTCCTGAAAGTGTTCTGAAAAGTGATTTCTCACAGTGACCTTGCAATTCTGCACCGGATGTGCGAAAACACATTTCAGCCAGCTGTACTGTTCATAAGGAGGTATGGACAAATGGCAATGATGAACAGCTGGAGTGAAAGTATTACAAATTCACAACATCATGAGCGTGCGTGCAAACTGCTCAACGCACGCTCGTAAAACACTCATTTTATTGACATTCATCCCCAAATTTTCAACACAGGCATTTTAGGACATCTGCCAATGAACAGTATCACTGCCATTTTCATGTGTCTCGAACATGGGCTTTCCACAGCGACCGGGCTATTATGCGCCGGAACTGTGAAAACAGATTTTGGTCAGGATGCGAAAAATTACAGCTGTACTGTTCATTAGGAGGTGTAGAACACTGGCGCTGTTGAAAATGTGGAGTGAAAATATAAGTTTGCGAACCTGCGAGCGTGTGTGCAAACTGCACAACGCACGCTCGTAACACAGTCATTTTATGGAGTATTGTCACCAAATTTTCAACACAGGCATTTTAGGATCTCTGCTCATGAACAGTGTCTCTGTCATTTTTCGTAATGTGTCTCGAACACTGATTTCACACAGCGACCGCGCTATTCTGCACCGGAAGTGCAAAAACACATTTCAGGCAGGATGTGAAAAATGACAGCTGCACAGTTCAAAAGAAGGTGTGACAAAATGCCAATGTTGAGAATCTGGCATGAAAATAGTGCAAATGCTCTAACCTACGAGTGTGCATTGCGCAGTTACTATGCATGCTCTTAAAACATTTTTTGGATTTTTCCCACCAAACTTGCAAAATAGGCTTTTTGAGAGCCCCTCTCATGAACAGTGGCTCTGTCATTTTGTTACTTGGTCCCGAAAGGTGATTCCGTGCAGTGACTGCAAAATCACCTTTTGGGACCGAATAACGCCATGACAGTGCAAGAATTCATGAGAAGGGGTCCCAAAAACCCCATGTTGAAAATTTGGGGTTAAAATTCTCAAAAATGCCCGAGATATGCATTAAAGTTGAAAAAACCCTATTCATTCCATTATACAGCTTACCAGCATTTCTTCAGTTAGTGGTCAGCTTTGAAGAGGGCAGATGTGTTCCCAGTTCACAGAAGATTGTTGTGCTGGACTCCACTTAGGTAAGTATGGGGTGGGGGTGAGGGAGGCAGTGCGCATTGGGTGGGTGTGGGTGGGGAGGGGGCATGAAGACTACAAGGGACTGTTTTCATTTTACAGGGAGAAAAAAGAAAAAAAAACATTGCGGGACAGTTTTTATTTTTGCAGGGGATTTGGCATGCTGGGGTGGGCTCCCAGTGTGCCACCTAACTGTTTGGGGGGGTGTCAGTAGCCGACGGGGGATTGGGCACCCTCGTTGGCACACAACACAGGAGGAGGAGGAAGTAATGCCAATGGGGATTGGGCACCCCCGTTGGCACACAAAAAAAGTGGGAGGGTGCGAGCCAAGGGGGATTGGGCACCTCCCCTCGGCATTCACCAATTGAGGGGGGTTATGTCGACAGGGAGTGGGCTCCCCCGTTGGCACACAAACAAAGCGGGGGGGTTAACCAACAGGGGGATTGGGCACCCGAATCTGGCAGAAGCTAGGTGGCTGCCTCGCTTCTCAACTATGATAATGGCGGTAGGCACGGCAAGAAAAGCGACCACTGTGTATGACCAGCTTTGCTCGGATTGCAGCAGACCTTTTCTTAGATGTGCTTGCCACATTATGTATGCATGGTGTGGCGCTGGCATGCAGGCTGATTGGAGAATGTGGGATGCACCTACTGATGCATGCCCTGCATTCACCCAACTGCGACCCTGCCTCCAAAGCTGCACTGTCCCATGATGTTGGCTGCGTAAGTGCACCAAAATAAAAATGTGCACATGTAAGGACAAATAAGTAATGCAATTGACTCACACTCCTGGCTGTGAAAGTATTCACTTGCTCACCTTCTTGGCTGTGAAGGTAGCCTTGTGCTCACCCTCCTGTTTGTGAAGGTAGTTGCTCTACATCCTGGATGTGAAGGAAGCTGCTCACTCACTTTGCTGTCTGTGAAGGAAGCCACTAACTCCTCTTCCACACTCTCCTGGCTGTGAAGGTTATCACTTGCTCACCCTCCTGTCTGTGAAGGTAGCCTCTCATTCCTCCTTCTGGTTGCAAAGGTATCCACTTGTTCACCCTCCTGGCTGTGAAGATAGTCACTTGCCTGTGAAGGTAGCCACTCCCATACCGTCTTGTCTGTGAAGATAGCCCCTCAAATATCTTTTCTCTGTAAAAACCTCACCCTTGCACCTAGTCCCCCCACCGCCCTCCCCTGCACATCACCCTCTCTCCCTCTCTGTTTTTTGCACCCATAGCTTCACTGTCCTGTTCCCCGACCTCTCCGTCTCTCTTGCCGACTCCCAGTTCCACCGTCCCGGCCACAGGTGGTAACCTTCTCCCGCTAATGCCGCACTTGGCGCCTTAACCTCCCTCCTGTCCTCCCCTTTTGCTATTCGCCCTACCATCCCCTGTCTCCGCTCTCCTGCCCTACCTTACACCTGCCCCTACCACCTCTCCCCTAGTTCTCAACAACTGAATACATGTAATTTTATCCTATTGCTATGCTTGACTACACTGTGTGACTTTGTCCTTTGCAAATGTATCCTGCTCTGTGTAATTTCTTATGTATCCTACAAATGTATCCTGCTTTGTATAATCTCTTATGTATCACTGTGTTCTGTAACTGTACCTCCCGGGTCGTGCCTGAAAATAGTCACTTGTTGGCTAGCGCACTTACCCGGTCAACAAAAACTAAATAAATAAAAAAGTTTAGCCATTCGCTATCTCATTCTAGCTGTGAAGGTTGCCACTAACTTGTCCTCCTGGCTGTGAAGGCAGCCACTCAGAAGCCAAAAAACAGCATTTACCCACCAGTCTTAACAAAAGTCCCAGCACAAAATATAAAGTACAAAATTAAGTGACTATTTAAAATAAGCATTTGTCAATGCCGAATGTTGTTGCACTGGCATTGGCATTGGCGGAGGTGGAGAGGCATAGCGCTGTGAGTTTGTTAATGTGTCCCAAAAGGTGATTTTGCACAGCTAGTACGCCACTGTGTGGCAGAGCTGTGGAAACGTGTTTTGGGCAGGCTGTGGAAAATGGCAGCTGGACTGTTGATACTGAGGTGTGCAGAAATGCCACTGGTGAAAATGTGGCGTGAAATTATTACAGATTGACAAAGTTACAAGGGTGCGTGGAAACTGCACAATGCACACTTGTGAGACAGTCATTGTCTGGACTTTCGCCACCAAATTTTCAACATAGGCATTTTAGGACCTCTGCTAATGGATAGTGTCACCATAATTTCCTGAAAGTGTTCTGAAAAGTGATTTCTCACAGTGACCGTACAATTCTGCACCGGATGTGTGAAAACATATTTCAGCCAGCTGTACTGTTCATGAGGAGGTGTGGAAAAATGCCAGTGATGAACAGCTGGAGTGAAAGTATTACAAATTCACAACATCATGAGCGTGCGTGCAAACTGCTCAACGCACGCTCGTAAAACACTCATTTTATTGACATTCATCCCTAAATTTTCAACACAGGCATTTTAGGACATCTGCCAATGAACAGTGTCACTGCCATCTTCATGTGTCTCGAACATAGGCTTTCCACAGCGACCGCGCTATTATGCGCCGGAACTGTGAAAACAGATTTTGGTCAGGATGTGAAAAATTACAGCTATACTGTTCATTAGGAGGTATAGAACACTGGTACCGTTGAAAATGTGGAGTGAAAATATAAGTTTGCAAACCTACGAGCGTGCGTGCAAACTGCACAATGCACGCTCGTAACACAGTCATTTTATGGAGTATTGTCACCAAATTTTCAACACAGGCATTTTAGGACCTCTGCTCATGAACAGTGTCTCTGTCATTTTTCGTAATGTGTCCCGAACACTGATTTCACACAGCGACCGCGTTATTCTGCACCGGAAGTGCAAAAACACATTTCAGGCAGGATATGAAAAATGACAGCTGCACGGTTCAAAAGAAGGTGTGGCAAAATGCCAATGTTGAGAATCTGGCATGAAAATAGTGTGAATGCTCTAACCTACGAGTGTGCATTGCGCAATTAGTATGCACGCTCATAAAACAGTTATTTTTTGGATTTTTCCCACCAAACTTGCAAAATAGGCTTTTTGAGATCCCCTCTCATGAACAGTGGCACTGTCATTTTGTTACTTGGTCCCAAAAGGTGATTCCATGCAGTGACTGAGAAATCACCTTTTGGGACCGAATAACACCATGACAGTGCAAGAATTCATGAGAAGGGGTCCCAAAAACCCCATGTTGAAAATTTGGGGTTAAAATTCTCAAAAATGCCCGAGATATGCATTAAAGTTGAAAACCCCCTATTCATTCCATTATACAGCTTACTGGCATTTGTTCAGTTAGCGGTCGGCTTTGAAGAGGGAAGATGTGTTCCCAGTCCACAGAAGATTGTCGTGCTGGACTCCATGAGTAAGTATGGGGTGAGGGAGGCAGGAATGCGCATTGGGTGGGTGTGGGTGTGGGTGGAGGAGGGCATCAAGACTACAAGGGACTGTTTTCATTTTACAGGAGAAAAAGGAAAAAAACATTGCGGGACAGTTTTTATTTTTAGGATTTGGCACACTGGGGTGGGCCCCAGTGTGCCATCTAACTGTTTGGGGGTGTCAGTAGCTGACGGGGATTGGGCACCCCACGGCACACAACACAGGAGGAGGAGGAAGTAATGCTGACGGGGATTGGGCACCCCGTCGGCACACAAAAGTGGGGGTGCAGCTGAGAGGATTAGGCACCTCCCTTGGCATTCAACAGTGGCGGGTTATGCCGATGGGGAGTGGGTCCTCCTGTCAGCACACAAACAAAGCAGGGGGTTAACTCAACAGGGGATGGGCACCCTGAATTCGCAGAAGCTAGGCGTACACTGCTTCGGACCATGCACATACGGCGGCGAAGACGGCAAGAAAAGGACCGCTGCGTATGACCAGCTTTGCTCGGATTGCAGCAGACCTTTTCTTAGATGTGCTTACCACATTATGTATGCATGGTGTGGCGCTGGCATGCAGGCTGATTGGAGAATGCGGGATGCACCTACTGATGCATGCCCTGCATTCGCCCAACTGCGACCCTGCCTCCAAAGCTGCACTGTCCCACGATGCTGGCTGCGCAAGTGCGCCAACATAAAAATGTACACATGTAATGACAGATAAGTAATGCAATTGACTCACACTCCCGGCCGTAAAAGTATTCGCTTGCTCACCCTCCCGGCTGTGAAGGCAACCTCTCACTCCCCCTGCTGGCTGTGATGGTAGCTATTCTCTCACCCTGCTGGTTGTGAAGATAGCCACTCTATCATCCTCCTGGCTATTAAGGTAGACACTCTCTCACCCTCCTAGCTGTGAAGGTAGTTGCTCGCTCACCTTTCTGCCTGTGAAAGTATTCACTTGCTCACCCTCCTGGCTTTGAAGGTAGTCACTCACTCACCCTCCTGGTTGTGAAGGTAGTCACTTGCTCAACTTCCTAGCTGTGAAGGTAGTCACTCAGTGACCCTCCTGGCTGTGAATGTACAGTAGTCACTCATTCACTCACCCTCCTGGCTGTGAAGGTAGTCACTTGCTCACCCTCTTGATTGTGAAGGTAGTCACTCACTCACCCTCCTGGCTGTGAAGGTAGTCACTTGCTCACCTTCCTAGCTGTGAAAGTAGTCACTTGCTCACCTTCCTAGCTGTGAAGGTAGTCACTCAGTGACCCTCCTGGCTGTGAATGTACAGTAGTCACTCATTCACTCACCCTCCTGGCTGTGAAGGTAGTCACTTGCTCACCCTCTTGATTGTGAAGGTAGTCACTCACTCACCCTCCTGGCTGTGAAGGTAGTCACTTACTCACCCTCCTGGCTGTGAATGTACAGTAGTCACTCATTCACTCACCCTCCTGGCTGTGAAGGTAGTCACTTGCTCACCCTCTTGATTGTGAAGGTAGTCACTCACTCACCTTCCTAGCTGTGAAGGTAGTCACTTGCTCACCTTCCTAGCTGTGAAGGTAGTCACTTGCTCACCTTCCTAGCTGTGAAAGTAGTCACTTGCTCACCTTCCTAGCTGTGAAGGTAGTCAGTCACTCACTCACTCACTTGCCTGGCTGTGAAGGTAGTCACTTGCTCATTCTCCTGGCTGTGAAGGTAATTACTCTCCCCCCCCCCGGCTGTGAAGGTGGTCACTCGTTTACCTCCCCCCACCCTGCTGTGAAGGAAGCAGCTCACACACCCTACTGACTGCAATGGTGGTAGGTCATTCACCCTGTTTGCTGGAGGAAGAAAGCAGCCATGTCATTCACCAGTAAGCTAGTCATTCGCTCACCCTTTTGGTAGGAAAGTAGCAGTTTGTTCATCTGTCTGTTTTAGACATCAAGCCTATGATGTTATTATCAGGTTCTGGTAATGAGGTTACAAGTAAGAATTGCTCACTTATTACTTTAAGAAGGTCCTGCTGCTGACCTGGTGGTGCTGAGGGCTGAGACACTGAATGCCTTACCTTGCACTATACCGGTGACCTGTGTTTGGGAACAAGAACGGGTCACTATGGATTGGCAGGGTTGGAGAAGGATTGAGTATCTGAAGGACTGCTCTCCTTCTCCGGGGAGGGGAGACATCAGTGGGCGGTGTGTGGCTGGCCCCTAGTGGAGACTGGGGGGCAGTGCCCTGTCACTGCAGAAAGATGGGTTGGAAGGGACAGATGCTGGGAGGTGAGCATGTGAATGCGTGCACGCTTCTCTCACTGGCATCACTGCACTACACTCCCCGTAGGGGAGAACCAATGCAGGAAAAATTCTCAGCAGCTAGAAGGCTGCCTGACGGCACTGCCACAGTCGAGCGTAAGTCATCTCCTTCCTGGGTTCACCCTCCTGGTCTCTGCAGTGGTGGGGTAAGTACCTGCTGTGATGTAACCAGAGGGGTAGTGACGGGGAGGTCAGAGCTCTGTCTGTGACCGGGCAGCAGCCGGACAATTGGCTAGATGGGGGGGAAGGAACCAAAGGCACAACCTCCCCTCAGTCAAGGAAGTACAAATAAGTAAACTAAAGAAAAAAAGACGGTTCTGCAGATTGATTGGAAAGACCTCCTTATACCAGTAATGGGTAAGAATAGCAAATACTGAACAGCACCATCTGAACTGCTCTGTCAGGACCACGTAATGCCTGAATAGCAGCAGGGGTAGAATAGCGTATGTGAAATACTGCTACTCTGTAGCTATTCAGTCAATGGTCAGAAGCTACAAGTAAGTGAAATGTCCAGTAGCTGGTTGAGCTGCTCCTGTGGTGAAGAGGCTAAAGGCAGCACCAACTCGGCAGCACAAAGCGGGAGACCTGGGTTCTGTTCCTGGTCTCTTGACACATGCAGATTCACATTTCTCCCTGCCTGAAGTGCAAATATTTTTGTATCACCCGACAAAAGAATTCCACCCCCCCCCACGTTTCTCTTTTTCCTGGAGATCTGCGCCCCCACCTTGGAGTTGGTTATATAAGTTATGAGAAGTGCGGGAGGCATAGCCCCCCAGGTGGGGGACTGCAGGGGGTTGAGTCCCCCTCAAAACAAAAAGCATAATATCTGTATGTTAGCAATGGTAACAGTCATTGGTGTGGTTTATGATGCTACCATTGGCGTTGTTTTAGTTTGTGGTATGTTATCGTGGTGCTGTTGTTGACAGTGCTGTTTTTACGGCACTGTTCTTGATGGCACTGTGCTGGCTGTCACTATGCAAACCTAATGCCTCTAATACCCAAACAAAAAGCTAAACAAAATGGAACAACAAATTATTTTTTATAACTGAACATAATCGAATCTCACACAATATTGCCGGGACAATATGCAACAACTGGAAAAGTTCACACAGTGGTCCTAAGCAGGTGGTTGAGAGACTGCCGATGGTCTATTCATGGGGACAAAACATCTGGCATGTTGACAAGGCATCACTTCACTGACCCCATTAGAAGAATCTGTATGGTGAATTATAAACCCCCCCGCCCACCAAAAATGTTTCCACTGCTCTGTAAACTGTTCTGTTTGTAAATGTGCAGTTATTCTCAAGGTATTTGGACATCCCACACTTACAGACAAAAAGGTTGCTATTAAGGGTTTGCTCACCTGTTGCAACTCCTATGTTGTCTATGTCATTTTGTGTAGCTGTTCTAATCTACAGGGAAGGGAGTCACAAATCTGAAAAGTGGACAAAGCTAGGGGGCAAGATGGGGTACACCAAAGGGTACTGAGGGAGATCAGGGAGGTACTGGCTGCACCTACAACAGTCCTATTCAGCAACTCACTGGAAACAGGAGTGCTTCTGGAGGACTGGATGAGGACAGATGCAGTCCTGTTTCATAAAAGCAGTAGTAACAAGGAAGCTGGTAACTATAGGCTGGTCAGTCTGACATCACTGGTGGGGAAGCTAATGGAGTCGCTGCCAAAGGAAGGATTGTGGAGTATCTTGAATCCAGTAGGTTACAGGACCCAAGTCAGCATGGATTCATGAGGGGGAGGTCATGTGACCAAGGAAAGCGATCAGGATTGGGCAGTGGACATGGCCTACTTAGATTTTAGTACGGCATTCAACACTGTACCACATAGGAGATGAATAAGGAAACTGGACAGCTCAGGGTTGGATCCAAAGGTAGTAAACTGGGTAAGAAATCTGTTAATGGATAGGTTAAAGAGGGTGGTGGTAAATGTAATTCACTCCAGTGAAGGGAGTGTGACCAATGGGGTGCCCCAATGCTCAGTGCTGGGACCAGTCTTCCCTAATGTCTTTATAAGTGACATTGCAGATGAACTGGAAAGGAAGGTATGCCTCTTTGCTGATGACACCAAAATCTGCAATACGGTACACTTCAGAGGTGGTGGAAAGAATGTGCAAAGACCTGAAAAAACTCCAAGAGTGGTCAATGGCATGGCAGCTGGGTTTTGATGTGAAAAAGTGCAAAATCATGCACCTAGAGCACAGAAACCCAGAGGCACAGTAGAAAATGGGAGAAGAGGTACTGATGGTCATCAAACAGGAAAGGGACCTGGGAGGTGGTAAGACAGTGCGACAAGGCAGTGGGTGGGGCCAGTGGGATTCTGGGGTGTGTAGGGAAGGGTATCACCAACAGAAAGACGGAGGTGGTGTTGCCACTGTATGGTTTGCTGGTGAGACCCCACCTGGAGTACTGTATCCCATTCTAGAGACCTCATCTCAGGAAGAGCATAGACAAAGGGGAGGCTGTCCAGAAGAGGGTAACTAAAATGGTGCAGGGGCTGCATCGGAAGCCCTATGAGGAGAGACTAAAGGAGCACAATATGTACTCCCTGGAAGAGAGAGAAGGGCAACGTGATAAATACATATAAATACCTCACTGGGGTAAATAAGGTGCAGGAGGGGAGTATTTGTCAGAGGAAAGGTTCATGATAGCAACGGGACATGTAATGAAGCTGGAAGTGGGAATTTAGAAGAGATGTAAGGAAGTGCTTATTCACTGAAAGAGTGGTGGATGCCTGGAACAGTCTTTCAGCAGAGGTGGTGGGTGCAAAAACAGTGGTGGGTTTCAAGCATGCATGGGATAGGCACAAGAGAATATTAGTTGGAAAGCAAGGGGGGATAGAGCCAGAGACCAAGTAAGGTCTGCAGTGACAGGTTAGGATAGGCAGGGAAAACTGAGCAGAGTGGGTGGGCCAATCGGTAGTTATCTACCATCAAAGTCTGTGTTTCTATGTTTCTACGTACTGTAGGTATAATGACAAGATCAGTTAAATCAGGATACAGGAACACCTACATGTAGTGCTCAAAGAAAAAAGTGACAGCTGTGTGGCCAAACATTTTAATAGACCTCATGGATCAGACACAAGCGGTCAGAAGTTTATGATGTTTGACCACATTGCTGCCCACCCATGAGGAGGGGACCAGGACAAAATGCCTCTCTAATGGGAATGTCAATGGATTTGCAATTTGCAGAGCCTTTTCCCACAAGGTCTCAATGAAGAGACTCCATCGTCTGTATTGTTATAAGAAAACTGCATTCCTTTGAAATGCCTTGCCTCCATGAAAAAAATGTTTGGTAGTTCCATATTATTTTAACATGGTATTTGCAAGATAGTGTCATTGGACAATATCTCTCCTGTTACCTCCTGGAGTTTACCTCAGTATTTGAGAAGTTTTGTATGTATTTTGCATTATAACTGTATCATATGTTTATGTCAGTTTTCTGAGGTCGTACTCAGTAGTTGTGAATATTTAGTGTAAGGGCAGAGTCTTTTTTTGTTTTTTTGGGATAGTGGTGCTTGGTGCTCACTCGAACACTTTTGGAATTTGTCCATTTTTTTAGTGAATTTTTTCACTCATGTGGTGATTCAAAATTTGCTTTTATTGTTCAGTTGACAAGTTTTCCTGCCCCCTTACTACTCCATTCTGTTTATGTTTGCTTGTGCACACAGTGCAAGAAATATTCTGTGGTAGTAGCACATTTCAGAGGTGTGTCAGTGTTGTGGTCAATGCAGCGGACACTTCACTGGGTGTGTCCTGCAGCCACCAATCAACGGGGAAGCTGCCGACGACAGCAGCTTCAAAGAGAGACAAACAGTTGAAACAAATCTGACGCTGCAATCACGAACAGGTCCGTCATTGCAGGGCACCTCCTTCACAATCTTGTCGGCTCCTGGCGAGCACTCTGTCTCCAGCCCTTGCTCCACGAGCAACTTGTTTGCTCAGTGTGCCTTTCCTGGTGAAACATTTCAATAAACAAATATGCCGGCCAGCACGGCTTTCCGCCTACCACACACTCCCCAGAAAAGCCCAATCCCTGTGTTGGCATGTATCCCCCTCCTCACATTGTGGCACTCTGGGAGCCCACCCCAGTGTGCTCAGACATCTTTTGTAATTTATTTTCCCAATACTGGGATGCCCACTCCCAGTGTCCTCCCCCCCACTCACAAAGCTCAATTTCTTTGCCAACAGGGATGCCAAATTCCCATCGGCATCATGTTTCCCCTTCCTCCCAAACTTACCTTCTTTGCCGACAGGGGTGCTCAATCCCCGTCTGCATCATGTATCATGTTCCCCCCCTCCAAAACTCATGTGGCTCACTGGGAGCTCACCCCAGTGTGCCAAAAGTATTATTTTTTTTGAACCTGTACATAAAGAAAACTGTCCCCCAGAGTATTTTTTTTAACCTTCAAAAAAGAAAACTGTCCATCATCTCGCACTTCCCCTTCCCCATCCTGATCCTCCCTCTACGCATCCACCTCCCCACACCCCCCTCTCACCCCATACTTACCACTGGAGGTCGGCAGCAGTGATCTTCTGTGGACTGGGACACGTCTGCACTCTTCAAATCCGAACTGAGGAATCGGGTATGCGCTGTATAATGGGAGTCAATGGGGGGGTCAACTTAGGTTGATATCTCAGCCATTTTTAGGACTTCTGGCCCAAAATCTTCAACATGGGATTCCTGGAACCCCACCTCATGGACACTGGCACTGCTATTTTGTTTCTCAGTCCCAAAAAAGGTGATTTCACGGTCGTTGAGCAGAATCACCTTTTCGGGACTGATTAATGAATGATTGAATGACTTACATATTTTATAAAGCGCCTTTCTAAAATCGAGGCACTGTACAGAAACCAAATAAAATAACAATTGAAAACACACATTACAATCAAATATTAAAAACCATAAAACTATTATACCATAAATATTCACTTCAATAAAGTCTGAATATGCCAGGCTCAGTATTCAGTTCAGAGACTAATCTGGATATGCTAGGTTAAATAAGTATGTTTTAAGTGCCGTCTTGAAACTCTGGACAGTCAGGCAATCTCTTATCCAATGAGGTAGAGAATGCCACATGGTTGGGGCCACAAAAGCAAAGGATCGGGCCCCCAATGTCTTTAAATGAACCCTGGGAAACTCTAGCAATCCTTCGTCAGTGGATCAGAGGGGACAGAGGGGGCGGGAAGGGCGAAGGAGATCTTGCAGGTAACAGGGTCGCTGGTCATGCAGGGCTTTATAGGGTAGTAACCCAACCTTGAAGGTGATCCACCACTGTATTGGCAGCCAGTACAGTCCACGGAACATAGGTGTTATATGATTGACCCTAGGAGTACCAGTCAATAACCTGGCTGCTGCATTCTGCAATAGCTGCAAATGGCGGATATCAACCCCTGGTTGCCCTAGGTAAAGGGCATTGCAGTAGTCAAGGCAGGAGGTTACAAAGGCATGGGCCGGCGTTGAAAGATCATCAGGAGGAATCAGATGCTTTATTTATTTATTTATTTTTATTTTATTTATTAGGTCTAAGATTACAGTACCTTTGAGCCAGGGCTCTTTTACAAAGGTTCCACGTCAGGTTAGAATTCAAAACATAAGACAAGTAAGTCAGATTACAAATTCAATACATAGGACAACTTCACCTGGGTGATATTCCTTAGATGGTAAAAAGAGGATTTGATGACGGCTGATATCTGAGATGTAAGGGTCAGGCCATCATCAAAAATAATGCCCAGGTTCTGCACCCAATCTGAGGTAGTCAACTGAACACCCCTAAGCCAAAGCCCAGAAGGTTGTCCTGCTGACAAACCCACCTCCTGATGATCTGGGTCCATAACCAACACCTCAGTTTTAGTCAGGTTCAACTGCAGCCAGCTCGCACTCATTCAGTCCTGGATCTTGGAAAGATAGTTGTTAAATACCGTGAGGATCACATCTTGTCCAGGGAAAAAGGACATGTACAGCTGAGTATCATCTGCATAGCAATGAAAACTCTGACTGTACCGCCTAATGATCTCTCCCAATGGCAACATAAACACTGCCAACAGCATGGGTGACAAGATGGAGTCCTGCGGTACCCCACAGGGTAGGGAGAAAGGGGCCGAAGAATGAATTCCAGACACCACTCTCTGAATTCTACCTTCGAGGAAAGATTGCAACCATCTGAGGACCATTCCAGATAGTCCACAGATGAACTGCAGGCACTCCAACAGCACACCATGATCCACAGCGTCAAATGCTGCAGAGAGATCAAGGAGGTCCAAGATGGAACGAGTCCTCCGATCTCTTGCTATTAGGAGGTCATTAAGCACTCGAACAAGGGCTGTCTCAGTACTATGCCTCTTCCTACATCCTGACTGGAGAGAATCATAGATATCATGGCTGGATAAATGATCGTCCAGCTTTAGCGCAACCACCTTCTCAGTAACCTTACTCAAGAAGGGTAGGTTAGAGACTGGTCTGTAGTTAACCAGACAGTTAGGATCAAGGGAAGTTTTTTTAAGGAGGGGTTGAACAACTGCCTCCTTTAGAGGATCCAGAAAGACCCCCCTCACCAATGACCGCCAGACTATCTCGGCGAGGACTGTGGCAATTTCATCTACACACCCTACAAGAAGGCACATGGGGCCCAGGTCCAAACTACAGCTGGTTGGCCACAAAGTCTGGACAACCCTCACGATATCCATGTTTTCCGGCCGGCTGAAGTCAGTCCAGGCAAACTGTATCCACCACCTCCTGCTGACCTCTGCAAGTTCCACTAGAGGGGGCTGGGCAGATCCCGGGCCTGATGGTAACAACCTTATCTGTGAAGAACTGAGCACACTCATCACACAGAAGACAGATTGGATGCACAATCTGTTCACAGTTCAGAAGAGCTGAGCTGGTCGGTTCTGCTCAGCGGCAATCTCCCTGGACAGGAACTCTGCCTTCTTACGGGTGATTGCCGATTGATAGACTGTGTAATGGTCCATCAGTTTAAGTCTGTCACACTACAGGCCCGATTTCCGCTAGCCCTTCTCTAGCCTTCATTCCACCCTCCTCATCTCCTTCAAGGTCCCATCAAACCATGGAGACCTTGGGTGAAGAGTGAGTGGGTGAACGTGAACAGGAGCTATGGAATCCAGGGCCTCTGTCACTGCCTTGTTACAGGCAAGTACTAGAGTCCCTGGATCCATGCATTCATTTGGTATACTCGATAGGTCCCTCACCACTGTAAGGCCATCTGGGGTCACACCCCTCAAAGGACAGTACTGGACAATCTCCATAGGGGCAGGCCTGTTGGGGGGAACCACGAAACTGAACCCCATGGTGTGATGGACACAGCACCCGACTGGCTCCACCACCAAGTCAGATATCTCCATCCCTAGAAGGAATACCAAGTCCAATGAATGACCATAAATGTGGGTCACTGAGGAAACAATCTGTGTAAGGCCCAACAAACTCATTAGTTGGAGGAAGTCTTGACCAAATTGAGAGGGTTCATCGTCAACCCAGGTACAGTTAAAACCACTTATAGCGGGTGCATTTGTGTTCTGCCACTCTGCCTGCACTACAGAGCGGCCAAAATAACCAAAAAACTAATTTTGTTTCAAACAAATACAACGATGAGCGCCATTACAGTACAGTGTTTACTTTATTTAAGCTCGTAGGCTGGTACACTAAAATTTAAGCACATGTGATATCCTTTACCCTTTACCCTTTACTGTTGCGATATACTTCATCACATTAGATATAGTACCCTTTACCGAAGCAAAGAAAAAACTTTAAAAAAGCTAAATATTGTCATAGTTATCTGCATGTGTTTCAGCTCACTGTCCTTCCACTCCTCTCCTCTCTGAAAAAGTTGTTGATTCTACATTGAATTGTGTTTTTACTGCAGTGGGGTTTCCACATTTTCTCAGTATCTCCGATTAAATCCTATAGTTTGGCACGGCTAGCTGGACTCTGCTCAGCAGCGTGATGCAGGGTTAGCAAAGCCGCATGGACATCATGTGGTGTCACAAGGATCTCCTCCGTGTCTCCTTCGACTCCCTGCTCCACAGGTTCCTCTTCCTCCTGCTTCGGTTGCATAGATGCCACAACAGACTCCACCTTTTCCAGCATTTGTTCCTGATCTTCTTCTGAGTTGCCAAGATAACACAGCTCGATTTCGGCATTGACAGGTGCTGAGCCAAATCACGCTTACTCATCAGTGGCAGCGCTTCGATTTTGTTCAGAAGATCCACCTTCTGTGAAAGTGAAATAGCCCTACATTTACTCCCTCCAGTAGCCATCACTGCACAGCAATACTGTAACTGAGCAAGACAAATGAGGGACCTGCATCGGGCTTAAATGCATTTTATGTGTGCTGCATCCAATTACAGTGACAGGTACAGGTAATTAAGGTTACAGGCTGGTTCCAAAATAAAGCTAATTAAGGATTTGATGTCATCAATGATGCTAAAAAGTGGGCAAAATAGATGGGGTGCAACAATCACAATAGCTGTATTTTTTTACATGAGCTTCAATGCGTGTGGCAAATGGTTTAAGAAATTTGTCCGATAAAACCATCTGCCCAAATAATCCGAGGACAATATAGGTGGCATTAACTGTATTGAAATCCCCCAGAATCGGCCATCGGGGGATCCCAAATCTACGTCGACGATGAATTCTGCGACTTCCTGCAAGAAAACTTTCCCATATCCTGGTGGACGGTAGATGAGAAGTATCCTGCACCCTACACCCACGTCCATGATACATTCAAAAGAGTTGGTGATCCCTACCGGACCCTCCTTATGGTCCAGTTCCAATCTAAAACAGATGGCTACACCCCCACCCCTATTATCCATTCTCAGATGGTGTATCACCAAGTACCCAACTGGAATTGTTGAAGCCAACACTGCACCAGCATTTTTATCCAGCCTGGTCTGCTGACCCAACAAGATCTGCCATTAAAGCAGTCTTGTTCATAAAGGACCTGGCATTGCATAACACCGTCTGAGTAGGATGAGCAACCAGGGAAGACCGCATTATTTGCCTGCACAAAGCAGAGCCCTTGGGTATGGGAACCAGGCAGGGAGGACCTCTTTCCTGGACCCATTTCACCCCAGGGCATCTCCTTGTTCCCACCACCCCTATCTGCCCTCTCCTTTCCAATTCCCCTCCAGTCCCAGCTCCCCAGCTCCCCTGCCCCTCTTCCTCCTCCTAACTATCCCCAGAGCTTGACACAGCCTATATGCTTCTGGGGGCAGTGAAGGACAACTAAAAGGGTGGAGGTCCCTGAGCCTGGTAGGGAAATAGTGTCTTACCATCCTCGCACCTTCCCAGCACATCCTTACAAGCAGACAGCAAACACCACAGTCTTCAAAACTACTCAAAATCACTCACCACTCAAATACACCCAATTTAACACTCCACACAACACAATACCACTCACACTGATCTACGCATTCAAACTCTCACTCCTATAACAGACACACACTATATTACAAACATACACACGCACACACACTCAATCATACAATAACCACACCTTTAAATAACAATACAGATCTTCCCCACAAGCCCCAACCTCATTCAGAATAACACACAATACACAAAACTAATAAATGTAACAATCATATAAAAACTTATGGCAGAATGTCCATTTTTAGCAGAAAAAAAGAGACAGTCCACGTAAATCTTTTTGGCCGAGTTTAAAGAAACGTCCTTCAGAGCTCCCACCTTTTCAGGGCAATGACCAAAAAAATCCTTCAAAACCAAAGTTAACTCTCACTTGAACTTTAGCATGAAAGCCCAGAATTTATCTGAAGATGAAAAGTTTTTGCAGGCACTCTTACTGCCCAAATAGCTTGAAAATGACAATAATAATTATAATAGTGATAATAATAATAAACTACTTTATTTTTAAGCACCCTTCAAGATATCAAGGCTCTGTACAGAGATTAAAACACAATTTCATAAACAGCAAATAAAACAATAAATAACACAACAGATCCATATAACTATGCATCACTGATAGGCATGTCACCACAAAAAGGATTTTAAACACCTGTTTAAACCCCCCCCCTACAGTCACGCACTCCCGAAGCTGACGGGGTAGAGAATTCCAGAGGGAAGGGGGCCACAAACATAAATGCACGGGCCCCAGAAGATTTCAAAGTCATCCTTGGAATCTCCAGCAGCCCCTCGTCAGCCGAACAGAGCTGTAGCACGGGGTAGTAGGGAACAAGAAGCTCTTTCAAGTAGTCAGAGCCATGTCCATGTAGGGCTTTATGTCAGTAAACCATCTTTAAAGGTGTTCCGCCACTGAATCGGCAGACAGTGCAGATCACGCAGCACTGGAGTAATATACGAAGACTGGTAAATCCCCGTCAACAATTGTGCTGCAGTGTTCTGCACTAGCTGCAGGTGGTGGATATCAACTCCAGGAAGCCCTAAGTATAGAGAGTTGCAGTAGTCAAGACGCAAGGTCATAAAGGCATGGACCAACGTAGGCAGATCGTAAGACGGAATAAGGTGCTTGACCCCTTGCGATGTTCCTAAGATGATAAAAGGCAGACTTGATGACTGCCAACACCTGAGACCATAGGATCAGGCCATCATCAAGCACCACCCCCAGGTCTCACACCCCTTCAGAGGTAAGAATCTGGGAGCCCCCCAGGAAAATTCCAGAAGGCTGACCAGCCCTCAACCCCTCTATCCGGTGACCCGGATGCACAACCATCACCTCAGTATTTCCCACGTTCAACTTTAGCCAGCTTGAATTCATCCAATTCTGGATTTCAGCAAGACAGTTATTAAATACTGAGAGAGCATTATTCTGGACAAGCCCCAGAAAAATAAACTCTGATTGGTAGTAGATTTTATGTGGAGTCACCACGGGGTTTCATCCTAGGATTAACAGTCTTCTCCCAACAGCTCTCCTTTTTGAAAGGATTCCTTACTCCATCGGTCGTTGTGTGGATGTCCAGCAAAACAACAGTAAGCAAGAACAGCAGTCTGGAACACGCGGGAAAGGCCCCCCCCCAAGATTCGCCCCAGGAAGCAATCACAACTGCTCAGATGAACCCAGACTATGGAACCCAGCACAGGGTCCACTCACCAGCAGGCCCCCCAAGAAACTCAGAGAGCGCCAGTCAAGCATGTTCACCCTCCAGTGGACCCAAACTGGTGCCTCCCATCATGGACCCTACACAAAGTGGTCACCCCCAGACAAAACCCAGGGCAGGTCTCCCAAGAGATTCCTCTGACCTCCAAGCCCACCAGTCCCAGCAGTAACTCAATGGGCTCCAAATGAGTACACAACCACTCAATGTCTGCTGGCAATGGGAACCGGCATTGTTCTGAATCAAGGTCCAACTGCAAAAGATCCATACTAGATGTTCTGGCTGAACCACCCTCACTGGTTCCTCCTCATTGCTCTTACTTAGTATCTACGAATCCTTCCAGTCTGGTTTCCGTAAAAGACACAGCACCGAGACTGCGCCAGTTCGGGTGCTAAATGATCTTCTGAGGACGAGGGATCAAAGGAGACGTTCTGTCTTGGTCCTCCTTGATCTTTCTTCAGCTTTTGACACTGTGGATCACGTGTTGCTAGCACGCCTGGGGCAAATTTGTGGAATGCCTGGAACCGTTTTTAAATGGTTCAATTCATTCCTCACTGGGAGATCACAAAGAGTTGTGTCGGGGATTTTTTCCTCTGGCCCAGTCTCTTTGTTATGTGGAGTGCCTCAGGGTTCTGTGCTGTCGCCCATGTTATTTGCAGTGTATATGCTACCCCTTGGAAACATTATAAGACAGTATGGGCTGAGGTTTCACTGCTATGCAGATGATACCCAGCTATACCTGTCTTTTGCACCCGACCAGGATGGAGCTCTCTCGGTGTTTAATAACTGTCTGAAGGAAATCCAAGACGGGATGGATTCTAGTTGGTTAAAGTTGAACTCGGAGAAAACAGAGGTTTTGGTCGTGTACCCGGGTGGTCAGATTGAGAGGTCATGAGCTGGCGCACCTTCTATAATTTTTCTTGGCGGTGTGTCACTACCGGTCTCTGAAAGGGTGTGCAACCTTGGGGTGATTCTTGACGATAGGCTGACTTTTTAATCTCAGGTGTCAGCTGTCGTCAGGACTTCCTTTTATCATTTTAGGAATATTGCCCGGGTTAAGCACCTTGTTCCACCTGACTCTCTGTCAACATTGGTCCACGCCTTTGTGTCCTCACGCCTCGACTACTGCAACGCCCTTTACTTTGGGCTTTCTGGGGTTGAAATCCGCCACCTACAGCTTGTGCAGAACGCGGCAGCCTGGGTTTTGACTGGGACAAGCAGGTCCTGTCATATTACCCCGGTGCTTCACGAACTGCACTGAGTTCCAGTACAGTGGCGGATCACCTTTAAAGTCATTTTATTGACTTTTAAAGCCCTTCGTGATCAGGGTCCGTCCTATCTGAAAGACCTACTGGTTCCTTACTGCCCCAGCCGATTACTCCGCTCGGCCGACATGGGGTTGTTAGAGATTCCAAGAGTGAGTTTGAAATCCTCTAGCAGCAGAGCATTTTCTCATGCTGCACCCACTCTTTGGAATTCTCTACCATGCCGGTTATGGGAATGCAGCTTCGTGGAGATATTTAAGAAGGAATTGAAAACACACTTACGGAGAATGGCCTTCTTGGAAAGTTAAATGTATTGTAAAATGTGTGAAATTTTATTGTCATTTATTATGTTTTTATGATATATTTTATAATGTTTATGGTCTTTGATGCCTTGTATTGTATGTTGAAGTTTTTATTAACTTGTTCAGCGCCTTGATACAGTGAAAGACGCTATATAAATAAAATTATTATTATTATTATTACTCCAACTCCAATTTCAGAGACACCATCGGCAAGTAGGGCAGGTCAAAATCAACCAAAAAATACGCTAGTGTTTAAGTTTGAGACAGTAGCAGTACAGCATAAAACATACTGTATAAATTGTGCAATGCAACTCCGTCTGAAAACTCACTGGAGGTCGGGCTACAGACACACTGGAGGTAGGGCTACAGACACTAATCTAATCCTGCAGATCCTATACCTATATTAGCTAGATCAATCCAGGCCCTGACTATCTGCCAACAAAACTATCCTAACTTACACATAAAAAGTAAAATTAAATAAGAATAAGTTAAAAATAAACAAAATAAAAACTAATGCTGTTGCTGCTGCAACTAACGGCTAGCCCAGCATGACCGCCATATATAGACATACCAGATTGTATTCCACAGTAGAGACAATCCAACCCCAAATAAAATGACAGTGTCACTGTTCATTAAAGGAGAGGTCCCAAAAATCCCATGTTGCAAATTTGGTGAAAAAATTCCCAGAAATGAGCGTGCGTTAAGCAGTTTCTACGCATGCTTGTAACTTCACCAGTTTTTTATATTTTCACTCCAGATTTTCAACATTACCATTTTTTCATACCTCCTTATGAACAGTACAGGTGTCACTTTTCACATCCTACCTGAAATGTGTTTTCCACACCTGTGGCATGGAAGGGTAAGGTCGTTGTGGGAAATCAACTGTTGGGACAGAGTAACAAAATCACAGTGTCACTGTTCATGAGGAGAGGTCCAAAAATGTCCGTGTTGAAAACTTTGTGAAAAAATTCCAAAACAATGATTGCGTTACAGGCATGTGCAGTTTCTATGCACACTCGCTCCAGATTTTCAACGATGCCATTTTTTCACACCACCTCATGAACAGTACAGCTGTCATTTTTCACATCCAGCCCAACGTGTGTTTTTGTACCTGTGGTACAAATGGTGCAGTCACTGTGCAAAATCATTTTTCAGGAATGAGTAATGAAAGTATAATGCCACTGTTCATGAGGTGGGTTCACAAAAAGCTCATGCTGAAAATTACGAGTGAAAATTTCAACAAATGCCTGGGACATTAAGGTTTCCAACTATAACGCCCTATTCTGTAAAGACTGACAGGCTTCGGGGGTGTGACTTGGGATCTTCGGGCTGTAATGCTTGTGCGAGTCCACTCCCAACCTGCAGCCAGTAACAGGCATTGAGGTTTGCCTTGGGGTCTTCGGCCCCAACATTCACCCCATTCTTCTATACTGCACCCATCTCAGTGTATTTCCTTATGGAATGGGGTGAGCATAAGGCCCAAAGACCCCAAGACACACCGTGATACCTGTTGGTGTCTGCAGGGTTGGGTGATTCGAAATGCATGAGCGCTATGGCCGACGACTCAAAGGCACACCCCCAATGCCTGTCAGTTTCTGCAGGGTGGGGGTGGGGTTGGCATCAGTTCAATACTTTACTGCCATTCCTATTATGCATCTCTCTAACTCCTACACTACCAATACCAATGCTAGCAAGCAAACATAAGGCATTGACAAATGCTTGTTTTCACCCATTTTATATTTCCCTAAAGTGACCTATTTTTACACTCCGGCCCAGATATTCAAAAGGGTTGCACAATGCACAATAGGGTTGCACCAGCTCAAGTTAGAAAATGTGCCATTCTGTGATATTCAGCAGGAGGCAGTTGCGCCACTGAAAACATGCTGAGCAACAGCGCAATGATAATGAAGGCATGCGCAACCAAAGGGGGTGGAACCATGCATAAAGTGCGCAGTGCAATGTTCAAAGACTTGCGCAATGTGCAACAGTGGAGCAGGCGGAAGTTGCGCCATAGCGGAAATGAGCCAAAATAAAAGGAGCAAGGAAGAGGTGCAAGAATGCTACAGGGAAGCCACATGAGGCAAGGGGAGAGAGACAGAGCAAGAGGGAGAAAGAGGGCAGGCCAGGGAAACAAAACTACAGAATAGGGCAAGGGAAGGTGTGTGGGGCCACAGAGTGCAGAGGCCAGTAGGTGTACTCAGTGCAGTGGAGGTAGCAGTCAGGACAGCGGAGGGAACAAAGCAACAACAGCTGGGGGGAGGGAACACAAGCCAGGGACATGGACAGTGCCACCTTCCACATGGAAGCTGTAATGAGGGGGGTGAGAAGGCATGCTGCAGGGGGACATGGCCATGGAAGGGCCCGTTGGCGGTATGCCCCCAACAGGCAGCACCGAGCCCGCACCAGCTTTGAGCTCTATTCAGATGTCGAGATTGTGGCCGGTACCTCCTGAACAGGGCAATACTGAGGCGGCTCTGTGAGCTGTGCAGTGATGTGATGCAGGCACCCTCACGACGGAGTCATGCTCTGTCAGTGGAGACAAAGGTAACAGCCTGCATGTGCTTGCTCACCACGGGTACCTTCCAGAGGCCAACAGGGGACACCACCAGCATAACAGAGTTGGCCACGTCATGCATCCTCACCCAATTCCTTAGCGCACTGCTGCCACATGCTGCGGAGTGCATCCATTTCCCCAGCACTGCAGTGGAGCGCACAGGAAATATACAGGAGTTCCACAGGGTAGCATGTATGCCTGGCATGCTAGGGGCAATAGACTGCACCCATGTGGCCATTCGCATGCCACCTGGCCCTGATGGGGCAGCCTACATGAATTGGAAGGGATATGGCAGTGTCAACTGCCAGGTGGTGTGTGATGCAGTGGGTGCATCATCAATGTCTGTGCCACACACCCTGGGGGAGCACATGATTCCTTCATATGGTACCAGTCGGCACTGTGCCATTGATTTGAGAGTGGGAACATCCCCACAGGACATCTAGTGGGTGAGTATGCATGCAGAACTGACAAATCGTGGGCAAGGGGGGGTCAAGCCACAGGTGCCATGGGTGTGGCACACAGGGTTAGGGGCAGTCTGAGCCTGAACAAGGCACTAACCTCCACTATCTCTACACAGGTGATAGTGGATACCCACTCTGTCCCTGGCTGCTCACACCTTACCTGTGACCCACGACCCCATCACAGCAACGCTTTAATGAGGCACATGCCACCACACGCAACATCATTGAGTGGCTATTTGGGATGCTGAAGGCGTGTTTCCATTGCCTGGACACTTCTGCCGGTGCCCTACAGTATAGCCCCTCAAAGGCCTGTGGGATATTCTTGGCCTGTTGTATCCTGCACAACATGGCCAAAGACTGTGGGATAGCCATACAGGTTGAAGAGGGGGACAGCGATGGGGACAACAGTGACTGCGGTGATGATGGGGATGGGCAGCCCCCCTTGGACGATGGGACCCCTGACTGATCCGGCTGGCTCAGCTGCACTGGGACACCATCACAGAGGAGCACTTCAGCCAACACAGATAAGTCATGGGGCCATGTGCAACCACCAGTGGCTAGGGCACAACCCACGTACACACATGGAAACACACCTGGGGTGCATGACAGCAAGGAAAGTGGCAGGACACAGAAGCACACACATACAACCAGGGAGGGGTGAACAGTAACACGCCACATGGACGGACACACACAATAGGCACACAGTGCACAGGGATCAGGTGCAAAACAGAGCCAGAACACAGACACTAGCAACACACATGTCCACAGTCCATCACGTCCACTGACTGTCTATGTGCGTGTGTCAGATACTGGGCACCATCACACTTTGGTGTACAGCACAATGCAGGCATCATCATGCACACGAACCTGTGGACAGCAGTTGGGAGGGTGTGCAGGTGGACCGTGTGTCTGTGTGTAGGGCTGGGCACCCAACGGTGCACTGCCCACCAAAACACACAATGCACACAGGGCAGTACCAGACAGGGCCCGCACTGGGAGACAGGTCAGTCTTGCGGCACAGTGCCATGTCCACCTCGGATGCGTGGGTGGCCCCGCCGAGACCCAGCAGCACTGGCAGGCTGAGCACGGGCCTCATGGGGTGGCACTGATGGTCCACCAGGGGTTCCACTGCATGAACGCGACCGTCCCCGCACAGGTGTCTGCAGCACACCGAACAAAACTGCTCCAGGAGTGCTCGGGATGCCCACAGCTGAACCCGGTGTCGACAGGGTGGGTGTCGCATGATGCCAGGAATGGGGAGTGGATAGCGAACTGCGCGGTGTGAGCGACACATGAGCACCTGACTGTGTGCCCATTGTGGCCACGACAGCGACCAATGCCTGTGTTAGCCTGTCGATGGCAGCGGACACATCCTCCCGCAAATGGTCAATCCGTGACAGGATCCTATCGGTGTCCCTGCTGTGTCGCTCCTTGACCCACTCCAGAGCCACACACAGTGCCTCCATGGACGTTGCTAGCCGCATCTGCTGCTATACTGATGCCTGTAGCAGGTGGGTGTGCTCGTCAAAGAGGTCGTCTGCCACCTTGGCAACCTGTCCCTTGGAGTATGGAAGGGCCTGATGTTTAGCACCCCTTGAGGGTGGGCGCTGCTCACCAGGACCAGGTATGGGCAAGTCCACAGACAGTGCACAGACATCACCACTGAACCCTGTACCCCCAGTCCCAGTGGGTGACTGCTGCTGCCCCTCTGCCTGCTGTGTCCAATGGATCAGCTGTTCCGCCGCTGTGGCCGCAACAGTGCCACTGACCTGACCAGCCACCGGTGCTGCCCCACTGGAGCTGACAGGTGCAGCCTGGGACTGTGCTGACGTGCTGGCACACACATCGGAACCAGCCAGGTCCATGGGCATGAGCTGGCCTACTGTGTGTCCATTCCATGACACACACATGTCACTGCCCATAATGGTCATTGCATCATCAATGGTGCAGGTCTGTGCCACAGCCACAGCATGCTGGCATGCTTGGATGCCAGACCGCTGAGACACAGGAAGGGCCTCCCCCACACCTGTCTCAATGACATCAGTGTTGACAGCCAGGTGGACCTACTGTTGCAATGCATGCCGGATACCTGCAGAGGTGGATGGTCCCTCCTCCAACTCCAGATGGCTGTCCACAGTGGACAGGCCCTCCACTGCTGACCCCTGCAGACATGCAGGATCTGTAAAAGAAAGTAAGGACATGTTAATGCATGTGATCTACCTTCCCCCTCCACAGACCATGACGTACCATGCAGTGATGGGCTACCACCTGTCTGGAAGCCACCTCCTGGAACACCCTCAATGGCACTGTGCTGCATGCTTGCAGTGAGCCTGTCCTCTGCCAGAGTCGGCTGCACCACCTCTGGCTGGTCCCCGCCTGTTACAGGACGTGCCGCCCTGATGGCAGCCACCTTCTCCTTTAACCTCCTCCTGTCGGTACCCATCTTTTTCTTACACTCCTGCACAGAGCACTGGTGGCTGCCATGCAGGTTGATGGCACATGCCACCTCCTCCCATGCAGCAGCACGATCCTGAGGGGTGCCCCACCGTCCACTGAGCAGTGGCTTCTGATCCAGGTAGGCCTCGAAGAGTGCCTCCGTCTCGGCCTTAGTAAAATTGGGCCTCCTCATCCACCCACCTCCTCACTCAGTCCACGCTCGGTCATTATTCAGCCTGTATGGGTGACAGTGGTTACCTGTGACTGTGCAGTACAAAGCAAGTTCCTGAGACCACAGTCCAGAACACCACACAGCATGCAACTCACCTATAAACTGCAGTAACCGAATATGGCCACTGCAGAACAGTGTCGCATTTTAATAGTGCAATCCATGCAAATTAGGTGTGGAGCAACTTTAATGAGATGCAAATCACGCTGCTGCACCATTGAATGGCTGATTGGAGGATTTGCATATGACGGCTGAATATCACGCTGTTGCGCTTTGTGCAACTGTGTTGAACATGCAGAGCCAATGACGCAGTTCTGTGGCTGTGTAGTACACCGCACTGCGCATGCCCAGGTAGCTTATGGAGGCGTCTGCCATGCTGATGACGTGCTGTGTGTGGTAGGCAATTCAGGGCATGGCCACCATTGTGCTAGTGGTGCTACAGTGAGGGTCACTACATGGCGCTCTGACACAACTGCGCTGTGGTGATGGCACACAGGCAACCAATCATGCTAGACACATAGACGTCCAATGGCGCTGTGCGTGGCCTTGCGCCAGAGACCCATGACCCTGTGCCCGACCTTTGCCCCCTTGGCGCTATATGTCTGGCATGTCTGCAGCTCTATCGAGCTGTTCAGTGACAGTGCGATAGGGAATGGCGGCACTGTAGCGACAGCACACTAGGGAATGGCAGCGATGTATTGCACAGCACTTCCACGTGGGGTTGCCGCGCTGTGGAGAGCCATATTGCTTACTATAGCACTAGAGATGGCATGCAGGAGAGCCCCTCAGTGGAGTGCCCTTGAACTGGCCAATCTTGTGGCCATTGTGGAGCCACACTATGGCCCACTGTTTGCTGAGGTGCCACTGGACAGGGCCAGGCTCCAGGTCTGGCAAGAGGTTGCCAATGACCTGGAGGCAGCCACTGGCCACAGGAGGATGGCTGAGCAG
The DNA here is from genome assembly GCA_016271365.2 of Neoceratodus forsteri. Taxonomy (NCBI): domain Eukaryota; kingdom Metazoa; phylum Chordata; order Ceratodontiformes; family Ceratodontidae; genus Neoceratodus; species Neoceratodus forsteri. The sequence continues at coordinate 1,472,635,632 of CM028132.1, read as the reverse complement.
TGCAGGCACCAGTATGGGGACCTGAGATGGAGGGATCCGGAGTGACTGGCACGTCTGCGGTCGCATGCCAGGAGGGGCGTGGTGCCTCGTCCAGGTGGGTGATACGTGTACACACCTGTATGGTCCATATGGGTAACACTGTATTATGTGTCCAGCACATAGGGGAGGGATGGTCTAGGGTTGGCTGTGGCGGTGTTTACAGCGTATGGGATAGATGGGTCTGGCTGGGTGGGTGGGCACACACATTGGGGCGGGGGGAATATGCTTTGGGTTTGTACTGATGTGTTTCTTTCCTTTTGTCTCCCACAGGTGTGGCAGAGTGGAGGAGGTCATGGAGCAGCAGCAGCAGGTGGTGAATGCTGCACGGGAGCGTGTCGGGGAACAACCTCAACGCCAGCGACAACCCGATGAGGGTGAGTGCCATGAGCCCATGATTGCTATTGCATGCTGTGTGACAGGGTGGGAGGCAGGGCATGGCCACCACCCATGGACACCACTGCCATGCATGTGACATGTGACAGTCAGTACTGTCCAGTGGCACTGCATGTCTGGGAGTGCGTCAATGGTGGTCCATGCGTGCACTGGGCACATGGCTGTGACACTGCCTGCCCACCACATAGCCACGTTACTGTACAGCCTAGGTTGTACTGTGCTAGACATGGGCAGTGTGTGTGTGTGCAGTGGTAGACATGGCTGTTGCTGCCTGGTTGGGCATGTTTTGTGGACACGGTCACTGTGGGTGGGTGCACACCATCACAGGAGCGTGGCACATGGCAGTATGCCATGCATGATGGGTGGGCTGCAGGGGGATGGACAGTCATACCCATTGACTCTGATCCCTTGTCCTAGGTGTATGGATATTCCTGCGGATCCAGCAGGTCATCCAGGAGCTTCTGCAGGTGGTGCAAGAGTCCCTCTCCATATTGAGGGACTTACAGCAGCATGGGGTGAGGAGGAGGAGGCGACCTCGGGAACGGCCCCAGGCAGCGGAGGAGCAGGCTGGACACCAGTGACCAAGAACAACCTCCCCCCTTTGACTGACCCTCACCTCCCGCCTTCCCTCTCCCATTTGTGCACCCCTGCCCCTTGCCCACCCCACCTTGTTCCTGTCCCTCCACCACATGTTTGTAAATTTATGTAAATAGTTGTTGTATTTTTTGAATATAGTTACATAGAAACATAGACTTTGACGGCAGATAAGGACCACTTGGCCCACCCAGTCTGCCCATTTCCCTACCTACTGGAGAAGCTGCAGATTCTAGTTAACCAACAGCCTGCTTCCTGCAACCCCCCACTATAATTGCCTTGTGTCTGTCCCATGCATGTTTGAATTCCCACACTGTTTTAGACCCAACAACCTCCTCAGAAAGGCTGTTCCATGTACCCACCACTCTCTCCGTGAAAAATGATTTCCTCACATTACCCCTGAGCCGTCTCCCCTCTATCTTTAAACTGTACCCCCTTGTTCTTACACATCTCTTTTTTTGAAATATGCTACCCTCCTGGACTTTGTTGATTCCCTTGAGGTACTTGAATGTTTCTATCATGTCCTCCCTGTCCCTCCTTTCATCAAGGGTATACATATTAAGCTCTCTCAGTCTCTCCTCATATGGTTTCTGATGGAGACCCTGCACCATTTTAGTTGCCCTCCTCTGGACTGCTTCCATCCTGTCTATGTCCTTGCATAGATGAGGTCTCAAAACTGCACACAGTACTCAGATGGGGTCTCACCAACTGTCTGCATAGAGGGATAACCACTTCTTTTCTACTTGTGATGCCCCTTCCTATGCATCCCAGTATCCCCCTGGCTCTTCTCACCGACTTTTCTCATTGCTTATCCACCTTTAGGTCATCTGATATGACTACCCCCAGGTCCCTTTCCATTTTTCTTGTTGTTAGTACCTCCCCTGCTATTGTGTACTCTTCTCCTGGGTTTTTGTTTCCCAGGTGCATTACTTTGCACTTCTTTGCATTGAATCTAAGTTGCCATATGTCTGACCATTCCTCCAACCTTGCCAAGTCCCTTCTCATCTTTTCTACCCCCTCTTGTGTATCAGCTCTGTTACAGATCTTTGTGTCATCTGCAAAGTGGCATACCTTTCCCTCCAGACCCTCTGCAATGTCACTTATAAAGATGTTAAAGAGGATTGGACCCAGTACTGAGCTCTGAGGTACTCCGCTAGTAACTCCCCTTTCTTTGGAATGTGTGATATGAATACTGTGGTGGTCTCTGATTTGCAGCTGGCTATAGGTGCTCAGTTGCAGTGGTGTGCATGGCATCTGGGGTGGTTCAGTCATGGGTATGTGTGTGTGCGCATGGGGAAGTGTCTCTGGTGTGGGAGTGGCTATCAGTCGGTATCTGTGGTGTGTGTTGTTCTTTGTGCATTGCATTACTGTGTGCAGTGGTCCATGGTGCCTGTTCTGTGTCCATTGTGCCCCTGTCAGCCTGTCCTTGGCCTGTGCAGCTGACACCCTTGCATGTCTGTGGCCTGCGAGGTCTGCTGCCTTGTCAGTGGTAGCTGTCCCTGCAGGTCATCCACTGTGACCGTCACAATGCTGGGTTGCCTCCTGTCACTGGTGTGATGCGTGTTTGCCTCAGGTGACACTGTGGCTGCAGTTGCTGTCCCACCTCCATGCTGTGGCTTGTTTGTGTTGCAGGGGCTGTGCACCACTGTCTGACTTGTGATCCAGGCATATGCTGGTGGCGTACAGAGCCAAAGTTCATGCACAGGGTGGGTGTCACCCCTGTGCCATGGTGGACTGCAGGCTGTGTGTGCACAGTTTACATGGGCCCACACTGGGGGCATGGTTGCCACACTACTGCGTCCCTGTGTTAGAGTCCCCGTGGGTATGGGTATGTGTTTGCCTCTGCACTGTGTTGCATCCAGTGTGCTGTATGCTTCCACACACCACTGTGGGTGTCTGTGCTGGCTGCTGTGACTCATAGTGGGTCACGCTGTGACACTTGTCTACTGTGCAGAGTGCTGTATCAATGGCGGTGGTGTCAGGGGCACGCCCTTTCCCGTATGGGGTACCTCTTGTGGTGACACATGTTCAGTCTCTCAGCTGTGCCTCAGGGGGGTTGTGTGTGTTGGCACTGTGTCTGCCGTTGTTTCATTGCCATGTGCTGCCACCCACTGCTGGGTGCTCTTGGTGGGTCTGGCTTGTATGGTTCTGTGGTACACGAGGTTGCAGTGTGACAGTGGGGGATGCATGGGGATTCCTGCAGTGGTGATCACTGCTCATGGGGGTGTCTTGGGGTCAGGTGCAGGGTGTGCTGTGCACGGGAAGGGGGCTGCTGTGCCATGGGTTGGTCTGCCCTCCTTGTGTGGCAGTCTCAGCTTGCCGGTGGGTGTGATGGGGCACCATGGTCCAGCTGTGCTTTGTTTGCTTGTCCCATGGGCTGGTGGATATTCCATCCCTCCACCAGTTGTGCTGTGCTTGGGGTGTGGGGGTGCATTGTCAGTTCTGCAGTGTGTTCCTGTGCCCATCTGTGGCATGGGTGGTGGGCCCCTACCTACCTCCTTGGCTGTGCAGTTCCATTGCTCTGCTGCTAGGGGGCTCCCTGCTTGCACTATGGTGCCTCTGGACTGCTCAGCTGGGCAGCCCTTGTTGCGCTATAGCGCATCGTATCTGCTCAGCTTCCCCTTCCTAGTTGCGCTATGGCACAAGTTGTGCGATAGTCAGATGTTGGCTGTTTGCGCAATTTGGCTTGCTCCTTTTTACGTTCACTTGCGCGCATGCACCAGGTAAAGCAAATAGGATGCTGGGATGTATTGGCAGAGGCATCACCAGCAGGAAAAGGGAGGTCATAATTCCACTATACAAGACACTAGTGAGGCCCCACCTGGAGTACAGTGTACAGTTCTGGAGACCATACCTACGTAAGGACATAGACAGGGTAGAGAAGGTTCAGAGGAGGGCAACAAAGATGGTGCATGGATTGCATCACAAGTCCTATGAAGACAGGTTGAAGGAACTGAACATGTACTCCCTGGAGGAGAGGAGGGAGAGAGGGGATATGATAGAGACATACAAGTATCTTACAGGGAGAAACAGAGTGCAGGAAAACACTATTTTAAGTGAAAGATGTTCCAGGACTAGAGGCATGGGATGAAGTTGGAGGGAGGACGATTCAGAGGAAACATGAGAAAGAATTTCTTCACAGAGCGGTGGTGGACAAGTGGAACACCCTGCGCAGAGGAAGTGATGGGGGCTGAAACAATCACGGGATTTAAGAATGCATGGGATAGACATAAAGGAATTCTAGAGGTCAGGGGTAAGGGGAAACAGACTTCTAGGAAAACAAACTGAACTTACAAGCTCAAATGGGCAGACTGGGTGGGCCATAGGCCCTTATCTGCCGACACTGTCTATGTATCTATGTATCTATGCACAAGGAACATTTTGGGAGAGTAGCACACTTAGAGGTGTGCCTCCCCACCCAATGCACTGCTCCCTTGAGCAGGTGTGGCAGTCCTGCACCAATGGGTGCAGCAGCTCAGTATGACAGCGGTGTTCCTCTGCTTCAAAGAAAAATACCTCTGCCATACTGAGCACCACCCCTCACGACACGCGCTACCTCCTGCCCAGCGTCCGTCAGGCCGCCTCCAAAGCTTCGTTACATGCTGGGAGCTCCACCCAGCGCGGCAAATATTGTTTGCCGACGGGGTGCATCCCCCGTTGGCTCCATCGCCCCCCATAGCCAACCTGATGCCACGCTGGGAGCCCACCCAAGTGTGGCAAACGCTTGCTTATTTTGCCGACAGGTGCCCAATCCTGTCGGGCTCCCCATCACGTAGCGTCTGCGCCGAGCGGGTGTCCAACCTCCATCGGCTCCTCTGCCCCCAGCCATCTTCTGCCATGCTGGAGCCCACCCCAGCGTGGCAAACCTCCCATCGCCGTCTTTTTTCCAAACCTGTAAAACAAAAACTGTCCCTGGCGTGTCTCTAACTCCTCCCACAACCCTCACCCACCCACTGCACACCAGCCTCCCACACCCCCTCACCCCATACTTACCTAACTCTGGCGCGACAATCTTCGGTGGACCAGGAACATGTCCGCATTCTTCAAAGGCGACCGCGAACTGAGGAAATGCCAGCAAGCTGTATAATGGTCTAGATAGGGGGGTTTCAACTTTATTGCATATCTCAGTCATTTTTTGGAATTTTTGCACCAAATTTTCAACATGGGGTTTTTGGGACCCCTTCTCATAATGATGTCACTGTCATGGTGTTATTCGGGCCCGAAGGGTGATTTCGCAAGCACTGCATAGTCACTCCATGAAATCACCCTTCAGCCTCGAATAATGCCATGACAGTAATATCATTCATGAAAAGAGGTCCCAAAACCTGTTGAAAATTCCAGTAAAAATTCCAAAATGACTGTTTTGACGAATGTAGCGCTATGAAGCCCTACGCAGGCTTGTAAGTTCATGAATTTTCAATATTTTCACTCCAGATTTTCAACATTGCCATTTTATCACACCTTCTTATGAGTTGTACAGCTGTCATTTTTCACATCTCACCCAAAATGTGTTTCCGCCCATGTAGCGCACAATGGTGCAGTCGGTGTGCGAAATCAATGTATGGAACATATTAAGAAAATCACAGTGACACTGTTCATGAGCAGAGGTCTTAAAATGGCTATGTTGAAAATTTGGTGAAAAAATTCCTAAAAATGACTGTTTTACAAGCGTGCGTTGTGCAGTTCCTACGCATGCTCGTATGTTTGCGAATTTTCAATATTTGCACTCCAGATTTTCAACATTGCCATTTTACCACACCTCCTTATAAGCATTGCAGCTGTCATTTTTCACAACTTGCCCAAAATGTGTTTCCGCCCATGTAGCGCACAATGGCACAGTCGGTGTGCGAACTCAGTGTATGGGACACATTAAGAAAATCATAGTGTCACTGTTCATTAGCAGAGGTCTTAAACTGTCAATGTTGACAATTTGGTGAAAAAATTCCTAACAATCACTGTTTTACCAGCGTGCATTGCACAGTTCCCACGCACGCTCCTAGGTTTGCGATTTTTCAATATTTCCTCCAGATTTTCAACACTGCCATTTCCACACTTCCTATGGCAGTACAGCTGTCATTTTCATATCCTGCCCAAAACGTGTTTCTGCCTATGTAGCGCATAATGGGGGTAACAAAAAGGTCATGCTGATAATTTATTGTGCAAATACCAGCAATCGCACAGGGCATTAGGGTAAAGCACCATACATGCCAAACACCACTGCAAACACCTGCAAGCGAATGTTCGGCATTGACAAATGCTTTGAATATTGCATCTATTGCGCATGGGCGCAATGGACTTGTGCTTGCTCCTGCTATTGCACAATTTTTGGGCGCAGTTTGAATATCCAGCCTTCCATGTTTTTCTTTAGTTGTTGCTGTTGTTTGTGGCTTGAATAATAAGAATTAAACATTAACTTGAATCAGTTTTACTCATACTCCGAGAGGCTGTAATATTAACCTAGCAGACACCTCCGGCTATAATGTTAGTTTCCAGACAGTCCGTGGTATTTTGTGGTCAGATACTTAGTTGAACATTAAAATACATAATTAACCTCTCAGTTAGCTAACTGAATCTGGTTGAACCCCTGTTTATGAATAAGTGACTACAAATGCTGCTTGGAATTAAAACTCAGACTAGCCTAAGTTGAAGTTCTGGTTGGAGGGAAGCACTGGGTTTCTCAGCTTGCACCCCCACTTCATTTTCTGCACTTTGCCAAGATGTTTTTATTATGGTACGTGTGAAAGAAAAGACTTCTAGCTGATATATTATAAAGTTTTAAAGAATGAAAAATTGGCAACTGCAAAGTTGCATCCTGATAGGCTATGGTTTCAACGTACATGTAAGTGTTACATATCATTGCGACTCAAGCAAGTACACGTAAACTTGTTATTGTTGTCCCCAGTCTCATTATATTGCGGAATCTTAATTTGGGAATTGATGTGCTCATCTGTCTGGCTGTGCAAGTAAGTATCAGCCTCATCAGGACAAGTACCTTTAGAAGGTCTTTGCAGGTAGACATCAGTGTCATCAGGGTTAATACATGCTGTGTGCAGGTCAATGTCTCATCAGGGTTAATACAGGCTGTGTGCAGGTCAATGTCTCATCAGGGTTAATACAAGTTGTGTGCAGGTCAATGTCTGTCTCATCAGGGTTAATACATGCTGTGTGCAGGTCAATGTCTCATCAGGGTTAATACAAGTTGTGGGCAGGTCAATGTCGGTCTCATCAGGGTTAATACAAGTTGTGGGCAGGTCAATGTCTCATCAGGGTTAATACAAGTTGTGGGCAGGTCAATGTCTCATCAGGGTTAATACATGCTGTGTGCAGGTCAGTGTCTCATCAGGGTTAATACAGGTTGTGTGCAGGTCAATGTCTGTCTCATCAGGGTTAATACATGCTGTGTGCAGGCCAGTGTCTCATCAGGGTTAATGCAGGTTGTGGGCAGGTCAATGTCGGTCTCATCAGGGTTAATACAAGTTGTGGAGAGGTCAATGTCTCATCAGGGTTAATACATGCTGTGTGCAGGTCAATGTCTCATCAGGGTTAATACAAGTTGTGTGCAGGTCAATGTCTGTCTCATCAGGTTTAACACATGCTGTGTGCAGGTCAATGTCTGTCTCATCAGGGTTAATACATGCTGCGTGCAGGTCAGTGTCTCATCAGGGTTAATACATGCTGTGTGCAGGTCAATGTCTCATCAGGGTTAATACAAGTTGTGGGCAGGTTAATGTCTCATCAGGGTTAATACAAGTTGTGGGCAGGTCAATGTCTCAGGGTTAATACAAGTTGTGGGCAGGTCAATGTCTCATCAGGGTTAATACATGCTGTGTGCAGGTCAATGTCTCATCAGGGTTGATACAGGTTGTGTGCAGGTCAATGTCTGTCTCATCAGGGTTAATACATGCTGTATGCAGGTCAATGTCTCATCAGGGTTAATGCAGGTTGTGGGCAGGTCAATGTCGGTCTCATCAGGGTTAATACAAGTTGTGGGCAGGTCAATGTCTCATCAGGGTTAATACATGCTGTGTGCAGGTCAATGTCTCTTCAGGGTTAATACAAGTTGTGTGCAGGTCAATGTCTGTCTCATCAGGTTTAATACATGCTGTGTGCAGGTCAATGTCTGTCTCATCAGGGTTAATACATGCTGCCTGCAGGTCAGTGTCTCATCAGGGTTAATACAAGTTGTGTGCAGGACAATGTCTCATCAGGGTTAATACAAGTTGTGGGCAGGTTAATGTCTCATCAGGGTTAATACAAGTTGTGGGCAGGTCAATGTCTCATCAGGGTTAATACAAGCTGTGTGCAGGTCAATGTCTCATCAGGGTTAATACATGCTGTGTGCAGGTCAATGTCTTCATCAGGGTTAATACATGCTGTGTGCAGGTCAATGTCTCATCAGGGTTAATACATGTTGTGCAGGTCAATGTCTGTCTCATCAGGGTTAATACATGCTGTGTGCAGGTCAATGTCTGTCTCATCAGGGTTAATACATGCTGTGTGCAGGTCAATGTCTCATCAGGGTTAATACAGGTTGTGGGCAGGTCAATGTCGTCTCATCAGGGTTAATACATGTTGTGTGCAGGTCAATGTCGGTCTCATCAGGGTTAATACAAGTTGTGGGCAGGTCAATGTCTCATCAGGGTTAATACAAGTTGTGGGCAGGTCAATGTCTCATCAAGGTTAATACATGCTGTGTGCAGGACAATGTCTCATCAGGGTTAATACAGGTTGTGTGCAGGTCAATGTCTGTCTCATCAGGGTTCATACATGCTGTGTGCAGGTCAATGTCTCATCAGGGTTAATGCAGGTTGTGGGCAGGTCAATGTCGGTCTCATCAGGGTTAATACAAGTTGTGGGCAGGTCAATGTCTCATCAGGGTTAATACATGCTGTGTGCAGGTCAATGTCTCATCAGGGTTAATACAAGTTGTGTGCAGGTCAATGTCTGTCTCATCAGGTTTAATACATGCTGTGTGCAGGTCAATGTCTGTCTCATCAGGGTTAATACATGCTGCATGCAGGTCAGTGTCTCAGCAGGGTTAATACAAGTTGTGGGCAGGTCAATGTTGGTCTCATCAGGGTTAATACATGCTGTGTGCAGGTCAATGTCTCATCAGGTTTAATACATGCTGTGTGCAGGTCAATGTCTGTCTCATCAGGGTTAATACATGCAGCATGCAGGTCAATGTCTCATCAGGGTTAATGCAGGTTGTGGGCAGGTCAATGTTGGTCTCATCAGGGTTAATACAAGTTGTGTGCAGGTCAATGTCTGTCTCATCAGGTTTAATACATGCTGTGTGCAGGTCAATGTCTGTCTCATCAGGGTTAATACATGCTGTGTGCAGGTCAATGTCTCATCAGGATTAATGCAGGTTGTGGGCATGTCAATGTCGGTCTCATCAGGGTTAATACAAGTTGTGGGCAGGTCAATGTCTCATCAGGGTTAATACATGCTGTGTGCAGGTCAATGTCTCATCATGGTTAATACAAGTTGTGTGCAGGTCAATGTCTGTCTCATCAGGTTTAATACATGCTGTGTGCAGGTCAATGTCTGTCTCATCAGGGTTAATACATGCAGTGTGCAGGTCAATGTCTCATCAGGGTTAATGCAGGTTGTGGGCAGGTCAATGTCGGTCTCATCAGGGTTAATACAAGTTGGGGGAAGGTCAATGTCGGTCTCATCAGGGTTAATACAAGTTGTGGGCAGGTCAATGTCTCATCAGGGTTAATACAAGTTGTGGGCAGGTCAATGTCTCATCAAGGTTAATACATGCTGTGTGCAGGTCAATGTCTCATCAGGGTTAATACAGGTTGTGTGCAGGTCAATGTCTGTCTCATCAGGGTTAATACATGCTGTGTGCAGGTCAATGTCTCATCAGGGTTAATGCAGGTTGTGGGCAGGTCAATGTCGGTCTCATCAGGGTTAATACATGCTTTGTGCAGGTCAATGTCTGTCTCATCAGGGTTAATACAAGTTGTGTGCAGGTCAATGTCTCATCAGGGTTAATACAAGTTGTGGGCAGGTTAATGTCTCATCAGGGTTAAGACAAGTTGTGGCAGGTCAATGTCTCATCAGGGTTAATACATGCTGTGTGCAGGTCAGTGTCTCATCAGGGTTAATACAGGTTGTGTGCAGGTCAATGTCTGTCTCATCAAGGTTAATACATGCTGTGTACAGGTCAATGTCTCATCAGGGTTAATACAAGTTATGGGCAGGTCAATGTTTCATCAGGGTTAATACATGCTGTGTGCAGCTCAATGTCTCATCAGGGTTAATACAAGTTGTGGGCAGGTCAATGTCAGTCTGATCAGGGTTAATACAAGTTGTGGGCAGGTCAATGTCTCATCAGGGTTAATACAAGTTGTGGGCAGGTCAATGTCTCATCAGGGTTAATACATGCTGTGTGCAGGTCAATGTCTCATCAGGGTTAATAAAGGTTGTGTGCAGGTCAATGTCTGTCTCATCATGGTTAATACATGCTGTGTGCAGGTCAATGTCTCATCAGGGTTAATGCAGATTGTGGGCAGGTCAATGTCGGTCTCATCAGGGTTAATACAAGTTGTGGGCAGGTCAATGTCTCATCAGGGTTAATACATGCTGTGTGCAGGTCAGTGTCTCATCAGGGTTAATACAAGTAGTGGGCAGGTTAATTTCTCATCAGGGTTAATACAAGTTGTGGGCAGGTCAATGTCTCATCAGGGTTAATACAAGTTGTGGGCAGGTCAATGTCTCATCAGGGTTAATACATGCTGTGTGCAGGTCAATGTCTCATCAGGGTTAATACAGGTTGTGTGCAGGTCAATGTCTGTCTCATCAGGGTTAATACATGCTGTGTGCAGGTCAATGTCTCATCAGGGTTAATGCAGGTTGTGGGCAGGTCAATGTCGGTCTCATCAGGGTTAATACAAGTTGTGGGCAGGTCAATGTCGGTCTCATCAGGGTTAATACAAGTTGTGGGCAGGTCAATGTCTCATCAGGGTTAATACATGCTGTGTGCAGGTCAATGTCTCATCATGGTTAATACAAGTTGTGTGCAGGTCAATGTCTGTCTCAACAGGTTTAATACATGCTGTGTGCAGGTCAATGTCTGTCTCATCAGGGTTAATACATGCTGCGTGCAGGTCAGTGTCTCATCAGGGTTAATACAAGTTGTGTGCAGGTCAATGTCTCATCAGGGTTAATACAGTTGTGGGCAGGTTAATGTCTCATCAGGGTTAATACAAGTTGTGGGCAGGTCAATGTCTCATCAGGGTTAATACATGCTGTGTGCAGGTCAATGTCTCATCAGGGTTAATACAGGTTGTGTGCAGGTCAATGTCTGTCTCATCAGGGTTAATACATGCTGTGTGCAGGTCAAAGTCTCATCAGGGTTAATACAAGTTGTGGGCAGGTCAGTGTCTCATCAGGGTTAATACATGCTGTGTGCAGGTCAATGTCTCATCAGGGTTAATACAAGTTGTGGGCAGGTCAATGTCGGTCTCATCAGGGTTAATACAAGTTGTGGGCAGGTCAATGTCTCATCAGGGTTAATACAAGTTGTGGGCAGGTCAATGTCTCATCAAGGTTAATACATGCTGTGTGCAGGTCATGTCTGATCAGGGTTAATACAGGTTGTGTGCAGGTCAATGTCTGTCTCATCAGGGTTAATACATGCTGTGTGCAGGTCAGTGTCTCATCAGGGTTAATGCAGGTTGTGGGCAGGTCAATGTCGGTCTCATCAGGGTTAATACAAGTTGTGGGCAGGTCAATGTTAGTCTCATCAGGGTTAATACAAGTTGTGGGCAGGTCAATGTCTCATCAGGGTTAATGCAAGTTGTGTGCAGGTCAATGTCGGTCTCATCAGGGTTAATACAAGTTGTGGGCAGGTCAGTGTCTCATCAGGGTTAATACAAGTTGTGGGCAGGTCAATGTCTCATCAGGGTTAATACAAGTTGTGGGCAGGTCAATGTTAGTCTCATCAGGGTTAATACAAGTTGTGGGCAGGTCAATGTCTCATCAGGGTTAATACAAGTTGTGGGCAGGTCAATGTCGGTCTCATCAGGGTTAATACAAGTTGTGGGCAGGTCAATGTCTCATCAGGGTTAATACAAGTTGTGGACAGGTCAATGTCTCATCAGGGTTAATACAAGTTGTGTGCAGCTCAATGTCTCATCAGGGTTAATACAAGTTGTGGGCAGGTCAATGTCTCAACAGGGTTGATACATGCTGTGTGCAGGTCAATGTCTCATCAGGGTTAATACAAGTTGTGGACAGGTCAATGTCTCATCAGGGTTAATACAAGTTGTGGACAGGTCAATGTCTCATCAGGGTTAATACAAGTTGTGGACAGGTCAATGTCTCATCAGGGTTAATACAGGTTGTGGACAGGTCAATGTCAATCTCATCAGGGTTAATACAATTTGTGGGCAGGTCAATGAAAGGCTCATCAGGCTAATACAATTTGCGGGCAGGTCAATGTCGGTCTCATCAGGGTTAATACAGGTTGTGGACAGGTCAATGTCAGTCTCATCAGGGTTAATACAGGTTGTAGGCAGGTCAATGTCGGTCTCATCAGGGTTAATACAAGTTGTGGACAGGTCAATGTCAGGCTCATCAGTGACTGCTACAAGCTCTGCAGAGGTTAATGCCATCCTAATCAGGGTGAACGCAAGCCCTCTGCAGGTAAAAGTCAAACTCACTGGGCTGGAAAGTGCTCTTGGCGAGTTAGTGCCAGTTTTATCCGGGCTAGTGCAAGCCATTACAGGTAAACATCAGCCTGATTGTGGCTGGTACAAGCCCTGTGCAGGTAAACTGGCAGTTGTTAGTAAATATCATCTGGCTAGTTAATTACAGCCTCATTTAAGTAAGTCTTTAGTTATTCAGCGAGTGCCCAAACCCAGTGGGTCTCGGTGCTTTACAGGAGTAACATAGCAAGATAACACTCTCATAACATTCACATGGTCAACAACACAAACAACAATTGAAACCAATAATAGATAAATAACAATAAAATCAGTGCTTGAGCTAGTTAAAAAGGGGTTCTTTAAAAAGGTGAGAAAGTCTGGTACTGCTGAAAAGAGGCAGTATAGCGCAGTGGTCTAAGGCTCTGAGCTGCAAATCTGGTGACATCCAGCAGACCAGACCTGGGTTTGAATCCCACAGCTTCCACTTGCATACTGTGTGACCCTGAGCAAGTCACTTAACCTCCTTGTGCTCCCAGGTCGCTCCTGTAAAAAAAGCTTTCAGCTTAGTGTGCTATACCTGGTTAAACAACTAAATAAAAAAAAATAAATAAATAAGACTCAATATGAGTCATTATCACTCCACTGCTAAGATTTTCAGCTTGTAATCAAGGGTAGAGTGCTTTTAAGTCACTAGGTTCCAGTTTTGGGGGGGTGGATGTGGCGGCGGTCAAGGAGACGTGGGCTAACAAAAACCATGACTGGGACCTAAACGTGCGGGGGTACACTGTGCTTAGGAAGGATAGAAAGGAGGGCAGAGGAGGTGGAGTGGCTATGTTCATTAGAGATGACATAAAAATTGCTAGGGTAGAAGAGGCAGAGGGAAACGTGGAGGCCTTATGGGTCACCTTATGATCCCCAGCAGGAGCTAAGGTCAAGCTGGGTGTAGTATATAGGCCCCCTGGGATGAGTGATGTTCTAGAGGATGGTTTGCTGGACAACATCATTGCCCATTGTGGACCAAAAGGGGAAGGAGGAGTGATGGAGGACCTTAATATGCAGAGTACAAACTGGGAACCATGTCCTCTAAAGGTGGCCAAGGAGCAGAGGCTGCTGGACGGCTTCCAGGATGTGTTAGTAACAGCATGTGATGGAGCCCACAAGGGAGGGCATGTCCTGGGCCGTGGTTCTGGCAGATGGGGATCTGGTAAGGGACATGGCTGTACAGGACCCCCTGACTGGGAGGCGACCACAATACTATCTGGTTTCAAATAAGCATGGGGGAGATCTAGGACACTGGCAGTGGACTTCAGGGGGGCAGACTTTGTGGACATGGGAAATATTCTCAAGGATCACTTGAAGGGATTACATCAATGACAAGTGTGGAAAGGAGATGGCGGTCATAAACGGGACTTCATGAGGCAGTCAGGGATCTGCGCTAAGTTGAACGGCGGAACAAGGTCACATAAACCATGCTGGTGATCCAGTGAGGTACAGGTAGCAGTCAGAGAAAAGAAGGCGGCCTACAAAAATATAAAACAACAAGAGGGATAGGGATAAGGAAATGCCATCTTGCATCTAGAAAAGTCACCCGATGGTGAGGGAGCAAAGTCCAGTAAAGAGCAGCGGCTGGCACAGGGGATACATGGAGGGGAAAAGGGGTTCTTCCGGTACATTGGGGAGTGGAGAAAAACTAAGGGCCATCTCAGCAGATTGAGATCAGAAGGAGGGTGGGTGGAAGAGGCGAGGGACCAGGCAGAGGTATTTAATGAGTACTTTGCCTCTGTGTTCACTAGGGAGGGGGATGGGATATCTACAAAGCAAGGCACGAAGGGGATAGAAGTGGCAGTAAGTGGGATCAGGGGAGCAACAGAAATGGAGCAAGAGGGAGGGAGAGGTACCCCAGGGGTGTCACATCTGGATAACGATAAAAAGGCCAGTAAGGTGGAGGGGACGGATAATGCTATCTCCGCCAAAAGGGTGTGGTTAACCCTCAAGGCCCTAAAGAAGGACAAAACTCCTGGGCCAGATGGCATTCATCTGAGAGTACTATGGGAATTGGTGGACATACTGGCTGCACCCTTGGCAGAGCTCTTCAACAGGTCACTTGAGACAGGGAGGGTACCTAGGGATTGGCGAGAGGCACATGTGGTGCCAATCCATAAAGGGGGGTCGAGAGAAGTACCAGGTAACTATAGACCCATCAGTTTGACCTCGGTGGTGGGAAAATTAATGGAGAGTATACTAAAGGAATGATTGGGGGTGTACTTGGAGGAGGTGGGAGGTCTGGATAGTTGGCAACATGGGTTTGTGCCAGGTAGATCATGTCAAACCAACCTTGTGGAGTTCTACGAATGAGTAACATCAAAACTGGACAGGGGAAAGCCTGTGGATGTATTATTCTTGGACTTCAGCAAGGTGTTTGACTCTGTCCCCCACAATGGTTTGGTGGAGAAACTGATGGGGTTAGGAGTAGGCCCTTTGATGGTCAGATGGATTGAAAACTGGCTAACTGACGCGCCAAGAGAGTAGTGGTCTGTGGGGAGCTCTCGAACCCTAGAGAGGTTGGTAGTGGGGTACCGCAGGGCTCAGTCCTGGGTCCGATCCTGTTTAATGCATACATATCGGACATCAGGGAGGGTATAGGGTGTGAAATTAGTCTCTTCGTGGATGACTCCAAAATGGGAGCAGTTGTTGAGGGAGAAGAGGGGAGGTTGGCCCTGCAAGGGGACCTGGACACCCTGGAAAGCTGGGCTCACACATGGAAATTAAATTTCAATATCGCCAAGTGCAAGGTGTTGCATCTTGGTCGGGGAAACCCTAAACACAGGTACACCCTGGGAGGGGAGGCACTGGATTCCTCAATAGGGGAAAAAGACCTAGGGATCATGGTGGATGCATGTATGAATAACTCTGAGCAGTGCAGGAGAGTGGCTAGCAAGGCAAACAGGATGTTGGGATGCATCATAAGGGGGATCACCTCTAGGAGCAAGGAAGTGATTCTGCCACTGTCCAATGGACTGGTTAGACCACACCTTGAGTACTGTGTACAGTACTGAAGACCACACTTGAAGAGGACATACAGCTCCTGGAGAGGGTACAGAGGAGCAACTAAGATGATGGGAGGGCTAGGGGATTTGGCGATGAGGACAGACTTGAGGAGCTCTGCCTGTTTTCATTTGGAGGAGAGAGAGACAGGGGGACATGATTGAGGCTTCAAGTACCTCAAGGGAATAAATAGGGTAAACATGGAGGGATCTTTAGACTAAAGCAGGAGGTATCACTAGAGGACATGGTTTGAAGCTGAAAGGTGGAAGGGTGAGGGGAAGGAGGAGGTTTTCACTGAGAGGGTGGTGACCCTTGGAATGCACTGCCTGGTGAGCTGGTTCAGAGATCCACAGTGGAGGGCTTCAAGAGAGGGTGGGACAGACACAGAAAGTGGATATATCAGATGATGGCCTGTTCCAGGGGGTGGGGATGGATGATAGGGGTTTCTGGAGCACAAGGGATGGGAGGGCCTCAGCACCCAACTAAGGATCTAACGTTCGAGCAGACTCGATAGACTGTAAGGCCTAATCTGCTGGCAAATAGTATGTTAGTATGCTTAGAACTCACCAACTTGACAGAGACTTTTGTAAATTCAAAAAGGTTTTATTCCATAGCTAATGATACAAAATGCAAGTAAAAGCGGGTAGCGACGTTGCCACACAACCCAAGCGCTTTGACCTATGGTCTTCCTGAGGGGGTACTGTTAATGTGGCTATTTGTTCCCCTTTTATAGTCTAAAATGTGTGCCAGAGTGCCATCTAGTGACTATATTGACAAAATTACAATTGCACGTACTGAGTCAGTAGTTCTGAGGGGATTCTAGCCAGAGGAACATAAAATTACAAATTACAAACAAATACAAGAAATATCAAAGTATATCAAAACTGGGAATCATTTAGACATAGTGTATCCACGAGTAATTTAAAGTAACACATTTAACAGGCTGATTTTGCCCAAATTAAATCATTAGTGTGTCATTTCTATATCTTTTCAAGTACATATGTCTCATTATGCAGTATCCTACTATAAAAAGGAAACAAATGGCCACATTAACAGTACCCCCTCAGAAGGGCCATAGGTTGAAGTGCTGGGGTTGTGTGGCAATGTCGCTACCCGCTGTTGCATGCATTTTGTAAGATAAACTATGGAGTAAAACCTTTTTGAATTTACAAATGTCTCCGTCAGGCTGGTGAGTGCTAAGCAATACTGGAATTTCTTGTCTGACTTTGAGTGCTAGCAACCCAGCTCAGCACCGGTTCCTTACCCACTGAGCACACCAGCTCCTTGGATCTTCTTTAAAAAGGTGAGCCTTAAGACTCTTCTTAAAGGCCTCCACTGATTGGGCCTCCCTCAGAGATCTGGGAAACGAGTTCCAGAGGACTGGGCTGGCCACCTCAAACACATGGTCCCCCAAGGTTTTCAGCCTGGCCCTGAGAACAACTAGAAGTCCCTTAGTGGAGGAGCGGAGGGAGTGCACTGGGAGGGCAGGGGCAAGATGGTCACTCAGGTAGCTAGGGTCCGAGCCATATAGGGCCTTGTAGGTGAGCAAGCCCACCTTGAAGATGATCGTCAATCTGACAGGCGGCCAGTGCAGGTCACACAGGACCGAGGTCATAATGGCAGGAGCTGGGCAGGCCCGTAATCAACCTGGCTGCTGCATTCTGCACCAGCTGCAGTCTATGGAGGGTCCCTCCACTGACCCCAAAGTAAAGAGCATTACAGTAGTCTGGGTTAGAACAAGTTCTGTGTTGGTAAACATCAGCTTCATCAGTGCTAGAATGTACCCTGAACTGGTAAACACCAGCCTGATCACAGCTAATACAAGCCCAGTGCAGGTAAACATCAGCCTCATTGGAGTTTGTACAAGCCCAGTGCTGGTAAACATCAACTTCATTGGGGTCCGTACAAGCCATGTGCTGGTAAACGCCTGCCTGCACTGTGCAGGTAAATCTCACCCTAATCAGGGAGAGTGCAAGCTCTCAGCAGGTAAACATCAGCCTCATTGGGCTGTAAATGCCCTGGCTAGGTAATGCCAACCTCATGAGGGCTAGTACATGCCCATTGTAGGTAAACATCAACCTGATCATGGCTAGTACAAACCCCGTTCAGGTAAATGTGATCGCAATCATGGCTAGTACAAGCTCTCATCGGGGATAGTACAAGCTCTGTGCAGGTAAATGTCAGCCTCAGTGGGAATAGTACAAGCCCTTTGCAGGTAAACATCAGCCTGATCAGAGTTAGTGCAAGCACTAAACGCCAGCCTCATGAAGAATAGTACTAATCCACAACAATCTATTCCCCAAATTCTAGCCATTGTCTAAGATTTTGCTTCCTTCTTGGGTTTTAGGATAAATTTTGAGAAATCTGAGGCCCTACCATTGACCAAGGTTTATGACGAATCAATACTTAAGTTACATAATATTAAGATTTCAACTCAAAATATTACATTTTTAGGCATACTTATTACTTCTAAGATTTCTCAGATAGTTTCATTAAACTTTAGGTCAATTTTAGAAAGGTTATCAGCTGATTTTACTAGATGGAGTCTGTCTTTTTTGGGGAAAATAGAAGCTTTCAATATGATGCTAGTGCCAGTTATATACTATCTTTTACAATAGTTACCTATCCAGATCCCTAGAATTTACTTTAGTAAAATATATACATTGATTAAGAAATTTCTATGGGAAAATAAACCCCCAAGAATTTCTCTAATCAAACTTCAACAACATATAACTAAAGGTGGCTTTGGCCTACCAAATTTTAAATTAAGGCATAATGCTTTTATTGCTGCTCAGTGTATTAAATCCTCATGGAGAAATAATAGACAAGATGTTCCGGGATGGGTTCAGGTAGAACAAAGTCTATTAAAGGGCAAACACCCAAGAATAGTTTTGTTCTCTGATACAAAATAAACTCTTTACTCCCAACCCTGTTTTTACTCAAGTTTATAGTTCTTGGAACTCAGTAGCCTCTTCATTGAGCTGGTCTCCAAGGACATCCCCACATTGTCCTTTATGGGGGAACTCTTAAATTAAAGTTGAAGGGCAAAGTATAACATGGTCAACTTGGAAAAGGGCAGGAATCTTATTTGTAGAAGATCTTCTGGATTCCAGTAAAACAATGTTAATGTCTTTTAAGCAAATTTCTTCAAAATATAAACTTCCTAAGACAGAGTTCCACAAATACTTACAGATCAGAAATGTCATAACTGAGAATGGTTCATTTGACCCTCAGATACATCACCTAGATAACATTTGTTCGACTAATAAGGGTCATAAAAAAATATATACTCTATTGCTTGATTCACAGTCAGACCCAAATCTATCGCTAATAGACAGATGGCAACAGGAATTAAATATTAGTATTTCATTGCAGGAATGGCAGACAATATGGAGAATTACTCTAAAGGCTTGTAGAGAAGCTAAGGGCAGACTTACACAGTATAAAATTATCCATAGGTAGTACTACACACCTAATAAGATGTGTAAACTTGGTCTTACCACTTCAGATACATGCTGGAGATGCTTAAAAGAGGTGGGCTCTCTTTATCATATTTCATGGTTTTGTTCTGGTGTTAAGTCTTTCTGGGTAAATGTCTTACACATCTGTAATAATGTCCTGGGTTGCACATTTCATTGTTCAGCTAGTTTTGCAATCCTGGGTATCTGTTCAAAGCTTCCTGGCTTATCAACAAATCAAAAACTTTGGCTGATTGCAGCTTTCATAACAGCAAAGAACGTTATTCTTAGATACTGGAATAGCCAAGAAACCCCATCAATTAAAGAATGGTTACAGGACCCGAGTTTGAGAGCTAGCTATGAAAGAACGGCCTATATGAAGTTGCAAAGAATGGACACATTTTTAGATGTCTGGGAACCATATGTGAACTGTCCCCTTTCAAAAAAAAAATAATAATTATATCCTTATATTATATGTATTTGTCTTGTTCTGTTTGATGGTTATGGAAACACTCTACCTAAATTCATTTATTATAATATTTTAAATGGTTATATATCGTTAAATGCTTGTATTACATATGGCAGTATGGTTTTATATTTATTATGCCTTATATATTTTGTTGCACTTTTATGCAAAAATTTCAGTAAACTTTAAATTATAAAAAAAAAAAAAAAAGAATAATACAGGCACTGTGCAAATAAATGTCAGCCTGATCAGGGCTAGACCAACGCTTGTACAGGTAAACATTAGACTGATCGGGGCTAGTACAAGCACTCTGCAGGTAAATGTAAACCTCATCCAAAGTACTACATACCTTGTACAAGTAAGTCGACCTCTTTAAGCTCTGTACAGGTAAATGCCAGAGTCATCGAGGCTAATAGAAGCCTGGTGCAGGTAAACATAAGCCTAACTGGGGCTAATACAAGCCCTGTGCAGGTAAACATTAGTCTCATTGTGGCTAAGACTAACAAGCATTTGTCAATGCTGAATTTTTGCTTGCTGGTATTAGCATTGGAAATGGAGGAGGTAGACAGATGCAGAATAGGAATGGCAGTGAAGTATTGAACTTCACGCCAACCACACCTCCATCCTGTAGAGATGGACAGGCATTGGGGTAAGTGTTTGGGTCATCGCCCATGACGTTCATGCTATGTCACCTCACTGTATTCTGCAGATAGTGACACATATTGAGGTGTGCCTTGGGGTGTTTGGCTTTACAGTCACCCCATTCCATAAGGACATACGCTGAAATGGGTGCAGCATAGGAGAATGGGGTGAACTGTGGGGCCAAAGAGCACAAGGGATGCCTGTCACTGGGTGGGGGTGGGATGGAATGAGCAGTACAGTTGGCAATCCAAAGGAACACCCTGATGCCTGTCAGTCTGTAAAGGGTGGGATGTTATGATTAGAAAGCTTAATGGCCCAGGAGTTTGTTAGTATTTACACCACAAATTTTCAACATGGCCTTTTTGAGAAACCAACTCATGAAAGCATTTGGGACCTCTTCTCATGAAGAGTGGTAGCATGATTTGTCAATGTGTCCCGAACTTGGACTTTCGTAACACAGTCATTTTATGGACTTTCATCACCAAATTTTCAACATAGACATTTTAGGATCTCTGCTGATGAACAGTGTCACTGTGATTTTCTTAATGTGTCCCGAACACTGATTTCCCACAGCAAGAATGCTATTGTACGCCGGAAGTACAAAAACACATTTCGGCCAGGATGTGAAAAATGACAGCTGTACTGTTCATAAGGAGGTGTGGAAAAATGCCAATGTTGAAAATCTGGAGTGAAAATAGAATTTGTGAAGTTATGAGCGTACGTGGGAATTGCACAAGGCATGGTCGTAACACGGTCATTTTATGGACTTTCGTCACAAAATTTTCAACATAGGCATTTGAGGACCTCTGCTGATGAACAGTGTCACTGTGATTTTCTTAATGTGTCCCAAACACTGATTTCCCACAGGGACCGCGCTATTCTGTGCCAGAAGTGCAAAAACACATTTCAGCCAGAATGTAAAAAATGACAGCTGCACTTTTCATAAGGAGGTGCAGAAAAATGGCAATGTTGAAAATCTGGAGTAAAAATATAACAAATGTGTGAAGTTACAAGCGTGTGTGGAACCTGCGCAACGCATGCTCATAACACACTCACTTAATGGACTTTTGTCGCAAACTTTTCAACATAGGCATTTTAGGACCTCTGCTCATGAACAATGTCATGGAAGTGCAGAAAAATGGCAATGTTGAAAATCTTATTGCAAATTGACGGTTATGAGAGTGCGAGTAACCGCGCAACGATGTTAGAAGAAGTCATTTTTGATTTTTTCCACCAAATTTGCGTACATAGACTTTTTGAGAGCCCACCTCATGAACACTGGCACTGTCAATTTGTTAATCAGTCCCATAAGTGATTCCACGCGGTGACTTGTGAAATCACCTTTCAGGATGGATTAACGCCGAACAGTGACTGAATTCATGAGGAGGGGGCCCAATAACCCCATGTTGAAAATTTGGTGCCAAAATTCCCCAAAATGTCTGAGATATGCAACAAAGTTGAAAAAAAAACCTATTTATACCATTATACAGCTTACCGGCATTTCCTCAGTTCGCAGTCGGCTTTGAAGAGTGCAGACACGTTCTGTTCCCGGTCCACCGAAGATCGTCGCACTGGGCTCCGGAGATAAGTATGGGGTGAGGGGGGTGCGGGTAGACAGAGTGCGCAGAGAGTGGGCGCTGGTGGCGGGGTGGGGCTACCAGATGCAATGAGGGACTGTTTTCTCATTTACAGGTGAAATAAAAAAAAAAAAACATTGCTGGATGGTTTTCCTTTTTAACAGGGACATGTGGCACGCTGGGGTGGGCTCCCAGCATGCCAACTGAATGGTTTTTGGGGGGGGTGGCTGTAGACGGTGGGGGATTGGGCACCCCTGTGGGCACGTAAGGGGGAGCACAAGAGCTGAGGGGAATTGGGCACCCCTCGCACAAAGTTACTGTTGCTTTGGGAGACATTATGCCGATGGGGAGGGCCTCTCCCGGCCGCACATCAAAGTGGAGGGTGATATTATGCCGATGGGGAATTGGCTCCCCATCGGCACATCAAAGGGAGGGGGACATCATGCCAACAGGGAATGGACTCCCTCATCAGCAACGTGAACTGGGGTGAGACTGAAGCCGATGGGGAGTGGGACCCCCATCGGCAAACAAATACTGTTGTGGGGGGAGGCACATGCTGCTGAGGGCACTTGGGGCTGAGTAATATTGTTTGTGAACACAGCGGCTTGCCGCCACCATGTTCACAAACAATATTATAGTATCTAACGTTCTGCCCAGCAATGACGGGTCACTCACTCATTGCAGCGAATGGCTGAAGCTGCAATGATGAGGTGGCCCCTGATTACTGCAGCGAAAACGTTTCAACTTGGTGGCACTTTTGGAGACCAGTGTCATCAGCACACTGTGCCTCCATTGGTCCACCACTGCCCAGCCCCCAAACCTACTGCCGCTGTTGGCTGCTACAGTGTCGTGCCTCCACAACTCGCTTCTCTCCTATGTTGCCGCATAATGTTTCTTGCACATGCGTGCAAGCAAACATAAAAATACTATGGGATGGGCACGTGTTGCAAGCAAATGATTCTTGATTATAGAGGGGTTGTACAATACAGCACATTTTGGAACTGGAGGGGATGGCATACATGTCTGGCTGCGGTGAATGTTTCTGTAGCTACAGTGGGCATTTAATGAGATGGATTTGAACTTTGAGATTTATGCAACTCTCCACTTTTGGAAGTGGTGCACGGCATGGAACATGGTGTACATTTGCTAAGGGATTCAGTGTTCAGTGTTTGGGAAGAGTGCGAGACTCAAGTTTTGGAAATGGTGCAGTCCAAGTGTAAATTTATTTTCAGGAGTGGAGTGGGGGAGCACATTTCGGAAGGCAAGTGGTGTGCATATTTTGAGAGTGGTGTAGGGCACAAAATATAGGATGGGAAAGGTGACACAAGTTTTTAGAGTCATGGGGAACAACATTTGGGAAGGCAGGGGTACAAAAATATATAGTACCAATGCATTGTCCAGAATGTTGGTTTGGTGTAAGCGCAGTATTGAGTACTGGGAAGGAGTTCGGGAGCAACAAATCCAAGAGGGGTCTGGAGAGCAGTGTTGTTTCCTTATTTTATATTTCTTTACTCATGAAGTAGACAGGGCCCACAGAGCGTGCAAACTAATGGAGGGGTGTGTGGTCCAAAGCTTGGCAGAAGTGCAAGGCACAAAATTTGGAAGGGGTGAACATTTGAGTACTGGACAGAATGCCATATTTGGGTGTGGTGTGGGATACAGATTACCGGAGGGGCGAGGTGTGCTTGTGTAGGGTGTTTTCTCAGCCATTCCTGAATGCCGACTTTGGGGCCCTCATAATAGATTCAAGGAGGCCGGCCTGGGTCTTTGTGTGACAGGACCATAACTACTAAACGTTTGGTGGTGTGGTGCCTCCACCTGGGGACTCGTGAAAAATAATCAATGATCTCCCCCCGTTCCCCAGGAACAATATTTCCATCTCCCGAGCCCCTCCAGACAATTCCCAACAACACACAGTACCCAAAAACAGTTGTGGAGACAGTAATTAACATAAGCACTGCAAGTATTTATTACTGGAGGGTAGTGTTGTCAGAACTAGTTCGAGTAAGATTCGAACCCATCTCGAACCCTGGTGTTCGAGTTCTAATTTAGAACTCGAACACTAGTGGGTTCACTAAAGAGTTTGAATCTTTGTAAAGAAAAGCTTATTTTTCTGTAGGCATTAGGCAAGGATCCCTCCCAAGTCCTGATTGCAAACTGTCAGCCCCCACGTGCAAAAATCGTACTTTTTTACTGTCAGCTAGCTCCCGACTCAAGTCATGTTCCCATCCCGGCTCCAGCTCCAGTTTATTCATTATTGTTGTTGTGGGGGGCATTGTCGGTGATATCACGCCTACATACTCCCGATCCCAGTTACCGTCACCACCTGACCAGCTGCTCTGCAGTCATGTGGTGCTCCGACCAGCACAGTATTTAAGCCATATGGCTGCGTGAGCATTCAGTTAGTCCCAGGCTGAAAGGAGTTGCAGCCTGTGCCATTACACTCCGGCTCTGCTGCGCATTGCGAGATGCAAAGTCACGGACTTTTTTCAAAAAAAAGTTAACTGCCTTGCCTCCAACCACTAGGTTTAAAAATTAAGCTGAAGTGTGGGCAGGGATGAAAAGCTGGGGTGGGGACTGAGAAAAGAAAGGGCAGGAAGGAAAATGATTGGGTCTCTCTGGTCGGGTGGGACACAGAGGGATTAACATCTAGCTTGCTGCTGAGCTGACTGCTTGCATCTGAGTGCTGCGTGATCTCGCTAGTTGCCGAATAAAACTGCTATATTTATCTGAATTTGAATTTTCTGATCCTCTTGATCTGTTTAAAATTAACAACTCATCTATGTCTGGTGGGACTGGTTGTGGCACGCTTGGAGGGAGACAGAGCACCCTGGCTGGTGGAGGGGTGAAAGAAAATAATCAGGTTTTCACTTATGTCAGAGAAAACAAAGTAAAAAAACTTTACTGAATGTGTGAATTGTGAACAGTGAAACTTTTATTGAATTGTCTAAAGACAAGAAGCCAACACACTGAAAACAATGGATCCCTAGTCCCACAGCCAAGTGCCAGGAGGACTGTGCTGTGCTGAGGAGGGTACTTCTCTTTCTCTCTTAAACCCTAAAAAAAAAACTCATAAAAGAACAACACAACAAGGCATTTTTTTTGACACAGTTCTCCTGTGTTGTGTGTGTGAGAGGCCCGGTGGCCAGTTGTGTGGTGGCATTTTCCTTAAATTCATGACAGAAGTCTAGAAATATATGTTGCTCTTGGGAGGAGAGACAGAAAAATCTTTCCGTGTGTTCTGTCTGTGAGTCCATCTCCTGTGGTCATCCCATTACCCTGCTGCTGTGTGCCCTTTGACTCACTGTACTGTACCCTAGTACCCAGCGTGTGTTACCATGACAGGCCCAGTGGCCAGTTGTGTAGTGGTTCAATTGGCTTCAGAATTACAATTGTTGACCTTTCACTTTGCCCGGCCTGCTTTGCGTATGCTTATGCCCAGCAGCCCAGTCATTCTGTAAGCCTCAAACCCGGGATCCTTTAGTTGTAAACTGTCATATTCTTCAATTACCTTCAGTTCACTGCATCACAGTGTCACACAGCCAAAACCAAATTTTGGAGTTGTAGCCAGCGATCACAGATCACATTGCTTTCTTACACAGGAATTGTGTTTGTATGTTCACTGCAGTATACTGGTACTGTTATGGCTGACACCAACATAGATGAAGCATCTGGTGCTGGTGGTGAAGCAGGTGTTGGTGGTAGTGGTAATCCTGGTGCTAGCAAAAATAACCAAAATGTTTCACGTGATAACAATTCAACAAACAGCAAAAGAGCAACAATGAAGTGTGGTAAAGGAGGACCTTTTAAGAAAACTTGTGCAGCTGCTGGGGTCACATGGAGAGGCACCATAAGGTATGCGGTTCATGCTGTTAAAATCCCTGTGACTAGCAGTAATAATGCAAGTGACAATGAGTCCCTCTCAGACAGTAGCTCTTTGTCTCAGTCTGACACTGTTGTGTCTGGTAACATATTTATTTATTAACTTTCCGAAATACCTTTGAGCCAGAGGCTCGTTTACAAAGGTTCCACATCATGAAACAAAATGTAGAACATAAGAAATGGTACATTTAACAACTAGTACAGAAAATAATTATTCTAACTAAACAGAATATCTACAGGTCTAGTACATTCAAGATTCAGGAGTTACATTTTCCTGGAGACAAAAAAGGGGAGAGGTAGGGAGAAAATGACGACAGTAGGAGGACACAGAGAGGTATGGAAGGGTAAGAATAGTTCCAGGGGACCTATGCAAGGTTAGGAAATCAGAAACCTGGTGGGAGATGCAGTTGCAACAGACTGGAGCAGGACAGAAAGTGTAAAAGTTGAAGAAAGGGGAACATGGTATTTGGCAGAGAATGGTGAAGTAAAGCGGAGGGAGGTGAAAGTACAAGGGTAGGGGGAGTGGAGAGAGAGAATAAGGCAGAGGGTAGTCATGGTAGGCAAGGTAGGACATTTACTGAAACTAGAGGGCAGCGGAGGGGAGGGAGGGTGGGGAGAGGAAGGAGCAAAGGAGAGGTGGGCAGGGTGGGAATTGAGGGGTATACTAGCAGGCAGCGGTACAGGGGAGGGTGGAAGGGAGTGAGACTGGTGGAAAGAGAGGGATGGTAGGCTGTTAGTTAAGGTATGGACAAGACAGAGCGGGAGGTGGAGGGGCAGAAGGAAAAGTGAGGGAGGGGTGTGTATCATCAGTTCCTCAACGAAGTGAAGTGTGCAAGTCTGCTGACAATGAATTCAGTAGTGCACTTGCAAATACATCTGCCGCTGTTTGCATTGAAAAGTGCATATCCAGTGAATCCGCCACTTCTATGTTGCCCAACAATGAAAACCCCTCAAAGGCCCCTGTCCCCTCTTCTAGTACCAAGGCGGATGTCTCAGGTTCTGCTCAGACAGGTGAAAAAATACAGTTTTTAGTTATCTTCCTAGCACTCGAACAAAATCTGTCACATCTGAAGTGTGAAATTATTTCTCTGTCAGTAAAAGTGATCCAGGCAGAGCAATTTGTTCCCTGTGTAAACAGAGTGTAAGTCGTAGTAAAGTAGCGTCATGCCTTGACACTACAGCTCTAAAACACCATCTGAAAAAACATTCAGTATTGCTTGATCATCCAAAACCCATGTCCTCCATCTTCCAGACCACACAGGTGTGTGGACTAGCAGTCAAAATGTAGACTCTGGAGGGCATTAATGTGCTTGTATTATGACAATACTTGTGTTATTGTTGTTCCTGTTTCATTTTTTCACTTCTGTTTGCTGGAACTGTTCGGTTTTGTATCGGCGTGGTCAGATCCTGGGTCTTAGCCGCAATGTGTTTTCTGTGGTCTGCTGCATTGTGGGATATACAGCATTTTCTTCTGTGATAGCTGCTGGTGTTACAGCTTGACCCGGTGACTCCGTGATTAATGGTTGGAGCGGGCATTACTAGTGATTAATCCCTGCTCCAACTTTGATCATGTGGTGCCTTTTGTCCAATGACATTCCCTTATTTCACGCTTCTCTTTTTTGCCATGTTACAATGTTACTTATATCTTTGCCCAGGTCCACCTTGCAAATTGTTTTTTCTCAAGGGTGTTCCGCCTGGTAAAATAAAGATTGCTTGATTGATTAATTAATTGATAGGGCCTAAAGTCAGCAAGGTTTTTTTTACAGGAAAATTTTAACATTAGTGGGAACAGGACCAAATTTGTCATGAAAGGGACACTGTCAACCTTTTCTGTATCATATTATTTCTAGTTGAAATGAAAACACATATTTTTGGATTTAAGTTCTGTAAAATTGATTGATTTTGCTGGTTGTGTTTTATTTGCTTCCTTTTAGTAGTAAGTGCCACTTACTTAAGGCAGCAGATCAATGAAAAGTATTAACATGCCTGGCAAATCTTACCTTGATCTACTGTAATACAATTCCAAGCTCCTGAACAATGCAAACCCCCCCGAAAAAAAGCCACTCATGATGCTGTGCCTCCTCTCTCTTCTCCCACTGCATCATGATTGGCTAGACTGTGTGGTCTTATTATTTCCAAGCCAGGAAGGATGCAGTTGGAGTACACTGCTGCAACGAAACTTAGTCTGTGACTTTGTAGTGCATCAGTATGGGCTGGGTTTTCAACAGGATAGAAAATTATTTCTAATTGGTAGCTGTTTATTATTTTCCCAGTTATAGAAATGTTAGCCATAAACCAAAATTATCCATATGTAACTACCGAATAAAAAGTGATGGGAAAACTGTATTTCGTATTGTTATAATTTTGTGGGCAGCATTCTGTTACAGGTCACTCTTCAGGAAAACAGTGATCTGGAGTTTTACCTATGTCATGGTTGAGCACATAACTGTAAGCATAGGTCTCATACCACAACAGCTCATGTTTAACATTCTGTTGTACACAGACCATGACATAATAGTAAAAACTCTGAAATTACTGGTTCCATGAAGAGAACTGTAGAGAATGTTGTCTATAAGAAGAAAACAATTGAAAAGACAGTTTTTCACATAAGTGTTTATTAAGGAACAGTTAACTACAGCTCATTTGGAGGCAAGACTTTCATTTCTCTTATTAAGGGCATTACGGAATGCTGCCACCTAGCACAAATTTCCTGTCCCCTTTAAAATAGAAGAAAGGAATCGAAAAAAAAACAAAACAGTGACATCAGCAGTTTTTACAGAATGTGACCAATTATTAAGTGTGTTTGTTTTACAAATAATGATAATTTGACACATAAGGGGCTTGACAGTCACTGTGCTTTAAACATCACGTGCCAACTGCTGCAGCTACATTAAGTGTTCCTTAAGATAGCATGTGGTGAAGAAACCTCTTATTAGGGCTGTGGGCAGTACCTACAGCACTATTGGGATCGGATTGTAGCTCTAAAAATGACTGATTATTGAACCTTCCGTTGGACTTTTGGAAGTATCCTTCTGAAAGCCCAACAGAGGTTGAACCCCTCTGCCACGATCAGCCACTACAGAATAACAGCCACACTATTTCGACCATTTCTTCTGCATTCCGGTGCATGAACTGAGCATGAGCGACTTGAATGCATGAACAGTCCAGCTGGCACCGTCATGTGAATGGCAAAATGCCATACACTGCAACACAACACACAGATAGCTGAGCTTCCAATGACATAGAAATGCAGATAGCTGAAGTAAATGTGTCTCTGTGTCTGTCTAGGACTGGTGAGCTGTTTGGAGTTGCGGTCGGTGCTACTTAAGGGAGTTGGGCATCTCGCTATTCAGTGCACTAGGTTATGATCTTTGTCCATGCTACTGACAGTAGCTCTCTCCCCATTCAGCTTCACAGTCACAATACATGGGGTACCATCACAGCTCTGCAGCATTCTGTGCCCCCACCCCCCACCAACTCAAGTGGCAAAAATGTGCCCAAAGATTTGTCTGTGCCCCCCAACTTATGCGGCATGCTGGAGCCCACCCCAGTGTGTCTACCTTTTCTTTCCCCCACCTTCCACCAACATCAGGGTGCCCAATCCCCATGTCGACATCCTGCATAACCCCCCCAGTCACGTGGTACACTGGGAGCCCACCAGTGTGCCCAAATGTTTTATTTTCCTGAAAAAAAGAAAATGGTCCCTCATTGTCACCCAGTCCCACTCCCTCCCTCCCCCATCCCACCTCCTCCCACTGATCACCCACCTCCCCACACACACACTTACCCCATACTTACCTCTGAAGGTCTGCACCATCTTCTTCTCTGGACCGGGACACGTCTGAACTCTTCAAAGCCAAACCGCAAACTGAAGAATCTAAGGTAAGCGTGCTATAATGCCATTCAATGGGGTTTTCAACTTAAGTTGATAAATCAGCCATTTTTTGGAATTTTTGCCCCAAATTTTCCACATGGGGTTCTTGTGAAAACTGTCACTGTCATTTTGTTACTCGGTTGCAAAAGGTGATTTCATGGTCACTGTGCAGAATCACCTTTCAGAACCGAGTCATGAAGTGCCCCTGTTCATGGTGGGGTCCCAAAAACCCATGTTGAAAATCTGGGGCAAAATTCCAAAAATGACTGCTTACTTAGTATGTATTGTGCAGTTTCTACTATCGCCGAACTTTGCCAAATTTTAATATTTTCACTCCACATTTTCAGCATTGATGCTTCTGCACACCTCCTTAAAAATAGTACAGCTGTCATTTTCCACAACTTGCCCAAAATATGTTTTTGCACCTGTGGCACAGAATAGCGTGTTCACTCTGTGAAATCACCTTTTGGAACAAGTGAGTCTGAGTGGACAACATTCCACTTTGCAACACCTCACCTTTTTTCCAAGATGGCGGTCACGCTGGACCAGCCTTCGGTAACTCATAGTGCTTTGTAGCACTTTTAGCATTTGTTTTAGTTTATTTATTTTTTATTTGGCAGTTTTTTGGTCTATATTGTTTTTCACATTGTTTTTTCCCGTTTTCGTCATTTCACGGCCATTTATTGCACTGTCAGCTGTTTGCTGTGTTTGCCCTGGCAGTGTGGAACGAGTCGTGTGGTGGGGATCTACACTAGCTACACTTTGATTTTGTTGCGCTTGGTGTTCTGCGATCAGACATTGCTCTGCCAGTGATTTTGCTGCTGAATATCTCCTGCCAGCTGTTGATTCAACGTTTTCAACACTGCAGAGAAGGGAGCGGCTTTGCGGGGGAGCTGTATCCTCGCTGGGTGTGGTGAGAACATACAGAGCCGAGGAGTCTAGTGATCGGCTCCTATTCCTTTGACTTGTTTCCTGGTCATTTTTGCTTTTGGCACAGCGCCTAAGATACCCTGATTTGTGGAGTTTGGTGGCCTAATTTTCGGTTTTGCTCCTTGGTCACCTAGCCTTGTATCTGAAGGGTACTGTAAAGTGGATTAATAGGCTGTCTGTCATCACTGCATGACCCTGGACTTTACATTTTGGATACAGTGTCTGAAGATTCTGCAGTTTTTGGTGAAGAATTGAGTTTTGTTGTGGGAGTATCGCAAGACTTTTGATTGGGAAAGACAGCTGATGGTGTTTGAAGTACCGTGAGTGTGGGTCCTGATTCATCGATCAGTGTCCCACTTTCTTTGGGATTCTTACTTTACATTGTTTGGTTTGAATATTAATATAGCTCGGGGAAGCAATCTCCTAGCAGTGCCCTTGGTTGTGGGAGGCTTTTTACCACCCCCATTCTTTGCCTGGGTGATCTAGGGTTGTGCGGTCTGGGACCGAGCAGGAGCTTCCCCCATTTTCTCCCTAAGGAGTTGGGGGTCATTGGGGGGCTCCTAAGCTGTGCCAGAGTTGGCCTGATAAGTCCAGCCTTGGGTTAGCTGTAGCTGCTGGTCCTGATTGCACATAGAACCTGATTAGGCAAGTTGGTGGCATGTGGGGGGGGGGGCCCTATGCCCTGTGGCTTGGCCTGTGGATATCTTCGGCCTATTTGAGACTGCTTCTATTTATGGACCTACACCGAGTTTATATATCGCTTTGAGTAATGCCCTTTGACTTGTTACTAGATCCTGGGACCATCTGAGAAGGAATGTATGAGTGGTGAAAGGGCCTCACTAGCCTTATATTTTTGGATCCTGGACAAGATTAACCATCGTTGGCAGTGAGAGTGCCAAAGGATTACTGATACTGTGTTTTTTGTTGTATGTTTTTCTCCTACTGGCTGTGAGAGGACCTTTAGGAAAAAACTTGTTTGAATCTTATTTTGTTTTTCCTTTCCCATCCTCAATGCTGTGAGAGTGTCCTGGAGTGGGGAGGTTAATTGGTTTTGTTTAGTTGTTTTGACTAGTTATTTTGTTTTGAGTAAAGTTTAATTGCATGGGTTTCTTTTATTGGGGGGTAGTCTATGAACGAGGTAGTTAGGGTTTTATCGAAGTGTTTGGTATTCAGTTTGCTTTCAGCTTATGCTATGTGTTGGCATGTCTTCCCGGTTGTGCGTTAATCGTCCTTCGATCTCCCTGCCCTCAGCCCTTTCTCCTCTCCTCCTCTTCTATTTTCCATCTACCAGTGCTGTCAGGTGCTTGGTATTGTGCGTAGGAGGGTTCGGAGTGGGTTTGGCGGAGGCTGCGGACATTGGAGGGTGAAAGAACGGACCTCTGGTATTGGGCTTATTAGGTCCTGAAGGTGCTCTGGGGTGAAATGGAGCCTAGAATGTGGAGTTCCATGTCTAATCCCCATACCCAAGGGCAGCATCTCTTTTGATGGGCAAGTAGTTGGGACAGCTCTGGAGCTCTGTCCAACTCGAGAGGTGTTGTGCAATGCCAGATCTGTTAAATACAAGTCTGCTATTATTACTGACCTTGTTGAAACAGCTGATCTGGCTTGCATCACCGAGACCTGGCTGGATCAAAATGCTGGTCCCATTTGGGAGGCAGCAGTTCCATCTGAGTACTCGGTGATTCACCGCCCGAGATTGGATCACGGGGAGTAGCGGTCTGATTTAAGACCAGAGTGGGGCTCACTAGTGTACCAGTTGAGGAGGCCGAATCCTTCAAGTGTACTGTAGTAGCCGGTGTGGGCTGCAGGATAGTCCTAGTCTACCATCCACCAGGGGACGAAGGATGATTCCTGCAGGAAGTGGCAGACTTCGTCGCCGATATGGCATTGGAGTCGCCCAGATTGATGGTTCTGGGTGACTTCAATGCTTGGGTCAACGATGAATTTTCATCTTTTGGTCAGCACTTCCTCCAGCTGATGTCATCGCTGGGCTTCACACAGATTGTTTCCTCGGCTACTAATAATCACAGTCACTCCTTGGATCTGGTCTTTCTCCTGGGGATTGAGGCCTCTGATTTGGTGGTGGAGCCAGTCAGTTGGTCTGATCATTACACCGTGGGCTTCAATTTTTCTGCTCCCCTTTGTAGGTCTGCCCCTGTGGAGATGGTTCGATACTGCCCTTTCCGGGATGTGTGCCCTGAAGACCTGATGGTAGTGTTGAACCTCTCAGAGTTTCCTGTTGCTAGCAAGAGTCCGGAGCCATTGGTTTTTGCTTATAATCAGGCCATCTCCTCAGCCCTTGACTCAGTTGTTCCTGTCCGTGTTCGTTCCCTCTCGCTTTGCCCTCGGGCCCCATGATTTGATGGGTCCTTGAGAGAGCTGCGACGTGTGGGACAATGGTTAGAGCGTCGCTGGCGGAAATCTGCCCTAGAAGTCGACCGCCTTAGTTTTTTTTTTTAATTTAAGTTTATTGACAACCATCGGGTACATTTAATACATGTGATACAGACAGTTTCACTTATATTTTACAGAGTTGGAATATAAAACAATTCATCCCTCTTCCCTTCTTTCACTCCAAACATTTTTTAATTAGTGACATTAATGAATCCATTGAATTGTACTCCTCCCATAACCAGATAGGCCATCCTATAGGCAGTTCATCTCCACTCACTCGTGGTTTAGAAACCTCCTGTTTTCAAGCTAAAAGATATTAAATTAAGAGGAGAGCTTTAAGGAGGCTGACTTGGATTCAAAGCATTAAATGTTTCTCGCCAGATCTCCCACCTCGTCCATCTCTGGACATAAATTTCTGTTCTTTGATTTATCTTATAAGTTAGTTCTTCCATTTCCGCAATTTCCTGGACCAGCTGTATCCAGGTGCTTGAGGTGGGAGAGTCATTTTTCTGCCAGTATCGAGTAATGGATTTGTGGGCTGCTGCCAAGAGGAGGGCCCAAAGATAAACTGCATCTGCTCCAACCAGTTTCTGGGGAAGTTCCCCTAAGACCAGGCTTGGCCAGTCCAGAGGGACATCCAAGGCAAAAAGGTCAGTAAGTGCCTGGGAGATATCCCTCCCAAAGGACCCAAGCCGTGGGCACAGCCAAAAAACATGTAGGTAGCCTGCTTGTGTTTCCCCGCATGACCTCCAGCAGGTCGATTGTCTTTCAGGAATTCTTTTACTCAGAGAAAGGGGAGTAAGGAAGAAACGTATTTTCGCTTTCCAACTGAACTCTTGCCAAAGTCGGGAACAAGTAGTTCTGGATGCCAGCTGAAATACTGAATTCCAATTGGTTTCCCATAGACCTACTCCCCTCTCTTCCCTCCATCTCAGTTTTACTCTATCTAATTGATCTCGCTTTAGACCCATCAGGGATTTATAAAGTATAGAAATGAGACCTGTTGTTTTCTGTGAGGTCAGTATTGCGTAAAGGCTCTCAATGACCGCCTTAGTTTGGAGGGGCATTATCAGCTCTACCATCAGAGATCTCCCGTAAGAAGGCAGAATTCCTATCTGGGGAGATCGCTGTCACTCAGAATCGACTAGCTCAGCTCTTCAGAATTGTGGACAGGCTGTGCAACCCAGCCTGTCTCCAGCTCCATTGAGCCTTTTCACAAGAAAAGTGTGATGAGATTGCTCAATTCTTTGCGAATGAGGTGGCTGACATGAGATCAGAGATCCTCTTTAACCTATCCCTAAACTCTGGCTCTATTTCCACACTGTGGAAGACAGCCCAAGTGGTTCCCCTTCTAAAATCAGGGGACCCTATGGATCTTAATAATTACAGGCCCATTTCCATTCTACCAGTGCTATCCAAGATGCTGGAGAAATTAGTGAGTAATCAGTTAAGGGAGTATCTTGACAATGCTAACCTCCTAAACCCAGCTCAATCTGAATTCAGGACCAAGCATAGCACTATCACTGCACTAGCCAAGGTCACAAATGACTGGCAATCCAAATTAGATAAAAAGAATAATGCCTGTGCAGTATTCCTGGACCTGAGCAAAGCATTCGATACTGTGGACCACGAGCTACTACTTTCATCCCTGTACTCCATTGGCCTAGATCCATCCTCCCTTAAGTGGTTCAGATGCTATATCACCGGTAGGTCACAACAGGTAAAAGCTGAAGGTGACCTATCCCCATTAAAACCACTGTCAAGAGGAGTCCCCCAAGGTTCTATTCTGGGTCCTATCCTTTTTGCCATTTATATAAATAACATTGATTCAACCCTTACCAATTCCTCTGTACACCTCTTTGCTGATGGCACTGTTCTGTATGTCAGCAACCTTTCGCCTGCAGCTGCTCATGAAATCCTACAAACAGAATTCTCCTTGCTACAATATCAGCTACTCGAGAAAAAGCTTCTGTTAAATGCAAAGAAAACTAAAGCAATGATGTTCACAAATCAAAGCTCCACCAGCACATCCTCTCCAGTCATTCTCCCCCAGCTATGCACTATACTTGGAGAAAATCTGGAGTATGTAGAAAACTTCAAATACCTAGGTGTGTGGATTGACAACAGACTTGACTTCACTCATCATTTAGAAGAACTGTTAAAAAAGCTTCGCCAAAGGCTTGGCCTTCTCTATAGATTAAAACCCTTCCTAAACAGAGACTCAAAGATGAGGTTAGTCCAGGCCATTTTTCTATCAGTTGTTGACTATGCAGACTTCCTTTATAGTCACTGCCCTATCTCCTACCATCACAAGTTGGATACCTTATATCATAGAGCAATAAAGTTCATTACAGATCTGCCATCTAATACTCATCATTGCTCTCTTTATGCTGCAGTTGGGTGGGTTTCCCTTCACCTCAGAAGGAACAGAAATGCAGCACTATGGATTTACAGAGCGTTGTCAAAAACTTCCAAACTATATCCTGGACTGCTTCACCCAGACCTCTCCTAGCTCCTATGCCCTAAGAAGCAACAACATCATCCTGCTCAAATTGCCCAAATTCAACACCAGGCTAGGGAGGGCAGCAATTAGCTATTCTCTAGCTATAGCATGGAACACCCTACAAAAATCCCTAAAACTGTCCCATATCATTCCATTTGCATCCTTTAAACAGCATTGTACAGTCTTCTTCAAAGAGAAATGCAATTGCTACCACTAGAGCTAGCATTGTCATCTCACAAATCTCCCTTCCAAACCATATATGGCATATTCCTTCCAGACAGACACCCCATCTTATGGCACCCAGTAATACCTTCACCATCCTAGTATTACATTATGTTGAGTGTCTGCCATGCCCCCCACTGGGATATGTATATACTG
This sequence comes from Neoceratodus forsteri, assembly GCA_016271365.2. Classification (NCBI taxonomy): domain Eukaryota; kingdom Metazoa; phylum Chordata; order Ceratodontiformes; family Ceratodontidae; genus Neoceratodus; species Neoceratodus forsteri. The sequence continues at coordinate 1,472,599,794 of CM028132.1, read as the reverse complement.
TACATACTGTAAATATTAGCTTAACTTTCCTGTAACCGTTTTTTATCATGTGAATTTACTGTACATCACTGTGTTTATTAATGTTATTTTCCCCTGTATGTATAACTGTCTTATATAAGTGTATGATGTATCTGTTGTGTATCAACTATTGAACCTTGACCTTATCAGGTCCATCTTGTAAATGAGCATTGCTCAATGATGTTCGCCTGAATAAATAAAGATTTGATGATGATGATGATGATCCGACAGTCACACTCTATGGGGGATGCTGTTGGTTGGCGTTTGGCTACGGTACCTCGAGCCTCCTGGAGCTCCTTTGTCCAGCTGAAGTTCGAGGATGTTATGCGGGTTGTCCAGAGGATGCACCCTACGTGCTGTAGTTTAGATCTGGGCCCAACCTCCCTTATTTTGGGTTGTGTTAAGATCGTGGGCCCATGTCTGGCTCAAATAGTCTGGTGCTCCTTAGAATTAGGTGAGCTCCCTAGCTCCTTGAAGGAAGCGATGGTAACTCCCCTTTTGAAGAAATCTTCTTCGGACCCAGATATTTTTGCCAACTACAGACCTATCTCTAACCTTCCCTTTATTGGGAAGGTTATTGAGAAGGTAGTGGCAATCCAGCTGGAAGACCATTTAACCATCCATAATATCTACGAACCTCTCCAGTCTGGCTTTCATAAGAGGCACAGCACTGAGACTGCTCTGGTTCGGGTCCTCAATGATCTCCTGATGGTGAGAGATCAGAGAAACTGTTCTATCTTGGTTCTCCTTGATCTTTCCTCAGCCTTTGACACTGTAGACCATGGGGTTTTGCTCGAGCACCTGAGGTCCATCTGTGGACTGTCTGGTACAGTCCTCAGATGATTTACATCTTTTCTGTCTGGGAGAACACAGAGAGTTGTGTCAGGGAATTTTCCCTCTGCCCCTTTCTCTCTGCAGTGTGGGGTACCCCAGGGCTCGGTGCTCTCCCCCATGTTGTTTGCAGTGTATATGCTACCCCTCGGAGACATTGTAAGATGGTATGGGCTGAGGTCTCACTGCTATGCTGATGATACCCAGCTCTACCTGTCTTTTGCCCCGACCAGGATAGTGCTTTCTCGGTATTTAATAACTGCCTCGCTGAAATCCATGATTGGATGAATTCAAGCTGGCTAAAGTTGAACACTGGTAAGACCGAGGTTTTGGTCATGGACCCGGGGCACAGGGTAGAGGGGTTGAGGTCTGATCTACCCTCCGGTTTAATTCTGGGGGGGATCAGCTCCGTACCTCTGAATGAGTGCGTAACCTGGGAATTGTACTTGATGATGGGCTGACCCTTCGTCATCAGGTGTCAGCTGTCGTTAAGTCTACATTTTACCATCTTAGGACTATTGCCAGGGTGAAGCACTTTGTTCCATCCTGCAATTTACCTGTGTTGGTCCACGCCTTAGTGACCTCTCACCTTGACTATTGCAACTCCCTTTACCTGGAGCTTCCCGGGGTTGATATCTGCCACTTGCAGCTAGTGCAGAACGCTGCTGCTAGGTTGCTGACAGGGGTATCAAGAAGGATGCATATTACCCCTGCTTTGCACGCTCTGCACTGGCTGCCTATACAGTGGCAGATCACCTTAAAGTAGGTCTTTTGACCTTCAAAGCCCTGCACGGACTTGCCCCCAACTACTTGAAAGAGCTTCTGATTCCCTATACCCCTGTCTGACAGCTCCGTTCGGCTGACGAGGGGTTGCTGGAGGTTCTGAAGGTTACCTTAAAATCTTCTGGGGCCAGGGCTTTTATGTTCACTGCCCCAACCCTCTGGAATTTTTTGCCTCGCCAGCTTCGGGAATGCACAACTGTGGAGACCTTCAAGAGCGAACTCAAGACCCATCTTTGGAATCTTGCTTTTATTACTTAAGATCATTGCTATCTGATTTTACTCATATTTTTCTTGTTTTTATTGTTAATTTTTATGTTTGCTTGCACGCATGTGCAAGAAACATAGTGCCATCATCCAAGTTTTTGGAGGTGTGGCAGCCCTCTTCCAATTCAGGCAGTGTGTTTGTAGGTGAGGCTGCAGTTCTCCAATGCCTGCTCAAGCTGTCTATGACAGCTCCAAAATGCAGTGGAATATAGTTGAAAGGGGGAGCTACGCTCAGTGAGCAGCGATAAGATATTGCCTGCTCATGCGCGCTCCCCTACACACACACACACACACACACACACACACACACACACACACACATACTGCTTGCTGCCCCCCATGCACACACTGTATAGCTGATGGGGGTGGCCAATCCCCATCGGCTGTGCTGCACTCCCCCAAAAGCCTTCCACATGCCACGCTGGGTGCCCACCCCAGCGTGGCTACCATGTATAGCCTGGACGAGGGTGCCCAATCCCCTGTCAGTTCCACTGTCTCTCTCCCCTCAGAGTACAGGGTGCCACACTGGGAGCCCACCCCAGCGAGGCAACAGATGCTGTCGCTCGATGGGGGTGACCAATCCCACACTCCACTGTCTCTCCCCCAAGCATCCAGGTGCCACCCCAGCATGGCAATATAAGTATAGCCGACGGGTGCCCAACCCCGCCGGCTCCAGCCCCCAAACAGTTTTTCAGCTGCCATGCTGGGAGCCCACCCCAGCGTGGCAAATGTCCTCGTAGTCTCGGTAAAAAATAAACCTGCAAATAAAAAACTGTTCCTCCGAGCTTCTCCCTGCCCCCCTCCCACAACCCGCACCATCCCACTCGCACCCTGCCTTCCCACACCCCACCCAACCCTTACCTCTGGACCTCGGTGCAACGATCTTGATGGACCGGGAACACGTCTGCACTCTTCAAAGCCGACCGCGAGCTGAGGAAATGCGTAAGCTATATAATGGGATAGATAGGGTTTTCAACTGCTGCATATCTCAGGCATTTTGGAATTTTTGCTAAATTTTCAACATGGGGTTTTGGGCCCCTTCTCATGAATGCTGTCACTGTCATGGCGTTAATCGGGCCCGAAGGGTGATTTCACAGTCACTGCCCAAAATCACCTTTCGGGATCAAGTAACGAAATGACACTGCCATGGTTCATAAGGTGGCTCTCAAAACCCATGTTGAAAATTCCAGGAAAATTCCCAAAATGACTGTCTTTACGATGCATGCTATGCTAGTTCCCGCACGCCAGAAGTTCGTGAATTTTCAATATTTTCACTCCAGATTTTCAACATTGCCATTTTACCATACCTCCTTATGAGCAGTATGCTGTCATTTTTCACATCTTAGCCAAAACGTGTTTCCACCCATGTAGCGCATAATGGCGCAGTCGGTGTGCAAAATCAATGTATGGGATACATTAAGAAAATCACAGTGACACTGTTCATGAGCAGAGGTCTTAAAATGGCTATGTTGAAAATTTGGTGAAAAAATTCCTAAAATGACTGTCTTACGGGCGCTATGCTATGCAGTTCCTAAGTGCACGTCAGAAGTTTGTGAATTTTCAATATTTTCAATCCAGATTTTCAACATTGCTATTTTATTACACTTCCTTATGAACTGTACAGCTGCCATTTTTCACATATGTTGCCCAAAATGTGTTTTCGCACATGTAGTGCACAATGTGTGCAGTCTAAAGCGAAAGCAATGTTTGGGACAGATTAAGAAAATCACAGTTACACTGTTCACGCAGCAGAGGTCTTAAAATGGCTATGTTGAAAATTTGCTGACAAAGTCCATAAATGACTGTGTTACGAGTGAGCATTAGCAGTTTCCATGCACCGTAAGTTCATGACTTTGTAATATTTTCAGTCCAGATTTTCACCAGTGGCATTTTCCACACTTCCTTATGAACAGTACAGCTGTCATTTTTCACAACATGGCCGAAATGTGTTTTCACACTTTCAGCGCAGAGATGTGTGGTCGCTGTGGGAAATCATTGTTCGGGACAGATAAAGAAAATCACAGTGACACTGTTCATGATCGGAGGTCCCAAAATGCCTGTGTTGACAATCTGCTGTAAAAAAATCCCCAAACTAATTACATTACGGGTTGTGCGTTGCACAGTTTCTATGCACGCTCATGACTTCACCAGTTTTTTTAATATTTTTAGTGTAGATTTGCAACATTGCCATTTTTTTACACCTCCCCATGAACAGTACAGCTGTCATTTTTTACATCCTGTTCTGAATGTTTTTACACCTGTGGTGCTAAATGCCGTAGTCGCTGTGCATAAGCAGCTTTCGGCTAACAAACTGTTATTGCCACTGTTCATGAGGTGGGGTCACAAAAAAAACATGTTGAAAATTTGGAGTGAAAATACCAACGAATGCCTGAGGTATAAGGGTTTCCAACCATAACGCCCAACCCTGTAGAGAATGACAGGCATCAGGGGTGTGACTTGGGATTCTTGCCTGTAATGCTCATACCATTCCACACCCTGCAGCCAGTGAGAGACATCGAGGTATGCCTTGGACTCTTCGGCCCCAAAGTTCACCCCATTCTCCTATACTGCACCCATCTCACCGTATATCCTGATGGAATGGGGTGTGCATAAAGGCCAAAGACCCCAAGCCACACCGTGACACTTGTCAGTGTCTGCAGGGTGGGGTGTGGTGAAATGGCGTGGCCGTTATGCCTGATGACCCAAAGGCACACCCCAATGCCTGTCACTCTCTGCAAGGTGGCGGTGGGGTTGGCTTCAGTTCAATACTTCACTGCCATTCCTATTACGCAGCTCTGTAACTTCTACACTACCACTGCCAAAGCCAGCAAGCAAACATTCGGCATTGACAAATGTTTGTTAATATTGTTGTGATTCTGATTTTATATTCGTTTTCTTGTTTTATTGTTTCATTTGTACAGCACCTTGGTTCTTGAAAGGCACTTAATAAATAAAGCTTATTATTATTATTACGTGAACAAAATGACACTGGCACTCTTCATGAGGAGGAGGTCTCAAAAAGGCCATGTTGAAAATTTAGTGCAACACCTTTCAAAAAATGGCCATGTTACACATGGGTGTTGAATAGATCCTACGCACATGTGTAACTTTGGTCACTTGGTAAAAATGGCCACATTACACACGGGCGTTGAATAATTCCTATGCACATGTGTAACTTTGGTCACTTGATAGCTCTTCACAGCCCTATCGGCTGTGGCTTGAGTTTGTTTCTTTATGTAACTGAAATACACATTTTATTTTCGCATCAGCTGGAAAGTTGATGCATTATCTTAGAAAGTTGTATGTATTACTTCAATTTGCCAGCAAGAATGTTGGTATATGTAAGCATTATCTTAGAAAACTGCATATATTATTTGCCAACAAGAATGATTGGTATTTTTTTATTCAAATGTCTTGACTTACCACATTATGACATAATAAGTCTTGCACCAGTTCCATGTGCTGTGGCTGCAGTACCTTGACTTTGTTATACAAACGTTCTTTTTAACATACTGTAGCAACTTTCATTTTACTTATTTAAAAGAGAAAGCAGCAAATAGCTGAGATTAGGTAATATCAGTTTTTTTCATAATTCATGATGATGAGAATATATAATTGAGTACATAAATGGTTAATGTACCACTTTTTTCACTAAGGTACTATAATGCAGCTGCAGCAGGAAAACTTTTAAAATACGGGTGGGTGGGTGGACCTGTTAGCAGTCAGCACCTGTAAGCTGCTGGCTTTTGCAAACAGATCAAGAAACCATAGATAAACCTAGCTGTAGTCATATCAAAGTCACACATGATCATTTCTGTCCCCCCTTATACTGAACAGTTTGGGGTTTTTTCTGTTCTCAGTTTCACATGTATTTCAACAGTATTGTCATTATTGACAGAATATTCTCGATTTTGATTTGATTTGATTTGTATACGGGTAAGTAAACTGGGATACAATCCCTTTTACAGGTACGACTCGTGGTCAATCAAGATACATACAAAGACATTATTATACAAAATATGACATAATACAAAAAACATATTTAAATAGGAAGTATAAATTCCACGTCCACATAATTAATGTTGATTAAAAACTTTAATACAGAAATCTCAATCTAAGAAACATCCACACCGAGACAGACTCATAAAGTACAATTTCAGACTTGTGGTAAATGACCCATAACTACTCATACTTCTGATGTATACTGGTATATCATTCCATATTTTAGGTGCACTGTAAGCAAATGAATGCTGACCTTTAGTAGTATACTTAAAAGGAATTTTTAACATAGTAAGATCCCCAGATGATCTAGTATGTGATTTGAAACTAAAAGTTGTAAGCTGATTTTTCAATGTTAAAGGTACCCCTGTTTGTTGAGTTTTATAAACAAATTTGGACAGTACAAGCTTATAATGATTTTCAACTGGTAACCATACAAGATTCTCCAATGTAGTACAATGATGTACACTATTAGATGTTAGTAGTGCAAAGCTTCCTATTTTATGCAACAATACCGATTTCTGCCTTAAAGTACTACAGGGAGCATTATCCACCACTATCGAGGCATAATTCAAAATAGGCAGCAAACATTGATTAGCTATAGCCAGACGTGTCTCGTCTATCAGAAAACTACGCAATCTATATAATAAAGCAAGTTTAGAATGCATTTTGGATGTGATAACATATATATATATATGTGATTCATATGTTAATGTTGAATTTAAGACTACCCTCAAATATTTAAAATTGTTTACATTTTCGTATATAACACCATTCAACGACTCTACTTGTAAACTAGAACCAATAGCTTTTAACTTAGCTGGGGTACCAAATACCATAGTTTTAGTTTTTTGCTTATTGAGTGATAATTTATTGTTTATCAGCCAATTTTGCATTGATTTAAGTTCCCTAGTAAGAATTACATTAAGCTCTAACAGTGTTCTCCCTTGACTAAAAACAACAGCGTCATCTGCGTACATAATAATATGTGCATCCTTTATTACAGTACTAACTGAATCAAAAAAGAGGGAAAATAAAAGTGGCCATAGTATGGAGCCTTGTGGGACTCCACACTTGACCAAAGCCTTATCAGATAAGCTACTTCTAATCTTCACCATTTGGAACCTATTAGAAAGATAATTAGAAACCCATAATAGTACTGGAGTACCCACCCAAATACATCTGAGTCTCTCAACTAGAAGGGAATAATCCACCAAATCGAATGCCTTGGTCAAGTCCACAAATGCGGAACCAGTCAGGCATCCCCCCTCCATGCCCTCATGGACCACGCTCGTTAACTCGACCAAGGCACTCTCAACACCCCTTCCCTTCCTGAAACCATGCTGACATTGTGATATTGAGCCATGTGCTTCCACATTATCAGACAATTGCCCAAAGACAATCTTTTCCTGTAATTTAGACAAGGCCGACAAAATGGAAATTGCTCTATAATTTGTAAATTCACTGGTTGAACCTGCCTTATGAATTAGAATTACATAAGAGTATTTCCACAGGTTAGGCACTTCACCCAAACAAAAAGACAAATTAAAAATCAAACTAATAGAGTATGCTAACTCTGCTGATGCCAAATGTAACAATGTAGGAGACAGACCATCAACACCACAAGGTTCATCTTTCTTAAGTTATTTCAGAAGTTTAAACACTTCCAAGTGTGTTACTACTTTTAAATAAAACTTTGGATTATCCACACAACCCCCTGTATTATTATCTATCAAACTCAATCCATGTTGAGCTCTATAATGATCCAAATCAGTGAACATAACATTGAATTCATTTGCAACTATTAAAGGGTCTGTTAATTTTTCACCACCCCTATTCATATGAAATTTTGATTCAAATCGAGGATCAATCATATTATTGATAGTTTTCCAGAATTTTACACTGTTTGTCAATCCTCAGTCTGCTGCTGTCTCAGATATTGAGTCTTAGCTCTCTTAATTTCAACCTTACATGTATTTTATTATTATCTTCATTATTGGCAGCACAATTAAAAAAATAGGGTTCGAGTTCTAAAAAGTTCTAAAAAAGATTAGAACCCTCAAACTTTTTCAAAAGTTCTAGACTAGAATTAGAACCCAGAACTTTGGAGGGTTCTGACTACCATACTGGATGGAGTAGGACTGGCAAATTTGGCTGCAAGAAAGTGAGGTTAGGTTAGGCACTTATACAGTACTCTCCAACTCAGAGATTATACTCATAATACCATTAATAACACCAAATGCAACTTCCCCAGTGCTCCCACCCATCTGGTACCTGACCTGTCCCAATGTCTTTTGGGGTACCCCACTATGGTGGCAGGCCTGCGATGTCGTGGGTTGGTCGACAAACACAAGGCAAAGCAACTTGGAACAACAGCAACCATTTGAACCCTCCCCGGTGGTAAAATTGTACTTATCTGACACTGTGCAGGTGAGAAAGATGTCCTTGGCTTCTTTCCACTCCAGCGGAACCCTCTGGAGCACTGGACAGGTGGCAGCTAGGGAAAGAGCTTCCTGGCTAAAGATTAACCGCAGCTCCGTCACTCTGGCAGGGATAGTTCAATAAAGGTCCCGATTTCACTGGCGTCTCAGGCAACACACCATGGGGTGTAATATCTTCAATTAGCAGTTAGGCAAGAGTCTTTTGTAAATCCAAAAGTGATGTCCTCTGAGCTAAACTTCTGAACTAAACTTCTCTACTGGGACTAAAGAACTAGAACTTTACTACTGGGACCTTTAGTAGTATACTTAAAAGGAATTTTTAACATAGTAAGATCCCCAGATGATCTAGTATGTGATTTGAAACTAAAAGTTGTAAGCTGATTTTTCAATGTTAAAGGTACCCCTGTTTGTTGAGTTTTATAAACAAATTTGGACAGTACAAGCTTATAATGATTTTCAACTGGTAACCATACAAGATTCTCCAATGTAGTACAATGATGTACACTATTAGATGTTAGTAGTGCAAAGCTTCCTATTTTATGCAACAATACCGATTTCTGCCTTAAAGTACTACAGGGAGCATTATCCACCACTATCGAGGCATAATTCAACAATGTAGGCTAAAAACAAACAAACAAAAAAGTTAGTGTTTGTCTGAGTTGGCTGAAGTGACATGTTATCTGTGCAGTTATCTAGGTGTTTGTCTCAGGTAGCTGAATGGAATTGCTATCTGTGTCATTAACTAAGTGTAGAAAGACTTGTAAAGTAGGGGGAGTGGCTTCGCTAGAAGGAAGCCAAGTTAAAGCCAGATTTAAACACTGCCCTAGATAGCTATTGCCAGAGAACAGGCAGAGACACCAGGAGGAAGGAGCTGCTGTTATTATAACTAAACTTCTATACTGGGACTATATTGCCCTCCTTCTCTCCCCCCAAACCAGTTCTAGTTTTATAGGCACAGGATTTGACTGACAACAGGAACTTCCTGTTTGGGAGCAGGAAGTGAGTTATCACAGAGCCACCAACGACTCACCATCCTAGAAGAAAGAGTAGCTCTCCATCCCCCTAGCTGCTGGAGGTTTGACTATGAGCAAGGAAGGAGACTACTGAAAAGTATAGGAACTTCTTGTCTCAGAACAGGAAGATCAGGAGCTTAAAGGGCACAGAACCAGTAAGTAAGTAGGGAGAAATAAAAACAGAGGAAAGAGTAAGTATTCCATACAACAGTTAAGGGGCCAGAAATAAGACATGATAGGAGTGGTGCAATGCAGTGGCTGTGGAGCAGCAGTCTTCCGGGAGACATTCTGGAGGATGCGGTGTTGTCCCATCTGCAGGCACCTCTCTGGGCTGAGGGAGGAGGTTGCTTATCTCCAGGCTGAGTTGGCCAGGATTGTGGGACCTCCTCTTCCACCCAGGGATCACCAGTGCCACTGCCATTGCCTCAGAGGTTGCCAAGGAAGAGGAGCGGTTGGACCACAGTGGGCTCAGGGAGGGTGAGGGTGGTGGAACAGAGGTGCATCCCTTCAGTTGTACCTCTCCACAATTCATATGCCATTCTGGCAAGCTGTGGTTCCTTTATGGAGGCACCCACAGTGGAGACCAAGGAGGATGCTGGGAACCTCCACAAAGGAGACCCACAGAAGGGTGGCATGAGACCCCACAGGGGAAGAAAACAACTCCTGGTGGGAGACTCCATTGTTAGGAAGGTAGAACTGGGAGAAGAAGGGGTGAGGGAAGTGAGGTGCCTGCCTGGTTCCATGGTTTGGAGGGACAGGGAGTGAATCCTCAGGATCACTGGAGCAGCTGCACAGGGGAGGGAGCTGGATGTCATTGTCCACCTAGGAACAAATGACCTGGCTAAGAAAGGGATCAGAGCAGTGCAGGAAGAGTTTGTGGAGTTGGGGAGGGGCCTTAGACAAGTAGCACACACGGTAACCTTCTCGGAGGTGCTGCCTGCCTATGGCATGGGTGAGGCTAAGGTGCTCCACAGCATGGAATTCAATCAGTGGTTTAAAAACTGGTGCAGAGCTTAGGGATTTGACTTCACTGGGGACTGGGGGTCCACCTGGAGGGATGCAGGCCTATACTGGTGTGATGGTCCGCATCTGTCAAGGAGGGGACCCGGATCCTAGGTGATAGGTTTAAATGCTTCATTGGCAAGCATTTAAACTAGCTGGGGGGGGAGGCACTCGAAAGGAGCAAGTAAATCCTAGCCCCCCCAAATGATCAGGATAGTAAGTGAGGTAAACACCAAGATAGAGATGTCGATAGGGAGAAGGGCAGGGGTAAATGGAGAAAATGACACAATAAGTACAGAGATGGGGCAAAAAGGGGTAAGGCCATCAAGAAATGGAGGGTAATGAGTACCAATGCCCGTAGTCTGGGCAACAAGCTCCCTGAACTGGTGGCCTTGCTGGAAGAGGGATGCCTGGATATCGTAGCAGTCACAGAAACATGGTACACAGAGAATCATGACTGGGATGTTAACATACCAGGGTACACAACCTACAGGAGAGACAGGGAGGGGAGAAGAGGGGGAGGAGTAGCTCTCTATGTATGGGAAGGGATAAAAGCAACTAAACAAAAGAGTAAACAGGGAGGAAAGGAGGCACTGTGGGTTACTGTGGGTCACCTTAGAGACTGAAAATGGCACCACAATCCACACAGGGGTTGTATACAGACCCCCATGTCAGGGGGAGGGAATGGACAAGCATATGATAGAAGGCATCCTTAGGATGGCAGAGAAAGGGGAGATACTATTGATGGGGGACCTGAATATGCCAGTTGTTAACTGGAGCACCTTGGCTGCAACCACACCCAAATGTCCTTCAGGTGGCATGTTTCAGATAGCTAGTTTAGGAACCCACTCATGAGGGAGCAATCTTAGACCTCATAGTCTCAAATGGGGACGGTGAAATGATCTCAGATTTAGAAGTGGGTAGCCATCTGGGAACAAGTGACCACCAAACAGTATGGTTCACAATAAACTTGACTACAGAGTCAAGCCATACAAAAGTGAGGGTTCTGGACTTCAGGAGGGCTGACTTTGGCAGGATGGGAGAGTGCCTTAGAAAAGCACTAGCAAATAGGCTAGAAGAAATGGTGGAGCAACAATGGGGAAACATCAAAACTGCCATCACAGAGGCAACAAGCCTTTGTGTGAAGCAAATAAATAAATCAAAAAGAAAGAAAAAGCCACTATGGTTCTCAAAAGAGGTGGAGGTGAAGGTTAGGGAGAAAAAGATCACATTTAGGAAGTATAAGAAAACACAGAAGGAGCAGGACAGAGAACTGTACCAGTTAAGGCAGAAGGAAGCAGGGAGGGTAGGCAGAATAGCAAAGGCCCAAACTGAGGAAAAGATAGCCAACTCAGTTAAGAAGGCAGATAAAACCTTTTATAGGTACATCAGGGAGCGTAGAAAGACAAAGGGAGGGATAGCGAGGCTGAATAGAATGGACGGTGGGTGGGCAGAGAGGGGCATTGAAAAAGCAGGGATACTGATTGAATACTTCTGCTCAGTATTCACAAAAGAGGAGGAGGGGGAGGTGCCTAATCCAATTAGCAGAAGCACTCTGGATGGGGGGGAGGGTCGATCACAGTCCTTTCACAGAAAAAAGGGTTCTGAAAGAACTCCTAAAACTGAAGGGGGACAAAGCAATGGGGCCTGATGGAATTCACCCCAGAATTCTAAACTAATTAAGGAAAGAACTAGTGATACCACTGACTACCCTTTTTAACAAATCATGGGAGGATGGTATGGTACCTGAGGACTGGAGGAAGGTGGATGTGATACCCCTTCACAAAAGTGGGAGCAAGACAGAGACAGGAAACTAGAGACCTGTCAGTTTGACCTCTGTGGTAGGGAAAGTGATGGAATCACTTCTGAAGAAAAGAATTGTTGAGCACCTAGAGGCCAGTGGGGCACAGGACCCAAGGCAGCATGGGTTCACAGCAGGAAGGTCATGTCAGACAAATCTAATTGATTTCTTTGACTGGGTGACCAAAGTAGTAGACCAGGGAGGGCTGTAGACATGGCCTACCTAGACTTTAGCAAGGCATTTGACACAGTCCACACAAAAGATTAATAGTCAAATTAACCAGCCTGGGAGTGGGTCCCAGGGTGGTAGCCTGGGTAAAACATTGGCTGGACAACAGGACACAGAAGGTAATTGTAAATGGAGTCCCCTCTGAAGAAAGAGGGGTTACTAGGGGGGTACTGCAGGGTTCAGTACTGGGTCCAGTCCTTTTTAATGTCTTTATAAGTGACATTGCAGAGGGACTAGAAGGAAAAGTATGCCTCTTTGCAGATGACACAAAGATCTGCAAGAGGGTTAATACACAAGAAGGCACGGAAAGGATGAGAAGGGACTTGGTTAGGTTGGAGGAATGGTCAGAAGTATGGCAGCTTGGATTCGATGCAAAGAAGTGCAAAATAATACACCTGGGAAACAAAAACCCAGGGGAAGATTACACAGTGGGGGGGGGGAGGTAGTAACAACAACAAAAATGGAAAGGGACCTAGGGGTAATCATATCAGATGACCTTAAGGTAAGCAAGCAATGTGAGAAGGCAGTAGGTAGGGCTGGGGGGATACTGGGATGTATAGGGAGAGGCATCACCAGTAGAAAACAGAAAGTTGTAATCCCTCTGTACAGACAGTTGGTGAGACCCCATCTGTAGTACTGCGTCCAGTTCTGGAGACCCCATCTCTGGAAGGACATAGACAGGATGAAGGCAGTCCAGAGGAGGGCAACTAAAATGGTGCAGGGTCTGCAAGAGAAGCCATACGAGGAGAGACTAAAGGATCTTAATATGTGTACCCTTGAGGGAAAGTGGGGGGACATGATAGAAACTTTTAAGTACCTCAGTGGAATCAACAAAGTCCAAGAGGGTAGCATCTTTCAGAAAAAGAGTTGTGCAAGAACAAGGGGACACAATTTGAAGATGGGAGGGGGTGGCTCAAGGGCAATGTGAGGAAGTATTTTTTCACAGAGAGGATGGTGAATTCATGGAACAACCTTCCCGAGGAGGTTGTGGGGTCTAAAACTGTGGGAGAATTCAAGAACGCATGGGACAGACATAAGGCAATTTTTGTGAGGGGTAGGAAGAAACAGGCTTTTGGTTAAATGGGATCTGCAGCTTATCCTGTAGGTAGGGAAATGGGCAGACTAGGTGGGCCAAGCGGTCCTTATCTGCCATCAAAGTCTATGTTTCTATGTTTCTAAAGACGGGCTTCAGACACTCACATGTCTTATCTAGAATCTTCACCACCCTTTGTTGAACTTAGGCAGCTTTTGTAGCAAACAGTTTAGCTTCTGTAGCCAACAAGGTAGCTTCTGTAGCAAACAGTTTGGAAAGACACAGCCCAACCTGGCAGCAATCCACTTGGGCTCTTTGCAAACACTTCCAGTTTCTCTTTTGATTCTTCAATCCCAGCACTGTGAAGACTATAAACAGCCCCGGGAGCCCACCAAAAACTCAGTCCCCAGGGAGACGAGAGACCAGGAGAGACTACACCCAGGTCCGCCCTCAACTTTGGCTCAGACCTTAGCTGAGGTGCCAACCAGGCCGGGAGGAATCTCAGGGGACCCATGGGTAAATGCATTTGTACACTTTGTGGAGCAGATTTTTTGTTTTGGGGGCCTGGTTCACTCCTTCACTGGGTCCCACTGGTGTTTCCCAACACATTGTGTCTTTTCACAAGTTTCTCAGGGGCTCTGCAGTATCTCTTTAAGTGCCCTTCCTCACCACAGTGGTAGCAAAAGAAGTTAACTCTGGTCTCAGTTTGAACAGGGGGATTGTCCCTCTGCATGTGGGGTGCCCACCCTTGTTCATGCCCCACTAGCTTGGGGGGTTTGCAACTTAGACATCTGTTCACTGAACATCTGCACCTGCTGGTGCAACAACTCAATCTCGTTTGGTTCTTTGTCCCCACAAGGGTGGACTATGGCAGTCTCTATCATGTAAGCTTGGGCAATTATTCGAGTGGGTTCGGGAGCCCGGCACTTCTTTTCCTGGACCTCCAACATCAGGTCCCCATAGTAAGGAGGGAGGGGTCTGAAGTCTCTCCTTTAATCTTAGCTTCAACAGTAACATTTCAGATGCTACACTGTTAGCCTCATACATGTTTTTCAAGTCATTATATGTTTTACCTCCAGATTGTAACCATAAATCCACTTTGGTCCTAAAATCCTAGTATCCATTCCCGGTCCCACAGGCTCTGGGACGCTCGCGTGTGTGACCACTGTCCATGGGACCTGGGAGCCCCTTGGGGTGAAGACTGAGGGCACTGTGGCAAAATCAATCACAGACCCACTCTTTACCAGGGCACTCAGACTATCACTAGAGCGGTCATACCTCCAACCTTATATTTTTAAATTGCTGCAACACTCCCATTCATATAACATATTGATCACATTTGCTCCGTCAACACTTTTCCGATATTCTCTTTAACAGAATCACTTCTTTCCAGTCTAGCCCTTCTCTCCAGCACCAATCTTCCAATTATTGAAGTGACATTTTTTTTTGCAGGTTGGTTGGGGTCTGCCTTAACACCACTCCCTGACTCCACGCAGACCCTGTGGCTATCTTTTGGGGCACATGAAGATCCCAGTAGTAAACCTCCAATATGTAGGGTGTTTTGTCAGTCAGTCGGTCTTGAATGCTGACTCTGGGGCCCTTGTGATAGACTTGAGAGGGCCAGCCTGGGTCGTTGTGCACCAGGACTGTAACTACTAAACATTCGGTGGTATAGTACCTCCACCTGGGGACTCGGGCAAAATAACCAATGATCTTCTCCCATTCCCCAGGAACAATATTTCCACCTTCTGAGCCCCTCCAGACAATTCCCAACAATACACAGTACCCAAAAACAGTCATGGAGACAGTAATTACCATAAGCACAGCAAGTATTTATTACTGGAGGGAGTAGGATTGTCAACTTTGGCTGCGAGAAAATGAGGTTAGGTTAGGCACTTACAATCCTCTCCAACTCAGACATTATACTTCTGATACCATTAGTAACACCAAATGCAACTTCCCCCAGTGCTCCCACCCATCTGGTACCAGACCTGTCCCAATGTCTTTTGGGGTACCCCTCTATCATGGCAGGCCTGCAATGTTATGGGTTGGTTGACGCTGAGGCCCTAGATGAAGAACTAACACAAGGCAAAGCAACTTGGTACAACAGCAACCATTTGAAATCCTCCTGGTGGTGGACTTGTACTTATCTGACACCGTGCTGGTGAGAAAGACATCCCTGGCTTCTTTCCACTCTAGTGGAACCCTCTGGAGCACTTGACAAGTGGCAGCTAGGGAAGGAGCTTCTCTGCTAAAGATGAACTGCAGCTCTATCGCTCTGGCAGGAACAGTTCAATAAAGGGTCCGATTTCATTGGGGTCTCAGGCAACACATCCTGGGGTGTAATATCTTCAAACAGCAATTAGGCAAGAGTCTTTTATAAATCCAAAAGTGAGGTCCTCTGAGCTAAAGATGAGCTTGAGACCCTCAAATGTCTTATCCAGCATCTTCACCACCCTTTGTTGGACTTACGCAGCTTTTGTAGCAAACAGTTTAGCTTCTGTAGCCAACAAGGTAGATTCTGTAGCAAACAGTTTGGAAAGACACAGCCCAATCTGGCAGCAATCCACTTGGGCTCTTTGTAAACACTTCCAGTTTCTCTTTTGATTCTTCAATCCCAGCACTGTGACTCAGTGCCTGCGGGGATCTCGACCAGCCAACATAACTTGGGGCTTCAGCCCTGGGTGTAGTCTCTCCTGGTCTCTCTTCTCCCTGAGGACTGAGTTTTTGGTGAGTTCCTGGGGCTATTTGTAGCCTTCCCAGGCTCCCTGCTGATTGGTTCAACTATCCCCAGGCAAAAAACAGTCTTGCCTGTTTTTTTCTCTTCTTCTTTCCTCCTTCCTCCTGCAGCAGTGATGTCTGCCTTTGTTTTTGTTCCCCTGGGCCCCACCACCAGAATTAAAAGGGCCAGGGGGAAAGTCTTTTTAGCCGGACCAGTCTTCTTCAAGCCATGCATGGGTTGAGGGCTTACACTTGGAAGAGGTCGAGCTCGATGGAACACAGGCTTGCTCTGAGGACTCATTGTAAAGAGTAGCAGAGGACTATCCCTCTGAGAAGGTCTGAGTTCTTGCCATGTGGCATTGATTGCCTCAAGTAAGAATCATTTAGCTTGGGCTTTCTGCACTGTGGACAGATTAATGCATCTATCCTAACTACAGTCTGGAGGACAGCTGTCAGTAGCAAAGTGTGAAGAGCTTGTCCGTTTCTTCTTGGACAGTGTTATCCATCAGGGCAGGGATCTCCACAAGCGGCATGTCAGGGGCCAAGACTGACATGTCAGTGCTGTCAGAAGGTCTTCCATGGTCATGGAGTGAGTTTCAGCTAGTTTTCATAGAAAAGATGTTTAGTGCAATTTCTAAGCTGCACCCAACCTTCTGTATTTTTTACCCTGCTCCAAGTGGTCTGTTGCAAGTTCCTGGGTCTGGATGTCATAAGAATTGTCCCTAGTCCCTGAAGGAAGGGATTTTCCCTTAGTTTTGAAGAAGGCAGGTGTGATGTAGCAGGGTCAGTGGCTCAGCAGGTAGCACGCTTGCCTCTGAGGCTGGGAGATCAGAAGACTGTGGGTTCCATCCCCACACCAGGCACTTGGGTTAAATCCCACTACTGACACTGTAGTGCAACATGAGGGGGGTACTGCACTCCTGGGGTGCCGTCTTTCAGATGAGATGTTAAACCGAGGTCCCATCTGCCTATTCTGTTGGTAGTTCAGGTGGATGTTAAAGATCCCATGGCACTTCTTGAAAAGAGTAGGGGAATTTTTTATTGAAAATAGAATACATAACATCAGGTGAATAAACCACCCAAAAACAAAACTGAAGGAAAATCAACAAAAATCACACTAGAAATCAGTTATATAATCAAAGAGATATCTATACATGCAATGGTTCAGAAATGATGACATTTAGAAAAAGTACAGCCCTGAAAGTATAGAAAAATAAACAAATAACTACCCCAACCAATGCACATGTCGTCACAGATCATTAAACTTCCCTCTATCAAAAAAATATGTATTCCCTTTGTTTAAGCTGGGTCAGGGATGCCTCAACACTGGCTAATAATACTGATGGTAAAGTAGTAACATGCTGTAATGAGAACTTACACCGAGCCTGCCATAAATGATATTTGAGGCAGGCAAGTATAACATTCAAGGTACTTGGATGATGTTTTCTATAAAAACCCGTATATTTACCCAAAATTAAACATTCATATTGGTGATGTTGCACAGGGCCCCAATTCCACCTGATAGAGCAATCTCTCCATAATTGTTTCGCATGAGTGCACAGAATGAAGATATGTTCCATCGTTTCCTCCTGCCCCTCACAATCAGGCCTCAGACACTGCCTTTCCAACAATGGTTTATGTTTCCAATTACCTTTCACGCCTAATCTACCATGACAACTCAGCCACTGCACATCCCACATATGTTGTGGAATCCTTTTATCCCGCAAAAGTTTCAAAGCCAAATCCAATTTAGTTGGAAGACATCTTGGAAAGTTAACCCTAGGGGTATTTTGCCATAATTTTGACATAACACCTTCCTTTGGGTATTAAAATAATCAAATTTATCAAATCCCCATAATCTAAATTTCTTAACAGCTGGGGTTGCAAAACCTGTAACGGAAACTACCCCACAATGTTTAGGAACCTCTGTAACCCAGGCGTCATCAAATGCCTGAAAAAGCCCCCTAGTCTAGGGATCCCATAATGAGGTAGCATTCCTCAGTAAAGAACCAAAAATCAGAAATATAAAAAAAGAATGAAAAAAAAAAACTACTGGGTTAATATACCCATGCCTCCCTGGAAACCGGGAAGTACGTAAAATTTCTTTTAACCGGATTTAACCGACTACCTCAAACCATCTGAAAAAACACACTAAAGAGCCTTGTTTCCAATACACTGGGGACAGGAAAAAAAAAGCTAAATACAAAAAAAGTGGAAGTAAAAATTGCTTAATGATCTGGACCCTTTTTAATTTACCAAATGCCCGAGACTTCCAATGTGACACCTTTTGCTCTCCCAAGAGCAGTTTAGTATTCCAATTATGGAAAGCCATGTCCCCAGCTCCAAAAATTAAAAACCCAAAATCTTCAGAGGCCCCTTCTGCACCTGTATGCCAGCAATATAATTGTTTTGATCAGAAGAGCCAATTTGTAATGCATTACTTTTATTATAATTCAAACCAGTCCCAGACAAACGAGCAAAACTATCAAAGAGCCATAAATCTCAAATACCAGAATGCACATCTGAAACAAAGAGGCACACATCATCTGCATAAGCAGAATGTTTTAGAGTTGGGACAGCAATTGAAGGAGACAATCCCACAATATCAGTGGCATTCAAAATAACTCAAACAAAGGGGTCAAGACTAAAAATATATAACATGGGGCTGAGGGGACACCCCTGTCGGACCCCTCTCCGTAACAAAACCGGAGTACCCAAAACATTTTTCACCGACCGACAAGTATAAGCCTGGGTATATAATAGTTTAATCCAGGTAACCAAATTAGGTGAAATACCATAATGAAATAACACCTCAAACAAGAAATCATGTGAAACATTATCAAGTGCCAACACAAAACCTTTCAATTTGCCCTGAGAGCCATAATCAAAAACATCCTTCAACAGTCTTAAATTCAATTGTATATTTCTACCAGAGACCGAGCAGGTTTGTACAGGGTGAATGAATTCTTCAGTTGCCTTCTGTAACCGTTTGCATAAAACATATGACAAAATTTTGTAATCGGTATTTAAAAGACTGATCGGCCTCCAATTAGAAAGGTGTTGTTTATCACCTCCTTTATTTAAATAAATCAAAATAGCATTGGTAAATCCATGAGGCATGGTTCCAGAAATCACCATATCATTATAAGTGGCCACCAATATTTCACCCAGCACATCCTTAAACGCTTTAAAAATTTTGTTTATTAATCCATCTTCCCCAGAGGAAACACTATCCCTTAAACTAGAAATGGCCCCTAAAACTTCAGGAAGCGTAATGGGTCCATTAATGATTGAAACAATCTGTTCCGAAAGCTGAGGAGTAGGACAGGTCACCACCTGATTCCAAACCAACTCTGAACAAAAAACAGTCCCCAAAGAATCAGTTAAAGCTTCCTTAATAATATCCGAGATCTCAACTACCGAATGTTTGAGAACCCCGGCTGTATCAAATAAATCTTCCATTACTTTACACCCTGTTTTATATTTACATGCTTCAAAAGGGTCAGAGAATGGCTGAAATGACCAGCCAAATTTGAACTCTGCAGTTAAGTATGCAGCCCTGGAAAAATGATATGCCCTCATTTTCTCCTTAACATTATCAATTTGTGACCGAATCCTACAGTCACTAACATTCGGGAGGGAAGTCAATTTATATAACTGGTCCCTATAATACAAATACGGTATATGTTCAGCATTTCCAGTTTGTTTCCCAAATTTTAAAAAGAGAGCATTAAGGTCAGCTTTAGTGTCCAACCACTAACTACCCCAATCCTCATACATGTCTGCTACAGATTTACGAAAAAGAAGGCACCTGTGAACCTGTAACTTCATATCATTATCCAATAGTACTGAGGAGTTCAGTTTCCAACATCGAAGGAGGGCAGGGAAACCTGGTGGAACATTCCCCAAACCAACTGTACAGTGCAAAAGATTATGGTCAGTGAATTCACTCAAAGACACATTCATTTTCAAAACATGCAGAAATTTTGAAACAAAGAAATAATCAATTCTAGTGAAATATGCGCTTCTTCTATAGGTAGCACCACCTTGCTTATATAAGGAACGACAAGCATCCCTTAACATGGCTGTTTCTAATATACCCTTTAAAGCGTGAGAGTCGCAATAAGGTTTTTTTTCCCCACATTATCCTTAAACTTGACATCCAAACTACAATTCATATCCCTTCCCCAGATAGCAGATCTAGTTGTAAATAAAAAAGGTTTAATTTGAGTAAACAAATCAGTCCTAGAACTCTTACTTTGAGGTGCGCATGTGTTAATGAGTCGTAAAAAAAAAACCTTGAAAAAAACAGTCCAGAACCATAGCTCTTCCTGGTACCAAATCTACAAACCTTTGTACCCTGACGCCATAAGTACGAAAAAGAATACCCAGACCATCTGCCACATTAACCCCAAAAAAGAGGTCCCCAGGGCCAAGAGCGCTTCGATTGCACAATATCGGTGACAGAATTAAACCTGGTTTCTTGCAAAAATATTATATCTGCCCTTAGGGTAGCAAGACAAGTAAACCATGCCAGATGTCGTTTAACATTTTTTATGCTATAAGTATTGTAGGAGACCAGTTGTAAGGATGCCAGGTTGACAGGAAAGAAAAAGTTAACCCGTCTCTGTTGCTTTTTTTTTTTTTTTCTTTCTTTCACTTCCTGAGGCCCAACCAATTCCTCTTCACAGTCCATTTCGGACACAGCCCCTGAAATAGAGGAAACATCAGACTCCAACCCACCATCTACCTCCTGTAATACATCAAAATAATTTTTTGTAGGCACAGGCATTGGGGAGGCAGACATTTTACTAGAAGACCTAGTAATACGTTTAGCAGGAATTTCAAAATCAGCCAAGGGAGGAGGCTTACCATTTCCATCACTCCCTTCACCTGATTTATCAGGGGGTTTCATAGGAACAAACTCAGGCAGGGGGTCAGCAATGACAGCCTGGCCCGGATCATGATCGGTTGTCCCTGTAGCAGAGGTTGCAGGGGATGGGGAAGGCGGTGGAGGTGAGCTAGGGGGGTCAGGCCCAGGAGGTCAATACCTATCCTGCACATCAGAGACCAGATCATCCTTGTTTAGGCCACCCTGTCTGTTCTGAGCTGCCCAGGGGCATTGATGGTATGCGTGGCGCCTTTCCTCACACAGATTACATTTGTGCACATTCCGACAAACATAGCTGGTGTGGTCATAATCCCCACAAAGTGCACAAATTACTCTATCACGAGTACTGCTCAAATGTCTATGACTCCCACACTTGCAACAGGCCTTAGGCTGTCCTGGGTAAAACACAACCCCTCTGTCCTTTCCTAGAAAAAAACCTTTGGGGATGTGCTGGATGTCATCTCCGAGCATTAACAATTTTACTTTAAATTGCCAGCTACCCATCCAAATACCTTCCCAATTAATGATAGCAGAAGGAGGACCCAATACCTGACATTTGTTTTCCAACCAAAAGTAAATGTCCCCCACATTTACCCCTTCATTCCTAAACATGACATTTACAGTTTTGTAAAGGGGTTTAGTCAATGGAATGGCCTAAAACAGGGCCCATAAACGAAGATATTTTAAAGTCTCATACTTTCTCCAGAAAGAATCTAAACCAGAAAAAATCTTAAAACTGATGTCAAAAGTGTCCTCCCCTCCGATGTTAATGAGGGCATAAATGTCAGAGGCAATGAAACCCATCAAATCTTTCAATAAATGTTTAGCAACATATTGCCTGTCCGGATGATCCTGCAGCACACCCCTATAACGAAGGCGGACTGCATTCCTCCTAGGTGCTTGGTCCACTTTGTTATGTCTAAATAAATCAGAGAAGGTGGGGCCCTTTCATTGATTTTCCTGTCTCGAAGAGGGAGGGGCGTCTGCCTCTGGAGCAAAGTCAGGTAAAGGAGTCTCGGAATCCCCTTGCGCACTAGAAATATTAACTGGGGGAAGAGTCACTAGTGCAGGTCCCATAGACAAGCAGTCAGGGCCTTCTGATGGCCTTTTAGAAGGGCCAGGATTACACTGCTCACCTGAAAAAGTCGTCCAATCTGGGTCAGGCACCCATCTCCCGTCCTCTGTTCTCATCCAACCTGAATGAAGTAAAGAATCTTTGGTAGACCAATTTTCAGCTGTGAAAGGAGCACTCGGTGTAGGAAGCTGAAAAGACTTCTACATTCTTCTCATCATGGTGGTGCTGATGTCAACCTGAAGCAGCTGAGGCGCTACCCGCGGAGTGACAGAGTCAAGAGCTGTGTTTGACAGGGGAGATTCTACTGCAGGTCCCTGAACAACAGAACCATCTGCACACTCCTGGTCGGTGCCTTGCGCCTGAAACTCGACCTGCTCAGAAATCGGCTCCATGGGTGCAAGTAAATCCACTGGTGCAGAAATGCCAGAAAATAAAAGATCGCCTTCAGGATTTTCTTGATGCTTTATTCCGGCATCTCTCACAGCTTCCTCAGTAAAAGCACCAGAATCCTCCATAAATCTGAACTGAGCATCAGACTGCAGCTCCAACTCTAAGTGACGACCATTCCCTTCAGTAGCCAGCCTGAGACTGATTGTAGCCTGTCCTCGCAACAGCAAGTCCCCCTGCAAGAGAGTAGGGGAATTTTTTATTAAAATAACATCAAAAGCAAATGATTACAATAGTGTTACATCACACAAACTCATGCCCAAATCAAATGAAAAACAAATAAAAATAACTATTATAGTCATACAGAAACAAATGAAAAGCAAATCAAAATAAGTATTATAGTCATACAGTAACAAATGAGAGTACACTCATACCCATGTAAAACCCACCCCTCCCCCAAAATACAAAATATAATTAATACTATTCTCTCCTATTTATATTTTATAAACTTTGTGAAATCCTCTCCACCAATTAGTCATCTTCCTAGTGGTCAAAAACCCTAAATCTTTAAGGAAAATCCTTTCCATGGCCCCTTGAATCAATAAAGCTACTGTATTGTAAGACATCAATTTTTGATACAAAACCTATTGGCATCTAGCCTGCCATAAATAATATGTTAAACAGCAACAAAAAATTTGCAAAGTCTCTAAATTATAAGTCTTCCCTAGCTGAGGAAAGTGACCCAAAACCAGTGTATCATAATCCAAATCCAATAACCATCTCATGTTCCATTTTGAAGCGAGGAATTTCCAAAGAGAACTGGCATATGTGCAAGAAAATAAAAAATGCTCCACTGTTTCTTCCTGGGCAGCGCACTCTAAAAAAGGGCAAGTTCTTTCATTTAAAAAAGGGTAAGTTCTTTCATTTAAAGCTTTATGCTTTGCATTATCCCTAACCCCAATCCTTCCATAAACTGTGAGCCATAAAAATTCCCACATACTGTATATTCTGGCAATCTAGGATTATTTAGTTGCTGAAGTACCTCCGCAGTTCTTATTGAAGGACAGTTTTTAAAAGCCGGTTCAGCCGGATATAGCAGTGACATTACTGTATTATATAATTGTAGTTCTTTACTGTCCCTTACTACCTGTGTCAATAAACCCCATTTAAAGAGTTTTTTCGCTATTGGCATAAAATATTGTGGTATTAATAATTTCTGAAGTGGCTTAGGAGGACTCGTAAGCCAAGCAGAATAATAATAAGCCAACGCATGTTTTATTAATAACCCATATCTAGATGTAGATGGCAACAAACCAACCTTAATGTTTTGTGCTATAAATAGTGTATGAAAAAAAATAACCGTGCCCCCTTTTTCTTTAGCAAGATATGTATATTGCCTTTTAATAGGGTTAAGTCTGTTGCCTCATACCATCTAAAAAAATGAACTGTATATCCTTGTTTCCAGCCTTATTGGTAATGGAAATATCATTGCAGTGTATAATAAACCAGGAATTAAAAACTGTTTAATAACTTGTACCCGTTTCAATTTTGACAATTTCCAGTGTTTCCAAATTCGAATTTTACCATCTATAGAGGCTAGTGCTTTTTCCAATTTAACTCTGGAAGGTTCTGGGGCCCATATAATAATCCTAGAATTGTAATAGGATCTGAGGAGATTCAGAGCCCCTGAATAATAATTTCTGGAGGATGGCCAACCCCAATAAACAAACCCTGGCTTTTTTATTAATTTTAGAATTGGAAACCAAAGAATAAGAGACCATAAAATCCAAAAATAATGCCACTTGATTGTAGTCAGACAATAAAAACACAAAGATCATCAGCATATGCCTGCACATGTAGTTCTTCCAAAAAAGGGGTCCTAGAACCCCTTTCCATCTTGGATATTGTGAGAGTGATTGAATCAATGTATCTATTATAAAAGAATATAAGAGCGGACTTAAGGGACATCCTTGGTGCACCCCAGTGGGAACATGGAACCCATCCCCAATTTCTCTCTGAATGATTGGGTGGATAATAGCATTGTTATAAAGTGATTCGCCCAATTTAAAAAAACTTCTGAAACCCCATTATGTTGTAAAGTCATGAATAAAAAGGGGTGATAAACACGATCGAAGGCCTTCATTTGGCCTACTGAAATAATACATCCAGAATGTTTATACAAACCAAAATGCTCTATCAAATCTCAGAGAATTATACAGGCATGTTGAATTTTTTTCCCCCGGAAGCCCACAATATTGAGAAGGGGAAAGCACAGTGGCAGCAAATAGTTTAAGCCGAGCATTCAGAATCCCTGCTAAAAGTTTGTAATCAGAATTCAGAATCGTGATTGGTCTCCAATTGTCTAAGAATTCTTTATTCCCAGGTTTATAAAGAAAAACTAATAACCCTTCAGAAAACCAAACCGGAAATTCCACAGTGGATAAAAAAAATTAAACACAAGTACTAAACATTTGGAGAATTCAAAAGGGAGAGCTTTATATAGCTCAGAAGTAAGTCCAACAGTCCCAGGTAAGGTCCCTAGTTTTTGAGATTTAATAGCAGTTACAATTTCTGCACTTGTAATGGGGCTAGTTAAAAGTGATTTGCTAAATCCAGTATCTGGAAGTTTTATCTCATGCAAAAACTTCCCCATATCTTCCACACTAGGGGGCACCACCGGTGTTTGAGAAAGTAGAAATGTCTTTATAACAGCATGAAGGGCCTTAGAATCCTGCATAAGGTGTCCTTCCTGATTTAAAAGAGCTACCAAGTTTGTGTTAACTTTATATTTTATAAAGGCTTCATAAGGATCACCTTGAGGATGATTTTTTACACCATATTGAAAAAGTACCTACAACGTGCTGGCTCTATTATATTGTACTTCCTGAATTTTTTGCTTTAAGGCCGATATTTGGGAAGAAAAATCACATTTGGAGGTATTTGCAATAGAAATTAAATAATATAACTGCTGACGCAGTTTTAAATAATGAAGAAATTTCAAATTTTCCCTGGACCTCCCTTGATTTTTTAGCATACCACACAAATCTTCCTTAGAGTCTCTCCACCATTGCCCCAAGTCATCAAATAAAAAGGAGACTGAAAGTCAAGCTAGAAGTAACGTTTGTATATTAGGTAGTAATACTACAGGGGATTTTAACAGAAGGGCACTAAGTTTCCATCGTGTTTTCTGAATTTTTGGTAAAGAATTAGGGGAAAAATTACACTGGAGGAGCATGTGATCTAAAAAGGTCACCGGGAAGGTGTAAAAAGTAAAGGAGAGATAATCTGAAAGAAAAATGTAATCTTTTGTAGATGTGTATAAGTGTCTTTTATAAGTAAATTTTGGACCACCTTGCTGCTGACAACTACTATTGACCAACCCAGACAACTTTATTAATTGACATAACGCATTAGAGTCACAATAAATCTTTTTCCCATTACCCGTGGTTTTGCTTCCCACTGATTTGAGCTCACAATTAAAATCTCCACAAAGAAAGATTTCAAATGAACTCAGTAAGAAAGGTTTAATCATCTGAAAAAGTGCAACTCGTTCAGCTTTTAGCTGTGAACTGTATACATTAATAAATCTGCATGTCATGGAATGCCAGACCCCATCAAAGATCATTAACTGCCCTGGGATTAAGTCAATTAATTTTATCAAAGAAAAATCATAAGAATTAAAAAGAAATCCTAAACCGTCCGCCGTCTGTAGTCCAAAGGACCAATAAGACGGACCCCAACACCATTCTCTTTGGAAAAACCTGGCCTGATCTAGGGTATACATCCAAGTTTCTTGCAGCAGGCACACATCCAGATAATTGCTATGGATATAGTCATAAATCACCTGCCTTCTTCTAAAGTTCAATAAACTATGAACATTCAATGACCCTAGTTTAAAACAAGCCAGTTATGAAACCTGAATGTCATCCATCTTTTTTCCTTCTCTTTTTCTTTTTACCTTTATAACTTTCTTGTGCCTGAAAAGGGGATGGAGGGCTATCCTGTATAGGTTGAGAATCAGGCTCCAGACAATCCATTTCTGAATCACCCCACTGTGCAGACAACACAGCAAAGGGATTACTGGTTTCCATCTCCACTGGGGGAGGGGGGGCAGGAGGAGGTTTAAAATTCCTTGAGGACCTTCTCACTTGAATAACTGGTGGATTAATAGAAGAATCCTGAGATAAAACTTCCTTTTGTGCAGAATAACATACAGGAGAAAGAAGGAGAGAAATCTTAACTGGAACACAAGGAGTGCTTACCTCAGATATGTCCTGAGAGGGGTGTGAGGAAGGGATAACTACTTCTCCTGTGTCCGCAGAGGCTGTCTGGTTAGCACCTGTGGCCAGGTCTTGATCTTTTTGAATTAAAAGATCTGGGCTACCACTAGATGCTTTCTTTTTTGCAGCCCAGACACACTCAGAAAAAACATGGCCAGTCTCCTCACAAAGGTCACAGTTGGTTAAATTAGCACATTGGAAGGCAATATGACCAATTTCTCCACAATTATCACATCGAGGCTTATCGCATGAACTGGACAAATGTTTTCTGGAACCACATTTGTAACAGGCCCTGGGCTGCCAAGCATAAAACAAACCCACCTATCCTGGCCTAACAGAAAGGAGTTTGGAATATGTTCTATCCCAGTATCAGTTTGCCTGAGCTTAACTTTGAACAGCCATCCTTCTGTCCAAAACTGTTCTGTATCTAGTATGGTTCAGGAGAGCTTAAGATCTAATATTTTTGAGACAACCAGTATGAAATATCATCCACATGAACCCCCTCATTCCTAAACATTATTGTAACATATTTAATTAAGGGCTTCGTTAAAGGAATCACCAAACAGGGAGTCCATGTGGGAGAAAATTTCACATGGTTGTACCGTTCCCAAAATATATCCAGGGCATAGGCTGAACGAAAGCTAACATCAAAGTTATCTTCTCCTGATATACTTATGAAAGCAAACACTTCCCTGAGAGAAAAATGTAAAGAATCTTTTAATAAACATTTTCCTACATATTGCCTATCAGGCCTAACATCCAAACCCCCCTTATATCGCTGTCTTACAGCATTTCTGCATGGTGCCGCTTCTTTCTTAATTTTGGAAAATAATTCTGACATCAGGGGTTTCTCAGTTTCTGAGTTACCCTGTAATATGTCAAAAGGCTGTCCAGTTCCAGGAACAGTAATGGCCACAGGAGCAGCGGCTTGTGAGGCCAAGTCAGAAGGCCCATCTCCCCCCTGCACCCCTACAGGAGTTCCTGGGGTTATAGGTGGGATAGGCAACTGTGGCTTCCATGTCGGCTTGTTTTGAGAGAAGTTCAACTTGGGGTCCCAAACAGGCATGGGTCGCCAAGACCCTTTTTCCAAAGTCCATCCAGCTTCACTTAAAGCTTGCTGAGGGGACCATGTTTCATCCATCAGGGACTGTAAGGGAGGAACAGCAGCCGAAGATACAGGACCAGTCTCTGCAATAGTGGGAGAAAAATCTGCGTGGACCCCCTTCTAGTGTCCCTAAATTCCTTTTCAAAAAAATCACAGCTGCTCTTTTTTCATTCCCTTCCTCCCCAAACTTCTCATGATTTAGCTGAGTCCATTTCATGAAAGAGAATTCAGAATCTCCCTTCTGATTTAGCGGTTCTGTTTGAAATACACACTTTACCTCCGTATTTTGTAATGCAGAAGAGGATGCTAGGACAGGAGCATGAAAAACAAATCCTGCTTCTTTAGTCAGTGTAATAGCATGCCCGGTGGAAATGGAGCCTCCATGCTCCGAGGTAGACAACATCCGGGGCATTGGAAGTCACTGTAGCAACCTGCGGTAAGCAGGGAGTAACCACAAGTGATCCTGATTCCATTAATGGCTCTCAGCACTGAATCACCTCGGATTCCTGACTGCCAGCCATCGAAGGGGCACAAGAAGACTGTTTAGGCTGTATTGAAGTAGAAAACACTTGTAACAACTCACCCGGACTGATCCTTGTTGGGAACTGAATGCAAAGGCTTAGGGTCCAGATCAATGACAGCTGGAGGTAAAGCAGTGACAGTTGAAGCCTCAGAGTGCAGTAAAAGCAGCTGTTTCCTTAAGTGTTCTTGCTCCCGTGCAAGAACAGCAAGCGGCAGCATGAGCTGCTCCTGCCGGTCCTCCGTAGCAACAGTTGTAGATAGTTCCCACATTTCTCACCAGTGAGGCCGATAACGTTAAGTCTTCAGTAGAAACAAAAATATCACCATCTTCTGGGTCTTTATCAGTACACTGCCTCCCAGCTTTCTCAGTAGGTTCCTCAACCATTACAGTAGAACCCAACCGCTCTCCATTCTCCATGATGTCCATCCTCCACCAAGTCTGACCACAAGTGATCTAACTCACAAGCAGCAAGTCCCCCTACTGCCAGCAAAGCAGTAGGGGATTTTCCCGGTGCAGCAGCCAAATTTCCCCCCATTCACCAAAAATACCACCAACAGCTTAATCTGGTTCAAGATCAGTTGGCGTTCATCTGTATCCCCCTCCCCCGGGTCGTGCCTGAAAATAGGCATAATTTGTCTAGTGCACTTACCTGGTCAACAAAAACTAAATAAATAAATTCCCTCCTATTGAACCATCTTTGGACCCAAACTCCTTGGTAAATTACTTGCATGTCTCAGATCTTCTAATTTTGGGGAAGATGACAGAAAGTATTGTAGTTGTGGTACAGCTCAAGACCCATCTACAGAAGCTGAACATCTGTGAGCCAGTTCAGTCTAGTTTCAGGCCTTGGCACAGCATGGAGACTGCACATGTTAAGGTGTTTAATGATCTTCTTATGGTAAGAGAAAGAGGGGGGTGCCCTATAGTCATTCTCCTTGACCACTTGGCAGTTTTAAATACAGAGAATCATGAGTTTTCTTTAGGTTGTAGTGAAGTGGAGCACTCACAGGAACTGCTCATAGGTGGTTTGAGTCCCTCCTCTCAGGCAGGTATGTGCAGGTTACAGCGGGAACATTCTCCTCGTGGTCTGTGGTGATTAGCCGTGAGGTGCCCCAGGCATTGATCATGTCCCCCGTTACTTGCCATATGCATGTTGCCTTTGGGAGATGTTATTAGGCAGTACAAAATGGAGTTGTACTGTTCTGCAGATGATGCCCAATGGTACTTGACAATTACACCAGAGAGCTATGATGCGGTCTCTGTGCCAGGTCAATGTCAACATTTCTGACTAGATTGTCTCCAGTTGACTGAGCTTGAACTCAGTTTGAAGAAGGAGGTGCTGCTGGTGGAACTGGATCAGTGTGGGTGGGCAAGGACCAGTGGATTACCAATACAGAAACATAGAAGTTGGTGGTAGATAAGGGCTGTGTGTTCCATCTTGTCTACCCATTTTGCCTACCTATAGGAAAAACACCACAGACCCTAGTTGATCTGTGGCTTACCTTTTTGTCCCTTTTGCCAGGAAACTCTTATGTCTATTCCATGTATTCTTGAATTCCCTAACCGTTTTTGCCCCCACCACCTCCATCAGGAGGCTGTTCCAAGCATCAACCACTCTTTCTGTGAAAAAGTTCTTTCTCATGTTGCCCCTGAGCCTATCCCCCTCTAGCCATATCTCATGCCCCTTGTTCTTGTACATCTTTTTTTAAAGATGCTGCCCTCTTGTACCTTGTTTATACCACTGAGGTACTTGAAAGATTCTATCAGACCCCACTCTCTCTCTCTCTCTCTCCTGTCTTCTAGGGAATACATATTAAGCTTGCTTAGTCTATCCTCGTAGGGCTTTTCATGCAGACCCTGCACCATCTTGGTAGCCCTCCTCTGGACTGCCTCCAATCTGTCCATGTCTTTCCAGAGATGCAGTCTCCAGAACTGGACACAGTACTCCAGCTGAGGTCTCACCAGTGATCTGTACAGTGGCATGACTACTTCCTTCTTTCTGCTGGTGATACCTCTCCCTATACACCCCAACATACCACTTGCTTTCCCACAGCTTTCTCACATTGTTTGGTCACCTTTAGGTCATCAGATATGATTACCCCCAGGTCCCATTCTTGCTTGGTGGCTGCTAGTACTTCCCCCCATCCTGTACTCCTCCCTTGGATTTCTGCACCCCAAGTGCATGATTTTGCACTTCTTTGCATTGAATTTTAGCTGCCACACCCTTGACCACTCCTACAACATGCTTAGGTCTTTTCCCATTTTCTCTACCTCCTCTGAAGTGTCAACCCTGTTGCAGATCTTGGTGTTGCCTCCAAAAAGGCACACATTTTCCTCCAGCCCCTCTACAATGTCACTTATGAAGAGATTGAAGAGAACCGGCTCCAGTACTGATCTCTGCGGCACCTCACTGGTCACCTTTCTCTCTTCAGATTGAACACCATTTGCCAGCATCCTCTGTGTCCTGCTGTTCAACCACTTTCTGACCCAGTCTGCTACCTTGGGGCCCACCCCCAGGGTATCTAACTTATTTACCAACCTCCTGTGTGGGATGGTGTCAAAGGCCTTGCTGAAATCTAAGTAGGCCACATCGACTGACCCTCCCTGATCTACCTTCAGGGTCACCCAGTCAAAGAAATCTATTAGATTTATTTGACAAGGCCTTCCCGCTGTAAATCCGTGTCAGTCTTTAAGTGATGTTCTGCTGGGAGCTGTGATAGGCTTTGTTTTAATTCTTTCTCAGTCTCAGGCCCAGCATCGATTGTCCAGGCTACTGCCCAGCCCTGTCATCGATCCAGACACTCAGATAACCTCTGCTTTAACCTGCCCCATTTGGGAAAGACCCTTCCACAGAAGCTCTGTTACTGACCTGGACCCCAGACAACCCCCCTTACCTGCCCCATGGGGCGAGACCCTCCCACAGTACCGCAATCACCAATCCTGGGCCCCCCAAACAACACTTACTTACCTGCTCTATGGTTAGAGACCCTCCCTCAGTATGGCAATCACCAATCCTGGGCCCCAAACAACACTCACTTACTTGCCAGGTGGGGAGAGACCCTCCCATAATTGCACAATTACCAATCCTGGCCCCCAGACAATCCCCCTTACTTGCCCTCTGGGGAGAAACATTCACACAGTAGGCCTATCACTAATCCTGGACCCCAGACATCCTCCACTTACTTGCCCTGTGGGAATAGACCCTCACACAGCAGCCTCATAACTGATACTGGACCCCAGAAAAGCTATCTTACCTACCCTGTGGGGCGAGACCATCCCAAAATGGCACAGGTACTGCTCTGGACCCCAGCCAACAACCCAATACCTGCAGTACCACATGGAGAAAGACCCTCTCACAACGGCAGTGCTATAATTAGGACCCCAAACATCCCAGACTTACTTGCCCTATGGGGGAGACCTTCCACAACAGTCCCATCACTGATCCTGGACACCACACATCTCCCATTTACCTTCTGTATGGGAAGAGACCCTCACACAGCAGCTCTGGTCCCAGTCCTGACTCCCAGACATCCCCCACTTACCTGCCCCATGTGGAGAGGTCCTCACATAGTTGCTCCATGACTGATCCTGGACCCCAGATAACCCCTGTTACCTGCCCTATGATGAGAGACCCTCTTACAGCAGCCCCATAACAGATACTGTACCCCAGACAGACAACCCCACGTACCTGCCCCATGGAGAAAGTTCCTCCAACAGCAGCCTCATCCCTGATCCTCAGTACAGGACAACATTCCAACCAGACAATTTGGGAGCTAGGAATGCAGGGTACAGCTACCAATTGGGGGGTCTGGTTAGCAGTCTCGGAGAAAGAAAAAGATCTGGGAGTAGTGATCACTAGTAAAATGAATCAATCAGTACAATGCAGGAAAGCAACAGCTAAGACAACAGAATGCTGGGGTGCATTGCTAGGGGGATCACTTTAAAGAGGGATGAGGTTATTCTGCCACTGTATAGATCATTGGTGAGGCCACACCTACCTGTGTGCAGTTCTGGCACCCTTACTTAAAGATGGACATTATGCTCCTGGAGAGGGTTCAGAGGAGGGCATCAAAGATGATCCTCAGAATGGGGGATAAGCCCTATGAGGAGAGACATAGATAGCTAAACATGTACACCCTGGAAGAAAGCCTGCCTGCAAACTCCCACCCCACAGCACCCAGCTGAGCACCGGGGCTTCGCTCCGCCAGCGGGCGGTCGGGGGCACCTTAGCTGAACCAGGGAACCACAAGGCCAGGAAGAACAGCAAGGGAGCACTCAGGAAAGGCACAGCCAATCGCCTGTAAACTCCCACCCCACAGCACCCAGCTGAGTGCCAGGGCTTAGCTCTGCCAGTGGGCGGTCAGCGCCACCTTAGCCGAACCAGAGAACCACGAGGCCGGGAGGAACAGCGAGGGAGCACTCGGGAAAGGCCCAGCCAATCACCTGCAAACTCCCAACCCACAGCACCCAGCTGAGCGCCGGGGCTTCGCTCCGCCAGCGGGCGGTCGGCGGCACCTTAGCCGAACCAGGGAACCACGAGGCCAGGAGGAACAGTGAGGGAGCACTGGAAAGCGCGCAATCGGTGGCAGCGCTCCTCCAGGCACAGCAGCCGATTGGCTCTCCTGCTCCATTGACTTTCACTGGCTCAGCCTGCATTGCCGAAATCTGTGAGGGGCTTGATTTTGTTTTATTCTTCCACTGTATTTCTGCAAAATCCCCAAAAAGAGCTGCTTCCAACTTGTGATGCATCTGTAGAGGGAATCTGTTGTTGCTTTTGTTTGAATTCTGCTGGATCCTGTTAGCAGCAGTGGGCCAGACACTGAGGCGCCACTCTCCTTCTCTTTTAACTGTGCAAATTACCTAAAAAGTGCTATTTTCCACTATTGTAGTGCAAGGGGAAACTGCCATTTTACTGCTCTTTACTGTAATTACAGCTCCTTTTTTGCATGTGTAAGGTGGGCCAGACGCTGAGGCGCCACAGCACCCCCCCCATAGTCCCTTTGTAGTGCAGATTTAGTCAGTGTCACTTAGAAACGATTGATTCTGCCTTTATTAGCTGCTGCACCCTCCTCTGTCTCTCTACAGCCTGCAAACTCCCACCCCAGCACCAGCAGCTGAGGCGTGGAGCTTCGCTCATGGGGCGGTCGGCAGCACCTTAGCCGAACCAGGGAACCACGAGGCCGGAGGAACAGCGAGGAGCACTCGGGAAAGGCGCAAAATTTTTGCCCACCTGCCCTTCCCCTCTTGTGTGTTAATTTATAGGCATCTTCCATGAAATCTCTTCCCGCCCTCAGTATTTTCTAAACCAACAAGAGTCACATCAGCTTGCTGATCCAACCAATCAACAACATCCTCGCCCCACAGCCAACTACCAATATCTCTTCAGAATGGGGAGCCTACTTCTGATACTCCTTTCACTATCAGCCATAGGGTTCCACAAAGAAGGTGTCCCTGTCATACAAATTAGAGTGGTCCATCCGCCCAGTCTCTCTGAACTATCCCCTTTGGCTGATACTCAAACCCTCACATATGCTCTGCCATTGCTGCATCGACTACAGTGGTATAATCACCATAAAGAGACACATACTACCACACATGTATTTCAG
Source organism: Neoceratodus forsteri (assembly GCA_016271365.2). NCBI lineage: Eukaryota > Metazoa > Chordata > Ceratodontiformes > Ceratodontidae > Neoceratodus > Neoceratodus forsteri. Next base: position 1,472,565,793 of record CM028132.1, on the reverse strand, counting down.
CCAAGGCTGCACTGCTGGATATATAGATCCCCTCTAAGCCTAGGCATCAAACTGCTATTTGGTATCCCGACACACTTCCTTAAACCCACAGGGAGCACCACAAAAAAGAGTGGCAACAGAATAAAAGTAGGAGGACCAAAGACAGCCCCATCTCCCTATCACTGGCAGCCCTCATGAAACTGCTGCTCTTTCTATTGCTCTGTATTGGTAATGTGGAAATCAACCCTGGACCTCTTGTAAGTATCACCTCTCCATCAGACCTAACCTCAATTAAAGGCCTCAGTTTCCTGCATATTAATGTACGCAGTCTGTTGAAAAAATTTACATTGATACAAGCCTGGGTTGCTCATACCTTGCCAGACTTTCTCGTGGTAACTGAGACATGGCTCAAACCCACCACAGCGGACAGGGATGTTAACCTACCTATCAGCTATTCAGAGCTGATCGCCAAACAAGGGGGAGGTGGAGTAGCCATATATGCAAAAGCTGGTATAGCTGTATCCTGTACTGCTGCAACATCTATGCCCAAGGAGTTCGAATGCCTATCCCTAAAAGTCTCTCTCCCCAATACAGCAGCTTTTCAACTAATTGGATGCTACAGACCCCCCCCTCTGCTGAACACAAGCTCTTATCCCACCTGGGGAACCTGGTCAAGCCCAGCACTGAAGAAGTCATTATTCTAGGTGACCTGAATTTCAACTGGCTCACCTAGGCAGCTACACCGCTGGTATCATTCTGTGACACCTATGGGCTCATGCAGTTAATTAATGAACCAACAAGAATAAATGCAAGGAATAGTAGTAATAGCACACTACTTGATATCATGCTAGTGAGTAAACCACATCTATTCACACACGCTGGAGTGCTCCTATGTGATATAAGTGATCACTGCTCCATCGCAGTGGTAAGATCCACCAGCATAACAACAAATCCTGCAAAATTCCTCATGAGGAGATCCAAGAAAAAAATCAATATTGAAGGATATCTGCATGATCTAGCTTACTCTCCACACTGGCAAAAGTTTTACCTTGCACATTCTGTAGAAAAAGCTCAGCAGGTACTAAATAGCATTATAATAAATGTCCTTAACACCCATGCCCCAATCTCTAGTATCCGAATAAAAACAAATCCTGTTGTTGGTTTCAGCTGACCTCAAAGCTGCACTGCTGAGAGAGACAAACTCTGGAAAGTGGCAAGAAAAACTAAGAATGCAAACGACTGGATGATTTTTAGGAAAGCCAGGAATAGATGCACCAAGAAAGTTAGGGATGCAAAGGCTGCCTTCTACCTGGCCGAGCTCGACTCCTCCTACCATAATCCTGCTAGGTTTTGGGGCACCATCAAGGGTATGATGGGGCAGGACGCTAACAACCCCCTTCCAACTCAACTACACAACAGTTATGGCCCTATCACTGGCAAAATGGAAATCCTAGATGCATTCAACAACCACTTCATAACGGCTGGCCTTGCCTTTGACACCTCCCCAGCTAACCTGCTGAGGGACCAATTAAGCTCCTACTACACTGGTGATCAAAGAGTTGACTCTTCCTTTAGCTTCAAACCTATACTGTTGAAACAAGTTGAGGATCTATTATGGAATCTGGATACCAAATAAAGTGCAGGAGCAGACTCTCTGGACCCCTTTTTTCTAAAGATTGCATGCCATGTACTTGCAGTCCCCCTTACACACCTCTTTAACCTTTCCCTAAACTCTGGCTCTATTCCCACACTGTGGAAGACAGGCCAAGTGGTCCCCCTTCTAAAATCAGGGGACCCTATGGATCTTAATAATTACAGGCCCATTTCCATTCTACCTGTGCTATCCAAGATGCTGGAGAAATTAGTGAGTAATCAGCTAAGGGAATATCTTGACAATGCTAACCTATTAAATCCAGCTCAATCTGGATTCAGGGCCAAACATAGCACTATCACTGCATTAGCCAAGGTCACAAATGACTGGCAAACCGAATTGGATAAAAAGAATAATGTCTGTGCAGTATTCCTGGACCTGAGCAAAGCATTAGATACTGTGGACCATGAGCTGCTACTCTCATCCCTGCACTCCCTTGGCCTAGATCCACCCTCCCTTAAGTGGTTCAGATGCTATCTCTCTGGTAGGTCACAGCAGGTAAAAGCTGAAGGTGACCTATCCCCATTAAGACCACTGTCAAGAGGAGTCCCCCAAGGCTCTATTGTGGGTCCTATCCTTTTTGCCGTTTATAAAAATAACATTGATTCAACCCTTACCAAGTCCTCAGTACACCTCTTTGCTGATGACACTGTTCTGTATGTCAGCAACCCTTCGTCTGCAGTTGCTCATGAAATCCTACAAACAGAATTCTCCTTGTTACAACATCAACTACTCGAGAAAAAGCTTCTGTTAAATGCAAAGAAAACTAAAGCAATGATGTTCACAACTAAAAACTCCACCAGCACATCCTCTTCAATCACTCTCCCCCAGCTATGCACTATACTTGGAGAAAATCTGGAGTATGTTGAAAACTTCAAATACCTAGGTGTGTGGATTGACAACAGACTCGACTTCACTCATCATCTAGAAGAACTGTTAAAAAAGCTTCGCCAAAGGCTTGGCCTCCTCTATAGATTAAAACCCTTCCTTAACAGAGACTCAAAGATGAGGTTAGTCCAGGCCATCTTTCTATCTGTTATTGACTATGCAGACTTCCTCTATAGTCACTGCCCCATATCCTACCTTCACAAGTTGGATACCTTGTATCATAGAGCAATAAGGTTCATTACAGATCTGCCATATAATACCCACCATTGCTCTCTTTATGGTGCAGTTGGATGGGTTTCCCTTCACACCAGGAGGAGCAGAAATGCAGCTCTGTGGATTTACAGAGCGTTATCAAAAAAACTCCCAAACTATATCCTGGGCTGCTTCAACAGACCACTCCTAGCTCCTATGCCCTAAGAAGCAACAATATCATCCTGCTCAATTTGCCCAAATTCAACACCAGACTAGGGAGGGCAGCAATCAGCTATTCTTTAGCTTTAGCATGGAACACCCTACAAAAATCCCTAAAACTGTCCATTATCATTCCATTTGCATCCTTTAAACAGCATTGTACAGCCTTCTTCACAGAGAAATGCAGTTGCTACCGCTAGAGCTAGAATAGTCATCCTACAAATCTGAATTCCAATCATATATGGCATATTCCTTCCAGACAGACACCCCCAGCTTATGGCACCCAATAACACCTTCAACATCCTAGTATTCATTATGTTGTGTGTCTGTCATGGCCCCCATAGGGATATGTATGTGTAACCCCCCTGCAAATGGGGGTTCCCAAAAGACTTCCAGGAGCTTGCTTGAATGCTCCAAGCCTGAATGGTGTTTGGCGTTTAAGCCATTTATCAGTGAGTGTTTTTAGAACCTCTGGTACTGTCTCTTTAAGAGCTGTCTGCTTGCAGACATAATTAGTTGTATGGGGGACTGTGTGTTTCTTTGATTGAGTACCACTCAAGCTGCTGTCAATTCACTCCATTTTGCAGTCACTAGGGTGCAAAGGGAACCTATCTGAAAGATGTAACTGTTTGCCAGAAACCATTTAGAGTAATAATGAAATTACAGTTTGTCTAACCTGCTTTCTTTGCAGTCAGAACTGTGTCTGCCTAGTTCCCCATTCTGGTTTTGAACTGCTGAACTGGACCAATCAGTGTGGGGTAAGCTAGCTCTAAAATGGTGCCTTGGACGAATCAGAACTTGGACTCATAATCTGAACCAGCCACAAGAGGATTGTATGGGCAGTGACTCTGGGAGATGTAGTTTAGACTTCGGCGCCTTTTTGGACCAACAGCAGCAGTCTATTGTGAGTGACAGCCAATCCAGTCAAGAACTGGGAGGAACTCAAAGGAAGAGCCCGGTTTTGTCTGTTGAAGTTTTTCAGTTGAGCTCTGACAGTGAAGAAGGAAGGAAGGAGCCCTGTGCTTTTTCAGTGTGCAGTTTTAGTCGGGAAACGTGTGTAAGGCCCAGAGTTCTGGTCTGCAGCTTGTGTAACTGCTTGTTAGGACTGAATCCATCCTGTGAAGAGAATCAAAGGATATCTGAAGAGTAGAAACCAGGCTCACCCTGTAGAAGACTGGAGAAATAGCTGAATGCACCTCGGTCTGTCAGGAACTGAATCTGCTGTGTGTTCTCCGGTATTGTGCAGTAATTGCGATCGGGATAGAGAAGCAGCCTGCCTGGTATAGTACTTTCTGTTTTACCATATAAATGTGTGAAGAGGCTTGTGTACCTCAAGTGAATCCTGCTGCCATTAAGTGACTTTTGCCTGTGACTGTTTACCATATAAATGTGTGAGGAGTCTCTTGGAGCTCAAGAGTAGCCCTGCTGACATTGAAGGACCCTATCTTGTTTGGAGGTCATGAGTACTAATTCAGGGTCGCTCCCTGTTGAATTGCCAAATGGAATTACTGTACTGCTGACTGTTTAACTAATATTCTGTGTGAAAGGGCCCCTACCAGCTGCCACGGTTTGGACTAGCCACTAGGGCTTGGGTACCCAGGGACAGTAACTGATAGGGATAGGCCTGTGCACAGAGCCATGGGTAGATGAGTAGAGTGATAAGCTAATTAACCTGATTTCCCTCTGTCCATGTTATATCCCCCTAAATAAATCAGATCTGCTTGTTTCAGCAAAGTTATACTGCCTGATGTATTTGTCTATGTTAAAGTACTGTACTGTGATTGTTGCACTGTATGTTATTTCACAGGAGGTCCCAGTGCCGGAACCAGTCCTGGGGGTAAGTGTATACTGTAAAGGTAATTCTGATATATTGTGTGGGCCACTAGTGGGAAGAAAGGGGGGTTGCAGTGTCCCAGAGGGCTGTGACCAAGTTAGTTTAACTATTGTAAACCCTGACCTCTGGGTGGAGGCACCCGCCATTGGATCCAGGCCCCTCAACCTGTTAGTGGCAAATCAGGCAGGGGTAGTAGCCCCTGGGATAGCGCCATCTAGGGGTTACATATGTACTGCACATACTGTAAATATTAGCTTAACCTTCCTTTAACCGAGTTTTATCATGTGAATTCACTGTACATCATTGTGTTATAAACATTATTTTTCCCTGTATGTATAACTGTCTCATAAAGTGTATGATGTATCTGCTGTGTATCAACTATTGGACCTTGACCTTATCAGGTCCATCTTGTAAATGAGCCTTGCTCAACGATGTTTGCCTGAATAAATAAAGATTCGATTGATTGATTGATTGATTGATTGATTGAAAGAAGGGACAGAGGGGACATGATCGAGACTTTTAAATATTTGAAGGGTAATAACAGAGTAAACACTGAGGGTTTGTTCATGCTGAGGGGGAAGGGACGATGAGGGGTCATAGCCTAAAACTGGTTGGGGGAGTTATAAAAGAGACCTGAGAAAATATTACTTCATGGAGAGAGAGTGGTGGTGCCTTGCAACACACTACCTGAGGGAGTTGGCATCAAGGGAATCAGTGGGAGGCTTTAAGAAAGGATGGGGGAGAAATAAAATGCTCCAGGCGATGCTAACTGAGGGAGCAGTGGGTGTGGCAGCGGTCACTGAGACCTGGGCCACTGCAGGACACGACTGGGACCTGAACCTGGAGGGTTACACCATGTTCAGGAAGGAAGGGCAGATGGGGTAGCAATGATAGTCAAAAACTGCATTGGCATGGGGGAGTAGAGGAGGCGGAGGGAACCGTAGAGGTGATTTGGGTCACCTTGATAACAAGGGGGGGGCAAGAGAGTAAAAATAGGAGTGGTGTATAGACCCCCTGCCCTGGCGGAGGAGCTGGAGGAGAGTCTGGTGGCAGATGTTGGGAGACACTGCAGACTGGGCAGAGGAACGGTGATGGTGGTGTTGGGGGACTTAAACATGCCAGGAACAGACTGGGAGACTATGACATCTTCTGTGACCAGGGAACAGAGGTTGTTGGATGTCTTTCAAGATGCGTTCCTAACTCAGCAGGTGGGGGAACCGACCAGGGAGGCATGGGTACTGGATGTGATCCTGGCAGACAGTGACCAGATTAGGGGCCTGGAGGTAAGGGACCCGCTGGCGGGGAGTGACCACGCCACGGTCTGGTTCTGCCTGGACCTAGGAGGGCTAGAAGGCTGCATAAAGACGGAGGTAACTGACTTCAGGGGAATGGATTTTAAGGAAATGGGAAGGATCCTTAAGGAGCATTTGGATGTGATTGGGTCAGACATGGACGCTGATAGTAGGTGGGAAATCATCAGGAGAGGGGTGCAAGATGCTACCAGCACCTGTGCAAGAGTAAAGGCAATGCGGAAGGGCCAAACCCTGCTGGTGAACCAGGAAGGTCCAGGAGGTGGTGCGGAGAAAGAAGAGCCTTAGGCAATTCAAGTGCTCAAAGAAGTGAAAGGATCGTGAGGAGTAAGAGCTGATGGCTAGAAGGGCCACTAGGTGGTGAGGGTGGCTAAGGCAAGGAAGGAGCAGAACCTGGCCAGGGAAATTAGGAGAGGGAACAAGGGGTTCTTTAGATACATTGGGGAAAAACAAAGGGTGAAGGGGCAGATTAGCAGGATTAAATCAGGGAAAGATGGGCACAAGACCCGGGGGAGCAGGCTGAGGTACTAAATGAGTACTTCACCTCAGTTTTCACCAAGGAAAATGGGGGTGCTGCATCATACATGGGAGGAGACAGAGATACTGAGGAGGGGGGGACCCTTACCGATCAGCGGGTCTGGGGAGAGGGGGAGGCATCACTGGCAGGAGGGGGGGAGGGCTTAGCAGGGAGGAGAGGTACTGGAAGTGGAAATCACAGCAGAGAGAGAGTGGGGGAAGCCCTCAGCTTCCTTAAGATGGAGAAAGCACCGGGGCTGGATAAATTACATCCCAGAGTGCTGAAGGAACTTGAGGATGCCCTGGCGAAACCCCTGGCGGTGCTTTTCACCATCTCTCTGAGGACAGGGTGGGTGCCCCAGGACTGGAAGGTTGCACATATAGTGCCTATCCACAAGGGGGGATCAAGGGAGGTGGCAGGGAACTACGGGCCTGTCAGCCTGACATCGGTGGTGGGCAAGGTGATGGAGGGCATTGTCAAGGAAGGGCTAGGAGGGGACCTGAAAAAGTCGGGGTGCCTGGACGATAGACAGCATGGATTCGTCCTGGGGAAATCATGTCAGACAAACCTTGTGGAGTTCTATGACTGGGTGATGAGTGCCTTGGACCTGGGTAGACCAGTGGACGTCCTCTTTCTGGATTTCAGCAAGGCATTTGACTCTGTTCCTCACGTGAGCCTGTTGGATAAGCTGGGAGAAATGGGGGTTGGGAACCAGATGATCAGATGGATAGGCAATTGGCTCTAGGACCGGACCCAGAGGGTCATAGTTGGCGGGATAGTCTCATCCTCAGGGAGGGTCATTAGTGGGGTCCCACAGGGATCAGTCCTTGGGCCCCTCCTCTTCAACGCCTACGTCTCTGACATAAGGACAAGAATCAGGAGTGAGATGAGTCTCTTTGCGGATGACTCAAAACTGGGGCGGTGGTAGATGGGGAGAAGGGGAGGGTGGCCCTACAGGCGGACCTGGAGGCTCTGGAAAGATGGTCTAGAAAGTGGAAGCTCAGGTTCAATGCAGGGAAATGCAAGGTACTCCACCTGGGGGCCAGAAACCCGGGCCAAGTGTACACCCTGGGGGGGGGGGATGCTACAAGTCTCGATGGCTGAGAGGGACCTGGGGGTGGTGGTGGATGTCAAGATGAACAACTCGGAGACTTGTAGAAAGGCAGCAGCCAAGACCAACAAGATGCAGGGATGCATCGCTAGGGGGATCACCTCCAGAAGGAGGGAAGAGATACTCCCTCTGTATAACTGCTTGGTGAGGCCACACCTTGAGTACTGCATGCAGTTTTGGAGGCTACACTCAAAGAGGGACATTAAACTCTTGGAGAGGGTCCAGAGGAGAGCAACCAAAATGATTTGGGGCTTGGGGGACAGGACCTATGAGAAGAGGCTTGAAGAGCTAAATATGTACACATTGGAAGAGAGAAGGGACCGGGGGGACATGCTAGAGGTCTTCAAGTACATGAAGAGGGTAAATACGGGAGGAACAGTCAGGGTGCTGTGAAGGAAGGAGGAGGGGGCCACTAGAGGGCATGGGTGGAAGCTGGAGGGGGGAAGATTCAGGGGAGAAAGGAGGAGGTGCTACTTCACTGAGAGGGTGGTGGAGCCATGGAATGCACTGCCTAGGGGGCTGGTGGAGGCAGAGACGGTGGAGGGGTTCAAGAGGGGCTGGAACAGGTACAGGGGAAGGGTTCTGGAAGCAAAATCCAATGCAGCAAGAATATCCGGAACTGGGAAGGGAGAAGCCAGAGAAAGCGAGGGGGGCAGCAAGGTCAGCACCCAGGGTGGGGGCTGACCAGTCGAGCAGACTCGAAAGACCGTTAGGCCTATTCTGCTGGCATTTTAGTATGTTAGTACATGGGCAGGGTACAGGTAGGAACGGTGGAGATCAGGGGAACTCTGAATGGGAATCAGGGGAGGGATAAAAGGTGGGGCAGCAGCAGTTATCAAATTGTGAGCTGCATCTCAAGCAGACACGATAGACCTCAAGGCCTAACCTGCTGGAATTTTAGCATGTCTGTATATGTTCATACCCCCTTACCTTGCCCCGTGGGAAGAAGCCCTCTATCAGCAGTCACATCAGCAATTTTGGAGTCCCCACTTAACTTCTCCATGGGAAAAGACCATCGCACAGCATCCCTATTACCAATTATGGACCCCAGATAACGCCCACTTTCCTGCCTCATGGGAAAAGACCTTCCCTTAGCATCCCCATCACTGATTCTGGACCTCAGAATACCCCAGCGTAGCAGCCACATTGAGAAGGACTCTCCCACAGCAGCCCTGTCACCTATCCTGGACCTGAAATGACCCACCCCTTACCTGCCCCATGGGGAGAGATCCTCCCACAGCAGTCCCATTAATTATCCTGTACCCAAGACTACCCTCCTTACCTGATCCATGGGGAGACACCTTCCCATAGAAGCCCCATCATTAATCCTAGACCCTTAGGCAAGGAATTCTGTCTGCCCCATCAGGACAGACCCTCCCACAGCAGCCCTATCACTGAGCCAGGATCCCAGACATCCATACTCCCCTACCTCATTGACAGAGACCCCCCCACAGCAGTTCCCTTAGCGATTCTGGACCCCAGACATAGAAACATAGAATCTGATGGCAGATAAGCACCACTTTGCCCACCCAGTCTGCCCAACTTATTTGTTTATTTTTTTCTTACCTTCATTTTTCCTGCAGATCCACTTGATCCATGGTGCTGTCTCTTTACCCTTCCTTCCCCCTGTAATTCCCTAGTGCCAATCCCAGGCATTTTTGAACACCACAACTATTTTCGCCTGCACTATTTCAGGTGGAAGGCGGTTCATAGAATCTACCACTCTTTCGTTGATATTTCCTCACATCTCTCCTGAACTTTTACTAAAAAAAAAATTAATAAAGATATTGATAAGCTTGAGTAGTGGTCTAGAAAGTAGCAACTAAGTTTCAATGCAAAAAAAAGTAAAATCTTGCACTTGAGCGTAGAAACCCAGGATCAGAGTACAAAAATGGGGGAGTGATTCATAAGCAATAAGACATGACAGGGTGTGTGTTGAACAGATATTACCGCACGCCCAGGGGCGTAGTAAGGCACAAGGCCACCGACCGAGTGTCTTCAGCTCCTGGAAGTGCAGTAATATCTGTTAACACACACCCTGGAGTGTCTTATTGCGCTTATAAAATGGGTACTTTTTTATCTTATAAAAGTTTAGACAAAAAAAGTATGTTTATATGTAGAAAAAAGATGATTTGATTGTTAATATATGATAAAATAGTCCTTCCCCCTATTTAAAAGTGATGTCATTATGTAGTTGCGAGTGGTAGTACTGAATTAATTTTGTTGCACTACCCCAGTGTTCTTGTGTACTCATTACAGTTTTTTTTCTGGTTGTATTTTTTTTTTAATAGGAGCAAGCTCAAACTGGGGAACTAAACCTGAGGGATGCTGAGTGCAGGAAAAGCTGGCTGGTGCAGTGCCCTACTCTTTGAATCTCGGGCCGGTCTGACTGTTTCTGTGGGCACTTGAAACTCCCGGTCCGTACAGAGCTCAGGCTGTGGTCTGCTCCATGCGGGTGGGAGTATTCATGAAAGACAGCCAGTGTGGTGTGGGAGGCACTGATTGAAGCGCCCCCGTTCTTTTATTACTTGCAGGTTTTGCTATGGTCTATTTTTTTTTTCTAATAAGAAAAACGAAGAGTGAGTGACTCTAAAGCTTCGGTGATCTGCTATGCTACTAAAACAATGGCAGCTTTTAAAAAATGAACATTCCATGCTTAGCTCTGAACATTCCATTTAGGAGCATTGATTTCTTTACCTGTACTTTTTTCCCCTATGTGTAATACATATATGGCACTGCTTTTCTAGCCAATCAAAATGCTTTACTTGCTATGCCCATTTTATAATGGTGACCATCAAACAGGAAAGAAACCTGGGTGTTATCATGTCTCAAGACCTAAAGGTGGCCAAACAGTGTGACAAGGCTGTGGGCAGAGACAGTGGGATGCTAGGGTGCATAGGGAGGGGTATCGCCACCAGAAAGAGGGATGTGTTGATACCTCTGTATCAGTCTCTGGTGAGACCCCACCTAGACTACTGTGTCCAGTTCTGGAGTCCTCATTTCCGAAAGGACATAGACAGAGCTGAAGCAGTTCAGAGGAGGGCAACTAAAATGGTGCGGGATCTGCATCAAAAGCCCTATGAGGAGAGATTGAAGGACCTCAATATGTACAGACTGGAGGAAAAGAGGGAAGAGGGATATGATAGAGACTTTCAAATACCTCAAGATTATAAATAAAGTTCAAGATGGAAGCCTTTTTCAGAGAAAAGGATGCACAATAACAAAGGGTCATGGGATGAAGCTGGAGGGAGTAGAATCAAGGGAAATTTAAGAAAATACTTCTTCACGGAAAGGGTGATGGATACCTGGAAGAGCCTCCCTGAGGAGGTGGTGGGAGCAAAAACTTTAATGGGATTTCAGAAAGCATGGGATAAGTATAAGGGAACCTTAGAAGCAAGGAAGGTCTATGGTGTGACAGTAGGTAGGGAACATGAGCAGACTAGGTGGGCCAAGTAGTCTTTATCTGCCATCAAAGTCTGTTTCTATGACCCTACCCCCTTCCAGCTTCATAGCATGTCACTTTGTTCTAGAGCATCTTTTTTCTGCAAAATACTCCCCTCCTGTAACTTATCAACACCTATGAGGTATTTAAAGGCATCTATCGTATCCCCCCTACCAACTCTCTTCCTGTGTGTATATACACTGGGCTCCTTGAACTTCTCCTCATAGGGGTTTTGAGACAGACCTTGCATCATTTTATAGCTCTCCTCTGGACCGCCTCCACTCTGTCTATGTCCTTCCTGAGATGCGGTCTCCAGAACTGGACACAGTACTCAAGGTGGGATCCTACTAGTGATCTATATATAGGGGCAGCACCATCTCCCTTTTTATGTTGCTTGCGCACAAGTGCAAGAAACATGTTGCGGCAGCTTGCTGCAGAAGCAGGTTGTGGAGGTGCGGCACTGTTGTGGCCAATGCCCTCACTGCCTTTTGAGGCTTGGCTCACGTTCCCCAATGGGGTGGCATGCTGCTGCTGACACTAGTTCACCCAGCATGCCACCATCTTGAAACATTTTAGCCGCTGCAATCGGGGCTGCCTCATCATTGCAGTATCAGCCATTACGCTGCAATGAGGGAGTGAGCTGTCATTGCAGGGCGGAACGTTACCTAGTGTAATATTGTTTGTGAATGACAGCAAGTGCTGCCATGTTTGCAAAAAATATTATTTAGCCCCCACTGCAGAGGGGGTGCCCAATCCCCCTCGGCAGCATGTGCCCCCCCAAAACAGGCTTTGTTTGCTGACAGGGGGCCCAATCCCCATCGGCTTTAGTCCCTGTCCCAGTTTCATTTGCCGACGGGGAGCCCACTCCCCATTGGCATAATGTCCCCACCCAAAAAAAGAGTCCTTTGTTTTCTGCCGAGGGCGGTGCCCAATCTCCCTCAGCTTTTTCCCCCCGTATATGCCAACGGGGGTGCCCAAACCCCCGTCAGCTACAGCCCCCCCACAAAAAATACAGTTGGGTGGCATGCTGGGAGCCCACACCAGCGTGCCAAATGCCCCTGTGGAAAAAAAAAATCCCACAATGTGTTTGTTTTTATTTACCCTGTAAACAGAAAACGGTCCTCGTGGTCTGTTCTGCTCCCTTCCCAACCCGCACCCACCCTCTGCACACCCTGTCTCCCCACCCCTCACCCCATGCTTACCTCTGGAGCCCGCGTGACGATCTTTGGTGGACTGGGAACATGTCTGCACTCTTCAAAGCCGACGCGAACTGAAGAAATGCCGGTAAGCTGTATAATGGCATAAATAGGGTTTTTCAACTTTGATGCATATCTCAGGCATTTTTGGCACCAAATTTTCAACATGGGGCTATTGGGACCCCTTCTTATGAATGCTCTCACTGTCATGGTATTAATCGGGCCCAAAGAGTGATTTCACAGTCACTGCACGAAATCATCTTTCAGCACTGATTAACGAAACAACACTGTCAGTGTTCAAAAGGTGGGCTCTCAAAAAGCCTATGTTGAAAATGTGGTGGAAAAATTCCTAAAAATAACTGTTTTACAAGCGTGTGTTGCGCAGTTCCTACGCATGCTTGTAAGTTCGCGAATTTTCAATATTTTCACTCCAGATTTTCAACATTGTCATTGTACCATACCTCCTTATGAGCAGTACAGCTGTCATTTTTCACATCTTGCTCAAAACGTGTTTCCGCCCATGTAGCGTACAGTGGTACAGTCGGTGTGCGAAATCACTGTATGGGACACATTAAGAAAATCACAGTGGCACTGTTCATAAGCAGAGGTCTTAAAATGGCTATGTTGCTGGCCCATTGGCGCAGCGGTGGGATTTCCGCTCATGACACCCGACAGCTTGGGTTCAGGAGCGGGTCCCGAATCGTCAGAGGGCCATAGGGGAGAAAAGGATGGCGTCCCAGGACTGCTCTCTTCTCCGGGAGGGGAAGGCTCGTGCACGGAGGTCTCCTGGTGGAGGCTGGGGATCTCAGGTGACCGACGCTCACAGCTCTGGGTGTGGGGTGGACGCTGGCGTCATTGCATGTCCTCGCCTACGTAAGGAAAAATGGCAGAAAATTGATGCGGACAAGTACCACAGTCTACATAAAGCCCTCCCAGAAGACCTCGATTCACCACCATTGCTGCAGGTCCCCTGACTAGATATTGGTTCTGTGGTCACTGAAGAAGGTGGCCATGGTCCTGCCCTCCGGGGGGCAAGTTGGGGGTGACTGGGGGACCTCGGCAGCCATAGATGGTGGTGGAGGTTTCCAAGGGCCGTGACCAGGGCCAATTAATGACAGGATCCTGCCATGGAAAAAGATAAAATAATGAAAAAAAAAAGGTATGTTGAAAATTTGGTGACAAAATTCCTAAAAATGACTGTTTTATGAGCCTGGGTTGCGCATTTCCTATACACGCTCGTAAGTTCATGAATTTTCAATATTTTCACTCCAGATTTCCAACATTGCCATTTTATCACACCTCCTTATGAGCAGTACAGCTGTCATTTTTCACATCTTGCCCACAACGTGTTTCCGCCCATCTAGCACACAATGGCGCAGTCAGTGTGCGAAATCACTGAATGGGACACATTAAGAAAATCATAGTGACACTGATAATGAGCAGAGGTCTTAAAATGGCTATGTTGAAAATTTGGTCACAAACTTTCTAAAAATGACTGTTTTACAAGCATGCGTTGAGCATTTCCTACCCACGCTCGTAAGTTTGCAAATGTTCAATATTTGCACTCCACTGACTTCCAAATACCTACACAGCACATACAAGCAAGCAACATTCAGCATTGACAAATGCTTGTTTAATGTGTTAATCAACAATACTCAGCTTCCACTATCTAATTCTGTCAACCACAATCTCATGAACAGTGGCATACTTCCCTGGCTCATTTTATGGCACTTTTATTACCTTGTATGAGCTGTGTTTAGCTACATTGAAACATAGAAGTTGACGGCAGATAAGGACCGCAAGGCCCATCCAGTCTGCCCATTTCTTTTTCTACCTTATAAATGTGCCATCGGCCTTTGCTCTGTCAGTGGCCTATCTATTCATAGTCATTTGTATTGCTCCCTTATGCCTAGCCCATGCCTGTTTGAAGTCCTGCACTGTATTCATAGCCACCACTTCTTGTGGTAAGCCATTCCATGCATCCACCACCCTTTCAGTGAAAAAGAATTTCTCACATTCCCCTTAATCGGCCCCCAATCTCATGCTGTGTCCTCTTGTCCTGCTATTTTTCTTATATTTAAACATGTTAGACTCTTTCACCTTGTTAATGCCCTTAAGGTGTTTGAATGCCTCGATCATATCACTCTCTCCCTCCTTTGCTCTAGGGTATACATATTGAGCTCTGTTAATCTGTCCTCATATGTTTTCTGATGCAGTCCCTGCACCATTTTGGTTGCCCTTCTCTGGACTGCCTCAATTTGGTTAATGTCCTTGTGAAGGTGTGGCCTCCAATACTGCACGCAGTACTCCAGATGGGGCCTAACCAGTGTCTTGTAAAGAGGGATTATTACCTCCCTCTTATGACTTGTGATACCCCTACTAATACACCCTAACACCTCCCTAGCCTTACCTACTGCTTTAGAGGTCTGCTTGGATGATTTCAGGTCATCAGTGATGATGATGCCCAAGTCTCTTTCTTCCTTTGTGACTGCTAGCAACTCCCCTCCCAGCCTATAGGTGGCTTCAGGGTTTCTTTTCCCTATGTGCATGATTTTGCACTACTTTGCATTAAATCCCAGTTGCCACTCTTCTTAACATTTTGCTAGTTTATCCAGATCTCTTCTCATTCTGCCCACCCCATCTGGATCATCTACTCTATTGCAGATCTTGGTGTTATCTGCAAACAGACAAGCCTTACCCTCTAGTCCATCTGCAAGGTCACTAATGAAGATGTTGAAGAGGACTGGCCCCAGGACTGAGCCCTGAGGTACCCCACTTGTGACTTGCATCTCTTCTGACTGTATACCATTTACCACCACTCTCTGTTTTCTGCCCGTCAACCAGTTTGCCACCCAGTTGACCAACTTATGACCCACCCGAGCCTACCCAGCTTATTTATCAATCTTCTATGTGGAACAGTGTCAAAAGCTTTGCTGAAGTCAAGGTAGGTGACATCAACTGCTCCCCCTTGGTCCACCACTCTGGTTACCCAGTTAAAGAAATCTATGAGATTAGTTTGACAAGACCTTCCTTTTATAAACCCATGCTGTCTTGGATCCTGTGCCACTATGGATTCCAGGTGTTGCACTATCCTTTCCTTAAGGAGTGCCTCCATAATCTTGCCCACTACTGAGGTTAGACTGACTGGTCTGTAGTTCCCCGCCTCCTCCCTGCTACCACTCTTGTGGAGCGGGATCACATGAGCCCTTCTCCAGTCTTCTGGGGCCTTTCCTGTGCTCAGAGACTCACTAAACAGTTCTGCTAATGGCTCTGCTAGTTCCACCTTTAACTCCTTAAGTACCCAGGGATGTATGCCATCAGGTCCCATTGCCTTATCCACCCTGAGCTTAGCGAGCCCTTGTAGGACCCTTTCTTTTGTGAAGGGAGTAGTGCTCACCTCCCTCCCTCCCTCCTGTGTCCATGATGCTGAGCTGTGGGCCCTGCCCTACCTTCTCTTCAGTAAATACTGAGCAAAAGTATCTATTTAGGATAGATGCCTTTACAGGGTCCTCCTCCTCACATGCTCCCTTTCTCCATTAAGCTTAGCAATACCCCCTCTGGACTTTCTCCTTTCACTAATGTATCTATAGAAAGTCTTGTCACCTTCTTTTACTGTTCGTGCTAGTGTTTCCTCAGTTTGGGACTTTGCCTGCCTTACTGCCTTCATTGCTTCCCTTAGGGCAGTTTGGTATGCCTCCCTATCTTCATCCTGCTGTGTTCCCTTATATTTCCTGAAGGCCAGCCTTTTGGCTCTGACCTTTTCTGCTACTGTATGTGAGAACCAAAGTGGTTTCCTTCTTCTTTGCACTTCCTTTTCTGTCTAACACAATGGGATGTTGCTTCAAGTATTGCATCCTTAATGCTTGCCCACTTTGCCTGTACCCCCTCACCTGTGTTTTTTTGCCAGGCTAGCTTAACTCTGTTGGCCATCTTATCAAAGTCAGCTCCTCTGAAGTCCCATACTTTTGCCTTGGAATGGGATGATTTAGATGTAGTAGCCAAATTGAACCATACCATGTGATGGTCACTGGCCCCCAGGTGACCTTCTACCTGGAGATCTGTGATCCTTTCCTTGTTAGTCAGTACTAGATCTAGGATAGCCCTGTCTCTTGTGGGTTGCTGTGCCAGTTGTTTGAGGCCCTCCCCCTGCAGGGAATCCACTATGTGTCTAGTTTTGCAGATGATCCTGCTGGTATTGACCAATCTGTATCTGGCATGTTGAAGTCTCCCATTATCAGAACCTCCCTTTAGCTGTCATGTTTTGTATATCTTCTAACAGTAATGTGTCTATGTCCTCCCTGGTCTGGGGCCTGTAGACAACCTCAGTTCTTATGGCTGTCCCATTTCCTGTTTCCAGGGTGACCCACAGTTCTTCTGGCTCCTTATGTGTATTCTAATTTCTGTAGTTTTGATATTTTCATTGACATACAGGGCCACTCCCCCTTTTGCACCTCGGTCTCTTCTGAACAATACACAGCCAGGTACTGAAGTCTCCCAAGTGTGGTTACTGGTAAACCACGTCTCACTGATTGCTACTATGTCCAGTTTAGCCTCTGACATTATTGCCTGCAGGTCTGGGATCTTATTTCCCAGGCTGTGAGCATTTGTGTACATGATTTTCCATTGGCCAGATTTTGGTGTGATAGTTGTTGGGTGAGGTTTGGCATTACCCCTGAAGGCCGATGGAGACAAACCTTTTTGTTACCTGGTGATGCAAGTGAACTGCAAACATGCTGAATCCCTGTTTGACCACTAGCTGAGGGGAGGGTGTTCTTCCCATTCGACTTATGGGGTGCTGCACCCCTCTCCCCATTTGCTAGTTTAAATATTCTGCAAAGACGCCAAACTTCTGCCCCAATGCACTGACTCCTCCTTAGTCAGATGCAGTCCATCAAATTTAAAGAACTTTCGCTCCCAGAACTGTTGCCAGTTCCCACAAACTGTGTCCTTTTTCCTGGCACCAGCCCTTGAGCCACGTGTTTAACTCCCCTATCTCCCCTTCTCTGACCTTCCGTCCATCTGCTCCCCTCTCCCAGACTGGTAGGATCTCAGAGAAGGAGATGCCGGACGAAATAGATGATAGTTTGTCACCCAGCCTGGTCAGGTGTTCCTTGGTCTACACAACTGACTGACTGGCGAGATCATTAGTCCCTATGTGTACTAGGACATCAATGTTTTCTCCTGCTTTGTGAACAATTTTAGCAATGCGGTCAGTGTCTCTCCATGCTGATGTACCTGGGAGACATCTGACCATTACCCTTGGCTGGAGATGGGTATCAACTCCCCGAATCATGGAGTCTCCTATGATCAGAAGTTTTTTGGATTTCCTTTTTGCTTTTTTTGTTTTGGTTCCTGATTTGGGTGAGTTTTGTTGTGCTAGCTACTGTGCTACCACCTGCTGTTACTTTAATTGAATTTTAGTTGAATATTTACTTTTAGTCAATTTCTTACAGCTTAGTGATTGCTTGCCTCAATTTCACTATATTCCAACTGGCACTTTTATTACCTTGTAAAGAGCTGTGTTTAGCTACCACCTGCTGTTACTTTAATTGCTTTTAGTGGAAGATTTACTTCCAGTAACTTGTAATCGAGCCCTGCACAGTTTGCCCTGTTTAATATTCAGTCTCTCAATGACGTCATGATGCCTGAGTTATTTTCATTGGATTTGTAAGCTAGCCAAGACTATTAGTTTAAGATCCCAGCCCAGTTTATTTCTCAGCTGTAATTTAAGAGCCTGGACTCCCCATCTTTGTTCGCCCCACCTAGTCTGTCCTTACTATACCCCCTCTTGTCTGGCATTTGCCTATATATGTTCTTACCTCCTCTCCTGTTCTACATAACTTGCAGGGACCGACCGATGGAGGGTCCCACAACCACAGAAGTCGATAGGGCTATGGTGACCCCCCCCTCCAGGAAGCAAAGGTATGCAGTTAGTGGCTGCGCTGCCCCGAGCAGTGAAACATCCTCGGAACTGTTGAGGGCAAAGTGTCTGGCTCTGCTGATGCTCCGCGTCGGCTCCCCACCACCCCCCCCACCACCCTTGGTGAACACGCTCTTATATAGAGTCTTGTCTGCTGGCTGAACCAATCAGTCCATTCCTCCATTTGCAGCCCATCGAAGTTTGCCACTAGAGGCTGCTCAGCTCCCTGCTACAAACAGGCAGCGCTACTGCAAGCAAGAATATCAGGTCTCTGCTTACACCATACTGTTAAACTTAAGTTATTCCTCCCTCCTTCCTGTGTGCTAATTTAATCTGCCCTTCCACCCCACCCCCTCTAAACTTATTTCTTTGTTTAACTGATAACCGCTGCCACAGTGTTCCCTGGCTGATATCACCCCAGAATCTCTCTCCCTCTCTTAAGGGCCATTCAAATACTGACACCATGTTTAATATCATGCTTTTAGCATATAATTTTCCTTGGTATACTATTCTTCTGGTCTTATTTATCCTTCCCCCATGGCCAGAATTACTAATGGCAAACGTACAGAGCCCCAGCCTAGCACCATGCATTCACTAATTAATACTATATCTAACAAATATGGTACACTGGAGCACCAGGCTACTGCATCCAGTAACCCCTGGAGGTTCACTTTCCAAGAAAGAATGAACCAGTCACCCCCCTTAACTCTGGAGGTTGCCATTGCCCTGATGTGCATGTGCACCACTAAACAGCAGATACCAAACCAGGATAATACAAGGTGCTGAAAGTCCTGGATCATTAAACTTGGTGGAAATGATACCTCTCCAGGGTGATCATTATACTGTTACTGATTTCCAGGAATATTCACTCCAACCCTGGACCTCATGGCACTGGGAACCCTTCAACCTACGGATGTCTAAAAACTGCATCAAATAATATTGGGAGTCTCCTTCCCCAACTACCCCAATTCCAGGTATGGGTTGCTGTCCACAAACCCGACATCATCTTTCTCACTGAAATGTGGCTAGCTGAAAAAATACCCAATTCCTCCATCTCGCTTGATGGATGCACCACCTTCCGGCTAGACAGACCAGTCAAGCGTGGGGGCAGGTGTTTGGTTTATCTGAGTAACAAAATAAGTGGCCAGGTCATGCCAGTCGGTGTAAACACTAATGAAACCCAGCTTCTGTCCATTAAGCTATCTATCGGACGACAAGGCAAAGCAATGTCTCTGACCACTGTTTACATACCCCTGACCTATTCTTCAACCACTTTAGCAAGTTCAACAAAGACTGTGAGCAGGTCATCCTAGGGGACTTTAACACCAACTAGCTTGCCCCGGATTCTGTTATCATAAGGGACCAAATCCACGTCCTATATCTTACTCAGATGGTCATGCAGGCAACAAGGCTGAAGTACTGCACCAGCACAAGCATGCACATAGATTGGTTTCCTGCCACCAACCCTGAGCATATCAAAAACATTTCTGTCCTGCCCGGCACCTTAAGCGACCACTCACAGGTAGTCTGCTCCTTGACTAATAAGGGCTCTAATCCCCTTCCCAGCTCTCCAAAAGCCACTACCTCAGAAAGAGTCTTGAGGGCAATTTTAAGACTTACTGTATCTGAAGGATGCAGATTGGTCCCCCTTAGCTGGCTGCAGTGATGCTACTAATGCCCTTGACTACCTCATATCTGCCTTCAACAAGGTTTGTGACATACTTGCCCCTGTCAGAACTGTCAAAATAAAAGGAGCCATTAACCCCTGGCTCACAGGCCCTCTCATTGCTCAGATGAAACAACGTGACAACCTCTGGCATATTGCCAGAGAGACAGGCAGACAAACCGACACTGCTGCTTACAAAGAGGCTAGGAATAAGTGCACTAGGCAAGTAATAAATGCTAAAGCGGCCTACTATGTAGAACTACTTAAGAGAAACTGGTGCAATGGCATGGAATTCTGGAATAGCATTAAGTCACTCACTGGCAAAGAATCCAGAGCTCCGCCAGATCTCGTAGTAACCACTTCTGGCCCATTACAGCAATCTATTGATCTGGCTAATGCCTTTAATAATGCCTTTACAGACCTCAGCTCTGTCCTCCCCACCAAATTTCTCCATACCCTGCCAGCAAAGGATTTCATCAACCCTAACCCTCCTCTCACCCTTAAACCAGGCCAACCACCATTCTACTTAAGGCAAATTACTAGGGCCCAGACCATTAAATATGTCAAAAAAAATCCTAAACAAAATCAGGGTCAGGAGTGACTCACTAGTCATGAAGTTGCTCTGGCATTGGAAGAACTTGCCTCTCCACTGACCAAACTTTTCAACATCTCCTTGTACACTGGAATCTTCCCAGACAGGTGGAAGACCGCCTTGGTCACTCAGGTGTTTAAAAATGGGGACAGAACTAATCTGGGAATCTACTACCCAATCTCAATACTACCACCTCTCTCTAAAGTGCTAGAAAGGGTTGTTTCTGACCAGCTTACTGAATACCTAAACAAGTACAATCTGCTTTGCCTGCAGCAGCACAAGTTTCATATGGGACACAGCACCATCACAGCTTTAACTGACTATACCTCTCACATCGACGAAGCCCTTGACTCAGGAAAAACAGTGGGGTCTATTTATATACTGTAGATCTCACCAAAGCCTTTGACACCATTAACCACCTTATCCTGCTCAGACACTTGAGGACCATGGGACTGTCAGTAGATACCATCTCCTGGCTTAACAGCTACATTTCACACAGGATGCAGTGTGTGTAGATAGGGGGTGTAATCTCCGAACTCAAAAAGGTAGACCTTGGGGTTCCCCAAGGCTCGATCTTATGACCACTTCCCTTTGGCCTCTTCATCAACTCCCTTCCCAATGCCTGTCCCGCTAAAATGCTGCTGTATGCAGACGATGCAGTTATCTCAGTGCATGGCAGCCACACATCAGCAATAGCACAAAACCTGCAGCATTTGCTTTGCTATGCTTGAGAACTGGTTCACCCAAAACAGACTCCTTCTAAATTATAAAAAGAACTAAAATTATGCACCTAATTTTGCCGCATGCGAAAAGGAATGCTGAATACCTTATGAAGTGTAGCCAAAAACGGGATGGCGTTGAACAAGTCTCAACCTTTAAATATCTCGAGGTACACATTGATGACACCCTCTCCTTTGTGCACCATATAGACCACGTTGTCAAATCTGCTAACATTAAACTTGGAATCCTCTATAGCCACAGGCAATCCATGACCCCAAGTCTCTAAGTCTAGTCCCTTGAAGCTCTATTCTGTCTGTCATCGACTATGCCCTTGTCATCTACAATGCTGCCAACAGACTCAGCCCTAAATCGAGTAAACATACTAATTAACAAGGCTTGCCACCTGGTCCTAGGGGCTAAACATAATACCCATACTTGCACCTTCTACTTGTCTACAGGTTAGTGCCCATTACACCTAAGGGCGAAGTATCAGGCTTGCCTAATTGGCAAATAAGCCCTCCATGGATTCACTCCTTACTCCACCACCACTCTGTTCTAGTGCTCCAACTCTTCAAAAGTCACTAGGAGCTCGGCCAAGGGTGTGCTACATGTCCCTTTCAAAAGAACCTGCCTTGCTCAGTGTTCACTCTCCTACTGTGGGCCCATCTACTTTAATGAACTCCTTACTACCACCCTGGAGCATACAAAAATTAGACCTTTTAAAAGAGCACTACTAACCTTTCTGTCTCTAAAGAACCTATGTGATTGCAATTAATAAATACCTGTGACTAATCACCATCATAATGTATCACCCTTTTGCTTACCTCCCCCTTCCCTCTTCCTTCTTCCCCACTCCCTTCTCTCTAGCCCCTCCCTGACAAAGCCCACTGGTGGCTGGTCCATTACCCCAGCTCTTTCCCTCACCCCACTTTCCTTATTCTGTGACAAAGCCTCCTCAGGCTGCTTTCACCATGATCTGTGCTTAACATATGTTTGATTTCTTTTCCTGTTTTTTTCCTGAGACCTGTTCAGAATGCCAAAATGCACTCCAACTTCATGGAACACTTTTGACACTGTAATGGCCTATTTGCTTGCTACCTGTACAGCCTGTAACCTGTTGTCTACCAGGAATGTTCTATGACCTGTTTATGTAAATTTTATCTCTCGTCCACTTGACGTGGAACCTTTGTAAAAGAGCCTTCCTGGCTCAAAGGTATTAATTTGTAATTGAAATAAAATAAAATAAATAAATAAATGTCCTGCCAATCAATGGCTGAGGTCAGCAGGACATATTAGCATAAGGAAAGAGGAAGCACTTAGAAAGTGGAAGTTGCAGGTCGTTGTTTAATGCATTAAGAAAAAGCCTTTAGAAATTCTGTTACTGTCTGAAAGCGTTAATCGGGTATTTTTGTAGTGGCTTGGGAAAGCTGTGCTTTTTCTGGTGTTTTCCTTTAATCCACCAAAACTAGAAATAATCTCAAAGCCTTTAGCAATTAAACCTAGTAGAATGTTACAAATTTTTATTTGTATTATCTGTTTATGTGTTCCCGGCCCCTTGGTTGGCCACACCTTTGGGCCGCCTAGGACAACCCCGGCCCCATCGAACACCCCCGCTGCAATCTTGTCATTCCATAACCATGGCCTCCCAGTTTGCCTGATGCATCCCTTCGCAGGGGGCCCTCCCCCCCAAGCAAGCCACCGGTTAGGAGAGTGCTTGCCGTAGGCATGGAGAATTCCCCCGGGGCACGTAGGGATTAGCGCAAGCTCTCCTGGGCTGTGTGGCAGGTGGGGTGACTGGCTGCTGTCATCTGGCCAAGTGAGGGGCATTTTCTTGTTTTTTCCCCACCCCAAGCTGGCCGCAGGCTGTGTGACCTTGGAGGAATATACTCATGTGCATGGTCACCCACGCCAAGGCACACCAAGAACTGGTCTCCAGAAGTTGCATGAGAGCCGTGCAAGCTCCAACCCACCTCTTCAGGGAGGAAAGTATCCCACGGATGCTTGGAATCCTTCCTGCTGGCTTTCGCTTACTTCATCCCGGGCTCTGGCACGAACTCCGAGTTGTGAGTGTGCTGAGCGATTCCTTATCACCTGGCGCCATAGGGCCGGCATAAATAGCACTGATATTTGAATGGTTTTTTTATCCCAGGTAGACATTAATTGTAATATATGATGACTATGTGTTGTAAGCCAATCAAAATAGAGGAAAAACATAACTGAAAACCCCACAAACTACTACAACCACTCCCATAGTCGAGTATTCACATTTTAGACACACCCACAACAGTTTATACACATCCAGAATACACCCATGATAGTTTATTAACGTTGAGTATTCCGGCTAAGTGAATGCTATCCCTTAAATCACATGGTGACTCATCTACAGGAAGGTCAGTTTCTGTGGCCCCCAAGTAATTTTTTTTTACATAGGTACAGCCTCTCTATATGTTTACCCTTGCTGCCTTTTTTTTTAAATGAGTACTTTTTGCAATTTTTCCCCCCTGTTTTTTCTCCCAAAGATCCCGGGACCCCTGCAGACATAGCAGTGCATGCACATGGAGGTGCACAAGCAGTCCCTGTACCGACTTGGCCTCTTCCACCCCACCCCTGGCTTTCGCCTGGCTCCCTGTTGCCAAAACGGCCATCCATCCTCCTCCAGGTGTCCACCAAAGGCTGGAGAAACTGCTCATCCTTCTCTGAGAGGAGAGCCAGATTACGGCAGCTCAATCTCGCTCCACACCCTCCCCCCCCTTGCTGATCCCTAAAAATCCGGGCTCGCTTCCAAACCCAAGTCGCTGACATGGTGCGTGGTGTGGCATCCAGTGCCTCAACCCTCAATTCCACTGGCCAGCTCACCCATTCTGTATTTTTACATACTATTAATATCCATGTCAATCACTGATAGAGACCTGTGACAGGATAGCAAAGATGGTCGCTTCTTGGGGAACACTCAGGACACCAGTTCAGATTAACTGAAATTCAGATGTAACCCCCCTGCAAATGGGGGTTCCCAAAAGACTTCCAGGAGCTTGCTTGAATGCTCCAAGCCTGAATGGTGTTTGGCATTTAAGCCATTTATCAGTGAGTGTTTTTAGAGCCTCTGGTACTGTCTCTTTAAGAGCTGTCTGCTTGCAGACATAATTAGTTTGTATGGGGGGGACTGTGTGCTTCTCTGAGTACCACTGAGCTGCTGCCAATTCACTTCATTTTTGCAGTCACTAGGAGTGCAAAGGAACCTATCTGAAAGATGTAACTGTTTGCCAGAAATTATTTAGAGTAATAATGAAATTACAGTTTGTCTAACCTGCTTTTGCAGTCAGAACTGTGTCTGCTAGTTCCCATTCTAGTTTTGAACTGCTGAACTGGACCAATCAGTGTGGGGTAAGCTAGCTCTAAAATGGTGCCTTGGACGAATCAGAACTTGACTCATAATCTGAGCCAGCCACAAGAGGATTGTATGGGTAGTGACTTGGAGATGTAGTTTAGACTTCAGTGCCTTTTTGGACCAACAGCAGCAGTCTATTGTGAGTGACAGCCAATCCAGTCAAGAACTGGGAGGAACTCAAAGGAAGTGCCCGTTTTGTTTGTTGGAGTTTCAGTTGAGCTTTGGCAGTGAAGAAGGAAGGAGCCCTGTGCTTTTTCAGTGTGCAGTTTTAGTCAAGAAACGTGTGTAAGGCCCAGAGTTCCGGTCTGCAGCTTGTTTAACAGCTTGTTAGGACTGAATCCATCCTGTGAAAAGAATCAAAGGATCTCTGAAGAGTAGAAACCAGGCTCACCCTGTAGAAGACTGGAGGAATTGCTGAAAATTGCACTCGGTCTGTCAGGAACTGAATCTGCTGTGTGTTCTCCCGGGTATTGTGCAGTAATTGCGATCGGGATACAGATGCAGCCTGCCTGGTATAGTGCTTTCTTTATATGGATGTGTGAAGAGGTTTGTGTACCTCAAGTGAACCCTGCTGACATTGAAGGACCCTATCTTATTTGGAGGTCGGTACTAATTCAGGGTCGCTCCTGTTGAATTGCCACATTAAATCCAAATGGAATTACTGTACTGCTGACTGTTTAATTCCTCCTTTTCTCTGTGTGAAAGGGCCCCTACCAGCTGCCACGGTTTGACTAGCCACTAGGGCTTGGGTACCCAGGGACAGTAACTGATAGGGATAGGCCTGTGCACAGAGCCATAGGTAGATTATTAGAGTGATAAGCTAATTAACCTGATTTCCCCTGTCCTTGTTATATCCCCTAAATAAATCAGAGCTGCTTGTTTCAGCAAAGTTATACTGCCTGAGGTATTTGTCTATGTTAAAGTACTGTACTGTGATTGTTGCACTGTATCTCATTTCTCACAGGAGGTCCCAGTGCTGGAACCAGACCTGGGGGTAAGTGTATACTGTGAAGGTAATTTGATATATTGTGGGGCCACTAGTGGGAAGAAAGGGGTTGCAGTGTCCCAGGAGGCTGTGACCAAGTTAGTTTAACTATTGCAAACCCTGACCTCTGGGTGGAGGCACCCGCCATTGGATCCAGGCCCCCAACCTGTTAGTGGCAAATCAGGCGGGGTAGTAGCCCCTGGGATAGCGCCATCTAGGGGTTACATCTTGGAGGCTCACCGCTGGGATTGTGTGTCTTCTAGTGGCCATATTTACGTAACCACTGTTAAGAAAAAAATGGGTACCCGACAGAAGTGGCTGTGCACCGCTGGTGGAGTGGTGTACTGGGGAGGAGATCGACCCTCAAATGCTATGCTTATCCTGGACATCCCCTGGGTATCAATACGGACACTGTGCAGGAGTACTTTCCAAGGTGGAAGGTTTACAAAACCCTGTGGTGGTGGGTCGGCATGCTAATCTGCTCACCCACACTTTCCTGGCCCTAGTAGAGTTTAAGGATCCCATAGATAGCTCCAAAGTGCCACAGACCATTACTCCCAGAGGGAGCCCTCACTGCTTGGAGAGTGATAACTAAGGACAGTAAAGACCGGGGAATCAGCCCCACCACTATCTGAAACTTTTGAGGAGAAATTTGCTGAATGGTTGCTGGGAGAGGGAAAACTGTGGAGGACTTGAAGAAACTATTCTTGCCACCTGGGGTGTTCTCCCCAACACCCCTCCTGCTCCAGTGCCCGTAATGGTGGCTGAACCAATGCAGACTCCAATTTCTGCACTCCATTAGTCACGACTCTTACCGAGGTTGAGGATCTTCTCTGGCACCTTCCCACCCCCCAAGGGGAGGATGACTGGGAGACCTGGATAGACTATGTTGCCCCCCAAGTGCTAGAATGGCAATGCTCGGAAGCCGAAAAGTGAAAGAGGGTTAGTGAGAGCCTCCGAGGTCCTGCCCTGGCTACCATTCATGCTAAACGGGCCAGTAACCCTGAAGTGACTGCACAGGCCTATCTTGAGGCCCTGGAGAATGTGTATGGGAGCCCAGATTCTGATGAGGACCTATGGTGGAGAGTAAGAGATGCACACAGTACCAAGGGAGTTGTTGTCTGTGTATGTATCTCGGCTGGAAAAATTGTTGCAAGAATGCCTCAGAAAAGGTAGTTTGCCAGCTATTGAACTGGACCTAACCAGGCTGGACAGGATCCTTAAGTCTGCCCCTTCTCAGAACTGCTGTTGCTTCAGTTACACCTGGCAGATCGACTGGAATCCCACCCTCCTATGATGAGTTAATGAGAGAAATTGAGGAGTTGAGAAAGGCGACTGGGAGGTACCTGCACCAACAGCTGTGGCTACAACCCGAGTGACTGAGGGTGACCCATCAAGTGAAGTTCAGGGCAGAGGTTGACAGTCAATGAGTGCTCTGACAAGGAAAAAGATATGCCACAATGGGGTGAACTGTTGAGAGAGATCCGGAATTCAAAACAGTCCTTTATGAAGGCCACGCCTGCAAGTACGGGCCCTGACCTATATCCGACTGCATCTGCTATGGGGTGGGGTACCACCCATGTATCTCCTGCTGATAACAGCTCCAAACTCAATTCCTTGACCATGGAAGTGGAGAAACTGACGAGATGTCTCCAAATGCTTATCACGCAGAGACAGAGATGGCACCCAGGTTTCCAGTTAGTAATACCCCGCCTGGCTCCCAGTGTGGCGCCCGGCCAGCTCAAACTCCAGAAAGTATGTTTTGCTATAATTGTGGGAAAGATGGGCACATGAAAAGGGAATGCCAGTCCCCAAAAGACACTGACAAAGTTGCATATAGGCTACAAGGAGAGCTTCGGAGAAGAAATCAGTGGTTAAGAGGTGCACGACATGATCCCAGTGAGGGCACCAAAAATGCTAATTCACGTCCTTTTGTGGCAAGGTCAGTTGCCCAGGCCCCCACTACCGCCTCTCCAGACTGGTCCAGAATAGTGGGTCCCTCCATGGAGACCACTGTAAAGGTGAATGGAGTGTCTACAAGAGCTGTATTAGACAGTGGCTCCCAAGTGACAATTATGTTCCAGGATTGGTATCAGAAGCATTTGTCAGACGTACCCTTACAACCATTAGAAGGACTGCATGTATGGGGGTTAAGTGAGAAGGCCTACCCCTATTCCGGGTATATCCGAATTTGGCTGTCTTTCCCCACCTCCGTGGCTGGAGTGGCCGAACAAGTAGAGACCCTAGCCTTAGTGTGTCCCCCCACTGGACTGTATGATGGTGTCCCTTTGTTGATTGGAACAAATGCTCATATGTTCAGAAGGCTGGCACAGTTGTGTTATGAAAAACAGGGGTCAAAGACTAGTAGAGCTTTAAGAGTTCGGCTTTAATTAAGAAGGCCTATGAGGCACAGAGAGATGCTGAAAAACAGAACCAGAGGAACCGGTCGGAATTGTTGGAAGAAGGATCCTGAGTCTCTGATCCTGGCACCAAATGCCCAGTGTACCTTACAGGAGAGGTCCGTATCAGAAGGATGTTAAGAATAAAATATTAATGTTGGATGCACCAGGCAATGGAAAATTGCCAGAGGGACTGCTGGTCAAGCTTAGTATTTTGCCCGCTAGAGCCCATGCTTATGCCAGAAGGGTAATGGTCCAAGTTCATAATGTGTCTGAAAGAGACATTCGAGTAAACAGAGGTTGCATCCTGGCTAATGTGCATTGTGCAGACACTGCAGTGCTACCCAGCAGCAAGAGTTCAAGGAAGAATGACAGAGTAACGCCTGACTTGTTTGATTTGGCGACTCCCGCTGCCAGCTGAATGGAAAGTGAGGATCAGTGAGAAGCTTGCCCAGAGAGACCAGGTGTTTTCTTTAAAGGAATGGGATGTAGGATCGTGCAAGGAGCTGAGCACAATATCCGCTGCATGACGAAAGACCATTTCGTGAGAGGTCTCGACGCCTGGCACCTGCTGACATAGATGATGTGAGACGGCATCTGCAAGAGATGTTAGCTGCTGGTGTAATACAAGAATCCAGAAGCCCTTATGCTTCCCCCATTGTGGTAGTGAGGAAAAAGAATGGAACAGTAAGGATGTGTGTGGATTATCGCACCTTAAACCGGCGGACTATCCCTGATCAGTACACAATGCCCCGAATTCAGGATGCTTTGGACTGCCTAAACGGGAGCAAGTGGTTCTCTGTGCTGGATCTCCGCAGTGGGTACTACCAGATCCCGATGGCCCCAGAGGACCATAGAAGATGGCCTTTATCTGTCCGCTTGCTTTCTATGAATTCATGAGGATGCCTCAAGGATTTCAGGTGCCCCAGCCACTTTTCAACGATTGATGGAGCGTGCAGTGGGGACATGAACTTACTAGAGTGCCTGGTATACCTAGATGATGTTATTGTGTTTGGCAGCTCACTGGAGGAATATGAGAGCAGATTATTTAAGGTATTGGACCGACTGGAGGACTTTGGCCTTAAACTGTCCATTGATAAGTGTCAATTCTTTCAAACATCAGTAAAGTATGTGGGACACATAGTATCCACCGAGGAATAGAGACGACCCAAGTAAAGTTGAGGCCTTGACCACCTGGCCACAGCCCAAAAATCTAAAAGAACTGCAAAGATTCCTGGGATTCTGTGATTATTATCGCGCTTCATCAAGGACTATTCAAGAGTGATCCGCCCTTTACTTAACCTTACTCAAGGGTATCCCCAACCCACAAAAATACCAAAAGTCAGCGGCCCTCAAGACTGAAAGAGGTATTGTCATCCAGAGTGAAGTATTTGGGGCCCGCTGGACCTTGATTGTGAGACTGCTTTTCATGAGATCATATATCAACTTACCCATGCTCCAGTGCTGGCCTATGCCGATCCAAGAAAAACCTTACGTCCTGCACACTGATGCTAGCTTGCAAGGGTTGGGGGCTGTGTTGTACCAAGAGCACGAGAATGGCCTGAGACCAGTGGCCTTTGCCAGTAGAAGCCTGACCCCATCCGAAAAGAACTATCCTGTACATAAGTTAGAGTTCCTAGCTTTGAAGTGGGCTATTGTTGACCAATTCCATGAGTACTTGTATGGGGCTAAAATACTAGTAAAACTGACAATAATCCTTTGACCTATGTGCAGACCTCAGCTAAGTTGGATGCCACTGGCCATAGGTGGCTTTCTGCATTATCTACATATGACTATGCTTCGAATACCGATCAGGTCTGAACCACATAGATGCTGATGCTCTCTCCCGGAGGCCTGTTCCCCAGAATGATTGGGTCCGATTGGCAGAACCTGACATTCGGGCACTCTGCCGGAAGTTTGACAGGGAGGAACAATTGTCCACGGACGCAGTGGACTGCATGGTGGATTGCTTGGGACCCTCTGAGAATTGCATACCTGTTGCTTATTGCCACTTTTCTGCAATAGACATTGGTGCACTGCCTCAGCTGGACAATGACAGTATTCGGCAGGCTCAATCCCGCGATCCCATGATCAAAGCAGCTTTAGAAGCCCTCTATGCAGGAAAAGATGTGTCCAAATTACGCCCACTGATTTGAGAACTGCACTGTTATACAAAGAAGGTCCTAAGTTGAAACTGATCAATAAACTGTTATACAGAGAAACAGTAGACAGAGGGGACAAGTAGACAAACAACAACTAGTGCTGCCCACTGCCTTCGAGACTCAGTACTGAGGTCCTTGCACAACCACATGGGGCACCTTGGTATAGACAGAACACTTGACTTGGTGAGATCCAGATTCTATTGGCCTAAGATGGGGCTGATGTGGAGCAACACATTTGAACTTGTAGTCGCTTACAGAGGAAAGCTTTGCCCCAGAGGGCTGCCCCTTGTTAACATCACCACCAGTGCACCCATGGAGCTGGTCTGTATTGATTTTCTGAGTTTGGAGTCAGATCAAAGAAATATCAGTAATGTGCTGGTGGTCACTGACCATTTCACGAGATATGCCCAAGCTTTCCCACCAAAGACCAGAAAGCATCCACTGTGGCCAAAGTACTTGTAGAAAACTTTTTGTTCACTATGGGACTCCACAAAGAATCCATTCTGATCAAGGGAGAGACTTTGAGAGTCGCCTGATCAAAGAGATGCTTTCTGTGGGGAGTGCAAGTCCAGAACCACTCCTTACTACCCCCAGGGGACCCACAGCCTGAACGTTTC
Organism: Neoceratodus forsteri; assembly: GCA_016271365.2. Lineage (NCBI taxonomy): Eukaryota > Metazoa > Chordata > Ceratodontiformes > Ceratodontidae > Neoceratodus > Neoceratodus forsteri. The sequence continues at coordinate 1,472,535,008 of CM028132.1, read as the reverse complement.
AACCGCACTTTGCTAGATATGCTAGGCACCCTGCACCCAAAGGACAAGCTTAGATGGAGCCAACAAATTAGCACCCTGGTACATGCTTATAACTGCACCAAAAGTGATGCCACTGGATTCTCCCCTACTGCCTGATGTTTGGAAGAGAAGCTCGACTACCAGTAGATGTGTGTTTTGGGGTCTCTCCTGATGGGGTTCAAGCTGACAACTATTTACAGTATGTGCAAAAGTTAAAGGCCCAGCTAACTCATGCGTACTAACTGGCTCAAACCATGGCTGCCAAAAGAAATCTGGCCAACAAAGAAAGGTATGATAAAAGGTGAAAGCACAGGAACTCCAGGAGGAGATCGGGTATTGCTAAGAAATCTGGGACTGCATGGCAAGCACAAGATTGCTGACAGATGGCACCATCTCCCTCACATTGTAGTGGGCAAACTAGATGATCTGCCAGTGTACAAAGTAAGGCCTGAGAATAATTCAAAAGATGTAAAACAATGCATAGAAATCATTTACTGCCCATTGGACAAATCTTAATTGAGTCTGAGCCCTAGAAGATGCCCCTCTGGACCAGTGACTAGAGCTGCTGCTAAGAAAAGATCAAGAAAGTCTGCACCTACAGAAGCAAAGTTAAAGTGTCTCCTCCACAAGTCCCAGTTGAGCATGACTGTCAGTCCATATCGGAAGAAAGTGAGAGTGACTTTGAATACTATCCTTCTTACGAACTGAGTCAATTGTTCTGGGCAATCCCTAGTCAATACTGGAGACAAAGCTGGCCTTCTGGACTGTCTAAGCCCCAGCTTCATCCCTGGAGCCAATGCTCCCAGAAAGTGAAGTGCAAAGCATCAGATCAGATGAAATGGAATCATTGTGCATGGTTGAACTGTTTGAGCTTTCAGGGGAGGAAAATGATAGATTGGGGCAGACTGGTGATACACCTGAACAAGAAGAGTATTTTGAGTGCCCTGACAGTCCACTGCCAGTGTCTGAAAGCTCTCCATGCGAGCCAAATGTTGTGGACTCAGAAACTGTAACTCCTGGAGCTGAAAGTGCCCCAAGTTCTAGCCTCTCTACCCCCATGGAGACTCCTGACAAGTGAGGACAATGCTGAAAATGAGGCTCAGAGTGCAGAGACTATAACAGTTCCCCCAGAAAGACTGGTCGAGCTGTAAAGCCTGTGGTGCACCTCAGTTATGATTCACTTGGGAGGCCTGTGGACTTGCCTCTCAATGTTGTCCATAAAGGAGTGTATGTGTCCCCGAGCTCATTGCCCAAACTGAGCATCAGTGCTAACTCCAAGTTACTTGTGTTGCCTTCTAGTATGGTGCCTTGCCCCATCCAGCCCCAAGGTAACTGATAGGAAGGGCCCCTCTCTTCAGGTTTCATGTACAAGAGGTAATAACTTGAGTTATGGTACAATGTGTATGTAATACTGTGTAAAGAGTGACGTACTGCAATGTTTCAGAAATGTGTTCTTGGTAAAATGATATATTGACTGATGATTACATGTGCGAGCCTAATGCAAATGTATATGGTTGCAGTTGAAACTTATGGGGGTACTTGCTTGACGCGGACGTCAAGCTTTCCCAGGCCAGGAAGGGTGTAACCCCCCTGCAAATGGGGGTTCCCAAAAGACTTCCAGGAGCTTGCTTGAATGCTCCAAGCCTGAATGGTGTTTGGCATTTAAGCCATTTATCAGTGAGTGTTTTTAGAGCCTCTGGTACTGTCTCTTTAAGAGCTGTCTGCTTGCAGACATAATTAGTTTGTATGGTGGGGACTGTGTGCTTCTGAGTACCACTCGAGCTGCTGCCAATTCACTTCATTTTTGCAGTCACTAGGAGTGCAAAGGGAACCTATCTGAAAGATGTAACTGTTTGCCAGAAATTATTTAGAGTAATAATGAAATTACAGTTTGTCTAACCTGCTTTCTTTGCAGTCAGAACTGTGTCTGCTAGTTCCCATTCTAGTTTTGAACTGCTGAACTGGACCAATCAGTGTGGGGTAAGCTAGCTCTAAAATGGTGCCTTGGACGAATCAGAACTTGGACTCATAATCTGAGCCAGCCACAAGAGGATTGTATGGGTAGTGACTCTGGAGATGTAGTTTAGACTTCAGTGCCTTTTTGGACCAACAGCAGCAGTCTATTGTGAGTGACAGCCAATCCAGTCAAGAACTGGGAGGAACTCAAAGGAAGTGCCCGGTTTTGTCGGTTGGAGTTTCAGTTGAGCTTTGGCAGTGAAGAAGGAAGGAGCCCTGTGCTTTTTCAGTGTGCAGTTTTAGTCAAAAAACGTGTAAGGCCCAGAGTTCGGTCTGCAGCTTGTGTAACAGCTTGTTAGGACTGAATCCATCCTGTGAAAAGAATCAAAGGATCTCTGAAGAGTAGAAACCAGGCTCACCCTGTAGAAGACTGGAGAAATTGCTGAAAATTGCACTCGGTCTGTCAGGAACTGAATCTGCTATGTGTTCTCCCGGTATTGTGCAGTATTGCATCGGGATACAGATGCAGCCTGCCTGGTATAGTGCTTTCTTTATATGGATGTGTGAAGAGGTTTGTGTACCTCAAGTGAACCCTGCTGACATTGAAGGACCCTATCTTATTTGGAGGTCGTGAGTACTAATTCAGGGTCGCCCTGTTGAATTGCCACATTAAATCCCAATGGAATTACTGTACTGCTGACTGTTTAATTCTCCTTTTCTGTGTGAAAGGGCCCTCACCAGCTGCCACGGTTTGGACTAGCCACTAGGGCTTGGGTACCCAGGGACAGTAACTGATAGGGATAGGCCTGTGCACAGAGCCATAGGTAGATTATTAGAGTGATAAGCTAATTAACCTGATTTCCCTGTCCTTGTTATATCCTCTAAATAAATCAGAGCTGCTTGTTTCAGCAAAGTTATACTGCCTGAGGTATTTGTCTATGTTAAAGTACTGTACTGTGATTGTTGCACTGTATCTCATTTCACAGGAGGTCCCAGTGCCGAACCAGACCTGGGGTAAGTGTATACTGTGAAGGTAATTCTGATATATTGTGGGCCACTAGTGGGAAGAAAGGGGGGTTGCAGTGTCCCAGAGGGCTGTGACCAAGTTAGTTTAGCTATTGCAAACCCTGACCTCTGGGTGGAGGCACCCGCCATTGGATCCAGGCCCCTCAACCTGTTAGTGGCAAATCAGGCAGGGGTAGTAGCCCCTGGGATAGCGCCATCTAGGGGTTACACAGATTTTCTACATTCAATAAAAAAATGCTTACTTTCAACTTTACGCAGCTTCTGCAGTTCAGTGTCTGGGTCTACCAAGAATACAGCTTCCTCTGCCTCTCTCCCTTTAATAGGCCCAGGTGTTGCTTGTTGTCGCTCTCCTTCCCCCAAGGGACAGTCCACACGCTGAACATGCAATGCACTGAGGACTTAAAGGGCCAACTTAAAGCAAGAAGGGTATGGTTCAGATTCCCTTCTGACCCCCATCAAACCCTGCGCTACTGGTATTGCAAGGTTATGATGGGGTTTATGGATGTGAGGAGTGTGATGGATACATAGCATCACATATCCTCCCCCAAAGAGACGTGCCCATGCTACTGTCAGTGAGACCCACCCTCCCAAGAGACAAACTCTGCATTGCCATGCTGGGCACCTGCCAGGTGGCACACATAAAACAAAAGAGGAGACAGTGCCAAATACCAGCTGGTGACATGGGCATTGATCTCCTGCATGGCATGTAACTACTCGAGAGGGGCATGATCAGTGACAAGGGTGAACTTCCACCCCAACAGATAGCAGCATAGGGTGACCAGTGCCCACTTTACTGCCAGACCTTTGCAGCATGGCATATCACTGTTACCAGGGAAGGAGTTTGTGAGATACATATAGGATATGGTGTATCATCTTCAAAATGTTGTGATAACACTGTCCCTGGCCCCACCTCAGAGACGTCTGTGTACAAAATGAAGGGACTGTTGAAATCTGTACTGTGTATTATTGGCACCTCACACAGCACATTGTTGGTGGCCTGAAATGCTGTCTGACACGTAGGTGAAGAAACAGGCCTTATTTGAGGAGTTGCCTTGGTCAGGTTAGTCAGTGGGTCAGCAAGAGTTGAGAATTCTACAATGAAATGGTGGAAATACCTTGCAAGTCCAAGAAAGGACCTAAACTTCTTCTTAGTAGTTGAGAACGGGCAGCCAGCTAGGGCCTTTACTTTGTCAATAACAGAATGCACGTGGCCATTCCCAACCACACATCCCAAGTACTTTCCCTCACCAAAGTCAAATACTAAATTTAGTATTAAAGTTGTCATTCATTTGTCTTCAAAGGGCCAGATATTCAGACTGCGCTGGGCAGTGGCGCAAGCCTGGGCACAGTGCAACTGGGCTGTGCCGGGGCCAGGACCGGGCAATATTCAATGGTGATGCGCCGTGGCTCAGCACCATTGAATATGGCATGGAGGATGCACACACCGCACATGGTGCAGTAGCACTGCACCAGCGAGGACACATAAAGGAGCACGGGATGCACCAGCTAAGTGTGTTACGCTAGGCGCATCACTGAGATATTCAGTCAGGGGCATGTAAAATATGCCATGTTGTGCAAGGCCCAAATGGGACCATTTGCATGTCATTATGACCCCATTTGCATGCGATACACTGGCTCCCCGTGAACTGTGCCTGGCGCCCTGCCAAGCTGCCCCCGTCAGGGGTCGGAACCCTGGTGGGCTATTGCAGCCCCCCCACTCCCTTATGCCTGATCACAGGCATCTGTGAATAGAAAAGTATCCATGGTGGTCTAGCGGTCTCCCCCTACACCATTCATATTTCTGGTCCTGTGTAGTACAATATGGTCTGCAAGCCCTTAGGTCCATACTGTACGCTGTCATTCCACCAATGACGGGGGTAGCTGGGTAGCTGGGGACCTCTGTGGGTGGGTGGGAGGGGTACCACTTGACCACCAAGGGTAATTCTACATTTCCACAATGGCCTGCAATTGGACGTATGGGGGTTACCGCTAGACCATCCCAAATTCTACAGTCTTCCTTTTATTACTGTTTCAATGCGCAGTACAATATATCCATTGATTTCCAGCAGAAAATATATTTACAGAAAATTAAAATAGGATTTTATTCTTATAAAATGTGTCTGAAATTTTCTTGTTCCTGATTGGCTGAGAAGAACCTTTGCCTGTGTCCTTATCAAGGCATATTCTGCCAACTGATACCTCTTCAGCCACTTGGGACTTACCACTCCACAAATTATGGTGCCACCCTGCCAACATTCTAGATCTGCGAGGCCGAGCTGGCACGGCTCTGAAACACGTCTGTTACTGCAGCCTTTTAGAGTCCACAGCACCACCACCACCATACAAAAGTTAATGAATTTACTTTGATTTATGCATGCAAATATCACCTCTGTTGCTTCAGTTCAAAAAACTTGCCCCGATCCAGTGAGCGTTGCATGTGCTGCCACGATGCAACCTTTAAACAAGATCAGAAACCAGCTCCTCTGCTCTATCAATCCTTCTAAGCTGCATGTGAAATATAAAATAAATAAGAGCCAGCTTTCCTTTAAAAAAAATAGAAACTATTTTCAAAACCGGAGCTATCAGTTCGGCATTGGTAAAGTGCTAGTAAAGAAAAGTGCTATCTACGGCAGCTGATCTGAGGCACGCTCACTCACGCTTGGTCTCGCTCTGTACTCCCTCATGCAACAAAAAAACATTGGAAAAGTAATAAATAAAAAAAATTAACTAAGCATATTGTGTGGGATTGTGTGTGTGTGTGTGTGTGTGTGTGTGTGTGTGTGTGTGTGACATGCCTGCTCCTGCACAAAATGTCCACATCAGTCAGCACAAACCACCTCCTTGCTCTCAACATCCCCTTGTAATGAAAACAACCACCCTGCTGAGTGAAATGAAAGCTATGTTCCTCTCAGTAAGAAAAGCAGGAAGCAGCTGGTATATGTAAAATAGATATTGGGGTATTGGGGGGTTGGGGTGTACAACCTCAAATCACTGTGTTTGCTAGGGAGACATAACATGAGGCAGCACCACTGTGTTTGTGTTGGGGAGGAGTGCCCTCTAGTCGCCATCATATAGTTGTACAGGGAACTATTTTCATTATTACTGCTGTTAAAAAACTGCTTTTTTTAAAAATTGTGGATTTCTGTCTTTTTCTTTTTTTTTATTTACTGGTGGGTCTCATTTTATAAGTGCAATAACACACTCTGAGGTGTGGGTTATCTCCTGATAAGAACACTCCCAGGTGTATTAAGCACTTGGCACAAGTGCCTCGTGCCTCATAACACACCTGGGCATGCTCTTATCAGGGGATAACCCACACATCGTCATGTGTTATTGCTTGCATAAATCCCATTGTGCCATATATAATTGAAACTTAGAAAATTATTTTATGTACAACCACAAACAGTTATGCACACAAAATGCATTAAAATAGCATTAATTTCCCATTATAAGTATACACTCCCATTCATTTTCACCATTAAATCCTGTTGCAAAATTTTTAATGTATTTTGTGTTTTGTCATTAGTCTTGAAAGCATTGTTTGTTTACAGCATAGAATGCCCAGGATACACCATAAACAAACCATAAACAGAACCAACTGAATATTTATATTTTTTTATTATTTCTGTTAATTTTTCTTTTTTTTTTTTTTAATTTACCCTGCTTTTTGTCCACCCACAATGTCGGGACTTTCTGCCCCGGTCATGGTCCTCGCTGCCTCCACTCCCATATGGCCAAGACTCCCTGGTAGCCCCCTTTGCTTACCCCCTAAGGCAGGGCCGCAGCACTGGTCAAGGTGCCACGGACATAGGTCAGGTCTTGGGAGCCAACTGGGAGCTGATGATGGTGCGGCGAGGTGGGCATCATGAAGACGCTGGCGATAGTGTTCCCCCCCCCGTAAGCTTCGCGGCAGGGATGTGCAATGACGACCAGCATCCGCCCGCCCACCCTGATGTCCAGATGCCGGCTGCTTGTGGTGTCCCCGCCTTCAACAGGGCTCCCTCTATGCACCAGACATTCTACCTGCCCTCCTTCCAGAGAAGGAGAATGGACCACGAGACGGTCCATCCTTCTCCCTCAGCAGGCCCTCCAACGACCTGGGTCTGTTCCCGAACCCGGGTCGCCGGTGTCGCAAGCAGAAATCCAACCGCTACACTGACAGGCCGGCATTTCTGTTAATTCTCATCAAAATCCATTTTAATGGCAGAATTTATACCCATTAAATTATTTTAATGAGCATATCTTACCATTAACAAATATCTCACTGGTGGCTAATGCATTAATGGCCATTAAAAACAAGTATGTGCAATAAATGTTCTAATTAGTCACACTTGTAGAAAGTAATGGCCTTAGATACCCAAACAAGTGCTTATCCTACAGCAAACTCTTAGCTGTAATTTTATTCTCAATAAAGGGATGGTAGTGACATCAGTACTGTACGTTTATTGACAATAACATGACATTAGGGATCATACCTCTCAACTGTCCCTGATTTTCAGATCCGCCCCTGATTTTGCCTCAAAATTGTACTCTGTCCATCCTAAAAATTGTGTTTCTGTGACCAAACAGTGGAGCTTGGAAGCACAAAATAATGTCAAACATTAAAGCTAAAGAGTTGTTCTTCCTTAGAAAATGCATTTTGGACTAAGCCCCACATTCTACCATCTTCCTGAGTGGATATCACCAAGTTGTAAGATGTGTCCCTGATTTTGGTCCTTTGTACCTGATTTTTTTAAGCCTTGTCCCTGATTTATGAGGCAGGAGGTTGAGAAGTATGTTAGGGATGTCATCGTCATCTTACATCGCATTTTAGTTGGGGAGGGATGCAAAAAAAAAAGTGCTAGGTTCCCTTCCTGTACTCAAGCCCAGTGAGTCTCCTCTTGCACTCAATCCCTTCCCCCTGGTTCCTAAACCCAGCCCACAGGGTCCCCTTCACTCATGTCCAGCTGCTTTCTCCCAAAACCAAGCAGAGCCCAATTGTTGCCACCATATACCCAGCTCCAATGTGACCCACAGCACCCTCGCCCATCCCTCCGAGTCCCCTGTACCCAAGCCCACCCTCAGGAGCCCTTGCACTCTGGGTAACCAGAATGATCCTCCGGCAGACTTAAACAAGCATTTGTCGATGCTGAATGTTGATTGCTTATATGTGCTGTTTAGGTATCTGGAAGTGAAAGTACCATGCCTAAGAACTGTCATGTACCCCCCCAAAGACATCCACTATGTCTTTCTGTTCAGTATTGACAGAAGAGGGGAGGGGCAAGGACCACAGCAGTTGTAAAGGTGTGAAGAGGTGGACAATAGTCCATTCACAGGCAGAAGAATCCTGCAGAAGCTGAGTAAATTAAAGGTGGACAAAGTGAGGGAACCAGATGGCATACACCCAAGGATATTAAAAGAACTGTGAAGGGAGATAGCAGTACCTCTGGCAGCCATGTTCAGTGAGTCATTCAACACAGGGGTGGTACTAGAGAATTGGAGGAAGGCACATGTGGTCCCCTCTATAGATATCCAGCAGTAGGGAGGAGGCAGGGAACTATAGGCTGGTCAGCCTCACTTCAGTAGTGGGGAAGATCATGGAGACATTGGTTAAAGAAAGGATAGTGGGGCATCCCTGAAGCCATCGGAGGCCAGGACCATAGGCAACATGGATTCACAGTGGGGAGGTCATATCAGACAAATCTGGTTTATCTCTTTGACAGGGTGACAAGGGAAGTAAATCAGGGTGGGGCAGTGGACAATGCTTATGTTGATGTAAGCAAGACCTTTGACACCGACCCACATAGGAGGCTGATATATTAGCTGAGTAGGCTGGGCATGGGGGAAAGGGTGGTAAAGTTGGTTAGAAACTGGGTAAGAGACAGGAGGCAGAGAGTGGTAGTAAATGGGGTGTAGTCTGGTGAGAGGGGGTGGTTACTGGTGTGCCACAGGGATTGGTCCTGGGGCCAGTCCTGTTGAATGTCTTCATTAGTGACATTGCAGAAGGCCTGAAGGGAACGGGCTGCCTGTTTGCAGATTACACTGAGATCTGTAACACAATGGATACCCCAGAGGGGTGGAGAAAATGAGGAGGGACCTGGGGAAGCTTGAGAAATGGTCTACGGACTGGCAACTGAAGCTTAGTTCAAAAAATGCAAAATTGGGGTGGCTTCTGACAGTCACAAAAAAGGAAAGGGACCTGGGAGTTCTTATTTCAGATGACCTGAAAATGACAAAGTGGTAAGGCAGTTGGGAAGGCCAGTAACATGCTGGGGTGCATAGGCAGGGGTATCACCAGCATAAGGAGGGAGGTAGTGATGCCATTATATAAAACCACGGTTAGGCTTCACATGGAGTACTGTGTGCAGGTCTGGAAGGCGCACCTTCATAAGGATATTAACAGGCTGGAGATGGTCCAGAGAAGGGTGAATGAGATGGTACAGAGCTTGCAACACAAGACTTATGAGGATAAATTAAGGGACCTCAATATGTACTCACTGGAAGAGAGGAGGGAAAGAGAGATATGATAGAAATATTCAGGTACGTCAAGGGTATAACTAGAATTACTGAGAAACAGGAGACAGCTGCTATAGGCATATGTGCCACCTTCTGTGTGATATTCTTTTGTTCTTATAAATCCACAGGGTTTTAAAAAATTGATTAGCAGTTTTTTATTTGGGACTATACTAACTGTACAGAAAGTATTTGTATAGATTTTCTAGAAGTGCTGTGTTTGTTAATCACAGTGAGGCAAAAGCTCTGCATTTTCACAAAGATTTAGCACTTTTATGAGCAAAATGCTAATCAATTTTTAGAGTTAAATAAATCCCTGATCCGTAATCCCCAGTATTTCAGTAACCACATGACCACACTGCCTTCTGTAGGCAATTTTATGCTGGTTGATGCCTGGTGTCAGATGGCAGACAGAGGGCTCACCAGCTTGTGTTACCATTTGAACAACTTCATAGAGTGTTCTTTTACTGGTAAGCATTTTGGAAAGCTGGTGAAGATCTCACAATTTTTATTATGATTTTATCTCCTTATGTCTGTCCCCTTTGGTTCCCCGGTCCCCGCACCCGAACAGTTATCAGTGGCCACAGCTTCAGCCTTCTTCTTGGCAAGATGGTGGGAGAGAAACATAGAAACATAGAATTGGACAGCAGATAAGGACCGCTTGGCCCACCTAGTCTGCCCATTTCCCTACCTGATGGATAAGTTGCAGATTCTAGTTAATCAACAGCTTACTTCCTCCTACCCCCCAGTAGAATTGCCTTATGTCTGTCCGTGAGCAGCTGCCTTCACAGTCTGTGAAGTCTGACGTCTTTCAGTGCCGCTTATTGGTCATCTTCCAACACAGGTGAGGCGCTGCCAGCCCAAAAGTAACTCAGGACAAGCAGTTTTCAAAATAGGGAACAAATGGTATGAGGAAGAATCAAGTACTCATTCAGATGCGGCGTCGATTTTAAGATCAGCATACTGGTGTGGACACTGCAAATAGAACCCCAGCTCTTTAAGCAGCCTTATGAAGAGTAAAGGCTTCTCAAAGCATTGGGGTTCTGTTTATTGTACTGCAAGTGGGCTGCAACTACTTCGATAATTTACCATACCTTACATCTGGATGTATGGTAGGCCCAACTTTGAATAAACACTGCACCTGAATTAACACATGATGCCATAGAAACATAGAATTTGTCAGCAGAAAAGGACCGCTCATCCCACCCAGTCTGTCCAAGTGTTCTCTACCTACTTGAAACTCTTGCCTGTATATGTTACTACATGTCTTATTCTGCTTGTGTCCATCAGGACCTCCTTGTGAATGAGCGTGCTCAATGGATTTTTCCTGCAATGAACCTGAACCTACTCCACTTCCATAGCCCTATTGATCTCCGTTGACCCCCTCCTTCCCCTTTTTCTAATATACCCCTATGTTTATCCCATGCATGCTTCATGCCCCTATCATTTTAGCCTCCACCACTTCTCCTGAAAGTCTTTTTAAGGCATCTACCACCCTTTCAGTAAATAAATATTTCTTCACATCTATCCTGAATCCCCCCCCCACCCCGCTTCATTGTATTTCCCTTGGTTTGGGTGCTCATTCTTATTTGAAGAAAACTCCCCAACTGTGCCCTCTTTACCCCTGTGAGGTACTTTGTAGGTCTTGATCATGCCACCTTTTGCCCTCCTCTCTTCCAGAGTGTACAGGTTGAGATTCTTTAGCCTTTCCTTGTAGGGATTCCTATGAAAATTCTGAACCGTTTTAGTTGCCCTCCTCTGGAAAACCTCCACCGTATGTCCTTTCTGAAGTGTGGAGTCTAAAACTGGACACAGTACTCCAGCTGGGGGTATACCAGGGAGTGATACAATGGCAGCACAACATACCTCCTCCTTCTACTGGAGATGCCACTCCTTATGCACCCCAGAATCCAATTTGCTCTGCCCATAGCCTTGTCACACTGTACTGCCATCTTGAGGTCCTCTGATATAATAACCTCAAGGACCTTTTCACGTCTAGTGAGAATCAGTACCTCTCCCCATCCTATACCCAGCATCGGGGTTCCTTTGCCCTAGGTACATAATTTTACACTTGTTGGCATTGAACGCCAAGTTAGTAAGAAAATGGAACTGATCTGAACGAATTGCAGGCTTTTAAGCAGCTTTTTGGGGAGCGTAAATGTGTTTGTGTGTGTGGAGGGCTCTGCTACTATAACTATTTGCTTTTGATTTGGTATCATGTGCGAACAGACTAACCCTACTCCCCACTCCATGTGCTATATAAGTGATAAAGAGCCCAAATAGCATTGGGCCAAGCACTGAGCCCTGTGGCACCCCGCTTGTCACTGCTGTGGGTGCCAAGAGCTACCCCACAACCTCCACCCTCTGCACCCTCCCCTGTAACCAGTTCTCTGTCCATGTAATCAGACCACCTTCCACCCGTACCCCTCCTTCTCCCCTACTCTTCTCCTCCTTGGCCTGTGTCCCTGTTCCCAGTAGTCCGCACCCTTTCTCCTCCTTATTCTTACTGGGTGGTGGTGCCTTCTGTATTACACTCAGACCACTCTGCCCACCCCCTTCCAGGGTTACTGTGCCTCTGCCTTTACCTACGTCTAGAGCGGTGAGCTCATCAGGCTCCCCGATCCAGACCTTTCTGCCAACTTCAGTCTTTTGGCCAACCCACCCCCCACCATTTGTTTAAATCTGTCTTAGTAGAGATACACCCTTCAAATCCTGCCTTTTTTTTTTTTTTTTTTTTTAATATTTTCTCACTGGGCTACGGTGGGCTTGGTCATCCTGACCGACCCCATTAGCCCTGCCCTTGACATCAGGCTGACCTGCTCATCTCCACGGTTACTTCTGCAGTGGGGTGGTGAGGAGCTTCCCAAGTCAAGCCACTGGAGCAGGATCTGGTTGAGGAGGCACCATTTGGGGTGGGCAGGGACGGTCGGAAGCTCATGCTGCCTGACCGTACCATATTTTCCACTTTTATGTCTTTTGTGGAGTGCAGCTGTGCAATAACGCTTAGGCACAGAATGCCAATGTCCGCCACTGTTTACTACACCACTGTAGTAGCGCCCACGGTCATCACCAGGGGCCGCTACAGAGCAGTGGGTCCCTGGATCCCGCCCCCAGATAGAGCAGTCCTCCGGATGCTCAATCCAATCCCTCTCTTGGCAACCCTTGGCAGGCCAGGCTTGTGTCTGAACCCGGGATCGCCAGTGTGGCGTGAGGTGTGGCATCCAGCGCTTCAACCCTCAGTGCCAGTGGCCCGGTAGCAATGCTGCCTCTAATACGCCTCTCTCCTTCCTGCTCCAGTGCACCCTCTTCCCCATGTACAAGTCACTTTTCCCGTCCGACCCTACTCCAGTTAGTCAGTAACCCATAATGTTTCATGTGGCACCAATCCCTCAGCCACTCGAACTCCTCAAGCCTACCGTTCCTCTCCATGTTTGCACATGGTACCGGCAGTACCTGCAAGAATACCACCGACTTCCCCACCCTCTCACACTGCCTGCCCAACTACTTGAACCTCCCCCTCACTGCTTCCACAGTGTCCACCGCCAAGTCATTTGTAATCACATGCAACAGTAAATGAGGTTTGTTCCTCCCCTTGGTGCAAGCTTGAGCAGTGCCTGCCCTGCCCCTCCTGCAGTAAACTCGGGGACAGCTTCAACCCAAATATGGCTGTGCCTTTTCCTCTTTCCATCCCATCTCACCCATTTCAGTATAGAATCCTGCAAGACGAGTAACCCCCGCCCCTTACCCCCTTTCCCTTCTAATGCCCCTTCCACCACCCCAGTATTCATTCTTCCCTGTCCCTTGCCCCCACCTACTACACCCTCTGTGACTTCTGTATCTGTACCCCCTACTTCCACCTCACCCCCTTTCTCTGTCTTATTCCTCCCATCCCCCTTGAACCCCTTCCCAGCCTGACTACTTCCTAGTGGGCTTCCCATGTTGATCTCCCCTCCTCCCCTGCTGATTTATAACCCCTCTCCTATCCCCGCTGTTGTCAATTTAGAGCCCCCATTCCCTTCTACCCTGATAGTGATGCCCCTCCCCCTTCCCGTAGCCTTCTTGCCTTCAGTCACCACCCCCTCCTTCCTTACTTGCCCCTTCTACCCTTTTGTTCTCGCTATCTCTTCCCCTACCTGTTGCCATCCCTCTCATGCCCTGCTTGTCCTCCCCCCTTCAGTATGTTCCTGCTCCCCCTTTCTGTCCCACAGCAGAGGTTTGAATCTATTCGTAGTTGATACCAGCCCTACTCTCGTCCCCCTATCGGTTCCCCCCTCCTATGTGTTCCCCTCTGTGCCGCCCCTGGTCCCTCCCTCCCTACCTGCAGCCATCTGCTCTCTCCCCTGGTTCTGCCCTGGTACTCCTCTTCATCTCTTCCTCCTCCATCAGGAGGCCCCCCCCCCTCGCCTTGGGCACCTCCTCCCTTCTCCTCTCTTTTCTGCTAGTGGCTCTGATACTGGGGTCAGTTTCAGTCCCTAGTTATTCTTCCTCTGTCCGCCTTTGCCCTCTCCTATTCCCCTCCCCAGGATGTCTACCATACTCATCTGCCCTGCCACTTACACTCCTCCCTAACCTCCACAATTCCTCCCTCAAACTAGCCAGTTATCTACAGACCATACCCCCCCATCTTCCAAGCCCAGTTCAGGATCATGGCACACCCACACCCTGTACACCCCTCCACCCTTCCAAAGATACTCGCCCTATTGACATGTGGCATCTGCCCATTTTGACCCCCATCTTATATTACAGGCTCTTACTCCCGGGTTCTGTACCCTACTACAACTGTCAGGCCCCTATTTAGTCAAATTCCTGTCCCCCCCCACACATAGAAATATAGAATTTGATGACAGATAAGGACAGCTTGGCCCACCCAGTCTGCCCATTTCCCTACCTAATGGATAAGCTGTAGATCCTAGTTAATCAGCAGCCTACTTCTTCCTACCTCCACCCCCTAGAATTGCCTTATGACTGTCCCATGCATGCTTGAATTCCACCACTGTTTTTGACTCCACAACCTCCTCCGGAAGGCCGTTCCATGCATCCACAACCTTCTCTGTGAAAAAATACTTCCTTAAATTACCTCTGAGCTGCCCCCCCATCTTCAAATTGTGCCCCCTTGTTCTTGCACACCTCTTTTTTTGAAAGATACTACCTTCTTGGACTTTGTTGATTCCTTCGAGGTACTTGAAAGTTTCTATCATGTCCCCCCTCTCCCTCCATTCCTCGAGGCTATACATATTAAGCTCCTTAAGTCTCTCTTCATATGTTTTCCAGTGCAGACCCTGCACCATTTTAGTTGCCCTCCTCGGACAGCTTCCATCCTGTCTATGTCTTTGTGGAGACTGGGTCTCCAGAACTGCACACAGTATTCCAGATGGGGTCTCACCAGCAGTCTGTACAGAGGGATAATAACTTCCTGTTTTCAACTGTTGATGCCTCTCCCTATACATCCCAGTATCCCCAGCCCTCCTTGCTGCCCTCTCACATTGCTTGCCCACCTTTAGGTCATCTGATATGACTACCCCCAGGTCCCTTTCCATTTTTGTTGTTGTTAGTATCTCACCTCCCATTGTGTACTCTTCCCCTGGGTTTTTGTTTCCCAGGTGCATTACCTTGCACTTCTTAGCATTGAATCTAAGCTGCCATACATTTGACCATTCCTCCAACCTTGCCAAGTCCATTCTCATCCTTTCCACCCCATCTTGTGCATCAACTCTGTTGCAGATCTCTGTGTCATCTGCAAAGAGACATACTTTTCCTTCCAGTCCCTCTGCAATGTCGCTTATAAAGACATTGAAGAGGACCGGTCCTAATACTGAACCCTGCGGTACCCCACTAGTAACCCCCCTTTCTTCAGAGTGGACTCCATTTACTATTACTTTCTGTTTCCTGTTCTCCAGCCAATTCTTTACCCAGGCTGTCATCTTGGGACCCACTCCCAGGCTGGCTAACTTGTATATTAATCTTTTGCGTTGGACTGTGTCAAATGCCTTGCTAAAGTCTAGGTAGGCCATGTCCACAGCCCTCCCTGATCTACTACTTTGGTCACCCAGTCAAAGAAATCTATCAGATTTGTCTGGCATGACCTTCCTGCTGTGAATCCATGCTGCCTTGGGTCCTGTGGCCCTCTGACCTCTAGATACTCAACAGTTCTTTCCTTCAGAAGTAATTCCATCATTTTCCCTACCACTGAGGTTAAACTAACAGGTCTGTAGTTTTCTGCTTCTTCCTTGCTCCCACTTTTGTGAAGGGGACTCACATCTGCCCTCCTCCAGTCCTCGGGTACCACCCCATCCTCCCATGATTTGTTAAAGAGGGTAGTCAGTGGTGTCACTAGTTCTACCCTTAGTTCTTTTAGAATTCTGGGATAAATCCCACCAGGCCCTATTGCATCGTTTCATTTTGTTTATTTGCTTCACACAAAGGCTTGTTACCTCTGTGATGGCAGTTTTTATTATTCCCCATTGTTCTTCCACCCCTCCTTCCTGCCCATTTGCTAGTGCATTCCTTAGGCACTCACCCATTTTGGCAAAGTCAGCCCTCCTAAAATCCAGTACTTCTGCCTTTGTATGGCTTGACTCTATTGCTGTGTTTATTGTGAACCATACTGTTTGATGGTCGCTAGTTCTCAGATGGCTACCCACTTGTACATCTGTGATCCTCTCTTCATCTCCATTTGAGAGAACCAGGTCTAAGATTGCTCCCTCTCAAGTGTGCTCCAATGCTAGTTGTCTAAGGCATGCCCCCTGTAGGGCATCTAGAATAACCCCACTCTTAGAAGTGGCTGCTGCAACTGCACTCCAGTTAACATCTGGCATATTCAGATCATCCATCGGCAATATCTCCCCTTTTTCTGCCACTAGTCCCTCTACTAACCCCTTGCCGACCAGGGTAATTCAGTCTCAAATCTCATCCATTAGATACTGTGTTAGTGTAGCAATCCTAAAGCCTTCTTGTCCATTTTTCACCCCTCAGCTACTATACTTTTTGTTCTCAGCTCTCATGTAGTTTCACTTAGCCCAATTAGAAATCCTATTGCACTCCAACTATTACTCAGCTCAGTTAGAGAGATAAACAGAAAAAATTAATGTGTATTATTACAGCAATCCTAAAGTATCCAATCATTGCTTTGTCTCCACTCCAGAGACCCTGCTGTAATATAGGATCACAGAGGACCAGGGCAGCAGGGTGGGCGAATGTAAAGTCCCAGCAGAGCTCCGTTGAGCTCATTCACTCCCCCTCTCTCACTCACTCATTCTTTTTCTCCTGATGCTGCAGGCTGTCCTTTTGTACTGGGCTCCTGCTTACAGTGGCACCTCTTTCTGCCCACAAAGAAATCTGCAGCAGTCCCGAC
The DNA here is from genome assembly GCA_016271365.2 of Neoceratodus forsteri. NCBI lineage: Eukaryota > Metazoa > Chordata > Ceratodontiformes > Ceratodontidae > Neoceratodus > Neoceratodus forsteri. The sequence goes on along the minus strand of CM028132.1, from coordinate 1,472,518,165 downwards.
ACAGCTCCGTTGAGGTCGCTCACTCCTCCTCGCTCACTGCTAATTCTGTTTCTCCTGACGCTGCAGGCTGCACTTTTGTACTGGGTCTGCCCACAAGGAAATCTGCAGCAGTCCTGCACAGCTCCGTTGAGCTCGCTCACTCCCCCTCTCTCACTCGCTTGTTCTGTTTCTTCCAGCGCTGCAGGCTGCACTTTTGTACTGGGCCCCTGCCTGCGTTGGTGCCTTTTGCTGCCCACAAAGAAATCTGCAGCAGTCCCGACAGAGCTCTGTTGAGCTCGCTCACTCACGCTCTCTCAGTCGCTCATTCCATTTCTCCCGACACTGCAGGCTGCCCTTTTGTACTGGGCTCCTGCCTGCATTGGCACCTTTTTCTGCCTACAAAGAAATCTGCAGCAGTTCTGATAGAGCTCTGTTGAGCTTGCTCACTCCCCTCTCTCACTCTCTCGTTCCGCTTCTCCTGCCACTGCAGGTTGCTGCTTTGTACTGGGCCCCTGCCTGTATTGATGCCTTTTTCTACCCACAAAAAATCTGCAGCAGTCCCAACAGAGCTCCATTGAGCTTGTTCACTCCCCCTCCCTCACTCGCTCATTCTGTTTTTCCCAGCGCTGCAGGCTTCCCTTATGTACTGGGCTTCTGCCTGTGTTGGCGCCTTTTGTTTACCCACAAAGAAATCTGCAGTATTCCCAATAGAGCTCAGTTGAGCTCGGTCACTCCCCCTCTCTCACTCACTCAATCCTAATCTGTCCCAAATACTGTTTTCCCAAAGTGACTGCATTATTCTGCGTCTGAAGCGCGAAAACACATTTCGGCCACGACATGAAAAATGACAGCTGTACTGTTCATAAGGAGGTGTGAAAAAGTGCCAGTGCTGAAAATCTAGTGTGAAAATATTACTAATTTGCGAAGTTACAAGGATGCGTGGAAACTGCACAATGCATGCCCGTAACAGTCATTTTGTGGAATTTCATCACAAAATTTTCACCATAGGCATTTTAGGACCTCTGCTCATGAACAGTGTCACTGTGGTTTTCTTAATGTATCTCGAACACTGATTTCCCACAGCGACCTCGCTATTCTGTGCTTGAAGTGCAAAAACCCATTTCGGCCAGTATATGTAAAATGACAGCCATACTGTTCATAAGGAGGTGTGGAAAAATGCCAATGTTGAAAATGTGTAGTGAAAATATTGCAAATTCATGAAGTTATGAGTGTGTGTAGCAACTGTGCAATGCACGCTTGTAAAACAGTCATTTGTTTGATTTTTTTCTGCCAAATTTACTACTCAGCTCAGTTAGAGAAATAAACAGAACAAATAAATATGTATTATTACACAATCATAACACTATAGCTCAGTACTTAGCTCAGTTAGAGAAATAAACAGAACAACTTAATCTGTATTATTCCAGCAATCCTAAAGTATCCAGTCATTGCTTTGTCTTCACTCCAGAGATCCTGCTGTAATATAGGACAACAGAGGACTCTGGGCAGGAGGGTGGGCAACTCTAAAGTCCCGGGAGAGCTCCACTGAGCTCGCTCACTCCCCTTCTCTCACTCGCTTGTTCTATTTCTCCCGACGCTGCAGGCTGCCCTTTTGTACTGGGCTCCTGCTTGCATTGGTGCCTTTTTCTGCCCACAAAGAAGTTCACAGCTGTCCCAACAGAGCTCCGTTGAGGTCACTCACTCACTCACTCCCCCTCTCTCACTCACTCATTCTGTTTGTCCTGGCACTGCAGGCTGCCCTTTTGTACTGGGCTTCTGCCTCCATTGGCGCCTTTTTCTGCCCACAAAGAAATCCGCAGCAGTTCCAACAGAGCTCCTTTGAGCTCGCTCACTCCCCCTCTTTAATTCGCTTGTTCTGTTTCTCCTACTGCTGCAGGCTGCCCTTTTGTACTGGGCCCCTGCCTGCATTGGCGTCTTATTCTGCCCACAAAGAAATCCGCAGCAGTCCCAACAGAGCTCCGTTGAGCTCATTCACTCCCCCCTTCCTGTTTCTTCCGGTGCTGCAGGCTTCCCTATTGTACTGGGCTCCTGCCTACATTTGGGTCTTTTTCTGCCCACAGAGAAATCTGCAGCAGTCCCAACAGAGCTCAGTTGATCTCGGTCACTCCCCCCTCTCACTCGCTTGATCTTAATCAGTCCCAAACCCTGATTTCCCACAGCGACCATGCTATTCTGTGCCACAAGTGCAAAAACATGTTTCAGCCAGGATGTGAAAAATTACAGCTGTACTGTTCATAAGGAGGTGTGAAAAAATGCCAGTGTTGAAAATGTGGTGTGAAAATATTCCAAATTTGAGAAGTTATAAGCGTGCGTGGAAACAGCTCAACGCATGCTTGTAACACTGTCATTTTACAGACTTTCGTCACTAAATTTTCAACATACAGATTTTAGGACCTTTGCTCATAAACAGTGTCAGTATCATTTTCTTAATCTGTTCTGAATACTGATTTCCCACAGTGACTGCGCTATTCTGCACCGGAAGTGCGAAAATATATTTCGGCCAGGATGGGAAAAATGACAGCTATACTGTTCATAAGGAGGTGTGAAAAAATGCCAATGTTGAAAATCTGGCGTGAAAATATTTCAAGTTCACAACGTTACTAGCGTGCGTAGCAGCTGCTCAACACATGCTTGTAAAACAGTCATTTTTTGGGATTTTTTCCACCAAATTTGCAACATAGGCTTTTTGAGAGCCCACCTCATGAACACTAGCACTGTTGTTTTGTTAAGTGGTCTCAAAAGGTGATTCTGCGCAGTGACCACAAAATCACCTTTTGGGACAGAATAACACCATGACAGTGCCTGAATTCATGAGGAGGGGTCCCAATAACCCTATGTTGAAAATTTGGTGCCAAAATTCCAAAAAATGCCTGAGACATGCAGCAAAGTTGAAAAAACCCTATTTATGCCATTATACAGCTTACCGGAATTTCTTCAGTTTGCGGTCAGCTTTGAAGAGAGCAGACGTGTTTCTGGTCCACTGAAGATCATCACACTGGGCTCTTCAGATAAGTATGCTGTGAGGGGGGGTTGGGGAGGCAGGGTGCGCAGAGGGTGGGTGCGGGTTGTGGGGGCAGACAGCGAGGGACCGTTTTCTTTTTTACAGGGGTAAAATAAAATAGACTTTTCATGATAGTTTTTCCATTTCACAGGTACTTTTGGCATGCTGGGGTGGGCTTCCTGCATGCTACCTGTATGTTTTGGGGTGGGGGAACTGGAGCCAATGGGGACTGGGCACCCCCGTCAGCAAATACTGGGGGGGAACTTATGAGCCAAGGGGGATTGGTCACCCCCTTGGCACACAAGAAAAGGGGGGGAACATGCCGATGGGGATTGGGCACCCCCATCAGCAAAGAAACAGGAGGAAGGGACGTGATGCAGAGGGGATTGGGCACCCCCTCCGCAGACACCAGAAACCGACAGGGACTGGACTCCCCATCGGCAAACTGGGCCAGGAAGGCAAGGGACTGCCCTGCACTGACGGGTCACCCTCTCATTGCAGCATGGCTGATGCTGTAATGACGGGGCAGCCCCTGATTGCAGCGGCTGAAATGTTTCAAGGTTGTGGCACGCTGGTTGAACTAGTGTCAGCAGCAGTGTGCCATCCCATTGGGGAAAGTGGGCCAAGCCTCCAAAGTCAGTGGGGGCATTGGCCACAACAGTGCCCCACCTCCACAACCTGCTTCTGCAGCAAGCTGTCACAACAAGTTTCTTGCACATGCGCGCAGTCAACATAATAACATGAAGAGATGATCACATCTATTGCCAATGATTTTCTGTCTTCAAAAAAAAGCCAACCTGGCTTGGCACAATCTTAAAAATTTTTTTTCCTTTTGTTCCCAAAAATTGAGGGAAAATCAACATGTTTTGTACAAAAAAACTGATTCAAATGGAGGGGTTTGTCCAAGGAGCTGCTGCAAAGTGGGACCATTCATGAAAACTGACGTTAAAGTGCTGGTTTAAAAATGACAAATTCCATTTTTTATTGGTGTTTTCCACTGAAAATGGGAAATCGTTGGCCCTACAAATCTCAACATGTACATGCTGGTGGCAAGAAAAGAGAGAGACAGGGAACATAACAGATACATACAAATACCTCCACAGGATTATCAGTAGACAGTGGAGAGTTGTTTACATTGAATGGAAACACCAGTATCGGTGGGGGAACTCAACGAAACTAGCAGCTATGTGCAAAACATTAGCTGTGTCATGCACTATCAATGCAGCGAAGAATTTTTCCGATATGTAAACATCATTATTCACACCCCCAGGACATCCACACAATAGCCTCCAAATTTCATATGAAAAGACCAAACCATTCCAGACATATTAAATTTTTATGTTTCTGCACCTTTAAAAAGTCTTCCACCACAAAATTACAGAAATCGCAACCAAAAATGCACTAGAATGGCGCACCTGGCAGCTGAAAAATCTGTAACTGCGAAGCGGGCCAACTTCAAATGGCAATAACTCTATAACAGAACAACATTTTTTCACCAAACAAAAACTGGCATGCTCCTTGAACAAATAGAGGATAATGGCTGGGGATCGGGTGATAACCACGCTGTAATCACCTCGAGTGGTTGCTAGGGCAACATGGTAAACCTCGAGAGCGCAGCTCGAGAAGTTTATTGTAGCCTTACCAAACATGAGAGGTGATTTCAGCGTGGTTGTCACCCGATCCCCAGCCATCATCTTTTATAGTGTATGGTCAAAAAAAACACTGTTTGCATTCTATGTGTGAGAATTATGGAACTCTGGTGCATTCTTTTTTGTTATGCCACTGTTTGGAAGTTCCAAAGTGTGGTTAACAACTTTTAAAATTCTAAACAGTGCATAACAAAGCTGTGTGACTGCTGATTATGGTGGTTAATAGGCACTTGCCATACATTATAGGTCTTTCTACGTGCCAAGTGTCAGACCAATCAAGCATACACTGGCTGCGCTGAGCGTCATGGAAGACAGTGCAGAAAAATAGCAAAAACATAATGTTTTGCACTGCACTGCATTATGAAAATGCAAAAACACAAACGGTAATGGTAATGCAAATGGTGATGGCAGCAGTGAGGTAAAAGAACATATTAACGCTAATGGTAAGAGATATGCAAGTGCAAATGTAAATGAAAACAGAAATGGTAATGCAAATGGTAACACAAATGCTAACGGCAACTGAAACGCAAACAGTAATGAAGACAGGAATGAAAATGCAAACGGTTACAGAAACGTAAAGAGAAACAAAAACCGTAACTGTAGCGGCGACGCAGAAGGAAACAGTTACGCACTTGACAATGGAAATGCTACCAATAAAGCAAATGCTAAGGCCAATGGAAACGGAAATGCAAACAGTAATGAACATGCAAACAGTAACGGTAACGCAATTGGAAACGCAAATGGGTATGGTAACACCAACAATGACTCCAAAGGAAACAGTAATGCAAACAGAAACACAAATGGAAGTGCATACGTAAAGGAAAATGGTAATGCACAGAATGAAGCAAAAGTAAATGCAAACAAAAACAGTAACAGAAATGCAAATGGTAACAGTAATGCAAACGCAAAGGGTAATGCACATGGTGACGTAAATGGAAATGCTAACGCAAACGGTAACAGAAAGGCAAGCAGAAACACTAACGGTAACAGTAATGCAAATGCACACCCTTTTTTTTCACAAAAAGGTGCATTCAAAAGCACAGTGAATACAAAGAATGTATGCATAATAATGGCCCTCAGAACAGAAAATGAGCACTTGGAATACTAAATTCCTTATGTCTCAGGAACCATACGAAGTAGAAAAAAATTTAAAATCTCATATTATATATGACTTTCCAAGCTAGTGTAACCCCAGGCTGGTATGCCGTTTCCATCTGACAGCTCTACCAGGTGTGCTGGGTTCAGGGAGGAATATGCCACTCGGCACATAGGCTAGGTTTGGCTACTCTGCACAGGGGCACCCAGGTAACTACAGACAAAGGAAACAATAACTGCAATGTCCAATACCAGAAGTGGGATTCTAAAGTGTGGCTTTTATTCACATCCAACAGAATAAACAAAGCATAGATGGATCCCCACGGGGCTACACTTCTGGTAATGCAGATTAAAGGAGACCAGAACACATCCTCATCACTTTAGCCCTCAGGCTCTGAAACACACTGGGCACACAGCCCGGACTTGCACACTGCTCTGGGTTACACAGCCCAAACTTGAGCACTGCTCTGGGTTACACAGCCCAAACTTGCACACTGCTCTGGGTTACACAGCCCAAACTTGTACACTGCTCTGGGTTACACAGCCCAAACTTGTACACTGCTCTGGGTTACACAGCCCAAACTTGCACACTGCTCTGGGTTACACAGCCCAAACTTGTACACTGCTCTAGGTTACACAGCCCAAACTTGTACACTGCTCTGGGTTTTTCCTGGCTCGGCACCCTTGCCAGCCACTTGGACACTTTCCATATATCAGGTGCAGGGGAAGGGTTCAGGAAGCAAAATCCAATGCAGCAAGAATATCCGGAACTGGGAAGGGAGAAGCCAGAGAAGGCGAGGGGGACAGCAAGGTCAGCACCCAGGGTGGGGGCTGACCAAACGAGCAGACACGAAAGACTGTTGGGCCTATTCTGCTGGCATTTTAGTATGTTAGTATGTATGTTAGTATATCATGGAAACATTTAGTAGTGGCTCCCTAAACCACCTAAGAGCACCTTGGCTCCAGAAGAGAATCTTCCTCTTCAATCCCACATCTGGGTACTTTCCTCAGGCACTGGCCAAGTACCTGAGAGAAAGCAACAGGTGTCTCAGAGCAAATCTGTAGAGGTGAATTTGGTTACTACTGATGGGGGGTCTCCCACCTCTGGTTCCCACAATTCATACCCGGCCATTTTTCTGGACTGAAAACACCTCATCCTTTAACACTTTGCTGTGTAGATTATTGCTAAATGTCTTTCACATTCAATCTACTGTCTTGCTTCCCATTTGTGCTGGACTTGAACATACTTAAAATAAGTGACATAGTCCATTACTCTAGACCCCCCACAGAGTTAAGCAGTCCAATCCCCACATTCTTTCTTTCCATTTGTGCTGGACTTGAACACACTTATAAGTGGCTTTGTCCATTACTCTAGACCACCCACAGAGTTAAGCAGTCCAATCCCCACATTTTCCAACTGTACTTGGCTGTCTTTTCCTGACTCCACAGTAACAGTCCCTTAGTTTCATACTGTTTCAGGTGAAAACACTTGCCCTTTTGCAGAGCGAACTCACCCGTCGGTTGCAGGTACCCCATAGGTGTTTCCTCCACAAGGAATCTTTTTCCAGAGCTTCTGGTGCCTCAGCACAACTCAAACAGGCAGCTTCTTTTCCTTAGCCGGACCCAGGGGGGTTGCCCCTGGAAACAGACAGATACCTTCCCCCCATCCCCGCACGGATGGGGCCTTGAACCATTGAGAGCAGTATCCACCACTTCAAGTATCAGTTCCTGTGTTCCTCTTTAGGTGGAAACACACACCTAAAACAAAAGTAGCTCTTTACCAGAGCTTAAAGCTCTGAGAGCCTGCACACACTCTGCTGCACTACAGTCTCTCACTCAATCTGAACCAGAACTGGCTTCAAATTCCCCAGCGTTCTACTCTAACCTCCAACTGCAACATTCCAGTGTGGCTTATGCAGCTGCGACAGTTCTAAATGATGTCATCCCTCAGTCTCAGCTGAGACTGAGAGCAGAGTGAGACAGTGTGAAATCCATTTAACTGGAGTTTCACAAGCTGCCTTCCCTGCCTACCACTAGGTCTTACTGGAATTCTAGTAACCCCGGGTAACGGGGTTACACTAGTTTTGTACTTATCCCCCTAGTGGGGACTAAGCATTCTTCTGATGAAAGTCCGTGATCTCGAACCGCTTTAGATACGTCTGAAAGGCACGGCGGACGCCGTAATGTTAGCTTATGGGAAACACTGTCAACTTCGGAGAGCCGTAACTTTGCAGCCCTCAAATGTTTTGTCACCAAACTACAAAAAGGCACAGCTGTGGGATCTTGACTTTATTCCCTCTAAATTTCAGCCCAAAAGGTCAAACCGTTCTTTAGCAGCAGGGTGGAAGATTCCCTATTGTTTTGGCCATAGTGTCGCAAAGTACTTTCGCAAATCATGACACTTTCGCCAATAAAATCAAGAAAGTGATGCATATGTGTAAGTAGTTTGTGACACTACTTTTTACAAAACTTTTTAAAACACATTTCTGGTGTGTTTTACCTCCCAAAAAATAGACATGGCTAGCATCCTCAGGTCTTGACTAGCTGAACACAACAATAATTGTGTCCCTAGAGGGTCCCAAATTTAAATGCCAAGCTTTCCTCTGACCACCAACTGAAAACAAGATGGCCAATTTGCGACACTACAAGGGTCATTTGCGAAAGTAAAAAGTGCATTTGCAACACTTTCGCATATTTTGTTAACTTGTCCCATTGACAATAATAGGAAACTTGCTTTTTGAATAACTTTTGAACCATTTAATATTTTTCCATGAAATCTTTGAAAGGCACATCAGGGACTGTGGCTGCATGTTCCCTTAAAGTTTTGTTCTGGTCACACAAACCGTGCAACCTGTAGGCGCGAGCAAAAAATGTGCAAAAATGCATAAGTTTTTCAGTTTTCGACATCTGACTGTAACAGAACTTGGCAGATCCAGATATCTGTGGTACCAGACTGTGAATGCCAAATTTCAGGCACGTCTGTCATACTGTGGCAAAATTATTACACTGGCAAATTTAAGATTTAACCTTAAATGGGGTACTCAACCCTAAATATAGTGGCACTACTGCGTTACATCATATATATATATATATACACACACATACATATATATATATATATATATATATATCACACATACATATATATGTAGATACATACACATACATACATATATATATATATATATATATATATATATATATATATATATATATATATATAAAACACCATGGGGGGGGGGATCTAACCTTGCAGAAATACAAATTAATGCAAACAAATGGTGGGCTGACCTGCAACCCATCACAAGAACCTAAGGATTCTGGCAGCAGAATGCTATAACCCTAGTTGTAATTCCATATTATAATGTGGACAAGAAAAATTCCAGAAGCTGTTTGGTCACACTGGGTCTTTAGCTGTGTGTAAATCTCACAACAAACACATGTATAAAGTCCCAGCTGACCAGTGCTGACCTGATAACACCTGTCCACATAGGTATCAAGTGACCGAACGTTCACAAGTTGGAAAGTTCACATTTTTTTAAAAGTTAGCCAGTACCACTCTGAGACAGCGGGTTTGTTCAGCATAATAAAATCTGTTTAAACGTGTCCTGCATCTAGTTTGACTTTTCTGCTGGCCCTAGAGTTGAAGCATTGCTGAACAGAATTGTGTGCCATGCCGATCGTAAAGTTATTTCAAAATGTTGTGTTTCTCATAGCGGTACAGAATTACTGTTGGTGCTGGTGCGGTTACTTTGGAGAGTTACTTTACGATCGGCATGGCACATAAAGTAAGAACTCCATCTCAAAATGTCTCAGACCTACTGTAATTTCTCTGAGAGTCCTGCCTTTGATGAGATTCTAAACAGTATCTTTGTCCGATGTCCTCAGTCACAAAGCTGCCACGCCAGAAACATGCATCCATGAAGTGCAACAGCTGGGACCAATAGTGACCAACGTTGTGGCACAACATCATGTGCACTGTGTGGGGATATCGGGTACACTCGAACGCCACAAACATGCTACCAGTTAGTGACACCGCTGTATATGTTTCTCCTCTCTTACCCGCTATGGTAGACCATGCTGCTGATGACACGTGGTTGACCCAATCCTCATACATGGCCTCACAGTAGCACAGTGAAAATGGGGTGCAGAGTGAAATTTATATGTAGACCCCTCCTGCAGTTAGGTTAGGTCCACCCAAACTTTCACTTTCACCCATAGTTGAACTGAATGTCATGCTGCTGACTCCACTCTCAATTGTGAAACAGTGGCTCAGTTGGGACTATTTTATCATAGGTGGAAGAACAAATCCTGTATTGTCTTGAAATTAATAACAATATGTTATTTTTCTGCATTAAAAAAGTATTTTTTGCTTTATTCCATTCTATAATTGCGATAATGCACTCCAGGGGATGTGCTGATGTGAGATTTACACACACCTGGCATGGTTTACGGAACTTGGCCTGAGGCCTCGTGCCACACCACACCCAAGATGTTTGTAAATCTCACAACACACCCCCTGTCATACATTATTGCTTAAATAATCACTATTTCTTCACTATGTGACCATAGGTGGGGGCTTGATACTTTGGGTTCACACACATGTACTATAAAAGGTAGGCAGAAAAATAATCAGAGCTGAGCTATCAACCCTTCCAAGGAATATAATTCTACTAGAGACTAACAGCAAGCTGTGCTTCATCCAATATGCATGATTTGTACTAACAGTACTTGACTTTATTTATTTATTTTTATTTATTTATAAGGTCTAGGATTACAATACCTTTGAGCCAAGGCTCTTTTACAAAGGTTCCACATCAGAGACAACATTTCAAGAAAAAAAAAAGAAGGCAAGGAAAACCAACACAAAGTGGTTACAACATAACAACAAATAGCAACTAACCAATAAGGGGGTGTGGTTGCGGGGAAGGGTGGTGTGAGGACGTAGGCAGCCAGAGGCATTTGTCATGTGAGAGATCAACTAATAAGTGCATGTAGTTGGGGAATGAGAAGGGAGAGATCCCGAGGAGTTGGCTTGAGTACAGATGGGAGAGCCTGGTATAGATGGAGTACAGAAGGAAAAGGGGAAAGTAGAGGGTTTAGGACAGGAGCAAAAACAAGGGGTATAAAAACAGTTTTGTCTTGGGGGGGGGTTGGAACATGTGATAGGTGTCATATCACGGTGGCAGGAAGAGATAGTGAAAACAGGGAAATTAGATGTAACAATCGCAGGAGCTAGTGGCAGCTAGATGATTCCAGAGACGTGCTTTGAACGCACCAAGTGCGTTTGCTGAGGAGATGGTGGAGTTTAGGTCATTTAGCCAAAGTGGTGCTCTGTAGGCAAAGGATCATTGGGCCTGGGAAGTGCGTCAGCGGGGGAATTTTAGGAGCTGCTGATTTGATCTCCTAGTGCTCCGACAGTTTGGGCTCATCTGCAGAAGGGTAGAGACACCTGGGGGCTCAAGCCCCAGACAGATTTGCTTTGCCAAGGTACAAGTGAGGTACTTTATGCGATTTGATAAGTGAAGCCATCCAGACTGTGCATATAAGTCACAGGTGTGGGTGAGGCGGTGGGCACCTGTAATAAGTCGACATGCCTTATTTAAGGTAGTTTGCACCTGTCTGAGGGTTGTCATCGTGGCAGAGCTGTATATGATGAGACCATAGTCAATGATCGAGACCACGGAACTCTGTACGGCAATCTTTAGTGCATCCAGAGTAAGACTGTCTGTGTTTGTATAGAAGACCAAGTCGAATGTTTGCAGTTTTTGCAACATAGTCAGTGTATGCCCCATAGGAGAGGCTAGGGGTCAAGCAGAATCCCAAGATATTTGAAAGATTGCACCTGCTCCAAGGTGTTTCCCTGTGCAGTGGAAATCGCCAAGTGGTGTTGCTTGTGTGGATTGTGAGAGCAGCGAAATAGCGTGGTTTTTGTTTTTTTGTGATTTAGTACTAGTTTGTGATTGTGGAACCAAGACTCAGTGGTGCTGAAGCCGTGCTGGAGTTATCCTGTAATGCTATGGGGTCTTTATGAGAGGAGAATACCACTGCATCAGAATGATGTTTTCAGGGCAAGATTGCAGTAAGGAGTTTAGGGAAAGACTTAACAGGAGAGACCCCAGTATGGACCCTTGGGGAACACCTGAGCGAACCGGCAAAGTGTCAGAAAGAGTGTTTGCAATTTTTACTCTTTGCATCCGGTTTTCGAGGTAGCTACTAAACCATAGGACAGAGTCAGGTGACAGTCTGGTATTTAGTAGCTGGTCAGTAAGCAGCCTATGGTGGACTGTGTTGAAAGCTTTGTACAATACAAGCTTTGTACAATAAAGGCATGAACTTCTGTAGGTAAACTGTTCTTGTGCACTTTACATACTGAATATTGTACCTCTAGTCTAGAGTGAGTGCAGGTTACCCCCAGCTCTACCTCAGTTGATTCTCTTCAGACTGAGCTACTACCACCCCCATCCAATTATAAATAAAAAACGCCTACTTTTCAAATCGAACCAAAAGTGTACCAATCTTTTCAGACTTGTCTGGTTTTAATGTGAAAAAAAGTGAAACAGATGTTTGCACAGTTCCAAATTTGACCTGCAACCTTTCGAAACTAGTAAACTCATATCCCTACCCAGCTGTCAAGTACCCCTCCCAAACCTTAGCTCCCCTTTCAGTCAGTCAATATTCCTCTAAACTTTAGATTCGGAAACCCTAAACTCTCCTAGACGCAAACAGCCCAGAAAAACATCCACAGTCCCTCAAACACCATTTCAAGACAAGTACATTAAACAGATCTAAGGCTGCCTGCTGCTGTGTAAGTAGAAGTCTTTAGAAATCTATTGCAAAACTTCAACTTAGCTACAGTGAACAGAGTTGAAAATGAAGCAAAACTAATTTGGACTAATTATTCCACAACAGTATAATTAGTCATGGCAATTACAATTACACTGGTTGGCGTGGACAGACACGAGCAGGCTCACAGGATACAGATCAGCCACAATTGGTCCCAGGTGATGAGAAAGCTGACACTGGTTAAAGAACAGCTGACAACAATATTTCTTTGAGGCAGGCTGCTCACTGGGTGTCAAAGAGCTGACTGTAGAGCCCCTTAGCCACCTAGCATTGATTTTTTTTCTCCAAAGGATAATTTAAATGATAAACTAACATTTCCTAGTTCCCACATATCTGAAGCTCAGGAGAACACATCAAAATAGTGAAGAAACAGAGAAAAATAAATCATATACTTATCTGATACTGTAACTGTGGGAGGAGATGGGGTTGGACCTGTACAGTACAATTAATAATCTGAAAAATAATTGCTAACCCTTACCCTTTTTTATGTTGGCATGCTTGCGCAGCCAACATCATGGGACAGCGCAGCTTTGGAGGCGCGGTTGCTGTTGGGCCAATGCAGGGCACACACCAGTCGGTGTGTCCCTCATTCCCTAATCAGCCTGCATGCCGGCGCCACACCATCCATAAATTATGTTGCAAGCACGTCTAAGAAAAGGTCCACTGCAACCTGAGCAAAGCTCGTCAGATGCAGCAGACCCTTCCTACGTGCTCGCCGACATTATCAGCATGGTGGGCAGGCGGCCGCCCAACTGCTGACTTCAGGGGTGCCCAATCCCTCTTTTGATTTACCCCCCACGCTTTCTTTGTGTGCTGATGGGATCCCCACACTGGCATAACCCCCATTGTAAAATGCCGAGAAGGGTGCCCATTCCTCTCGCTCCCTGCTTTTGTGTGTGTCGACGGGGTGCTCAGTCCCTGTTGGCATAACTTCCTCCACCCCTTGTTGTGTGTCCGGGAGGGTGCCCAATTGCCTGTTGGCTACAGAACCCCCAAATATTTAGGGGCACGCTAGGAGCCCACCCCAGCCTGCCAAATCCCTTGAAATACAAAAACTGTCCTGCAATGTTTTTTTTTTTTCCCACCTGTAAAACAAAACGGTACTTGAGTCTCCTGGCCCCACCCACACCCACCCTCTGAGCACCCTGCCTCCCCACCCCCACCCCATACTTACCTCCGGAGTCCGCGACGATCATCGTGGACGGAAACACATCTGCACTCTTCAAAGCCGACTGCAAACTGAGGAAATGCCGGTAAGCTGTTTAATGGAATAAATATGGTCTTTTCACCTTTGCTGCATATCTCAGGCATTTTTGGGGATTTTGGCCCCAAATTTTCAACATGGGGTTTTAGGGACCCCTCCTCGTGAATTCTTGCACTGTTATGACATTATTCGGTCCCAAAAGGTGATTTCGCAGTCACTGCATGGAATCATCTTTTGGGGCCGAGTAACAAAATGACAGTGCCACTGTTCATGAGTGGGGCTCTCACAAAGCCTATGTTGCAAATTTGGTGGAAAATCCAAAATGACTGTTTTCATGGGTGTGTGTTGCGCAGTTGCTACGCACGCTGTGTTAGCGAATTCGCAATATTTTCACGCCAGATTCTCAACATTGGCATTTTACCACACCTTCTTGTGTACCGCTCAGCTGTCATTTTTCATATACTGGCCGAAATGTGTTCTCGCACTCCGTGCAGAATAGCACAGTCGCTGTGCGAAATCACTGTTCGGGACACATTATGAAAATGACAGTGACACTGTTCATGAGCAGAGGTCCTAAAATGCCTGTGTTGAAAATTTGGTGACAATACTCCATAAAATAACTGTGTTACGAGCGTGCATTGCGCAGGTTGCACGCACGCTCATAAATTCGCAAACTTATAATATTTTCAGTCCAGATTTTCAACAGTGCCAGTGTTCTGCACCTCCTAATGAACAGTACGGCTGTAATTTTTCACATCCTGACCAAGATCTGTTTTCGCAGTTCCAGCGCACTCTTGCGCGGTCGCTGTGGAAAGCCCATGTTCGAGACACATTATGAAATGGCAGTGACAGGAGAAAAGTCAATAAAATTAGTGTTTTACAAGCACGCGTTGCGCAGTTTGTACGCTCGCTCGTGACTTTGTGAATCTGTAATACTTTCACTCCAGCTGTTCATCATTGCCATTTTTCCACACCTCCTTGTGAACAGTACAGCTGGCTGAAGTGTGTTTTTGCACTTCTGGTGCAGAATTGCACGGTCACTGTGCGAAATCACTTTTTGGGACAGTTAGAGGAAATGATGGTGACACTATTCATCAGCAGAGGTCCTAAAATGCTTATGTTGAAAATTTGGTACCGAAAGTCCATACAATGACTGTGTTGCAAGCATGCATTGCGCAGTTTCCACGCACCCTTGTAACTTCGTTAATCTGCAATATTTTCATGCCACATTTTCACCACTGGCATTTGTGCACACCTCATTATCAACAGTCCAGCTGCCATTTTCCACAGCCTGCCCAAAACGCATTTCCACAGCTCTGCCGCACAATAGCGTACTCGCTGTGCAAAATCACCTTTTGGGACATATTAACAAAATCACAGCACTATGCGTCTCCACCTCCGCCACTGCCAATGCCAGCGCGACAACATTCAGCATTGACAAATGCATGTTTACTCCAGTATCACAGCCCTGACCCTCCCTCCCAACCCCAATATTAACACTTATCACTGACCTCCACTTACTGTCCTTAGAATAAAATTCCTGACACCCTGCCAAATTCTAGTATCACAGCCCAGACCTTCATCCCAACCTTTGCAGTCTTACAGACCACCCCCTTACCCCACCCTCTAACCACATTATCACAGCTGATTCACTCTTCACTGACAAAGGATAAGAGCAGGGCTATTTCTTAGTAATGTTCCTCTGGGGCCAGTGGGTGGGCTTGGGAGAAAAGCCTGGCACGGCAGTCAACATGAATATCCAGAGAATTACATGTGAACTGTTGGGACTGGAGGTACAGCAATCAATGAACAGCGGCACATGAACATTACACAAAGCTGCTCAGGAACATCCAGGAGGTGGAGAGACAATTTTGGGTCTTCAGCAACAGGAGAACCCAGCATCATAAGCACCAGTAACTGGAGTGACCCTTAGCTAGCAAGTGGGCGAGAGAAAGGGTTCAATCTAGGGCTAACAGTTAAAGAGAGCCAGAGGGCGACCCTGACCAAACAAGCAGGACAGGGTCAGCATGGGACAGGGGCTTCTGTTGTGGATCCTGCACCATTTTAGTTGCCCTCCTCTGAGCCGCCTTCACTCTATGTTCTTCCAGAGATGTGGTCTCCAGAACTGGACACAGTATTCTAGGTGGGTCTTACCAGAGATCCATACAGAGGAAACACCACCTCCCTCTTTCTGCTGATGATACCCCTCCCTATGCACCCCAGCATCCCATTAGCCCTCCTGACTCCTTGTTGCACTGCCTTCTTTAGGTCATCCAATATGATCATACCCAGATCTCTTTCCTGCTTGGTCATCGTCAATACCACTCCATCTATTTTGTACTCTGCACCTGGGTTTCTGTGCCATAAGTGCATTATTTTGCACTTTTTTGCATTGAAACCCAGCTGTCATACCCTGAACCACTCTTCAGATTTTCTCAGGTCTCTGCTCATCCTTTCTACCCCCCCCGGAGTGTCCAGCCTATTGCAGATTTTGGCATCATCCACAAAGAGGCAGACCCTGCCTTCCAGCTTCTCTGCAGTGCTACTTATAAAGACATTAAAGAGGACTGGTCCCAGCACTGATCCCTGTGGCACCCCACTGGTCACCCTCCCTCCCTTCCTTGGAGTGAACTCCATTTACCACCACCACCCCCTGCTGCCTATCCTCTAACCAATTTCTTACCCAGTTTGCCAGTTATGAACCTGCTGCTAAGCTACCCAGCTTGCTAACTAGCCTCCTATGTGGAATGATGTTGAAAGCTTTAGTGAAATCTAGGCAGGCCGTGTCCACTGCTCCTCCCTGATCTAGTTCCTTGGTCACCCAGTCAAAGATATACTGTTTTTGCATGCACAGAGCACACTGGAACCAGCCTTGAGTGTGTGTGTGTGTGTGTGTGGGGGTTCTTGGTGGTGACTTTCCCCTTTGAGTGACTTGCTCAGAGTCACACAATATGCAAGTGGAGGTTTTGGAAATCAAACCCAGGTCTGCTGGATGTACCAAGATCCTTCACAGCTTGTTATTTTAACGTCTAGGCTATACTGCCTTACTTAAAGATGGTTGTTTCTGCATAGAGCTGTTAACCTGGATTGCCAAGATTAAATCCTGGAACTACTTTAACCACTGTGTGACCCTGAGCAAGTGTGGGGGGGGGGGGGAGTAAGAGAGGGGCAGCATCTTGGGCTGGTTTAGTGTAGGGCAGAAAAACCCAAAGTCCCAGGCTCACATTTCTTAGCCACATTTTTACTGTGAGACCCAAAGCAAGTGGAGGTGGGGATGACACAAACCCAATCTGCCTTTCTGAGGTAGCAATATAACCTAGACGTTCGAACAATGAGCAGTGAACAAATGCAGAATCCCATCTCTGTGTTACAGAATCAGACTTTTCCATTTTCCCCAACCCAAAAACCACTTCTGAGCAAGGCATGGAAACTTGAAAAGTAATTACCTAAGAAACGTCTAGAAAAAAGGCTGACAAACCACCTTCACATATTCTCTCACTCTGCAAACCCATGCTTCATGCTGTTTCACGCTCACGCGGTTTGACCCCACGCATGACTGGATGAGTCGTAATTAACATCTTTTTACAGGCACCCAAAGAGACCATTAAACACTGCAGGAAGCATCAAGGTGCTGCACCAGATCGTGGATGAATGTGTGAAGGTAGAATCTGGCAGCTTTTTTCTTGTTTGGAGAATTTATTTTCATTTTCTGCTCAGAAGCGATTTTGAAGTCAGGGGAAAGAGAAAGGGGATTGATTGTGTAATAAAGGGAAGTGGGAGGGGGCCTGACTGAGCAAGGGTCTTTATTATTGGGGGCCCACTGCCAGCATTATTTTGTCAATTTCATACTCTGAACTGATGACATCAAAATAGAGCTGGTGGCAATCAGAAGGAGGAAGATGAGCATTTTGCTTCCTCACAGTGCTAGTAATTACCAGAGTTACAGCACTCGCACAGGCAGGTGAAGAGGGAAAGGTGAGCTTCAGTTGGCTAGAAGATTTTTGTCTGCAAGCTCGAGCTGAACAGAGAGCAAGGGGCGGGACTTCTGAAATTGGAAGCTTATTATTTGCTGGGTTGATCAGCCAAAGAGTGAGAGAGACACTGTTCATTGTGCCAGGGAAGATAATGGGGAGAAATTATTTCTTCTTCTATATTTATTAGGAGGCTTAGAAACTGCAACAGCAGATCCCATTAATCATAATTAATAAAGAGTTAGTGGGAGGGGTATGGCTGTGAGCACTGCACTGTATTCACCTTGATATCAAATTCTTTATGATGAAACCATATTGCTTGGCACTGTATGGACTAATGAGTGTATTCCCCTGCTTTGGGTTCATGGCCCTCATATTCAGAGCCAGCCAATAGTGCCGCACAGCTGGTAGCGCTGCACAACACATAGTGCTGAGCTACGTTCAGACATGGCACACTGACAAAACCTGCCAACTGTCTGAATATGTGGCCATGCCAATGCAGAGAAAGTGTGCTGCTCTGACATGGCCCAAGGCTAAATATGGTCCCCAGGGGGTCCCACAGGGGATCCCACAGGACATAGGACTTCCCAAAACAGAATATGCTTGGCCATATTTAGCCCTAACAGGTAAATGAGTCCATTGGGTATGCAAAGTGCTAAGGGGCAATTTGCATGCCCGTTATGGGCTCTTTTCATGCACACAGCCCCTTGGTACCCATGCTGGCTTGGGGAAATATGGATTCCCTGGTTATTTAATCGACTGCTCCTGCTCGTCCACTACAAGTCCCACAACTGATCTTCTTGGACACCCGCCACACTCCAGGTCTAAAGATACGATATGCTGTACCACTCACCATACTGACAATAAAAGTTTACATTAACCAGTGAAAATGTCCACGTCCAAACCACAACAACAATTTCACTTACTCTACCTTTATAATTGACCCTCAGCTTCCTATCACTGTTCCCCTTATGGTCCGCCTTCCTGTGGCCAATTCTCACAAGCAGGGCACTCGGAGCAATACCCAAACACTCACAAGGGCAATAAGGTTGGTCTTGTGAGAGTCCAAAAATGTGAACAAGATGAGCTTTCTCTGAGCACTACACTTGCCAGAATGTGCGCTGAACTGTTAGCAAAGATGTGCTGCAGCTGCTGCTTGTTCTTTGTCAAATGCAAGGCATACAGGGAGACATGATTTCCCAGCAGGGAAAAGTAAATCTGTTGCAGCAGCAGTTTCTTAAAAATGGGGCTGATATCTAAAAAGACAGTTTTAAAAAAGACAGATGTAAGTCCCCTTTAAAAAGGGGCTTATATTCCCTTCTTAGGCATCCCTTTGTCCCTCCTAACCCCCCTTCCCCCAGAGCTAGGGAATGGGTTAGTGCTCTGGGGGAAATTGACTGCTGAACGCCTCAAGGTAGCAGCAGAGAGTAGGTTTGGAGAGTATATAAGGGAGCAAACAAGAGGTATTGGGGCCTTTTCCGGCCTGGGCATTAGGCCTGGGGCTGGAGGGGGGGGGGGAGGCTGGAAGCGTAGAGTTAGGAGCAGATGAGGTGGGCAAGTAAGGGAGCTCGGCAGTCCAGGAGGGCCAGTGGGGAAACCCCCCCAAAAAGAGTACATCCAGGATGGCTTTTTCATGCTTCATTGTTGACGAGGAGTGGAGGTATAGAGCTTCATGGGGGATAGGTAGTCAGGTCCTGCATCATTGGGGGCAGGGACAGTAGGTGGCTTTGTAGGCCAGGAAAGTGTCAGAGCCCTTAGAGACCCCTAGCAGGTGTAGTCCAGGTAGCCAGATCTGGCAGGGCCCTCCTAGGACGGGAGCCGGTAGCAGTGGCTCTCCTCGTATCCAGTGTGGCAAGGCAGCCTAGAGTGTAGAGGGAGCCGGGGGGGCCTTTTACCCATTCATGTGGCCTGCTTTGGAGGGGCAGGTCCTGGGACACCGGTACATTATAGCCTGGGTGGGTCACAGGCCATAATGGCAGGCCTTGGAGGGTAGCCACCATACTGGAGCTTAATTCAAGCCCTCCAATGAGGGATTGCTAGAGGTTCCCAGGGTCTGTTTGAAGACTTCTGGGGCCAGATCTTTTGCTTTTGTGGCCTGACCCTGTGGAATTCTCTACCTCATCGGGTGCAAGAGTGCCTGACCGCTGAGGCATTTAAATCTGCACTAAAAACACACTTGTTTAAATATGGCATTCTCAGGAGCCTGAAATGTTGCTGCCTTTAATTACTTGTTTTATAGAGTGTTAATTTAATTTTTTATTTCTGAATGTAAAAGTGCTTTGATAAATTTTTGAACTGCACTTTTTATAAAAAACTTTGATTTGATTTGATTTAAATGGGGGATGTGGGCATGGCTGGGACCCCAGAGGAAGACGACCAGTAGAATCCGGAGTGATTTGGGCCACCCATGAAAAGGCAGGTGCTGAGACAGAGCCGAGTGGGGGGGGGGTGGCAGGTGTTGAATTATCACTAGGTATAGTGCCAACTGTAGAAAGAGGGTCGGGGGCCTGGGTGATCAGAAAAATTCCTGGAGACCCTGTGGCTTGGGCCAGCGCCCAGGGGTCCTGGTGGGGGAGGCAGCTCACTTTCCCATGCCAGAGTTTGGGGGTATGACCAGTGCCAGTGTGAAAGTGAGTGACGAAGGTGAGGAAGGAGAAACAGTGTTGGCTTGCCAGATCCAAAGAAGCCAGGAGATTGCAGGGATCTGACTTCAAGTAGATATTGGGTAAATCATCTGAGAGAGACAGAGAGAGAGAGAGAGAGAGAGAGAGAGAATAAAGCAAT
The DNA here is from genome assembly GCA_016271365.2 of Neoceratodus forsteri. Taxonomy (NCBI): domain Eukaryota; kingdom Metazoa; phylum Chordata; order Ceratodontiformes; family Ceratodontidae; genus Neoceratodus; species Neoceratodus forsteri. Next base: position 1,472,497,615 of record CM028132.1, on the reverse strand, counting down.
TCTTGCTTGTGACTGCCTTGTATCCATAATTTCTGCTGCCGTAGACTGTCCTGCCCGTATTTGTACAAAGTTAATTAGCCCCATGGAGCTGGTTTAGCTATTCAAAAATAAAGTATGTGACCCCTGTATTGCTGGAAATCATGTGCATTACAGGTGCAGAATAAAAGCCAGTTTGGGGAGGAAATAGTGGTCATGTGCCTTATTTAAACTGAGAGGGGGAAGCAAATAAAATGAAATCCTTCTTTTTCCCTTTATGTTCAGTCTGATGAACTTTTCATGAGTTGCATTCCAGTTCAGTATTTGTCCTGCCTGGGTGGGACTATAGGGGCTCCTGAGACAGCAGAGTTACAGCGTGGAGGTCCTGGTCCGATGTGCAGCCTTCGGGGAGGAGAAAGTCAAACACTGAGGGAGAAGGTAGAGTGCACGAGTATTGAAGACACCTGAGAGGTAGGAATATTATTTCTCTGCCTTAATTTGGAAGTGCATTTGTCTCAATGTTAATGCTTGAGGGCGCCCCTCTTCTAATGCCATGGAAGACCTGTGAAAGAAAGTTATGCCCCTAGACAGGGGCATGGGGGGGGTTTACACAGACATTTATACTATTGTGTAAAACACAGAGTGTCAGACCAGTCTACTGGCACAGCAGTGGTACTACCGCTCATGATCCTGATAACCAGGGTTTGGGAATAAGCTTGAGGAGGAGAAGGGTCAAGTATCCCAGAGGATGTTCTCCTCTTCAGTGAGGGACGGAAGCAGCTGCTGTTATGCCACCACCTCCTGGAACGTAACACACTGACACATACTCACGTGACCATGCATCAAACAGACATGGACAGTCAGCATCTCAGGGAACTGGGAGGACATGAACATTCCCCCAGCCAAAGAATGACATTGGTCCCAACTCCGCAGGTCCCACATTGCCGACCTTGGCACCTACCTCTGCACTGAGCATGGATCTCCAATGGTTCATGTCCTTCAACTCCACCCTGGGGCATGGGGGGGGGGTATGCCGGAAGGAGGCAGATGCAAGTATAGGAGAAGGCGCATGATGGGGCTGGTAGCAGGAATAGACGATGAGGGCAGACTGGGGAGCCAGGAGGAAAATAAACACAGTGTTTGTTGCTTAAAAATTATCTGACCACCCGTTATCCCTGGCTGCCAGTGTCCCTAGAAGTCAATGACAGCACTGAGCCATTGAACAATTTACAGTATGTTAAACTTGCAGCCAGGGACAAAGTAAAAGAAAAATAATAGAAAGCACAGGAGTAATGGAATCTACATAGGGAAAGCACATTTGCTGGTTACAAACGAAAGAACCACCAGCCTTGCAAAAGTGGTGAAGTCTACCAAGAAATGGTGACTGGTATACATGTGCTGTACTCTAATTGCTACATAATTGATAAATTAAAAGCACTACATTTTTTTTAAATTAATTTGTATTTTTTTATTTTTACCAGGAGAGACACTTGGCAAGTGCATGCAGTTCTTTAAACCTATCTTTCTGTACTTGTCACTAGGGGTGTGCGAATACCTTAATTGAATATTCAGATGACTATTCACATTCCAGATATTCGTTATTCATTATTCAACTAAGTGTGTTTTTAAATAAGACATTATAACACTGTTAAAGTCCACCACTTCCTTCTCTTTTGAAGTGCAACAGTTAATTCTGCCATGAACACCCTCTACCAGCTTTTCAGCAGCCCAAAAAGGCAACAAACTACTGCACTGGTCACTGGTCAGGTGACAGATAGTCATCATAGATTGACCAAAGGCTGCAGATGAGGTGACGTCTCGTATCTCGTCTAGGACAACTAAAATCGCACTGGTGTAAATGCATAGTATGTGCACCCTGGAAGAGAGGGGATGTGCCATGACCTATACAAGTACCTCACAGGGGTGCAGAGGGAACATAAGGGGAAATTTCTTTTAAATGAGAAAGAGCACAAGTACCGAGGCAATGGGGGCATGTTATGAAGCTGTAGGGGGAGTTCAAGACAGATGCGAAGAAATGTTTGTTCATGGAAGGCACGGTAGATGCCTGACACGGACTGCCAGCATAAGTGCTGGCATTGAAAACATTGTGGGGCTTCGAGCATGCATGAGATAGGCATAGGGGTGTATTTCAAAACAGGCAGGGAGGTGGTAGGGTTGCTTTGGAGTCTGAAGAAGAGACCGATAAGGCAGGGATGGACAATTGGGGCAGACTGTGAGGGCCAAGTGGTCCTTTTATGCCAACAGATAGTTAGTAACCTAAAGTAAACAATAGTAAGTGCACTAAAACATTATAGAGCATTTAATTTTTTCTAGTTTAGAGGGGTCTTGTGGTGGCCCTGCAGCATATATGTCTGGGAGGGTACAGTTACCCATTAAATTAAATATTTAATGTGATAGAAAAAAGAAAGGATGAGCCCAAAAACTATCGTAACATTATGGAGATCAACAGTAGTACTGTACCGCCAGTTTTACATGGGCAGATCATATTTGTAGCAAACTACTGAGTTTAGCTTAATGAGCACTAGCTATTCAATTTGTTCAGGGTCAAGCTTGGAATGGTGTGGCTCAACGATGCCATCAGCAGTGCTAAACATCCTCTTGAATTGCACACTTGTAGGAGGGCACCTTAGGTATTTTAAAGCAAATTGTGCCAGATGAGGAGAAGAGTTCCTTTTCTGAATCCAGTAGCCTAGCGGGTCAACTTCAAATGGCTCAGTTGATGCTGCAAAATGGCCATTAAGTAAATTTTCTGCAGAGAGAGGCTGAGACTGTGAGCATTTGTGTTGCTGTCGATGCAGTGTTGTGCTGAGTAATGCCCAGTCAATCTCCTCTGCACTACCACTATGCCATCTTTCCCTATCTCCACCAGTACCACCCAATTCCAAACCACCACATGACTGTTTCTCTCCCTCAGGAACCTGAACTGGAACACCTTCCTCCCCTTCTGAGTGTCTCATTGCCCGTATGGCAGTGTTATGCGAGGTCCCTACAACCTAACTGGCATCCCACTGTACACCTTAGACAAACCTTTATGTACCGCATAAAATGCACATGCAATAATAACACATAGGGCATGGACACCTACCGTACAAGAGTAAGTGTTAGGATAAATATAATGATTGTAATACACTTTACTTTTTCCTATGCATGGAAACTGCACATAGTAAGCCACAAGACATTCATGTCTTTGTCATCTTCTGCACTACCATCTTTTGGATTTAAGTATAATTACACCACATCCTGTGTTTTCCATGCAGCATGTATACTCCCATTGTTCTAAGATATAACTGACTTAACAAATATTGTATAGGACTTGATAACGCTGTGGCGCCACCTAACGTTTGACCAATAGGGACCACTAGATGTATCTAATGTTTCATACTAAAGGTAACCATAGCGATTATCATAGTATATAATGTAATGTATTACACATTCTCCTCGGAGACCTTCTTCACTCCTTGGGGTATTGGGGAACGCTAGGCTTGGCTATCAGTGTCTTATGATAAGAACTGCTTAGGGCAACTGTGATTTCCTTTTGGAGTAATAAACAAGTTTACCACTGATATGCAACTTGTCTGTGATTCATATGCATCTCTAATTGTCACCAAGAACCTGATCAGAGTTAGACACCCTAACAAACTGGGGACCCTGTGCAGGCAATTTAGATGGTGCAACATTTCATTCGTTGCATAAGAAAATTTCCCTTCCCTACGGGTACAGCAGGTGTGCACTCCCACATCATTTCTCCCGTTATTTTCACCTCCGTAACAACTTGTAAAGTCTGGCTGCTCACTGGGCATGGTCGATAATGACTCACCGTGCCCAATGGCAGTTTTGAATTGCAAGACTACACAAATACAGTAGCTGCCCGTCTACTGGTTTTGCCTGTTGTGCATCGATACATGACACGACAGCCTCTTACGGGTTAATGATTTTGTGTTGCCCCAATAACTGTTAGTGGTACCAGGATGGCCATGACGTCAAACATATGTGCAGACTTGAGACTAGACATCTCTAACTTCCTTGTCTCCCATGTAGGATGGACTGACTTTGCACTGGATGCGATTCAGTCTGAAAACCCCATGCTGGTGGATTTCAACCCAGTAGTCCTAGACGAGACAAATAGCCAAAAAGCATGAGGCTAAAGGGCTGTTGGTCATGGCTCTCTATGCTGCTTCTGAAGTTTCTGAATTGAGGTTTCACTTTCTTGAACTGTAACTCTCATCCCTTAAGAAAGAGATGGGATTGCAGGCATCCAAAAGTTTGAGAAAAGAGCAACAACTAGAGACTGACATTCAGTTATTGCGAAATGAGAAAGAGACTCTTGCATTGTTCTGGTGAAGGTGATCAGAAAGAACTTTGTATGTTGAGAGAAGAATGTGAAAGGCTGAGACAGGATAAGAGACAGATGTTACAAATGAATGATTTATTAAGCAAAACTAATGATCAAATGAGAAAGGACATCGATGAACTCCAAGGCGACTTGAAACAGATACGTGATGAGTTGGATAGGGAACATAAGGACAACTGCAAGTTGAGTGCCGTGTACAGAGTGTTAAATAAAGGTTGCAAAATGCGTAGAACAGAACATTGCAAAGGTTAGTCATGATGATTGTAAAGAGAAGATGGCGAAACTGCACCATCAGCGAGAAGTATTGGCTGGTCACGTTAAGGCGATGGGTGGTTACGCAGCCCTCGACCTCACGTCATCTGGAGATGATGAGTCTAATGATGACATCTCCCAATACAACGCCCAGTTACACCCCTACTATGGTCCAGTAACCCCTTCCCACCATTCACAAGATGGCGGGTCCCCTTGCTATGACATCACGTCCCTACGTCATCAACGCGATGACGATTATCATGTGCGATGCCAAGATGATGACCCTCATAATGGGGGAGGCTTAGGCCTACTTCCGCCTTCTCTAGGCCTGCCAATGTCCACTCCAATCGTTGTTTTGACAGGGAGCAACAGACAGGAGATTGAGAAAATGATTGAAATTGCTTTGCATGAGTCAGATTTACCTGAGAAAAGCAAAAGAGCTTTCAAAGTGCAGATGAAACAAATGCTGAAAGAGGCCACTTCTCAGGATTCGATTGTCCGAACTGTGTTCCATTTCTTGCAGCCATTCAGCAGCATAATTCGGTTGACCACCGCCACAATGTATTGCCCCCTCCTGATTACACATGTTGTTTCTCAAGCTCCCCCCTTTGTTTGCCCCCTCTCAGCCGCTACTTACCCCTGTGCGTCTCTGTATTCATGTTAAATAAATACTGCTTTCATAAACTGACTCCCTGCAGCATGCTTTTGATTGTTTACAGCAGGACCTGGGTCAGATATCAGGCGCTCTGCAGTACAAGAGGCCTAGCATCATAGAATCTTAATACAGTATGGGCACCAGTTTCAAAGGTTATCTCCAGTGCAAAGGTGGTTAGTGCTGACACTAACCTGGGTTTCACTAGCACGTGGGATGGGGCCATATTCAGAGGCCCCCAGAGCACCCCAAACCCAGCAGCAGCACCACCAAGGCACCAACTGTACCACTGTGCCCATGCAAATCAGGGGGGTCCATTTGCATACCAGCGCAGCAGCATATTCAAAGGTTTGTGGTGGCGGAAAACAGCCCCCCAAATTATGCTGTTTACGCCACCTGAGTACTAAACTTGTGCCTCCATCCCACAAAGGGAGGGTAGCTGTACTGCAGCTGCTGGCCTCTTTGGCAAGCTGCTCTCTTCCTGATTGGCCGTTGCCATGTTTTATAATATTCCCTGGTGACATAGTGGTCTCCCACTCTCCAATCACCCAGTGTCATACATGTCAGTATACCCTGGTGGTCCAGTGGTTCCTCCCCCAACCCCTCCACTCACCTGCTTTCAAGCATTTCAATATACCCTGGTGATCCAGTGGCTCCCCTACCCCCTGATTGCCCGCTGCCATGGTTTCTAATATTCTCTCGTGGTCCAGTGGTTCCTCCCACTGTACATGGACCTCACTACCCACCCATGTATGTGATTGTGCTCCATGACTGTCTGACGGCAGTTGGCTGAGGAGGTGAGAGAAGAGCTGTGCTGGCTGCTGATTTTACAGGACTAATTTTTCCCAGACCATCTCCCTCATCCTGTTGAATTCTGCCCTTCTGAAATCAAGGACTTTAGCCCTTCACTGGGGCTTTCTGGTCCCAAGGGCCAGCTCAAACCAAATAGAGTTATGGTCACTGGACCCGAGTGTCTCTCCTGCCTGCACAGCTCTTACTACCTTCAAGGTGGTGAGCACCCCATCGAGAACGGCAGCCTGCCTGGTGGGTTCCTTAACCAGCTGAACCAGCAGACGGTCCTGGAATATATAGGGCCTGATTTCTGGAGGTCCTGGCAGCTGGAACATCCCAAGCAATGTCTGGCATATTCAGATCCCCCACCACCACTAACCTCCCCCTTCGCCACTCCACCTCCTAGTTCTGATATAGAGGGCTAACCCTCCTACTTCAGGTCCCAGTTGTTATTCTCTGTGGCCTACGTTTCTGTAGTGGCTATAAGGTCTAGCCCTGCTTCGGCTACCATCCCTTGGAGCTCACTTATTTTGTTTCCTGTGCTCCTAGCACCTTTTTGTTCTTTACAGGACCCCTCCCATTAGTTTTCTCTGGCCTCTGTAATTTCTTGTTTTTCTTATGTTTGAGGGCTAAGTGACCCACCCCAACCTGTCATTCCTGTCTACTCTTTCATGAGCTTGTGCCTTACTGCTTCCCTCCCCAAGGTTTCTATCTTCCAGTGCAAGGGGAGCCCTAGCTAGGTTCCCCACTTTCTCTCCCTTCTCAGTGGTTTTCTGTGACTTAACCATGTTCAAATAAGGATATGTCCCTTCCTGCACTCACTAGGTACCTGGGATGCCTTTAAGCGAAAAGAAATTGGCTTACTGCATAATCACAGAAAAATAATACAGGCCACTATGGCTACTGGAAATGTTCCTACTATACAAACATGGGCCACCAAGGATGAAAAATGCAGTAGGACTTGAGGATCAGTTGACCGAAATCCCCTCCTCCAACTCAACATTTCTCTTTCTCTTGAACTTTCCTCTTCCTTTATCCCTTACATTACCTTTTATGTCTTATTTTAATTATTATTTTATTAAGTCTCCTCTGTGCTTGTTTATTCTTCTTTCCTTTATTTCTTATCATTTGCTTTCAACCTAAATTACTGACAGTTTTTCTTTTATTTTATAGATCTGATCAGATGGTGTGCCAGTCTCCTCCCAACCTACCTGACAAGTACTATTTTGTCTGCTTATTTTCTACATACTTATATTTTATGGAAGTACAGATCCTTTGTGAACCCTTTTGTTTTTGTTTTACACATACCCCTCCTCTAGGATCTGGATCCCCACAGAGGTCTCCTCTCCAGGACAGGTACTGTAAGTTACAGGTACCCCTCCTCCAGAATCTGGATCCATGCAGATGTCCCCTGTCCAAGACAGGTAATTACAGGTACCCCTCCTCCAGAATCTGGATCCATGCAGATGTCCCCTGTCCAAGACAGGTAATTACAGGTACCCCTCCTCCAGAATCTGGATCCGTGCAGATGTCCCCTGTCCAAGACAGGTAATTACAGGTACCCCTCCTCCAGAATCTGGATCCGTGCAGATGTCCCCTGTCCAAGACAGGTAATTACAGGTACCCCTCCTCCAGAATCTGGATCCATGCAGATGTCCCCTGTCCAAGACAGGTAATTACAGGTACCCCTCCTCCAGAATCTGGATCCATGCAGATGTCCCCTGTCCAAGACAGGTAATTACAGGTACCCCTCCTCCAGAATCTGGATCCATGTAGATGTCCCCTGTCCAAGACAGGTAATTACAGGTACCCCTCCTCCAGAATCTGGATCCATACAGAGGTCCTCTCTTCAGGACAGGTAAGTATAGGTACCCTTCTTCCAGGATCTGGATCCCCACAGAGGTCCCCTGTCCAGAACAGGTAAGTTACAGGTACCCCTCCTCCAGCATCCCCTTACGAAAATAGAATATTCTGCAGTATAGTGAAAAATATGTATTAATGCCTGTCAATACATTGAGAAATACATTGTCCCAATGTAATATATAATATATTATGAAATGTATTTTGAAATATACTGACATACTATATGTCTAACTCATAATATGCAAAAATATATGTCACTATAGTGAGAAATGCATTAACACAATGAAATATAATATACAGTATGTGTCAGCATATACTGAAACAATATATTTCTTATTAAAAAATTTGTAAATGATGTAAAGTATGCTAAATATATTGAAAGAATACATTTTATTACGGAAATGAAATATATTTCAGTATACTGGAAATTATGTTAAGTATGTCAATACATTGAATTAATGGAATATATAATCTTAGGCCTGGATATTCAGACTGTGCCTGGCAGTGGTGCAAGCCTGGGCGCAGCGCAACTGGGATGTGCCGGGGCCAGGACCCAGTCATATTCAACGGTGATGCGCCATGGCGCAGCACCGTTAAATATAACGCGGACTGCGCCAGCGCAAACCACAGCTAGGGAGCACGGAGATACGCCAGCACAAACACAGTTGCGCTGGATGCAGCACCCCACTATATTCAGCTGAGGGCATGTAAATGTGGCCATAATATATGCAAGGTGCAAATGGGGCCATTTGCATGTCATTATGGCCCCATTTGCATGCCTTGCACAGGGCAGCCTGGCGACTTGTGCCTGGCACCCTGCACAGCATGGTGTGAGCAGTAGGGATCCCGGGGCATCCCCCTGCCCCATAACCATGATTGCAGTATCACGCCCTACACAATTCCCTGGTTGTGTAGTGGACCCCCTCCCTCTCCATACCCCGATCGCCGGTAGCTGTAATCTAACTTAATCCCTGGTAGTCTAGCGGTACCCCCCTCCCTCCCATTGCTGCGATCACCGGTTAACACTGTACAAAATCCCTGGTAGTCCAGTGGTACCCCCCGCCCCTAGCTCTGATCGCAGTACAATATATATTCCCCAGTAGTCTAGTGGCCGCCCCTGCCCGTTGCTGCGATCGTAGTAACTGTCCATCGAATAATTCCCCAGTGACTTCATTCACATATTTGGGACTGTGTAGTACAGTATGCCCCTGCAAGCCCATACTGTACCTGTCATTCAGAAGGCGGCTGGGCAGTATGCAGGTGGATTGCAGCTGCCCGCTGATGATGGGGGGAGTGGAGTGGGCAAGGGGTTCTGTGTGGGTGGGAGGGGTGCCACTGGCTCACCAGGGAGTTATTCGATGGATGTTTACCACAATTGTGGCAACGGGCAGGGGGGGCACTAGACTACTGGAGAATATACATTGTACCGCTATCAGAGCTAGGGGCCGGGGTTACCACTGGATTACCAGGGTTTTGTATGGTGTTAACTGCGGATCGTGGCAACGGGAGGGAGGGGGGTACTGCTAGACTACCAGGGATTAATTTACACTACAGCTACTGGTGATCAGGGTATGGAAAGGGAAGGGGTCCTCTAGACTACCAGGGATTGTTTATTAGACATTTACCACGATCGGGGTATCGGGAGGGAGGGGGGTCTACTAGACTACCAGGGTGCCATGTGTGCTTGTGGACGGTGTTCAGGGCAGGTGACCACTCACAGCTGGCGGCTGTTGTGTTGTACCCTGCAATACAGCAACCTGCCTGTGGGTGGCTGGGAGTTGTTCCTACTCTTCACGGGCTCTACTTTGAGCCCCCCATACGGCGCAATGCAGGGTTGCACCAGCATATGCACTGCATATCCCAGGCTGAATATGGGGATGTGCTGCATATGTATGGGCACGCCCCCCTGCATCTGTGCTTCATACAATTACATTGCGCCCTGGTGCATTGGGATTTGTGCTGCACCTGGCAGCCCTGTCAATATCCCACTGGGGCACAATGTGTGGTTGCACCAGTGCAACTCTGTTGCACCATGTGCAATTCCTTTGAATATCCGGGCCATAATGTATTTCTGCCTCATGCATTGCTTGAAAGCATGTCAGTCTATTTAGTAATACACTGTCTGGAAAATATTAGTATATTTCCAAAAATATACTGTATTATTGGTATATATATTACATATATTTTTATATATGTTACATTTTTTTTTGTAAATGATTAATTTGGTCCCATGTGTACATTTGCATAACTAATTTGCATATTGCAAAACCATAGTTTATCAGCCAAAATCATCATCATTTCTATTTTTAAAATTACTTTGAATTGACAACATTAGCTTATAGACTGAAAGGAAAGGTACAAGGTATAAAGCAAGTACATATAGGATCTCACATGTAGGACCTCATCCTGACCTTAAAGGGAAACAAAATATGATGTCCCCCATACACCAGAAAAGGTAGTCCACCGTCAACTCTCTGACCATATTGATAAGCATAACCTCCTGTGTTATCAGCAACATGGGTTCAGAAAGAATCACAGCACCTCCTCTGTCCTTGCCCTATTTACTGATCATGTCCTCAGGAATATGGATCAGGGTAACACCACTAGTGCAGTGTTTGTGGAATTGACTAAGGCTTTTGATGAGTCAACCACCACCCTCCTCCTTACCAAACCCCACCAGCTTGGCTGCTCCCTTGAGACTCCGCAATGGTCCACAGTTACCAGACTGGCCACTCCCAATTGGTCACTGTTGGTACTGCCACCTCCCCAGGTCTTCCCGTCACTACAGGTATCCCACAGGGCTCCATCCTGGGACCACTGCTTTTCTTCCTATTCATTAACTCCCTCCCTGCCGACAGCCTAAATTGTCCTGCCTTACTGTATGCTGATGACCTGGTCCTCTACCATAGTGACAAATCCATCCAAAACATATCCTCTGTGCTGTCCCAAAATTACAGCTATGCCCACAACTGGTTCGTATCTAACATGCTCCTGTTGAATGAGAAGAAAACCAAGGCAATGCTCCTTGGATCCAAACCCTACCTAGCTAATGCTGCTAAATCCAACTCCTCCCTTTCGGTGCTCTCTCCATCTGGACCTCGACTGCAGGTAGTCTCTGATTTCAAATACCTGGGTGTAACCCTAGCCCCATCCTTTTCATTCACTGTGCACATAAACACTGTAGTACGCAGAATCAACCAAAAACTTGGGGCCGCTTATTGCATAAGGAACTATCTTACCCCAGCTGCCCGACTTGCCATTGCCCATGGAAATCTGCTCCCCATCCTTGACTATTGCTCTCTGATTTACTCCACCTCGCTGTCTGCTACCCTTCACCTTAAACTTAACTCGGCCTATAATAGCATCTGCCATTTCGCACTGATGGCCCCCTTCTCTACCCATCACTGCGACTTATTCAAATCTCTTGGTTGGCCCTCAAAAGTCATTTCGACTATGCCCTTGGTAGTATCATTGATGGCACATTACGTGATGGTATCGTGTCCCTGTGTGCTTCTCTCCTTAAGGCACGTACTGTCCGTAGGTATCTGCGTAATACTTCGGTCCCCCATCGGAAGTCCCCAGAGTATCCACTGTTACGGGGAGAAAAGCTCCACTGGTTGCTGCACATCTCTATGGAACAGCCTCCTCCAGTTATTCACATGGCCACCATGCACCACTCTTTCAAATCCAATCTCAGAACCTGGTTACTTCTGGAATCCACTTGCTCATGCTCCCTAGGGTGACATTCCCACTCTGGGGTGAAGTTACCTCTACCCCCCCTCCCTCACTTCAGCCCCTCCCCCCCTTTTTTGGGGTCCTTTGTCTTCCCCTTCCCCTCTCCCTACATACTTGCTCTGTCACCCCTCCCCATCCCTACCCCTGCTACTTTATGTCCCCTTCCTCCGCCCCTCTCCCCAGCTGTTTTCCCAAGATGCCCTGTCTTTTCTTCCTACTGTCTTTCCCTCGCCCTCTCCCTATTACCTAGTTACTTAGCAACCTCGTGTGTGGCTATGACTCCACTGGCACTTAATTTTAGTACTTTCACTCCCTCCCCTACTATTGACCCCTCCTAGGAACCTCACCCTGTCATTCACGTCAGTACCTAGTGCACTCAGTGGATGACTCTGAACTGACTCTATTGTTCCCTACCTGCACTCATCTCCCCTGCTTCTCCTCAGTTCTCCTCCACCTAGGTATTGTTCTGCTTGCAAACTGTTTACCCGTCTAGGTTTTGTTTGCCATGTCTCACTTTAGTATTTACTGCTGGCACCAAATTGTTTGGCTACTCTGTTTTGAAACTTGTAACTGTACATCATGCATTATCTCTCTGTACCCTTGCTTACTCTGCATTGTACTGTTTCCTTGTGATTTATCTGTATTGCCTGTATCCTGCTACTACTAGTTGGCTTGTATAATATCTCAAATTGTTTGTTCTGTGCCATTGTTTGTGGCCCGGGTCGTGCCTGAAAATGGTCCTTGGATCAGTGCACTTAACCCAGTAAAAAACAAACAAATAAAAAAGTAAAATAAATTATATAAATACTGATCTGAGCCCTTAATAAGCATGATCTTGTAAAGCAAGTTCCATGTGTAAGTATTAATATATAAAATGTATGTTCAAGTTAAGGCTGCCTTATAAAATAGAAATTCAAATGTAAGTATCTACATGGTTACTGACAAAATGAACTCCAGTTGTACAGATAAGGGAACATTGGATCATAATTAATTCCCTTTGTTTTTGTCTGGTTAAGTTAATATTTATATTAATATCTATTACACATGTATATTACTTACAGTATATTTGTAAATATAGGAAACAAAATTTGAAATGTAAAAAAAAATAATTTATACATATATTGGCAATATACCAATACCATATATTTACCGTTCTTATTTCAATATATTTGGAATTTAACCACTATATTTTGCAATGTATGTAGTATACTAAAGCAGCAATAAGTTGTATATCTAAAATATATTGCAATGTATTTGCAAATTTTTTAAAATATAAAGAAATGTATTGAATTTTCAATACATTACAATATATTATAAAACAAACAGATTGGAATATATTTCCATTTATGTAAATATACTGTTAATAATATATTTTAAAATATATTTCATTTTTGTAAGGTTCTGGATCCCCACAGAGGTTCTCTCTACATGACAGGTAAGCATCCCTCTCAACCTGATGCCTCATAAATCAGGGACAAGGTTTAAAAAAAATCAGGGACAAAGGACCAAAATCAGGGACACATCTTATAAAATTGATGGTATCTACTCAGGAAGCTGGCAGAATAAGGGGCTTAATGTCAAATGCATTTTCTAAGGAAGAACAAGTCTGTAACTTTAATGTTTGACATTATTTTGTGCTTACAACCCCCACTGTTTGGTCACGGAAACACAACTTTTAGGAGGGACAGAGTAAAATTTTGAGGCAAAATCAGGGACGTCCGTGAAAATCAGGGGCAGTTGAGCGGTATGCAGGTAAGTATGTACTTTTTGATTTTGCTAAAGAGCAGATGACACCCTCAAGGCACACGACTCATGGCAAGCAGCTGCCTGCTCAAGGACCTCAATCGGCCACAAGTTCAATGTTTCTAGCAAGTGACTCATAGGTTATTTAACTTATTTGAAGCTAGATCTCCCTTCCTTACTATGGTTCAGGCTCCAAGCATCTGCTGCAGCCCCACCAACAAAACTGTGTTTCAGTGATGTGAGGTTAGGAAGGGGCTGCAGTGATATAGATAGGGTTCCAATGTGAGCAGGGACAGCAGTAGCCTTTGGATAGTATTTGGCTACTTTGCAGGCAATTGTACATTTTACAGGGGTATCTACATGTAAAACTACTGTCCCTTAACATGTACGATTGTCTCTAATGTAAAATGATTATTTAATTTGGCTAAAAGTTCTGGTGAAAAATAACCAAAACACTACAGGGTTTACTTCAAGGTTATAGACTTGGGATCTTCCGTGGAAACTTTCAAACACCTCTTTGGGCTTGTAGAGGGATTGTACATAAAATCTAGGCAGATATAACAGTGACTTCATACCTATAGTGATAGACTTGCTGTGGAGATTCCTGGGAGGGCCTCTTAATTTACAAGACATGTCTGGTCCACAAAGCCTAAAGTTTACTACAGCTAAAAGGCTTGCTTTGCTAGTGGTAATACAGAAAGAGAAAAGAAATGAAATGGGACAGGAGGAGTCACAGATGTCTAATTGTATTGAAGAGGTCCTAGTGTATTATCAAGTAATCAAGCAACAGAAGTTGCATTAAATCCTGGTTATGCTGCTTAATGGCCTTGGGCTATAATCACTATTCCGAACTGCCTGCCTCCTCCTATTATTTTTTAGTTTGTTTTTTTTTTGATCGGGTAAGTGCACTAGACAAATTCTACCTATTTTCAGGCATGCCCTGAGGGAGTGGGATACAGATAAATGCCAACTGACCTTGAACCAGATTAAGCTGTTGGTGGTATTTTTAGTGAATGGAGGAAATTTGGCCCGGATACCGGGGAAACTTCCTCTACTCTTTCACAGGGGGTGCTGTTTCTGTGTTGGAGGAGCATGGAGGTTTCCAGTCCAGGACGTACCTTAGAGGTGGCAGGAGGTGTTCCTGCTATTCAACATGGGGAACCAGTACACTCGTGTGAGCAACTGGAGGATTTAGACACTGAAGACGAGATGGTTTCAGCTGAAGAACTTGAGCTAATGGTGGACTTACCCATTGAGGAAACACTTACGATTCTGGATGACAACGATGTTATGACTACCTTTGCTGCAGACGAACTCCGTTTGCAAATGGATTTGGATGAAAAGAAAAAACAACTTTTGACTATGCTGGCTGATGCTGAACAGGATTTTTTATACTCACAAGAAGAAACTGGAAGAGAACAAAAAACATAAACGTTCGGTTACAAGTCCACAGGCGTTGGCTGGAAAAAGGATTGTTATCCATCTGACAGAGGTTTTGGACCCTGGCATCAGGGTTCCAGATGCGGTAAAGGCACCAATGGATGTGGTTCCATCCTCCAAGACTCCCTCGGATGATATTCCTTCCATGGCTGAGTGGGGTTCAGACACTGCATTGAAGCAGGCCGGATGGATTTTTCAGGAGGGCCATTGGATTCCTGACCCTGTGACTCCTATCCCAGGGTCGCCAAACTGGAGGAGGAGTACAATTGACCACAACGGAGGTGCGATTTTAACACTGGAGCATGTAACAGATGAAGCAGTACATGATGCAGCAGTGGGTATCCTTCATGTGTTGTGAGGGTTCCAGAACACAGTATCTGCACCAGACGCCGATAGTATTGACAGGGTGCAGCTGCAGACTGAAGTGGAGGCTCCTCCCTCTGCCTGTCCACTTGTGGATCCTGGAACAGTTCAGGTTGACCTTGAAGTGCAGAAACCAGATAAGGTACCAAATATTATTTTTCTGATGCTACTGTGGGGCAGAATGGGGAGGGTGGCAAATGTTCTTCTGAACAAGTTACTTCCTGGGATGATTCTACTACTGGCAATGGCAAATGGACACCAAGTTATGCAAGTCTTTTCTGTAAACCTACTGAATCGGCTAAAAGGAGATTTGCAGTTTGCATTCATTTTAAAGTGGGTATAAATAAAATCCTGGATACATTGTGGGCAAGTCCTTATTGATTGACTCGATGCATTTCACCCCTGCAGAAGTATATGCTTTTATCCACGCACCTGGAGACAGTAATTATGACGTGGATTTTTGTTCTGCTGCATCTCTGGACAAATTTTGGAAATGTTATTATATAGTTAAGGACTCTCCTGAGTGGGTGGGTTTTTATGCTATCCTGTTATCGAAGCCCTCAGTTAAGACTGTTACAATCTTGTTTGTAATGAGGGGGTGAGAGTGAATGATATTATTTTATGGCTGAAAAAGCATGCAGATATACAGGGCAATCCAAAACCCATAATAGATGGTAATGGGTTCTGGACTGGGGGATGGACTTTCAGGATACAGGTCCAACACACTGATGAGGGTATTAGACATCTTCCAACGTCCTTTTTTTGGGAAGAGATTGAGGCATTTTGTTTTACTCAGGCCAGCCGAAGAGCTATTATAAATGTGGGTCACTTTCACACCTTAGCTCTGATTGTACGCAGATTAGATGTTTTCAGTGTGGGGAACTGGGACACCCAGCTAACCTATGCACTGTCCCGCCCATCTGCAACTTTTGTGGGGACGACGTAAAGTTATTAGGTTCATGTCCATGGGCTGCCCATAATTCGGAAGATTCCTTGGAACAGGAATTTTATTTACAAAGATCCAAAAGAAGGTTTCACACAGAGAGACCCCCCCTTCTCACCCATGGAGGGCAGAAACCCATGACATGACAGAACCTAATAGATCTTCACCTGAGCCAAACATCCCCACCCCTGAGGTGGAACCCGTTGTGGAAATAGTTACTCAGGTCAATGTTCCTGAACAAGAGAATGTTATGCCCCCACTGCCATCCCCCTCTACCCCACTGCCACCCTCCCCAGTCTTGGCATCTCAGCTACACCTTCGGAGGAATATCAAGTGGTAACCAAAGGTGCAAAAGGCTCATGAAGGAAAACTCCCAATCTTACTACTGCCAGTGAGGTCCCAGTCCATGACTCCTACGAGGTGCTGCAGAGCTGGAGTGATCAGATGGATGACATGGACTCGGATACCTCCTCACTTCCTTCTTTAAATGACTTACCAAAAGATAGTACCCAGTCATGTGTTCTACAACAGCCTGTGGGAAAGCAGGCCAGGGTTACCAGAGCCAGTCTAAAGAAACAAGGACTTACTTAAAACTCATATTGGGGTACCCTTTTGGCTTGTGAGCTTTAATGTGAACAGCATCAAGTCAGACATTAAGAGAGATACTACTTTTTCTGTTTTACAGCATCTGCAGTATGATTTTTTTTGTTGCAGGACAGTAGGTTATGGACTGTTGGCGATATTGGAAAGGTTAAAACTGCTTGGTATTTAGAGGATTCTTATTGGTCAATTGGGGAGGATGTCTGTAGTGGGTTGGGAATCTGTTTCACTAATCCAGGGATTAAAGTACATAAATTAGTGAATATATCCCCCCTGGGGGAGCCTTGCTTTTGGATATCAGTTTTGAGGGGCTTACTTATAGGGTTATTAATATCTATGCCCCTCAGACAAAGGCGCTCAGGGTGGAATTTTTGGGGTTGGTGTAGCCGTTTTTGTGCACCACTAAACAGGTTTTGTTTGGTGGGGACTTTATTTATTTATTTATTGGATAATCGGATTTACAACCTTTGAGCCAGTGGCTCGTTTACAAAGGTACCTCGTCACAGAGAGGACGCCACATGGTTAACATAGTTTACAGAGTACAGTCAAGACAGAGTGGCAGATTTTCACATGTTTACAGAATACAGACATACAGAGTCAACTCTCTTGGATTCTGACACCAAAGCATGTAAAGTAAAGACATGTAGTGATACTGCTTTTCTTCACAAACTACTTCAACGGAATGGATTGAAGGATGCACAGGCTGTTTTGTCCCTTAGGCCCGAACATACATTTTTTAAGGGGACCCGTTCATCCCATATTGATTTTTGGCTAGTTTCTAAATTAACTCCTATTTCCTTTTTGGTAACGATTCCTGTGGAAACATCCGACCATGCTCTTATCGATATTCATGTTTCAACTGCTGCCCCTAGGGCTGGGGGTAGAGGGGTCTGGCGCGTGAATGTGGACCGGTTGGATGATCCTAGTATACAGCAAGACTTATTGATCTTATTAAACGCCAGAAGTACAGCTGATTTTTTTATATAGTTCCCCTCTGGACTGGTGGGCTGGCACAAAATGGTTAATAATTTCTTATTTACAGACTGTGGCCATTCAGACTAGTGTTTCCCAAGAATGGAGATATAAGCAGTTAAGGCACACTTCACATTTTTTTATTTGTCTGAACAGGTGGGGTATGGGATAGATAATACTGACCGTATTGCTGTTGTTAAACATCCAATATAACAGGCAGAAGTCCTTGGAGACAGAACAACATTTTGGAACTCAGGGATCTAAACAACAGACTACTGCTTTAGAAGACTGTTATGTGAGTGTATGTAGGCAACAAATGAGAGGACTTCAAAATGAGGGAGAAAAGTTACTTATGAATAATAAAGACATAACAGAAATTGACAGACAGATTGTGGCACAACAGGACTATGTGGTCTCTAGTCCTACTTACTTTCGACGTATATTACATGCTGCAGAACTTCCGAAATTGACTTCAGACCAGTCAGCTAAACTCCTTGCTCCTTTGACCTTGCCGGAACTTACGGATGTTATTCAATCTTTTAAAGGATACCTAAACAACATTTTGACAACAAAATATTCAAAAATCTGACCTCAAACAGGACTACAGGAAAGGCTGCTGAATTCGTTAATACTAAAACTACATTTATATAAGTTACCTATATGTGGTTCCAAAGCATTTAAAAAATGTAAAATCAGCCTTCCAATTTAAAAAAACTGCCTTACCTGCTTCTCAAAATGGTCGCCAAATGTGTTAAGTGATGATATCATTGGAGCCAAAGTCAAAGAGCAACTGTATATGGCTCTCTATAGTGCTAACTATTTCACCAACACGGTCAAAACCATGTGCATTATTTAGGTCAATACGTATGTTAGGCTTTGGTTCTGTTCATTTTGTTTACTTTAACATGTTGGAATTGTGTTTTAATCAAACCGACTTTCTCTTTGGCAAACCACAATGCAGTACACATCTTGAATAACCTGGTGGTCTAGTGGTTATGTCGGATCCAGGATGCTGCAATGGGGGTGGGGGGTGCATGCTGGGAGTGTGTGCATACTTGATATGCACTTTTTAAAAATTTTATGAAACCTTTATATTTTCTATTATGCTTTTCTAGTATGTTTTTGACTGAAACTACAAATGTAATCTGCCTTTTTGAATGTAAACATTTGTACAGTCAATAAATCAGACTTCTTCAATAAAGTGAAATGCAGCAGCAGCAAGTGAATACTTTACAATAGGGGTGTTACAGCCGCACCCTTCACCACCCCATAAATCCACCACTTGTTTGTAGCAAAGTTCTTCTGTAGTCTAATGCCAGAGTTCATACTTTGTTGGAAATCAAAAATATGCTTGTCTTTTCCTCTTTATCCATGGGAAATAATAATAATAAGAATCAGTATTTACTGTATATAGGCTTTCATACACATTGTATCCCAAAGTGCTTTACAAGCAATGCTAGACTGGTAATGAAGTGACTGAATGTGTAGCGGCAGCCAATTCACACATTAATACCCACACACAGCCTTGGAAAATTGCATGAACTGGTTTTATGGGAAAGGGAATGTTGGCCAGGACAATAGAGTCAGGTAGTGATCAAGGTGCTGGCAGCCCCACATCTTATTTCTCACAGTGATCTGCTCATATTTCACCAGTTCTGTCTTCCCCCTTCCCTGAATATAGTAGTACCTTGCAGGAGTGGCCTTCTCAGTCATCCTCTGGTATTTATTCTCATTACTTCTCCCCACACCAAAAACTGGTGCGCTCACCACCCTTGTGCATCATGAATGCAGGTAGTACAGTGCCCAGGTTTTTTGATATACCAGAAATAAACAAATCTTTCCAGTAAGTCAGGCTGATAGCAATAGGGGACAAGGGGAAATGTAGGCTTTCCTATCCTTAAAAGATCTAGGCTACCTGTGATTAGGCACTATTAAATGATGGGTATGTACACCATTATGCATGCCATTTAATAGTGCCTAATTATAGGTGGATTAAATCTTATATTGGTAGGAATGCCTATGTTTCCCCTTGTGCCCTGGCTTACCAGAAGATCATGTTTATTATTAATATGGAAAAATGACACGGGCGATTGTACTAACCGCATTCATGATGCAGAAGGGTAGTGAGCTCACCAGTTTTTGGTGCGGGGAGCAGAAGAGAAGAATGAATGCCAGAGAAGGACTGAAGAGGCCATTCCAGCAGGGTACAGCTATAGCCAGGTTAGGGGAAGACAGAAAGGAGGATGTTTAGCAGATCATTGTGAGATCTGAAATGCAGGGCTGCCAGCAACATGATCACTACCTGACTGTGAATGAGAGCAGCCAGCAATGACAAGCACCCAGTGGCAGTGCTGCACTTAAAGTGTTACTTGAACTCAGTGTAGGCAGATTACCCTCAGGTGGGGGGGGGTGACGTTTGTTAGGACAGTATTGCGGGAGCTGTGTATAGATCATTCAAGATTTAGAAGGGTGGTAGCCAGCCAGTTCGCATTGTGGAGTAGGGCACTAAAAAGTACTGGAGAAGACTGGCAGGGAACTGTCCTGCAGGGTTCTGCAGATCACAAGTAAAGGAGTAGACTGACACTGGAAGTCTGGTGAATTTGCTCAAGGCATTAGTGTAATTCTCCTGCTAATAATATTGTTATCCATAGTAAGTGCAGCCCTTATGAGGGCATGAACAGCAGTTTTTCCGGTGAGTCCTGAGGCTTATTGCTTGGCCCTCCAAGAAAACCCAATTGTTGGTTAATGAAGCTAGACAAAAACACAACAGGGGAACTGTACATACTGCCTTCACTGTGCAGAAAGGTGGTGATCCACTCAATGTTTACTGTGGGAGCAGAAGTCAAACATTGAAAAAGTGGACTTAATTGTGATTTGGGAGGTATTTTTAACAGTGCCAGCTGATGATCCGTATCGGTGTGGTGTGCACAACTCTCTGAGGTATTCGATTACAGTCTGAGGTGTGATAATTCTCTTCATGAGACTGCAAGCTCATATGCAGCCCCAAGCTGTACTAAGGACATGGTATGGATGGTGGGGTGTTCAACAGATGCCAGGCTAGGTGCAGGGGTTTCACTTGGAAAAAGAATACAAGAGAAGCTTTTTTTTGTGGATTATCAAGAATGCATGAGCTTTGGAATTGGACCAGACTAGTACTTCACCGTGTAACCCTGAGCAAGTCACTTAACTTTCTTGTGCTGCCAGGCCACATCTGTAAACAAGGTTTCAGCATAGTGTGTCTCTCCTGGTTAACAAAAAAACAAAATTCAGGGCATCACATAACCACTAGATCATCAGGTATTTGAAGGGTTATACTGTTCTGCAGTTTGCCAAAGAGAAAGTCAGCTAGATTGCAAAATATTTTCAGCAAGTTAAAGTAAATAAAATAAACAAACTCATAGCCTAACGTGTACTGAGCAAAATAATCCACAAGTTAACACATGGGGCTGGATATTCAGACTGCGCCAGGCAGGGGCGCAAGCCTGGGCGCAGCGCAACCGGGCTGTGCCAGGGCATGGACCAGGTAATATTCAACGGTGCTGCACCATGGCTCAACACCATTCAATATGGCACTGAGGGTGCACGCACTGTGCACGGTGCAGTGGCATTGCACCAGCGCAAGTGGCAGAAGGGGAGCAGGGGGATGCACCAGCGCAAGTGTGGTTGAGCTAGGCGCATCAACTGTGATATTCAGCACTGGGCATGCAAATGAGGCCATTATGCATGCAAGGTGCAAATGGGGCCATTTGCATGTCATTATGGCCCCGTTTGCATGCAGTGAGCCGATCCCCGACGACTTGCGTCTGGCATCCTGCCAGGCTGCAGCCATCGGTGATCGATGCCCTGCAGTCCCTTGGTGGACCCCGCTCCCATACGCCTGATCGTGGGCATATGTTTAAAATATCCCTGGTGGTCCAGTGGACCTCTCTCCATCGCCCGATTGTGGGCATATGCATGACATATCCCTGGTGGTCCAGTGGACCACTCTCCATTGCCTGATCATGGGCATGTGTTTAAATCATCCCTGGTGGTCCAGTGGACCCCCCCCCAGCGCCCGATCATGGGCAGATATAGCAAAAGTAATCCTGGTGGTCCAGTGGTACTCCCCTCACCACCCACCCACTGATGTCTCCTGCCAACCAGCACCCCCCCAGTCATTGGTGGGTGGCAGCACCCCACCCACATGCCTCCTGGCTGCCCGCCGACTGACAGCATACAGTACGGTCTGTCGCCTGTTGGTCCTGCAGTGGACCAGGAGCATGCAGAACCATACTGTACTACACAGGCCTGATATGTGAATGAGCGTGTTCATTTCCATATCGAGCCTTATGTACAGTATAGTCTGCACCCATGGTCCATATGGTGGACCAATAGGCATCTGAACACATACTTTCACGCTGTCAGTCGGCTCGTGAAGGCATGTGGGCAAGGAGTATGCTGCCGCCACAGCTCACTGAGGGCGGAAAGCATGGACCACCAGGATTACTTTCACTATATGCTCGCGGTAATTGAAGCACTGGACCACAAGGGGATGATTTAAACATACGGCCCGTCAGCAGGCAATGCGATCCACCACTGGACCACCAGGGATATGTCATGCATATCCGATCAGGCAATGGAGAGCCGGTCCGCTGGACTACCAGAGATATATTAAAAATACGCCCACAATCGGGTAACTGGGGCCCTTCCACTGGACCACCAGGGATGGTTGTTACACATATGCCCATTATCAGGCATATGGGGCCCTTCCACTGGACCACCAGGGACATATTCTACACATTTGCCAGTGATTGGGCGACAGGGCAGGAGGGGCTCAATGCTTCCAGGGCAGGGGGCTTGGGGTCAGTGTTCTGGGTTGGTGGGTGGCCACCCACTGCAGGCGGATGCCATATTGCACCCTGCAATATGGCAGCTCACCTGTGGGTGGCCTGGACTTGTTCCTGGTTTTACCAGGCACATCTTTGCGCCCCCCCCGAGCGGTGCAAGGCAGGTTTGTGCCAGCATATGTGCCGCACATCCCGGGCTGAATATCGGGATGTGCCGCATATTCATGGGCACGCTCCCCGCAGTTGCGCTGCATACATTACTGTTGCACCCCGGTGCATTGGGACTTGCACATCACAACTTGCCCCTTTCAATATCATGCCGGGGTGCATCGGTGGGTTGCACATGGTGCATTCCTATTGCGCCATGCTCAACCCTTTTGAATATCCAGGCTGCGGTGTTGATCATTCTGGTAAAACAATTCAAAACAGAAAGGGAAAGATGAACTAGTTATCCAATCGAAATATATATTGGTCTCTGACTCTGGCTCCGATGATGTCATCATGACTCATCACTTAACACAGTTGGCAGACATCTTAGGGAGAAGGCAAGACTGTTTTTTGTAAGTGAAAGGCTGATGTTTATATTTTTCAAAAGCTATGAAACTGCATTTATGTTATTTACATAAATGCAGTTTTAGCATAAATGCAAAACAGTAGCCTTTACTTTACCTCACAATGAAGCCAGATTTTGGAGTTTGCAGTTTTAAAAAACTACTTGTTTAGGTATCCTTTAAGAAAGGGACAACTCCTGGGTCTGATGGACTCTTGCGCGAACTTTACGTTCTTTTACTACTTTTGATTCCACAGGAATTGCTTACTATTTTTCAGGTCTAACTGATGGAAACAAGATTGAATAAGCAGATGTTTGAGGGTTTGCTTCTTTTTTTATATAAAAAGGGGGACAAGACGGACTTGCATAATTGGCGGCAGATTACTTTGCTAAATGGTGATTCTTAGATCTTTGCTAAAATCTTGAGTATTCGACTGTCAAAAGTTTTGAATTCTTTAATTAATCCCTCACAGTTTTGTGCAGTGCCAGGCCATAGTATTACTAATGCCCTGTTCTCACTTAGGGCCATCATGGAACAAGGAGCCATGGGACATGCTCATGTGTTTATGATCACTATAGATCAGTCCAAAGCTTTTGATAATGTACTTCATGCCTTTTTATGGGAATGTTTATATATGTATGGATTTCCCAATTTGTTTATTACCTGGATCCAGCTCTGTTACCAGGATGAATTTGTGTGCCCTTATGAGAACAAATAGGTAGGATGTCCTTGTAAAATCATGAAAGGGGCTTGCCAGGGGTGCCCCCTGAGCCCGTTGCTTCATGTTTTAACAATCAACCCATTGGCCAGGATATTGTTTTCCTCTCCTAACATTTGTGGTGTGCAATATTCCTTGTGTTCTTCTGTCTCCTGCATTGCTTATGCAGATGACCTCATTTTGACAGTTGTCAATCCAGAATCAGGGTAGCGGACTTACAATTTAGTTAGTTCCTTATCGACTCTTTCGGGGGGGGGGGGATTAATATAAATAAGAGTCAATGTATTCCCATAAGCATATCCTCTGAGACCCCGGAGTCAGTGGGAGGGGTTAAGGTGGCCCTCAAACCTTATAAGTTATTGGGGGATGTTTTTTGGTCAGGGAGACATGCCTCAGTTTAATTGGGCATATCATATTGGTAAAGGACAACAACTGGTATCAAGATGGAATAGGTGGCATATGTGCACGATAAAGCGGGTATATCTGACTAAAACCTTTGTGATTCCTCTTTTTCTTTTTGTTAACTATGGGCCAGATATTCAAAACTTTGACCCGGGGCTAAATTAGCACTGCCCGGCAGGCAAACTTAGCCCAGAGCACAAAACAAGCCATATTGAAAAGGAATAGCCCAGGGAAAACAGCTTCTGAATATAGCATGGGAATGAGGCCAGGCAAACTGGTCTGGGAGTGCAGGGCAGACTTAGCCCTGGAATAAGGCAGCTCTGAATATGGCAACCAGGAAGTGCAAACCACAACAGCAACACAGTGCACAGTGATGTGAAGGTAGGTAGAGATGAACTATGTGGCCAATGTGTGTGCCAACAAATGCATGGACCCAGTACAGCTGCAGGCAGCAGTATATGTGAAAGTACAGTGTGCAAAACTGTAAAATATTCCCCGAACTGTTAGAACAGCGCTAACACATTTGTGCGGGTTTAGCGCAGGGCTAAACTGTTAGCCCAGAGAAAACACGTTTTGCCCGGCGCTAAACTTTGCCATATTCAAAAGTGACATGCAAATGAGCCTACTTAGGTAGTCTGTGGTCAAACATCCAGATTAGCATCTCATTATGGCCTGATTTGCATGCAGTTTGCACTGGGCTAACTGTTTAGCCCTGCGCTAAACCCGCGCAAACGTGTTAGCGCTGCGCAAACAGCTTTGGAAATATACAGTTTTGAGCACTACTTCCCCATGGGCTGCTGCCTGCAGCTGTACTGGGACAACACAGCATAGGCACAGATGGTGGTGGTGCTGCATGCAACTGTTACACTGTAGGTCATGCTACAGTACACAGCAGACACTGCAGTAGCAAGGGGGCCAGTAGTGTGTGGACACAGCAATGCCTATGGTGTATAGGGCAGTGATGATGACTGCACTATACACAGTGAGAGGCCCAACCTGCAGCTGTCTGACAGTGGACATTACTGTTACGCTGTTGTGTGACCCACAGATGCTGCACCTGTGGCATGGGATGCTCACAGTGACATGTACATTTCTGACTTTGTGTGCTGTGGCAGTTGTACAGCTGTGCCATATGTGGCCGGGGGGGCATATATTATCAGAAAGGCACACTGGTGTTGGGGTATTCCCAGTACTGGCCCATGTGCACTGCATGATGTGTCCCAGCCTTGTGGCCACACCTGGTCTGTGGCACAGCCTCGCCACCCATACACATTCCCCTCAATGTCTTCCATGCCCACAGTGTTGCATGTGTGTGCTGGCATCTGTTGGTGTCCACAGAAGTGTGGTCCGCAGGTGTGTGCTGTATGGCCACACTGCCATGCTGTCCACTGGTGGCAGGGTCACCACTTACTGCCTGGCATGGCTGGGACTGGTGGCAGATGATGGCATCATTGTGATGCCATCAGTTAGCAGCAGCATGCTTCCTCTATGTTTGGCTTTATCTATGTGTCATATTTATTTATTAGGGTCGCGCAAAACCCGCGCTAAACCCGTGCAAACACTGCGCAAAGCCATAGTGTCACACAAAGCTGATTGCCCAGGGTTAAGACAAGCTTTTCCTGGGCGGTAATGTGCATCGCGCTAAGTGTCGCGATAAGTCGCGCAAAACCACTTAGCACGGCGCTAGTTGCTGAATATAGCATTGCATCTGTATTCATGTCAGTTTGCCCCTTGCATACATTATAATTTTGCCCCGGCGCTAATGCAGTTTGCCTGTGCTATTTGGCCTTTTGAATATAGCAGATCCGTGCTAATCCCACACTAAACCTGCGGAAACGTTTTTTGCCCGGCGCAAAGTTTTGAATATCTGGCCGTATGTGTTTCCAGTTCCAAAATCCCTGGAAATGCAGTTACGTTATTGTTTTTTTTTCCCCTGCTTGTGGGGAAGTCGTCTGAATCCCATTAAGAAGGGAGTAACATATATAGATAGAAAGGAAGGGGGCGTAAGTATGGTGAACCCCGTGGTTTTTTATTGGACTAATTTTTTTTTGGGCAAATTTGTTACCAATGCTGCATCACAGTTAGGCCTTGTTGGTGAGTTGGAAGTCACCTTTTTTGGAGGAGGTCATGATAGATTTGGGTTAAATTAGTTTTCGCCATAATAAAGAGAGGACGGTTAAGTTGAACCCTCCATGGATGGACTGTTTTGATTTATTTGAAAAAATGGAAGATAACCCAGTTTGTGTTACTGACTACTCCTAGAAAGCTTTTGTATAAATTGGTAATGGATAATTTTTATGTTGTCTTGTGCATGCAGTGCAGACAACATATTGTGATTGCTTCAGTTCAGAAGCAGGTTTCGGAGGTGCGGTCCTGGTGCAGCCAATGGCGCCACTGCTTTTTGAGGCTGGGCTCTGTGGTGCCAATGGCATAGCATGCTGTCTATGACAGCAGTTGAAAAAACGTTCCACCACCTTCAAAGAAATTAGCTGCTGCAATCAGGGAGCACCATGGAGCCGTCCCTGATTTCAGCAGCCAATTACTGATTGCCTGCTCTGGGTAAGCAACATGGTGCCAGCTTCCCCGTCAGCTTCTCAGTCCCCAGAGAAGCTGAGGGACAGCTGCTGCCTTTTACCTGTGAAAGCCCCATCAACATAATGCACCCCACCATTTCTTGTGTGCTGAGGGGGGCCCATGCGACCCCCACTTCCACTCATCGACGAGGGTGCCCAATCCCGGTTGGCATGCCCCGCCCTGAGGTAATTTGCCAATGGGGTGCCCAATCCCTGTTGGCATAATGTACCCCCCGTCTTGTGTGCTGAAGGGGTGCCCAATCCCCTCTGCTCATGCAACCCCCACCTCTGTAAGACGTAAGTCAACTTCGGCTACAGCCCTCCTCAAAATACAGGGTATGCTGGGAGCCCATCCCAGCATGCCAATTGCCCCTGTAAAACAAAAATGTCCCATGATGTTGTTTTTTACCCTGTAAACCAGAACATGGTCCTCGTCGAGTCCGGTGGCCTCCCCAACCGCCCTCTCTGCACACCTGCCTCCCATACCCCCACCACCCATACTTACCTCCGGAGCCCAGCGTGACGATCTTTGATGGACCGAACACGCCTGCACTCTTTAAAACTGACCGCGAACTGAAGAAATGCCGGTAAGCTGTATAATGGCATAAATAGGGTTTTTCCAACTTTGGTGCATATCTCGGGCACTTTACAGAATTCTGACACCAAATTTTCACTATGGGGTTATTCGGACCCCTCCTCATGAATTCAGTCACTGTCGTGGCATTATTCAGTCCTGAAAGGTGATTTCGACATCACTGCGCGAAATCACCTTTCGGGACCAATTGAAAAAATGACAGTGCCACTGTTCATGAGGTGGGCTCTCAAAAAGCCTATGTTGCAAATTTGGTGAAAAAAACGACTGTTTTACGAGTTTGCATTGCGCAGTTTACACGTATGCTCATAACTTTGCAAATCTGTAATATTTTCACTCCAGATTTTCAACATTGGCATTTTTCCACACCTCCTTATGAACAGTACAGCTGTCATTTTCCACATCCTGTCCATAATGTGTTTTCGCACTACTGGCGCAGAGTAGCACGATCGCTGTGGGAAATTAGTGTTTGGGACAGATTAAGAAAATCACACTGACAGTGTTCATGAGTAGGAGTCCTAAAATGTCTATGTTGAAAATTTGGTTACTAAAGTCCACAAAATAAGTATGTTACGAGCGTGCATCGCACTGTTTCCCCATGCACTCATAACTTCGAGATTTGGCAATATTTTCACTCAACATTTACAACATTGTCAGTTTTATACACCTCCTTATGAACTGTATAGCTGTCATTTTTCACATCCTGCCTGAAATGTGTTTTCACACAACTGGCACACAATGGCGAAGTCGCTGTGGGAAATCAATGATCGGGACAGATGAAGAAAATTATAGTGACAGTGTTCATGGGCAGAGGTCCCAAAGTGCCTGTGTTGAAAATTTGGTGAAATAATTCCACTATATGACTGTGTTACGAGTGTGCATTGCACAGTTTTTATGTATGTTCGTAAATTTGAGCATTTTTAATATTTTCACTCAAGATTTTCAACACTGCCATCTCTTCACACCTACCTATGAATGGTACAGCTGTCATTTTTCACATCCTGCCCAAATGGTCTTGTCCCACATGTGGCGCAGAATGGTGCGGTTGCTCTGAGAAATCAACATTCGACACAGATTAACAAAATCACAGTGCCACTATTCATGAGAAGAGGTCCCAAACACTTTCATGAGGTGGGGTCACAAAAATGCTGTGTTGCAAATTTGTAGTTCAAATACCCACAAACGGCTGGGGCATTAAGGTTTCTAACCATAATGTCCCACCCTGTACAGACTGACAGGTGTCAGGGGTGTGCCTTTGCATTGCTGGCTGTCATGCTCATGCCATAACCCCCCCACCACCCTCAAGCCGCTGACAGGCATCAAGGTGTGCCTTGGACTCTTCGGCCCCACAGTTAACCCATTCTCTTATGCTGCACTCATTTCAGCGTATGTTCTTATGAAATGGGGTGACTGTAAAGCCGAACACCCCAAGGCTAACCTCAGCACTTGTCAGTGTCTGCGGGACAGGGTGAGGTAAAATACCATGAACGTTATGGCTGATTGGGGTAAGCGTAAGGCCCGAGGACCCCAAAGCACAATGCAGTATTTGTCGCATTGCAGGTTAGGGTGAGGTGAAATGCCATGAACATTATGGCCGATGCCCAAAGGCACACCTCAGTGCCTGTCAGTCTCTGTAGGGTGATGTGGGGTTTGATGTCACTTTCATACTTCACTGCCATTCCTATTATGCATCTTGTCAACTCCTGTGATACCGATGCCAATGTCAGCAAGACAACATTTGGCATTGACAAATTTTTTTTTTTATTCTTTGGTAACCGGGTAAGGCCCACTAGGCACAAGTGCCTGTTTTCAGGGGCGACCTGGGAACACTGGGCGGTTAAGTGACTTGCTCAGAGTCACACAGTATGCAAGTGGAGGTTGTGAGAATCAAACTCAGGTCTGGTCTGCTGGATGTATCAAACTTGTTCACACCTCGTTCCTCTAACCTCTAGGCCATACTGCCAGCCCTAATGCTTGTTATTTAGAACAACCATTCTTACACTATTCAGTAGTGGAACAAAGAGCTATAGGGGATCTTTTGAGTGACCCCAGGATACTGAGGAAGATGTGGGATGTGGTATGGTTGGGGGTCCATGACTGTATTAATGTAAAAGGAAATCAACGGCATAAAGAGTTGATGGAACATTACTGTCCGAGGGAACGATGTCTATTTGAGGCTGAAACCTTGGAACATCTTTATTTTTTATGTCCCTATACTGTTGAATTTTGGAAATTACTTTCCATTACTTGGGGTTCTGATATCTGGTTATACATTTCACCGGCTATATTATTTAAGGGTTTGTTCCCTGTGGGATGAAAGGAGTTTGACCCTAGTTCATTGAGAGTTACACTGGCTTGTTTCCTTTATTGGACTTGGCAAATGTGTTGCAGATTAGTGCTACAGCAGCAGCGCATTACACAGCTGGAGTTGGTTCAGAGCACCCAACAAGACCTACAGTCTATTACAGTGCCTGAATCCACTCGGATGGATAGGTATCGATGGCACACCCGATGGGATGCTTTCAAATGGCTTAGATAAACCCTCTTACAGGGTAATGGCACATTTTTTTAGGCAGGTTTTATGAATTCCTGTCTTTAACCAAGGTTTTTTATTCCTATTTTGGAATTTTCTCCCCTTTAGGTTTTATGTTTTTTTGTGGTTTCTTTTAGCGGTTTGCCCAGTTTCACTATGATCTGTACTTTTAATGGAGAGCAGCAACACAGCATAGTTACAACATATGGGACTTTCATTTACTTGGTTTGTTGAATATACTGTATCTTCATAACACTGGAAGGGGAAGTATGCATGAATACTTACTTTCGTTTCTGTTTTGTTTTGTGTTATTATGCCTTATGTTTTTTTCTCAGTAGGTTAGAAGCCACAGGATCTCTCAGTATTTATTATTTAAGGCAGGGGTAGGGGCGTCTTAGACTTGTATGAAGTAATATGAAATTATTTGTGTAAGGATATTTGTTTGATACAAGTTCTGATAATGATTTGCTGTTTCTGAAGGGGGTGTTTGTCTGTATTAATTTTTCTTTTCACATTAATGTTTGAGTTCTGTTTTGTGATCCTTTGGGATATTGTATGTGAACTATGGGAAGTAGGTAAGTCTGGAATAATTTTTGACCTGTTGTATTTTCTTTTGATTTTAATTTCGTATTGCTGTGCTGTACATGTTTGCTTTTGGATACTTAAAAAAAAAAATTCCCTTACTCTTTTCGAGAAGTGCCATGGGACCTTTAATGTCCACCTGAACTACCACCAGAACAGCAGATGGGACCTCGGTTTAATGTCTCATCCAAAAGATGGCACCTCAGGAGTGCAGCACCCCCCTCATGCTGCACTACAGTGTCAGTACTGTCGAAATATCACACCTGCCTACTGGCCAAAAAATCCATGTCAGGGCTTTGCCCACCAGGGATCTCTTCATCCCTGCAGCTGGCTGTCCGCCCTTTGCCAACCCGTAACTCCACCACAGCCACCTTCATAGTTCCCAGGGCAAGAACCTCTCGCTGCTAAAGATCCTTTCATCATAAAGCCCCGGCCTGGTTTAACTCCTTTCCTGAGGCTATCACTAAGATCCCTGGGATTGGCCGGTTCAAAATAGCCCTCCGCCAACACATTATTGACAGCCGATGTTGTAAATGCCTGTAGTGGGCCAAAACCCTGTCTCGCTTAGCCCTATGCCCTTTGGGTCCCATAGACACCTGGATGCTGGTACAATAGAACAGACCGTAACAATGATGTTATATAATGATGCGTATGATGTTATATGATGATGCGTGTAACTCAACATATGCATGTACCTGTATAATTGTTGCCTGTAACTCTACGTGTGTATTTATGTATCTCACCTGTATGTAACCTCTGTCCTAAACCTCACTTAATTGTTGTCTCCCCCCCCCCCCAAATGACATGGTACCTTTGTAAACGAGTCCCTGACTTAAAGGTTGTAAAACTGATTATTTCAATAAAATAAAAAAATTAAAAAAAAAGTACTGTGATTTAACCCAAGTGCCTGATGTGGGGATAGAACCCACAGCCTTCTGATCTGCCGACTTTAGAGGCGAGTGTGCTACTTGCTGAGACACTGACACTGCTTTATATCTCCCCTAATCTCCAGATTCGCAAAGGGATTCAAACCTGGTTCTCCAGTTTCACAGCTCAGTAATCTAGCCACAATATGAAACTGCTGGCTTCCTTCTATTGCCCCTCCCCCCAATAAAAAGTATGATAGTAGTGGGATTGAAACCTGGTTATCTAGGTTCACAGCTCTGTGGTGTAACTACTAGGTCAAACTGCCTTTCTCCCACTGTGCTCACCACTTGTAAGGTCACAGTGTGAGTAGGTGGCAGAAATGAGATTCAAAACCGTGTGTCAAGGTTCATAGCTGTGCAACCACAGAGCCAAAGAAGGGCACGCAGATGTATCTCTGCAATCTAGTGTGGAGTTGTGGCTAGAGAATAAGCCTGGGAACCAGTAGATTCAGGATCAAATCCAACATAGAAACATAGAAGTCGACGGCAGATAAGGACCTCAAGGCCCATCCAGTCTACCCAATATTTTTTCTACCTTATGAATGTGCCATCGGCCTTTGCTCTGTCAATGGCCTATCTATTCATACTCATCTGTATTGCTCCCTTATGCCTATCCCTTGCCTGTTTGAAGCCCTGTACTGTATTCATATCCACCACTTCCTGAGGTAGGCCGTTCCATGCATCCACCACCCTTTCTGTGAAAAAGAACTTCCTCACATTACCCCTTAATCGGCCTCCCTCTAATCTCATGCTGTGTCCTCTTGTCCTGCTAGTTTTCTTATATTGAAATGTTAGACTCTTTCACCTTGTTAATGCTCTTAAGGTGTTTGAAGGTTTCAATCATATCACCTCTCTCCCTCCTTTGCTGTAGGGTATACATATTGAGCTCCATTAATCCGTCCTCATATGTTTTCTGATGCAGTCCCTGCACCATATTGGTTGCCCTTCTCTGGACTGCCTCAGTTTGGTTAATGTCCTTGTGCAGGTGCAGCCTCCAGTACTGCACACAGTACTCCAGATGGGGCCTAACCAGTGTCTTGTAAAGAGGCATTATTACCTCCCTCTTCTGACTTGTGATACTCCTACTAATACACCCCAACAAGCCCCTAGCCTTACCTACTACTTTAGTAGTCTGCTTGGATGATTTCAGGTCATCTGTGATGATGATGCCCAAGTCTCTTTCTTCCCTTGTGACTGCCAGCAACTCCCCTCCCAGCCTATAGGAGGCTTCAGGGTTTCTCTTCCCTGTGTGCATGATCTTGCACTTCTTTGTGTTAAACCCCAGTTGCCACTCTTCCGACCGTTTTGCCAGTTTATCCAGATCTCTTCTCATTCTGCCCACCCCATCTAGATCATCTACTCTGTTGCAGATCTTGGTGTCATCTGCAAACAGACAAACCTTACCCTCCAGTCCATCTGCAATGTCACTGATGAAGATGTTGAAGAGGACTGGCCCCAGGACTGATCCCTGAGGTACCCCACTTGTGGCTTGCATCTCTTCTGACTGTATACCGTTTACCACCACTCTCTGTTTTCTGCCCATCAACCAGTTTGCCACCCAGTTGACCAACTTCTGACCCACCCGAGCCTACCCAGCTAATTAATCAATCTTTTATGTGGAACAGTATCGAAAGCTTTGCTGAAGTCAAGGTAGGTAACATCGACTGCTCCCCCTTGGTCTACCACTCTGATTACCCAGTCAAAGAAATCTATGAGATTAGTTTGACAGGACCTTCCTGTTTTAAACCCATGCTCTCTTGGACCCTGTGCTCCTATGGATTCCAGGTGTTGCACTATCCTTTCCTTAAGGAGTGCCTCCAAAATCTTGCCCGCTACTGAGGTAAGACTGACTGGTCTGTAGTTCCCTGTCTCCTCCCTGCTACCACCTTTGTGGAGCAGGATCACATGAGCCCTTCTCTGGTCTTTTGGGACCTCTCCTGTGCTCAGAGACTCACTAGGCAGTTCTGATAATGGCTCTTCTAGTTCCACCCTTAGCTCCTTTAGTACCCTGGCTGGGATGTATGCCATCAGGTCCCATTGCCTTGTTCACCCTGAGCTTATCAAGCTCTTGTAAGACCCTTTCTTTCATGAAGGGACTAGTGCACACCTCCCTCCCCTCTGTGACCATGGTGCTGAGCTGTTGGCCCTGCCCTACCTTCTCTTCAGTAAATACTGAGCAGAAGTATCTATTTAGGATAGATGCTTTTACATGGTCCTCCTCCTCACATGCCCCCTTATCCCCTTTGACATTAGCAATACCCCTTCTGGACTTTCTCCTTTCACAGCAGCTTCCCCACTGTGTGACAGCTGTTTCCAGTGGTTTTGTGAAATATGCATGATTTTGACCAGAAAGAGACATTGCAACCAGTGGGATAGGGTGCAGCTCCACTGTTACAGTTTCCACCTGCTGCAGAATAGGCAATAAGTAAAGGTAGATCAGCTGGCCTGGTGGTGCTGAGGGTTGAGGCATCCACCTTACCTCGTGCCACGGTGGCGACTTGGGTTCGGGAGAAAGCCTGGGGAGCCGGGGATCAGTCGGGAAGGAGAGGCTTGAGCACCCGATGGACTGCTCTCCTCTCATGGGGGGGGGTCCATGTCCCATGTCTCTAGTAGCACCCAGTGGAGACTGAGTACACTGCAGTCAGGGACCTTGCAGGGGCTCGACATCAGGTGGCCGTCCTGCAGACGTGGGTGGGCATGCACACATCACATGCTGGATGGCATTGTATGTCCTGCATCTGTGAGGGACACTGAAAAGCTTACAAACCCCAGCACCAGGGAGGCAAAGGTGGATACCCAGTGGTGAGCCTACATGCCCAGTGCCAGCCCAGATCCTGACTTGACTCTCCGTGGTCCCTGTCTCCTCCCATAAGGGCCAGCAGGAGAGGGGGTACCCAGGACCTGATTCCTCTGTTGGGGGGAGGGTTCAGGCAGGTGGTGGAGGAAAGGTCGAGTGGGTCCACCCAGGAGATGCCTCAGTCACCAGAGTGAGGAGCGATAAAAAAAAAAAAACCTAAAGGTAGCTCTTATCTGGTTAGGGTGAACCTTGGGTAGGGGCTGTGATGACTGGCTCTACCTGTAAAATAACAAGCATTTGTCAGTGCTGAAAGTTTGCCTCTGGTATTGCAGTTATACATGCCTCCGATATGTTTCTGTGTGTATGCCTCTGCTTTGCATTATTAGGCATCACTCTCAACACAACAGATTTATTATGTTCTCCCAGTACTGGTTCACTTCATTAGAAAAAAATTCCTACAGACAGTCTGGTCCTGTCCAGTCCAGAGCTCTCTGCCCGGGCTGCTGGTCTAAGGCACTGATGGGGTGGAGGGTGTTAATGTAAACAGAAACCATTACTTTTCCATAGTGAGAGTGAGTCCTGCCAGTGCCAGTAGCCAATCTTAGTTCCTCACCCGGATTAACACGTCATTGCTCTCAGAACTCGAGGGTGTGCTGACATTAGAGCCACCTGCTGCTGCTGCCATGGAGACAGCGATTCCACTCACTGTAGCTGTTGCCCTCCACCAGTCTGGGATTAACCTCCTTCATCAAATTACACTGTCCAGTGTGGAGAGGGAGGCATCCTGTAGCTCATCAGCACCCCAAATGTAGGGCACCATGGCGATGGGCAGCAAACATAGGCAGCTGTGCTGGTGGGGTGGCAAAGCTGCTTCTTCTTGATCCTAAAGGCTGGCTGGTGAAGCAGAAACAGGTGCTGACTTGTTTGGGGGTTCAGCTATTGGCATTTTTGGAATTATGGCTGGGGGGAACACTAGTGGCAGGGCTCGGCCCTCATAACTCTAAAGTGTGCCTCAGTAGATCAGTCATTGCCATTTACTACTGCTGTGCATGGGGATTACTTTTAAAGTCGTGTCCTGATCACTTCCCCAACAGCTGCCCAAAATGCTTTCTGTTTCTCTCTCATGCGGTTGTGTACACCTCTCAGCAGCTCCTGTGGGGGGAGGGGTTGTTTTGGGGGGGTGTTACTTCAGCCAGCAATAGTGACATTGGGAAGATCTTCTATGGTTTTGCGGTGGATTTCGGAGAGGCTGTTTAAGAAGGAATTGTCAAATTTGGAGTAATTGTGTGCAAGGCAATGCTTCAGTTAACTCCATTTTGGGAGTATTTGACTTCTAAAACTAAAGCGAAAACTGCTAGAATAAAGAGAGAGGAAGTCATTGACTTCAAGATGTAAAACCAAAAATTAGATGACTTCTAAAATTGCAGGCTTGGAAGTCAGAAATGATGTTTTTTTTCTAAAAGAAATGGTATTTTACCACTTATATATTATATTAACATCAGTACATTTGTCCTTCCTAGAATATTGACTTCAAGAGGTGGGATTCTGGAAACAGTTTGACTTCCAACAAATTGGAATGACTTCCAGATTTCGACTTCTGGAGGTTTTAGACTTCCACTTAAAATAAATTAACTGAACCCCTGGTGCCAGGATAACTCTAGGAAGAGGTTTCTGGAAGTTAGTGTTCCTGTGGAAGGGTTGTGGGATGACAGATGGACCAGACACTGTACTTCAGGTTCAACACACAATTTCTGTGTGATGTTTATTCTAAATACAGGAAATAAGCTTCTGCAATGCCATATTCCTTCTTCAGTACATCAGTTTGCAGCAACAGACTATGTATGTCCTTTCTCTGCACTTAGCCAGCACCTACTGACACTGATCTCTGATCTCACTTACCAGTTGAGATGCAACCCCCACCCCTATGTGGACCCCGTTTGCTTGGGTAGTGGGGGCCCAAAAAAAAAAAAAAAAACAAGCTATAGACAAAGAACCTCAATGCAGAATCACTGAAAGAAAGGTTACCCCAAAGGGCATTGGTAACAAATCAAGTTGCAAAGAAATACAACATCATACCTACTTCCATAATGCAAAGTATCATGGGATATGCAAATCACCACAACATTTAGATTTGTTCAGTTTACAGCAATTTACATGCATTTTAAACAGCATAACTAACTTAATTTCTGTAATAGTCACCTAGTACTTTTTACCATAATTAAGAACACCTAGTGCCATGCTATTTTCAACATTTACAGGTTTCATATACATCAAGGTATTTTATGACATAGTGCTATTACATACTAAATCCAACAACAATAAACACAACCTGTTTTACATACACTTGGAGGTCACCACAATAACCTCATTGTATAAGGACCTGAGAGGGAAAAGGAAAATTAAAGCGGACACCATGGCATAGTCAAGAAAGGGGAGGGGGTGCCCATAGGTGGCCAACCTTATGGACTAGAAATAGTAAAGGATAGAATAGACAAAGAAATAGAGGAACTGTTGCAACAGATTTAAGAAAAGGTCGGTCCTCAAGAGTGGCAGTAGCTCCCTGTCACATATCCCCCACCTTAAGAGGGAAGCAGTCATTGCAGACTGCTTACCACCTTCCTATTCCAGGAAGGGATGGAGCTTCCACCCATCCATCTTCAGGAGCTCTGTTTCAGAGTCCCTATTAATGATAAACATTCCATCTTAAACATAGTGGATATCATCTTTCTTTACCCTGAGGCATTAACACATTTTTCAACAGAGACTAACGGTACCTTTCCTGAACTACCTCCTTTTCGGGAAATTACATCATATTTCTTAGCCAAAAAATCTGGATGGCTGTAAAGTCTAGTAACATAGAAACAATTTATCTGGGGTGAGTAATTATCTGCTCCAACCCCACCAGACATATCAGTTTTAAGCAGGGGTCCTGTCCTAGATTCAACCCCTCTACATAAACTCACTATGACTCTTGATTCATTTCACTTGTTACAGATATAGAGACCTGAGGGTAGACACTCAAGGTGTTACCCCAGCATGGGTTCCAATCCATTTTCCACCCACTTCTCCTTTGTAGGTTTTCACTCAGAAAAGAATAAAACACACATACCACCTCAGACTCCTTGTCTGCCCTTGCGTACCTCTTTCTTTGACATCAGGCCTGCCCCCCTGATCAAACATGCTACACTTTTGCTTACAGAAAGGGACCATTGCAGAGCCACCTCTGGCCTTGCCTGCAACTAACTTGACCCCTCTGTCTTACACAAAGTGCCTGTGGGAATATGAAAGGAGCAATAGTAGTTTCTACTCTCCTATTTCAACCTTTTAGAACATATGACCCCAAATCCTTGGTCATCTTATCCCCAGGCAGGTCTCTACAGAAACTTACAGGAAGCCAAGGAACCTCCCATGCTGAATACCCTGCAATGTTAAACAGCAGGTTCCTAAACCTTTTCACTCTGGGGTGTCTTAGTAAACATCCTTTTAATCACTGTGCTATTTTCAGCCATCAGTTACCATCTAGTACCTTGTGACGTATGTCAGAGTTTTTCCTTTTTCCAAGGGTGACATTTCTTTTTTAAATGGCCTCTACCCTTCTTAACTTTAACATACTGTAACAGTTTGGCAACATTAGCATTTTTAGCCTGCAGTGTACACCAGTCAATACTGTTAATAGATTTAGCTGCATCAATGCAAGAAAACGTCCCTTCAGCCTCATAGGCGTCTTGCTTGGAGTTTTCAACCCCCCAGCACAATATCACTAGGCACAGTCTTACCTGGGGTCTCACATTCAAGTTCCATACTTGCATCTCCGACCTCCAACAGGTAACATCATGGGAACACAGGAAACAAAGGAATATCCTGCTCAGTCAGGGGATCCTCCTCAAACTGAGCCCATGAAAAATCCTCCTCAGACTCTTTATCCAAACTCTCTGGCAGGAACCTCTCAAGCACCTGGCACCAGTGTTCCACCTCTCTGTGTGGTCTGTCTGCCTGCAGCTATTGTCCACTCATCCAGTGGATCATCCTCATCTGGGTCTCCACATCCTGGGTGTTGTCTCTCGCACCTCTAGTCTGCCTTGACCTGCAACTCTTTTCCTTCAGGCTTGGCCTTCCTCTAAGCTCCCGGGTCTAGTCCAGGCAGCAGCTTCTCTTCGTCTGTCAGCCATAGTTCTGGCCAGAACTCCACGGACTTTCTTCTCTGGCAACTCCTGGTGCATCGGTCCACTTGGGATATCTGGGTGATATCCACCAGAAAACATCCCTCTTTGGCCAGTCCAGATGCTTCCAGCAAGTTATCCCACTTTTGACAGCAAGTCTGTGGAGAGGTTGTGTGGTAACAGATGGACCAGGCACCAAACTTCAAGTTCAACACACAATCTCTGTGTGATGTTTTTTCAAAATACAGGAAATAAGCTTCTGCAATGCCATATTCCTTCTTCAGTACATCAGTTTGCAGCAACAGACTATGTATGTCCTTTCTCTGCACTTAGTCAACACCTACTGACACTGATCTCTGATCTCACTTACCAGTTGAGATGCAACCTCCATCCCTATACGGGCCATGTTTACTTGGGTACTGGGAGTCCCAAAAGACAAAAAACAAAACAAGCTATAGACAAAGAACCTCAATGCAGAATCACTGAAAGAAAGGTTACCCCAAAGGGCATTGGTAACAAATCAAGTTTCAAAGAAATACAACATCATACCTACTTCCATAATGCAAAGCATCCTAGGATATATGCAAATCACCATGACATTTAGACTTGTTCCATTTACAGCAATTTACATGCATTTTAAACTTCACAACTAACTTAATTTCTGTAATAGTCACCTAGTACTTTTTACCATTATCAAAAACACCTAGTGCCATGCTATTTTCAACATTTACAGGTTTCATAAACATATGGTATATACATCAAGGTATTTTATGACATAGTGCTATTACATACTAAATCCAACAACAATAAACACAACCAGTTTTACATACACTTGGAGGTCACCACATAAACCTCCCTATACGGGGACCTGAGAGGCAAAAGGAAAATTAAAGAGGACACCATAGCATAGGCAAGAACGGGGAGGAGGGTGCCCATAGGTGGCCAGCCTTATGGACTAGAAATAGTAAAGGGTAGAATAGACAAAGACATTGAAGAACTATTGCAACTGATTTAAAAAAGGTCGGTCCTCAAGAGTGGCAGTAGCTCCCTGTCACAGTTACAAATACAGAAGACCGAGAAGTGATCACTGAGGGTGTCAGCAAATACAGCTGCACCTCTGATTTTGTCTGGTTTGTTGATAAGAATCCAATCAAGGAGAGTATGGTTACCAGATTTGTTGTTCATTCTGTTGGACTCACTTACAGTTTGTGAGGGGTGTGCATTGAGGAGCTCAGCCTTATAGCCACTGTCTACATCACTGATCCAGTTTAAAGTTGCCAAGGAGTATTAATTCCTCTAGTGATTTATCAACCAGATTACATATTAGGGAATCAAGAGCTGGGATAGCCACTTGGTGGTGGTGGTAGGGGGTTATAGTCACACCCAACTCAATTTGACTTAATGCCTCCTAGGAGTAACTTGATAAAAAGAGACTTATAGGGAGAGTTCTCCAGACCTAGAATACAAGCCAAGATGGCGTTAAGGGTGGATTCTGCATACAATGGGACACCATTACCATTATTTCCTAACCAGTCTTAACTAAAGACAGTAAGCCAGGGAGTTTGGTCTTGTGAGTTAGCATGAAGGGTTAAGTCAGATCTCAGTGATGGCTATTATGTCTTGAGTGTAAGGGTCTTTCCAAGTTCATAGCTTATGGAGCTTGGGTTTAAGGTTGCTGGTGTTTTTGTGGACCATCTTTAAGCCTCTCGTTTTGGATCAGCATGGGTTGGAGGGAGAAGACACCCTGAAGTTGACAAGGGCAGGGCCTGGGTTAAGCTCTGTTTACCAATAAGAGTAATAGAATAGATAGCAGTATCATTTTTAGGGGTACAGGGTCAGCTAGTAATGGCCTCACATTAGCTTGCTGTATGAAGGAGAAAAGCTTATAGCAATTTCCATTCTGATACAGTCCATTGAGTACCAGTAGGAGGAATTAATTACAGTATGAGTAGGAACACATTATGAGGGACTTTGACTGCATACCATGATGGTTATTCAGAGGAGTACTGGGACCTAAGGTTATCAGGTCCATGCAGATATCTGCTGTGATGTACAGGGTGGCTTCAGTAATCCCCTTGAAGGCCATGTTAAAGTTGCAGAAATATATAGCAGCCAGATTGGGGTTAATCTGGAATATGCTAGATTGTTATAACATATAAATAAGACCACACCAACTAGTCAGAGAGTACCTTGGAATCCCAATGAAAGCCAGAACTAGGCTGTAGGTACAGCAAATCACTAAGAGAAATGTGTTGAAGCAAAAGTACTGACTACAAGAAGTAACTAGCAGTAACAGGAGGGAGTGAAGTGAACTCAAAGGAGTTGCTTAATAGAGAGATAGGAGACGGAGAGGCAGAGGTGTGTAGAAAGGTTGTTCCACAGTGAGGGGTGTGGACATAGAAAGTACTGTAGTCTGACCAATAATAGTTCTTCAGTGAGGGATAAGAATGGTGTGAGAATCACAGGAACAGAGCAAGCAGGGTGAAGAGGTACAGGGCAAAATGATGGTGAAGAGGTAAGTGAAAAGAGAAGAAGCAATGCTTGGGGAGGAAAGGTGAGCAGTAAGTGAGACTCTGGGACTGCTGGTAAGAAGATGGAAAGGCTTAGGTAGAGGGTAGTACTGATGGGTAGAAGGAGTGTGGTTAGAGGCAAAATAATAGAAGAAGTTAAAGTTTCCAGTCTTACTAAGGTGGACTTCACAGTGATGCCATAATCCCATTCACACTGTCAAATACCAGCAACATAATTTTGAGAAGGGTCTCATGGCAACACAGGAAAGAAAGGAAAGATTTGTTCTGATAAAGGCAACTGAGTTTGCAATGGTGCTTTTTGTTCATGCGTCAATGTGGGTGGAGAAATCCAGGGTTATTTTTTTATTTAGCTTTTGTTGACCAGGTAAGTACACTAGACAAGTTATGTGCCTATTTTCAGGTACGACCTGGGAGAGTACAATGACATACAGATACAGTGAGATACAGGTTCATACAGAGGACAACATGACACAAGTTAGGCGGTATACAGAGTCAAACTAGAACCATGTGAACATAACCAGTTGACAGTAAGCACAGTTAAGATATGTACAGGAATATATATACATAGGTTTCCCTCCAACAACATTCCAGACCCCTTCAAGTGTGCACAATCCAGGGTTTTGAAAATAGTGGTGAGGCAGTGCCTCACAAGCTTTTGCCTAAAGTGAAAAAGACATGGAGACTCCTGTTTGCATTCAGCACAAGCTGGTTGTAAAGAAAACAGCATTGGATGTTGTCCAAGTCACGCTGTCCCTCACCAATATTGTGCTGCCCTATATGCTTGAAAAACATGCCTTTAAATGTTACATAGTAATTATGAACTGAGAACCATTCTTTACATACACACACACACACAGCCCTTGTATTGTTTTGATCCTGTGGGAGATTGCGATGCTGTTTTGCAACATTCACTGACTGTTTATGTTGGCATTTATATGTAACATAACAAATGCCCTATACCTTGTAGTTACTTTTTGTTGTCAGTTTTATATAGCCTTGTATTGCAAAAGCAGTTGATTCAGCACTGTGGTGCCTTTACAGAATATAGACGTGTTTTAAAGAGAACATTACCCTTTCTTTTATGGATTTGGGTG
The DNA here is from genome assembly GCA_016271365.2 of Neoceratodus forsteri. NCBI lineage: Eukaryota > Metazoa > Chordata > Ceratodontiformes > Ceratodontidae > Neoceratodus > Neoceratodus forsteri. Next base: position 1,472,455,627 of record CM028132.1, on the reverse strand, counting down.
TGTGTGGAACACTCATAATTGCCCATACAGTATAATGTAACTGATGCCTCGGAAGGAAAATTACACCTATTACCCTCTCTGTCTTGCCTGTGTCTCTTCCCTTCCCATGGCACCCCTGGTTGCACCACCACAACCAGGCCACCCCTGTACATACATATGCACACACGCACGCGCACACACCCACCATATGGATCTGGTACTGCCATTTGGATTATCTACAGGTGATTTGCTTACGTGAATAATGTATTACCTGTACATTTCACTCCGCTATCTTCCATCAACCCACTGTCTTCCTTTTTCACCATTTGCTTAATTGGAAAATAACCCTTTTTAAAACAGTGAGGATAAAAAATAAACTTCTGTGCCTGTAGCAAAATTGCTGTTTAGAAATTAATACTTCCACAGTTGTTCAAAATGCTGGAAAAATAAACACCATGTAATTTTGTGGACTTGCAACTCGTATTTTCGTTTGGAAGTACTGTACATGATTGTAGCTAATTGGCAATTTATTTATTCCACTAAAAGTACACAGTAATTGAGTGCATCTTGTTTCCATGTGTTTCCTGGTGTGTATGTGTCGGGGCGGGGGGCAGACGGATAACTCAGTTACCAAAAGTACATGATGGGTTATCCATGTCATGTCTGTCTTTTGTGATTTTCACAAAAAACTGAACACTTATTCAGTTACCCCCCTCTAAGTGCCATAATCAATGTGCAAGCAGTACCACATTTTTATGGTTAATAAAACACTTATTTACTGTAATAGTTTTATTTAAAAAAATGGCTATCATGGTTAGTTAAAATGTAAGCCACAATTGTAACTGTAAAAATAGAATTCTGCTATAAATTGCATACTTTTGCAGATGCCAGTTACTGCACAGAAATGTAGACATTGATAAACTCTTGATTTACTGGAGTACGTCACATCAGAGGGTCTAACATGATTTATCTTTAAATAGTCTTTCCTTTTATTTATCTCCATTATTTAGAGTATTTCGTAAGTAACACACACACATATATATATATATATATATATATATATATATATATATATATTATAGTGATAGCAGTTGTGACACTGTATTTAGGGTTGATTATGCAGTTTAATGTCAAACCCCAATTTTTGTACTTTAATAACTTTGCAACCGTTCAGAGGATTTGCACCAAGGTTTGCATGCACAATCTCGTGGGGTAGATAAAAAGAGTAATACCACTTAATATACTACACATATTTTTATTTTTTATAATTACTAGTATTTGCTGATTTATACCTCACTTTTCCACCACATACCACTACACTAAACTAAGGAGACAGCAAGGAGTTCAAGTAATATCACCAGTTAATGCAAATTTATTAAACACAACTTCCAAAAGGAAACTTCATAAAGGACAGCTGTCTTGTGAGGGATGCTGAATAAAAAGAGAGTGAGATGACCCAGTTGATGGCTTTGAGAGTTTACTGCAGAGATTTGCAGTGTTGAACGTTGCAGGTCCAAGCTGTCTTGAGAGGGAGGGGATGACTATGAGCAGTAAGTTACAGATGTCAGAGAACATTTTACAGGCAGCGTCTGCCATGTATTTTGACTGTTTTTGATGTGTAGATGATTCTGATGTAGTTTTGTCACTATACACTCAAGCCAAGGCTCACCATTCCCTGCCTCTTGCAGAGCAGCTGCAGTACTAGAAAGCTCCCTGGGAGCAGTGATCATGCTACAGTGAGGTTGCCGGTGAGATACATAGCTGTGTTGGGTGATGGAGTGGCCCAGTTAACACTCTCCTTTGCCATGGCATTAAAGACAATGCGCCCCTGCCCCCCAGCCCTGATTGGACATCAAGGGCAGGAACTCTAGGAATCCTCGGGACCATCAGTGTGTTCCCTTCATTAGTTCTGGAGATGCTGCAAGGGTTGTCTCTGATATTGGCTGCTGTAGTTAGTCCCAAAATTTGTGTTGGGGAGCCGCTGTTTTTGAGAGGTGCAGAGTATCGAGAGGTATGTTGCAATTGTTGTGCTAGTACTGCCCTCAGTTACTTGCTGGTATGCCCGGAATTCTACACACCACTCAGCTGGTTGCTGGGCAGGCATCATGCAGACGAAAGCAGCTAGCTGCTGTCTGATAGGAGCAGCTGATTTAAAAAGGTGCCCTGATGTGAAAGTGCTGGAGGGGAATATAAAAAGCCATTTCCCCTCCAGTCAAAAAAATGTATGAGTGGGTGTTTTTTCTCACTTCATGGAGAAAGTAGAATGTTTGTTTTAACTTTATTTATTTACTTGGGATGCTGCTGCCCAAAAGAGCCTGTCAGTTACACATACTGAAAAAAGCAGAGCAGCTTAAATCGAACTGGCAGGTAGCTGCTCCCTTTTGGAGCTAATAACAAAATGCTTCCTGTGCTATCTGATCCCCCATTGGGCTTGAAAGCCCTAAAACTAAGCAGCCAACTAAACCCATGGATTGGGACTCCTCACAGCAATGCTGTGGGATAGGAGAGAGGCGAGTGACAGAGCCGCACTGAAGAATACTGTGACCGATTGCGGTCTCTCTTGCTCTCTCCCCTTATTGTGCAGGGTGTATGAGGATCGGGGAAATGGGCTCCCTTGTATCTGTCTGTCTGCAGTGACTGGCTCTCTTGCAGTCTTGTACACTCCAGTGGGGTGGCGTGGGGGGCCGTATATCAGCTATGCTGATCAGGACACCAAGCAGCTGTTTGCTGGGCGATGTCCTGCAGATGAAAAGAAGCAGCAGCCACATGATTGGTGCAGCATTTTCTTTTCAAGTAGAGACCATTTCAGGGAAAACACCATCCTGATCAGCCTGGCTGATGATTGGCGTGGCACTGTTGTGCCCCTTGCAGACCACTCTGCATTGAACAGACAGTGTCACACCCTTCAAAAGCAACTCATATCAAGACGTCCACTGTGCGTGCACGTATGGCGAACTTAAAAATAAAGTGTCACAAAGGGTCCCTTGTTCTTCAGGGAGCGGAACATGACCAAATAGATCAATAGAAAGATAATACTTATCTGCTAGGCAGGTAACGACTTTAGTCAGACCTGGGGAACTACAAGAAAAGTAGGTTAGCATAGGGTGCATATCATAGTGAAAGCAGAGGTGGAGAGGTGGAAAAGGTATCCAGCAAGAGTGGAAATGAGGTAAAAAATACAACAGGTAAGTGAGAGTGTGCTGGTGCTTATATTATGTTCCTGCTTGTCTAGTGGGTCAACCAACTAATGAAATTCAAATAGCCATGTCAGCATCGTCAGACATGAACCGGTAAGAATGGACAAAGCCATCACTGTTAATTGCTGTGTGTTTCTAATCATTATGTGCAGTCAGTGATTTAGGTTTTATTTATTCTTTGGTAACCGGGTAAGGCCCACTAGGCACAAGTGCCTGTTTTCAGGGGTGACCCGGGAGCACTGGGGTGGTTAAGTGACTTGCTCAGAGTCACACAGTATGAAGTGAAGGTTGTGGGAATCAGACCCAGGTCTACTGGATGTACAAAGCTCATTCACAGCTTGTTACTCTAGCCTCTAAGCTATACTGCCAGCCCCGGTCATCCCCCATGGCACCAGGGCAACAGTGTCACAAGATGACTGGATAAGAAGAAACATGACACTATATACCACTGTAATCAAAGGAAAGTAAGACTGGTAAGGAGAAGTATAAAGGGAGAAGACAGAGAATGTGCATTTAGGGGGGTGGTACAGGCTTTAGACCCCATCAGTTCCCAGTGGTGCCTTTGTTAAATTAATATTCATTCTTCATGGTCCAGAGGGTTAAATATCTGTCTGGTGGTTGACATACAGACCACCGTACAGACACACACACACACCACTACACATACAGTGGCAGACAGAAGCATTCTCTTACTACTACACACAAATGCACTCACAAAACAATACACAACCCACACAATACACACAGATGATTGAACCCGTCAAGCTGGCTGACAGTCAGACTAGTCATACTGTAAAAATGGGTAGGAACTGGGCACTTTTGAAAATGAGATAGTATATCACATAGGGTCTATCCTGGGTAAGTAAAGTATAAGAAAAACACATACATGCACAAATCCTCACATCTGTAAACATGCAGAGACAGAAAGACACACACACATCACTAGAAACTGACACATACACACAAGCAAACGCAGGCGCGCATGTACAACTGCAAACACAAATGCATACTTACACACACACACACACACACACACACACACACACACACACACACACTATGTATACCATGACAATACAGGCGCATGCACACAGACAAACACACCATTAATGGGCACAACAGGCACACGTGCACTGACCCACATCAATACATCAACACACACACACACACACACTGCTTAAATATGTACACATATATTTTTACATAATTTTTATGTTTGCTTGCATGCATGTGCAAGAAACATAGTGCCATTATCTGAGTTTTTCAGAGGTGTGTCAGTATCTTCCAGTTCAGTCAGTGTGTTTGCAGGCACGGTCACAGTTCTCCAATCACTGCTGAAGCTGTCTATGACAGCAGTTGAAAATGCAGTGGCATACAGTTGAAAGAGGGAGCTACACTTCAGTGAGCAGCTCCCCCCCCCCACACACACACACACAGATCAACTGTGTCAGTTGCCTGATAGAATGGTGTAGTCTTGTCTAGCTTAGAGAGACAAGCCACACATCATTACTTTAATAAACTGTTCCTGCCAAAGCAGGACCACCAAAATATGTGGGTGCCTAACAGTCCTTACACACGCCAGCTCTCTAAAGCACACCTTCATGGACTCCATGGGTTCTAATCCTCCAGAAAAAAAATACCTCAGCATTTGATGTGAAAACTCAGACTTCTTTGTATGTGTAATTCCAAGCATTTTCTCTTACTAGACTCTGTCAATGTGAACTCCTTGCTGCTAAAACCTCTGCAAACGAACTTGAGTGTACTGTACTATACTACCTGCAGCTGAAGCAAAGAACAGCCAGAATGCACAAAGGAGAACATACTGCTATGCATTTCAGCCGCAGCCAGTGGGGGAGGTTTTCATGACTGAAGCACTTTAATGCGCCTTTTAGTGCTGTCATATACACACCCCTGTGTGGTAATTCACTAAACTGCACACCTAGTCTGGTAACGCAGCTTCAAAATATTGTTTTTCTCTAAATTGCCGTGAGCTGGCATTTAGATAGAATCACACAGCTCTTTCTCAAATCAGATGCTTAATGAAGTCACATCACCTTGTGACCCTAAACATCTTAGGGTTGGACATGTGCCCTACCAAAATAGTGAAAACTAGGTATAGAAAAAGAAAACACAAATTTAACCATAGCTCACAATCGAATCCACCGTTTTCTCCGGTGAATCTGAAGCCGCCTAACAGCCCACCCCTGGGTGCTCATGCACTCATTCCACCCGCACAACATATGGCCGACGGGGGTGCTGTTGCATTTTATTTCATAATTTCCTAATCCTGTTGCTGCCACCATGCTGATACAGTAATACTTTTTATGGCTCGAAAACTGCTTGACGTTAGCTGAATTATAAATGGCATCCCTGTTTGACGCTGTGGTGCGGAATATGGTGGTGCTCAAATTTTAAGCAAAGTATTACATGCAGATATGTTGTTATTGACTCATGTCACTTACCATTTTATACATCTATTGATTTTTTCAATTCACTTTTGCTGACAAATGTTGATAGCAGGGATTCTGGTGCCACATTTCAGTTCAGCGACGTGTAACATCTTAGTGCAGATGCTAAGTAACTGTTTTAAAAACTGTTTTTTAAAATGTTTTAAGGAGGCAGTATAGCGCAGTGGTCTAAGGCTCTGAGCTGCAAATCTGGTGACATCCCGCAGACCAGACCTGGGTTTGAATCCCACAGCTTCCACTTGCATACTGTGTGACCCTGAGCAAGTCACTTAACCTCCTTGTGCTCCAGGTTGCTCCTGTAAAAAAAGCTTTCAGCTTAGTGTGCTATACCTGGTTAAACAACTAAATAAATAAAAAAAAAAAAATGCTGAAAAAGTTAACAGCGATGAAAGTGCATGAACTTCTTTCTTCCGTGTCTGGAGTTGTAGTGGTGTTATTGACAAGTGCATGTCCCTTTGCTCCAGATCTATCAGTGAGATGTCTATTCTGTGTAATGGACAGTGGCTGAATGTTATCAGTTGACAGTTTTCATTTCATTATCAACAGTTAAATATTCAGGGCTTTGCAAATGCAACTTTTCTGGTAGCACAGTTTCATGCCCCCAAGTGTCTCATCAGTAGTGGTTATAACTTAACCGATGATCACAAAAAGTATGAAAAAGATTTGCTGCTGAGTAATGTAAATGCCAATCCACCTAAGCACCTTTAGGCTGCAAACATAATGAGGGAGGTGAGCACTACTCCCTTCACAAAAGAAAGGGTCCTACAAGAGCTTGCTAAGCTCAGGGTGGATAAGGCAATGGGACCTGATGGCATACATCCCAGGGTACTTAAGGAGCTAAAGGAGGAACTAGCAGAGCCATTAGCAGAATTGTTTAGTGAGTCTCTGAGCACAGGAGAGGTCCCAGAAGACTGGAGAAGGGCTCATGTGATCCCACTCACAAGAGTGGTAGCAGGGAGGAGGCGGGAACTACAGACCGGTCAGTCTTACCTCAGTAGTGGGCAAGATTATGGAGGCACTCCTTAAGGAAAGGATAGTGCAACACCTGGAATCCATAGGGGCACAGGATCCAAGACAGCATGGGTTTACAAAGGGAAGGTCCTGTCAAACTAATCTCATAGATTTCTTTGACTGGGTAACCAGAGTGGTGGACCAAGGGGGAGCAGTTGATGTCGCCTACCTTGACTTCAGCAAAGCTTTTGACACTGTTCCACATAGAAGATTGATAAATAAGCTAGGTAGGCTCGGGGTGGGTCAGAAGTTGGTCAACTGGGTGGCAAACTGGTTGACTGGCAGAAAACAGAGAGTGGTGGTAAATGGTATACAGTCAGAAGAGATGCAAGTCACAAGTGGGGTACCTCAGGGATCAGTCCTGGGGCCAGTCCTATTCAACATCTTCATTAGTGACCTCGCAGATGGACTAGAGGGTAAGGCTTGTCTGTTTGCAGATGACACCAAGATCTGCAACAGAGTAGATGATCCAGATGGGGTGGGCAGAATGAGAAGAGATCTGGATAAACTAGCAGAATGGTCAGAAGAGTGGCAACTGGGATTTAATGCAAAGAAGTGCAAAATCATGCACATAGGGAAGAGAAATCCTGAAGCCACTTATAGGCTGGGAGGAGTTGCTAGCAGTCACAAAGGAAGAAAGAGACTTGGGCATCATCATCACTGATGACCTAAAATCATCCAAGCAGACCTCTAAAGCAGTAGGTAAGGCTAGGGGGTGTTAGGGTTAGTAGTAGGGTATCACAAGTCGTAAGAGGGAGGTAATAATCCCTCTGTACAAGACATTGGTTAGCCCCATCTGAGTACTGCGTCAGTATTGAGGCCACATCTTCACAAGGACATTAACCAAATTGAGGCAGTCCGAGAAGGGCAACCAAATGGTGCAGGGACTGCATCAGAAGAACATTGAGGACAGATTAACGGAGCTCAATATGTATACCCTTGAGCAAAGGAGGGAGAGGGTGATATGATCGAGACATTTAAACACCTTAAGGGCATAAACAAGGTGAAAGAGTCTAACATGTTTAAATATAAGAAAAATAGCAGGACAAGAGGACACAGCATGAGATTAGAGGGAGGCCGATTAAGGGGGAATGTGAGGAAATTCTTTTTCACAGAAAGGGTGGTGGATGCATGGAATGGCTTACCACAAGAAGTGGTGGCCATGAATACAGTGCAGGGCTTCAAACAGGCATGGGATAGGCATAAGGGAGCAATACAAATGACTATGAATAGATAGGTCACTGACAGAGCAAAGGCCGATGGCACATTTATAAGGTAGAAAAAGAAATGGGCAGACTGGATGGGCCTTGCGGTCCTTATCTGCCGTCAACTTCTATGTTTCTATGTTTCTATAAATGTATAGGGATTCTGGACTGGTGTATCACTCCTTGGCACAGCAACGGTTAATAAGTTTAAGCACATTCTCAGGACATTATTTCACTTGCTCCCTCTCCCCACTACGATCCTGGTCACCTGAAATAAACCTGACATTTTAGTATCTGTTTTACATCTTGGCTCAGTTAGGCAATCAATGCAGTAAGAACATAAACGGACATATAAATGGGGACTATAAGAACATGGTCACCTGAAATAAACCTGACATTTTAGTGTCTGCTTTACATCTTAGCTCAGTTAGGCAATCAGCGCTGTAAGAACATAAATGGACATATACATGGGGACTATAAGAACATGCTGTGGGTGCTTCTGCCTTAGTCCAGCTGTGCAACATCAGCCTGAAGCTCAGGTAGAGCTTACTGTCTACCACTTTGTTCACCCCCCCATGTACCTGTACCATTTCACATCCTCCCTTGCCTTAGTCCAGCTGTGCTACATCAGCCTGAAGCTCTGGTAGGGCTTACTGTCTATCACTTTGTTCACCCCCATGTACCTGCATCATTTCACATCCTCCCTTGATCTACAGTGAGTGGATCCCTCATTCATACGTCACATATGCATGCACAAAAAAGAAAAAAACGGTCTTCAGAAATTGATACATTTATTATGTTATGTTTGCTTGCACGCATGTGCAAGAAACATAGTGCCATCATCCGAGATTTCGGAGGTGTGTCACCCGCTCTTCCAATTCAATCAGTGTGTTGGCAGGCACGGCCCCTCTAAGCCAATGCATGATGGAGCTGTCTATGACAAGCTCCAAAATGCAGTGGCATACAGTTCAAAGGGGGAGCTACGCTTCAGTGAGCAGCGATAAGATATCGCTTGCTCATGCGCGCAGCTCCCCACACACACTCACACGCAGGCGCGCGCCCCCACACGCACACACGCACTGTAGCCGATGGGGTGCCTAATCCCCGCCGGCCGTGCGGCGCCCCGCCCCTCAAAGCTTCCAATGCCATGCTGGGTGCCCACCCCAGCATGGCAACTCATGATATAGCTGGGGGTGCCCATCCCGTCGGCTCCACTGTCCTCACCCCCGAGTACTGGGTGCCATGCTGGGAGTCCACCCCAGTGTGTATCGATGCTTTAGGCGATGTGGGTGCCCAATCCCCATCGGCAGAATGGCCCTCAACCATCCTTGTGCCATGCTGGGAGCCCACCCAGCGTGGCAAACGTCCCTGCATCATCATTGGAAACAAAAGAACACCTGTAAAAACGGGTCCCCGTGGTCTCCCTGGCTCCCTCCCACAACCTGCACCCACCCACTGCACACCCTCCCCACACCCCTCACCCCATACTTACCTCTGGACCTCGGCGCAACAATCTTCGGTGGACCGGGAACATGTCTGCACTCTTCAAAGCTGACCGCGAACTGAGGAAATGCCGGTAAGCTGTATAATGGGCTAGATAGGGGGTTTTCAACTTTGTTGCGTATCTCAGGCATTTTTGGAATTTTTGCACCAAATTTTCAACATGGGGTTTTTGGGACCCCTTCTCATGAATGATGTCACTGTCATGGCGTTATTCGGGCCCGAAGGGTGATTTCGCAGTCACTGCATGAAATCACCTTTTGGGACTGATTAATGAAATGACACTGCCAGTGTTCATAAAGTGGGCTCTCAAAACGCCTATTTTGAAAATTTGGTGGAAAAATTTTAAAAAACGACTGTTTTACGAGCGTGCGTTGAGCAGTTCCTATGCATGCTCGTAAGTTCGTAAATTTTCAATATTTTCACTCCAGATTTTCAACATTGACATTTTACCACACCTTCTTATAAGCAGGACAGCTGTCATTGTTCACATCTCACCCAAAATGTGTTTCCGCCCATGTAGCGCACAATGGCACAGTCGGTGTGCTAAATCAATGTACGGGACAAATTAAGAAAATCACAGTGACACTGTTCATGAGCAGAGGTCTTAAAATGGCTAAGTTGAAAATTTGGTGAAAATATTCCAAAAAATGACTTTTACGAGCGTCCGCTGTGCAGTTCCTACGTACGCTTGTAAGTTCGCGAATTTTCAATATTTACACTCCAGATTTTCAACATTGCCATTTTATTACACTTCCTTATGAACAGTACAGCTGCCATTTTTCATATGCTGCCCAAAATGTGTTTTCGCACATGTAGCGCACAATGGTGCTGTTGGTGCGTGAAAGCAATGTTTGGGACAGATTAAGAAAATCACAGTTACACTGTTCATGAGCAGAGGTCTTAAAATGGCTATGTTGAAAATTTGTTGACAAAAGTCTATAAAATGACTGTGTTACGAGTGAGCATTGCGCAGTTTCCACGCACCCTCGTAAGTTCGTGACTTTGCAATATTTTAAGTCCAGATTTTCACCAGTGGCACTTTTCCACACTGCCTTATTTACAGTACAGCTGTCATTTTTCATAACATGGCCGAAGTGTGTTTTCACACTTTCAGCACAGAGATGTGTGGTCGCTGTGGAAAATTATTGTTTGGGACAGATAAAGAAAATCACAGTGACACTGTTCATGATCGGAGGCACCAAAATGCCTCAGTTGACAATCTGCTGTAAAAAAAATTCCCAACCTAATTATATAACAGTTGTGCGTTGCACAGTTTCTATGTACGCTCATGAGTTCACCATTTTTTTAAATATTTTTACTGCAGTTTTACAACATTGCCATTTTTTACACCTCCCCTTGAACAGTACAGCTGTCATTTTTTACATCCTGTTCGGAATGTTTTTGCACCTGTGGTGCTAAATGCCGTAGTCACTGTGCATAAGCAGCTTTCGGCTAAGAAACTGATATTCTCCCTGTTCATGAGGTGGGGTCACAAAAAAACCATGTTGAACATTTGGAGTGAAAATACCAATGAATGCCTGAGGTATTAGGGTTTCCAACCGTAACGCCCAACCCTGTAGAGAATGACAGGCATCAGGGGTGTGACTTGGGATTCTTGCCTGTAATGCTCCTACCATTCCACACCCTGCAGCCAGTGAAAAGCATTGAGGTATGCCTTGGACTCTTCAGCCCCAAAGTTCACCCCATTCTCCTATATCTCACCCATCCCACTGTATTTCCTAATGGAATGGGGTGCGCATAAGGACCAAAGACCCCAAAGAACACCGTGACACTTGCCAGTGTCTGCAGGGTGGGGTGTACTGAAATGGTGTGGCCGTTATGGCTGACGACCCAAAGGCACACCCCAATGCCTGTCAGTCTCTGCAGGGTGGTGGTGGGGTTGGCTTCAGTTCAATACTTCACTGCCATTACTATTACGCAACTCTGTAACTTCTACACTACCACTGCCAATGCCAGCAAGCAAACATTCAGCATTGACAAATGCTTGTTATTATCTTTATACTCTGCTGATGTCTCCAAATGGGGGTCTCAGTCTTCAGCAGTTATGGACTGGATGGTCTGCTGTGATCTCTCCACCAAAGCAGTTGTACAGAAAGTATAGGGTGGAGCAGCAGTTCTTTGCAGAAGGAGGTGGTAAAGCTGGACACCAGAGACTGCTAAGTACAGGTTGGGGAGAGTGAGGAGGTATTACTTGATACCAGTTAGAGAGTGGGGTATGACTGGACACCAGAGACTGCTAAGTACAGGCTGGGGAGAGTGAGGAGGTAATACTTGATACCAGCCAGAGAGGGCGGGTACTACTGGACACCAGGGACTGCTTGGAATGGGTTAAGGAGAGGGAGGGGGTATGGTGGACACCAGTGTCTGCTCAGTGTCAGTCAGGGAGAGTGAGTGGGAATACTGTTGGGTACCAGGGACTACACAGATCAGGAAGAGGTCAGGGTTTCCACAAGACACAGGAGACTGAATGGTACTAGGTCAGGGCTGTTAGGAGGCAGGTGGGAAGTGCTCCATTGGGAGGAAGTTGTGTGATCAAGCAGGGGCTCAGTTGGGTTGTAGTGGTGTGCAAAGTGTCACACATCCTGGGTGGGCAGTGTAAGCCTGGAGGAGGGGGTCACTGTCTCAGGACCAAGAAACAGATATTAAAAAAAAAATCATACCATCATTGGGAGGGTCTGTAGTCTGCTGTCATTTTAATATTCCTCTTTCTTGTCTTTCTCTGTTGGTTCCTTGGAGTGGTAAGCCTTATTATTGCTCACAGTGTTAATCTTGTTAGTCTATGCGAAGGCAAAGTTAAACATCTGTTTGTTTTTCCTTTGTAGTGTGGGCTCTGCCCAGATACTGCTGGTGGAGTTTGCAGCTTTCTAACACAGGTCCTCTGCATTCACAATAAGTATCTCTGCATCTTTTTCCTATTAATGTTTATTTTTAGAATTGTAGGTGGCTTGTTAGTGCATACGGTTGTGTTGAACAGAGAAATTCCTTAATGTTTTGTATTTTTGTATTTTTATTCTACAATTTTTGGCCAGAAAAGACACATTAAACTGAGGCTTGTTTCCAGGTGCATCCTGGAAGCACATGGAAATTAAGTGATTTGCTCATGGCCGCACAGTTTGCAAGTGATGGCTGTGTTCCGCAGGTTTGCAGCTCAGTGCTCTTAATCACTGCACTCTACTGCTTCCCAGTGTATAACATCTTCTGTTTTAGCTCAGTGGTAGAGTACTGGTCTAGGAGCATCAGGATTGGAAGTTCAACTGTTGAGCCCCTGAATTGGGGGCATGAGGCTGCGATGTTAGGAAATACCTCAGAAGTTTCAGTGCAGGCCGGACCCCAGCACAGCGGCAGCACTGTCACTTGTGGCACTGACAACCCAGGTTCGGGATTGAACTTGGGGTGTGGGAGGATCATATGGGAGGGAGAACCGAATGTCCAAGTGACTGCTGCCCTCCACCAGGGGGAAGGATTGCAGAGCCCAGCGGAAGCTGGGGGAAAGGCAATTTGGTACCAACCAAAGCAAGGGAGGAATGGCAGACATCAACTGTGCGTCATGATATCATTGCATGCTGTGCCTCTAGGGTGGAAGAACATGGTAAATACTGGCTGGCAGGATGATGCTGGATGCCCGCAGGCCCCGCACCCAACCAGCCGGGCCCCGTCAGCAGAACCAGATCCTGATCAATGGTGGGGGTTGGAGAATCCTTACCGACCCCAAGCCGGGGTAAGCCTCAAGGTGTGATAATCATGCAAATAAGTCCAGGTGGACATCGGGGTGATGGGGCCTGATGTTTGGGAATGGGGGCCTACTGGACCTGGGGAGAAAAAGAGCAAAAGAAGAAATTACTTCACTGCTGATGCATGAGCGTATAACCGCTTGCAAATAGGCAAACAAGACGGCACTGTACTAACAAGTGGACATTTCTGCAATATCTGTAATTTACTTTATTGATTATTTTATTTACATATGAACATACGAAGAAGCCAGCAGAAGGAGGCCATTTGATCTATCAAGTCTGCTCATGTTGCAGGGTCCACATTATTATTAAAAGTTTCAAAATGCAGGAAGTTTCATGAAGATCAAAGTCTTATTCACAAGAACATCCTGAAAAGGAGAAAAAAAAACAAGATAAAGACAATGAGCATGTCATTAAATTAAATACAAAGAACAGTAGTCCCAAGCAAATACCCAGCTACCCAAAACAACTTCAAACACTGGTAAATAATGGCTCAAGTAATGTTTTGAATGAGTTTAGGTTATTACATTAGATTAAATGTAGCAAACTGCTGGAATGCACCACCAGTGCTCCCCAGCGCTTTGTGTCTCACTGACCAGCACTCTGGGGCCTTAATGGTGCATTCCAAAGGCTCGTTCACATGGCAAAATCTGAGCTGGTTCTGAAGGTGTATCTCTCCTGGGTTGCTGCATCAGGTGCCATCTAAAAACTTTTTTCATTTTCTGTGGCATAGTTGGGGTGAGCATGATCCTTGTTTTCCTGGGATTGTGTGGTGGTTTAGGTGGTGTCACTGGCCGTTTGACTGCCTGGCAACCACAGCACTGCTCTTCCTTGCTTTACTCAGCCTGCACAGTGACAACACTGGAACAGAATTGTGCACCTTCAACATCGGTGCACAATGCTGCCATCTGAATGGGGGTCGGTCAGCGTTTCAGATCCAGAAGAAACAACGGCTTCATGTGCAGTGCTGTTCAAAGCTGCCATGTGAACGAGCCTCATATGTGAGCTGACTAATCAATAAAGTAAGTTACACACACTCATTACACCCTGCACTATGCTTCTCACATGCCTGCCTGGTGTGGGTTGCAGACATGGTGAGAATGGACAGGCCTGAGCTTGTTAGAGAAGAGGAACCAGCTTGGCTGGGGCGGGGGAGCTAGGGTGGTTCAGGGACCGTGCCAAAGGAACAGGGGCAGCCTGTGGGGGCAGCGTGGACCAGGACAGTCTTGGAATGAGGCTAGGTGGTGCTGGGATGGTCCAGCAGTAGGGCTGGGGGAAGCAGGGTGGCCTGGGGGATAGCATGGACCAGGACAGCCTGGGGCTGGGGAAGGGGAGCTAGAGTGGTCCAGGGGAATGGCCATGGGAACAGAGAGAGATATTGTGGGCCAGGGCAGCCCAGACCTGGGGTTGTCTTGGGGCAGTGCTGTGGGAGCTGAGGCACAAGGCGGGCCAGGGAAGTTTGAGGCAGGGGCAGCAGGGGTGGACTAGAGATAGTGTCAGGACAGATGGTGGCTGGGGCAAGGTGGAATGTAGTGATATAGGAGAGGGGCCATAGGAAGTGGGGGGGGGCAACAAGAACCAGGATAGCCTAGGGCTGGGGCAGGGTGAAGCTGGGGTAGTTAGGGGCCATAGGTGGGCCAAAGTAGCCTGGGGCAAAAGGGGGATGGTGGTGGGTCAGGCGTGGCAGAAGAGGGAGGGAGGTCCACAGACAAGACTAAGGGAACAGGAGTAGCCCTCGGGAAAACAGCTTGGACCAGGACAGATTAGTGCTGGCATTGAACAGAGGCAGGGCCATGTGAGCTGGGAGGGGCCGGGCCAGCCTGGGACAAGGGGAGATGGTGTGGTTCTGACAAAGGTCCATGGGAACTGAGAGACCCAGGGTGGGTTAAGGCAGTCCAGGGCTAAGGCAGGAGGTGCTTGGATTGTCCTGGGGCAGGGCTATGGGAGCTTGGGTGGGGCAGGGTGGGAGATGGAAACCCAGGCAGGGGGAGCTGATACTTTTGTCTTTTCAATTTGTAAAAGTGTCTCTATTGAAATATTGCCTAATCTAGCCATACTTGTCTTGACTAGTCCTGTATTCTTGTATATATGTAACCTAATTGTATATTCTCATGTACCTTTTGTATTGTCATATATTGTAATTCCCTGTACCCTTCTCCCCAGGTCACACCTGGAAATGAGCCTTGGCTCAGTGTGCCTTTCCCAGTTAACAAATGTTTAAATTAAACAAGCATTTGTCAATGCCGAATATTGATTGTGCTGGTGTATTGAGCTTGCTCACTGCCCTACTGTCACTCCCTCAGTCTATTTCTCCCGGTGCTGCAGGTTGCTGTTTTGTACTGGGCTCCTGCCTGCATTGGCACCTTGTTCTGCCCACTAAGAAATCCACAGCTGTCCCGACAGAGATGTGTTGAGGTGGCTCACTCCCCCTCTCTCACTCACTCATTCTGTTTCTCCTGGTGTTGCAGGCTGCTCTTTTGTACTGGGCTCCTGCCTCTGTTGGTGCCTCTTTCTGCCCACAAAGAAATCTGCAGCAGTCCTGACAATGTTCCGTTGAGCTCGCTCAGTCCCCTTCTCTGACTCGATCATTCCGTTTGTGGTGGCGTTGCAGGCTGCCCTTTTCTATAGGGCTCCTGCCTGTGTTGCTGCCATTTACAGCAGTTACAATACAGCTCCATTGAGCTCGCTCACTCCCCCTCTCTCACTCGCTCGTTCTGGTTTTCCTGCCACTGCAGGCTGCCATTTTGTACTGGGACCCTGCATGCATTGCTGCCTTTTGCTGCCCACAAACAAATCTGCGGCAGTCCCAACAGAGCTCCGTTGAGCTCACTCACTACCCCTCCCTCACTCGCTCATTCTGTGAAACCTGCCGCTGCAGGCTGCCCTTTTGTACTGGGCTCCTGCCTGCATTGGTGGCTTGTTCTGGCCAGAAAGAAATCTGAAGCAGTCCCGACACAGCTCCATTGAGCTCGCTCACTCCCCCTCTCTCACTCACTCATTCCGTTTCTGCCAGCGCTGCAAGCTGGCCTTTTGTACTGGGCTCCTGCCTGCATTGCCACATTTTCTGCCCACAAAGAAATCCACAGCAGTCACAATAGAGCTCCACTGAGCTCGCCACCACC
Organism: Neoceratodus forsteri; assembly: GCA_016271365.2. Lineage (NCBI taxonomy): Eukaryota > Metazoa > Chordata > Ceratodontiformes > Ceratodontidae > Neoceratodus > Neoceratodus forsteri. Next base: position 1,472,439,390 of record CM028132.1, on the reverse strand, counting down.
GCTCTGTCACTCACTTATTCTGTTTCTCTGGCTCTGCAGGCTGGCTTATGTACGGGCTGCTGGCCATGTGGCACCTTTGTCTGTCCACAAACAACCAGCAGCTGTACTAAAAAAGTTCCATTGAGGTCGCTCAGTCTCCCTCTGTCACGCACTCACTCTGTTTGTCCTGGTGCTGCAAGTGGCCCTTTTGTACGGGGCACCTGCCTGCAAAGAAATCCGCAGCAGTCCTGATAGAGCTCCGTTGAGCTCACTCAGTCCCCCCTGTCTCACTCACTCGTACTGTTTCTCCCACCGCTGCAGGCTGGCCTTTTCTACTGGGCCCCTGCCTGCATTGATGCCTTTTTCTGCCCACATAGAAATCCACAGCAGTCCTGACAGTGTTCCGGTGAGTTCGCTCACTCCCCCTCCCTCACTCACTCTCTCGTTCTGTTTCTCCCAGTGCTGCAGGCTGCCCTTTTGTACTGGCCTCTTGCTTTGGGGCCTTTGTCTGCCGATAAACAAATCCAGAGCAGGCCTGACAGAGCTCAGTTGAGCTCGGTCACTCCCCCCTCTCACTCGTTCCATCTTAATCTATCCCAAACACTGATGTCCCACAGCGACCGTACTATTCTCCGCCAGGAGTGCAAAAACATATATTAGCCAGGATGTGAAAAGTGACAGCTGTACTGTTCATAAGGAGGCGCGTGAAAGAATGCCACTGTTGAAAATGTGGTATGAAAATATTACAAATTTACGAAGTTACAAGGGTGCGTGGAAACAGTTGAACGCATGCTTGTAACACAGTCATGTTATAGTTTTGTCACCAAATTTCCAACATAGGGATTTTATGACCTCTGCTCATGAACAGTGCCACTGTCATTTTCTTTATCTGTTCTGAACACTGATTTCCCACAGTGACCGCATTATTTTGTGCCGCAACTGTGAAACCACATTTCGCTCAGGATGTGAAAAATGACAGCTGTACTGCTCATAAGGAGGTATGAAAAATTGCCATTGTTGAAAATGTGGCATGACAATATTACGAATCTGCAAAGTTACAAGGGTATATGGAAAGTGTGCAACACAACTCGTTTGATGGGCTATCACCACCAAATTTTCAAAATAGGCATTTTAGGACCGCTGCTCATGAACAGTATCACTGTCATTTTATTTCTCTGCCCCGGACAGTGATTTCCCACAGTGACTGCTCTATTCTGCCCTGGAACTGCGAAAACACATTTCAGCCATGATGGGAAAAATGACAGCTGCACTGTTCATAAGTAGGTGTGGGAAAATGGCAATGTTGAAAATCTGGAGTGAAAATATTATACATTCGCGAAGTTACGAGCGTGCGTGCAAACTGCACTATGCGCTCATAACGGTCATTTTATGGAGTATCATTACCAAATTTTCAACATAGCCACTTCAGGACCTCTACTCATGAACAGTATCACTGTCATTTTCTTAATCTGTCCTGAACACTGATTTCCGACAGCGACCATGCTATTCTGCGCCGGAAGTGCGAAAACATATTTCCGCCAGGATGTGAACAATGACAGCTATACTGTTCACAAGGAGGTGTGACAAAATGCAAATGTTGAAAATCTGGTGTGAAAATATTGCAAATTCACGAGATTGCGTGCGTAGCAACTGTGCAGCACTGCGCTCGTAAAACAGTTATTTTGGGGATGTTTCCACTCAATTTGCAACATAGGCTTTTTGAGAGCCCACCATGAACAGTGGCACTGTCATTTCATTAATTGGCCCCCAAAGGTGATTCTGTGCAGTGACCGCAAAATCACCTTTCAGGGCCAATTAACGCCATGACAGTTCAAGCATTCATGAGGAAGGGTCCCAAAAACCCCATGTTGAAAATTTGGTGAAAACATTCCCAAAAATGCCCGAGATATGCACTAAATTTGAAAAAACCCTATTCATTACATTATACAGCTTACTGGCATTTCCTCAGTTCGCGGTCGGCTTTGAAGAGTGCAGACGTGTTTCAGGTCCACCGAAGATCGTTGTGCTGGACTCTGGAGGTAAGTATGGGGTGTGGGGTGTGGGGAGGCAGGGTGCGCAGTGCGGTGGGTGCGGGTGGTGGGTGGGCAGCACGGAGACTACAAGGGACCGTTTTCTGCTTTTCAGGGGAGAAAAAGCAAAAGACTTCGCGGGACAGTTTTTTCTTTTGCAGGGCATGTGGCACGCTGGAATGGGCTCCCAGTGTGCCACCAATGACTTTGTTGGGGCCAGCAACAGCCGGCGGGATTAGGCACCCCGTCTGCTGGCACACAAAGGGAGTCATTACATCGATTGGGATTGGGCACCCCGTCAGCAGGAATAACAGCATGTGGGGGCACCAACGGCTTTCTGTTGGCCGGGCAGCAATAACTAACGGGATTGGGCTTCCCCTCGGCACACAAAGGGGGCTTCATTATGCTGATGGGGATTGGGCACCCGTCGGCAGAAAATGAAAGCACGGGGGGATAGAATGCCGACGGACTGGGCTCCCTCGTTGGCAAAATGAACAGGGGGGCACTGAAGCTGATGGGGATTGGGGCCCCCATTGGCACATAAACACAATGGGGGGATTATATTGTTTGAGAACACGGCGGCAACCCACTGCTATGTTCACAAACAATATCAGGCTTGCTAGATCCACCATGCAATGATTGGTCGCTTCCTCATTGCAGCGGATGGCTGATGCTGCAATGACGAGGCGACCCCTGATTGCAGCGGCTGATTTGTCACAATCTGGTGCGAACATTCCATACTTGTGTCACCAGCAGCCTGCAACAGCATTGGGGGAAGCGGGACAAGCCTTTGCAGGCTGTGGGGGCATTGGCAACAACAGTGCCGTGCCTCCACAGCCTGCTTCTCAGCAAGCTGTGCCAATATGTTTCAGCCATGCCAAGAATCAACATAATGAAAAAAAAATGAGGTGGAGGTGGGGGCTACTATCCACTCCACAGGGTGGTTGTATATATTTATAGATGCCTTTGGCAGCAAATGGAGGGGGGGGGCTCAGTATCCGCCCACAGGGTGGTTATATATATTTACAGATGCCTTTGGTGGCGATTGGGGGGGGGCATATACCATCTAATCTATTTATGTCCTTACTTTCTATGTTTCTGAGGAACTAAGGCACGCATTGGTCATTTTTGTTTGTTGTAAAGTCTGTTTTGAGCAAACTACTTTCAGGTACATCCAGCAGTAACTTGCTTACTGACCAGTAACTGTAGTGGGTGGAGAGCATCTATCTGAATGTGAGTTGAGAAGCCCTTTAATTGCTGGCTTTTAGGTAAGATGTAACCATAGACATGAAACAGTAAATGTTAAATGCACTCTTAAGTACAGCATCTATCACTGGATTTTACATGTTTTAATATATATATATTGTGAGCCCTATACGTTAGCATGAAGAAATGTACTGCAACTTCACAGTTTCAGTTGGTTAAATCTGACACTGGCTGCAGAATCAAACTACACACGGGGGAAGGTCCTGGACTTCTGGAGGGCAGAATTAGCAAAGACAGGTGAATGCCTCAGGAATTACCTAGTATGGAGGATATCCTGGGGGTGGAGAAACAGTGGGAAAAGCTAAAAGGGGGCACAGTGAAAAGAATAAACCTCTGTGTCAAGCAAGTGAGCAAAACCAAGAAGAACAAGCATTTGTCAATGCCGAATGTTTGATGCATTGGAAGATGTCAGCCCCTGCATCTTGTTTATGCTCTTGAGGTACTTGAAAGTGTCTATCATGTTCCCCCGCTCCCTCCTTTCCTCCAGTGAGTACATATTGAGGTCCTTTAATCTCTCCCGATATGTTCTGTGTTGCAAGCCATGTACCATCTTGGTTGCCTTTCCGTGGACTGCCTCCACCCTGTTAATGTCCTTGCGAATTTGCAGTCTCCAGAATTGTAGGTGAGGCCTCACTAGTGCATTTTACAATGGCATCACCACCTCATGCCTTCTGCTAGTGATACCTCTGCCTATGCACCCTATCATGACACTGGCCCTCCTTGCAACATTTGTGCTCTGTTTTGACACCTTTAGGTAATCAGAACTGATGACTCCTAGACCCCTTTCTTTCTTGGTGATCATCAGCACCTCCCCCCCATCCTGTAACTCTCCCCAGGTTTCCCCTCTTCTCAGGTGCATTATTTGTGCTTCTTTGCATTGAACCTCAGTTGCCACTCCTCAGAGCATTTTTCAAGCCTCTCCATGTCCCTGCTCATTTTCTCCACCCCTTCTGGAGTATTCACTCTGTTACTGATGTTGGTGTCATCTGCAAACAGGCAGACAGACCTTTCCTTTTAGCCCTTCTGCAATGTCTGTTATGAAGATATTGAACAGGACTGGTCCCAGGACTGATTCCTGAGGTACGCCGCTGGTCACCACCTTCTCCCCAGATTGGATCCCATTACCACCACCCTTTGCCTCCTGTCTGTCAGCCAGTTTCTAACCCAGTTTATCAGTTTGTGCCCTGTGGCCAGACTACCTATCTTGTTAATCAGCCTTCAATGTTGGTCAGTGTCAAAGGCTTTCCTGAAATCAAGGTAGGTGACATCCACCACCCCTCCCTGATTTACTTCTTTACTGAGGTATTAGGGTTTCCAATCCTAATGCCAACCCCCACCCCCACCCTAAAGAGACTGACAGGTGTTAGGGGTATGCCTTTGGGTCGTCAACCATAACACTCATGCTATTCCACATCATCCCACCCTGCAGACACTGACAGGCATTGTGGTGTGCCTTGGGGCCTTCGGTCCTTATGCTCACCTCATTCCATAAGGAAATAAGCTGACATGGGTATAGGAAAATGGGGTGAATGTTAGGGCCGAAGACTCTAAGGCACACCTTGATGCCTGTCACTGACTGCAGGATGGGGGTTGGGTGGAATGGCATGAGCATGATGGCCGACACCCCAAGTCACATTCCCGGCACCTGTCAGTCTCTACAGGGTGGGGTGTTATAGTTGAAAACCCTAACACCCTGGGTGTTTGTTGGTATTTTCATTCCAAATTTTCAACATGGGCTTTTTGGGATCCCACCTTATGAACAGTGGCACTTTCATTTTGTTACTCAATCCTGAAAGGTGATTTTGTGCAGCGATTGTGCCATTCGGCACCACAGGTGCGAAAACACATTTCAGGCAGGATGTGAAAAATGACAGCTGTACTGTTCATGAGGTGTTGTGAAAAACTGCCAATGTTGAATATTTGGAGTGAAAATATAAAAATTTGCCAAAGTTATGTGCATGCATAGCGAAATTTCAATAACCGCAGGTAACTCGGGTATTTTTGTACCAAATTTTCAACATGGCCTTTTTGGGATCCTGCCTCATGTACAGTAACACTGTGATTTCATTAATCCATCCCAAAAGTTGATTTCACACAGCAACTGCGCCATTCTGCAACACAGGTGTGAAAACAAGTTTTGGGAAGGATGTGAAAAATGAGTCACCAGGCATGGGTTTAGGATAACACAATTTCAGGCAGACCGTAAGTCAGGCGCATAAAAAACACATGGTTGCATTCATCAAGTAAAATATACAGAAAGCAAAATGGTAAGTCAGACAACTGCTTAGCTTCAACTGTTTCTAAGACTTTTCTTCAGCCTAACAGTGTGAAAGTACACATTACCAGGAGGTCTTCCACCTTCCTCAGTCAGTATCCAACTGACCTATCTACCTCTCCTGCAGGGTCCTATTACCTCATGGTGTCTGCTGTAAAATATATCTTAGAAGAGGGCTGCTAACATCTAGAAAAAGCAGAAATAAATTGTTGTTATTCTTCTATTAAAACTGTCCTCTCTTTTTGTAACTGTACTCTTAGTTTTGTTTTAGGTTAATATGCACAGAAAACTTTATAAGCACTTCAGCAGTTAATTTATAACCAGACAACCAACATGTTGGACATTATACAAAACATATAAATTGCTTGGGGAAGGTGTTTCAGTTTATTCCGGGGTGCCCCCTATGACAGGGGCCACCCTGTTACACATCCCCCCGCATAAGAGGGCAACCATCCTACAGTTGTCCAAATCTCAAGTAACACCCTGGAAGGGTGTGGAGCTTTGACCCTCTTTCACCGGAAGCTCTGTCTCAGAGTCCCTTTCATAATTATCTTTTTCATCATTATGCAAATACCATGAGACATTTTACAAGTTTACTACATTAGTAAACTACAAAGCATTACATACACCAGGAGAAAGAACTACTAATGGCAGTTTTATGCCATCTACTGACTTTCTCTGACCAGATACATTTGACCGGCTGGACCATCCAGCACCCAGTATAACTGCCTTCGAGGGGAGAACTACCTTGCTCCATCCCTATGTAAACCTTTAAAGGCAGGCTAGTAACATACCACGCTGTATGCCTAACAGCCTGTCCCTAACCTCTGGGTTTACGTATCAAATCTTATACACTTCTAGTGGTGTTGGCCACCAACTTGCCTCTCTTGTTCTATGTGGGAGTCTCCCCATCCTCCAAGGATGCCATCTCTTGCCCTTCGGCCTCTGGGTTACTCCTCCCGCATCACTATCAGGGGTCGCTATCTGTCTGCCCCTACAACAGGTCTTATAGTATGCTGCTACCTGCCTGTACATGCCTGGCTAATAGAAATACGGGGTTAGTCTAGCCAAAACTAGGGGTCTCAACTCTGTTACAACACCGAATTAACAAATGGTGCCTTAGGAGATCCACGCTACAGCTACTGAAAGTCCCCCACTGTCACACTTCACAGGGACAACGCTCTTTTGCTTATCGAGTGCCACTCTGGTTCAATGGCCTCAGCCCAACCATCTCCTCTGCCCCAACTATTGGTATGCTCAAAACTAGGCTCCGGGACTATCTCACTACCAACAGCTCCTGTGACTGCCCAGCGTAACCTTGTTTCTCCACTTTCCTTTCTGCTCTAGTTGTCCCCCCTCCCCTCCTCACTGGATTTTACCCTCACATCTTGGTATACCCAATGCTGCACTTTTCACCCTCTCCCCACCCTTCCTATATTCCTTCCCCCCCTTCCCTCTTCCCTCTCCCTATGACTCTGGCACTTCTTATCTGTTGTCTATTTTTTCTGACAAATGCCGCTGGCTGCCTTGTTACAATGCTACCCTTGAATTGCATTAATCTGTACTCTGTTTGCAATGTCCACATTGTTGTAATGTCTGTCTTGATGTTCCCCATAATTTGTATTTCTCTGACATGGAACCTTTGTAAAAGAGCCAAGGCTCAAAGGTATTTGTAATCCTACACTTGATAAATAAATAAAAAAAAAAAATAAATAAAAAACCTTCCCATGGCTCACATGCCATGAGTGACTGGAATGCGCTTCCTCCATCACCTTTTTCCAATATGCCACAGGCACCACTACCTGGGCATCCACTTGCTTCATCCAGGGGTTGGGCTTCATACTTCCTTCCTAAGTTCAAACCACCGTAGCCTGTCCCCCATGCCACCATTAACCTGTCTCCCATCCTTGATTTTTACATACTCCCTTAACTGGTTAACTTCAGGATCCCCCCCTGCAACTTTCCCCAGTCAGCACCAGGAGAACAATCATTTTTCATACAAGAAGGTTTAAAACATGCAAAAGTCCCTTCAGTCAAAATGGCTTCTTCTATCTTACTTAAAGTCTTCTCCCCCAATATCACATTGCCAGTCAAAGTCTTACCTGGGGTCTCTCCTTCTTGTGCACTGTCCTCCACCAAATAGCAGCCCGGAAAAATGGGCAACAACGGAATCTCTACAAATGTTGATTGCAAATGCTCCATCAGGTGGTTCTCCTCCTCCTCCAGAACCTATGGATTCTGTTCCACTGATTCTTCCTCAGCATCCTCCGAGTGTGACCTCTTGAGTAGCTCCTGGCATCTGTGCTCCATCACTCTATCCAGCGTCGATCAGACTCCAGTCATCTCCCACTCATCCAGTGAAGAAGCTGTGTCAGGGTCTCCATTTGGCCATTGGGTCCATCTCATTCCATCCCTAGTGCCTTGCCCAGGTCACCATCTCCATCAGGCACTGTCCTCATCTCACCTGGTACTATGCACCTCTGCCATGTATCCTAGGTACTAGGTCTGGCACTAACTGACAGAACTCCCCCCGTGTCCTCAGATGTTCAGTCAGATCCCACTCTGACACCATATGTCACCGGGTGTGGGTTTAGGATAACACAATTTCAGGCAGACCACAAGTCAGGTGCATAAAAAAATGCATGGTTGCGTTTATCATTTTATTTTCATCAAGTAAAATATACAGAAAGAATAATGGTAAGTCAGACAACTGCTTAGCTTTAACAGTTTCTAAGGTTTTTCTTCAGCTTAACAGTGTGAAAGCACACATTACCAGGAGGTCTTTCACCTTCCTCAGTCAGTATCCAACTGACCTATCTATCTCTCCTGCAGGGTCCTATTACCTCATGCTGTCTGCTGTAAAATATATTTTAGACGGGGGCTGCTAACATCTAGAAAAAGCAGACACAAGTTTTTGTTATTCTACTAAAACTGTCCTCTCATTTTGTAACTGTGCTTTTAGTTTTGTTTTAAGTTAATATGCACAGAAAGCTTTATAAGCACTTCAGCACTTAATTTGTAACCAGCCAACCAGCATGTTGAACATTATGCAAAACATTTAAACTGCTTGGGGAAAGTGTTTCAATTTATCCCAGGGTGCCCAGTGTGACAGGGGTCACCCTGTCACAGACAGCTGTACTGTTCATAAGGAGGAGTGAAAAAATGGCAGTGTTGAAAATCTGGAGTGAAAATATTAAAAATTGGTGAAGTTACAAGCGTGCATAGAAACTGCGCAATGCACACACCTAACGCAGTCATTTTTTTGGAATTTTTTCACCAAATTTGTAACATGGGCTTTGTGGGACCCACCTCATAAACAGTGGCACTATCATTTCGTTAATGAGTCCCGAAGGTGATTCCGTTACAGCGACAGCCAAGTCACCTTTGAGACAGTAACTAAAATGACTGACAGTGTTAAGACAAGAAGGGTCTCAAGAATCCCATGTTGAAAATTTAAACAAAATTCTAAAGATGGCTGAGACAGCAACATAAGTTGAAACCCCCATTGACTGCCATTATACGGTGCTTATCTTTGATTCTTCAGTTTGCAGGTCAGTTTTGAAGAGTGCAGACGTGTTCTGGTTCGGAGAAGATGACAGCGCCAACCTCCAGAGGTAAGTATGGGGTAAGGCGGGGTGCAGGGAGGGGGGTGTTCAGTGGGAGGATTGGGATGGGGGACTGGAGAGATGACGAGGGACCTATTTTTTTTACAGGTTAAATAAAAGACATCAGGGGACCGTTTTCTTTATTTACAGGTATACAAAAAAATAAATACTTTTGGGCACACTGGGGTGGGCTCCCAGTGTGCCACATGAGTTTGGAGGAGAGGATACATGCTGCCAACAGGGGGATTGGGCACCCCCCTCAGCAAAGAAAGTGGGATTAGGGGTTGGGGGCATCTGACACCGGCACTGGGCATCCCAGTGTCAGAAAGATAAATAATATAAAAAACAATTATCTGGGGACACTGGGGTGGGCTTCCAGTGTGCCACAATGGGGGAATATGTGCCGACTTAGGGATCAGGCACCCTGATATTGTCAAAAAGAGTTTAGGGGAGCAAACTAGTTCGATGCAGGATTCTGCATCAAAAATTTCAATGCAGGATTCTGCATCGAAGAAAATATATCGGGGGCAGTTTTCTTTTTTCACAGATTTATTTTTTTTGACAGCACATTTTGCACGCTGGCATGGGCTCCCAGTGTGCCACATTAATGGGGGATATATGCTGACACGGGATCGGGTACCCTGATGTCAACTTTAACAGAAAGCACCGCTGCTAATGTTGAGGCGGGGGGGGGGGAACGCTGAGAACCGAGCACTGTGAGAGAAAGTCGCACTGCAGCTAACTTTTAAGTTTTCGGGGTGGGGATCAGAGGGAGCAAAGACTGGCTGCAACTGTGGCCATGTGCACTAGTGTGCACTCTAATGCACATGGTCGGAGTTCACGATACAGAAGGAAATGAAGCATTCCTATTGGAGTGGTTCATTCCTTTTAAGTGGAGAACGTGCCATGTCAGCAAAGCTGAACTGCTGTCATGAGCAGAGTGCCTGTTCATTGCATAGGAGGCAGTATATCGCAGTGGTTTAGGGCCCTGAGCTGCAAACCTGGAGATCTGGGTTTGAATTCCACAGCCCCACTTGCTTACTGTGTGACCCTGAGCAAGTCGCTTAACTACTTTGTGCTCCCAGGTTGCACCTGGAAACAAGCTTTGGCTTAGTGTGCCTTTCCTGGTTAAACAATTCCCCTTTCTCCTTTCCTGTCATTGGTGTGCACTGCCAAACTCATTGCAGTTGCAGCTGTAATTGGCTTGGCAGTGACACACCTCTCATTTCTCGTTATTGTCCCAAGACGTTTGGTGCGTAAGTGCATCAAATGCAGAAAGAGACCACTATGGTTCTCAAAAGAGGAGGCGGAAAAGGTAAAGGCTAAAAGGGTAGCATTCAGAAGGCACAAGGAGACACATAAGGAGGAGGACAGGGAGGTGTATCAGGGGAAACTGAGAGAGGCAGGCTAAGGAGCGCAAACTAAGAAGAGAAGAATAGCCCAGGTGATAACAAAAGGTGACAAGACATTTTTAGGTATGTAAGAGACAAGAGGAAGACCAAGGGAGGGATTGTAAGGTTAAAAAGGGATGGGGGTACTAAAAGGCAGACATCTTGAACAAATACGTCTGCTCAGTGTTTACAGAGGAAAGGGAATGGCAGGGACTGCAAAAAAAATTAACAGAAGCTTTGAAGGAGGGAGGTGGACACTAGTCCTTTTCCAGAGCAGAGAGTCCTGAAGGAACTCACAAATCTGAAAGTGGACAAAGCAATGGAGTCAGATTCGGTGAATATAAGGGTGATGAAGCACTCAGATAGGTACTGGCTGCACCTCTGACAGTCTTATTTAACTGATCACTGGGAACCGGAGTGGTTCTAGAGGACTGGAGGAGAGTAGATGTAGTCACACATCACAAAAGTGGTAGTCTTGCAGAGGCTGTTAGTTATAGGTCAGTCAGCCTGACATCTGTGATGGGAAAGTTAATGGAAACACTGCTGAAGGAAAGGACTGTAGAATATCTTGACTCCAATGGGTTGCAAGACCCGAGGCAGCATGGATTCTTGGGTGGGGGGAGGTCATGTCAAATGAATCTGATAGGTTTCTTTGACTGGGTGACCAAGGCATTAGATCAGGGTGGAGCAGTGGATGTGGTCTTCCTAGATTTCAGTTAAGGCTTTTAACACTGTTCCACATTGGAGACTAGTAAGCAAGCTGGATAGCTTAGAACTGGGACCAAAGGTGGTAGACGGAATAGGACATTGGTTAGAGGATAGGTGACAGAGGGTGATGGTAAATGGAGATCACTCCGAGGAAGGGAGGGTGACCAATGGGGTTCCTCAGGGCTCAGTGTTGGGACCCATTCTTTTTAATGTCTTTATAAGTGATATTGCAGAGGAGCTGGAAGGGAAGGTCTGCTTTTTTTTGGATGACACCAAAGTCTGCAACAGTGTGGACACTTGGAGGGTGGTGGAAAGGATGAGCAGTGACCTGAGAAAACTCAAGGCTGGTCAACGGTATTGCAACTGCGTCTCAATGTGAAAAAGTGCAAAATAATGCACTTAGGGCACAGAAACTCAGGGGTGGAGTGCAAAATGGGTGGAGGGGTGTTGACAGCAACCAAGAAGGAAAAAGACCCAATGACTATCTAAAGGTGGCCAGGCAGTGCCACAGGGCAGTTGGGAGGGCAAGTGGGATGATGGGTTGCATAGGGAGGGGTATCACCTGCAAAAAGAGGGAGGCAATTTTGCCCCTTTATAGATCCATTGTAAGACCCCACCTTGAGTAATGTGTTCAGTTCTGGAGATCACATCTCCAGAAGGACTTAGACAGGGTGGAGGCGGTCCAGAGGATGGCAACTAAAATGGTGCAGGGTCTGCACCAAAAGACCTATGAGGAGAGACTGAAGGACCTCGATATGTATATAAAAGAGAAGGGGGGATATGATAGAGACGTCTAAATACCTCACAGGGGTAAGTAAGGTACAGGAGGGAAATATTTTTCAGAAAAAAAGGAGCTCAAGAACAAAAGGACATGCTATGAAGCTGGGGGGATAGATTCAGGAGAGATGTGAGGAAGCAGTTCTTCACAGAGATAGTGGTGGATTCCTGGGACAGCCTTCTAGTGGAGGTGAACAGTGGGGGGAGGGATCAAGAATGAATGGGATGGCCATAAGGGTACCTTAGTGGAAATGAATGGAGGAAGGAGAAAGAGCCAAAAACTGATTAGGGTATATGGTGGTACCGTACGTGGGAAAAAATGGGCAGACTGGGTTGGCAAAGTGATCCTTATCTGCCATCAAATTCTACGTTTCTATGTTTCAATGAAGATAAAAAAAGATGTAGTACACAACTACGTTTTAATGTTCAGTTTATTCATCAGTCATTTTAGTAATAAAGCTATGACCCTGTGCAGCTTAAAAAATTATTTTTCCATTATAGGTGGTTCTACACAGCAAAACATCTGGACCCTTGATTCGGTGTAATCTTCTTCAAATTGGTTGAATGTCATCAAAGATAAGTTCATTTGTATTATGTTGTCTTGCACGTGCAGCGCAGACAACGTATTATGGTAGTTTGGAGTGGAGTAGCAGGTTTTGGAGGTACAGTCGTGTTGTGGCAAATGGTGCCACTGCTTTTTCAGGCTGGGATCTGTGGCATGAATGAAATAGCATGCTGTCTATGACAGCACTGCAAAAGTGTTCCACCAACTTGAAACAAATTCGCCGCTGCAGTGAGGGAGCTCTCCGTCATTGCAGGGCATGCTTTGCCTGGTGTAACATTTCAATAAACATGGCGGTGGCTGTCGCCATCCGCCTCTCACAATCCCCAGCAAGCTGACTTTGGGGGTGCTCAATCCCCCTGTTAGCATGGTTAACCCCCCCAAGATTGTGTGGCACACTGGGAGCCCACCCTAGTGTGCCTCTGTGTTCAAAAGCCGATCGCGTCAGCATTTTCCTACCCCTGCCCTCCCCCATTTTGTGCCACACTGGGAGTCCACCCCAGTGTGGCTACATCGCCCCCAAACTAATGGAACACACTGGAAGCCCACCCCAGTGTGCCCAACATTAGAAAATGGTCAGCTGTGTTTTTTTTTTCTTTATTATAACCTGAAACAAAGAAAAGGGTCCCTCACCGTCTGGTCCCCTTCCCCAACCCGCACCCATTCTCTGTGCCCCCCACCTCCCCCCATCCCCCCACCCTATACTTACCTCCGAAGTCCAGCACAATGATCTTTGGTGGAGCGGGAACACGTCTGCACTCTTCAAAGCTGACTGCAAACTGAAGAAATGCCGGTAAGCTGTATAATGGCATCAATGGCGCGGGGCAGCTTAGGTGGATATCTTGGCCATTTTTGAAACTTTTGGCTCCAAATTTTCAACATGGGATTCTTGGGACCCCACCTCATGAACTCAGTCACTTTTGTTTTGTTATTTGGTCCCGAAAGGTGATTTTGTAGTTGCTGCGTGGAATCACCTTTCAGGATCAATTAATGAAACAACAGTGTCACTGTTTATGAGATGGGCTCCCAAAAAGCCTACGTTGCAAATTTGGTGAAAAAATTCCAAAAAATGACTGTGTTATGAGTGTGCATTGTGCAGTTTCCATGCATATTCGTAACATCGAGAACTTTTAATATTTTCACTCCAGATTTTCAACATTGCCATTTTTTCACACCTCCTTATGAACAGTACAGCTGTCATTTTTCACATCCTACCCGAAATGTGTTTTCACACTTCCAGAACACAATGGCACAGTCGCTGTGGGAAATCAATGTTTGGGACAGATTAAGAAAATCACAGTGACACTGTTCATAAACAGAGGTCTTAAAATGGCTATGTTGAAAATTTGGTGAACAAATTCCACAAAATGACTGTGTTATGAGAGTGCATTGGCAGTTTCCATGCACGCTCGTAACTTCGAGAATTTTTTATATTTTCACTCCAGATTTTCAACATTGCCATTTCTTCACTCATCCTTATGGACAGTACAGTTGTCATTTTTCACATCCTGCCTGAAATGTGTTTCCCCAAATCTGGCACAGAATGGCCTGGTCACTGAGGGAAATCAACGTTTGGGACACATTAACAAAATCACAGTGCCACTGTTCATGAGTGGAGGTCTCAAATGTTTCAGGAGATGGGGTTACAAAAATCCCATGTTGAAAATTTGGACTGCAAATACCAACATATGCCTGGGGCATTAAGGTTTCTAACCATAACATCCCACCCTGTAAAGACTGACAGGCATCAGGGGTGTGACTTTAGATTGTTGGCTGTCATGGTCATTCCATTCCACCACCATCCCCACCCCCACCCTGCAGCCTGTGAGCCTGTGACAGGCATCAGTGTGTGCCTTGGACTCTTCAGCCCCAAAGTTCACCCCATTCTCCTATACTGCACCCATCTCAACATATTTCCTTATGGAATGGGGTGACCATAAGGCACCACAACTCCAAGACACAATGCAGCACTTGTCGGAGTCTGCAGAGTAGGGTGAGGTGAAATGGCATGAGCGTTATGGCCAACATCCCAAAGGCACACTTCAATGCCTGTCAGTCTCTGCAGGGTGGTGTGGGGTTGGCGTCACTTCCATACTTTAGTGCCATTCCTATTATGCATTTCTCTAACTCCTGCACTACCAATGCCAATGCCAGCAAGACAACATTCGGCATTAACAAATGCTTGTTTATAAAGGCTTTCATTTGGTGGGTTAAAGAGACTGGACGATTGTCTTTTTTTATGTAACCCCTAGGTGGCGCTATCTGTAAAGTTACAACCCTTTGCTATACTTCTAACCACAGGTTGGGGGGCCTGGAATCAATATTATGGTGCCTCCACCCAGAGTAATAATAGTTGAGGTATCTACCTAACCCGGTATAGCCCCCTGAGAAGCTATAACCACCCAAAAACCTGCTTAGTGACCAAATACCTTGTAATCGGAGATAACCCTTTATAATAGTTGCCACATAGTTAGCAATGAGCATTAATGATATGCACACGCCCCTTGCACTTACCACCAGGGACTGGTCTTCAGCAAATCCCCTGGCCCCCTGTAAAGGCAATGTTAGCAAGGCAAGCATGCACTTTCAATACAGTGCACCAACTAAGAATATGCTCATCAGTCAGTTTAAACATGAAACAGCAAATCAGGTTTATTAAGGGGATGTGAACAAGGATGGGGGCGTGAATCTGCAAGAATGATTACTTTACAGATTTGAGTCAGGTTACTATGCATGCATGCACTGTAGCCCCTCAGTAAACAGTCTGACAGCACTGGGTACCCAGATTGTTATGCTGACTGACCAGAATCAGTGCCCGGGGGTGGCCGGCATTGCAGCTGTTGTTGGGACCCTTGGTGAAAAGAAAAGGCAGTTAAACATGCACAAGGCTTTGGTTATTGGTATCCAGGGCCAGTTGAACCAGTCCTCTGTAACCCTGAAACGCACTGGAGCAATCAGATGGTACCACAGAAAGATTCAGAGAAAAGTTGCAGGGAGCTACCCTGAGTTTACTCATGACACCAGTTGGTTGAGAAGGTCTGGCGATATGAAGACTTGCTGCTGGAAACTGAAGAGCATGGGGAAACTGGGCCTGCTTGACTCACCTGCACTTCATGGCCTTTCCCTCCAGGTGGCCAAAACCTGCGATTCCTTGCTGCACAGAGACTGGATCCCCAATCTGGTCTCTTGCTGAGAAAACAGTCACTGGTGCAGATATGGACAGCTTGGACCGAGTTTGGCAGAGGCCCAAGGCTGAATAAACAGTTCTGGCAAAGTTCAATTTGTTTGCTGGTGAAAACCTCCAGCTGGCAAGCAGTTTGGTCACTGGCAAAGATGGGCTCTTTTCTGGCAAGCAGGAGTCCCAGAACAGTAAGGTATAACCCACGATAACATTCAGCACATTTAATGAAAACAGCATTCACTTCTCTACCTTTCAGATCGGTTTCGGGTTGGTTCACCGTTCCAATCGATCCACTGAGCAAACCCTCAATTTGCAAAAGTCTCTCACACAACTCTTGGGCTGAATGCCTCACAGGAGCTCCTCTTGTCCAATATCTCAAGCTGCACTTCTCAGAGTCTCGGGCTAAACAGCCACAGTTCAAAGGTTAGCTTCAGATTAGTCCGATTACTACTATCAAGCAGTCCAGTACTGTGAAACAATGGCAAGAAGGCAAGTCCGGCCTTTCCCTGACAAATCTCCGCAGCTCCTTTTCTGTAGCTGCCTCTCAAACAGCAACTGAACTCTTTTTTTCTAACAGTTCTTGAACTAGTCAGGTGTTTAGGTGCCAGCCTGTAAAACTACAAGAACTAGTTTTCCTTCCCACGACCAGTGGTGGGTAAGTTACTTTTAAAAAGGTAATCAGTTACAGTTACTAGTTACTGTCCCAAAAATGTAATCAGTTACAGTTACAGATTACTCGGCTACAAAAAGTAATCAGTAACTAACTGTAATGCATATTATATTTCATATTACTTTATATTACTTTTAATACATGCGGTTCGTTTACTCATGGATTGTATTTATGAGGTCTTGGAACACCCAAAAATCATCAAAAGCAATAGAAATGGAGTCTTAGACATAAATCAGTTTGTATGTTATTTTATTTCATGTTTTCCATGGAAAATAGGAAAACAGTTGTTGTACAAAAATAATGATAACATGTCATGTCACATTGAAATAAACCAGCGCATCACATCATGACAGAATGATACATTATATTTCTTAAAAATATGAAGAACCATACTACTACATATTATGTTATGTATTATTAGTACACTATAGTATATTATGTCACATTTTCTTATTACATGGATGCTGTTATTCCCTATTATCATGTGTAGAAAGCTGAAAATATATGCTATGCCACAACTGTCAGTGACAGAGTATGACAGTACATACGGTACCTTATCTGATCTATCTTTCTCTGTCTCTCCCTCCATTTCTAATCACCCCCCCCACACCACTGCCTTAGCTTAAATAAGGTTCAGAGATAACCCAGCCCATCCAAAACTTGCAACAGTTGCCCACTATTCTAGAGCGGTTTAAAAGGGCATAGACGCTGAGCAACCTCTCCGTCATTAGCATGGACAGAACACGTGATTAGACTACCTGGACTAAGGGTGTAATAAAATGTTCTTGTACTGTGTTCTTAGCATTCTTATCTTTTTTTTCCCACCTATCTCAACTGCTATTTCACCTAGTCTATCCAGCCTACACAGTCCACAGAACCTGTATCTTCTTAAGTTCACTATTATGGTGAGGGTAGGAGCGTGCTAGCCTGGTTTTTGCAGTGCTGGGGGCTCTACTGTATTTGACCCTTATGTTATGCCAGTTTCACCCAGTTTATCTCTGTTCTTAAGCCCAGCCTACACAGTCCCCAGAATCTGTCTCTTATTTTGTTTTGATTGTCTTGAGAAGAGCGTACCAGTGTACACATTGTCATACTGTGTATTATATTGCCAGCGTACCCAGCATTTAGTTACTACCCGAGCCAATGCAGTCTCCAGAACTATTCTCTGACCAACCATAGCTGCCAAATTACATTGTCTAACCCTACCTCAGATCTACCAAAGCACAGCTGATACAGCCACCAGAATAGGGTGTCACTAGGTCCAGTTTACCCTTCACAACCTCCAGATCTTGGGGGGCAGCATATACAACCAAGATACCCCTGGGAAGGCGTACAGGGACTCCCTAATTTTTAGGTTACGGCTGACTCTTAAGAATCTGTGGTGGTTGCCCACAATGGGACACCAAATGAGGGGGGGGTGTCGGGATCTTGCTAGGAATTCTGTATGTACTGACAATTGCAGCAACTGATCATGTCACCATAGGTCAGGCTGGGCACTACACCGGTGGAGCAGGTCCAGATGGAGGTCACTTTATCCCAGGGTGTCACCACCCATGCTTCAGTACCTATACAACGGCTATATATATATATATTGGGAAAAAAAGGTTTTTTATGGATGCAATACTGTACAAAAGGGCCCACAACAATAAAAAATACCCCACCCCTATGCTGGCCAGTGCAAAGACACTTTTCATGGGGCTCCTGCTACTAATGGGGGGTGACATAGAGCCAAACCCTGGCTCCCCCGGGACTGGCATCCCCCACATAACACCTAGCACACCGGAATGGGCCGAAGCTAGGGGGCTGAGGATGGCCCACATGAACATTAACAGCTTGAGGCCAAAAATGCAGGAACTAGAGGCCTGAGCCAGCCTCTACTCCCCTGACATAATATGCATCTCTGAAACCTGGCTGAAGCCGCATGTCCTCCCCCACGAGGTTGAACTGCTAGGCTTTCAAACATTTAGAAAGGATAGGAAGGGAAAGAAGTGTGGGGGAGTCCTGATATATGTCAGGTCTCATATCAACGCAACCATGGTCTCCACTATGGACCTCGAAGGTGATGGGTGCGAAACACTGTTTGTCAATATACTTGTAGGGAACCATAAGCCACTGCTCGTAGGGCACACCTACAACACCCCAAAGAGGGCCACGGAAGACCTGAGAATGCTGACAAACACCATGCCCACCCTGCCCAGCTGTGAAAAGCTAACACTTGGAGACTTCAAAATAAACCGGGGGGATAAGCTAGCGGGGGAGCTCAAAAACAGCCTCCTGGGAGTGAATCTCACATAGCTGATGCACGAGCCCACACGCATCAACTGCAAGACTGGGAACCAAACCACACTAGACTGGATACTAGTGACTAATCCTGAAAGGGCCAAATTAGCAGGAATGTGTGCTGACTCGCTCAGTCACCACACACCTACCTTTCTGGTGTGGAGGAACAACTTCCCCAAGCAACCACCCAGAACATTCTGGACCAGAAATTACGCAGCACTAAATGAAGGCTCCTTCCTTCAAGCCCTCTCGGAAGTTGATTGGGCCCAGGCCCTTGAGACCACCTCTATAGACAGAGCCATTGAAGGCTTCACCAAACATTTTATGTCTGTAGCCAACAAGCACATGCCCAGGAAGATGAACAGGGTCAATGGTCAGGAGGCCAGGTGGCTTAACCCAGTCCTCAAGAGGAGGCTGAAGGACAGGGACAAATTATGGGGGAAATACAAGCACTCTAACTTGCAACAGGATTGGGTGCGATACCGAGAAGCTAGAAATAGCTGCAGAACGGAACACAAAAATGCAAAAAAGAGTTAACTGCATGCACTGCAAACCAAAAACCTGACAGACCCAAAGAAGTTCTGGGGGCAAGAGTAAGGCAGCCGGGCCTATAAAAGCAAATGGGATACAACTCTCCACCCCTACTAACATGGCCAATGCCTTCAATAATTTTTTTTTAGACTTGGAGAGGTTCAGAACTGGAGATCCCAGCAAAGACTCGGGGTGTCAAACACACCCAGGGAATCCTCACCAGGGGGACCAAGGGCACCTGGAGGCCCCCCATCAGGGCCTCAAATTCTGCCTTAAGCTGGTATCGGCAGAGGAAGTCCTGAAGTTGCTCAGAGGCCTGAAATCAGATGGCGCAGCAGGGCAAAACAACCTAGAACCCAAGCTGCTGAAAATAGGAGCCCCTGCTATTGCAGGACCTGTAGCTCAGCTCTTTAATAGGTCCCTGACAGAAGAGAAGTTACCTGCTCTGTGGAAGGTTGGACTGGTGACTCCAATCCCAAAAGCTGGGCTGCATGGAGATGTGGAAGACTTTAGGCCCATCTCCATTCTAAGTACCCTAAGCAAGCTGCTGCAGAAGGTGGTCCACCAACAGGTATGCCACTATCTGGAACTACACAACCTGAAGGCCCAACAGTAGCATGGTTTTAGAAAAAAAAAAAAATGGGACTGATACAGCCCAAATAAGCTTCACCACTGATGTGTATGAAGCCTTGGACCAGAATAAAATGCTTGGTGTGGTTTTCATTGACCTCACCAAGGCTTTTGACCTGGTTGATCACCAGCTACTCCTGGAATGGCTTAGGGGGCTGGGTTTGGACACAGCAGCCATGCAATGGTTCATAGACTACCTCAGCAGCAGGACACAAATGGTCCGGTGGAAAGGCGCCACATCAGATGAGTGGCCAATATCCTCAGGTGTCCCACAAGGGTCAATCTTAGGCCCCGTTCTATTCTCCCTGTTCACAAACAACCTTCCCCAGCACTGCAGAGGGGTGAAAATCACGCTCTATGCTGATGACGCAGTGCTGTATAGGACAGGAGAGGACATGGGGTCCCTAAACCAGGAGCTGAGCCAGGACCTTGCAGCCTTTGAATCCTGGTGTCAGATTAACAGGATGGTCCTGAATAGTAAAAAGACGAAAGCCATGCTCTTTGGCCCAAAGAGACTGGACCAAAGGAGATCCAACCACCTATCACTCTCCACCAGGGGTGGAGTAAGGATAGAAGTGGTTGACAGAATGCAATACCTGGGAATGTACATTGACCAGGAGGTCTCCTTCAGGAAGCACATCGACCACCTCACAAAGGTGGTAAACCAAAAACTGGGCCTTCTCTATAGACTAAACCTCTTTCTAACCAAGGAAACCAGGAAGGCAGTATGGAATGTGACTATTCTCCTCACCCTTTTCTATGGAGCAACCCTGCTCCAGTCGCCGAGAGCTATGGAAAGACAGTGACTGAGCTCACTCTACCACAGGGTCGGCCGTTTCACTGCCAGGGCAGACAGAATGGAACACCACTGCAAGGTGCTCCAGGCCCTGAAATGGCCATCCTTGGAGGCAAGACTAGCATATCCCTCCCTGTGCATGGCCTATAAGCTACAGCAACCCGGGGCCCCTCTCGAGCTGCAAGACCTGCTCATACCTAAGACTACGAGATGAGAGCTCAGATCCACCAATCGGACACTTCTCGAAATCCCCAGGGCTAGATCATCCCTAGGTCAACAGTCACTTAGGGTTGCACTCCCCAAACTCTGGAACAAGCTCCCGAGAGAGATACAAGACAGCCCCACCACTGAGGGTTTCAAGTAAGGGCTAAAAGCACACCTTTTTTGGGAAGGGGCCTCAGTGCCACTGCCTCACTTAGGGTCCGGCCAGGGGACCAAATGCTAGGTTAGTCCCCTGCAAAAAAACATCAGGACATGGATGGTCGGGTCCTTCAGTCTAGGGGTAGCACTGTCCCTCGCACTTATATAGGTTTTACAACTGTCAATTGTCTGTACCTAACAAAAGTCTGGAGCATTGGTTGTATCAGCTTCTGTACTGTAATGTTTGTTCATGGATTCTATGTAAAGCCTTGCTGTACTCTACATATTCATTTGCATTGTTTTTTCCCTCCCTCTAGGTACATGTAACTAAACCAGGGTCGCCCCTGAAAAAGGGACTGTAAGGTTCCAGTGGGCCTACCCGATTACCAAAGTTTAAATAAATACATTTCTCTCAGTCTCCCTTTCTCTCTCTCTCTCTTCCTTTCTTTCTCTGTTTTTCTCTCTCCCCTCCTCTCTCTCTTTGACTTTCAATCTCTCTCCCTTTCTGTCTCTCTCTGTTTTTCTCTCACTCTCCTTCTCTGTCTCTCTCTATCCCTCTCCCTCTCTCTCCTTGACCCTCTGTCTGTCTTCCTCTGTCCCTCTCCCTTTCTCTGGCTGTCTGGCTCTCATTCTTTGTCTCTGTTTCTCTCCCTGCATCTCTCTCTCTCTCTCTCCTTTCTCTCTTTCTGTCTCTTTCTCTCTTGTCTTACTCTCTCTCTCTCTGTCTGTCTCTTACTATCTCTCTGTCTTTCTCTCTCTTTCAGTCTCTATCTCCCTCTCTGTTTCTCTCTGTCTCTTTCTCTCTCTCTCTCTCTCTCTCTCTCTCTCCCTCTCTCTGACCATCTGTCCCTCTTCCTCTGTCCGTCTCCCTTTATCCGACCTTCTGTCTCTCAATATTTCTCTGTCTGTGTCTGTCTCTGTCTCTATTTCTCTCTCCCTCCATCTCTCTGTTTCTCTATCCATCTCTCTTTCTCTCTGTCTCTTACTCTCTGCATGCCTCTTACTCTCTCTCTCTCTCTCTCTCTGTCTCTTTCTCTCTCTGTCTCTTACTCTCTCTCTCTCTCTCTCTCTCTCTCTCTGTCTCTCTTTCTCTCTCCAGCTCTGTCTCTTTCTCTCTCTCTCTCTCTCTCTCTCTCAGACTCTCTCTCTGCCTCTCTCTGTCTCTTTTGTTCAGTTTCAATAAAAAATAAATAGAGTGCTGTTATGTAGTACCTCAATGCTTTGTTTGTCATGGTGGGTTACATCAAACAAAATAAAATACTAGGAATCAAAATGTTTCACTTAGTAAAACAGTACAAGCATAGTACCATATTTAAGTGCCTATTTTTGGGGGAGTGGGGTTCTAGGGGAGAAGGGAAGTTTGTCTATACAGTCTGTGCTCATTTAATCAAACTGGTACATTTCCCTTCAAGTATCCCTTCATAGTAGCTGCTAAGTCATCAACTTCCCACGTCCGTGGTGAAGTTGTTGAGTTTGCCTCAACTATGATTGGTAGTGGTAGTGGGGGGCACATCATTGTTGTTAAATCCTCGTAATATTTTGAAGACCTGAATGTGGCTGTGGCTGAGATGTTAACAGTGCCACTGTGCCAGGTTGTCGTGGCTGCAGACGTTGTAGTGACTAGTTTATATTTCTTCACATCCATGTAAGTACGAGGTGGCAGTGGCAGGTTTAGCCAGTGTCAGTGTGCAGTGTGTGAGTAATGTGTCAGCTGTGGTGCCCACCATGCCCTTTCATGTGTGGCCCATGCCCCGGCCACATTACTGGTTTCTTAGTGCATGCTCATCACAGCAGCTTTCTGACATGATTTTGTAATGAATGAATGCCTTTTGGGCTGACTGTTCTCTGTGGAGCAAGATGACGAAGGATGATGATGACCATGGTGTTATGGCATTACCATTATTATGACTGTCTGCAGACAGAAGACCTCTTGAGGACAATGATGAATATTACAACAGAAGAAGAAGCAGAACATTTCAATTAAAAATGCTGGACAGCCACAGGTGCTTCCAGCTGACGAAATACCTGTTAGTATTGGAATGGAATGACATTGGATTGTTGTTTTGCTTGCTCACCCTTGGTTTTGGTTTTCATATTTTGGTTAACTCAAATTGTAAAAGTAACCAGCCAGCAAGTGGCCCCTGAAAGTGTAGCAACCAACAACCACAATGTGCTCTTGTGCTGTGGTAAAAGTGAAAAGCGCCAGTACAATGCACGTTCACCTCACATAATGGGCAGACTAGATGGGCCTAGCTGTCCTTATCTGCCATCAAAGTCTATGTTTCTATCAGATCATGTAAAGATGAATAGCATCATGAGCTACAGTAGTCTGTAATCAGAACTTGTGAGTATTGGAATAATTAAGCTTGTTGTTTAGGGTGAGATAAGTGCAACTGCAAGACAACATTAGATGCCCATGCCTGATGCTGTTAAGCTACTATCACTGTCGAGAGTCTAGTCAAGACTGATAATAGAAGTCAATAATACGCTCATTGTCTAGGGGGAGATAGTAATTGGGTAATCAAGTGTGTGTGTGCTACTGCTACTACTACTACTGATGTAACTGATCCAATGGCTGTTGCTCGGGTGCTTGTTAGCTACATACTGACATCAGCAGACTAACTGCATCTTGCTCGTTGACTGACTTGTCTAGGCAGCAGCAGGGGAGGGGACAGAGGACAGGGCAGATAGGTAGGTGGCATGGCAGACAGATAGTGCCTGCTGGTAAGCTGCCTACAGCAGACCAGTAGACTGTTAACAAACCTAACTATCATGCTCACTGACTGACTTGTCTACCACAGATAGTGCAGGACAAAGATACAGTAAATGGCTTGTGGCATACAGAGGCAGTGGTGTCTGTCAGTCTGTCTTTTTAAACTAGACAAGGAGATTGTCATGATCATCAAGAGACTAAACGTAATCTCACTCATTAATGACTAGTCTACTGCAGGCAGTGGGGGAGCGTTGAGATAAATGGGTTAAAGCTGTGGTGACCAGAGGTGGTTTGGCCATGGTGGTGTCTGTCTGTGTGTATTTCTAAACTGGACAAGTAGACTGTCATCAAGAGACTAAACTTAATTACGCTCATGAGTGAACAGTTTACCACAGACATTGGGGAACAGTTGTGATACATGACTTGAAATGGTGGTGCCCAGAGGTGGTGGTGGTGTCTGTCAGTGTGTTTATAAGATGGACAAGAAGACTGTCATCAAAAGAGAAGAGACTAAACTTAATCATGCTCGTTGATTGACTTGACTATAGACACAAGTGGAGGGATTGCAAACAGATAAGTTGCCACCAGTGTTGCTCAGGTCACGCCTGCCTTTTAAGCTACTTAGTAGAGAGGTAGACTGTCGAGAGACTTAACTTAATTATGCTCTTTGGCAGACTAATCTACAGACAGCAGGGAACAGCTCAAATAAGCAAACATTGGCACCTAGATGGTGGCACAAACTCATCACTGTGGTAACTGTTATTTGGATAAGTATTTTTTTAATAAGGTGGAAAACAACAAGCACTAGTGTAGCAGTAGCACACACAGTCGACAACAACATTGTGTCATACGTTACAGCATTGCTAGAGATTCTTAGTAGCAGTCCATGACCATGACCAGAATACAGCTATTTATTCCCAGTAAGTTTTGTTGCAGCGTAAAAGTAGCTGCATTTCAAAGTTTTCATCACCAACTCTGTTTCGTCTAGGTGTAACATAGAAACATAGAATTTTGACGGCAGATAATGACCGCTTGGCCCACCCAGTCTGCCCATTTCCCTACCTACTGGATAAGCTGCAGATCCTAGTTAACCAGCAGCCTACTTCTTCCTACCGCCACCCCCTAGAATTGCCTTATGATTGTCCCATGCATGCTTGAATTCCACCACTGATTTTGACTCCACAACCTCCTCCGGAAGGCCGTTCCATGCATCCACAACCCTCTCTGTGAAAAAATACTTCCTTAAATTACCTCTGAGCCACCCCTCTATCTTCAAATTGTGCCCTCTTGTTCTTGCACACCTCTTTTTTTGAAAGATGCTACCATCTTGGACTTTGTTGATTCCCTTGAGGTACTTGAAAGTTTCTATCATGTCCCCCCTCTCCCTCCTTTCCTCGAGGCTATACATATTAAGCTCCTTCGTCTCTTCTTATGTCTTCCGTGCAGACCCTGCACTATTTTAGTTGCCCTCCTCTGGACAGCTTCCATCCTGTCTATGTCTTTGTGGAGATTGGGTCTCCCAGAACTGCACATAGTACTCCAGATGGGGTCTCACCAGCTGTCTGTACAGAGGGATAATAACTTCCTGTTTTCTACTGGTGATGCCTCTCCCTATGCATCCCAGTATCCCCCCAGCCCTCCTTGCTGCCCTCTCATATTGCTTGCCCACCTTTAGGTCATCTGATATGACTACCCCTAGGTCCCTTTCCATTTTTGTTGTTGTTAGTATCTCACCCCCCATTGTGTACTCTTCCCCTGGGTTTTTGTTTCCCAGGTGCATTACCTTGCACTTCTTAGCATTGAATCTGAGCTGCCATACATTTGACCATTCCTCTAACCTTGTCAAGTCCCTTCTCATCCTTTCCACCCCACCCTGTGCATCAACTCTGTTGCAGATCTGTGTAACTCTGTTGCAGAGTGTAAGGACCTGTCCACCAACACTGAATAGTCTTTCTACCGGAGCACTTGATGGTAGTGCTGTATTGTAATGCAGGAATATTTTCTTGACTGTTGGGAAGTTTTGTAAACTTTCTAGATTTTTATTGGTGTCTTTCAGGTACTGCTCCAGTTCATTAATATCTCCACCACCACGGGTAGGTTGCGTAGTTTTATCAAATTTGAAGAAATCATCATCATCCTCCTCAGGATTGTCTTCAGATGATGGGCTACCACGAACTGTATCTTCCTGATGTGACAACAACAGCACTTCATTCCCAAGCATGTTTTTTGCAGCTCTGTCTTCCCCATCATTCCCTAGCCATCTTAGATGAAATTGTGGTAACGTGACATTTGCGAGAATAAACTCTCTCTGCTCAAAACTGGTACTAAACCGAGTGTCTACCGCTTTCAAGATTGTACCCAGAAGTGGCAATGCATCTTCGTAATGCTGGTCTCATATCAAGCAATTTTTTTTTCAAAGCAACCAATGTTGGAAGAAGATAGCCCATGTAACATTGTGTTTCTGCCTGCAAAATAGCCAGTGAATTTGTTAAAGGCTGTATTACTTTACAGTACTCCACTAAGAAAGCAATGTAATTTGCTCTAAATCTTGTGAAACCAAGTGCATCGCATATGTTATGCAAATCTTCTTCATCTTTTTCAACAACAGACCTTATTTTGTCAACCGCTCTATGCATGTGCAAGAAACATATTGCGACCGCTTTCTCGAGAAGCAGATTGTGGAGGCACGGCACTGTTGTGGTGCACAGCCTTTACGACGGCCTGCTTCACCAAAGCTGTGGCATGCTGCTGCTGCTGACACTAGTTCAGCCAGCATGCCACAACCGTCTGAAAAAGTAGTCACTGCAATCAGGGGCCGCGTCTTCATTGCAGCGTCAGCCATTCGCTGCAATGAAGGAGCGACCCGTCATTGCAGGGCGGGGTCTTGCTATGCAGGCATTGTTTGTGAACATGGCGCTGGCTTACCGCCGTGTTCACAAACAATATTCACCCCCCAGCTGAGGGGGTGCCCAGTCCCCCTGGCAGCATGTCCCCCCCAGTACATTTGTTTGCCGACGGGGCCCTAACCTGCCGGCTGTGCCCCCCGAGATGTATGTTGCCAATGGGGAGCCCACTCACTGGTATTATGTGATCCCCCACTTTTTGTTAGGTGCCAACGGGTGCCCAACCCATCGATAAGCTCCCCTTTGTTGTGTGCTGATGGGAGTGGTCAGTCCCATCGCATAATGGGCATCCAGTCCCCTGTTGCTACAGCTGGGCCCCCCCAAAAAAGACTCCCTTGCCATGCAGGGGTGCCCCTGTGAAATGAAAAACAGTCCGGCGATGTCTTTTCCTTTTTTTTTTTTGTCAAACCTGTAAAGAAGGAAACGGTCCCTTGGCGGTCTCCCTGGCCCCCTCTCCCACAACCCGCATCCACCCACTGCACACCCTGCCTCCCCACACCCCTCTCACTCCATACTTACCTCCGGAGTCCGGTGCAACGATCTTCGGTGGACCGGGAACATGTCTGCACTCTTCAAAGCCGACCTCGAACTGAGGAAATGCTAATAAGCTGTATAATGGAATAAATAGGGTTTTTTTCAACTTTGATGCATATCTCAGGCATTTTTTGGAATTTTGGCATCAAATTTTCAACATGGGGTTTTTGGGGCCCCTCCTCGTGACTTATATCACTGTCATGGCTTTAATCAGCCCCGAAAGGTGATTTCGCGGTCACAGGGTGGAATCACCGTTCGGGACTGATTAATGAAATGACAGTGCCAGTGTTCATGAATGAGGTGGGCTCTCAAAAAGTCGATGTTGCAAATTTGGTGGAAAAAAATCCAACAAATGACTGTTTTATGAGTGTGCGTTGCACAGTTGCTACGCACACTTGTAACTTCGCGAATTTGCAATATTTTCACCCCAGATTTTCAACATTTGCATTTTTTCAGACCTCCTTGTGAACAGTACAGCTGTCATTTTTTACACCCTGGCCGAAATGTGTTTTCACACTTGCAAAGCAGAATAGTGCATTTGCTGTGGGAAATCAGTGTTCGGGACAGATTACAAAAATGACAGTGATACTGTTCATGAGTGGAGGTCCTACAATGCCTATGTTGAAAATTTGGTGACAATACTCCATAAAATGAGTGTGCCACGAATGTGCATTATGCAGTTTCCACGCACGCTCATACCTTCACAACTGTGCAATATTTTCACTCCAGATTTTCAGCATTGCCATTTTTCCACACCTCCTTATGAACAGTGCAGCTGTCATTTTTCACATCCGGGCTGAAATGTGTTTTCGCTCTTCCGACGCACAATAGCGTGGTCACTGTGGAAAATCAGTGTTCAGTGGACATATTAAGAAAATGACAGTGACACTGTTCATTAGCAGAGGTCCTAAAATGCCTACATTGAAAATTTTGTGATGAACCTACTTAAAATGACTGTGTTACGAGCGTGTGTTGTGCAGGTTCCACGCACCCTTCTAAGTTTGCAAATTAGTAATATTTTCACACCATATTTTCAACACTGGCATTTGTTCACACCTCCTTATGAACAGTACAGATGTAATTTTTCACATCCTGGCCGAAATGTGTTTCCACGCTTCCGGCACAGAATGCCGCATTCGCTGTCGGAAATCAGTGTTTGGGACAGATTAGAAGCGAGCGACGGGTGGGGGGGGACTGACCGAGCTAAACTGAGCTCTGTCAGGACTGCTGTGGATGTCTTTGTGGCAGGAAAAGATGACAACGCAGGCAGGAGCCCAGTACAGAAGGGCAGCCTGCAGCGCCAGGAGACACACAACGAGTGAGTGCGGGAGGGGGAGTGAGTGAGCTCAACGGAGCTCTGTTGGAACTGCTGCGGATTTCTTTGTGGGCAGGAAAAGGCAGCAATGCATGCAGGGGCTGAGTACAAAAGAGCAGCCTGCAGCAGTGGGAGAAACAGAACGAGCGAGTGAGAGATGTGGGAGTTGAGCGAGCTCAACGGAGCTGTATTGTGACTGTTGTGGATTTCTTTGTGGGCAGAAAAGGGTGGCAACACAGGCAAGAGCCCAGTTCAGAAGGGCAGCCTGCAGTGCCTGCAGAAACGTAATGAGCGAGTGAGACAGGGGGAGTGAGTGAGGCCAACGGAGTTGTTGGGACTGCAGCAGATTTCTTTGTAGGCAGAAAAAGCCACCAACACAGGCAGGAGCCCAGTACAAAAGGGCAGCCTGCAGCGCCAGGAGAAACAGGATGAGTGAGTGAGACAGGGGGAGTGAGCAACCTCAAAGGAGCTCTGTTGGGACAGCTGCGGATTTCTTTGTGGGCAGAAAAAGGTGCCAACGCACGCAGGAGTCCAGTACAAAAGAGCTGCCTGCAGCGCTGGGAGAAACAGAATGAGTAAGTGAGAGAGGGCCAGTGAGTGAGCTCAGCGGAGGTGTATCATGACTGCTGCGAATTTCTTTGTGGCCAGGAAAAAGCGGCAATGCAGGCAGGAGCCTGGTACAAAAGGCTAGCCTGCAGCACTGGCAGAAATGGAATGAGTGAAAGAGATATGTTGGGACTGCTGCAGATGTCTTTTTGGGAAGAAAAAGCCACCATCGGAGGCAGGAACCCAGTACAAAACGGCAGCCTGCAGCAGCAAGAGACACAGAATGAGCGACTGAGGGAGGGGGAGTGAGTGAGTTCAGTGGAGCTCTTTTGGGACTGCTGCGGATTTCTTTGTGGGTGGAAAACAGCAGCAATGCACGCAGGGACCTGATACAAAAGGGCAGCCTGCAGTAGCAGAAGAAACAGAATGAATGAGTGAGGGGGGGAGTGAGTGAGTGAGTGAGTGAGTGAGTGAGCTCAACGGAGCTCTGTTGTGACTGCTGCAGATTTGCAGGGGCCCAGTACAAAAGTGCATCCTTCAGTGGCAGAAGAAACAAATGAGTGAGAGAGGGGGAGTGAGTGAGCCAGCTCAATGGAGCTCTATCTTGACTGCTCCTGATTTCTTTGTGGGCAGAAAAAAGTGTCAATGCAGGCAGGAGCCCAGTACAAAAGGGCAGCCTGTAGTGCCGACAGAAACGGAGTGAGTGAGTGAGACAGAGGGAGTGAGCAACCTCAAAGAAGCTCTATCGGGACAGCTGTGGATTTCTTTGTGGGCAGGAAAGGGTGCCAATGCAGGCAGGAGCCCAGTACAAAAGGGCAGCCTGCAGCTCTGGTAGAAACAGAACGAGTGACTGAGAGAGGGGGAGTGAGCGAGCTCAACGGAGGCTATCATGACTGCTGCGGATTTCTTTGTGGGCAGGAAAAGGCGGCACTGCAGGCAGGAGCCCAGTAAAAAAGGCCAGCCTGCAGCCCTGGCAGAAACGGAATGAGCTAGTGAGAGAGGAGGAGTGAGTGACCTCAATGGAGCTGTGTCAGGACCGCTGCACATGTCTTTGTGGGCAGACAAAGCCAGCAACGCAGACAGGAACCCACTACGAAAGCGCAGCCTGCAGCAGCGGGAGACACAGAATGAGCGAGTGAGGGAGGGGGAGTTAGTGAGCTCAACGGAACTCTGTTGGGACTGCTGCAGATTTCTTTGTGGGCAGAAAACAGCAGCAATGCATGCAGGGACCCGATACAAAAGGGTAGCCTGCAGTAGCAGAAGAAACAGAATGAATGAGTGAGGGGGGGAGTGAGTGAGTGAGCTCAACGGAGCTCTATTGTGACTGCTGCAGATTTGTTTATGGCCAGAAGAAAGCGGCAATGCAGGCAGGAGCCCAGTACAAAAGGGCAGCCTGCAGCACTGAAAGAAACGGAACGAGTGAGTGAAAGGGGGGGAGTGAGCGAGCTCAACAGAGCTCTGTCAGGACTGCTGCAGATTTCTTTGTGGCCATAAAACTGCACCAACAGAGACAGGAGACCACTACAAAATGGCAGCCTGCAGCACCAGGAGAAACAGAAATAGAGAGTGAGACAGGTGGAGTGAGCAACTTCAACAGAGCTCTGTCGGGACAGCTGCAGATTTCTTTGTGGGCGCAAAAAGGTGTAAACGCAGGCAGAAGCCTAGTACAAAAGGGCAGCCTGCAGCGCTGGGAGAAGTACAATGAGCGAGTGAGAGAGGGGGAGTGAGTGAGCTCAACGGAGCTCTATCTGACTGCTGTGGATTCCTTTGTGGGCAGAAAAAGGTGGCAATGCAGGCAGGAGCCCAGTACAAAAAGGCAGCCTGCAGCGCCGACAAAAATGGAATGAGCGAGTGAGACAGGGGGAGTGAGTAAGGCCAACAGAGCTCTGTCGGGACTGCTGCAGATTTCTTTGTGGGCAGAAAAAAATACCAACAGAGGCAGAAGCCCAGTACAAAAGGGCAGCCGGCAGTGCCAGGAGAAACAGAATGAGCGAGTGAGACAGGCAGAGTGCGCGACCTCAACAGAGCTCTGTTGGGACAGCTGCAAATTTCTTTGTGGACAGAAAACTGTGCCAACGCATGCAGGAGCCCAGCACAAAAGAGCAGCCTGCAGTGCCTGGAGAAACAGAACGAGCCAGTGAGTGAGATCAACGGACCAACGCAATCAACATTCAGCATTGACAAATGCTTGTTTAAGTTTGACATACTATTTTTTGAGGTTGACAGCAGCTTCACTTTCGGCATACAAAGTTTACACTGAACAGAAATGTTTTTCCCTTGTCAGATTGTACCTCAAAGAACTCTCCCAAATACCACTTTTGGAAAACAGACACACCCCGTAACTGTTAGCCACTATGTGGCGGTGGCGGTGTAAAAGAGGATGATGAAGAGGAGAAGGATGCATTTTGTTGCTCAACCTGGTGATCAGCTTCATTGTCTTCTTGTGTTTCTTGCTGGTTAACAGACATGTTAACTACAGAGAACACGTGATAACTTGAAAATCCAATAACACAGAAGTCAATGTGATGACACTGACAGAGAGAGATAGTGACACACTGGACGCTGGCACTGCACACGGACACTGGCTAATCATCAGTTATCACAATTATTACAATATGGTTTCCCTACAACAAAGATTACAGTTTAGAGACAAATTCAGAAGTGTAACAATACCTACATACTACTAAATATAAGTGTTTCAAATAGTAACAGTGGTTATAGTGCATCTACAGTAAATGGGCAATCTATACGTATTGCTTATGGCTTATTATTACTTACTGACTGAGCAAATCCTGTTTTTCTTTCACATGCTCTGTTATGTGTAAACACTAAAGGACCCAGCCCAAGACTGATGACATGGAGACATGGAAAACAATCAGGGTCTTGGTGTTAGAAATTCTGAATGATTGCAATAACTTACAAGACTAATGCTCACACTGTACACGAATAACACAATGTGAAAATGTCAATAATACTGTCTCCTTGTTTTTACTGGCCTGCACCACCTGGCCTGATGCAACAAATTGTGCTGCCTGCTATGTATCTTCTGGGTTCTGTCTGTGATGTCTGCCTCAGTCTTGCTGAAGCCTGAAGATCTGGATGAGGATGGATACTTGCATAGTTAGTTCTGTTTCTCAGGTACCTTTAAAAAACAACAAATACGAAGAGTTATGGTATGCACAATCAGCACAGTGAGCCGCCACAGCTGTTCTAACTAGTACAGCACAATCTCTCTCAATTAGCTGAACCCCAGTTATCCAGGCCATACTTTTCTATTATCTGTACCCTGTGACACTGTCCCCCCAACTATCATTTGGTTAACGTTATTTGAACTCCTGATTATCCCGGGGGAAGGGGGGAAGGAACCAAGTACAGTACAGACTGTATGAAAATGACAATACAATGATAACATACATTTTACCTGTAAACAAAATACATTTTTATGCATTGATAACAGCATAAGGTGTTGACTTAAACCAGTATTCTGATACAAGTTAACTTTTGTGGTGAAAGATCAATTCTTTGGTTCTCTGTAAATTAAAAACCAGGAATACATTTTTCATCATGACTTGTGATATGATACTGCAGTCTCTTGCACAACTTGCATTTCCTGAATCTGCCTGAACATTGGTGTTATGTCATGTGTTACTTACAAGACCGTAAGTGATTTTTTTTACTGGTAAAGAAATCAAAAATACCCCCCAAAAGCACGTGTCTGTCTCTTTCTTTTTTATGTTGGCTTGATGCGCTTGTGGGCAAGTCAACATCATGGGACAGTGCAGATTTGAAGGCGCGGCCGCTGTTGGGCAGATGCAGGGCATGCATCAGTAGGTGCGTTCCTCATTCCCCAATCAGCCAGCATGCTGGCGCCACACCATGCATGCTAATGTGGTGAGCACATCTAAGGAAAGGTCTGCTGTAATCCAAGCAAAGCTCGTCAGATGCAGCGGACCCTTCCTGCGTGCTCGCCACATTAGCAGCATGGTGACCAACTTCAGGGGTGCCCAATCCCCCAGCCAATTTTCTGTGGCCGCACAAATTTGCAGATGGGGGAGCCCACTCCCCGCCAGCATACAGCAGCCCCCCCATTTTCTATATGCCAAGGGAGTGCCCAACCCTCGGTTCTTGCCTCCCCGCTTTCATTGTGTGCCGACGGGGTGCCCAATCCCCAGTCAGCTGCAGCAACCCCTAAAACAGTTAGGTGCCATGCACCCACCACTGTGCACCCTGCCTCCCACCCCCTCACCCCATACTTCCTCCAGAGTCCGGCAGATGATCTTCGGTGGACCGGGAACATGTCTGCACTTTTCAAAGCCGACCGCGAACTGAGGAAATGCCAGTAAGCTGTATAATGGAATGAATAGGGTTTTTTTCAACTTTTCTGCATATCTCGGGCATTTGTTGGAATTTTGGCACCAAATTTTCAACATGGGGTTTTGGGACCCTCCTCATGAATTCTATCACTGTCATGGTGTTAATCAGCCCCAAAGGTGATTCTCGGAGTCACTTCGCGAAATCACCTTTCAGGACCCATTAACGAAATGACAGTGCCAGTGTTCATGAGGTGGCCTCTCAAAAAGCCTATGTTCCAAATTTGGTGGAAAAAATCCAACAAATGCCTGTTTTACGAGCATGCGTTGCACAGTTGCTACGCAGGCTTGTAACTTTGCGTATTCACAATATTTTAACGCCAGATTTTCAGCATTGTCATTTTTGTATGCCTCCTTGTGAACAGTACAGCTGTCATTTTCCACATACTGCCCAAAATGTGTTTCCACACTTCCGGCGCACAATAGCGCAGTCACTGTGGGAAATCAGTGGGCCAGATTATAAAAATGACAGTGACACAGTTCATGAGCAGAGGTCCTAAAATGCTGATGTTGAAAATTTGGTGATGATACTCCATAAAATGACTGTGATTGCAGATTGCACGCACGCTCGTACCATCGTGCATTTGTGATATTTTCCCTCCAGATTTTCAACATTGCCATTTTTTTGTACCTCCTCATGAAAAGTACAGCTGTCATTTTTCACATCCGATGCAAAACATGTTTTCGCAACTGTGGCACCAAACGGCACAGTCGCTCTGCAAAAATCACCTTTCCGCTAACGAACTGATAGTGCCACTGTTCATGAGGTAGGGTCACAAAAAGTCCATGTTGAAATACTGGAGTGAAAATGCCTCAGGTGTTAGGGTTTCCAACCATAATGCTCTACCCTGTAGAGACTGACAGGTGTCAGGGGTGTGACTTGGGATTGTCGGACATAATGCTCATGCCATTCCACCCCCACCCCCACCCTGCAGCCACTTACAATCATCAAGATGTGCCTTGGATGCTTTGGCTCCAAAGTTCACCCCACTGTCCTATACTGCACCCATCTCAGTGTATTTCCTTATGGAATGGGGTGAGCTCAAAGCCCGAAGACCCCAATGCACACCACAACACTTGTCAGTGTCTGCAGGATAAGGAGAGGTGAAATAGCATGAGCACTATGGCCAACACCCCCCAAAGGGACACCCCAATGCCTGTCAGTCTCTGCAGCATGTGGGTGGGTTGGAATCAGTTCAATACTTCACTGCCATTCCAATTATGCATCTCTCTCTAACTCCTGCACTACCAATACCAATGCAAACAAGCCAACATTCGGCATTGACAAATGCTTGTTTATATAATGAAAGTATACCACAGGGTTCAGTACTAGGACCAGTCTTGTTCAATGTCTTTATAAGTGACATTGCAGAGGGACTGAAAGGAAAAGTATGTCTCTTTGCAGATGACACAAAGATCTGCAACAAGGTTGATACACAAGGTGGGGTGGAAAGGATGAGAAGGAACTTGGCATGGTTGGAGGAATGGTCAAATGTAAGGCAGCTTAGATTCAATGCTAAGAAGTGCAAAGTAGTGCACCTGGGAAACAAAAACCCAGGGGAAGAGTACACAGTGTGGGGGATACTAACAACAACAAAAATGGAAAGGGACCTGGGGTGGTCATATCAGATGACCTAAAGGTGGGCAAGCAATGTGAGAAGGCAGCAAGGAGGCTGGGGGGATACTGGGATGCATAGAGAGGCATCACCAGTAGAAAACAGGAAGTTAACGGCCTGGTGGCACTGAGGGTTGAGGCGCTGGTCGCTACACCTCGCGCCATCGCCGGCGCACGTGATCGGGAACGAGCAACGGGTTGTCGGGGGTCGATGGGGAGGAGATGGACTGAGTGTCCAGAGGACTGCTCCATCTCTGGGGTGGGGGATCGGGCGGCCGGGTTGCCTGACCCTAGCGGAGGCTGGGGATCGGACAACCTCGCAGCCGCAGAGATAGGGGGAGGCGGACGTGGCAGACGCTGACTAGTGTGCACATCGAGCGGTGTATAGCCAGTCGCCGGGCGCCATTGCACGCCATGCACCGCCGAAGAAAAATTCGGGAAAAATGGAGCCTGCAGCACAA
Organism: Neoceratodus forsteri; assembly: GCA_016271365.2. NCBI lineage: Eukaryota > Metazoa > Chordata > Ceratodontiformes > Ceratodontidae > Neoceratodus > Neoceratodus forsteri. The sequence continues at coordinate 1,472,403,892 of CM028132.1, read as the reverse complement.
CGTCGTTCCCCGTTGCCATTCCCGGAGGACGCCTCCCTGGCATGGACCCGTTCTGGTGGGTTGAGTCGCTCCCCACCACCCTGCCGCGAAGGGTAAGTCGCGGGGTGCTGAAGGGAGGGGGTCTTGTGTCCGGGGATGGCGCTGGAGGAACGGCGGAGTGCGGGGGGGAGGCTCCTGAGAAATAACATCATCAAAAAGAAAACAGGAAGTTGTTATCCCTCTGTACAGACAGCTGGTGAGATGCCATCTGGAGTACTGCATGCAGTTCTGGAGACCCATTCTCCGCAAAGACATACACAGGATGGAGGCAATCCAGAAGGCGGCAACCAAAATGGTGCAGGATCTGCAAGAGAAGACATATGAAGAGAGACTTAAGGAGCTTAATATGTATAGCCTCGAGGAAAGGAAGGAGAGGGGTGACATGACAGAAACTTTCAAGTACCTCAAGGGAATCAACAAAGTCCAAGAGGGTAGCATCTTTCAGAAAAAGAGGTGTGCAAGAACAAGGGGGATCAATTTGAAGATGATTGGGGGATGGCTCAGAAATAATGTGAGGAAGTATTTTTTCACAGAGAGGGTTGTGGATGCATGGAACGGCCTTCCTGAGGAGGCTGTGGAGTCAAAAACACTTGGTGGAATTCAAGAATGCATGGGACAGTCAAAAGGTAATTCTAGGGGGTGGGGGTAGGAGGAAGTAGGCTGTTGGTTATGTTGTTGGATCTGCAGCTTATCCATTAGGTAGGGAAATGGGCAGACTGGGTGGGCCAAGAGGTCCTTATCTGTCGTCAAATTCTATGTTTCTATGTATTCAGCAAATTTTTTCTATGTAGCTTGTATAACTAAAAGTATGATACTGGGCCGGCCCAGTGGTGCTGAGGGTTGAGGCTCTGGACGCCACACCTCATGCCACACTGGCAACCCGGGTTCGGACGTGAGCCCAGGCTGCCAGGGGTTGGCAGGGGAGGGATAGGATTGAAAGTCCGGAGGACTGCTCTCCTATCCTGGGGAGGGATCCAGGGAGCCACTGCTTTTAGTGGCCCTGGTGATGACCAGGGCACTACTAGAGCGGTGCCACAGGGGGGCGGAGGTGGCAGACATTGGCACACTGTGCCTGATGTCACTGCATGCCTGCACTGAGGGCGAAAACCAGGAGAAAAAACTGGGGGGGCCATCTCTGCTGCTGATGGTCAGCGCCTGCACCCCCGCACCAAGAGGCACCTGACCAGTGTACAGTGCGATGTTGGCCCAGCCCTGTGTGTGTGGGTCTGGGGGTGCAGACAATGGCAGCAGGAGATCGTGGGGGTCTGCTCAGCTGAGGCAGAGAAACAGAAAGAATAAAAAAAGCATGATACTGAATAATTAGTGCATCATTGTGATGGACATTAATTATTCTCCATTCCACTGTACACAACAGTTGTGTGCGGTGGAGCGGATGGGACGGGAGAATAATAGTCAACTCATCACAGTGATGCACTAATTACTCAGTATCAGACTTTTCATCATTATTAACAAACAATAACATTTCGTGTATTGAATTTTGACTAGCAGTACTGCAGCATCCACTTGCGTTTACCTGATGAGAAATGTGCACAGTGGTGTGCGAGTGCGTTGCCTTGCTGCTGCACGTCACCAGTGAGCCAAGTAGCAGACATTTAGAAATGGCTGGAGCAGATAACCTGTAAATGGAGAGGTGCATGTGTTGGTCTGGCCTGGTGTGGTCTGACAATCATCTTTCCATGATGTTCTGGTGTTATCTGACAATCATCATTACGTGACGTTCCAACCACCCCTACCTTGTGTGATGGATCTGATCATGTGTGCCTAAAGGCAGTTCACAAAGACAGGCAAGGTTCAGTTTCAAACATCACAGAATAAGGATGGTCAGACCACACCAGACCAGCACGTGCTCACATCCACTGGCAGATTATGTGCTTACTGCTTCTAAGTGTTGTGGTAGTTGACTGGAAGAGGGGGTTGAACACTCCTTCCTGTCCTACTATGTTTTGTGATGACATTGAAAGAAGAATTCACAGTACCCAACAATTAAAAGTAACAAAAGTGTACCTTGCTAGACTCTGTGACAGCTCCCTTCCTGACTGGACCAAATTGTGGAACACTGAAGCTGTTGATGTTGTTCATGTTCGGTTCACACTGTTGACCATCGTCCACAAGTGATGAACAAGGACACACGTTCAGACAAATTCTGTAATGGAAAAATGTACTGTCATTAACTTGGCTCAAAAATGCACTGCTAGATTTGAGACAGTGCTTCACTCACTACCCCCTGCCTTAGCTGTGGTCCTGCCATGACCCACCACCTGCACAGCAAACAAACCACATCAACGAAAGGCCATCATGGTCTGTCTCGGTTGCTTGAGATTGCAGCTAGCTCCTTATTCAGCAGCTGCCTGGCCCCCACCCCCCTCCCCTTGCCTCCATTTACCCTCCCTTTTGCCCTGTCCCACCTCTTCTTAAAGCATTCCACTGTGTTACATGCCACCACCTAAGCTGGTAGTGCGTTCCAGTTTGCCATCGCCCTCTCTGTAAAAATGCCTACTCACTTCCCTCCTGAATCTACCCCCCTCCAATCTCATGTCATGGCCCATAGTGTCTGTGTCTCCAAAATGACTTGTTAGCGGATCAGCAGTTGTCCGGCTGCATATACACACAGCTTAGCTGACAGCTCAGATGGTGGTTGGCGGTGGGGGGATGCTGTACCACTTGCTTGGTCCAACACAATTTGGGAATGTATGTAGGTACTTTCACTTTCAAATTGCTAACCAGCACATGTAAGCAATCAACATTCGGCATTGACAAATGCTTGTTTTATATGCAGTAGCCAGCAGACCAGAGCAAGACTCAGAGTCCTCTGTTTCTGAACACCACTTACTTTACACCTATTGCACCTAAATAGGCCCCCACAAAACAGATAATACTTCTGTTAAAAATTAGCTACCCTGATTTTATGCTGGCTAGGATATTGAGAAAAACAGACTACATTTATTTCCTGAGGAGAGAATACCTTGAGATTCAGATCCTTTGGAAGAAACATGCTACTACTCCACTCAAGAACTCTCTCCATGGTTTAATGATTATTATGCTGCTGCCTGCTGAGTATTAAAAATAATTAAAATCAATACCTGCTAAGCTGCTGTGATGTCAATCATCTTGTTGTCACTGACTGCATTCTGAATGGATCCAGGATGATGGACGGGCACGGCCTCCCGATTCCCTCCCTCGAAGACTCCGTCCTGGAAGACCTGGCCCTGGTGAGCTCGGGGTCCTATCTCTCTCTCCCTTGTCTCCAGCAGTCACATGTCAGGCCCTGGCCCTGCTGGCCCACTTAAAGTTCTAGTGACTTCAGGCCGATCACCCCCCCCACTACAACTTCACCTCCGGCCCCACTCACAGTCACTCGGACTCGGAGTATAGTACCCTCCTGAGTCCCGAACCAGCTGACCCAACTCCAGCTCAGGGACGAGCCAATCCAGTCCTCACACTCCTCTCAGAGTGCCTCAATCTACAAAAATTTAATTAAGTTAAAGACCAAGTGGCAGCCAGCCAGGTCTGGCCGAGATTTTAACCTTTGGACAGGCTATATCACAAGGTCAGGCACCCAAGAAGGCGGGCTGCTATTTGTTGGCACCGGCAGACACCTGGCTACAGGGCTGCCCACTGGATACCACAGACAGGGGTGGTAGGTTGTTCTTGCAGTGACTTGAGTCGAGGAGGTCATCTTTTTTTAAAACTCATGGGAGTCGCAGTTTACTCCCTGTCTGACCTCTACAATCTTTTTCCCCCGAGCTCTGCTGCTACTGTTCTAGCTCCTATCTACTAGGACTGACCATCGCCTGTCCCAGCATGCTCACAGTGTCTCCCGACCCATCTGGCCAGGTCTCCCACACCAGAATAGATCTCTCATGCTCTGTTTCCTCTGACCTGACCTGTCCTCCTCCGCTCAGACAAAATGGTGAATGGCGCCAATATGGCTCTCACGTGGTAGGCTGCAGTCTGACTCACTCCACCTCCTCCAGCCAGAGAGCATTTGGCAAAGCAACAGACTGACTGACAGCGAACTTATCCAACAGAATCTGAGCCTCAGAATCACCCCAGGTTTTTTTGCCATACCCACCCCATACCAGCAGTCCAATGAGTCCATAGAGAGTGAGCGAGCAACACAAGTCAGTTTGACAAAAAAAAGTTTTTTTTTTGTTTCAAAAACGGACCATTTTTTTCAGTTCTTGGAGCACGTGGGAAAGGGCAGAAGGGAAAACCATGAAGTTATATATTGTAATGCATTACAGTAATGCTTTACTTATATGAAAAAGTAATCAGTAACTTGGGAGAATTACTTTTCGTATAAGTAATCTGTAACTAGGACATGTTACTAGTACATGTAATTTAATTATAGTAACACGTTACTAGTAACGCGTTACTACCCAAAACTGCCCACGACGCACTTGAACTAAGGACCTCTCAAGGTCCCTTGTGTCCTAATTGGTCCAAATCCTGGAAGTCCTGGACCAAACATGGTGGCTCCCATTTAGATGAATAAGCTGCAAGAAGGCAGGTTAAAGCAAACTCTCTAATTCAAATATAACAACAGATTAGAAATAAACATTTACAGTAACAGCTGGAGCTCCCTCTGCTTCACTATTGACCGCAGAGTGGAGCAAATCAGAGCGGTGCCTGGTTGGTCGCAAGCTTTGAAACACTCAGACCCAGCCCAGACCATTTACTGCATACTCACTGTCTATAGTCTTAAAGGGACCAGCGTGGAGGCACATTGTGGCACTCTTATGCAAATTAACAGGATCAAACAACCATGGATTTACTGCATCTGCAGGATGTCTGCCTGGCAGTGGGCATAGATGGAGCACAGGAAGACACTTAAGGTAAGCCCCCAAACTGGGAGGGCTACATTTATGTGCCTTAAAATGGTATCTCAGCCTGTCTGTTTCCCCTTCCCACATGTGCATAGGAGAATAGTGGGGACATGGAGCAGGATGCAGGTGGAGTGGAAGACACCAGCGAGTATCCAATTGAATTCCCATACTGCTGGTAGACTGGATCCCCTGCACCATGCAAAGCAGGGAATTATGGGTACTGGTGTACCACGGTACATTAAGGAGCCTGTGCACTATGGGCAGGTGCTGTCCAGTAGCCACAGCCTTCTCTGCATGTCAGGAAGGCTAGCAATTGCATGATGGGGCAGCTGTGAGCCCCTTGGGCTACCATCTGGTGGCTGGAGGGCACAGGTAGTGGCTATGGCAGGGTGTCTACCGCATAGCCTGTGCTCCCATCCAAAGGCCTATGCACTGTCATGCATAGCGGGTAGTCAGCCCCCGCCCCAGGCATCCCCTCTTATGGGCTGGCGCACAACACTACCCACAGTTGTTTAGTGCTGCCTATGTAAAATACAACATGTACTGCAGGTTTAATGTATAGGGCTCTCTGTGAATACTAAATTAATATTAATCTATTACTATTGAAAGTATTCCGTTAGTATTCATTGGTCTTCATTGGTATTCAGTTGTACAATTCAAAAGTAATCACTTGATCTTCAGAATGTACTGCCCTAATTTGCATAAAGACTAGATGAATACTGACTTAGTACTAAGTCAGTTTTCAGATATTTCGCTCATTTAAATATTTTGGCTCGTGGGCAGACTGCTGTAATACTAGTGAGTATTATGCTAAAATGACAAAAAAGATAATTTTTTACTGCTAATGATGAAGACAAAATGAAGACTAAAAGTAGTATTCAGACTTCGGTGAAGGATGTCTCCTGCCACCTTAGGGCATATTTCACAGCACTGGCCATGACACCTGCTTCCCAGGGCAACTGAAGTACTGTGGTCACATCCTGCAAGTGTCAGTCCTGATCGGGGCTAATTATAACATAATCCGGGTATGCTGATTACAGCTCATGGAGGCAGAGAATGTGATCCATTCACCTCTGGAATGTGGTTGGGGCTCCGTAGTAGTAGTAAAAACCTTTTATTCATTCAGAAATTAATCATAAACTCATCTGAGACATGCTCATTTCCGGTGAGGTCCTTAGTACAAAATGTTCCAGTTACAGTATCAAATATCAATAATACACACTTGGGATAGACAGTACCCCTGCCCCAAAGCACCTGTCCCAGCTGACAGCCCATAGTCCCTGGTGTCTAGTGGCTCCTCCCACACTGTCTGCACTGAGCAAACCAGCCTGCCACCCCCCACTTACCTCCGTTGCTGTGCAATGTGGAGCTGATACAGCGACTGGCACAGTCCTCCTCTCACCACCTCAGCTGGCTGCTGTATGGAATGACAGGGACTGTGCATGCTGTCTACAGAATAAGGAGCCAGGGACTACGGCTCTCAGCTGGACAGGTGCTCTGGGGCAGAGGTACCACCAGACATGAGGGAATACCTAATTTCTTATGAGGACAGGGATTGGAGGGCAGGGGGTGCCATTAGACACCAAGAAATAACTCATCTCTTATGGGTACAGGGATTGGACGGTGCAAGGGGAGCCACTAGACACTAGGGAATAACTCATCTCTTACAGGGATGGGGGTCAGAAGGCGGAGGTGCTACTAAACACCAGGGCATGCATAGCTGCATTGTGCCAGGAATGGGGATGTGGAGGCGGCTTGCTGCAGTACCTTTGCCTGCCACCAGAGCCTTGCACCCCGGTAATTTGGGGTTTGCAAAGGCGGAAACTTGTGTATGTTTGTGAGACATTTACAGCCTGTGTAAACCTCTCATTTTCCTGCTGTGCCCATAAGCAGGGGTGCACCCACTCATTTGCATGGGCACAACAGTAACTTAGCGCTTGGATGCTAATGGGTTTTGCCGGTGCTGTGGGGGTGTCTGAATACAGACTCCACCCACAAATCGGGCACAAAACCCAGTTAGTGTGGGCAAACACCCCTTAGCACCCAGGCTAAGTTTCGAATATCTGGCCACACTTGTTTACCTCAGTTGAGATGAATTTACACAGCATAGCTTTCAGCAATTTATAAAAACTTTCCACTAAGCTGTCGGTCTGAAGGTCTAATCACTGATGTCCCAGCGAATTTAACCTTCAGTAAAGCACACACCTCCTTCATAGGTTTTGACATAAAGTTGGTGTCTTTATCAGTTAGGATCTCCTGTGGCAGCCTGACTCGGCAAAACACTTTTATGAACTTTTTTGCCACTGACCGGGCAGTAATGGAACATAGGAGACAAGCCTCTGGTTAATGGGTGGCGTGATCTGTAATAATCATTATATTCTGATACCCAGAGGTACTGGTTATCAAGGGTCTCACCATATCAACTCCAGGGGCCTGATATTCAAAAAAGGCAAAGCCCACAACCCTGAGCATGCTATATTCAGTTGAATAGTGCACCAGCGCTATCCAACTGAATACAGGGGCATGTCAGTGTAGCGCTAAGCTGAGTAGCACAGTATCAACACGGATCCTGGCAGGACTGGGAACAGCTCCACACCCAATAGTGTCAGTAGTTTCCGGTGTGATATTTGGACAATCCCATGCAAATGAGCCCACTGGGCATGCAAGGCGCTAAAGGACCATTTCCTTGCCCATGATGGGCACATTGGCATGGGAGGCAGTGTCAAGTTTGCACCCTTGTGACTGACTCTGCCTCAGTCCTGATTGCCCTCTCCTGTAAACACCATGTATTCCCTGGTGTCTAGAGGCACCCCCCACTCTCCTGTTGCCAGACTGTTGAACTGTCACTCCTTCCCTGGTGCCTTGTAGTCCCTCCTGCCCTCCACTCACCAGCCTCGGTGAGACTGCAAGCATCCCTGGTGCCCAGTGGTTCCCCTTCACCCACCAATCACCAGCCCTGTATATGTAAACTCATTCCATGGTGCCTAGTGGTCCCTATAGCCTGCAATTGCCAGTCCCGTATACTGTATGAAAGCTCATTCTCTGGTGTCTAGTGGCTTCCCTCCACAACGTAGATGCCGGAAAACCAACCTGCCAACTCCACCTTACCTTAAGTGCCAATGTCACAGATCCCATAAAGTGACTGGCACAGCCCTCCTCTACCCTCCTTGGCTAGTCATTATATGGAAAGGCAGGGAGTGTGCATCCAATGTACTGTACAGGGTGCACCCTCTGTGCGACACCTTGGGTATTGTGCTCAGTTCTGGGCCCTGTATACTAAGAGTAGTATTGGAATTCTCGAAAGAATTCAGAGGAAGGCTACCAGATGTATTAAAAAATGTCAGGTAGAACATATGATGAGAGACTGAGGGAACGAAACATGTACTCACTTGAGTACAGAAAGCGTCATGGTGATTTATGCCTAGTGTTCTAAGTAATGCGCAATGAAGATCTCTGGAAATGTGTCGGACTAGAAAGAGAGGAAGTTGGAAGGCAGTCCAAGTTTCATAAATATCAGTTAAGAGGACAAAATTATAAGACAAATAGAATGGGTAATTGGTTCAACCAGAGAGTGGTGAACCAATGGAATCGACTTCCGGTGGAAGTGGTACAGTAGAAAGTAATTCACTGAGTACCTTCAAGATAGCACTAGACAGATATATGGGAAATACACAGGTGGTTACCTCTGCTACCCATAAATGTGGCCATTCTCTTGATCTGGTTTTCCTCCTGGGGATTGAGACCTCTGACATGGGGGTAGAACCCGTCGGATGGTCCGATCACTACACAGTGTGATTCAATTTTTGCACCCCTCCTCGTAGGCCAACCCCTGTGGAGATGGTCAAGTACTGCCCTTTATGGGATGTGACACCTGATGGTCTAGCTGCAGTGCTTGGTCTTTCAGAATTTCCTGTGGCAAGCATGGATCTGGAGGTTTTGGTTCTGGCCTATAATAAGGCCATTACTTCAGCACTGGATTCCATTGCTCCAGTCTGTGTACTTCCTCTCTCCCTTCGCCCTCGGTCTCCATGGTTTGATGGGGCCTTGAGGGAGTTGCGGTGACTAGGACGAAGGTTAGAGCAGTGCTGGTGGAAATCCAGCTTAGATGCCGACCATCTTAGACTGCTAGAGCATCATTGACTCTATCAGTCATAAATTTCCCATAAGAAGGCAGAGTTCCTGTCCAGGGAAATTGCTGCCGCTCAGAACCGACCAGCTCAGCTCTTTTGAACTGTGGATAGGCTATGCAACCCAGCCTGTTTGCATGTTCAAAGAGCATTTTCATAATTGCAGAGTGAAGAGCTTGCTTGGTTCTTTGCTGATAAGGTGGCTGACATCAGGTTGGAGACCTGTACGGCACACTCTATGGGAGTTGTTGATGATCGATGCTTGGCCACTATCCCTCCTTTTTTTCTGGAGTTCCTTCAACCGGACAGAAATTGTGGATGTTATGCGGATTGTCCAGGGTATGCACCCTACATGCTGTAGTTTAGATCCGGGTCCTACAGCCCTGAAAATGGACTGTGGTGATGCTATTGGCCTGGTTCTGGCGCAGATAGTCTGGTGCTCCTTTGACTCTGGTGAGTACCCCTGCTCCCTGAAGGAGGCAGTGGTGACACCTTTGTTGAAGAAGGTTTCATTGGACCCAGACTCTCTCACAAACTACAGGCCTATCTCTAACCTTCCCTTTGTGGGGAAGGTGATTGAGAAAGTAGTGGCTGCACAGCAGGAGAACCATTTGACCATCCATAGCATCTACGAACCTCTCCAATCTGGTTTCTGAAAGAGGCACAGTATCAAGACTGCGCTGGTTCAGGTGCTCAATGATCTCCTGATGGCAAGAGACCAGAAAAAACAGTCCATTTTGGTACTTATTGATCTGTCATCAGCTTTTGACACTATCAACCATGGGGTACTGCTTGAGTGCTTGAGATTCATCTCTGGGCTTTCTGGTTCGGTCAACAGATGGTTTACATCATTTCTCACCCATAGAACTCAGAGGGTGGCGTCGGGGTTTTTTTTCTCCGACCCTATCTCTCTGTCTTGTAAGTTCCTCAGAATGTTGCTGTCCCCCTATGTTGTTCTGGGGTGTCGTGCTTCCCTCAGAAACATTGTAAGATGGTATGGGCTGAGGTTTCATTGTTATGTTGATGATACCCAGCTCTACCTGTCTTTTGCACCGACCAAGATGGAGCACTCTCAGTATTTAATGACTGCCTCACTGAAATCCAGGATTGGATGAAGTCCAGCTGGTTGAAGTTGAACCCTGGGAAGACGGAGGTGATGGTTGTGGATCCAGTTCACCAGATAGGGGAGTTGGGGGCAGGTCAACCCACAGGATTATTCCTTGGGGACTCCGAGCTTCTTACCTCTGAACAGGTGCGAGACCTAGGGGTGATACTTGACGATGGGTTGACACTTCGATCGCAGGTGTCGGCTTTCGTTAAGTTATACTTTTATCACCTGAGGAATATCGCTTGTTCCATCCAGTGACCTTCCTACATTGATCCATGCCTTTGTGACCTCACGTCTGGATTATTGCAACTTCCTTTACTTTGGGCTGCCAGGGGTTGATATCCGCCACCTGCAGCTGGTGCAGAATTCCGCAGCCCGGTTGTTGATGGGGATTCCTCGATCTTCCCACGTCACACCAGTGCTGCGGGAACTGCACTGGCTGCCAGTTCAGTGGTGGATCACCTTCAAAGTCAGATTACTGACATATAAAGCTCTACATGGACTGAGCCCTGACTACCTGGTTCCTTACCACCCTGAACGACCGCTCTGCTCGGCCGACGAGGGGTTGCTGGAGATTCCAAGGGTGTCTTTAAAATCATCCAGGGCCCGGGCATTTATGTTCGTGGCCCCAACCCTCTGGAATTCTCTACCCCATCAGATTAGGGAGTGTGTGATTGTGGGGTGATTTAAACAGGCATTAAAGACGCATTTATGGAACAGGGCATATGGTAATGAGGACGACAGTTTCTAACTGCACTGTATATTTTATTGTGATTGTAGCATTAGTTTTAAACTGTTTTACTTGTACTGTGCTTTGATATCTGAAAGGCGCATTAAAAATAACGTTTATTGTTATTACTAAATATAAGGATGTAATTTCAGATATAAATAAAGACACAGAGGCCTATGGCTACCTGACTCACAGTTTCCTATGTTCCTATTGTACAGGGAGTGTACAGCCTGTGTACTGTACAGGGAGCGCACTCCTTGAACAGTGCACGGGCCGTGTACTCCTTGTATAGTACACAGACTGCACTCCCTGTACAATATAGAGGACACACACCCTGTACAGTACATTGGATGCGTGCTCCCTGTCTTTCCCTACAGCAGCCAGCTGAGGAGGTGACCAGAAGGTTGTGCTGGTTGCCATATGGAATCCACAGAAACAATGCTTAAGGTAAGGGGGGTTGGCCAAGGTGGGTTTCTCAGTACCCATGGTGCCGAGGGGGCACTAGATGCCAGGGAATGTTTTTTTTATATACAGGGCTTGCTATCAGAGGGTTGTGGGGACCACTAGCACCAGAGAATGAGTTTTTATATACAGGGCTTGCAATTAGAGGATGGTTGGAACCACTAGTGCCATGGAATGAGTTTTCATATATGGGTGTGCTCCTCCAACCGCCAACTTGGTTGTTGGCTGCAGTGCCTCCAGCAGCCACTGTGGTTGCCCAGGGTAAGTCGGGGTTTTGATTGGCAGTATTTGTGCTGCGTAAAGTGGCCTGCACTAACCCCTTTGTGCAGCGCTAATGTGCTGAATATCATGCTGTCCTGACCCCTCCTTTTCTCCACCGCATACGTTATTTTTGTAGTGTGCGCAAAAGCCCCCTTTGAATATTGTGCATAGGTGCAAACCCCAGGTAAAGAGGGTGCAAGCACTTTGCCCTTGGGCAAAGTTTTTAATATCTGGCTCTGGCACCAGTTCCTTCAAACAACATGTCTAATATGGGTATAGGGTTCAAAGTAGCCTTTTTATGTTTGTGGGGGATGCAACTTACACTCAGGGCAGGAAGCACAAAAATAGGCTACCTTCTACCATATACTTGGCCAGATGAACTGGGCAGGTATGCACTCCTCGGTTTTCTCCCTGCCCAGATGACCTGCAAGACATATGGTATGGGCTAGCCTCAGTACCTCCCTTCCTGCAGACTGGAGAATGAGAACCAATAACAGCATCATAAAGTCCCAGTTTGTTTCTCAGGTTGTACCTTGTAAAAAATGTCATCTTTTAATTCAAACCTTTGAAATGTTGTGATTTGTATTCATCTACCATTTGACACAGCTACATTCTGGTAGGCATTCCTGAGAACCTCAGTAGCACTATTGGAACTCAAGCAATAGGTGGCACCAACAAACAAAATCAGAGAAAAAGAATACTTTCAAGTTGGTTTACTTAACATTTTTTTTTTCACATTGTGTACTGTACAATTAAGGCAGTGCAAAAGGGAAAATTCAAGCATACCCCCGGCACTTCAACTACCTGTGTGGTCTTCTTCATTTCCGCGTTTAGCAATAATGATGGCCAGGTTTTGAAAAACAACTAGCCTGACATCTGGAAGGATCTTGTGACCTCCTCTAGCTATAGATGCTATTTCCCCATCTGAGTCACTTCTGACCTCTGACCTTCCATGAACCTGGGTCCTTGTGGTCCCCAGTGACTACAATCTCAGACAAAGAAGCTTGTTCCTTTTTCCACCTCTGTTTCTGTCCCTGGGACTTCTTAAGCTTTTGTTCTGAGTGAAACTGTTTAAAACCAGTAAAGGGGAAGATGTATTCTACTACCACTGGCTGTGTGGCCTCCTGTGATTATACATTTTTTGTATTGCTCTGCAGGAGGGTATGAAACCCTTCCCAGTCCCAGCCCAAGACTACTGACCATGGTGAGGTTTTGGAAAGTCCCACTTTTATTATTCCTGCCCAGTTGTCTACTTTTAATTATACTGGGGCTGTAGGGTACATGCAGATATCCCCATGAATGCAGGAAATGTTTATGAGGTCTCTGCGTTGACTTGGGTTGGGTCCTGCCACCAATTCTTTAACCAATGACTGCTCACAGCCCAAATTCACCACAGCCATAACTGTTTAGTTCACCACCTGCATTGGTATTGTATATGGGTGTCCTACCTGGGACTCGTGTGTGTTGGCTGTAGCGATGCCTTCTGTAAAGTCAGAGTCATGCAGTCACATAAATAACTGATATGCCCCACTTTACCACAACAAAATAATACAATGTTAATATCAGGTCTATTACCTGCACCCCCCCCCCAATTAGCAATTAGCTCACCAGAGTGCTGGATCTTGGGACTGGAAGAATTACACCAGGCCCTGGGGTTATGCATTTTTGCCATAGAGGGTTAAAGATAGCATTCATCAGTTGACCATTTACCCTTACTAGCACGCTTGTTCCCATCTAGCAGTACATGGGAGCATCAATAGGGCAAGGGGGATGTTCTTTTCCTTTAATGTTTTTTTTTCACTTTCACAAATTCCCACCTTCTCATAAAGAGCTCAGAACTGATGTCCAGATAGATTGGCAGCACATGCCCATTGTATTTAACTCCCCCCCCTCCTCTCTGGCCTTTCTTACAGTTAGCTCTTTATCAGAAGTAGTGAAGAAAGCTGGCCTGGTGGCACTGAGGGTTGAGGAGCTGGATACCACACCTCGATCCACGCCAGTGACCTGGGTTCGGGAATTAGCCCGGGCCATCGGGGGTCAGCAGGGGAGGGAGAGGATTGAGCATCCGGAGGACAGCTCTCCTCTCCCGGGAGGGAAGGGGCCCCTGCTCGGTGCATGACCAGCCTCTGGCGGAGACCTGAGGCATGGCAAGTGTGGAGCCGATGCTGGGGGGGGGGAGTGGTGACATCGGCGGTGATGCCTTGGCGTTGGGCATGTGCCACTCCCACAATGAACAGGGAAAAGCACTCTCTGAGCTCCAGGTAGATGGAGCACTGAGACAGACCCCTAATATCTCCCGCATGCCTGGTTCCAGGGTCTCCCGATGAAAGTTGAATAGTTTGGGATGTTCTGCCCCACCTTGTCCCTGCCTGGGGGGAAGATTCATGGCTCCATGGGGGATCAACCACGAGACTAGGCAGGTGGCAAGAGTGGGGGCAGTCCTTCATTGGAGCTCCTGAAGAAGCGGAGCTTGGACAGAGTAGGCAGGGGATACATAAAACAGAAGTAGTGATAAAACTTCCTTTAGAACAAAGCATGGTTCCTCTGTTGGGGCCAGCTGCCCTGCAGTGCTCTATGCATCCAGTCTATTTCCATGTTGCTGCTCTATCCATCTGGTGACAGAGAATTCTTTGAAAGTTGTCCTAAGAACTATTCAGGTTGATCACACACCACACCCTCTGGCTGAGTGTCTATTCTTACATTTTCCAGTGTGCTCTGATTCTCCAGGTGATCCACATTTTGTTGGAGAAAAGAGACTGAGCGCTTGTGCTTCCTTATGAGATACCCTAGTGGTGTCAGGCTGTTTTCATTCATGTGGACTCTGTTTTCAACTTGTGTTACACATTTGTCCAGTTCGTTAATTTTCTTGGTGATCTGAGCCATGTTTGCATGAACAGAAGTGATTTTTCATTCACCGCAGCAAAGCCTTGCTGCCTTTTGGTTGGGATGAGATACTGACACCTTGATAGTCCTCTCATGCCTTCCAGTACCTCCTCTAGCACCACCTTCATTTTGCTTTGCCCAACTTGTTTGCCTGGGCTGGAGGTTGTTTAGGCAGCATCTTAGATTGCTTCTCGCAGAAAGCTGAGATGTCTGCCGATTCTCTATTTTTCTTCTTCAGTTCCTTGGCACCTTTTTCTTTTTTGTTAGCCAGACTGTAGACTAATCTGGCTGATTTTATGCAGGCATTTTTTACTGCAGGCTCCCAGCTCTAGCTACATTTTTGTTCTTAGACGGCAGCCATCTGAGATATTCTTACCTCTCCATATGACTGCCATCTCTTTGGAACTGTCTCTCACCCACCATTCGTCTCTCCTCTCCAACCTCTCACTCAAAACCTTCCTGAATTCTCATTGTGCTCTCTTCTGCTCTTGCCCTAAACACTCAACTGTTTGACTGTACTTTCCTACTCACATTCAGATATCCCAATTTTTAATATCTGTATTTATTCCTAGGTTTTGTTCAGCTGCCTGCAGTTTTCTATTTATTGTGCCCTCCCATCCTGTGGAGCCATCTCATACTTGTTTTATTTTATTTATTTATTTATTGAAGTGTTTCACCAGGAGGGCACACTGAACAACAAGTTGCTAGCCTCACGGTGTGACCTGGGGCAAGGGGTTACATAGGGTTGTGAAGGATGATCAGTTACAATAGTATGTGGGTAGTACGAACAATACAACATTGTAAGATTGTGCAACAGTTGGAACACACGGTATTGTACAATAAACAGTAGTGGAACATTGGGTAAATTACAATACATGTCCAAAATTGTACAAAAGAACATATAAATGTACAAAACAGTAACAATGCAATAGAACCATTTATAGTGCATGACTATACCAGGAGCAGGGTCGAGGTAGTACGCAAGTGCTGTTGGAGTAAAAAAGATGGGGTAGGTTGTGCACATAGGTGACCCAGAAGGGCAGGTGGAGAAGAGAGGGGGAGAGGCAAGAACTGAATATGAGGAGGGGGGTAGCCATTTCCTGATTCCCCCTTCAGGATGTGGAGAACCCTGCTGGGGGGGGTCAGGGTAGGAAGGCAGGAACTGGGGATAGGTATTAAGGAGGGTTAAAGCAGAAACAGCTGAGGGAGAGGTAACTGTGTAGGGCAGAGGTAAGGGAGTAGTTGGAGGAGGAGTGTCATATTTCAGGGGGAAGGGAATTCCAGAATTTAGGGAAGGGATGGGTGAAACCAGTCTGACTGATGAGGGTGGAGCGGTGAGGGACCGTCAAGGTGCAGGCGTCATTAGATCTGAGAGAGTGGGTGGGGGGAGGTGGAGTGGAGAGAGAGGATAAGAAACAGGAGGGGAGCACTCCGAACCAGAATTTGGAGGTTAGTTTGCCACAGTGTGAGATGTGTCTGTGACATAGTGAAAGGAAGGTTAGAGAGCGAGAGTTCACAGTGGTGGGAGCGGGAAGGGGAGTTGAGGGCAAAGTGGCAGAAGGAGTTAAAGAGAGTGTCCAACCTGGTCAGGGAAGATTTGGGAGCGGCACTATAGACTGCGTCACAGTAGTCAAAGATGGGGAGTATCATCTTCTGGACAATTTCACGCCTTGCAGTCAGCAGGATGCAACTACGATTCTTGTACACAGTCACCAAGCTTGGGGTGCAGTTTCTTCAGGATAGCATTCATATGCACAGAGATTTGTAAATTGGCCATTTCTGTGCGTCTTGTTCGTAACCATTTTCCCCTTCAGTTCCCCTTCCCCGGGGTTGCACCTGGAAATAGGCCTGGGCTCAGCCCTTCTTTTCCTGTCACCAATTTTCAAATAGCTAGATAGACAGATAGCTACAATTAATAATTAAGCCACCCTCAAATACAAATCACAGGCCATATTGAAACCTTTTAATAAAGCAGCCCTCGAATATGAGTTGTGGCCTCTAATACCATTGGATAAAGCACCTAAGATTCGACATATGCAGCACACTGACAAAGTCTCTTACTAGCTGCTGTTTAGTCGTTTCATCTCTCTGTGATTTATGTCTCTTTAAATATGACCATTATTGTAGTTTATACAATCTTTGTTGATATTTAGGGCTATTGTGCCATGTGGTAGACTATTAACAATATACTGTACTTGGAGAAATTCTGGATGTGTTGGAAGTTGCATTTTTGCAATACATACCACCCTCAGACACAAGCCACAGGCCAAGCATGCTAAATTTTAATTGACAACATATGGTAACTGTTGTCAACCACAACATCCCTGTGCAGGAACACCCCTGGAACCTAGACACCTTGATATTACAACACTTGTATGGAACTACATTCTCATATTTTGTGAATGTTTATTTCTTTACAAACCTCGAAATCCAATTGTAGAAATGAAAGGAAAAGCATGACTCTGACTGGGATTTGAACCCAGGTATCAGTAATCCGTGCTTTAGCTCTTAACCAACTGAGCTATGAGAGTTCAGCCAATTAAGGCTCCTGAGTTTTCCCACATGAATCACACATATATTCCTTTCTGGTGTTGCAGTGAGCAACCAGGAAGTCTTTTTTTACAGACTGAAATAACTCCTCCTCTATCTCTCCCAAGTGCAGTATATGTCACTGCAAGGCAAATTTAGAAATCCAATTGTAGAAATGAAAGGAAAAGTGTGACTCTCAGTGGGATTCGAATCCAGCACCTCAGCAATCCTTGCTTTAGCTCTTAATAAACCGATAAACTCCGTGCATTTGCAGCATTATTATTAATGAGTTCCTACATCACAAAGTTCTGACATAAGGAACTCACTGATGCTACTGCTGTGAATGATGAGATTCTAGGTCATTCCAACTGTAGCTACTGAAACTGAACTCATAGTGGCTCTTCAGTAGGTGGGCACAGCTGAACAACAACTGAAAAAATGGTATACTACGCGCGCTATGGATAGTACAGCAAGTACCAGGTGTTGGACCTTCTGATCTTCTGACTCCAGGTGGGTGTGATACCCGTTAAGTCACTGACACTAATGGAAGTTCAGTGGAAAGCACATGCATCCACAGTTAAATAAAAAGTCAACAGGCAATAATGTGGAAGCAAGAGCAGCAACAGTCAAGAGAATTACAATTACCCGATACACAAGTTGTATCAGTTCGTGAAAAGGCCAAGGACTGTAAGTGGCCGGGAGCTAAATGCACTTGGTTTCAGAAGTTCAAAGTAAAAACATGTGCAAATGACCAGAGGCTAGTAGTGCTAAAGGGCTTTTGCCAGGATAGGCTAGAGCAGGAGTGGTCATGGAAGGGGGAGAAATGCCATCTGGGGAGCAATATGAGAGAGAGGAAGGAGGAGGAGAGGTGGATGGGAGGAGGAAAGCGGGTCCAGAGGGAGATGGCAGAACAGAAAGTTCAGTTTGACTATTAGAGATACTGCTGTGAAGAATGCTGAAGGAGCGGGACTCAGGAGAACAAAATGCGTCAGAGGAGAGGATGGGTGCTGAGAGGAGGTCAGGGAGACAGGAGGGGGAGGAGGGAGGCAAACATGTATAAGACAGAAAGGCAGCACAAAGAAAGAGGTGCCGAGACTCAAGGGAAGGAGAGAGGCTGTGGTAATGGGAGCAGCAATAAGCAAGGATAAAAAGAGTCGGAGACAAATAGCAGGAAGCGATCATATGATGCCACTGAGAACGTCAGATGCAAAGCATGGAGAAAGAGCTTCATGACAAACAAAATGCGGGGGTGAGCCAGGCATCAAGATAAGCAATACATTTGAAAGAGCCACTGACACCTCAAGAAAAACTTTCAAAACTGTATTTGGGCACAAAGCAGCTTATATTTCCCATTAGCTCTGTAATTCTTATCCCCATTAGTTAAACTCATCACTGAGGTCTCATGCATGAAAACAGGATTGTTGTTCCTTGAGGGCTCATCAGCTCCTATTGCCTCTTCCCAACCTGATGTCATAACACTCTGCTTGTGACATCACCGTTATTTCCATAGCAACAGACTGTGACATCACAGCAGAGCACTTTAATTTTGAGTAGGGAATACGCTATAGAAGCAGATGAACTCTTAGGGGTAAAGATCTTGTTTTTTGTGGGAATTTCTTCAGTAATAGATAATGTAGAGGAGAAATCTATAGAAGATACATGAAATACGAGCTGAATTGTGTCTAAATATTATTTTTTCAAACGTTTTTTTCAAAGGCATCAGCTGCTCTTTAAAGAAAAAAATCCCCAAACAAAATGAATTCTGTATCATAACATAAAATAATTCTGCGGCATTCTTTAAGTTTTTTGTCTGATATTACATCTATAAAACCACAAAATTCCAGGGGTCCTGATTATAAAATGGGTAAGATAAACTAAGACCTGTGATTGGTTAAATGTGATCACATGACTTTGTGTTATTCCAACCCAACAGCACAGGTTAGAAATACTTAGCCTTCTGAACCTCACTATTCAGTTTTAAAATTAAAAATCAGGGAGACTGCTTTCTGAATTCAGTTAAGGCCCTCCTGAGTGTGTGGAATTGTGGGATAATGGGACTATTCAGATGTGTAAGGCACCTGGTCACCTTGTGCCATCCAATATGTATCATTATTGCACAATAAAACACACCCTCCCATGCTTTATCAAAGACACTGAGGTGCTATGCAGCAGGACTTGGATCCCATAGTGCTCTATTAGTCGCCTCTGTCCTTGGTCTGATGTAGAAGTCACAAAAGCGATAGTTGTAATGCGACAAGCTCAGTGTTTTGTTTATGGAAGACTGCATTTCTTACGTTTCTTATATTTCTAAAAATGGAAAGTGCTTGTGATCACATTTCTGTCTGTCTTTGTTGATTTATGCTGACAAGGCTCTGTGCAAACTGATCAGAGTGCCGTGAGGAGCATGCTAGGAATGTGAAGTCACTGCCAGCTTTAGCACAAGTTAGAACAATAAAAAAGTCACACACACACACACACACACACACACACACACACACACACACTACCACACGCGAGCACATAGGCATGCATGCACATGTACACATTACTAAAAATATGGCTGCCTGCAACCTGATACTGAAATATTCCAGCAAAATTGCTAACATAGAAACATAGAGTTTGACATCAGATAAGGACGACTGGCCCACCTAGTCTGCCCATTTCCCTACCTACTGTAACACCACAGACCCTACTTGATTTCCAACTCCCACCCCCTTCCCTGCCACTGAGGTTCCCTTATGCCTATACCATGCCTTCTTGAATCTCATAACAGTTTTTGCCCCACCACCTCTGCTGGGAGGCTGTTCCAGGTATCCACCACTTTTCTTTTTTTTTTTCCTAGTTTTATTTTTTATGTGCCAAGCCTACTGCCAGGTAGTCATTGACCCTCATCAAGTGCGTTCCCACATTAGCCACTCCTCCTGGGATCCCTGGATTGCCCTCCAGGGTGGAGCCATGGCACCCGGCTCTAAGGTGCCATGAACAACAGGATAGGGTGGGAGTCAGCCTGGGGAGCCGAGTGCAGCCGGGGGCGGGCTTCATAGAGGCAGCAGGCGGGCAATTTTTTCCTTGTTTTGTGGGTGGTGGGAATGTGCAATGATGCCAATGTCCATCCTGCCCCCTGTGCTCCTTGTTGGTGCTGTCTGCTATGGGACCCCTGGTCTCCGCCAGGGGTCCCCCTGTGCTCCAGCGACAACCCACACCTTCCCCCTTGAAAAGGAAAGCGGTCCATGGGATGCTCAGTCCAACTCCCCCCAGCTGGCCCTCCAATGACCCAGGTCCATTCCTGAACCGGGGTCGCCGGTGTCACAAGCAAAGTCCAACTGCTGCACCGACGGGCTGGCACATCCACCACTTTTTCTGTGAAGAAGTACTTTCTCACATCTCCCCTGCGTCTACCCCCTCCAGCATCATAGCATGATCCCTTGTTCTGGAGCATCTTTTTCTCTTAAATAGGCTTCCTTCTTGAACCTTATTTGTACCCGTGAGGTATTTAAAAGTCTCAGTCACATCATCCCTTTCTCTCTCTTCCTCCAGGGTATACATATTGAGGTCCTTCAGTCTCTCCTCACAAGACTTTTGGTGCAGACCCTGCATCATTTTAGTCACCCTCCTCTAGACCACCTCTACTCTGTCTATGTCCTTCCGGAGATGTGGTCCCCAGAACTGGACACAGTACTCCAGGTAAGGTCTCAAAAGTGATTTATACAGCGGAGACACCACCTCCCTCTTTCTGCTGGTGATACCCCTCTTTATTTTTATTTTAGTTTTTGTTGACCGGGTAAGTGCACTAGACAAATCCTGCCTATTTTCAGGCACAACCCGGGGGAGGTGGTACAGATGAATGCCAACTGACCTTGAACCAGATTAAGTTGTTGTTGGTGTTTTTAGTGAATGAGAGAAATTTGGCCAGGACACCGGGGAAATTCCTCTACTCTTTTCGATAAGTGTCATGGGATCTTTAACATCCACCTGAACTACCACCAATCCAGGCAGATGGGACCTCGGTTTAACGTCTCATCCGAAAGACGGCACCTCAGGAGTGCAGCACACCTCTCATGCTGTACTACAGTGTCAGTACTGGGATATTAACCCAAGTGCCAGATGTGGGAACTGAACCCACAGCCCTCTGATCTCGCAACCTCAGAGGCGAGTGTGCTACTTACTGAGCCACTGACACTGACAACTCCAGCATGCCACTGGCTCTCCCTACTGCCTTGTCACACAGTCTGGCCACCTTTAGGTCATCTGATATGATTCCCCCAGCTCTCTTTCCTGTTTGGTGGTCACCAGTACTACTTCCCCCATTTTGTGTTCTGCCCCAGGATTTCTGCACCCCAAGTGCATGATTTTGCACTTCTTCACATTGAAACTTAGTTGCCACACTCTTGACCTCTCTTCAGTCTTCCTTAGATCCCTGTTCATCTTTTCCACCCCCTGGAATGTCTACCCTAATGCACATCTTAGTGTCATCTGCAAAAAGGCATGCTTTCCCTTCTAGCCCCTCTGCAATGTTGCTAATGAAGACATTAAAGAGGACTGGTCCCAGTACTGATCTCTGTGGCACCCAACTGGTCACCTTCCCTTCCTTGGCATGGACTCCGTTTACCACCACCCTCTGCGTTTATCTCCCCAACCAATTTCTTACTCATCTCACCACCTTTGGTCCCACTCCTAGGTTGCCCAGCTTGTTTATGGGTCTCCTTTGTGGAATGAAGTCAAAGACCTTACTGAAATCTAGGTAGCCATGTCCACCGCTCCACCATGATCTAATTCTCTAGTCACTCAGTCAAAGAAATCTATCAGATTTGTCTGACATGACCTCCCCCCTAGAGAATTCATGCTGCCTCAGATCTTGAAAGCCACTGGATTCAAGATATTCCACAATCCTTTCCTTCAGTAGTTATTCCATTGCCTTCCCCACCATCAAAGGCAGGCTGACTGGCCTGTGATTGCTAGCCTCCTCCCTGCTACAACTTTTGTGAAGTGTGACTACAGCCGCCCTCCTCCAGTTCTCTGGGATCACTCCTGTCTCCAGTGAGCAGTTGAACAGGACTGTAAGAGGTGCAGCCAGCACCTCTCTGAGCTCCCTCAATATCCTTGGATGTATTCCATCTGACCTCATTGCCTTGTCCACTTTCAGCTTTGCGACTGCCTTCAGGACTCTCTCCTCTGTAAATGGACTAGTGTCCACCTCCCTTCCTTCGATGCCCCCGACGCTTATCTGTGGTCCCTCTCCTTCCCTTTCCTCTGTGAACACTGAACAAAAGTATTTGTTTAGGATTTCTGCTTTTTCCTTGTCCCCTTCCACACACTCCCCCCTTCCCTCTTTAGCCTTACAATCCCACCCTTGGTCTTTCTCCTTTCACTTAAATACAGTACCTGAAAAATGTCTTGTCCCCTTTTTTGACTGGCTGGACCCTCCCTTCCCCATGCCATGGCATCTCTGAGGCATTCCCCCATCTCTGCAAAATTGGCCCTCCTGAAGTCCAAGACCCTCACCTTTGTGTGGTTCCATTCTCCCACGGTTCTTCTATTGAATCACACAGTATGGTGATCACTGGTCCCCAGGTGGCCGCCCACTGTGAGATCTGCAACACTGTCCCCGTTGGTAAGTACATGGTCCAATATTGCTCCCTCATGAGTGGATTCCTTTACTAGTTGCCTGAGGAATGCCCCCTGCAGGGAGTCTAGTACGTCCCTACTTTTAGCTGTAACTGCAGCTGTGATGCTCCAATCTACATCCAACAGATTGAAGTCATTTGGCTTTGGCTTCATTGGGGACTGGGGGGCCACCTGGAGAGATAAAGGTCTATACTGGCATGATGGTCTGCATCTGTCCATGAAGGGAACCAAGCTCCTAGGTGATAGGTTTAAATGCTTCCTTGGCAAGCTTTTAAACTAGCCAAGGGGGAAGTTGCTGATAAAAGGCAGGACATTTCAAGCCTCCACCCACAAAACATGGCAGGTAGTAAGGTAAACACTGAGGTACAGAGCTCAACACAGGGCAGGACAGGGGTAAATGGAAAAATAGACAAGGAGAATAAGAGCAGGGATGGGGGGAAAAGGATAAAGCCAACATTAAATGGAGGGAAATGAGTACCAATGCTCGTAGTCTGGGAAACAAGCTTCCTGAGCTAGTAGCCCTGATGGAAGATGAACAATTGGATATTGTGGCAGTCACGGAAACGTGGTACACCAAGAACCATGACTGGGATGTCAACATAGCAGGGTACACAATCTACAGAAGGGACAGGGAAGGTAAAAAAGGAGGTGGAGTAGCTCTATACATAAGGGAAGGGATCAAAGTTACAGAGCTAAAAAGTAAAGGGGGAGGACAAGAGGCACTCTGGGTCACCTTGGAGACAGGGAATGGCATCACAATCCGCACAGGGGTTGTATACAGACCCCCGTCTCAAGGGGAGGAAATGGACAACAAAATGATAGAGGACATTCTCAAAATGGCTGAAAAAGAGGAGATACTGTTGATGGGGGACCTGAATATGCCAGATGTTAACTGGATAACATGTACTATAGTCACATCCAAGAGCAGGGTCATTCTAGATACCCTGCAGGGGGCAGGCCTTAGACAGCTAGTGTTGAAACCCACTTGGAAGGGAGCAATACTAGACCTGGTGCTCTCAAATGGAGAGAGGATCACAAATTTAGAAGTCAGTAGACATCTGGGAACAAGCGACCACTGCACAGTGTGCTTCACAATGAGCACAACCATGGAGATAAGCCATACAAAAACAAGGATACTGGACTTTAGAAGGGCTGACTTTGGCAAAATGGGTGAATACCTGAAAAATGCACTAGCAAATGACCAAAAAGGAGGGGTGGCAGAACAATGGAGAAAAATCAAAACTGCCATCATAGAGGCAACAAGCCTTTGTGTGAAACACATAAAGAAAACATAGCGGAGTTGAGAAAGAGGTGGCAGGGAAGGTTAGGGAGAAAAAGGCTGCATTCAAAAAGTATTAGGATACACAGAAGGAGCATGACAGGGAGCTGTATCAATTAAAGCAGAAAGAAGTGAGGAAGGCAGTCAGACTAGCAAATGCCCAAACCGAGGAATAAATAGCCAACTCAGTTAAGAAGGGGGATAAAACCTTTTATAGGTACATTAGGGAACATAGAAAGGTTAAGGGAGGGATAGTGAAGATTAATAAAGGAGAGGGGAGGTGGACAGAGGGAGACAGTGAAAAGGCAGAGATACTGAATGAATACTTTTGCTCAGTATTCACAAAAGAAGATGAGGAGGAGTTACCTAAACCAGACAATAGAAGCACTCTGGGTAGGGGGTTGACACCAGTCCATTCACAGAAGAAAGAGTCCTGAAAGAACTCCTAAAACTCAAGGTGGATAAAGCAATGGGGCCTGACGGATTCACCGAGAATCCTAAAAGAACTAAGGACGACCTAGTGACACCACTGACCATGCTTTTAACAGATCATGGCAGGATGGGGCGGTACCTGAGGACTGGAGGAGGGCAGATGTGATTCCCCTTCACAAAAGTGGGAGCAAGGCAGAATCAGGAAACTACAGACCTGTAAGTTTGACCTCAGTGGTAGGGAAAATGATGGAATCACTTCTGAAAGAAAGAATTGTTGAGTACCTAGAGGCCAGCGGGACACAGGACCCAAAGTAGCATGGATTTACAGCAGGAAGGTCATGTCAGACGAATCTAATTGATTTCTTTGACTGGGTGACCAAAGTAATAGACCAGGGAGGGGCTGTGGATATGGCCTACCTTGACTTTAGCAAGGCATTTGACACAGTCCTGCACAAAAGATTAATAATCAGGTTAGACAGCCTGGGAGTGGGTCCCAGGGTAGTAGCCTGGGTAGCAAACTGGCTGCACAACAGGACACAGAAGGTAATAGTGAATGGAACACATTCCAAAGAAAGGGGGGGTTACTAGTGGAGTACCTCAGGGCTCAGTACTGGGTCCAGTCCTCTTTAACATCTTTATCGGTGACATTGTAGAGGGTCTGGAGGGAAAGGTATGCCTCTTTGCAGATGACACAAAGATCTGTAACAGAGTTGATACACGAGGGGGTAGAAAAGATGAGAAGGGACTTGGCAAGGTTGGAGGAATGGTCAGACATATGGCAACTTAGATTCAATGCAAAGAAGTGCAAAGTAATGCACCTGGGAAACCAAAACCCAGGAGAAGAGTACACAATAGCAGGGGAGGTCCTAGCAACAACAAAAATGGAAAGGGACCTGGGGGTAGTCATATCAGATGACCTAAAGGTGGGTAAGCAATGTGAAAAGTCAGTAAGGAGAGCCAGGGGGATACTGGGATGCATAGGAAGGGGCATCACAAGTAGAAAAAGGGAAGTGGTTATCTCTCTGTACAGACAGTTGGTGAGACCCCATCTGGAGTACTGTGTACAGTTTTGGAGACCTCATCTACGCAAGGACTTAGACAGGATGGAAGCAGTACAGAGGAGGGCAACTAAAATGGTGCAGGGGCTGCAGCAGAAACCATATGAAGAGAGACTGAGAGAGCTTAATATGTATACTCTTGATGAAAGGAGGGACGGAGGGACATGAAAGAAATGTTCAAGTACCTCAAGGGAATCAACAAAGTCCAGGAGGGTAGCATCTTTCAGAAAAAGAGATGTGTAAGAACAAGGGGGCACAATTTAAAGATAGAGGGGGGACGGCTCAGGGGTAATGTGAGGAAATTTTTTTTCATGGAGAGAGTGGTGGATACATGGAACAGCCTTCCTGAGGAGGTTGTTGGGTCTAAAACAGTGTGGGAATTCAAACATGCATGGGACAGGCACAAGGCAATTATAGTGGGGGGTTGCAGGAAGTAGGCTGTTGGTTAATTAGAATCTGCAGCTTAGTCAGTAGGTAGGGAAATGGGCAGACTGGGTGGGCCAAGTGGTCCTTATCTGCCGTCAAAGTCTATGTTTCTATGTAAGTCCCCCACCAGCAGCATCTCCCCCTCATTAACCATCTGTTGGTTGGCTTCTATCAGATTCTAATCCATCTCCCCCACCCCTGTGCTGGAGGTGTGTAGCTCACACCAGTGTGAATAGTGGTTCCCTTCCTCATCTCTAGGCTGATCCACAGTACCTCCACCTCTCCCTGTATTCCCTGTAACTCTGTTGCTTCTATGTTATCCCTCATGTAAAGAGCTACTCCTCCCCCTTTTTTACCTACCCTGTGCTTCCTGAACAAAGTATATCCTGGAATGGCTATGTCCCAGTCATGGTTCTCATGCCACCATGACTCGGTAATTGTGACAATGTCTGGGTCAGCCTCTGCCATAAGGGCCACTAGGTCTGGGAGTTTATTTCCCAGACTTCGAGCATTTGTACACATGGCCTTCCAAATCCCACTGTCACCCTGCTTTTCAATTCCCCCTTTTCCCTTCTCTCCTTACCTCCTCTTCCCTCAGTCCCATCTCCCTTCGTTTCTACCATTTTGATTCTTTCGATATCTGGTACTCTTGGGGATTTCTCTCCCTCAGGGTTCTCCCTATTGACTACTTCTGCTTTTGGGGGGGGGCAGTTTATGTCTTCCTGCTTCCTTCTTCCGCCACCCCTCTTGGCTAATTTAAATGCTTGCCAATATAGCATTTAAACTGCTCACCGAGGACTGTGGTTCCCCTCCCAGATGGATGCAGGCCAGCCTTTATCCCTCCAGGTGGAACCCCAGTCCCTAATGAAGCTGAATCCCTACTTCCTGCACCACTTCTTCAACTGTTGGTTGAAGCTTCTGGTATGGAGTATCCCATCCTCCCCCCTGCCATAGACAGGCAGTACCTCAGAAAAGGTCACTGAGTGTGCTACCTGCTTAAGACCCCTCCTCAGCTCCCTGAACTGCTCCTTCATTGTCCTAACCTTGTCCCTAGCCAGGTTATTGGTCTCTAGGTGGACAGTGACATCCAGCTCTCCCTCCCGTCCTGCTGCCCCAGCGATCCTCAGGATATGTATTCCATCCGTCTGAGCTGTGGCACTGGGTAGGCACCTAGCCTCCCTCTCCCCTCCCTTCCTGTCCCCAAATCTAGCCCCCTGATGATGGAGTCCCCCACCAAGAGTTATTTCCATCTCCTCTGGGGTCCTCTGCCACCCTCCCTGGTGACTCCACTACAGAGGTCCCCCACTTCCTCCCTGGTCACTACTATTGGTGTCTCCATGGGAACATCATGCTCTGCCAGAGCAGCATAGGAATTGTGCGGTGGATCCCTAGGGGGAACGTGTATCTGACCCACCACCCTCACCCTTCCTGAGCCCACCAAAGTCCAACAGCTCCTCCTCCTTCTTGGCACCCTTTGAGGCAGCGATGACAGACTCTGTGGTCCCTGAGTGGGGGAAGGAGGCCCCCCCCGAACCCTGGCCAGCTCTGCCTGGAGTCTAGCGAACTCTGCCCTCAGCCCAGAGAGATGCATGCAGATGGAAAAGCACTGCAGTCTCCAGAAAGATTCCCTGAAAACTGCCATCCCACAGCCACTGCATTGCTCCACTCCCAGCATGTCTTTTATCTACCCTGCTTGTTTTTGTTAACTTACTTTAAACCCTATTTACTTCCCAGTTTGGGTTTTCACCTATTCCCAACTTTTGATTTCTTTAAAACCCTTTTTTAACCCTACCCTAATTTAAGTGTTTCACTTATTCCCAGCCTTTTGCTTACTTTAAAACCCTTTTTACCCTGTACCCTAGTTGCATGTTTTACCTTTTCCCAACTTTTTGCTTACTTTTTAAACTATTTTTTACTCCTACCCTATCTTGGGTGTATCACCTATTCCCAAATTTTGCTTGGTCCTATCACTCCCCACTATCTTGTATGTGTGCTATAACAAGAGTTCAGCAGGAATCTTACTTGAGTTGTTAGGCAAAGCTTCCTGGTTCCGTGCTTCCACCAGCTACGTCCCCACCTTCCCTTCTGAAGTATAGAGTTTCTGGCTACTGGCTGCCTCATTGTGCTGGCTCTGGTGGGTAGACTCCGCTGTGCTGTCCTTAGCATGGGCGGGGGTCTGCTTGGCAGACTGCCCTTAAGTAAGCCCCTGTCTGCTTCCTGCTTCTCCTGGATTGGTTGGGGCACCCTAGGAGGCACGGTTTCTTCTCAGCTGCTCCCTGATTGTTCCCATGCTGTAAACCTCCTTGGAGCTTCTAGCTCCTCTCTCCAGGTGTTTCCAGTGTCCTGAGGACAGTGAGTGGTCTCTGCAGCAGTCAGAGGGTGCATGAGCAACTGGGTTGCTGTGATATTGCTGCATTCTTGCAGTTTCATAGTATATCATATAAAGTAGGCTGCCACAACCTGCTCTTTTTGCAACATAATGCAGCAGAAAGGTTGCCAAAACCAGTTTCTTGCCAGAACCTTCCAGCAGCCTGTAGGAGGAGGTTGTGGCACAGTTGCCAGAGATACATAGAGTTCATCAATGTTGCTGCAAACTGCTTTATTGCCACCTTACTGCAACATTTTATTATAACCATAAAAGATGATTTATGCATGTATTGATTGTTTGATTTTATTTGTAATGTTTGAGCAGTGACGGCTGTGGCACACTGAACTATGACAGTTCGTCTCTAGGTGTGACATGGGGGTGGATTACATGGGCCTATTTTATTAAAAGGGGACACTTTGGCTAGGACACTGAGGAAACTTCCCCTACTCTTACAATAAGCCATACAGTCTTTAACTTCCACCTTTACAGTCACCAGAGATGGGCAGTGGGGACCTCAGTTTTGTGTTCAATCTGAAGGACTGCTCCTCAACAATGCAGTACCCCCCCTAGTGCTGCACTGGAGTGTCAGATATGGGTATTACCCTAGCCTCCTGATGTTAGACTAGAACCCATATGCTTCTAATACTTCTGCTGTTGAGATGAGCTTGCTACCTGCTTGGAACATTGACACTAAGATATTGATATTTTATTCATTTATTTAGTTTTTGTTGACCGGGAATGGAGGACTAGATGGTTCTACCTATTTTCAGCCTCATCCCAGGGGAGGGGGATACAGATGGATGCCGACTGACATTGAATCATATTAAGCTATTGGTGGTATTTTTAGTGAATGGGGGAAATTTGGTCAGGACATAGGGGAAATTCCCCCTCTCGTCAGTAGGGGGAGCCCTTGGCCATCTCCCAAGATGGCCACTCGCTGTGAGATGGTGGAGAGGATGGGCGTGTCTGAGGCAGAGAAGCCAGCCTCCTCCTCTGGCCTCATACTGCAAGAGGCTGAAGGAACTAAGGATAATGTTGAAATTGTGAAAGAAGATTTGAGAACTGAGATTTTTGTATCAACCGAAGATTTGAGCATGATTACGGACATCAACATTAATAAACCTTCTAACTCAGAGACTGAGATATGTAGCTCTGCTCAGGATGCAAACTGCAGAGCTGAAATGCTGGAGAAACTTGCAGAAGAACGCAGGCATGCACATGCGCGGCTGAAAGCAGATCTCGCTAAAATCAACAAGGATCCCGAGTTGGACAATGTGTGTGGCCCGACTGACAGCAAAAACGCTGATACACCATCATCAAAGGAAGCTGCCACCTCTTCTGAACAAACTTCGCTGGATTCCAAGGTAAAAACTGCTTCTATTGTTTTTTTGTTTATTTTTAATTTAAAATATTTTATTTAGTTTGTACACTTGGCCTGAAAAGGCCACTTTACAACACAATATAGGTACAGTAATTGAGGCCAATCAATACAATGCAAACATCTCAAATAAAACCCTCTTCCCTCCCCTGCCCGTCCCCCACCCATGGTATCAGACCTCCAGCAGTATGCTCAGTTGTACGGGGTGTATTCTGAAGCATTCAATACTTCTATTGGAGGGAATACAGCGTATGTAACCTACTCCAATACTTGTCAAATTTATGCATTTTATTATTTATGCTAGCAAGCACCTTCTCTGCTGAGAGATTGAACAGGAGTTCTTGCAGCTACTCAGTATATGACAGAATATCTGTGTCTAACCAATGTCTAAGCACTAACTTTTTAACTAACATAGCTAGCATTGCCAGGTGGTATTTCCATTTCGTAACCTTTACCTGTGAGTAGTCCCCCACCAGGCATACCCCCGGTTCGATATATTCCTTGATGCCTAGTAGCGGGTCTGCTCTCTGCTTTATAAGGGCCCATAAAGGAGCCACTTTGGGGCATTCCCAAAAAATGTGGTACAGAGATCCTACAGCTTGCGTACAATGTCTGCAGATCAGAGAAAGGGAATTATTCATTCTATTCAGTTTCACTGGGGTGCAATACATGTTGTTGAGAATCTGAAATTGCATCAGACGTAGTCTGTCCTGTGAGATGAAACGACGAGTGTCTTTCCAGATCTTTTCCCATTCAAGATTTACCCCTGGGAAATGGGAGTTCCACTATCGAGAGGATCCGTCTTGATGTGGAAAAGCTTTCTCTATCAATATCTTATAAATGCCAGAGACTGTATGTTGCTGAGTGACTAGTGCCTTAAGTGACTGCAGGAGGCTACTATTTCCCTCTGTAGGTTGTGTTATTTGAGAGGCAATCAGCATGTGTCTTGGTTGAAACTCTTTAAAACTCGAATGGGGACCCAAATTGTAATTTTTAGTGATATCCAATGTTGCTCTAACCTGGCCCTCATGCCATAAATCCTGCACTTTGGCGTATGCCAATTGGGGAAGCCAGGAGGCTTTCACTAGTTTCCCACCTATCCGAAAATTTGGGTTACCTATCAATGGCTGGATCGGGTCTTGCGTATGTTTATAGGCAAGGGATGCACATAGTTGGGCATGAACTTTAACTGAGGTACTGACCGGAGTAACTGCCAGTGCATGGGGAAGCGATTTAATTGGGACGTGATAAAGGGTGAGAATGGAAACGTCAACTGAGGAGATAAGCTCTTTTTCTAACTCTATCCAGATTGGTACATATTGGTCAGTTGCTGGATTTTCGAGTTTGTCTAACCATCTCATGTATTTCGCCGCATGGCTCGCCCAATAATAGACTTTGAAATGAGGGAGTCTTAGTCGTCCTTTAATCTTAGGGGCAGTAAGTTTCCGGTAGGTCCTACATGCTGGTTTGCCCCTCCATAAAAAAACAGTGATCAGTGAGTGAAGTTTGGAAAACCAGGCATGAGGCAACCAGATGTTTAACATATGAAGAGGGTAGAAAATTCGAGGAAGAATGTTCATTTTGATTAGGCTCTATTTAAGTCTTGTTGGATGACTTGAACCAGGATGTCCAAGTTATGTCTTTTCAGGGATTTAGAGTCCCTGGTTAAATATATACCCAAGTATTTGAGTTTTTTAGGTTCCCATTGTATCCCTAAGTCTTCAATTTCGCTACCGTAGGTGTGGAAGTTAAGAGGGAAGACTACGGTTTTATCCAGATTCAGTTTGTAATTGGCCAGAACCCCAAACTCCTGGATAAGATCCAGGACCCTGATAATGGAAGCCCTTGGTGTGGATAAGTGGAGGAGGACATCATCAGCATACGCCGAGAGTTTGAGTTCTTGTCTTCCTACCATCACTCCCTTAATCCCGGGGTCTGCCTTGATCAGCCTCAGGTTCTAGGTAGAGATTAAACAATAGGGGAGATAGAGGGCAGCCTTGCCTAGTACCTGAGTGGAGGGAGAAATAAGGGGAGAGAGTTCTGTTGCAATATATGCGTGCAGTAGGGCTGGTATACAGAGCTTTTATCCATTGCACAAAGAGGGGAGGGAAGCCGAACCGGCCCAATGTCCTTAAAAGAAAACTCCAGTGCACTCTGTCGAACGCTTTTTCGGCATCCAAGGACATCAATACGGCAGGAGTAGCATTAACCTGAGAAGTAGAGAAAATATGGTCTAGTTTCCTTATGTGGTCTGAAGCTGACCTGCCTGCCATAAAGCCCACTTGTTCTGTACAAATCAGAGAGGGAATAACCTAGCCCATGTACTAGAGACCGGAAAGCATATTCTCATAGGTTGGGGTGAAGCACCCTCCATGGGTCACACAATCCTAGATTGTCTATTAGTTCCCTGATGGCCCTTTGAGCCAGTGATAAACCTGCCCTCTGTTTGTCTACCCTAGCTACATCTGGGGAGAAGGGGAGATTCCAGTCTACGCCTAATAAGATGGGCACACAGAGGAAAGGCAACAGAAGATTAAGGATCTCCATAAAGAAGGAGGGGGTATCTGTATTCGGCCCATAAATAGATCCAAGAATTATATCAGACCTCTCCAGTGTCCCCACTGCAAATACATATCTGCCCAAGGGGTCTGCAATGCATTGACTACATTTAAAACCCAGATTCCTAGACACCAGGATTGCTACCCCTTTACTCTGGGAACTGGACCTAGCAGCAAAAACTTGACCCAGATGCATCCTTCTAAGCAGGTTAGCCTCAGATTCAAGAAGGTGAGTTTCTTGCAAAAAATAGTAAGACTCCTTACTATTTGCAAATGCTTCAATATTTTATACCTTTTCCTTTTATTGCGTACTCCTTTGACGTTCCAAGAGATAAAATTCACATTGCTAGCCATATCTTATTGGTTCTACTATGAGTTCTGTAACACCTATTAAGGTCCCCTACTAGTCCCCTTGCAATGATACCATGGTTCCCCCACTTCCCCCGCCCCAAAAAACACATCCAGCCATATTTGGTTCCCTTTCCTGTTTGGTCCCCCCACAGTCAAATTAAGACCCTTATAGAAAATATGTGAGGATAATCCTCTCGAATTAAGCATATATAGAACAGTGATTACTGGTAGCAGTAATGAGAGGTCCACCCCTGCCCTTAACACGGTACGCAATGCTGCCAGTTGGAGCATATAAAGTTCTTGCCTCTCCCCTCTTAAACAGAGTAATTTATAACAGGAACTTTTAAAGACCCCCAAAATTCAAACAACCTGGAACAGAGAAATTAGCAGGAAACATTATGAAAGCATTCTAACCTTGTGCCTAATAAGTCAAAAATTGTATATGCATTCTAACTTTCCTACGTAGTATTGCTTTAACATATTGCGAAGCTAGTAATTGCAGTCGCATCTCAAGGCAGCATGGAAAGAGTCACAATGCAAAGAAGAAGAGAAATGGAGAAAACAAATAAGCCCTTCTGCCCTTAGTAAACAGTGATCTTGTATTTAGTCTCCTAAATGGCATTAGTCCATGGGGACATTATAACAGTGCTCCTATTCGAGGAGGCTACAGCGGAACTGCTTAGCTTTGGTTGCAGCCTCACGATTGTTCTCATACTCGTGGATATGCTCCATACTGCGTGAGCGGCTGCAGCTGCTCGGTTATGCGCATCATCAAGAAGGTTCAGTTCTAATAGCTCCACTATTGTTCGGGACAGGGATGTATACAGAATTGCTGTGTTGCCATTATCTCATGGATCGCCCGGTAAGGTAGGGAAGACAATGCTAGACCCAGATCTAACGATTCTTACTAGCCCAGTCATTTATTTCCATACAATAGTGCTCCCCCAAATAGGCTTTAGGCTGTAAGATTCACCTTAATGTGCGGCAGAGCACTTGTGAGGAAATGCGCTAGTTTGAGTCAGGCTGCCAGAAAACTGTAGCTTCCCACCTCCAACTTAATACCAAGAAAAGAAGGCAATATATCCATTCCAAGGATTTTCGAGCCGTGAGACCTTGTTCACTTTTTGAACAGATCCGGTGACAGCCCTTGCAGCTCCTTTACTGCTTGCTCGTTGCTTTCAAACGAGTGCAATTTCTCTTGCACTCAGACCTGAAACTGTGCAGGATACAGCATCTGAAACTGAATTCCAGCCAGGAGGAGTCGTGAGATCGTAGGGTGAAATGTACCCCTCTTCTGCCTGATGGACGCTGGTAGATTTTGGGAGATTCTGATCTTGTTTCCTTCCCACATCAAGGTCTGTATTCCCCGTAATTTAGACAGAATGTGCTACTTGTCTAAATAGTTTAGGAGTTTCAGCAAGAAGGGGCGAGGAGAAGCAACCGGAGTTGGTTTGGGGCATAGAGCACGGCTGGCTTGCTCCGCTATGTATGTAGGCCCATTGGGTGATGGGCCTGCAACTTTATCCAGCAGTTTTTGGGTGAAGACGATGGGGGAGGCCCATTCCTCTCTCTGCGGGAGGCCGATAATTACTAAATTATTACCGCGACAGCAGCCCTCAAGATCCTTCAATTTAAGTTCCATCTTGTTCACTTGTTTACAGAGAGCTACTATCTCTGGGTCTGCAGTCGCCTTCCGCCTCTCCAGTGAGACCACCTGTGCTTCAGTGTCTTTGGCCTGCCTCGCCACGTCCTTCAGGTCTTGTCTGAGAGTGGCAATATCGGTCGTCAGTGTTAACAGAGCTTACTTCAGTGGCTTCATTTCAAGTAGAAAACGCTCTTCTGTGAGTGGTATTGTGGGTTGTTTAGGCACCGGAGAAGCTGTCATTCTTGCAGGCTGTTGTCTGGATTTTTTAGTGGCAGCCGTGTCAGGGGAAGCCAGCGGGGTGTGTTGCAGGAGTGCTTGTCTCATCTCCGCCTCCATTCTTCAGATTACTCCTGCTACTCCCGATGCTAGTCTGTCTGATTCTTGCTCCGGTCAACTTCAGAGATGGAAGGAATATTTTCCAGGCTATTTTAAATTAATTTGTAGTCGAAGACTATGCGACGCAGTGGGAGAGAGAGACGAGAGTGCTGCTTCTCCTTAGCTAGTCATCACGTGACTCCGCTTCTATTGTATTTAGTCCCGAAGTCATGGCTGGCAGTAAAAATGCTATAAGCTTGCGCCCAAAGCCGCAGGATGCAGTCTGTAATGTTTTACCTACTGACATAAAGGGAGGCGAATGTCAGCAAAACTCTTCAGTGAGTAATCGAGTTAACCCTATAGCGAGTCCTCCACTTGGCGAAATAATGCCCCAGGTTGTAAACCTACCAAACGCAAATCTGAAATCTGCTGCATGTACAGGAGATACCACCTCAGGTCACTCAGGAGGTGGCTACCAAGACACCCGGAAGTGTGGATCCTCTGTTACAAGAATCTGGTGCTGTGTACCAAATAGACCCATTGTGTCAAGCAGGAGTCACCACCTTTTATTTCTCTGCCAAAAGTCAAGCTGTTAAAAATTCCTTTAAAGATGGGGAAAAAAACAAAAGAACAGCTATCACTCTAGCCAAGAGGAATATCCCTCCAACATGTTTTGTTTTAAGTGAGGATTCATCAGATCACACTGCTATGCAACAAGAATCCAACAACAGGCCAAATCTACTTCAGCTGGGATTCAAAAGGCTTTTGCCTTACAACCTCTCAGTAC
Organism: Neoceratodus forsteri; assembly: GCA_016271365.2. Classification (NCBI taxonomy): domain Eukaryota; kingdom Metazoa; phylum Chordata; order Ceratodontiformes; family Ceratodontidae; genus Neoceratodus; species Neoceratodus forsteri. Next base: position 1,472,368,684 of record CM028132.1, on the reverse strand, counting down.
AGACCCCTTTGCAAAATGGTCTCTGGAACAAGCACTTCTTGATGCAGGGTGGAAAAAAAGGCCAGATGGACAGTGGCTACCTGACCTGGAATGGGCATCCAGGGACCCGCTATCACAAAATTCTCCAGAGTGGCGCCCATCATTACAGCCTCAGGTACCTGCAACAGGAGTTGGAACTGTAACCCTTCCTGAGAGACAAACACGTCTCCTCTCAATCCGGATCAACTTTGAAGAAGCCCTCAGGAAATAATACTATATATAAAGACAAACAAGTGGTAACTCCAGAGTCACCCCTCCCCCACCCGGCTCTACATACAAAGAAAAGGTGCACTGCAAACTTACCTCGGAGGCAATGGGTCTGGAAAGTTAGAGGATCCTCCTTTCCAGAGACCATTACTTTCTGAGCTGCTCACAAAAACAAAAAAAGAGGCAGTTTCCAGAAGGAATACCTTTAGAATCAGGTACAAGGGTGGGCATGATATTATACCTGATAGGCAGTACATTGGGAAAACACTCCTTAAAAACTCACTTCACTTCTCCCCAAAAGAGGTATTCACCTTTATAAACATTTTCGGAGAGGATAATTTTGATGTTTGTTTTTGGTCATCTTATGCTCCGGAGTTGTTTTAGCAGAGTTATAACCAGGTCAAATCCCCCCCCCCATTTGGTCTCTTTTTTTTTGGTCATCCCTCTAATCAAACCTTTGATAAAATTTGTCATGGTTATGTTCAGGAATGAGGGGGGTCCATGTAATTGACAACTCATATTGGTTATCACAGAAATGCAAAGTAATCAGTGCCCCAGAAGCTATTTTAGATTCAGAACTCTTCTGGCTTCTGGACGGGGGGGGGGGTGGAAATACAAGGCTAAACTTCGACAAAATGAGAATGACATTGAGCACATACCAAACCCTATCTTATTAGGGAGGGATAGAAGCGTCTGCTTCTGTGCAGGGCAACCTTGAGCCTGTTACAAGTGTGGGTCTCGCACCCACCTATCCAGTGTTTGTGACCAGCAGAGATGTGAAAATTGCAAGGAGGTGGGACATATTAGCCATCAATGTGCTAATTTAACAAAATGCGATCAATGTGAGGAGACCGAGCATGTGTTCCCAGAATGTCCATGGGCTGCCAAGAATAAGGCTTCAGTCATCAGCCTGGAACTACTTATCCAAAAAGCCCAGGATGCAGCTTCTAACCCTCCTAATGCAGCAGCTTCAGACCCAGAACCCCCCAATCCCCCCCAACCTCAACTTCAGGAAGAAGCCTGGGAAGATGTTCAGGATAGGCAGGAAGCACCTGAAGAGGATGGAGATCAGGATATCCTTCCCCAGCATAGGCAGGAAGAGTTTGTCCCAGTATGCTACCAGGATACCCCAGGAACAGGAAGGGTACAGGAAGTTGAACATTCCCCCCCCAAACCTTCTCCTCTCCCCCAGAAATGAGTGACCAGGAATTCTAAACTATTCCCAGAACCACTAGAGGTAGAGTTTGAAAACCCCATGGAAATCAGAGACCCTGATTCCCTACCCCCAAACCCTGCAAGTAACTCGGACACCCTGGGGTACAAAGGGAAGAAGAAGAAGAAAAAAAGGAAAAGGAAACGCTCCTGACCAAACTCAGTAAATGGGTAATTTACAACTAGGGTCCTATAATTGCTGCAGTTTAATTAACTGTGTAAAGAGGCAGGTACTCTTTCAACATTTTTGTAACAGCAAACTGGACATTTGATTCTTACAGGAAACCTGGATGTTTACAATAGACCAGTTCGGAGCGTTCCAGTCAGAATAGGTGTGGGGCCCTTCCCTCTGGTCCTTTGGGTCAGATAAAGTGAATGGGCTAGGTATTGTCTTTAATTCTGTCTCTTTCTCCTTAACAAAACTTATTGACTTAATTCCAGGTTGCTTATTATTCATTGATGGAAACTGGAACCAAGTACCATATAGGCTCATAAATGACTATGAGCCTCAGTCCAAGGCAGATAGAGTTTCTTTAATCACCCAACGTCAACCCTATCTCCATAGCACATCACATATGATTTTAGGGGGTGGCTTTAACTGTGACCTTCCCAAACAGGGCAAATTCCTAGATGGGAAGAAAATGTATTGCGACTCTAACACTCTAAAAAAAATGCATTGATCTTGCAGCTCTTGTAAACTATGTTTAGTTTTTGTCCCAAGGGCCTACCTATACTTATAGGAGAGGTAGGTTGACCTCAACCATTGACCACATCTTTCTCTCTAAAAACCTACCTAACACCCAACTTAAAATTTTGCCATTAGAATTCTCTGACCAACTACTACTGCAAATTTCATTTCAGTCTCTTCCTTCTCAGAAACATAAAAGCAACAGATGGAGATTTAATACCTCCATCCTATCAGAACCACGGGTACAAGAAGGAATTTTATCCTCTCCTATGGGCTAGAACCTCAGTTAGTGACTTATATGACAATCTTGGGGAATGATAGGCTGACACCAAACATAATATAGCAGACTGGTTCCAAAAATATGGGAAGAATACAGAGAGAAGAAACTTCTTTCAGTATTTGAAATTAAGGAACCAGCTACAGCACCTGTATAACCTAGATAGCACATCCAGACAAGACTAGGTTTACCTATGTGCTGCGACATCCAGTACACTGACGTCCCCGACAGCGACAAACACAATGCCGAGTGTCGGCATTGTACTGTCAGGGATGTCAGTGTGTTTTCTTTGGGGGGCTGTGACCCCCAACCCCCCCATGAGGGGGGCTCCGCCCCCCCACCCCGTGTGTCTAAATATTCAACTCCAAGTTGATGTTGTCTCAGGGAGGGGGTGAAACACTGGAAGATGCACCACCAGTGTCTGCAGGGACTATCACAGTGACTCAATGCTTTTCATTGAATTCTGTTGCTGTGATGGTCTTCGCTGTGGTGGTGTTGACATGCGGTCAGCATACCGCAAGACTATGGATCCCAGATAGAAAAAATTAAAATTGAAATGAAGGCCTATCAATATGATAGAGCCAAACCTTTGAGAGCGAAACTGCAATATGGTACCCAAAAACTCCAACTGGAGAACCCTTTGAGGCCTGTAAAACCCAGAACGATGCTTTAGCATTCTAGTGTTTAATAGACGAGAATGAGAAGTTAACAGATACTGAAGGCTGGTTACATCAGGTAATAAAGAAGCTGACACAAACTCATAACATGGCCTTCCCTCCCAACAACGAGGAAATTATAAAATACCTGCAGGATATCCAGAAACAGGCTCCCACAGAAGGGTTACAGAACTTAAATTGACCACTTAGGGCAGAAGAAATTGAATTAGTTATAAGAAACCTAAAACTTGGGACCTCCCCTGGACAGATGGATTGCCATACAAATTTTATAAGACTTTTTCAACTGAGTTGCCATGGTTATCCACTCGATGCAAGCATAGCGTTGTTGTTCATCATCGAACATACATTATCCTCTATGTTATATTTGTTATTTTTAGTTTACTTGACAGTCTGTATGGTCTTGTTTTGAATTGCCTTGATGTGATTTACAATTCCTAGACTTAGTCTGGAAAGACAAATGTATCTGTTGTGGTGCTATTGAGTGATTTCTGTTCCCTTAAATTGTATGTCCTAACTCTCTTGATTTCATTCCTGTGTTGGGGTCATTGGTTGGATTAGGTGGACGAATTAATATAGATTTAGACATTGTAGTAATATGTTCCCCTTTTTGATATTCCTTCCCCTTAATCTGAATCCCATAAAAACTGTTTTATATCCGGCTTCTAAATATTTTTCTTGACCATTATATGGACAATACCCAATCTTAAAATAAGGTTTTATACCTTGATTCTTTGGTATACTGTATGTGTGTTTTTATTTTGTATGTCATGTATGAACTTAGATTGCGTTGTATTTAAAATTGTTACTGTAATATTGTATTACATGATGGTATACTGTACTGAAAAACTGTAATCTTAAACAGGACAACTTTGATAAACAGGGCCTAACTGGTCCTAAAAGTTATTCTCCTGTTAAAAAAATAAAGCTTTTATCTATATATCAATAAAAACTTCCCTTACTCTTTTTTGAGAAGTGCCATGGGATCTTTATCATCCACCTGAACTGGTAGATGGGACCTTGGTTTAATGTCTCATCTGAAAGATGGCACCTCAGGAGTGCAGCACCCCTCTCATGCTGCACTACAGTATCAGTATTGGGATTTAACCCAAGTGCCTGGTGTGGGAATAGAACCCACAGAGTTTTGATCTTCTGGCCCCAGAGATGAGTGTGCTACCTGCTGAGCCACTAACACTGCATAAATATTATGGCCCTCACCTATTTGGAGTAATTTGTGTAGTCACTTTTTGGAAGATGGGCCTGAGATGTGCTTCAAAAGTGCTACTGAAAATGCTGGCCCCTTTTTGGTAACAAGCAGGTAATTAACTGATAACCAACCAATCAATCAATCAATCAATCACTTTATTTAACCAGGCATAAACACCATTGAGCCAGCTCATTGTCAAGGTGGTCCTGGGCATTAATACAATACAATACACGTCATAAGATTACAATTATGGTGGACAACGGTGCAAAAAAAATAAAAATAAAAAGCAGAGTACATATGGAGTGTGCTACAAAATGCTAATAAATCACCTGCTAATTACTGCTGATACACTTCAAATGGAGTACCTTTACAGGCCCTCCAGTGGCTCTCTTCAAAAGCATCATTGGATGCATTACAATAATGTGAATTATCTGGTAATTACTACTGATAATTCACTTCAGATGGAGTACTTTTGGACACACTCATACACTACTCCAGACAAGTAACTCTGCAGTGTGTTCCAAAAATGTTAACTAAGTGCCTTGTAATTACTGCTGTTCTACAGCAACAGGTTACCTTCACTGATATTGCAATGGCACTCAGCTGAAGTGTCTGTGAAGTGTGTTCCAAAAATGACAATTCAGTATTTTTAGCTAATGTACATACACATGAAACTGGATGCATATAGATGAACTCCTATGGTATTCTGCAAAAGCAACCTAAATTGTTAATTAAGTACCTTGTTCCGAGTACAAGTTACCAACTGCGGTCGTACGTGCTCCTTAATAACAGTACTGGCCTGGCCTAAGGCTTGGGTTTTACTTCATTATAAAATATATTTAGTTGTGGTTTAAGACCTTGTTGCAGGGAGCTTTACAAAGAGGCTGCCCTGCCACACATAAGTGTAGGCGCCAGCTACTTTCTGTGTTTGCTGTGCTTGCATGTGCAGTGAACATTTGTTAGGAGAGTGGCTTTTGAGGGGTGTGACACTATCAGTTCATTGCAGAGTGGTCTACAAGGGGCTTATCAGTGTCACATCAATCATCAGCAAGGCTGGTCATGACAGTGTTCTTACTTCTTGGGTGAAAACATTGTGTAGTTCAAAGGAAAGAGTCAACCCAATCATAGGCCAGCTCTTTCCTTTGATCTACGCCACCCAGCAAGCATAGCTGATCTGTCAAGAAAACCATCCATTGATGTCTGTTGCTGCTGGCACTGTTAGTCCTCTCACCTGACCTTCCCACTCAGCACCCCCCTGCACAAACATAACACCAACACTGAGGGTGCCCAATACCCAGTGTCACCACCTGAAATAAAGAAAACTGTCCTCATAGATGTAGTTTTTGTTTTAATATATACTGTACACTGTAACAAGGAAAACCATCCATCGATGTCTGTTGCTGCTGTCGTCATTATTGTTCACCCACCTGATCCTCTTCTCAGCACCCACTACTCCACCCCCCCCCACAAACATAGCATGGACATTGGGGAGGCCCAATCGCCCAGTGTCACCATCTGAAATAAAGAAAAGTGTCCCTTGCAATTTTTTTAATATATACCCTGTATAAAAGGAAAACATCTAGAGATGTCTTTGCTGCGACCACCGTTAGTCCCCCACCCAACCCTCCCACTCAGCATTCACCACCTCACCACCCCTACAAACATGACATTGACACTGGGGTGACCAATTTCCCAGTGTTGCCACCTGAAATAAAGAAAAATGTCCCTTGTAGGTTTTTTCAAAAGATACCCTGTAAAAAAGAAAACTGTCCATTGATGTCTGTTGTGCCACTGTTAGTCCCCCATCTGACCCTCCCCCTCAGCACCCATCACCCCATATCCCCCCACGCCCTTACTTACCCACCAAGGGTCCAATGCTGTAATCCTCTCTGGACCACAGACACGTCTTCACTAGTGTTATGCAGAATTTTCAAATTCTGGTGAAGTGAAATTTTGCAGAATTTTCTAAATGCTGGTGAAATTCTACTGAATTTTACTGGAAGTGGAATGGCATAATTCTGACACAGAAAAATGTGAAATGAGGTTTCCCCCAACATTTCCACAGAATCTTATTCTGTGGATCTTAATATTTTCTGCAGAAATGGTTGTGGAATTATTTTCCAGTAAAATATGTTGTTCCATGAAATATTATTCCATGGATCTCAATATTTTCCACATATATGGTTGCAGAATGATTTTTTGCAGAAAAAATGCTGTTCCCTGGATTGCAGCAGGTGGAATTCTGCAGCACAACCAGTGAAATTCTGGCAAAAATTCCACTGGCGGAATGGTCATTCTGTGCTAATTTCGCCAGTGGGATTCCAGATTCTGCACAGCACTAGTCTTCACTCTTCAACGCTGGACCATGAACTGAGGAAATCAGGTATGCAGTTCAATATATTTCAATGGATTTTAACTTACTGGTATAGCTTTGTCATTTACATAGATACATAGACAGTGTCGGCAGATAAGGGCCTATGGCCCACCCAGTCTGCCCATTTGAGCTTGTAAGTTCAGTTTATGTTTTCCTAGAAGTCTGTTGCCCCTTACCCCTGACCTCCAGAATTCCTTTATGTCTATCCCATGCATTCTTAAATCCTGTGATTGTTTCAGCCCCCACCACTTCCTCTGGCAGGGTGTTCCAATTGTCCACCACCCGTTCTGTGAAGAAATTCTTTCTCATGTTTCCTCTGAATCATCCTCCCTCCAACTTCATCCCATGCCCTCTAGTCCTGGAACATCATTTTCACTTAAAAATAGTGTTGTCCTGCACCCTGTTCCTCCCTGTAAGATACTTATATGTCTCTGTCATATCCCCTCTCTCCCTCCTCTTCTCCAGGGAGTACATGTTCAGTTCCTTTAACCTGTCTTCATAGGACTTGTGATGCAATCCATGCACCATCTTTGTCGCCCTCCTCTGAACCTTCTCTACCCTGTCTATGTCCTTATGTAGGTATGGTCTCCAGAACTGTACACTGTACTCCAGGTGGGGCCTCACTAGTGTCTTGTATAGTGGAATTATGACCTCCTTTTCCTGCTGGTGATGCCCTGCCTATACATCCCAGCATCCTATTTGCTTTACCTGCTGCCTTGTCACACTGTTTCCCTACCTTGAAGTCATCAGAGATGACAACCCCAAGATCCCTTTCCTGCTTGGTGCATGCTATATCCTCACCCCCCAACTGATATATTGTGCCAGGGTTTTTGTGCCCCATATGCATTATCTTACACTTCTTTGCATCGAATTTCAACTGCCAAACCCCTGACCATTCTTCAAGTTTCTGCAGGTCGCTTCTCATTCTGTCTACACCCTCTGGTGTGTCTACTCTGTTATAGAGCTTTGTGTCATCAGTGAACAGTGAAATTCTGCCTTCTAGGTCCTGCGCAATGTCACTGATGAAGATGTTGAATAGGACCGGTCCCAGCACTGATCCCTGTGGTACCCCACTGGTCACTCTTCCCTCTGTGGAGTGACAGCCATTTTCCATCACCCTCTGTGTCCTGTCACCCAGCCAGTTACCTACCCACCACACTACTGTCCTGCCCACACCCATATTCCCCAGTTTGTGTAATAGTCTTCTATGTGGCACAGTGTCAAAGGCCTTGCTGAAGTCCAGATAAGCCATGTCCACTGCCCTCCTCTGATCCACCTCCCTAGTTACCCAGTCAAAAAATTCAACGAGGTTGGTCTGACATGACCTCCCCCTGGTGAAACCATGCTGCCTTGGGTCCTGTAGTCCATTGACAACCAGATGTTCCACCAATCTCTCCTTCAGTAGTGCTTCCATGATCTTCCCCACTACCGAGGTGAGGCTGACTGGTCTGTAGTTCCCTGCTTCCTCTTTGTTCCCACTTTTGTATAAAGGGGACTACATCTGCTGTCCTCCAGTCTTCGGTACCTCCCTGTTTCCAGTGATCGGCTAAACAGGATAGCCAGAGGTTCAGCCACCACCTCTCTTAGTTCTTTAAGGACCCTGGGGTGCACCCCATCTGGCCCCATTGCTTTATCAACTCTTATTACTTCCAGTTCCTTCAGGACCCTTTCTCATGTAAAGGGACTTGTGTCCGTTTCTGCACCATTCTCACCCCTTGTACTCCCTTCAGACCCATTACCCTCCTCTTCCTCAGTAAAGAATGAGCAGAAATACCTGTTCAATATGTCAGCTTTACTGTTGTCATCCTCCACGAGGCCCCCATCCTCCCTCTTCAGTCTCACTATCCCTCTCTTTGTCTTTCTTTTTTCACTTATGTACCTGTAAAAGGTTTTGTCCCCTCTACCCACTGATTTGGCAATGTGTTCTTCTGTCTGAGCTTTGGCTTCCCTTACTGACCTCCCTGCCTCCCTTTGCTTCTGCTGGTACTTCTCCCTATCCCCTTCTGCCTGTGTCTTTTTGTATTGCCTGAATGCAATCTTTTTGGCTTTCACTTTCTTTGCTACCTCTTTGGAAAACCATAATGGTCTCCTCTTCCTTTTCCTCTTGCTAACCTGCTTAATGCATAATTCTGTTGTTCTTGTAATCCCCATTTTAAATACTGCCCACTGTTCCTCAACCCTGATTCCTGTCCCATTCCCTTAATGCCTCTTTCAAGTATCTCTCCCATTTTCCCAAAGTCTGCCCCCTAAAATCCAGGATACGTGTTTTGTGTGGTTTGGCTCTGCTCTTTCTGTGATTTCAAACCACAATGACTGGTGGTCACTGTTTCCCAGGTGCTCCCACTGTTACCTCCATCACACTGTCCCTGTTTGTGAGCACAAGGTCCAGTATTGCCTTCTGCTGAGTTGGTTCCATGACCAGTTGCTTGAGGAAGGCACCCTGAAGGAGTCCAGGATAAATCTGCTCCTAGTTGATGCTGCTGCTGGGATGCTCCAGTCCACGTCTGGAATATTGAAGTCTCCACCAGTACTACCTCACCTTTGTCTGCCATCCTTGGTGGCTAGCATCAGCTCCCTATCTGTTTCTTCCTCCTGGGCTGGTGGTCTATAGACCACACCTGTGCAGATGGCTGTCCCCATTTTCCTTTCTAGCTTAACCCACAGTATCTCTCCCCATTTTGTTCCTCCTGGATCTCTGTGGCCCTTATGTCATTTTTCACATACAGTGCCACTCCTCCTCCCTTCCTGCCTGCTCTGTCTCTTCTGAATATGTTGTAGCTAGGTATGGCCATCTCCCAGTCGTGGTTATCATTACACCAGGTTTCAGTGATGGCCACAATGTCCAGGTCTGACTGCACCATGACAGCCTCCAGATCTTCCATCTTGTTGCTAAGGCTCCTGGCATTTGCACACATGGCTTTCCATGATTTGACCTCCCTAGACTGTTTCACTATTCTACTCCAGCCGCTTCCTTGGTTGTCATTTATCCCTGGTTCTCCTTGCTGTCTGCCTTCTGCTGAATTTTGCCCCTTTTCTGCTTATCCACCTCTTGGCGCTAATCTCCATCTTTTGCACACTGCTTTGCAGAGATAGCCACTCCTCTGGTTCACTGGTTCCACTGCTAGCTGTGGGGGGTGAGCAAGTAGGTACCCTCCTTGCTGGCCTGCCACCCCTTTGCTAGTTTAAATGCTTGTCAATGTAGCATTTAAACTTTCATTGAGTGCTTGATTCTCTCCAGGATGGATGCAGGCTGTCAGGCTTGAACAAACCTCCATCCTCCAGGTTGGTCCTCAGTCACCAATGAATCCAAACCCTTCCTCACAGCACCAGTTCTTCAACCATGAGTTAAGTTCCTGGTGCATGCACTCTTATGTTCTCCTTGCCTCTCACAGGTAGTACTTCTGAGAAAGTGACAGAAGTAGCTGCACTTGCTTGAGACCCCTCCCAGTTTCCTAAACTCTTCCTGAACTTCCTTTGGCTCCCGTTTGCCCAGGTCATTTGTACCTAGGTGGATAATGACATCCAGCTCACCCTCCGTCTTGCCTTCCCAGTGATCCCCAGGATCTTCCTTCCATCCTCCATGCCGTGGCACCTGGTAGGCACCTCACCTCCCTGTCCTCCCCCTCCTGTATTCCTAGCTGGATCCCTCTTATGATGGAGTCCCCCACCAGGATTCGCTTCCTCCTCCTCTGGGGTCCACTGCTTTCCCTGCTGAGGTCACCTCCTTGGCTAACCTCCAAATCCTTTCCTTCCACTTCTCTGGGTACCTCTATTTGGTTGTCCTCATTTGCCAGTGTGGCATATGAGTTCTTGAGTGGAATAGGATCTGGGATGTGCCTCTGCCTGACTGCTCTAACCCTCCCTGAGCCCACTGTCATCCAAGTGCTCCTCATTCTCTGCATCCTTTGAGGCAGTTGCATTGGACTGGGTGGTCCCTGGATAGGGGTGCTGGTACTCCTGACCCAGTTTACTTCTGCTCTGAGTCTGGCTACCTCATGCCGCAGTCCAGAGAGATGCATGCAGATAGGGTAGCACCTCAGTGTCCAGAAGGTCTGCCTGAATATGGCTGCCCCACAGCCACTGCATTGCACCACTCCCCACATTATACTGCAATTCCACTACTTGTCTGCTACTGAAGCTCTCCTAGTTCCCTTATTAATTTACTGTCCTAAAAATCCTGCCACTGATCCTCAGATAATTTTTTTTTTAAAGGAAAAGAAACCAATAAATGAGTCAAAACACTTGTGCTGAGGGTGGGCTTCTTCCCCCTTATGCCCCTCCTACTTCACACCCCTTACTATACCCTGTGTTTAGCTCCTGTCAATCAGGTTTAACAGGGCATATAATTAAGAGTTGGGGAAGGGAGGAGGGGGGCGAAAATTTGCAGCAATTAAAGACAGCACAGAATTACACCACCACTATGTTTTAAATTTTCAACAGCCCAAAACAATTATAAGTAAAGACAACAAAGAAAGTATAGTGTCACTAAAAGCCCACAATCTAAGTTTAAAAGAAAAATAGCAATTACCAGTTACTCTAAAGCACTGAATTGAATATGTTTCCTTCCTTCCCCTTCTGGCTTCTTCTGAGAAAATAAAACTCTGCTTGCTACTTCAACTCTGACTAAGCCCCACCTCCAGTTATCACGTAGCTGAGGTCAGAGGCCAGACAATTAACACCCTTCACCCAACTACAGGGCAGTCAGACAAGCCAAGATAAAATTTGCAGCAATTAAAGACAGCACAGAATTACACCACCACTATGTTTTAAATTTTCAACAGCCCAAAAACAATTATAAGTAAAGACAACAAAGAAAGTATAGTGTCACTAAAAGCCCACAATCTAAGTTTAAAAGAAAAATAGCAATTACCAGTTACTCTAAAGCACTGAATTGAATATGTTTCCTTCCTTCCCCTTCTGGCTTCTTCTTTTGAATATTGTGGCCCAAATTTTCAATGTGCCATTCTTGGGACCCCACCTCATGAACAATGGCATTGGAATTAGGAAAATCTGTCCCAAAAGGTGATTTTTGCAGTTGCTGCACAAAATCACCTTTCAGGCAGGAATTCAAACATGTATCTGCCCTTGCTCATGAGGTGGAGTCATAACAAGGCTATGTTGAAAATTTGGGGTAAAAATATTTAAAAAACAACAAAGTTATGAGCCTACAATGAAATTTGTGAATGCAAGCTCGTAATTTTCAAATTCTGTCCAAAATGTGTTTTTCCATCCCGAAACTTGATTTCACTGTTGTTGCAAGAAATTACCTTTTGAGCAGGAGTGTAAACTTTTCTCCAACCCTGTTCATAAGTTGGGAGTCATAAGAAGGCTATGTTGAAAATTTGGTGTAAAAATATTAAAAAACAACAAAGCTATGAGCCTAAGTTGAAATTTACGAATGCAGGCTCATAACTTTGGTAATTTTCAATATTTTGACTCCAAATTTTCAACATAGCCATTTCTTTCCAGCATCTCATGAATATGACAGCTGTCATCTTTCAAATCCTGGCCAAAATGTGTTTTCACACTTGTAATGCTAAATCACCTTTTGGACAGGATTTGAAAATGTTCTCTGCCCTTGTTCATGATGTGGGCTCACAAGAAGGCTATGTTGAAATTTTTGGGTTAAAAATGTATTTATTTATATTTATTTATTTCAAACATTTCACCAGGAAAGACATACTGAGCTGGTAACACCTTGTTTCCAGATGTGTCCTGGGGGGAGGGGGTAGAGGAGGGTCATTAATAACAATTAGAACAGTATTACATTGCAGTAAAAAAAACATAACTTGGCATCATATAACAAGCATGTTGAAAGGCATTTAAGCAAAAATATGTACATTGACAGAGATATAGCAGGACGCAACCTGAGGGCAACAACAGGATGCAAATTAAACAGCAAAGTGCAGATAATGCAGGCAGGGGGTAGCAAAGCTAACCAGTAGATATTCAAGAACAGTCTATTTGAAGAGGGGGGTAGTGTGGGTCATAGCAGCAGGAGCTAGGGCAAGGAGTTAGTGTTAGAGGGGTAAGGAGATGAGGTGTGGGAGAGGTGGAGGGAGTGGAAGGAGGGGAGATACAGAGCGGGGTCAGGTGCAGAAATGAAAATTAAACTTTTATTATTATCATCATTATTAGCTTTTATTTACCAGATAAGTACACTACACACCAACATGCTTATTTTCAGGTACAGCCTAGGAGGTTACAAGACAAGCAGAATAAAGAGAAGCAATACAATAATACATGAAATGGTCATAAAACAGGACAACAGAACAATATGAACAGATAGAATTTTAAAAAACAGAATGCAGACAGGAAAACACTCATGAATTTCTAAACGCAACTCTAAGTGGACAACTTAAACTTACCCCACAACTGGGATCTCTTGAGTCATATCAGATACTGAGAGATGATGGTCCTGGATCAGTTCCCAAAATTTGATTATTTTTTCCCCCAAGGAAATTCAGGCAGATAAATATTCATGCCAGGTCAGATCCTCTGCCTGCGTCATCTGACGTGCCTGTCTTACATCACATGATGGTCATGTCTTTGATCTGTGGTGCTACCTCTGGTTCTAAAACCAGTATGACCCAATTTGGGTCTTGGATGTGATTTATATCCAGTTCCATTTGTTCTACATGGCACACAGCCCATGATGGGGCCATCCGGCCTGCCCTGGTTACTGTTTATACATAAACAGAGATAGCACCTTTTTGATAAAAAACTCCCTTTACAGCATGTATGTATGGAGCTCAGTTCTCTTGTGAGTCAAAGGGTTGTTTGCCCTTAGGCGCAGGACAGCAGAAAGAATGCAATTGTGGTTCCCCCCTACATCCCAAGGTTGCTACAATATTTCACAGGGAAACAAAAACAAACATACTGTGTTGGCATCACAGTGGTGTTTGAATTTAGAGCTGAAATATGTTTCTGAAGACATCAAATTCCATTTTTTTTGCTTATGGTGACTATCCAGTTTCCTGCAAAATACTGACAGTTGTCATTAGCACTAGGACTCAAATCTCATAACATTCCAAGCATTTTGAATTTCAGGATATTTAATGTTTTCAGTGAGATTGCAGATGCACACGTCTAACTCATTGTACTTTCTGACTGTACCTCAGTTTCATTTCAGTCCTGCTATCTCTAACAGAATCCAAAACTCCCCAGTGGAAGATTAACTCCTTTCTGCTTTCCTTGCCTCAAATTAAACAATGGGTAGCAGGGGAGATTAGTACATATCCTGAGATCAACAGCGATTTGATTACCTCAGAGCATATAATATGGGATGCCTTTAAGGCTGTATTATTGGAGGCAGTATAGCGTAGTGGTTAAGGGCACCGAGCTACAAACCTGGAGACCTGGGTTTGAATTCCATTAGCCCCAACTTGCACGCTGTGTGACCCTGAGCAAGCTGCTTAACTTCCTTGTGCTCCCAGGTCGCACCTGGAAACAAACTCTGGCTTAGTGTGCCTTTCCTGGTTAACAATTTTCCCTTTCCCTTATATTATAGGTGAGATAATTGGCTCTTCGTCTCATTTAAACAAACTGGGAAGAAAGAAGTGACAGACCTTACCAATGAGCTTAAAGGCCTAGAACATACAGTAAATACCACACTAACTCCAACTGATCAAACGGTGAACTTCATAGCATTCTTTCAATAAAGTGCAAGTTGAACTCAATCCTCCATCACGAACCAGAGCAGGCATTACTGTTCACTTGACCTAGCCATTTGGAGTCTGCTGAGAAGGCATGTGAACATTTCGCTCACTACCTCAAGAGAAAGAAAAATTAAAAAGTAATACCACAGATCACAAAATCAAAAGGCACCACCATCTTTGACCTCACAAAAATAAATTGCAGTTTTTAAGCATTCTATACCTCCCAATTCATCTCAAGAAATAAATCCTCCCAATCATTTATCAAAGTCTTCCTGAGTTCTGTAAGACAACCCCAAGTGCTGCAACACATTTCAACCCTTTTGGAAGCTGAACTAACTCAACATGAGGTCCGAGATACCATACGCTCTCTTGCTAGAAGCTTAGGGCTTGCAGTATAGCCTAGAGGGTAGAATAATGAGCTGTGAATGATCTTTGTGCATTCAGCAGCCCTGGGTTTGATTCCCACAACCTCCACTTGCAGTGATATTATATAAGTTAAGCATATTTTGCAAGCAGGTTTCATGCTTATGGAGCAATAGTTGTATAATTCCAGACTGGTAATAAACGACAACAGATCTCAAATAATGGCTTTTCCCCACCTCACTAAATAAAAAAAAATGAAGGGCCAAAACTAAAGATCAAAACTAGTAATGGAGAATATTTAACTAAAGTAACAGAGAACAAGCATTTAGGAATTTGGATTGCGCAACATTTTAAATTCAATTTCCATATAAAGAATGCGACAAAAATGCTAAATAACTACTAGTGAGCATCGCAACATACTGTGTTTTACATTCCTAAAAGAATGCATAAGAACATAGCAAGTGAGATGCATTTACCAGTTATTGACTATGGTTGTCACATTATGGTCACACAAACAAAACTGACCCAGACAGTCATGTGATGAAGGCAACCTAGTAGCAGCAGGATTACAGAGCACCTAACCCCATCCTCACATAATTGAATTTTATAACTAGATTTTACCTGGAATCTGATCAAAAATACAAAATACGAAGAGAGGGCATCTCCAGCATCAGATATCATCGCAACTTTCATCGTTATTGGGAGAATTTCTTCTGCGATGGATGCAGATATGAAGATGGCCCAATTAAACATACACCTCCTCCCTCACCTGAAAAGCTAGCCAAAAAAGCCAGACCTCAAGGGGGAGCCTTCAACTCCAAAAGCCTAACTACTATACAGTCAGTTCCACTTACTGAAGATTGGTTTTTGCAGGAACTGCTACCCTTCAGAGAAACTTTGTTGGAAATATCTATGGAACTTAAGTCTCTTATGAATGACATGACAGACTTAAATAAAAGAATGGGGGACACTGAAGCCAAATCCTCCTCACTGGAACATTGGCAGGACAAAGTCGATCCAGAAATAACCCAGCTTTGGCAGCAAATACATAAATTACAATTAAAAACTGAAGATTTAGAAGGTAGGAGCAGGAGGAACAGCATTCTGATAATGGGTCTCCCCAAAAACGAAGAGAACCCCAATGTCATAGCTTTTGTCCAGAAGCTTTTACTGAAGATAGTGGTCCCTTCTCCTCTGGGGAACAATTACCAAATAGAAAGAGCCCATCGCTCACTACGGCCTCGTCCACAACCTGGATCTCCCCCAAGGCCCTTAATCTTAAAATTTCTGAGTTACCTGAGGCGACAACATGTACTGAACAAAATAAAAGAGCTGCAAACAATAATGTGGGAAGGCAATAAGTTGCGTTTTACACAGGATCTACCATATGAAATGTGCCAGAAGCGAGCCGCCTTTCATGCCATTGTCACCAAAATCATCGCAGCAAGCATTCCTTTTAAAATGCTGTATCCTGCCAAACTACAAGTTTCGGTATCTGGATCATGGCTATCCTACAACTCACCCTCACAAGCGATGGCTGATTTAAAGGTCAAGATTCCAGATCTGTATAAGAATGACTGATTTCTTCACTTGTAATTAGTGCTGTATGGGATTCAATGGGAGAAGAAGGCTCTCTTAACCGCCTCCAAATTTTCAGAAACCCAGGCCTGGGATAAACTTTTGGACAGGCCAGATCTTGTCAGTTGCAATAACAGCTTTTCAACGCAGAAGGCAACTCTCAGCACGGCTTCATTTTTTCTTTGAGGAGGGAACTGATTAATCTGGGAGAGAGTAAAGGGGACTGTTTTTTTTTTTTTTATCAAGGATCGAAAATGGTCCGGCTACTTTTAGTTATCCCCCTATCACTTCCTTACCTCATCAGAATGTCCAGAATTGGACTCTAAAATGAAGTACTGTACCAGCTTTAATTTCTTTGTGTTTTATAGCAATCAATTGCAACAGGTCATGACGATTTACTATTTTCCTTTCTAGCTGCCATACATAGTTTCTGAATTTGGGGGCTGGGGATCGTATTTCCTCATTGCAAGTTACCTTATAACCGGGGAATTGAAATCTGAATTAGGGGACATTGATTTGATATGCTTCCAGCAGCTATCAGGAGAGAGGAAACCCTGTGTAATAGGTGAGACATATGTAGGGGATATGAGGACAGGTGCTAATATGTCTGAGAGAGTAATTCACCTACAGAATGCCTAAATTGTTTGGTGTATATTACTGCCTATTCATAACAAATAGTAAGGTGCTTGCAAGACATATAATTCCTAAGATGATGTGAGGGGGGTGGAGGATCTGGCTTAAATAAGCTTGGGGTTATCTGTATAACAAGCTAGTTTATGGGGGTTCTGCTCCTACACATTCTCTGTAAAAAGATATGGGTGGTCTTGGTTTCTTTGGCTGCATTTTTTGTGTTCAA
Organism: Neoceratodus forsteri; assembly: GCA_016271365.2. Classification (NCBI taxonomy): domain Eukaryota; kingdom Metazoa; phylum Chordata; order Ceratodontiformes; family Ceratodontidae; genus Neoceratodus; species Neoceratodus forsteri. Next base: position 1,472,351,551 of record CM028132.1, on the reverse strand, counting down.
CACAAATCTGCCAGAGCACCCCATGTGTAAGTCTCCAATTTTGGGGGGGTTTGTGACTAGGAGTGGTATGGGATAGTCATCCCTACTGTGGCTTGTGCATCAGGTATTCTAACAGTTCATGTTTTTCAAGGGGGGCTACTGTATATAGTTGTTGGGGTTATGAGGGGACGTTTAGAGGGCTGACTGTTGTATATTCTCTCCGGCTCCCTTTGTTTGGTCTAGTCCTAAACTTTGAAAACAAAACCATCTCAGAGAATGGAAATCATACTTTCAGGGCAATAGGGGAGAGAGAGGGAAGGGTCAAAGTTACTGCTTTGCTTGGTGTACTTGGGAATGGTCTCCCCTTCACTTTAATCATCTTTATTTTTATAAATTTGTAAGCTGAATCTTGTTGTGGGGCTCAGAGATGGTGGGGAGGTGGGTAGGGGTGGAAGTGTGCCATATGACTATTTCTGTTTTCTTCATGATTCTTCTGCTAGAGAAATTATGGGGTTTAGTATTTGGTATGGCTATTAACAACTGCAAAATTGTGACCTGGAATGTCAGAGGAGTTAGAGAACGTACAAAGCGATATCAAGTACTGAAACACTGTGCCCTAATTAAGGCAGACATAATCCTACTGCAGGAAACATATCTGTTGATTAAAGAGGCCACTTGGCTACGAAGAGTGGGGATTTCCCCAGTTTTCGCTGCAGCGGTCTCCTCATCAGGTAAAGGGGCAGTCATTTTAATCAAAACTATGATTCCATTCCAGGCAAATTCCACAGTAACTGATCCCCATGGCAGATATATTCTGGTTAAAGGTACCCTATTGGGCACTACGATTGTTTTAGGCTCTATATATGGACCACCAGAGGGCGATCCATCATTTTTTATGGAACCTGCAAGTAAAATTGCTCCATTTCTTCCCATCTCCTTAATACTAAGGGGTAATTGGAATGTTCCCCTCACACAGGATATAGATAGAACCCATCAACCCTTAAGACCCCCCACTGCTTCACAAAGAGCACTACAGGACTTGATGGATATAATAGGGCTCTGTGCTCCGTGGTGTTTACTCAATCCGTCATATCAAATGTTTTCCTTTTACTCTAATGTACACCAATCCTGGTCCAGATTAAATTATATCTTACTTAGTATCCCCTTGTTTACTGGTTTACATCAAACAGCCATTGTGCTTATGGTACCCTCTGATCACTCGCTGGTATGGGTGACATTATCTCTTTCCCCTGCTGGTCCTAAAGATAGATGATGGAGGCTGAACATGCAACTTTTAAAAGACAAATCTATCATCTCTAAAATTCAAAACTCCATTCAAACTTTTCTAGCTACAAATATAGGTACGACTCAAAGAGATGATTTATTATGGTGTACCCTTAAATGCTATCTTCATGGAGATTTCATAAAATTAGCTGCCAGAAGAAAGAAAATGAGAGAAAAACAAACCTTATCTCTATTACCCCAAATAAGAGCATCCGAGCTTTCTCTCTTGTCCTCCTCGGGTGTCAGCGTGGCTCAGTTGGTAGCACATCTGCCTCTGGACCAGAAGGTCGTGGGTTCTCATCCCACATCGGGATTGGACTTGCACCTAAAAATCGCTGGCATCCGAGTGCAGTATTGGTGGGGTGCTGTACTGCTGGAGTGTGCTGTCCTTCAGATGAGATGTTAAACCGAGGTCTCTTCTGTCCATTCTGGTGTTGTCCTGGTGGGCATCCATATGGAAGTAAAAGAACCCAGGGTACTCTTCACAAAGTGCAAGGAACAGTCCCGGTTATCTGGCCAACATTCTCCTTCCCATAAACCAGTTCATGCAATTATCCAGGCTGTGTGTGGGTGATGATGTGCAGTATGGCTGCCACCACACATTCAGTCACTTCACTACCAGTCTAGCATTGCTTGTAAAGCACTTTGGGATACTGTGTATGAAAACGTGCTATATAAATGCTGATTCTTCTTCTTCTTCTCCACAAGCTCGGACTCCACAACTGAGCTTTTAGACCTCAGGAACAAATGTGCAGATCTCTTCAGGAAAAAGCAGAGTATGCAACATTAAAAACTAAATCCACTTATATAGATCAGGGAGAAAAGGTGGGCAAACTCCTAGCTCTTTGGCTCTGCAAGATGGAAACTCTAGACTAATACCTTCCCTTCAGGCTACAGATGGATCTATTAAAACCAATCCCAGAGACATTGCTCAGATATTTGAGAACTTTTATCACTCCCTCTATGGGAAAAAAACCTACACCCATTCCTACCCACAGGATAGATTCTTATTTGGATTCCTTGACTCTTCCCTCCTTACCCTAACACTTCCAACTTTCCTTGATTTCTCCTATCACTGTAGAAGAAGTGATAGCAACAATTAAGGACTTAACCCTTGACAAAGCCTCAGGTCCGGATGGTTTTCTCGCTAATTTTTACAAAGTCTTTGTTAAGGAGCTGGCTCCATACTTGCTCAAACTATATCAATATATGCTCCCAACTAAGCCCTTGGATCCTACTTTATTAGAAGCTACCATATCTCATCTATTAAAACCCGACAAATCCCACCTACTCCCAGAAAACTATCACCCACTCTCCCTCTTATATTGTGACATCAAATCTTTACTAAAGTCTTAGCTCTACATATTAGGAAAGTATGGTCTCAACTCCTAAGTCTGGAACAGGTGGCATTTGACCCTGCTAGATCCTCCGCAGATCACCTTCGGAAACGTTCCCATATTTTCAATGCTGCAAGATTATCTCAAACCCCGATGGCCCTCATCTCATTGGATGCCGAGAAGGTCTTCAATAGAGTGGACTGGGACTTCCTCTGGCTGACATTAAGTAAGATGGGCTTCCCTTCCCTCTTTAACCAGTGGATTCAGGCCACATACTCATCCCCCTCCACAAAGGTCTGTTGCAATGGAATATTCTCTTCTCGCTTTCCCCTTTGCTCAGTTACAAGACATGGCTGCCCCCTCTCACCTTTCCTATTTAATCTGTATTTAGAACCTTTGATTTGGTTTGATTTGTATACAGGTAAGTACACTGGGATACAACCCCTTTTACAGGTATGACCTGTGGTCAATCAAAATACATACAAATACATCATAAAACAGAATTAAAACATAAGGCCCTAACAATAAAACTATCTCCTGATCCTTCTAGAGGTCCTGTCTTCCTGACTATGGCCTACATACCTCCCAAAAACCAATCTCAGGTGCTGGGCCCACTAATTGACTACATTACCTCCCTACCCAACCCCTCTGACCAAATTCTGGTGGACGACTTGAACATTAATTGGCTTTGCCCCTCATCCTCTTCCGCCCGTGAGGCCTTTGCTGCAATTGATATAACCCAACTATTCTCCCAGCCCACTAGAATCAACCCCAGATGGGGCACTAGCACTCTCCCGGATGTGGTCCTTATTAACAGGCCAAGCCGCATCCATAATATCCAAATCCTCCCTGACTGTCTTAGTGACCACTCCCCTGTTCTCTTCAGCTGGGTAACCTCTCAGCCCACACCCTCAGTCAAAACCACCTCTCGAAGGCGGCTTAGACCCGCGGGGTTGAAAGACCTAAAGCATTACCTTGCTCACACAGACTGGTCTCCACTGATAAACGCAACTAACATTGACATGGCTCTGTCCTTCTTTGTCAACACTTTCAACTTTGCCTGTGACATCTTCGCTCCTATAACTGCCCATAGGTCCAAAGTAAGATATGCTCCTTGGCTCACCCCTGCCCTGAGGTGGCTTTTTAAGCAGCGGGATAATCTGTGGCACCTTGCTGTTGCCTCCGGCCGACCATCTGACAGGCAGACCTATGCTGCAGCTCGAAACTGGTGCACCTGGGCTATCCGTAAAGCAAAGGTGGACTACTATCAAGCCTCCCTTACCTTCTCTTGGGGGAACCCTAGGTCTTTCTGGGACAACGTCAAGCAGCTGAATGGTCACTCCCGGTCCCCCTCCCCCACACTTCTTAACATCAATGGTACTGTCTCCACTGATCCTACCCTCATTGCCACTCACCTCAATAACTCCTTTACCGACCTTAGCTCAGTACTCCCTGGTAACTTCTTCAGTCCCCCAACCCCTAGTTCCGCTCCCACCATCACATGCCCCTTGTTCCACCTGCGTTGTGTCACCTTACAAGAAACTAGGCCATATCTGCTTAAAGCCTTAAAAGGTAACGCCATCGGTAGCGATTCCCTTGATCCCTGCCTCCTACGTCAGGTCCTGGATCAGGTCCTCGCCCCTATCACATGCATCTTTAACAAATTCCTCTGCCTCAGATAATTTCCTGCTGTCTGGAGGGTTGCTACGGTTACTCCTGTCCACAAAGGTGGTGACAGGACTCTGCCAGGTAATTACCAACCCATCTCAATCCTCCCCCCCTCTCTAAAGCCCTGGAGAAAATTGTTGCCACTCAAGTCTCTAACTACCTCTCAAAGTACAATGTTCTTTGCCCTGAGCAACATGGGTTCAGAGCTGGTCATAGTACCAATACGGCACTCCTGGAGTTTGCCAACTTCCTCCACACCTCCTTGGATACTGGCGCCCTGGCTGGCGCGGTATTCATTGACCTGTCTAAAGCTTTTGATACCATATCGCATCCACTCCTGTTAACTACCCTGGACCACATAGGCTTTGTCACTGGACCAGTCTCCTGGTGCGCCAGCTATCTCTCAGCCCGCTCCCAATGTGTGAAAGTTAGTGGAAATCTCTCCAGCACCTGCCCTATTCGCTCTGAAGTCCCTCAGGGCTCTATTCTTGGACCTCTACTCTTCTCCCTTTTCCTCAACTCGCTACCAAGTAAATGCTCAGGTAAGATCCTGCTATATGCTGACGATGCTGTACTCTTTGCCTCTGATAGTAACCCTACGCTGCTTCAGAGTTCTCTCCAACTTGCTTTTGATTCCGCTGAAACCTGGTTCTCTGTGCATCGACTTGTAATCAACCTAAAGAAAACGAAAACAATGCTCTTTTCCCACCCCCAAAACAAGTTCAGCAAATTTCCCCTCACTGTTCACTCCACCCTCAAAATCCCCATTGAACCTGTGCAGTCCTATAAATACCTGGGAATTATCTTTGATCCTGCCCCTCTCCTTCCATGACCATATCTCCACCTTGAACTCTGCCGCCAACTTGCGGCTGGGCATTCTCTACCGGTACAAAAAATGTCTCCCTTTGGATGCCCTCCACCTGGCTGTCACCTCTTCTGTCATATCTCTCATCGACTGTGGCCTCCCGGTCTATGGGTCAGCTGATCAGGCAGTCCTCAGCAAGGTCCACCTTACACTTAACAAAGCCTGCAGACTTATCACCAGTGCACCTAGACATACACACACGTCAGCTGTATGCCTTGGCTACCCTACTCAACCTGGATGAGTGGCTCATGTATCAAACCTGCCAGCTCACCTTTAAAGCCCTGCATGGCCTATCTCCCACTGGCCTATCTGGCTCTATTCGCCCATACTACACCGGCTGTGAACACCCGCAGCTCATCCAAAACAACTCTGGTCATACCAAGGTCTAGGACTTCACAAGGCCAAAGGGCATTCCCCTACAGAGCACCTACCTGGTATAACTCACTCCCTACCAGTATCTCTGACTCTCCCACATTAGCAAGCTTTAAACTCATCCTCAGAAACCACCTGTTCATCTCACACAGGTGTTGCTGCTGCTAAAAAAAAAAACAACCCTGACAATGCTCGCTGAGCAGCACTCCTCCCTTCCTACTTATCTCCTCCCTTTAACACCCTCCTTCCCTGGCCTTCCCTCTTCTTTCTGCTCCCATCCCTTCTCCCTCTTACCCCCCTCCTCTCCTACTCTCACCCCCCTACCCTAACTCTTAACTTATTTACTCTCATATGTATTGTGCCTACTGTAACCCTGAATTGTAACTTGCTTGAATCTGTATTAACTGTTGTTTCTTGTGTTGCTGTCTGTTGTCCTCTATGTGACGAGGTACCTTTGTAAATGAGCCTCTGGCTCAAAGGTTATTAAACTGATGTTTAAATAAATAAATAAATAAATAAAATAATTAAATAGGAATATAAATTCCACATCAACACATTTAATTGATTTAAAAACTCTAATACAATTCAACTATTGTGCAAAAATCCATATCACAGAAACTGTAATTTCTTAGCTGATACATCCAGTCAGAAAAAGTATCAATCTAGATAATATCTACATTTAGACAAGTTCATAAAGTGTGTTTTCAGGGCTATTGTAAATGACCTATAACTACCAATACCTCTAATGTGTACTGGAATATCATTCCATATTTTAGGTGCACAGTATGCAAACAATCGCTATCCTCTTGAGGTATACATAAATAGAATTTTTATCATAGTTGAGTCCCCTGATGATCTAGTATATAATTCAAAACTAGAAATCACAAGCTGATTTTTTAATTTTAAAGGTACCCTTGTTTGTTGTGTTTTGTAAACAAATTTGGGTAATACAAACTTATAGTAATATTCAACTAATAACCATCCGAGATACTCCAATATATAGAGAATAATATATGGGGTGATGTGTGTAATGAGATTTTACACACACCCGAGTTGTGGGATACTACATAAACCCCTAGGGCGAAGCCCAAGAGGTTTATGAAATGCATCCCACAATGAGGGTGTATGTAAAAATTGAGTTTTACACACCACCCTATATTTTATTTTTTATAATTGCTGGGGTCCCCTTTTTTCACCTGAGCAATTATATAAAATATGGTGAAAGGCAGTGACAAGAAAGGGAGGAGCAGTACCTGTAAGGCGGTTCCATGACAACAGCGATCCAGCAGTGAGGGTGCTGAAAATCTCATTTTTTATGTTAAAATTGGTCAGTTTTTGGCAGTAGCCTTCCAAAGAGCCAGACCAGTAAGGGAGATGGAGCCAAGGAGGAGGCACAGACAGTAGCTGAGCCGCAGCAGTGAATAAAAATGGATGAGAGTGTCAGGCACAACAGAAAGGCCCCTGAATGACCCCAGCTACCCTTTGCCATGCTACCATAAAAACACATGCAGTCTGTCTCTCATTGACCTGTTTAACAAAAAAGAAAAAGTAAACTGATTTACAGCCCCGGACAGTGCAAAAAAGAAATGGTCCAAAGAAGTGGAACTGCTGTTGCTTGTGCTTCTACTATAGTAAAAGCGGCGCATGTTTGCCGTTATAACCAGCCCAGCTGGTTATAATGGCAAATTATACTCGTCTTTTACTATGGGAAAAAATGCGAACCAGTAATTATAGTACAATGATGTACATTGTTGGGTATTAGTAATGCAGATCTTCCTATTTTGTGTAACAGTTCCGATTTCTGCCTTAATGTACTATAAGGAGCATTATCCACCACTATTGAGGCATAATTCAAAATAGGCAGCAGACATTGATTAGCTATTGTCAAACGCGCCTCATCTGTCATATCAAACAGTCCCCCCATATACAAGGGATTTCCATACTCAATCACAATCTCACCCTCTCTGCATATGCAGATGATATCCTCCTCCATTTAGAGAATCCTGCTAAATTCCTGAGACATATATTAGAAGTAATATCACAGTTTAGCTCCATATCTAATTATAAACTTAATTGGAACAAATCAGAAATCTTCCCCCTAAACCATTTCACTCACAAAGCTGACTTCATTAGCTTTGATCTCAAATGGTCTCCTCATTCACTTAAATATCTGGGCATTCAAACACTACAGATCCTCTCCTGACCAAGAAACTCAATCTCGATGATCCAGTGGCAATCCTTCAACTCGATCTTCAAAGATGGGAAGTTATTTCACTGCCTCTTTGGGGATGCATAAATATAGTTAAAATGAATGTTCTGCCTAGACTTTACTATCCAATACATATGCTGAACATATGGCTTCCACTATCTTTCTTCCAAAAGATACACTCTCTCATCTCGGCCTTTATATGGCTACATAAACAACCCAGAAAATCCTTTATCAAACTGAGTCTCCCTAGAGCATCAGGGGGTCTCCACCTCCCAAATTTTTTTCTTTACTGTTGTGCGAGCCACTACTCTAGGATTGGGAAATGGCTTACGGACCCCTTAGATGAAGCTTCTCCAATGTGGCTACAATTAGAAACCCAGATGTTATGACAGCATCACCTGCCATTTACAATATTCCACTAAAGAAATTGCCAGATGCAATCGGCCATTCAGTAATCAGGACCTTCCTGAAAACTTGGGCTCAAATCTGCTCTTCTTGCAAACTTTCTCCACATCAAGACTTTGCACAACCTCTCCTCTTTAATCCCAATATTAAAATAGGTGGCACTTATCTCATACATACCTGTTACCTCCACTGCATAATGCTAGAGTAACAGATCTCTGTTCCTCCATTTCTCTTCTCTCCTTTTCAGAAATCAGACATAAATTTGGCCTAAATGCCTCTCACTCCTTTAAGATCCTTCAATTAAGACACCTATTAGCACAAATATTTGGTATTGCTTACACAGAATCTAAGCTTCAACCAATATTGGAAAACCTCAATGATCTATCTTCCAAACCACACTGCTTATCCCTCTGATACAACTTTATCCTCTCCATTGGATATACTGATCCAGTACCCGGTTCCAAAATCTGATCATCTCTCCTACCAGGAACAACCATTGAATGGCCAAGAGTCTGGCAAGATTTATATACATACATTTCTCAAGATAGACTGTGACTTACCCAGTACCATATCCTACATAATCTATATTACACACCAGTAAAATGAGCCAAAATTAGTCACCATCCCAGCTCTAATTGCTCCAGATGTGGTATACATGAAGGGAACTTAGTACATATATTCTGGGATTGTACTAAAATTTCCCCCTTCCGGAGGATGATGCAATCTAAATTGGACCCAATGCTAGGTCTACAGGACCTCTTCCCTGTGGAGATCTGTATCCTAGGGATTTACACCAATATCCAAATTAAAGAACGGGAATATCACATGGCACTAATTTCCATGGCAGTGAAGAAACTAGTGCTTAAACTACCCATATCTTATAATGAGTGACTAAATGACCTGTCAGTCTACTTCAGGATAGAGTGCATGATTGCTGGTTCCCGTAATAATCTGGCTTCATTTGATAAAAATGGGGCAAACTGTATGCCTTTTATGTTTACTGAAGCTATAAGCATTTATTAGTTCCAGGTTCATCTCCAGATGCCTTTCTGTACCAAATATTTCTTTTAAGAATTGTAATATCTGTATTGGCACACTTCAGTGGGGAGGAGGGAATTGGTGATGGGGAGGGATTTCATTTGTTATCTTTATTAGCTCTTTATTGTATACTTTAGTTAGATTATAGTATATTTGTTCCATTCATGTTATGTCTACCTTGATGTGTATAAACTAAAACCAATAAAGAAGTTGAATTAAAAAAAATAACTGACATAAACAGTGTAGATATTGTTTATAATAGGATGGCAAGATTTGCTGTATTCCATGATTATGAAACACATTGATGTAATCTGTATAATGATATGGACTGGCTTCCTCAAGAAAAAACACGAGTAAAGTTTATAGGTTATTAAAACAAAATTATCCTCAAAATCTTTTATATAAACTGATTAGAAGTCACCATTAATATATACTTTGGAAAAACAGGGCAAGAAATTTTCATTGGAATTGGCATGGGGAAATGAGGTGGGATGAGGTAAGAGGGAAGGGATCTTTGTAGGTACAGGGCTGCTGGGACTCAACGAGGGAGGGTGCATCTGTGGTGGATCCTAATCACATTCCAGGGTTCCAGCTGTCAACTGCAGTTCACGGTTTGACTGGATTGCCTTGTCTGCACCGTTTGGACCATGGTGAACCAGCTGAACTAAAAGTTAACATGTTTCCCCTAATAGTTCACCACTGTCCAAAAGAATCAAACATCTAAAGTCTGAGATGTTTGTTTTGTAGAACCAAACTTCCAGCCCTATTTAGTATCTACTCACTTGTACATTTAATATATATGTAATGTCAAATACCAAATGTTGATGTAACATGTACTGTAACTAATGTTATCATGCAGGACTGCCTTGTAAATTGGGCTTATCATTCTAATGACATAATCACTGTTGAAAAGTAACAATTTTACTACTGATTTTACTACACATATCTTTTTAATAAGGCATCTAGTTAAGGCTCATTACCACCCTACATGCAGGAAGCCATCACAGTTCTTCCCAAGCCCCACAAGGACCCAACACTATATCCATGCTGAACTCAGACACAAAAACACTAGCAAAGTTCTGGATACCCACACTGAAAAGGCATTACCACAGATCATCTACTTACCCCGAAACAGCATTTATGAAGGACAAGCAGGGATTGTACATCCCATGCTCACCCCTCTTTTCTGCTACTTACTCTTGAGGCAGTGGGGGTGGGGCTGGTTTTTACACAACAGGTTAGAGCACTTTATGCCTTCCCTAATGCCACAGTTTTGATAAACGGGTACCCCTCACTGCATCTGCTACTACACACCAGTGCACCATCAAGGACATGTAGGTATTATTAGACTTTTTGCTGCTCAATATGTTGGTGGTGCAATGGAATACATTACCAACAGACTGTGATGGGGGGGGGGTAATTATTTAACCAGGAAAGGCACACTAAGCTGAAACTTCTTTCCAGGGGTGACCTGGGAGCACAAGGAAGATAAGTGACTTGCTCAGGGTCACACAGTGCGTAAGTGGGGGCTGTGGGATTTAAACCATTTCCCCAGGTTTGCAGCTCAGTGCCCTAAACCACCATGCTATTCTGCCTCCATAAAGTAGATTATGTATTGTTTTGCAGTCCTCAGCATATCTCTTTGGCACAACAACTCTGGAAAAGGTGGTGTGGGTAGGTATGTGATACCAGGGGTGTAGATGCTGCAGCAGCCAACAGCACCCAGTATCTTCTATCCACCATTGAAAATAGCTGAAGGACTAGAGCCCTCATTTTAATAATTGCCCCACCCTGATGCACCTCCCCCTTCCCTAAATACCAACACTCCTTCCCTTCCCCACTGGCTTTCCCTTGCACTCTTACTGTAATTCTCAACATCCAAAGTTGTACCAAGGGCTTGTCCCTACCCTCTCCCTACTCCCACAACCCAACTCTCCCCTTTAACTCTCCTGCTATCCCAGTTCCCTTGCAGGGTTTCTCTGCATCCTGAAAGGGGTCCTTTCTGGGATTTGGCCTCTCTTCTCTCTCACCCTTACCCTCTCTTCTGGCCCCCTGACCCCATGCAGGGTTCCTAGTATCCCGAAGCTTACTCCTCCTCACTGCATACAACCTGCTTCCCTCCTGTTTTGCTCTACCTCTGTCTTGTGCAGGCAGGGTTCTCAGCATCCTGGAGGGGTCAGGCCCCAGCAGACCTCTCTCCTCCTTCCTCTTCCTTCCCCTTCTCCTCCACTGACAATCCTGACCTCGGATGGGGCTCTCAGCTCCCATAGGGTTTTAGCTCTTGGAAAGCCCTTACCTCTCTCTCTCACTTCTCTACTACGCTCTCCACTCTCCCTCCTACTTCCCTCCACTACTTGGCTTTAAAGCCACCCTTATCCTTGCCTTGCTCCATCCCCTGGCAGCGTTCTCAGCATCCTGAAGGGGCAGGAACTGGTCAAGCCCTCCACCACCCCAATCCCCCTTCCATCCACCCCTTTCTCTGCCTCCCTCCTCCCCATCTCTCTACTTAGCACTCATCACCAACTCTATCCTTGCTCTGAATTGACCCCTTGTAGGATTCTTAGTATCCTGAAAGGGTTGAAACTTGATACGCCTCTCATCTCCCTCCCCTCCATTACATAGCCTTATTTATGACTAGCCCTAATCTCTATTGCACTTGTAGACAATTTGCACTTCTGATATAGCTTAGCTAACTTGTACTGTCTGTGTTACTCCTCACTAGATTGCCCTAGATCAAACCACTAGAATTCCAATCATTCATTTTCTAGATACACAGTTATGAGTCACTTAGTGTTTGCCTTCAAATGTTAATTTTTGTGCTATTGTATCTATGTAGTTCAAAACTGTTACGTTGCATCTATCTACTCAAGTTAGCATTCTGATATTTCATTGCTCACTGTACAGTCTACTAAATTTTATTTGAATGTAATCAAATGTAAATCTTATGTTATTGTACCAAATCTATGTATACAATCTTCATGTTTCCCTATCACCCAGGTCACACTGGGAGACGAGCAACCTGTTGTTCAGTGTGCCTTCCTGGTGGAACACTTCAATAAATCAAATAAACAAATTAATAAATAAATTAACTGTTGTGCCCTGGGATGTGAGGCAGTCTACTATGTGCATGGGGTGCCTGCATGATAAGTGCTGGAGTTGGAGGATGTAACTTTCTGGGGCCACCTATTACTAGGGGAAGGTGTGGACTTGCCAAGAGAGTCACCACTGGTACGCAGTGGTACAATTAGTGAGCTTATGGTGTGCCTATGTACAGTCACTTGTGTTGGGGTTAAAGACGAGCCAGGGACTGATTCCATGCTACAGCTTAGTGGACCAGCCACTGAAACACTGGAACCTGGGGAGGGGATGAAGGCTGCACTACTCTGAGGAACCACTATTCTTGAACCCTGCTGCATGCTGGCATGGCATGCTTCATACACAAGTCAGTCATGATTGCTGTAGCTGGCAGGTTTGCCAGTCAATTCCCATGGCTAATGATGCCCTGGAATAACCCATACTGTGCCTTTGCTGCTTCGTCATTCACTAGTAAGAAGTGCAACCACACATCACTTTTGCCTCCATGCACATGTGCTATGCTGGCCCCAATAGTGCGGCCATGGCCACTAGTTTGGGAGGAACTAGTGGCACTGGTGGTGGGCAGCTGCTTATGGAATAAGGATCTGAGTTCTAAAGTCCTTCTAGTCCCATAAAAGGTGGGACCTAAAGAAGTGCTATCAGTGTAGGCATGGTACTTCTGGTGGTGGTGACAGACCCAGAGATGGTAGTAGTAGTAGTAGAACAGTACACAGTTTAGGCATCAACTCGTACCTTGTCTGGCATCTCACTTCAAAGTCCCCTGCAGACCCGCTGCCTGTCTGAGGAAGCTCTGCAGACAGCCTAGAGACAGATGTCCCACTCCTGCTCTGTGCCACTCATGCAATGGGACCTGAGCAGGATGGGAATGCTGGAGTGAAGCAGATTTTATAGTGTGGAGAAAACACAAACCAGCAGCATTCTTGGACACAAAATAAATCAAACCGGACAGCAAAGATTTGCTTTAGGAACTCGCTAATTTTTTTTTTTTTTGTCATAATGTGGAGCCCTGCTTGCTGGAAGTAGTGGATTGGTCCTGGCCGCTCACTTGATGCTCCTTGATCTCAGCTCATCCTCCAGCTGTCAGAATGGCCACACCTCCTTTTCCTGTGTGGAAAACTAAAGGAAAGAGTTTTTTTATGAATTTTAGCTCAGATGCTGTTAAAAACAATCTGGTTCAGTGCTTTTCTTGCCAACCTCATGACTCTGTAACTTGCCACCCCCTCGTCACCAAAAAGATCACACTGGAGCAGTGTGGAAGTGAAAGCAGTGAGGAGGAGGATCTTTTAGACAGCTCTCCCGATCTCTGTTACTGAGCCCAGCAACAAGGGCCCCTCCAGAAGCAGTCACTGAGCAGAGCCTGACGTTGCTAACAAACAATGCCTGTGCAGCAAAAGGTGCTTTGCCAAACAATTACACTGGAGCTGTGTGTTAGTGACTGCAGTGCGGGAGGTGCCTCAGCAGAGAATGAGACCCCTCATGGTCCTGGTTACTGAGCCCTGAAACAAGGTCCAGAAAAATTAAAATGCAGTCAGCAAATCAGGACTGACTTTCATGATGCTGCACAGAATGCGATATTGACAGACAAGTCTGTGGAGCAAAACAGAAAAGTATTTCTTTTGCAGAGCATCATGGGATTTTGTGTTTTTGTGCTGAGGGTTTTTGTCTGTTTAGCTTGTTTTCTTATTTTGAGCCCACAATGACTCAAATCTGTAAGACCATATAAGGTCTGGTTCACTTTGAGGTACACTGATGAGCCCTGAGAATGACGAAACACATGTTGTCTTCTGTTCTTATGCTTTGCAGATTGTGTGAGGAGCAATTTGGCACCATACACTCCTGCTTAACACAGAGCTGGTCTACATTTTCACAGTGATTTGCATGTACATCCCATCATGCTTTGCACTACTTTGCACTACTGGGATATGTGTAATTTTGTATTATGGAATTTCACCTTGTACTGCACTCCGAGGTCATAACCTGTGGGTAACATAGGCTTCCTATGGTAGGCTGATGCACAAGCTTGAAAAAAGTGGTTGGAACTCAATCCAAAAATCCAAGCCTCAGTGATTTTGTGCTAAGGTTCTTTGTCTATTTAGTGTGCACACATGCATATTTCTAATTTACTGTACATATGCATATACTCACATGTGCAGACACACATAAAACCACCCACACACATAGAAACATAGACAATGAAGCAACATAGAAACAGAATTTGTTGGCAAATAAGGACCACTTGGCCCACCTAGTCTGCCCCTCTTTTCCCTACCTATTCTGTCACTGAAGATCCTACCTGATATCCGGCCACCTCCTCTCCCCTTGCTCTGATACCAGTTTTCCTTTAAAACTATTCTATGCATGCTTGAAGCCAAAGGTTCACTCATGCTGCAGCGATATACGGTTTGCTGACGCTAATTACGGTGCAGGCAAAATGCCGCTGGCATTACAGTGCCAGGCATTTCATCTCCTGGGTGTAACAGCGCCAGAACACCATTCTGGGAAATGGTCACTTTTGCGGGGGACTTTGCTACCCGCACCCCCCAATCTGGGGGGGACTTCACCACTCACACCCCCTAAATTAAATATAACCTCCTCTGGGGCAGGCATGAAGGGTTGAAACTGCGTGGATGCAAAGGGCGACAAGAGTGAGGGGCCATCTAAAATCAAGATCACCTCTGCCACTCTCGCCCTTTGTTACAGCTCACTAATTGTAGTGGCCAAATTCAGTTGCCGTGCCAATGGGCTACCAAGCCCAACACTGTTTTTGCCCCCAGCATCCCCACTGGAAGATTGTTCCAGGCATCAACCACCCTCTCGGTGAGGAAATACTTCCTCACATCCCTCCTAAACTTACTCCACTCCAGCTTCATTGCATGCCCCCTAGTTCTTGTACACCTTTATTTCTGAAAAATGCTATCTTCCTCTACCTTATTCATCCCCATGAGGTATTTAAAAGTTTCTATCACGTTCCCCTCTTCCTCCTCTCTTCTAGAGAGTACATGTTTAGATCCTTCAGTCTCTTCTCATAGGACATTTGGTGTAGTCCCAGCACCATTTTTGTTTCCCTTCTTTGGCTGACGTCTACCCTATGTCCTTTCTGAGGTGCGGTCTCTAGAACTGGACACAGTACTCCAGGTGTGGCCTCAACAATGACTGATACAGTGGCAACACCACCTTCCTCCTTCTGATAGTGATACTTCTTCTTATGTAACCCACCATCCCACTGGTTTTCCCCTACTGCTTTGTCAACTTGCCTTGCCACCTTAAGGTTATCCGTTATGATTACCCCAGTTCCCTTTCCTATTTAGTGACCATCAGTATCCCCCCATTCAACACTCTGCCTCTGGGTTTCTGCATGCAATGTGCATAATTTTGCTGCTTTTTGCATTGAAACCCAGCTGCCATTCCCTTAACCATTCTTCAGGCTTTTGCCAGGTCTCTAGCTATTCTCTGCACCCCTCTGGGGTGTCCACCCTATTGAAAATCTTGGTATCATCTGCGAAGAGGCACACCTTCCCTTCCAGTTCTTCTACAATGTCTCTTATAAAGACATTAAACAGGACTGGACCCAATACTGAGCCCTGAGGAACTCCACTGGTCACTCCCCCGTCCCCTGAGTGAGTGTCTTTGACCACCAACCTCTGTCACCTATCTGTCAACCAGTTATGCACCCAGTATACCAGGCTTGCTAGTTTTCTTATGAGCCTCCTGTGTAGCAGGGTGTCAAAGGCCTTGTTGAAGTCTATGTAGGCCACATCCATAGCTCCCTCTGATCTAGTTCTTTGGTCACCCAGTCAAAGCAGTTTATGAGGCTTGTCTGACATGATCTCCCTCCTGTTTATTTATTTATTTATATTTCAGATGACATCTTTGAGCCGAGGGCTCTTTTACAAAGGTTCCACATCAAGGCAATAAGGTACAAAACATAACATGATCATTACAATGGAACTTGCAAAAATAAAAGACAAATAAGGTTACAATAATAGCTGCCAAAGGCATTGTCAAGGAATTGTGTTGCAAGTTAATTATACAGTAGAAATCATAGGAGGCTCAGTGAAGCTTTGTTAGGAGTGGGTTAGTGGGAAAAGAGAAAGAAGAGTGGTGGTGAGGGGCTGGTATGGGAGACAGAGAGAGGGAGGAGGGGAGAAATGGGAAGGGCATTGCGTTGGGTATGTGGTAGATGGGAAACAGCAAGGGAGGAGGAAAGGGGGGGGGATGAAAAAGTAAAGGAGACAGATTCATCCTATACCCAGTAATGGGGGGTAGGAAAGGAGGAGGAGCTGAGGCAATGAGGATGGATGCTTGAGGGTAGTATCCCTGGAGGGGATTATAAGAAGCAATCACAGAAGGCACTAGCCACAAGGTGTTGACACAGTTTAACATAGAACATAGAAACATAGAAACATAGAATTTGACGGCAGATAAGGACCGCTTGGCCCACCCAGTCTGCCCATTTCCCTACCTACTGGATAAGCTGCAGATCCTAGTTAACCAGCAGCCTACTTCTTCCTACCCCCACCCCCCCAGAATTGCCTTATGACTATCCCATGCATGCTTGAATTCCACCACTGATTTTGACTCCACAACCTTCCTCCGGAAGGCCATTCCATGCATCCACAACCCTCTGTGAAAAATACTTCCTTAAATTACCTCTGAGCCGCCTCTATCTTCAAATTGTGCCCTCTTGTTCTTGCACACCTCTTTTTGAAAGATGCTACCCTCTTGACTTTGTTGATTCCCTTGAGGTACTTGAAAGTT
This sequence comes from Neoceratodus forsteri, assembly GCA_016271365.2. Taxonomy (NCBI): domain Eukaryota; kingdom Metazoa; phylum Chordata; order Ceratodontiformes; family Ceratodontidae; genus Neoceratodus; species Neoceratodus forsteri. Next base: position 1,472,334,540 of record CM028132.1, on the reverse strand, counting down.
TCTATCATGTCCCCCTCCTCCTTTCCTCGAGGCTATACATATTAAGCTCCTTAAGTCTCTCTTCATATGTCTTCCGGTGCAGACCCTGCACCATTTTAGTTGCCCTCCTCTGGACAGCTTCCATCCTATCTATGTCTTTGCGGAGATTGGGTCTCCAGAACTGCACACAGTACTCCAGATGGGGTCTCACCAGCTATCTGTACAGAGGGATAATAACTTCCTGTTTTCTACTGGTGATGCCTCTCCCTATGCATCCCAGTATCCCCCCAGCCGTCCTTGCTGCCTTCTCACATTGCTTGCCCACCTTTAGGTCATCTGATATGACTACCCCCAGGTCCCTTTCCATTTTTGTTGTTGTTAGTATCTCACCCCCCATTGTGTACTCTTCCCCTGGGTTTTTGTTTCCCAGGTGCATTACCTTGCACTTCTTAGTATTGAATCTAAGCTGCCATACATTTGACCATTCCTCTAACCTTGCCAAGTCCCTTCTCATCCTTTCCACCCCACCCTGTGCATCAACTCTGTTGCAGATCTTAGTGTCATCTGCAAGAGAAATACTTTTCCTTCCAGTCCTTCTGCAATGTAAACTTATAAAGACATTGAAGAGGACTGAATCCATATTGAACCTCTACGGTACCCGCTAGTAACCCTCCTTTCTTCTGAGTGGACTCCATTTACTATTACTTCTGTGTCCTATTCTCCAGCCAATTCTTTACCCAGGCTGTCTTCTTGGGACCCACTCCCAGGCTGGCTAACTTATATATTAATCTTTTGTGTGGGACTGTGTCAAATGCCTTGCTAAAGTCTAGGTAGGCCATGTCCACAGCCCCTCCCTGATCTACTACTTTGGTCACCCAGTCAAAGAAATCTATCAGATTCGTCTGGCATGACCTTCCCACTGTGAATCCATGCTGCCTAGGGTCCTGTGCCCTTCTGGCCTCTAGATACGCAACAATTCTTTCCTTTAGAAGTGATTCCATCATTTTCCCTATCACTGAGGTTAAACTAACAGGTCTATAGTTTCCTGCTTCTGCCTTGCTCCCACTTTTGTGAAGGGGAATCACATCTGCCCTCCTCCAGTCCTCGGGTACCACCCCATCCTCCCATGATTTGTTAAAGAGGGTAGTCAGTGGTGTCACTGGTTCTACCCTTAGTTCTTTTAGAATTCTGGGATGAATCCCATCAGGCCCCATTGCTTTGTCCACCTTCAGTTTTAAGAGTTCTTTCAGAACCCTTTCTTCTGTAAATGGGCTGGTATCAACTTCTGTATCCAGAGTGTTACTACTGTTTTTTATGTACCTCCCTCTTCCTTTGTAAATAATGAGCAAAAATATTTGTTTAGTATCTCTGCCTTTTCACATTCTCCCTCTGCCCACCTCCCCTCCTTTATTAAGCCTCACTATCCCTCCCTTGGTCTTCCTTTTCTCTTGATGTACCTATAAAGGTTTTATTCCCTTCTTAACTGAGTTGGCTATCTTTTCCTCAGTTTGGGCCTTTGCTGTTCTGACTGCCTTCCCAGCCTCCTTTTGCTTTAACTGATACAGTTCTCTGTCCTGCTCCTGCTGCGATTCCTTGTACTTCCTGAATGCTTTCTTTTCTCTTGAACCTTCACTGCCACTTCCTTTGAGAACCATAGTGGTTTCTTACATTGTCTTGTTTTGTTTATTTGCTTCACACAAGGCTCGTTACCTCTGTGATGGCAGTTTTATTATTCCCCATTGTTCCTCCACCCTCCTTCCGCCATTTGCTAAGCGCATTCCTTGAGCACTCACCCATTTGTAAAGTCAGCCCTCCTAAAGTCCAGTACTTTTGCCTTTGTATGGCTTGATTCTATTGCTGTGTTTATTGTGAACCATACTGTTCGATGGTCAGCTAGTTCCCAGATGGCTACCCACTTCTACATCTGTGATCCTCTCTCCATCTCCATTTGAGAGTATCAAGTCTAATATTGCTCCCTCTCGAGTGGGCTCCAGTACTAGTTGTCTAAGGCATGCCCCTGTAGGCATCTAGAATAACTGCACTCCAAGTGGCAGCTGCAACTGCGCTCCAGTTAACATCTGGCATATTCAGATCACCCATCAGCAATATCTCCTTTTTCTGCCATTCTAAGTATACTTTCTATCATTTCCTTGTCCACTTCCTCCCCTGAGAAGGGGTTCTGTATACAACCCTGTGCGGATTGTGGTGCCATTGCCTGTCTCCAAATTTACCCACAGTGCTTCTCTCTCTCCCTGTTTACCCTTTTGTTCTGTTGCTTTTATTCCTTCCCTTATGTAAAGAACTACTCCTCCCCTCTTTTACCCTCCCTGTCCCTCCTGTAGATAGTGTATCCTGGTATGTTTACGTCCCAGTCATGGTTTTGTGTGTACCATGTTTCTGTGACTGCCACGATATCCAGATGTTCCTCCTCCATCAAGGCCACTAATTCAGGAAGCTTGTTACCTAGACTACGGGCATTGGTACTCATTGCTCTCCATTTTTGATGGCCTTACCTTCTGTTGCAGCATCCCCACTGACCGTTCTACCTTGGTCTTTTCTCATTTAGTACCCTGTTTTGTAGGGAGAGGCTGGGATTTTCTGCTGCTTGTCAGTGCCTCCCCATTGACTAGTTTAAAGCTTGCCAATGAAGCATTTAAACCGATTGCTCAAAAGACTTGTTCCCTTCCTGGACAGATGCAGACCATCCTGCCAGTATAGGCTGGTGTCCCTCCAGGTGGAACCCCAGTCCCCAATGAAGCCAAACCCCTGTGCTCCGCACCATTTTTTCAACCATTCATTAAACTGCATGGTGCCAATTACCCTCGCCTCCCCATGCCTTTGACAGGCAGCACCTCTGAGAAGGATACTGTGTTTGCTACTTGTCTTAGGCCCCTCCCCAACTCTGCAATGTCCTCCTGCACTGCTCTAACCTCATGATGAGCCAAGTCATTTGTCCCTAGGTGGACAATTACATCCAGCTCAGAATCCCTTGCAGCTGTTGTTGTGATCCTGAGGATGCGCTTCCTGTCCCTCCAAGCCATGGCACCAGGCAGGCACCTTACTTCAGATTTCCCAGCTCCTCCCAGTTCTATCCCCTAAATTGAGTCCCCACCAGGGCTGCTTCCTTTCCTTGTGGTGTCCTCTGCCTTCTTCCTGTGGGCCTCCCTCTGACAGTTGTCCTCAGCCTCCTTAGTCTCCTCTGCGGGTGTATCTATAGGGGAGCTATGCTCCCCCAGAATGGCGTATGGATTGTGGTGTGTAACATCTGACTGGGTGTGCCTCTGTTTCACCATCCTCATCCTCCCTGAGCCCACTGTGGTCCAACTGCTGTGCTTTCTTTGCAACCTCTGAGGTAGTGGTGGTGGTTCTGGTGCTCCCTGGATGGGGGAGGTTCCCTTCCTACTGTCCATTGTGGCCTGGGGGAAGGTCCCCGTACTACTGTCCAGTGTGGCCTGAAGACGGGCAACTTCCTCCCTCAGGGCAGACAGTTGTCTGCAAATAGGGCAGCATCTCATCCTCCAGAAAGACTCCCGGAAGACTGCTGCCCCACAGCCATTACATTGCACTACTCCCCACATTTTTTTTTTTTTTTGTGTGTGTGTGATTGGTTTGTAATGTAGAAATATATATTTATATTATACAATGTTTATGCTTATATTGTCAGTGCAGTGTGCTAGAGAGGATATGACAGTGACATGCACCTTGCACTCTTGAGGAAATGATGTCAGAATCCCAGGTATAGGAACTATTTCCAGGGTGGGGTGAGGGGTGGGAAGGGTTGGGCCAAAAGTACCAATCATGGCAATGTTGGAGATTTCTGTAGGTAGCAAGTTGAACCAGGTGGAGGCTCTGACAAAGTAAGAATGCTGAGTTTGAGAGGTCCGACAGCGAGGTATTGTAAAGGTTAGACTGTCTGATCTTCTAATTAGGCAGCAGACACGCTGCAGGGTCAATATTTATTGGACTCCAGGGGGCATAAGGCCCAGTGATGCCTTTTTAGCTAGGATGCAGGTCTGGTACTTTAGCCTGCCGGATAGCTGGAGTCAGTTAGCCTGCTCGTAAATGTCACAGGTGTGAGAAAGGTGGGCAGCTGAAATAAGGAGTCTACATGCTTTATTAAGGGCTACAGCTATGTGCCGGAGCACAGTATCAGTAGCAGATCCATAGATAACAAGCCCATAGTCAATAGTTGAGATAACAGAACTCTGGATAGCGAGGTTCAAAGCTTCAGCTGTTAGGCAATGTTTATGCTTGTATAGTAGCCCTATACGGGAGTTCACAGTTTTAGTGATATTGTCAATGTGTTTGGTATATGAGAAGGAGCAGTCAAGGGTCTGGCCCAGATATTTAAACATATCTACCTGCTCAAGAGTGACACCTTTGTGGCTGTTAATTATGAGCTGATGGTCCTTGTACTTGTTGTGGGTTCCATGGAACAACATTGTTTTAGTTTTTTTGTGGTTAAGGATGAGTTTATGTGAGCAAAACCAGTCTTCCACTTCTGTGAAACTTTTCTGTAGTTGAGACGGAAGGGAGGTGGGGTCGGTGTGGCAAGTGAAGATTACTGCATCATCTGCATACAGTAACATTCTGTCATGGCGGGAGGCAGGGAGGTTGTTCAGTAATATGCTGAATAACAACGGACCCATGATAGAACCTTGGGGTACTCCAGAGTGGACTGGTAGGGATGACGAGAGGAATTCACCAATCCTGACCTGTTGGGTCTGGTTACTGAGGTAGCTTTGAAACCAGAGGGTAGTTTCACTTGAAAGACCAAGGAGGGATCATTGTTTGAGGAGAATGGAGTTATTGACAGTGAATCTGTGCTACATTGGGTCTGGTAACTCACTGGATGCAAGGTAATCTACTAGTCTTTCCTTTAGAAGTGACTCCATTAGTTTCCCCACTGCTGATGTCAGAGTGACAGGCCTATTGTTGCTAGCCTCTTCCCTGCTGCTGTTCTTATGGAGTGAGATTACATCTGCCCTTCTCCAGTCCTCTGGGACCACCCCTGTTTCTAGTGAGTTACTGAACAGGGCTATCAGAGGTGCTGCAAGTACCCATCTGAGCTCCTTCAATACCTTTGGTTGTACCCGTTCTGTCCTCATAGCCCTGTCCTCTCTCAGCTTTGCAAGTCCCTTCAGGACTCTTTCCTTTTTGAATGTACCTGTGTCTACTTCCTTTCCTCCAGTGGTTCTGCAACCTAAATGTGGCCCATCCCCTTCCGCTTCCCCTTCCACTGTGAAGACAGAGCAGAAGTATTTGTTCAGGATATCTGTTTTTTCCTGATCATCCTCTGCACAGACTCTCTCACAATGAGGGTAGAAAAACAGCACAGGTCCATCTAGTCTGCATGAAGTTCTCTGTCTGCCCCAGGACCTATTGTCTATGCAGGGTTTTATTCCTCTTAGTACACCTCCCTGCTCCCCTCTCTACTGCTACTGACCTGAGCAACCACCAAACCCTTTACTCTGCTCTAGCCATGCTTGAAACCTTTTATAGTCTTGGCACCCACCACCTCCACTGGCAGACTCTTCCATGGCTCCACCCCCCCTTTCCATTAAATAGAGCTTCCTCACATCCCTCTTAAGTGCCCCCATCGTTTCCACTCATAATCTCAGGTTCTTGATTCTATACTCATGCTAAATAGTTCCCCTTGCTTATTGCCTTCAGGAATCTGAAGGTCTCTATTATATCCTCCCTCTATTGCCTCTTCTCCAGTGAGTACATGTTCAGTGCCTTCTGATCATCTTTGTAAGTTCTACCCTATTAGCCTTGAATCATCTTGGTCACCCTGTATTGTACTGTCTCCAGTTTGTCCCTGTCCTTCCTTAGGGGAGGACTCCAGAACTCAGCACAGTATTCCAGGTGCAGCCTCACCAGTGACACATATAGAGGTAGTAGTACTTCCTTTTTCCTGCAATCAGTACACCTTCTGATACACCCTGGCATCCTATTAGCCTTACTATAGGCCTTGTTGCACTGGCTTGATTGTTTGAGGGAGTCAGTAATGATGACTCGGGTCTCTTTCCTGTGCTGTCCTGTTCAGTTTCATTACTGTCATCCAGTACTCAGTCCCTTTTTTTCCCAGGTTCAAAACCTTGCATTTTTTGGCATTGAATTTCAACTGTCAAAGCTTAGATTAACTCTCTAGCCTTTTTAGATCCTTCTGCATCTCCCTTAACCCCTCATCACTATCTACCCTATCGCAGAGCTTCGTGTCATCTGCGAGGAGACACAACTTACCATCAATGCTCTCTGCAATATCGCTGATGAACATACTGATGAGGACAGGACCCAGGACAGATCCCTGAGGCACCCCACTCATGACATCTGTCTCTTTCAATTTGACCCTGTTTACCTGCACCCTCTGCTGTCTCTCCTTCAGCCAGTTTCTTATCCCTCTAACTATGTCCCTAGCTTCACCCAGGTCCTCCAGCTTCTTCAGTAATCTTCTGTGTGGGACTGAGTCAAAAGCCCTGCTGAAATAGAAGTAGAGTAAATCCACAGCATGGCCCTTATCTACTACCTTTGTTATCCAGTCAAAGAAAACTATTAGGTTGGTCTGTTGAGACCTCCCTGCCACAGGCCGAAGCTGTTTACTATCCTGTAGACCATTGCTGTCTGGATAGTCCACAAGGTCCTCTTTGATTGGTGACTCCATCAGTCTACCTACTTTAGAGGTTAGGCTGACAGGTCGGTAATTCTCTGGTTGCTCCTTGTCACTCCCCCCATTGGGTAGCAGGCTACATTCGCTACCCTCCAGTCTTTCGGAACTACTTCTGTCTGAATTGAGCTATTGAACAGCACAAGCCAGGTCTGCAGCCAATTCCTTGAGCGCCCTTTGGTGCACCCCATCTGGCCCTGGGACTTTAACTACATTTGTGGCTTCAAGCACCTTCTGGGCTCTTTCTCTGGTAAATACTGGATGCCTCTTTTCAGGAGTGCTACTGACAGCTATCTTGATGCCACTTTCAGGCAGGGGCATCCTGACTTCCCTCGTGAAGACAGAGCATCAGTAATTATTAAGGATGGCTGCTTTTTGCTTTATCTTCTTCTAATATCATTACTCCTCTTGTATACTAACATCTCCCTACCCTATTCCAACACAGCTTCTCACTCCACCCACCATATCTGAGTTAGTGAGCACTAAATTGAGAATGGCCATTTGTCCAGTGAGTTCCTTAACCAACGTCACCAGCAGACAGTCCTGTAATGTATATAACAGGGCCTGATTCTTGGAAACACAGAAACATAGAGGTTGATGGCAAATAAGGACCGCAAGGCCCATCCAGTCTGCCCATTTCTTTTTCTACCTTATGAGTGTGCCATCGGCCTTTGCTCTGTCAATGGCCTATCTATTCATACTCATCTGTATTGCTCCCTTATGCCTATCCCATGCCTGTTTGAAGCCCTGCACTGTATTCATATCCACCACTTCCTGAGGTAGGCCGTCCCATGCATCCCCCACCCTTTCCGTGAAAAATAACTTCCTCACATTACCCCTTAATCGGCCTCCCTCTAATCTCATACTGTGTCCTCTTGTCCTGCTATTTTTTTTTTATTAAAACATGTTTCACCTTTCACTCTTTCACCTTGTTAATGCCTTGAAGGTGTTTGAATGTTTCGATCATATCACCTCTCTCCCTCCTTTGCTCTAGGGTATACATATTGAGCTCTGTTAGTCTGTCCTCATATGTTTTCTGATGCAGTTCATGCACCATTTTGATTGCCCTTCTCTGGACTGCCTCAATTTAGTTAATGTCCTTGTGAAGGTGTTGCCTCCAGTACTGCACGCAGTACTCCAGATGGGGCCTAACCAGTGTCTTGCAAAGAGGTTATTACCATCTTCTGACTTGTGATACCTATAATACACTAACATCCCCCTAGCTTTACCTATGCTTTAGTGGTCTGCTTGGGTGATTTCAGGTCATTAAGATGATGATACCTAAGTCTCTTTCTTCCCTTGTGACTGCCAGCAACTCCCCTCCCAGCCTATAGGTGGCATCAGGGTTTCTCTTTCCTATTTGCATGATCTTGCACTTCTTGGTGTTAAACCCCCAGTTGCCACTCTTCCGACCATTTTGACAGTTTATCCAGATCTCTTCTCATTCTGCCCACCACATCTGGATCATCTACTCTTGCAGATCTTGGTGTCATCTGCAAACAGACAAACCTTACCTTCCAGTCCATCTGCAATGTCACTGATGAAGATATTGAAGAGGACTGGTGCCAGGACTAGATCCCTGAGGTACCCCACTTGTGACTTTCATCTCTTCTGCCTATATATACGTTTACCACCACTCTCTGTTTTCTGCCCGTCAACCAGTTTGCCATCCACTTGACCAACTCCTGACCCACCCCGAGCCTACCCAGCTTATTAATCAATCTTCTATGTGGAACAGTATCAAAAGCTTTGCTGAAGTCAAGGTAGGTGATATCAACTGCTCCCCCTTGGTTCACCACTCTGGTTACCCAGTCAAAGAAATCTATGAGATTAGTTTGACGGGACCTTCCTTTTGTAAACCCATGCTGTCTTAGATCCTGTGCTCCTATGGATTCCAGGTGTTGCACTATCCTTTCCCTAAGGAGTGCCTCCATAATCTTGCCCACTACTGAGGCAAGACTGACTGGTCTGTAGTTCCCTGCCTCCTCCCTGCTACCACTCTTGTGGAGTGGGATCACATGAGCCCTTCTCCAGTCTTCTGGGACCTCTCCTGTGCTCAGAGACTCACTAAAAAGTTCTTATAATGGCTCTGCTAGTTCCACCCTTAGCTCCTTTAGTACCCTGGGATGTATACCATCAGGTCCCATTGCCTTGTCCACCCTGAGCTTATCAAGCTCTTGTAGGACCCTTTCTTTTGTGAAGGGACTAGTGTACACCTCCCTTCCCTCTCGTGTCCATGGTGCTGAGCTGTGGGCCCTGCCCTACCTTCTCTTCAGTAAATACTGAGCAGAAGTATCTATTTAGGATAGATGCTTTAACATAATCCTATTCCTCACATGCTCCTTTATCCCCTTTGATCTTAGCAACAACCCCCTCTGGACTTTCTCCTTTCACTAATGTATCTATAGAAAGTCTTGTCACCTTCTTTTACTATTTGTGCTAGTGTTTCCTCAGTTTGGGCCTTTGCCTGCCTTACTGCCTTCCCTGCTTCCCTTAAGGAAGTTTGGTATGCCTCCCTATCTTCATCCTGCTGCATTCCCTTATATTTCCTGAAGGCCAGCCTTTTGGCTCTGACCTTTTCTGCTACTGTTTTTGAGAATCAAAGTGGTTTTCTTCTTCTTCTGCACTTCCTTTTCTCTCTAACACAATGTGATGTTGTTTCAAGTATTGCATCCTTAATGCCTGCCCACTTTGCCTGTACCCCGCACCTGTATTTCTTTTTGCCAGGGCTAGCTTAACTCTGTTTGCCATCATATCAAAGTCAGCTCCTCTGAAGTCCAATATTGTTTCCTTGGATTGGGATGATTTAGTTCTAGTGGCCACATTAATCCATACCATGTGATGGTCACTGGCCCCCAGGTGACCTTCTACCTGGAGCTCTGAGATCCATTCCCTGTTAGTCAGTAACAGATCTAGGATAGCCCTGTCTCTTGTGGGTTGTTGTACCAGCTGTTTGAGGCCCTTCCCCTGCAGGGAATCCATCATGTGTCTAGTTCTGGCAGATGTTCCTGCTGGTATTGACCAATCTGTATCTGGCAAGCTGAAGTCTCCCATTATCAGAACCTCCCCTTTAGCTGTCCTGTTCTGTATATCTTCTAACAGTAATGTGTCTATGTCCTTCCTCTGGTCTGGAGTCCTATATACAACCCAAGTTTGTGTGGATGTCCCATTTCCTGTTTCCAGGGTGACCCACCATTATTCTGGCTCCTTATGTGTATTCTGAATTTCTGTAGCTTTAATATTTTCATTGACATAAAGGGCCACTCCACCCCCCCCTTTTTGCACCTCGGTGTCTTCTGAACAGTACATAACCAGGTATTGAATTCTCCCAAGTGTGGTTACTGGTAAACCATGTCTCGCTAATGGCTTCTATGTCCAGTTTAGCCTCTGTCATTATTGCCTGCAGGTCTGGGATCTTGTTTCCCAGACTGTAAGCATTTGTGTACATGATTTTCCATTGGCCAGACTTTGGTATGTTAGTTGTTGGGCGAGGTCTGGCATTTTCCCTGTGTATCGTATGGGGAGGCAGACGTTTTTTCTTACCTGGTGATGCAAGTGAACTACAAACATGCTGAACTCCTGTTTGACCACTAGCTGAGGGGGGAGGGGTGTTCTTCCCATTCGACGTATGGGGTGCTGCACTCCTCTCCCCATTTGCTAGTTTAAATATTCTGCAAAGACGTCAAACTTCTGCCCCAATGCACTGACTCCCTCCTTAGTCAGATGCAGTCCATCAGATTTAAAGAACTTTCGCTCCCAAAACTGTTGCCAGTTACCTACAAATTTGTGTCCTTTTTCCTGGTGCACCCATACACACATGCACACAGACATACACAGACACAGAAACACACACACACACAGACATACATAGAGACACACACACACACACACACACACACATATGCACAGACATACATAGACAGACACACACACACACACACACACGCATATACAGATATATACATATACAAAGACACACACACACTGCTGCACTCTGTCCATTTAGTTAGCAGCTTATTACACAACAGAAACCAGCTGCACCCAGTTCTGTGGAAAAATCCTTCAGCCCCAACTGAATGAAAACTTGCTGCATACTGCAGCATTTAGAAGCCTGTCCAATTTCACAGCAACAAGTCGACTGGCTCCTCTCATCTGAGGCCCCACTAGTCAGTTGTCTATCTGTGCTGAAATCAAATCCACATGCCATGGTACAGTGAAAATACAAGCAGAAGATCAGAAAGCGTTGATTGACAGGCGATTTCATGGAAGACTACAGATGTGATGAAGCGGAAAGCTTGTAAGTTTGCATGGAATAATGTTATCTCGAAACTGTATGTGGGCAGGGAGAGAGGAAGGGAAAGGTGGTGTGTGTGTGTGTGTGTGTGTATGCTATATGTATATGTGTGTAGGGGCTGTGTTGATGCGGTGCTGTGAGTCAAGTCCATGTTGATACGTGAACTGTGGGGAGGTTTAGTGTCTGTCTATTGAATAGATTTATTTGTGGTGACCTGACTCCACTCAGTCCTGAAAGCTCCCTTTTTTTATAATGTGAGATAAGCAGCATCTGAGTGACTGTAGAGTCACTCATACAGAGGAGTACATTAACCATTTAGGGTACACTCTGGCAGATCACTTGTTTATCCAGCAGTTAGCCTTATCCGATGATCATCTGCTCGGGATCAAAATTTCAGGATAATGATTTCCATATCTGCAATTAAATTATTCTTATCAGTGGCCATTATCTGTCACTGGATGTTCTGATAGCCTGAAGAATTGCAGTTTTAGTCACAGATTGTTTAGTCTTAGGAAGATAATGACAAGTTAGGTATTTTGGTCAGTATCCTGATGAGTTATCCAACTGTAACCTCCAGGCCACTTTTTAACCAGTTAGCACACACCCCATTAAAAACAGGAACACTGTTACCCACATACTGGCATACCATTTTACTTTACAAAGGTAGGTACCACCCTTGGCGTTAGGATGTGTACCTGGCTTATTGTCTGGAGGAAGAGAGGGGTAGGGGTACAGAAACAAACAACATGTATCCTTTGTAATTAACACAACCCAGGTCCTGGGTGGAGGCAGCTAGGCATAGAAACATAGAACATAGAAACATAGAAACATAGACTTTGACGGCAGATAAGGACTGCTAGGCCCATCTAGTCTGCCCATTTCCCTACCTACTGGATAGGCCGTAGATCCTAGTTAACCAACAGCCTATATCTTCCTGCCCCCCACAAGAATTGCCTTATGTCTGTCCCATGCATTCTTGAATTCTCCCACAGTTTTAGACCCCACAACTTCCTCAGGAAGGCTGTTCCATGCATCCACTACCCTCTCTGTGAAATAATACTTCCTCACATTGCCCCTGAACCGCCCTCCTTCTATCTTTAAATTGTGTCCCCTTGTTCTTGCAAGTCTCTTTTTCTGAAAGATGCTACCCTCTTGGACTTTGTTGATTAGCCTTAGGTACTTGAACGTTTCTATCATGTCCTCTCCCTTCTTTCCTCAAGGGTGTACATATTAAGCTCCTTTAGTCTCTCCTCATATGGCTTCTCTTGCAGACCCTGCACCATTTTAGTTGCCCTCCTCTGGACTGCCTCTATCCTGTCTATGTCCTTGCCGAGATAGGGTCTCCAGAACTGGACACAGTATTCCAGATGGGGTCTCACCAACTGTCTGTACAGAGGGATAACAACTTCCTGTTTTCTGCTGCTGATGCCTCTCCTATACATCCCAGTATACCCCCGGCCCTCCCTACTGCCTTCTCACATTGCTTGCTAACCTTAAGGTCATCTGATATGATTACCCCCAGGTCCCTTTCCTGTTTTGTTATTGTTACTACCTCCCCACTCATTGTGTATTCTTCCCCTGGGTTCTTGTTTCCCAGGTGCATTATTTTGCACTGTTTTGCATTGAATCCTAGCTGCCATATGTCTGACCATTCCTCCAACCTTGCCAAGTCCCTTTTCCTCCTTTCCACGCCTCCTTGTGTATCAACCCTGTTGCAGATCTTTGTGTCATCTGCAAAAGGCATACTTTTCCTTCCAGCCCCTCAGCAATGTCACTGATGAAGACATTAAAAGGACTGGACCCAATACTGAACCCTCTTAATTTCTCACTAGTAACCTCCTTTCTTCAGTGGACTCCATTTACAATTACCTTCTGTGTCCTGTTGTCCAGCCAATGTTTTACCAGGCTACCACCCTGGGACCCACTCCCAGGCTGGTTAATTTGACTAATAATCTTTTGTGTGGGACTGTGTCAAATGCCTTGCTAAAGTCTAGGTAGCCATGTCCACAGCCCTTTCCTGGTCTACTACTTTGGTCACCCAGTCAAAGAAATCTATTAGATTTGTCTGACATGACCTTCCCGGCCAGAACCCATGCTGCCTTGGATCCTGTGCTCCACTGACCTCTAGGTACTCAACTATTCTTTCCTTCAGAAGTGACTCCATCACTTTCCCTACACACAGAGGTCAGACTGACAGGTCTGTAGTTTCCTGCCTCTGTCTTGGTCCCACTTTTGTGAAGGGGAATCACATCTGCCTTCCTCCAGTCCTCGGGTACCACACCATCCTCCCATGATTTATTAAAAAGAGTAGCCAGTGGTTTCATTAGTTCCTTCCTTAATTCTTTTAGAATTCTGGGGTGAATTCCATCAGGACCCATTGCTTTGTCCACCTTCAGTTTTAGGAGTTCTTGCAGAACCCTTTCTTCTGTGAAAGGACTGGGATCAAACTCCCTATCAAGAGTGCTTCTGTTAATTGGATTAGGCACTTCCTCCTCTTTTGTGAATACTGAGCAGAAATATTCATTTCAGTATTCCTGCTTTTCACTGTCCCCCTCTGCCCACCCACCGTTCATTCTATTCAGCCTCACTATCCCTCCTTTTGTCTTTCTACGGCTAGCTGATGTACCTACAAAAGGTTTTATCCCCCTTCTTAACTGAGTTGGCTATCTTTTCTCAGTTTGGGCCTTTGCTATTCTGACTTCCTCCCTGCTTCTTTCTGCCTTAACTGGTACAGCTCTCTGTCCTGCTCCTTCTGTGTTTTCTTATACTTCTGGAATGCTATCTTTTTCTTCCTGACTTTCACAGCCACCTCTCTTGAGAACCATAGTGGCTTTTTCTTTCATTTGATTTGTTTATTTGCTTCACACAAAGGCTTGTTGCCTCTGTGATGGCAGTTTGATAATTCCCATTGTTGCTCCACACCTCCTTCTAGCCTGTTTGCTAGTGCTTTTCTGAGGCACTCTCCATCTTGCCAAAGTCAGCCCTCCTAAAGTCCAGTACCCTCACTTTTTGTATGGCTTGACTCTGTAGCTGAGTTTAACGTGAACCACACTGTTTGATGGTCACTTGTCCCCAGATGGCAACTCACTTCTAGATCTGAGATCCTCTCACTGCCCCCGCTTGAGAGTACAAGGTCTAAGATTGCTCCCTCACGAGTGGGTTCCAAACTAGCTGTCTAATGCCTGCCACCTGTGGGCATCAAGAATGGCCCTGCTCTTGGATGTGGCTGCAGCAAATGTGCTCCAGTTAACATCTGGCATATTCAGGTCTCCATCAACAGTATCTCCTTTCTCTGCCATTCTAAGAATGCCTTCCATCATATCCTTGTCCATTCCTTCCCCTGACATGGGGTCTGTACACAACCCTGTGCAGATTGTGGTGCCATTCCAGTCTCAAGGTGACCCACAGTGCCTCCTCTCCTCCCTGTTTACTCTTTTGTTCAGTTGCTTTTATCCCTTCCTTTACATAGAGAGCTACTCCTCCCCCTCTTCTCCCCTGCCTGTCTCTCCTGTAAGTTATGTACCCTGGTATGTTAACATCCCAGTCATGGTTCTCTGTGTACCATGTTTCTGTGACTGCTACGATATCCAGACATCCCTCTTCCATTAAGGCCACCAGCTCAGGGAACTTGTTGCCCAGACTACGGGCATTGGTACTCATTACCCTCCATTTTCTGATGGCCTTACCCCTTTTGCCCCATCCTTGTCCTTCTTGCCTTTGCCACTTTCTTCATTTACCCCTGCCCTTCTCCCTATCGACACCTTCATGTTGGTGTTTGCCACCCTTACTACCATGATTGTTTGGGGGCTAGGATTTTCCTGCTCCTTTCCAGTGCCTCCCCCCTTGGCTAGTTTAAAAGCTTGCCAATGAAGCATTTAAACCTATCACCTAGGATCCTGGTTCCCCTCCCGGACAGATGCAGCCCATCATGCCAGTATAGGCTTGCATCATTCCAGGTGGACCCCCAGTCCCCAATGAAGCCAAATCCCTGAGCTCCACACCAGTTTTTCAACCACTGATTGAATCCCATGGTACAGAACACCCTAGCCTCTTCTATGCCATAGATGGGTAGCACCTCCAAGAAGGTTACCGTGCGTGCTACTTGACTAAGGCCCCTCCCCAATTCCACAAACTCTTCCTGCACTTCTCTAATCCCTTTCTTAGCCAGGTCATTTGTCCCTAGGTGGACAATGACATCCATCTCCCTCCCCTGTGCAGCTGCTCCAGCAATCCTGAGGATTCGCTCCCTGTCCCTCCAAGCCATGGCGCCAGGCAGGCACCTACCCTTCTCCCCTTCCTTGCCCAGTTCTACCTTCCTAACAATGGAGTCCCCCACCAGGAGTTGTTTCCTTCCCCTGCAGGGTCCCCTGCCACCCTCCTGTGGGTCTCCTTTGTGGAGTTTCCCAGCATCCTCCTTGGTCTCCACTGTGGGTGCCTCCATAGAGGAACCACACTTTGCCAGAATGGCATAGGAAATGTGGAGAGGTACAACTGGAGGGATGTGCCTCTGTTCCACCACCCTCCCTGAGCCCACTGTGGTCCAACCGCTCCTCTTTCTTGGCAACCTCTGAGGCAACGGCAGTGGCACTGGTGGTCCCTGGATGGAAAAGGAGGTCCCACAAATCCTGGCCAACTCAGCCTGGAGATGAGCAACCTCCTCCCTCAGCCCAGAGGGTGCCTGCAGATGGGACAACACCGCATCCTCCAGAACATCTCCTGGAAGACTGCTGCTCCACAGCCACTGCACTGCACCACTCCAATCATGTCTTATTTCTGGCCCTTAACTGTTTGCAATCCTTACTCTTTCCTCTGTTTTTTCTCTCTCCTTACTTTCTGCCTGTGTGCCTTCAAGCTCCTGATTGTCCTGTTCTGAGACAAGAATATCCTATATTTCTCAGTGAACACCACTTGCTCAGAGGCAGACCTCCAGCAGCTAGAGGGGCCAGAGAGTTACTCTTGCCCTTCTAGGATGGTGGGTCCTAGTGGTTCTGTGATCACTCACTTCCTGTCCCTAAACAGGAAGTTCCTGTTATCAGTCAAATTCTGTGCCTATAAAATAGAACTAGCTTTGGGTGGGGGGGTGGAGGGAAGGAGAGGCAATATAGTCCAGTAGAGAAGTTCAGTCACACAGCAGTCCTTTTCCTGGTGTCTTCTGCCAAGCTATTAGCAGAATCTTTCTAAGGCAGTCTTTAAATGTAACTTCCTTCAAGCTAAGCCACCCCCCTACTTACCAGATCTTTCTACAAGTAATTTAAACCTCACAGCAGTTAAGTCTTTTCAGTCACCTGAGATTTACACCTAGATGACTTTTCAGTTACCCATTCAGTTCAGTTAACCCAAACACACACTTTTTGTTTTGTATGTTAGTTTTTACCCTAAATTAAAGGTCCAAATGCAAAAGTTCTTCTACTTTAGTCCCAGCAGAGAAGTTCAGTCACACAGCAGTCCTTTCTCCTGGTGTCTTCTGCCAAGCTATATAGGCATATGCTAGATCTAACCTGCTGAGGGGGCCCCAGTAAATCCACACAACCAGAAGCAATAATCGGAATGTCCATAACAGTAACTGGGATTGTGCAGTATGGCTTTATTCAACAGATGGAAAATTAAAGCAGAAGTGTACCCCCAAGGGTCACTCTAGGCTGGACAGGTACATTTCACAAACTCTCCTTGCATGCAGTGCTGTTCATGAACACACGACAGAACAATCTTCTTCCTAAATTCCCCAAATGGTGCATTTAGTGGACACCTGGCCACACACATGAACATTTTCCTCCCATGAGTGTACTTTATTGAATCTAAGCCACACACTCAGAACTCCTCTTCAAACATAGGTTACATAAGTGAAACTCAAGTCATACCCCTTAACCTGCATCTTGGCCCTTGCTCAGGTAAAACTGGTGCACTTTATGAACGAGGAAGCCCTACCTTGTAAGTGCTTAGATGGCATTCCTCCCACCCTTGGCCCCAGCCGACAGTCTCTGCCATTCTTCAGGGTTACACCATTGAAACCCCCATTCCCCACTGAAATGCTAGAGGTCCCACACTTTATCTTTGTCACACAATGGGATGACCAAAGAACAAAATTGCACTCACTTGGGTGAAACTAGGGGCACTGACAGGTGCGATCCAGCCTTATCTGTGGGCACACACACACCCCAGACTATCGATTCCTCTAAAAATGTGGAGATCTAGTCTCCTAGAACAGTACTCACAGAGGTTGCCCCATCCACAGGACATGGAACAACAAAAGGAAAAGAAAGACACTCTCCTGGGTAGCCGAACAAACAATCTGTTTCAGGTCCTATCCAAGGCAGCTGAAAACACCACAGAACATTCAGGGGATTGCCCCTTGAGTCCATTGAGAACAAGCAGTTCCTTTCACTTCACTGGGAGTAGAAATCAGGAAATCCTGCTGCAGCACTGGTCTCCACCACTTCACTGGAAGCTGGAAATGACACTCGACTAGGGTGAGAAATCCTGGGCCCTCTAATCAGGGCCCACTGGCAATCCCTCTGCCACTCTTACCTCCTCACTGAACAACTGACAACTCTTAATCGAGCATTCTAAGCTCCTCAGAGCAGCTATCCACAGAGTGTGGCTTATGCTGCTGCGAGAGTTCCGAATGACCTAATCATTCTTCCCTCAGGCTAGCTGAGTAAACAATGATGTCAATATGTAAGGAGCCCCTAATGAGCTCCCTACCAGCTGCCTGCTACCTTCCTAACAATAATACTGATAGGATTCTAGTAACCCCAGGGGACTGGGTGGTTACACATGGAAGATGATCCATTATCTGGGACATTTCTTATGTGTAGGACACATACAGCAATAGTGAGAATGTATCCTGGAAATCAAAGTACAGGTACTCCAGTGCGACATTCCAGTTATCCATAGTGGCCACAAATCATGACATCCAGGTGTTATCAGGAAATACAGTGGAGTCTCTTGTCCCCTGTACTCCATCTTGAGTTCTAAAGCTGCCCATACCAAAGTACTCACTGTAAGGACACCACAGCACAGCTCGTTGTGTCAGGTGCAAGTTCCAAATGGCAAATCACAATAAACAGAAAGGAGTCTGAACACCAGGGCTTACTATAGCACATTTATTAAGTGCAGATACTGTACGTGCACACAAGTGCAGACAAAGTCACAAGAACTGGAGCCCCAAGTTTTGTGCTTGTGGGTGAGTGTGCTCTGGTTCTTGTAACATTGTTTTGTTCTTGTTTGAGCATATCTGCACTCCATACCAAAGTACAATACACAAAGCATGATGCAGATCTCTGCAAAAGAGGGATGAAAAAGGAAGGAAAGAAAGAAAGAAAGAAATCAATCAATCTGGGGACCTTTGATGGAAGGTATGACATGAAAATGAAAAGCTGCTGTGTAGAGCAAGTGGGATTGGTTTGCGCCAAACTGAAACACAAAAATGGAAAAAGCAGAACCCCTTCAGCACAAAGAATAGACTAGTGTGAGCACCAGCAACCCCTTGAGAATACACAAGATCCCTTAAAGTCTGGCTCCATACACCCACATAAGAACTAGAAACTAGATATGGAGAAAAAACCCACTCACTGATAGATTTGTCAAGTATTTATATTTTTTATTCATGCTCATATAACAAACACTCTTAGAACATCCCAGAAGCCAATATGTTTTGTGGGTGTAACCCCAAATCAGCAGAGCCTCACATGCACCCCTTAGGTAGTGTTGCAGGAACAATAGAGCACTTGGCAGTAAACCAATATTCAAGTCTATATTAACCTAATCGATAAAATTCTTAACTAGGGCAAATTACAGTACCTTCATTTTTCTGTGGTAAATTAACCAAAATGTACTTCTAATTAAGAAGACTATTCAAACTGGATTCTTCTGTGTAGAAATGTCTTTTCAAGTCTTTTCGGTCTTAGTTTTTTTTTTAATTCTTTATTTTCTTTTTTAATTACCCAATACTTCTCCTACACTCAGCATTCTAGGAATCCAGTGCTGCCAAATGAAACCAGTTTCTTATCCTTTGGCAAGGTTCATGTCCGGTAACTAAATGGTTGCTTTGAGGAGAATTTGAGACTAGAAAATTCCAGGCCCGAGCTAGCCTGAAGAGGACTATTGAAACAGCTGATTGACAAGTAGGCAGACAGTGTTCATTGTCTGTTTTAGAGGAAAAGAGTATAACAGAGGGAGCTAGGGCAGAATTTGATCTTAGATGGA
Source organism: Neoceratodus forsteri (assembly GCA_016271365.2). NCBI lineage: Eukaryota > Metazoa > Chordata > Ceratodontiformes > Ceratodontidae > Neoceratodus > Neoceratodus forsteri. The sequence goes on along the minus strand of CM028132.1, from coordinate 1,472,315,395 downwards.
ACAGCCTGAGAGTGAATGTCACAGTCTCTCTCTCTCTCTAACCTTCAGAGGTTGGGAAGGGCACGGTTCCCCTTAGCCTGGCAAGTAGAATGCAGAAGTTAGAGCAGAGAGCAGGTGCAGAGATAGTACAGCAAAGTAAAATCCAAGAAAAAAGAGGACAGATTTGGGGCCTTTTATCCCTCATCAGAGATGAGGAAGAAGATGCTGGAGAGGTGAGGGGTTCTTCTCAAGCGAGCTGCTCAAAACCCTCCCAGGTCTACTCCAGGCTCCAAGGTGGTTAGAGGACATTGCTCTGAGGAAATGTGATCATTTGATGGGGTAGTCCAGGAGACACCCTTAGCAGTCATCAAGTAGCTCCAGTTGCAGGGCTGACATGTGTACTGAGCTCAAGAAGGTTTGCTTCAGTTAGCTGGAACTGAGAGTTGGATGCAAGAGGGGGTCAGGGATTAGTGCTGTGTGAGTTATTCTCTGAGGAGAGTTAGAGTCTTTAGTAAGCTTTCTGGGCCTGGACAGGTTGGTAGCACATCAGGTATGGCATGTGGCTTAGGTGAGCTTGTGGGTTTGGGTTTCCCCAGCAGGTACAGTGAAGCAACACAACGTATGCAGTGTTGCAAGACAGAGTGACGATCTGTGCTTCAGTAGGGTGAGAAGTCTGGCCGAGGGATTACAGTAGTGATTCTAAAAGAGACAGTAAAAGTTTTATGCATGCCTTATTTGCTGTTCTGGTCCTCCTGTGTTTAGGGTGGTAACCTGTCAGTGTCTAAAGGCGGGGATAATAGCTGTTCCATTCAGAGTAGATGGAGTTAGGAGCAGGTGACCGTGGGAGGAATAAAAAATTGTAGTTGGTCCTGGGGGTCTGACCGAAGTCCCATTGGTACTGGTAATAGGTACAAAAGCTTTAAGTGGTGTGGGAATCACTCTGGGAAGTGAGAATGTCCACTGGATCTGGTATAGTGCCTGGGGGTGAGAGTCTCCGTTTCTGTTGAAGGAGGCAGAGCAGCAACCCTGTTAATTAGAGATGGCCATGTACAGTGTAGTAATTAGAAAGTGCCTGTCAAAGTCATGTGGAATGCACTGTATCCTGTATATGACACCATGCATGCTGTTGTTTGCCAAAGAGCTGATGAATGAGCAATACAAGCTAAAGAGAGAGATGCAGAGACTCTGATAAAGAAGGTTATTTTAACTATGAGGCAACTGCGAGTCCATAGCAAGACACCATGGAGGTGCCTGTGTAGAAATTCGGTGTATATGGGCCATTGAGTCGGAAGCTGTAGTGCAACAGCACCATGAACTCTTATATATGTGTGTGCCCATTGTGTTGTGCTTTGTATAGGAGGGATATGTACTGAGTAAAGAGGAAACCCTGCTGTAGGAGCCCTTAGTAAATATACCCTGAAGGAAAGATCCTTGTGTATGCTGTTACTGAAGATCCAAATTGCTTGACTCAGACTGGGTGTGAACATTTAAGTTCTTGATATTAGAAAGGTCATGTGTAAGGGTAAGGCTCTTGTGGGCACTGCATACTATTGCCCCAGTGCCCAGAAAGTTTCTTGAACCCTGGCCAGTTCCCTTTCTCAAGGGATGAAAACAGTAGTACCCTGCATCTTGGGGACCAGTGACAAAATGGCCCCAGAAGAGAAACTAGAGCATAATTGTTAGTTGGTTCCCCACAGTCGAAATCTCAGAAAGCAGAGTTCGCACTGGGAATGTGGTGCACCAGACAAATTCAAGCACTGCAACATTTTAAAACATCGGCACTCACCACCTCAAAATAAAACGTAGGCACCAGTCTCCAAATAGGTTTAGATTTTGTAGTCCATTTTATTACACACAGAGGCTGTGCTTGCCTGATGCATTCCGGATCAATACTGTGGTGTAGCCTTTGATAAAGGATCAGTATTGTTCTGAAACTTGGTAGGCAAGTACAGCCTGTGTGTGTAATAAAATGGACTACAAAAGTCTAAACCCATTTGGAGACTGGTGCTTATGTTTTATTTTGAGGTGGTGAGTGCCCGACATTTTGAAAAGTTTTCCCACTGTGAAGTAGTAAGGTTGGTATGTGAGGATTGTGTTGGGAAATGGCTGAAACGGGAGCCCCAGAGCTACAGTTACCTGGTGGTGCAGTAAATGTTTCTTGCAGACATCCTGCATGCAGGAGTCATGTGAAGATCTAAGAAAGGGAGTGCCTACACTCTTTTACTACATCTCACTAGAGGCCCATCTTCTTGTGTGGTTGCCGGGTGACTCAAGAGGGCCCTCATGCCCTCCACATGCAGAAAGCGGGCAGCATCCAGTGCAGAGAAACACTGCAGATCATCGTGGCATGACTGCCAACATTAAGGGAGTGCCACTTGACATGGGGAAAGTGCAGATCACCACAAGATGACCGTCAGCACTGACGGAATACTGTGCTACCAGTCAGTTCCTCTCCTGTCTCCTAGCTGTTAGGAATCACCGCCAGAGGGGTGCAGCCACGATTGCCACCATCAGCCACCAAGGGGAGAGATTCAGTGACACAAAGGGCTGGTGCAAATGTGAGCTATCAGCCTTCATATACTGAGGTACTGTTTAAAACTTTTTTAGCAGCACCGAATGGCAGAACTGTTTTGTAAATTTACTTGCAAGCTCAAATTTGTAAGTGTGTGACTAGGAACCAAATAAAACTATACCCAAAACATTGCAAATACTTCAGATAATCAGTCAGCTGGCATGATATAACAACAGGACTTTACTGTTGAACTTTAAAGGGGTCACAGGCTAAAGGGTTATCCCGGTACCCAGCCTGGCAAAATAAAAGAATGTACCACAGCCAGACTGTGCTTAATTAAACTGAGGGGAAGTGACAGGCCAGACCCCCTCCAACCAGCTTAAGGGCAGGGACTAAGTGAGACCCTGTTACTACGTTTGCCATGCACAGCCTGTGGTAGTGTGATATGCTGTATCCCACCCAAAGTTGGGTGGTGAGCCCAGAAATTTCTCTTATGCCTAATCAAAAGTCTTGTTAATGATTTTAGAAGTAGCCCTTTCCCCCATTAGAAGTCAGCTGGCTAAAAATATAATTTAAGGACTTAGATAGCCCAGAAAAGGACAAGCATGTGGGAAAAAAGAAAAACTTTCCCATGTGGTAGCTTCTATCTGGGTGAAAATGCCTGATTGGACACATGTCAAAGAAGTGGTGATTGCCCAACAGACTTCTTGGAAGCATGCACTTCCAGTGCCCCTTTCAAGTGACCAAGGAGTGGTGGTATCCATGATGTGACTAATGCAATACCAGTTATCTTGCTGCTGAAATACTTATGTTGAGCCCACTATGTCAACAGGTGGTGGTAGGGTAGCAAAGGATTGAGCAGTAGCCCTTCTCCTCCATTCAGAAGCAAGCCATAGGGAGGTGCCCCAATGCAGTCGCTGCAGTGACCCCTGACCACTAGAGGACCCAGCCAGCATATACCCCACAGGCCCTTTGTCCCAGGCCACAGTCTGACCCAGCATTTCTGCAACCAGTGAGATCACTGGGGGAAGGGGTGATTTCTGTTCCACAGAAGAGTCAGCCGTCACTGTGGAGAGTATTGCATCAAATATGGGCTGGCAATAGGACATTAGTGCATGAGCAAAGTACCTGGTATGGGGCTACAAGCCATGTCCTTCCAATCTTCCAGCCCCAGATGTGAGCGTGCTACCAGAAAATCCAACTGTACATAGCACAAACAACAATTGCATCCACTGCACCAGCAAAACAACACAAGGCACAAACAAAACTGATATGCAAAAAAAGAAGTAAGAGGCTCGGCCCTTAACCACTCTGAAAAGCCCACAAATCTTAATGCAACCCCCCCCTACAAATGGGCGTTACCAAAATGTCTTCCTTGAGCTTGCCTAAATGCTCACTGCCAGGCTGGTGTCCTGCGTTTTAACAGTTTAAATGTGATTACTAGAGCCTGTATAGCCTCTGAGTACAAGCTGCAATCTGAGAGGAGGCTCTGTTGAAAGATGTAACTATTTACTGAAAATCATTTAGAGTGATAATGATAAGGTAGTTTGTCTAACCTGCTTTCATTGTAGCAAGGACTGTTTTGTTTGTCTCCACTATCTTGGTCCTGGACTGCAAATTGGACCAAACAGTACTGGTGGGACTTAAAATGTAGCCAGACTACGGGAGCTGTCTGAATTCAAAATCTTTAAGAACTGTAGTTTGAATTTTTTGCGCCTTTTCTGCAACTGAAGGGGGAGCTCTTGCTTTGACTGACAGCCAAATCAGCCAACCAAATCTTTTGGATCCTGGGGAAGTCCCGGGCAGCTTGCAGTTTTCAATTAGATCTAAGCTGGAAGCTGAACAAGAAGGAACTGAAGGATTATGAGCAGCAATCTTGAGTGGATTTGCGTGGGAGAACTCTGAAAAGGCTAAGTTTTTGGCCTGCATGTCGGTGTGCTGCTCCTTAGAGGGAGAGAAGAGAATTATTTTGGACCAAATCCAAGTTTGTGTGACTAAAGTAAGCTAGCAAAGTGGGCCAGGCTCAACCTGAAGAAGACCAAATATTTTTCTGAATGCGATCGGCCTGTCAGGAGTTCCAGCTACCCCTAAGCTCCCAGTGTGTGCAGAGACTTTGCGACAGTGACCGGGGAGCGCTTTACCTGGTACAGTAGAATTCCCGTACTGTCCGTACATGTAAATGTGCTATGAGCTGCTAGTGGGTTGTGAGTTAGTTCCCCACTGTGTGAACTGTGTTCTGCTTGCTGGAAGCTGTATCCAACCCAAAACGGACTGAATCCGAATTTGTCTCCATGTGGTCTGGGCCTTGCTAGACTGGCCCAGCCAGACTACCCACTGCACAGAGATGCCATCGACGAGAGACCTGCCTGGGGATGAGCCCCCTGCTCCACACTTGAACAGGAACAACGCCTCTGTGACTCATGTGGGCTCTGCTTCTTCTGGTATTCCAGATCAACCACCTGCAGTCTCGATTTTCGTCCAACCTGTATCCAGTCTTGGGTATCATGAGTAAATACCAGGGTAGCTCCCTGCAACAACAGCTTAATCTGAGTGTGTCATCTGATTGTCTTGTTGTTTCATTTCCTTTACGAACTGAGCCCTCTGGCTCCGGATTACAAATATTGTGTACTGTGCATGTTGTGTTTTCCATCACAGGGCCCCAACCAGCTGCAACGCCTACCAACTCTGGGCAACAGTCCTGGCTAGCCCATCTCTTCTCCACCTGGGTACCCAAAGATGTGACTGTGTGGAGGGGACTCAAAGTGTATGGATAACTGCTTGATTGATATAACCTTTAAGCTAATTAACCTGATTTTGCCCCTCCCTTGTTCAAGTCCCCTGAATAAATCAGATCTAACTTTTTCTGCGTGTAATCTGACTGTGGTTCCACTTTGTGCTCAAAGTACTGTACTGTTGCTATTTGCTGTGCATAACCTTATTTTACAGGGGGTCCCCAGGGTCGAGCCAGAGGAACCAGCCCTGGTGGTAAGTGCAAACAGTGTGGGTACTTGTGTGGTGTACCAGGGGTATTGTGAAAGTGATTACTGTACATTATAAAAAGGGTCTGAGAAATAGAGATTTCTGATTGGTTGTAAACATTCTATCAGCCCTATGTTATTCTTTTATTAACATACATGTACAGCCTAATCATCTGCTGAACAATGTTTAACACTATTTAAAAAGCGTTTTTATTATAATAGCAATAAGGCACTCCCAGGGATTATGTTAATGGTCAGTTAATCACCCTTTAGGGGCATGTAGCACTCAGCTATGCCTCATGCCACATTATACCCCAGAGGGTTATTAACAGACCATTGACATAACCCCTGGCTATGCCTTATTGCATAAGTGTTCAGGCCACTAGAGGGCAAAGGGGGGGTTCAGTGTCCCGGAGGGCTGTGCCCAGGTTAGCTTGACCACTACCAACCCTGATCTCCTGGTGGAGGCACCCATTTTAGAGCTCAGGCCCCTTAATCTGCTACTAGCCAAGCAGGCAGGGGTAGTAGCCCTTGGGATAGCGCCACCAGGAGGTTACATCTTGGAGGCTCACTGCTGGGATTTTGTGTCTTCTAGTGGCCAAATTTGCGAAGTGCTGTTAAAAATAAATGGCTACCTCAACAGAAGTGGCTGTACACCAATTGGTGGGGTGGTGTACTGGGCAGGAGATCGACCCCCAAAATGCTATACTTATCCTGGATTTTCCCCTCAGTACTAATAAGGACACTGTAGAGGGAGTACTTCCCAAGTTTGAATGTTTACAAAACCTTGTGGTGGTGGGTAGACAGGCTAATCTGCTCACCCAAAGTTTCATGGCGTTAGTAGAGTGTAAGGATCCAGCAGACAGTTCCAAAGTGCCACGGACTATCAGCCCCGATGAAGCCCTCACTGCCTGGAGAATGATAACTAAAGACAGTAAAGACCCTGGGGAGAATGAGCCCCCCCCCCACTATCTGAGACCTTTGAGGAGAAATTTGCTAAGTTATTGCTGGAGGAAGGGAAAACTGTGGAGGACTTGAAGAAACTATTTCTGCCACCTGGGGGTGTTCCTCCCCCAATACTCCTCCCACTCCAGCACCCATTATTGCCCCCCCTTCTGTGCCCATGCTAATGCATGCTCCCATGTCTGTACCTGCCATTAGTCACGACTCTTACCGAAGGTTGAGAATGTTCTCCGGCACCCTCCCCACCCCTCAAAGGGAGGATGATTGGGAGACCTGGATAGATTGTATTGCCCCTTTGGTACCTGAATGGCAGTGTGTGGAGGTTGAGAAATGGAAAAGTAACACAGAAAGTTTGAGGGGGTCACGCCCTAGAGGCCATTAAATTTCTGAGGTCCACAAACCCTGATGCATCTGTCCAGAAGTACCTATCTGCATTCAAAGGCAATTTTGGGAGCACTGAGTCAGGGAAGAACTTGATGTGGAAATTGCAAGGTACAAAACAATGGTCAGGGGAAAGTTTGTCTGCATATGTTGCTCATCTGGAAAAAGCGCTGCAGAAGGCTTACCAAAAGGTGGGGTAGCCACCAGTAACTTAAACTATGTAGGTTGTGGCACATACTGCACATGCAAAGCATTCTAAATTGCATCTCCTTCAATTAAGGCTCCCAGACAGAAGGGGTAACCCACTGGACAATTGTGACTTGATAAAAGAATTCCAGGAGGTTGAAGATGAAGAGGGGGCTTGTAATTCTAGGGTGAGCACAGCCCAAGTGATCATGGCATCTGAAGGACCTTCAAAAGTGGGGACCAGTGAGGGTGTGCCACCATGGGATGAACTGCTGAGGGAGTTCAAAGAAACAAAAAACAGTCTGTTTATGAAGGCTGCTTCTGCAAGTACAGGCGCCGGCCCTTATCCAACTGCATCTGCTATGGAAGTGGGGGTATCCACCCAGGCATCTCCTGTTGACAGCAGCTTGAAACTTGATGTCTTGACTTTGAAAGTAAGAGAATTGACGAGATGTCTCCAAATGCTCAATGCACAGCAGACAGAGATGGCACCAAGGTTTTTAGTTGGTAGTAACACTGCCCCAGCTCCCAGTGTGATGCCTCAGCCACCTCAAAGCCCAGAAAACATATTTTGCCATAACTGTGGGAAGGATGGGGACAGGAGAAGAAAATGCAGGTCCACAAAAGACCTAGATAAAGTTGTATACAGACTTCAAGAAGACTTCGGAGAACAAATCAGTGGTCGAGGAGTGCCCAAAATGACCACAGTGAGGGTTCAAGAAGTAGTAACTCAAATCCCTATGTGGCTAAATCATCTGTCCAGGCCCCTGCTGCTGTCCCTCCAGACTGGTCCAAAATAGTGGACCCTTCAATGGGGATTACTGTGGCTGTGAATGGTATTCCTACTCGGGCTGTGCTGGACAGTGGGTCGCAAGTGACCATTGTATCTAAGGACTGGCATGACAAACACTTACCTGCTGTGCCCTTATAATCCCTGGAAGGCTTACATGTATGGGGGATGAGCGACAAGTCTTATCCCTACCTGGGATATGTCCACCTCTGGTTGTCATTTCCTGCAGCAGAAACTGGTGCAGAGGAGCAAGTCGAGACACTGGCTTTAGTGTGTCCCCTACTGGACTGTATGATGGGGTTCCCCCTGTTAATTGGGTCAACACCCATAAGTTTGGGAAAATGGCACAACTCTGTCACAGGAAACAAGGGCGATGGACTGGGAGGGCCCTAAGAATTCTCGCTCTGATCAAGAGGGCCTATGATTTGCAACAGAACCCCAAGGAAGTGGACCAGGATGAACCAGTAGGGGTTGTGTGGAAGAAGGATCCCTATTCAATGGTACTGGCCCCCTAATGTCCAGTGTACCATTCAAGGGGAGGTCAGCCTCTGCAAAGATGTCAATAATAAAATACTGATGTTGGATGTATTAGGCGATGGAAAATTGCCTGAAGGATTATTGGTTAAGCCCAGCACCTTGCCAGCTCGCGCTCATGCCTATGCATGACGAGTGATGGTCTAGATTCATAATGTGTCAGATCAGGAGATCCAGGTGGACAGAGGATACACCCTAGCTATAGTACACTGTGCAGACACTGCAGTGTTGCCCAGCAACAAGCACCCTGACAAAACAGATAGAGTGACTCCCGACTTGTTTGACTTTGTTGACTCCCCATTGCAAGCTGAATGGAAGACTAGAATTAGCCAGAAACTTGCCCAGACAGATCAAGTGTTTTCGTTAAAGGAATGGGACGCGAGATGTGACCAGGATGCGGAGCATCACATATGCCTGCATGATGAACGGCAATTTCGAGAGAGGTCTCGACACCTAGCCCCTGCAGACATAGACAATGTGAGAAGACATTTGCAGGAAATGCTCACGGCTGGTGTGATACAAGGATCCAGGAGCCCATATGCTTCTCCCATTGTGGTTGTGCATAAGAAGAATGGAACAGTATGAATGTGTGTGGATTATCGGACCCTCAACGCCCCGTATACAAGATGCCCCTGGATTGTTTGAATGGGAGCAAATGGTTCTCGGTGTTGGATCTTCGCAGTGGATATTACCAGATTCCGGTGGCTCCGGGGGACCATGAGAAGACAGCCTTCATCTGTCCTTTGGGGTTCTATGAATTCCTGAGAAAGCCACAGGGGATATCGGGAGCCTCAGCCACTTTCCAGCGACTGATGGAATGAGCGGTGGGAGACATGCATTTGCTGGAATGCCTGATGTACCTGGATGATGTCATTGTGTTTGGGAGCTCCCTAGAAGAACATGAGAGTCAACTGTTCAAAGTACTAGACCAACTGGAAGATTTTGGCCTCAAGCTATCCATTGACAAGTGCCAGTTTTTCCAAACCTCTGTGAAATATGTGGGGCACATAGTGTCTACAGAGGGGATAGAGACTGATCCTAGTAAAGTTGAAGCCTTGACTTCTTGGCCCCAGACCCACAATTTGAAAGAACTACAATGTTTCCTGGGATTCTGTGGCTACTACCGCCGGTTTATAAAGGACTATTCCAAAGTGATTCGGCCACTCTTGAATCTTACCCAGGGTTACCCTCCCACCAATCAAAAATACAAAAAAGGGTCCATCAAAGAACCAGACAAAGCATATTTCTGCCCAGGTGAACTTTTCAGGTCCCATTGGACACCTGACTGTGATGCAGCTTTCCACAAAGTCGTATACCAACTCACCCATGCCCCCATCCTCGCTTATGCTGGTCCCTCAAAACCCTATGTGCTGCATACTGACACCAGTCTGTAGGGTCTAGGAGGAGTACTGTATCAAGACCATGAGGATGGTTTGAGATCAGTGGCATTCGCCAGAAGGAGCATGACCCTGTCAGAGAGAAACTACCCTGTGCACGAGTTGGAGTTCCTTGTGTTAAAATGGGCCATTGTCGACCAGTTTCATGATTACCTCTATGGGGTGAAAATATTGGTGAGGACTGACAATAACCCGTTGACCTATGTTCAGACTTCAGCTAAGTGAGATGCGACAGGGCACCGGTGGCTTTTTGCATTGTCAACATATGATTATGCTGTCGAATACAGACCAGGCCTGAATCATATTGATGCTGACACCCTAACCCGGAGCCCCATTGCCAAGAGTGACTGGGTCAGACTGTCTGAACCAGACATCTGAGTATTGTGCCAAAAGTTGAATAGAAATGAACAGATGTCTATTGACACAGTGGACTGCTTAGTAGATTGCTTGGGCCCCTCTGACACCTGGATACCAGCTGCGTATTGCCACTTCTCAGCTCTAGATATTAGTGCACTACCTCAGTTTGACAATGACAGCATTCAGTGGGCTCAATCCCAAGATCCTATGATTCAGCCAGCAGTTGATGCCCTTCGTGCTGGAAAAGATGTGTCCAAGTTGCATTCCTCTGATCTGCAAACCGCTTTATTGTTTAAAGAAGGCCCCAGGTTGAAAATGCTTAATCAGTTGCTGTATAGAGAGACTGTGGATTGGGGTGGCCAAATAGACAAGCAACAATTGGTCCTGCCCACAACCTTCAAAGATTTGGTGCTGAGGTCACTCCACAATCATATGGGCCACCTCGGTATCGACCAGACCCTTGACCTAGTACAATCTCTATTCTACTGGCCAAAGATGAGGGCCAATGTTGAGCACCATATAAGGACTTGTAGTCACTGCCTGCAGAGAAAAGCCCTGCCTCAAAGGGCTTCCCCCCCTTGTCAACATTACTACCAGCACCCCAATGGAACTAGTCTGCATGGACTTCTTGAGTTTACAGCCTGATCAGTGAAACATTGGCAATGTGTTAGTGGTTATGGACTATTTAACATGGTTTGCACAAGCTTTTCTGACCAAAGATCAAAAAGCATCTACCATGGCCAAGGAGCTAGTGGAAAATGCCTTTGGCCACTATGGTGCCCCCCAGTGAATTCACTCTGATCAGGGCCGGGACTTTGAGAGTCAGCTAATCAAAGAAACGCTCTCTGTATGGGGGGTGCAAAAGTCAAGAACCACCCCTTATCACCCGCAGGGAGATCCTCAATCAGAACGCTTTAACCGCACCCTGCTAGACATGCTAGGCACCCTCCACCCAAAAGATAAGCATAAATGGAGCCAGCAGATTAGCATCTTGGTATACGCATACAACTGCATGAAGAATGATGCTACCTGGTTCTCTCCTTACCGCCTCATGTTTGGGAGAGGCCTGGCTGCCTGTTGATGTCTGTTTTGAGGTTTTGCCTGATGGGGTCTGAGCCAAGGATTACCTGCAATATGTACAAAAACTGAAAGCTCAATTGAACCATGCCTATCAATGGCTGCCAAAAGAAATCTAGCCAACAAAGAGACACATGATAGAAAAGTAAAGGCTCAAGAACCTAGGCTTGGAGACCGTGTGTTGTTACAAAATTTAGGATTACATGGCAAACACAAAATTGCTGATCGATGGCACCGTCTTCCCCATGTCATAGTTGGAATGTTGGATGATTTACCAGTGTACAAAGTGTGCCCAGAGAATAACTCCAAAGCTGTCAAGACCATGCACCGTAACCACTTGCTACCTATTGATCAAGTTATAACTGAGGCTGAACCCACCGAGATTGATTCTCCTGGACCAGTGACTCATGCTGCTGCAAGAAAGAAATAGAGTCAGCCTGCCCCCGTTGTTGCCGATTTAAAACTTCCCCCCACAGCAGGCCCAGAATGATAGTGACTTCCAGTCTAACTCAGATGACAGTGAGTGTGATAATGTCTATTACTCCTTATGTGAACCGAGTCAGTTGTTTCGTGGAAATCCTTTGCTGAATTATGGAGATGAAGCTGGGCCTTCTGGACTGCCTAATGCCCTGGCATCATCCTTGGAGCCAATGCTCCCTGGCAGTGAAGTGTAAAGTATCACGTCTGAGGATGCTGAGTCTTTGCGTATTGTGGAACTGTATGATTTGCCTGAAGGAGAGGCTGATGGTATGAGTCCTTCTGGTGACATGCCAGAACTTGAGGAACACTATGACAGTGCTGACAACACCCCCTTCAGTGCCAGAGTGTCTTCACAATGAGCCAAGTGTTGTAGAAACAGAGACTACAGAGCAAGGGGCTGACAGTGCTCCCAGCTTGGACATTCCCCTTCATGCAGAGGCACCAGTCACAAGTGATGAAAGCTCCAAGACCATTGCTGAAAGTATAGAGACTGTGGTTGTTCACCCCAGAAAGACTGGCTGAGCTGTCAAGCCAGTGGTGCACTTCAGTAACGATTCCCCCGGGAGGCCAGTGGATTTGCCTCTCAATGTAGTCCACAAAGGTGTTTATGTCTCTCAGAGCTAACTGCCCAAATTGAGCTTGACGGCCCATTCCAGGTTACTTGTTCTGCCATCTCACCGTGGTGCCCCTGCCCCATCCAACCCCAAGGTAGCTGATAGGGAAGGGCCCCCTCTTGCATTGTTTAAAGTACAAGAAGTTATTACATGATTCTGTATAGTAATGTTGAATTTATCTGTGTGAAATATGCACAATGTATTGCCAGAATGGAAATGATATAGTGAAGTACATTAAATGTATAGTAAAGTGACAAGTTATGCCAACTGATGAATCAGATAGTACTTGTATTGCATGCTAATAGTATAAATGTCTTGTATATGTTGCATTTTCAATGTTATGATGGTACAGACTTGACGCGGATGCCAAGTTTTCCCAGGCAGGTAAGGGGTGTAACCCCCAAACAAATGGGGGTTTCCAAAACATTTTCCTTGAGCTTGCCTAAATGCTCACTGCCAGGCTGGTGTCCTGCATTTTAGCAGTTTAAATGTGATTACCAGAACCTGTATAACCTCTGTGTACTGTCTCTTTAAGAGCTGCCTAATTGCAGCTTAAGTAATCTGAGAGATAGCTCTGTTGAAAGATGTAACTATTTACTGAAAATTATTTAGAGTGATAATGATAACATAGTTTGTCTAACCTGCTTTCTTTGTAACAAGGACTGTTTTGTTTGTCTCCACTATCTTGGTCCTGGACTGCAAAATGGACTAAACAGTACTGGTGGGACCTAAAATGTAGCCAGACTACAGGAGCTGTCTGAATTCAAAATTTACAAGAACTGCAGTTTGAATATGTTGTGCCTTTTTTGCAACTGAAGGGGGAGCTCTTGCTTTGACTAACAGCCAAATCAGCCAACCAAATCTTTTAGATCTTGGGGAAGTCCCAGGCTGCTTGCAGTTTTCAGTTAGAGCTAAGCTGGAAGCTGAACAAGAAGAAACTGAAGGATTATGAACAGCAATCTTGAGTGGATTCACATGGCAGAACTCTGAAAAGGCTAAGATTTCGGCCTGCATGTTGGTGTGCTGCTCCTGAGAGGGAGAGAAGAGAATTAATTTGGACTAAATCCAAGTTTGAGTGACTAAAGTAAGCTACTGAAGTGGGCCAGGTTCAACCTGAAGAAGACCAAAGATTTTGCTGAATGCTATCGGCCTGTCAGGAGTTCCAGCTGCCCCTAAGCTCCCGGTGTGTGCAGAGACTTTGCGATAGTGACCGGGGAGCGCTCTGCCTGCTACAGTAGAATTCTCTTACCTGTAAATGTGCTGTGAGCTGCTAGTGGGTTATGAGTTAGTCCCCCACTGGTGAACTGTTTTCTGCTTGCTGGAAGCTGTATCCAGCCCAAAACAGACTGCATCCGAATTTGTCTCCATGTGGTCTGGGCCTTGCCAGACTGGCCCAGCCAGACTACCCACTGCACAGAGAAGCCATCGATAAAAGATCTGCCTGGGGATGAGCTCCCTGCTCCACGCTTGAACAGGAACAACGCCTCTGTGACTTGTGTGGGCCCTACTTCTTCTGGCATTCCAGATCAACCACCTGCAGTCTCGATTTTCATCCAACCTGTGTCCAGTCTTGGGTATCGTGAGTAAATACCAGGGTAGCTCCCCCGCAACAACAGCTTAATCTGAGTGTGTCATCCAGTTGTCTTGTTTTGTTTCCTTTACGAAGTGAGCCCTCTGGCTCCGGCTTACAAATATTGTGTACTGTGCATGTTGTGTTTTCCATCACAGGGCCCCAACCAGCTGCGATGCTGGCCAACCCAAGGCAACAGTCCTGGCTAGCCCATCTCTTCTCTACCTGGGTACCCAAAGGTGTGACTGTGTGGGGGGACTCAAAGCACATGCATAACTGCTTAATTAATATAACCTTTAAGCTAATTAACCTGATTTGCCCCTCTCTTGTTCAAGTCCCCTGAATAAATCAGATCTAACTTTTTCTGCATGTAATCTGACTGTGGTTCCACTTTGTGCTCAAAGTACTGTACTGTTGCTATTTGCTGTGCATAACCTTATTTTACAGGGGGGTCTCCAGGTCGAGCCAGAGGAATCAGCCCTGGTGGTAAGTGCAAGTAGTGTGGGTACTTGTGTGGTGTACCAGGGGTATTGTGAAAGTGATTATTGTACAGTGTTCAGGCCACTGGAGGGGAAATGGGGGGTTACAGTGTCCCGGAGGGCTGTGCCCAGGTTAGCTTGACCACTACCAACCTTGATCTCTGGGTGGAGGCACCCATTTTAGAACTCAGGCCCCTTAACCTGCTACTAGCCAAGCAGGCAGGGGTAGTAGCCCTTGGGATAGCGCCACCTAGGGGTTACATTAAGTTCTTTGGGTGGGCATAATTTTCAAAATCATTGATCTTCAATTAAAAATAGTTTATCTGGCATTCTGGCATTTGTGCTTCCATAGCCAAGCCTTTGAGTGGTCATTAGTAAAAGGGAGGTAGGACAGACTCATGCCCAAACAGTGTGGTATAGGTGTAATATTATTTTTTATTATTAGTAAGCCACCATATTTCATTATTCCAGTATTTTGTAGTCCTAGGCCACTTCCTCAGGGCTCATGGTGGTCTAAAGCCAAAATATGCTGAACTAGAAAAAAAATTTGCATTCAGTCTCTATAGTTTCCACAAACAAAACTTAATTTGCCTCCAAAATATATAGACTTACTTGTGAAGTACCAGTATATATTAAATAAATCTGAGACGAACTGTAAATGCAAATTTTTTTTTGTAGTTCAGCATACTTTGGTTTTCACAGTGTGCATGTATTTTGTTCAGTAGAACAATGTAAGATGACGCAAACAGAAGGTGAAGTTATACTGGGAAGACAGTACTAACAGCATTTTTCTGAACAAAGTAATAATGTTGTGTGCACTTACAGGACCACTCTGAGCCCTGAAGGCAAGGCAATTTTGTTTGTATGACACCCAATCTCAGGGGCTCTGTGTGCCTCACAGTAAACACATCAATACAATAAAATGCAGTTCAGAGTGAAATCAATAAAATATCATAACAGAAAATGTAAACATGACAACAAGAGAGATTACACAGCAGCACCAAGCTTGAAGCGGAGTGTAAACAAGTGAGTTTTTAAGTGAGACTTAAACATGGCCAGAGAAAGAGAAGGGCATTCCAAAGAATTGGGCTGTTACTGTGAACACCCTATCTCTCAAGGACTTTAAATAGGATCTTAGTACAGACAAGAGGTCTGTCTCCAACAGCTGGAGGGGGTGACCAGCAGCATATGAATTTAGGAGATTTTTCAGGCAGCCCAGACACAGACCAGGCAGGGCCTTATACGTTAACTAATACATCATGAAGTTGATGCTGCACCACACTGGCTACCAATGCAGAACACAGAGAACTGGCATCATATACTTGACCCAAGTGGTACAAGCAAGCATCTGGGCTGCTGCATTCTGGACCAGCTACAACCAATGCAACAACTTTGCGGATAACCCAAGGTACAAGCATTACAATAATCCAATCTTGACATAACCAAGGCGTGCACCAGTGTTGCTAGGTCTGTCAGCTCCAGGAAGGGTTTGATCCAGGAGATGTTTAGGGGATGGTAAAAGTCACTGCAGATGACAGCAGACACCAGATATTCTAATGCCAGCTTGGAGTCGACAATGACCCCCTGATTCCTCACCCTATCTGCAGCTTCAAGTGTCATACCATCCGAAGAGGGTAGGACAGTGCTAATACTCATTGCTGCTGACCCAAATTGACCCAGATCCATCAGTGGCACCTCCATATTTAGTGAGTTTAATCTAAGACAGCTGACTGCCATCTAGTCCTCAATTTTCCTATGGCACACACAGAGTTTTGAGACAACCACGCTATCATCAGGAGCATGAAACACATACATCTGGGTATCACTGGCAGAGCAATGAAAATCCAGCCATGGTGTCTAATGATCTCTCCCAATGGCAATATACACGGCGAAAAATGTGGGAGCTAAAATTTACCCTGCGACACACCACAGCAGAGAACAGAACTGCTTTAGATGAAAAAGACAAGCACCATCTGTTGCACCCTGCTGGACAAGTAGGACTCCACCATAACACCCTCCCAGCAAATCTTACATTGTGCCTCAGATGAGCAACTGTTATTTAGTGATTCATCTTATTAAAGGCCAAAAAAGGTCAAGCAGGATAAGGATGGAACAGCACCCGTCATCCCTTGCTAGATGGAGATCATGGTACACCTGACTAGAGCTCTCTCCACACTATGGCGAGGCAAGAAACTGGACCAGAAAGGCTCATAGATATATTTCACCAGATGTTCCTTCTGCACTGCCACCACCTTCTCGACCAACTTCCCCAGAAAGGAAAAATTTAAGACAGGACTGTAATTTGAGAGAACTTCTGGGTCCAAAGATTTTTCCTTTGTAAGAAGCAACTTCACTGCCCTTTTCAGAGTGCAGGGAAAAATCCCTTCTCTAAGGGAGCACCCAACAATCACCACAAAAATTGGACTGAGCACCCCTCAGCACTGTAAAAGCAGTCAGGTCAGCCCAGGGTCCAACATACAGCAGGTGAGACATAATCCTGAAACCACCCAGAGGACATCATTTGCCAACACTGGCTCAAACTCCACCCATAAGGACGGAGTGCCTCTGCACATCAACGACTGGACAGTGTTGGCCAACAACAGGCTGCTTGACAATATCTCAGCCTGAACAGAAGACATCTTGTCCAGAAAGAACTGATGAAACTTCTCACAGTCATCTGTGGAACAGGCTTTGTTGGATCACAGATGCATAGGATTTAATAATCTGTCCACAGTACTGAAAAACTGAGCTTACTGGTTCTTTCCAGTAGTAATCACCCATGAAAGGAATATTGACTTTTTCAGAGTAGTTGCCTGCTGGTACTCGTCATAATGAGAACTCAGCACCAATATATCCTCCTCCAAATAGGACCTCCTCCACCAGCACTCCAGCCTCTGCTGTTTCATCTTCAACCTCCTCAGATCACCAATGAGCCATTGTGACCTGCAGTAGAAAATCAAAGGATGAACATGAAGAGGTGCTAGGGAGTTGACTCGAGTCAAATTGTAGCCTTTCATGACTGCCTCCGTTCTCATCACACATGTTGTCTCCGTGTCTTTGATGTCCAGTATCACCGGGAGATTCTGAGACTCCAGATTTCTAAAACAGTGTTAACGGACCATCTCCATTGGGAAGTTTAAACTGGGAGCCCCACAAACAAACTCCATTGCACAATGATCCTACCAAGTGAATGGATCAACCTCATCATTGCTAAAGACCCAATGAGAAAACCAGGTCCAAGGCAGTTGTCTTGGTGGCACAGCTGGTAGCACAACTCAAACAGAATTCCAGGCAGCCTGGGTTCAAGTCCTAGCTAAGGCACTTATTTCTGTCAGTGTCAGTGGCTCAGTAGATAGAACACTCGCCTCTGAGGCCGGGAGATCAAAGGGCTGTGGGTTCAGTTCTCACATCTGGCACTTGGGTTAATATCCCAGTACTGACACTGTAATGCAGCATGAGAGGGGTGCTGCACTTCTGAGGTGCCGTCTTTCAGATGAGACGTTAAACCGAGATCCCATCTGCCTGGATTGGTGGTAGTTCAGGTGGATGTTAAAGATCTCATGGCACTTATCGAAAAGAGTAGGGGAATTTCCTCAGTGTCCTGGCCAAATTTCCCTCATTCACTAAAAATACCACCAACAGCTTAATCTGGTTCGAGGTCAGTTGGCATTCATCTGTATCCCCCTCCCCCGGGTTGTGCCTGAAAATAGGCAGGATTTGTCTAGTGCACTTACCCGGTCAACAAAAACTAAATAAATAAATAAATGACCATGCTGGTGAATACCGGTGGCACCTGCCTACATGAAGCCCAGAGAAAATATCACCTGGAGGAACTGAATTCCAAAAAGAGATGTTTCATCATTGACCCAAGCACTGAAGTCACCTAAAACAAGAAGTTTAGGCAACTCCACAATCAGATGGGCCATGAAACTCTCAAGTTCCTGCACAAATTGGCTTTCATATCCCAGAGGATGGTATATGAGCATGATTTTGCAACTTGTGCCCAGACCACCTTTCACTGACAAGCATTCAAATGACCTGATCTCTCCCATGGGGTATGCTGTCAGCTCCAATGCAGATCTAAAGCAGATGGTGGCTACCCTGCCAGCTCTGCGCTTCAGCCTAGGACAGTGCAACAGGGTAACTTAGTGGAATGGATGCCTCAAGTACAGGGCCTAAGTCATCCCCCAGCAAGGCCTCTGTGATACATATCAGGCAGTAAGGACACTCAATAGCAGAAAACGTGGGTCCACAGCATATATCTGTAAAGTACTCACAAAGAAAACTGGTCTTAACACTCCTCTCATGAAAGTCACAAGAAAACTGGAAAGTTAGTTCAATGACACAACTTTTATTCCTAGATATGTAACACTCGGGTTCCTCCAGGGTTACTAGAACCCCTTTAGTACAAGCTTAGATAGGATCTGGGCAGCAAAATGATAAAATCTCTGTAGGGCCCCGTTAAGGATTGTCTGGCTAGCCCTGCTGAGCCAGAAGAATGCTGTGGTGGTGTGACAGGGAGCTCCTGCCACTCTTTAGGACCAACCGTTTCTTAAATCTGTTGCAACTGTTCTTCTATTTCTTTGTCTATTCTATCCTTTACAATTTCTAGTCCATAAGGTTGGCCACCTATGGGCACCCCCTTCCCTTTCTTGACTATGTTATAGTGTCCTCTTTGATTTTTCTTTTCCCTCTCAGGTCCTCATACAGGGAGGTTATTGTGGTGATCTCAAAATGTATGTAAAACAGGTTGTGTTTATCGTTGTTGGATTTAGTATGTAATAGCACTATGTCATAAAATACCTTAATCTATATACTTTATGTTTATGAAACCTGTAAATGTTGAAAATACCATAGTACAAGGTGATTTTGATAATGGTAAAAACTACTAGGTGACTATTACAGAAATTAAGTTGCTTGTGCTATTTAAAATGCATGTAAATTGCTGTAAACTGAACAAGTCTGAAATTTCATGGTGATTTGCATTTATCCCATGATGCTTTGCATTATGGAAGTATGTATGATGTTGTATTTCTTTGAAACTTGATTTGTTGCCAGTGCCGTTTGGGATATCCTTTTTTTCAGTGACTCTGCAATGAAGTTCTTTGTCTATAACTTGTTTTGTTTTTCTTTTTGAGCCCCCACTACCCAAGCAAACAAGGCCCACGTAGGGATGAAGAGTTTTCACTAAAAATGTTTAGATCAAAGATCAGTGTCGGTAGGCGCTGTCTAAGTGCAGAGAAAGGACATACATAGTCTGTTGCTGCAAACTGATATGCTGAAGAAGGGATATGCTATTGCTTAAAGGTTGTCTCCTGTATTTTGAAAAAAATACCACACAGATATTGTGTGTTGAATCTGAAGTTCAGATTCTGGTCCATCTATTATCCCACAACCCCTCCACAGGTGGAATTTAGAACTCTTGCAGCAGTATAAGCTCCCTTGCTGTCTGTGCTTCAATTCTGACTCAGTAGTCAGTGTTGAGTTTGGTGTTTGAGGAGCAAGTTGGTGCTCTGCCAGTGGGCAGACCAAGTGCCAGAAGGGAGTGCCCTTCTCTTTTTTTCTCACCCTAGTTTGTCTGCAAAGGGGTCTGTATGCAGTCTGTGGTGGTGACCATCTCCTGTGATACCCCGAGGGGGTGAATTTCCTCACGGATGTGCTAATTGGGACTGGTAACAGTCAGTAGTTGTTGGATCAATCCCCACACCTGTAAAGACCTCAACTAAAGTGCTGCCCAGAACTGTTTAAAATGAAAAGCCTCCTGTCATGAAAATGCTAAGTATTTGGATTTTGTCACTTCAAGGACTGTAAACCAGAAAGCCCTCCAACTGAGGGCTCCTGTACTGTATGTCTTCTTCAGTGACTTGCTGAAATATTTTACTGTGGGATGGGTTTCAGAGAAAAGAACCCCTGTAGCTTTGAAAAGTAAAATGTTAGTTCTGTCAGAACTGAAGTGAAATTACTAATGCGCAGGCAGCCTTTGGGCAAGTTTTGTGTTTCTGTATGAAATGAAAGGAGGTCTGTCCTTAGCTGGGGCTGAGCTGTCAACTCAGTCCAGTCACTGAAGGATGAATCTGTTCAAAAGTGTGTTTTGGGAGGTAACTCAGTTCTCCCGTTAAAGTTAAAAAGGAGAGGTAACACAGTTCTTCTTCCTGGTCTGGAACGTATGCCCGCAGGTAACTTTCAGACTTGAAGGGTCCAGTGTGTGCTCCAATGTAGGTCTCAAAGGGTCCCATGAGTTTCAAAATGTTGGATTTGAAGGATCCAGTGTGCTAAATGTTTGGGGGATACTGGTGCCCAGTTTTCCATTTGCCCAGAAGAGGGGGATGGACGATCGAAATGTGTGTTCTGGTAGTAATTTCTACACCTGTGGATGTTTCTGTGTACTTTTGTTCTGCACCTGCAATGTCAGGATAAAGCCACACGGTACAATCACATGCCTGTTGTGGACATTCTGTCATTGTGTGACCTGTGTGATTTTTTGGGGGCTCCCTCGGACATGTATGACCCCCATAACCGAGGTAATTCTCCTCCCGGACTCGGTAAAATAGAAATGTTGTTTTGTACCCCTTCCGTCGACCTCCTAGATGCCTGAGCCAAGTGCTACCCTAATCCAGGTGTAATGTCTTTGTGTTGCTGTTGTTGCCTAAGGAGGGGGGGGAGTCAGGTTACAGATAAAAAGTAAAAGCAATCCCACATTTACACCCATGTACTCCTCCTAAGTGGAGTATTGAGACCAGCTTTCTTTGTGAGTACCTCTGTGGTATATACCGGATCTGCTAAGGAATCCACAATGAAAGCCTCCATCTAGGCCCTTTTATGTCTTAGAGATCTGGTGTTACAAAAAAACTGTCCTAAGAGGAGGGGCTGAGTCGACCGGTCTGTTAGCTGCCTGCTGACCAAAAATCTCAGGAGCCCAGGAATAGGGATCAGGCAAGGGGAAACCGTTGCCTAGCAAGGCCTACTCCCAGGGTGCCTTCTTGTCTCCACACTCCTGATCCTGTACCCCTATCCACCACTGGAGCTGATCTACACTGTGGGTAGCACCCCCAGAGGATACCCAACACCCTGCAGTGGCTAATCACAGCTGCAGGTAGGGTGAAAGGGAACCATCCAAAGGAACACCAGTATGCCACTCTTGTAATTGCTCCACGGCATAGAAACATAGAAATTGTTGGCAGATAAGGATCACTAGGCCCATCCAATCTGCCCATAGGCTCTACACATTGTATGTGGAAACTGACCCTATGTGATCAATGGCTTTTCATCAATCCCTCCTCTCTTAAGGTTCCCTTGTGCCTGTCCTAGGCATGTTTAAACCCCTCCACTGTGCTTACCCACACCATCTCTTGTGGCAGGCTATTCCAAGCATCAGCCACCCTCTCTGAATAGAAAAACTTCCTCACATTTCCGCTTTGGGAGGCAGTATAGCATAGTGGTTAAGGGCACTGAGCTGCAAATCTGGAGACCTGGGGTTGAATCCCGTTAGCTCCCACTTGCATACTGTGTGGCCCTGAGCAAGTCACTTAACTTCCTTGTGCTCCCAGGTCACACCTGGAAACAAGCTCTGGCTTAGTATGCCTTTCCTGGTTAAACAATTACCCCTTTCCCTAATCTACCCCCTTCAATTTTATATCACGCCTCCTTGTTCTAATACTTTTTCTCCCTTGGAAAAGGTCCCCTGTCTGCACATTGTTTATGCCCTTGAGGTACTTCATAGTTTCTATCATGTCACCCCGGTCTCTCATCTCTTCCAGCAAGTACATATTGAGGTCCCCTAGTCTCTCCTCGTATGTTTTGTGGTGCAAGCCCTGTACCTTCTTAGTCACCCTCCTCTGCATAGCCTCTACCTTGTCAAAGTCCTTGCACAGGTGTAGCCTCCAGAACTGCATGCAGTACTCCAGGTGAGGCCTTACTAATGTTTTATACAGTGGCATCACCATCTCCCGTCTCCTGCTAGTGATACCCCTGCCTATACACCCCAGCATGCCACTGGCCATCCCTGCAGCCTTTGCGCATTGCTTCGATACCTTAAGATCATCAGAGATGATAACCCCTAGGTCTCTTTCCTCTTTAGTGACCATCAGCATCTCTCTCCCCCATCCTGTCGGTCTCACCAGGGTTCCCTCTACCCAGGTACATTGTTTTGCCCTTCTTTGTATTGAACCTCAGTTGCCACGTCTCTGACCATTTTTTAAATTTCTCCAGATTCCACCTCATTCTCTGCACCCCTTCAGGCATATCCACCTTGTTGAAAATCTTGGTGTCATCTGCAAATAAGCAAACCTTTCCTTCCAGCCCCTCTACAATGTCCCTAATGAAGACATTAAACAGGACTGGTCCCAGTACTGAACCCTGTGGTACTTCGCTGGTCACCCTTCTCTCCCCAGATTGGATCCCATTTACTGCATCCCTCTGCCTTCTGTCTGTCAGCCAGCTTTTAACCCAGTTAATCATCTTTTGCCTCATGCCTAGTCTTCCCATCTTGTTAACCAGCCTTTTGTGTGGGACGGTGTTGAAGGCTCTGCTGAAATCTAGGTAGGCGACATCTGCTGCTCCTCCCTGATTAACTTCCCTAGTCACCCAGTCAAAAAATCAATCAGATTTGTTTGACATGACCTTCCTGCAGTGAAACCGTGTTGCCTCAGATCCTGGGCACCACTGGATTTCAGGTGTGCCACTATCCTTTCTTTCAGCAGTGTCTCCATGATCTTCCCCACTGTTGAGGTGAGAGCTAACTGGCCTGTAGTTCCCTGTCTCCTCCCGACTGCCACTTTTGTGCAGCAGTACTACATGTGCCCTTCTTTAGTCCTCTGGAGCCACTCTCGTGTTGAGCAACTCTGTGAATAGGGCCGCCAGAGGCACTTTCAGTTCACTTCACAGCTCCCTTCATATCCTTGGGTGTTTGCTGTCTGGTCCCATGGCTTTATCCACCTTCAGCTTTGTGAGTTCTTCCAGGACTCTCTCCACTGTGAATGGACTGGTGTCCACTTCTTCCCCCCATTGCCTCTGCCAACCAACTGTGGTCCTTGACCCTCCCCCTCCTTAGTGAATACTGAGCAGAAGTATTTGTTCAGTATTTCTGCCTTGTCCAGATCCCCCTCCTTACACTACCCCTCCTCCACTTTGAGCGTCACTTCCCCCCCAATTTTTCTTCTGTCGCTGATGTGCCTATAGAATGTCTTGTTCTCTTTTTTCACAGTCTGTGCTAAACCCTCCTCTGTCTGTGCCTTATCTCTCCTAACAGCTTTCTCTGCTTCCCTTAGACATTCAAGGTACACCTCCCTGTCCTCCTCCCTTTCGGTCCCCTTATATTTTCTGAAACTCAGTCTTTTAGCTCTTATTTTGTCACTTACCTCTTTAGAGAACCGTAGTTGTTTCCTTCTTTTCCCTTTGGCCACAATCCTAATGCACTGGTTTGTTACCTCCACTCTGGCTTTCTTCAGTTTACCCCATTGTTCTTCCACCCCCACTATTGCCCCTTCCTTCCCCAAGATTGCTCTTATACATCTACCCATTTCCATGAAATCCGCCCTCCTAAAATCTAAAACGTTTGCCCTTGTGTGGCTAAATTGAGTTTCTCTCTCTCCATGTTAAACCATACCATGTGGTGGTTGCTAGACCCCAGCTGCCCTTCCACCTGTACTCCTCTGTTTCCACTGGTCCAAACCAGGTCCAGAATCGACTTGTCCCTGGTTGGCTCATGCACCAGTTGCCTGAGATTAAGCACCTGCAAGGCTGCAGGGATACTAGGATGGCTGGGTTTCTGGCTAAAGCAGCTGCCTGGGTGGTCCAATCCATGTCCGGCATATTGAAATCCCCTAGTAGCAGGATTTTACCTTTAGCTGCCATGTCGTGTATGTCCTCCACTAGTTCCCTGTCTATCTCCACCCTCTGTGCTGGAAGTTTGTAGATCACCCCTGTTCATATTGCTGTGCTGTTACCTGGCTCAAGGGTGACCCACATTGCCTTGGCCTCCCCCTGTCTTCCCTGAACTTCTGTAGCCTTTAAATGACCTCTGATGTATAGGGCCACCCCCTCCTTTCCTACCTTCTCTAGCCGTCCTGAACAGAGTATAACCTGGTACATTGACTTCCCAGCCATGATTAGCAGAGTACCATGTCTCTATTACTGCTGCTATGTCAAGGTCTGCATCCGCCAACAAGGCCTCCAGGTCTGGAAGCTTATTTCCCAGGCTGCAGGCATTTGTTAACATGAGCTTCCATTGTTTACAGTCAGCCCTTCCTCTGCTCCTGTTTTCACTTTCTTGCCTCTTCCCCCGGCCCGATTTCCCCTCCTATATGCTCTTGCCCCCCGTACCTCCCCTTATACACTATTCTCCTGCCTGA
Organism: Neoceratodus forsteri; assembly: GCA_016271365.2. Taxonomy (NCBI): domain Eukaryota; kingdom Metazoa; phylum Chordata; order Ceratodontiformes; family Ceratodontidae; genus Neoceratodus; species Neoceratodus forsteri. The sequence continues at coordinate 1,472,290,749 of CM028132.1, read as the reverse complement.
CCCTCTCTGCCTGATTCAGCTGTTACTTCTGTCCTCTTATGTTCCTGCCTGTTACCTTGGTGGTGGGGATTCCTAAGCCTCCTGATCCTCCTGGCTCGCTCCCCTTGGCCAGTTTAAATGATCACCGCTGAAGCATTTGAACTTCTCACTAAGGACCAAGGTCCACATCTCGGACAGATGCAGATCATCCTCCTCCTAGACTAATGAGAGCCTAGTTGCTGAACAACATAATACACACTCCCTTCCAAAGCAAGCAAATAAATAAATAAAATACCCACCCACTACAAAATGAAACCTCCTCACTCCCCACACGACTTCCCAAAAACAAAATTTCATAAACCTACACAAGCACACCAACATTCAAACAAAATTACTTATACAAACAATTAGCTAAACCTAAGACAGTCACTCACTTCACACACTCCAAAAGTTAAACTAATAATGAAATAAAACAAGCTTTAAATAATCAGTAGAAAGGCTCCACTACAGATTATTTCTAGTACATCAATAATGGCTTAGCGTACAGTATATTACAGCATATAGTACGATCTTAGAGTCCAGAGCTTCCACCAACAAGTTTAAAATGAAGTAAGCAAGGTGCAACATTCTAAAGTCTTGCACCAAAGAGAAAACTGTTTTCTCTCTCTCTGTCTCACAGAGAAAACAGTAATTTATTCACAGGAGTTAAGGCTCCTAGGAGGCCGAGTCTGGAAATCCAAATGTCTGCCTCTGACCCTTCTCCTGCTCTCACCAGAAGCTATGGAGAAGCAGAAGACTTGCATCCAAGAAAGAATCCAAGGAGGTCTCAACTGCTCACTGAGAGCCCCCAGTGATTGAAGAAGGGGAAGGGGTTTAGGGACAAAATTAGCAGAGACACCCAACAGGGGCCAGGCCAGACAAAGGATAGCAGCAGATGGAGGACCTGAGCTGTGGCAAGCCATCATGTTGCCAAAGGCTTCTGACACCAAACTGACCCTGCAAGGACTGCCAATTGGAACACCGCCCAGGCTAACCTGGTATCCCGTCATCAGAGTGACGGCCTGAGGGTGACAGCATGAGGGCGCCGCAACCAGTCACAGTTGCAAACTGGTTGTTGGAGTGCCCTGCAGGGTGATTGCCGCTCGGGTGTTTCCCCCTTCCTGATACACCTCTTCAGTGGAGTTGATTATTGTAATTTTTGAGGAGTACAGGGGGCAACCCCCCCCCCACAAACAGCCAGCATTTGCCATGCTATATTGGGTGCCACAGGGGTTGGAAGGCTCAAGTGATGGGTGGCATGACTGCCACTGGCATTGTGCTGTCGCCCTAATGACAGTCACCCCATGGCAGTCACACTGAAGTGGGTAAGCCACCTAACCTCACCCACTCAGACAAATCTCAGCCCAAATACTACCAACCCACTGGTTTTGGAAATAGATCCACTCCACGGACAATGGCAACAGCATTTTCCAAACCAGAAGCGATGGGGAAAACCGAGCGCATCGGGAAATGATCACAAATATGACCAGTACTGATAAAATAAAGTTCCTCTCCTCTAAAAAGCAGCACCCCTAGAGCCGCAGCATAGTACAGATGTAATCTAACCAGAAACCAGGAAGGGCCACAGAAGCTGGAGCCCACTGAAGAGCCAGCAATTAAGTCCACGGGTCTAGCCACAGCCACCGCTCAACTCCTATGGAGTAAAATAAACAGCAAACATTACAAGAAATTGTCCCAAAGGTAGCAGCCTGCAGCTGGCAACCTCAGTGCAACATCTGAGTGCAGAGAAACAAATTGTGCTGGACCTGCAGGTCCAAAATCATAGCAGAATGCCAATGAATGCAATAGTGGAGTATGACACTGAGACCTAAGATAAAAGCAAAACCTAGCTAGAAACTGCCTACCTTACAATAAAACCCTAGCTAAGCTAACCAAGCTGTAAGTCAGTGGTGATAACTGAAACATACACATGAGGCTTAAAACGGTGCAAGATTAGTACCATTTAGCCTGACAAGCAGCAGAAAACAGGAAGTTGTTATCCCTCTGTACAGACAGTTGGTGAGACCCCATCTGGAGTACTGTGTGCAGTTCTGAAGACCCCATCTCCACAAAGACATAGACAGAGTGGAGGCTGTCCAGAGGAGGGCAACTAAAATGGTGCAGGGTCTGCACCAGAAGACATACGAAGAAAGACTAAAGGAGCTTAATATGTATACCCTTGAGGAAAGAAGGGAGAGAGGGGACATAATAGAAATTTCAAGTACCTGAAGAGAATCAACAAAGTCCAAGAGGGTAGCATCTTTCAGAAAAAGAGATGTACAAGAACAAGGGGGCACAACTTGAAGATAGAGGGGGGACAGCTCAGAGGTAATGTGAGGAAGTATTATTTCACGGAGAGGGTTGTGGATGCATGGAACAGCCTCCCTGAGGAGGTCATGGAGTCAAGAACAGTGGGGGAATTTAAGAATGCATGGGACAGACATAAGGCAGTCCTAGTGGGGGGTAGGAGGAAGTAAGCTGTTGGTTAACTAGGTTCTGCAGCTTATCTGTTAGGTAGGAAAATGGGCAGACTAGGTGGGCCAAGCGGTCCTTATCTGCCGTCAAATTCTATGTTTCTATACCAAGGACATGGACAACTACTGCACAGGATTCCTGGGAAACTTGACCATGAGAATAAGTGAGGAAGTGTATGTATACCTATTGGCATGGCCTGTAAGGTACAGGGAAGGGAATGACTTTGGCAGTACTGCCATCTGTCTGGCACATATGCCACTGTCTAACCCCTGTAGCTGTCACAGTCCAGTATCTTAGTAGTTGCACAGCTTGTATGCAACCACTAATATCTGGAGAGGGGATTTGTATTATTGCATGCTGCACTGCAGCTTCAGAGGACAATCCACCCCATGCAAGCAGCAGCACCCATTTGTGAATGGCAATTTTGGTGGGTAAAAGTAGAGAAAGCCTAGTGCCCCCAACCCAAATAGCTCCACCCACCACTCCCCAGATTGGTGAGAAATGGTATATGTTGATACTGGCATGGTGAAAATGCTGCCGGTAATATCTGGACAAGCAATCTGCAAAGGAGAAGATGCGGTACTGTGGCAGGGGAGAATACAACTCCGACAGACAGCACTATCCATTTTTGCATTGTAATATTAGGATAAAACTCAGCACTGCAGCTGAGGATAGAGACCTAGGCATCGTCATTAGGGACTCCCTTAAACAATGAAGCCTGTCCAGCAAAGCCTACTGTAAGGCAAATAGGATGCTGGGATGTATCGGATGGTGTATTGACAGTGGAAGAAAATAAGTATTACTACCTCCTTATAGATCATTGGTGAGGCCACACCTGAAGTACTGCACCCGATATTATAGTCCCCACCTCAGGAAAAATAAGGACAGGCTAGAAAGGGTGCAATGAAAGGTGAACAGGGTGATTCAGGAACAGTGGGACAGATCTTACTAGGAATGGGTTAAGGCGCTGAACATGTACTCACTGGAGACCAGTCGAGAGAGAAGGCATGTGGGAGAGACATTGAAGTCCCAAAGGATTAAACAAGGTGAACTGTGAAGAGTCAGTTACCATGAGTAGCAGTTCGCTGGGACAAAGTGAAGGGTATAGTGGTTACTCAGGGTCGTAGCAGTAGGGAAGGAGGGGCATGGGAGGGGTGGATAGTTAGGGCTAGTACCCAGTGTGGACATTAGGTCCCAGGGTTAGATAGGAAACTAAGTGCAGACTGACTGGACCATTGGTCTTTTTCTGCCATCATTGTCTATGTTTCTGTGGACTAGCGCCATCCCAAAGGAACGGTGATATGACATGGAAACATTTTTATTTTTTGTACCGACTACTATCAGGAAGTCATTGTGAATGCGCTCAAACTCAATTGGCCTTATTGCACCGTTTCCTGTTTTAAATAAAAATCTTGACTTGTGTATGGACTTCCTTTTATCTCAGGCCAGACAGAGGAAGCAACCCGCCTCATGATCTCACTTAGTCGGGACACGGTGAGTCCAAAATAGGAAAGCAATTAAAAAGTGAAGAACACTGAAGAAAGGTTCACCATGGATGGGCATTGGCAACAAAGCTAAGTTTCCAACAAGTGCCAAATTACGGTGCTCATATTTCACTAATGCAAGGCATCATGGAAACTACTGTAGAACTGGTAATGAGAATAACAATTATTTTTCAAACACGGTGCTAATTAACCAAACTTGTGTGAATTTAATGTCACACCAGGCGACATAACAGAGGGGCTGAAGGGGAAGGTCTGCCTATTTGCAGACGATATGAAGATCTGCAACAGGGTGGACACCCTGAGGGAGTGGAGGCTATGAAGGAAGATCTAAGATTGCTGGAGGGGTGGTTGGAAACCTGGCAGCTGAAATTCAATGCCAAAAAGTGCACAGTAATGCACATGGGGTGGAATAACTTGCAAGCAAATTACACACTGGGGGGAGGTGTAATTAAAGCAACTGAGCAGGAAAGGGATCTGGGGGTTATAATTTCAGATAACCATAAGGTGGGAACCTGATGTAGCAAGGTGGTAGGCAAAGCAAATAGAATGCTGGCATGCATAGGGAGAGATATAACAAGCAGATGAAGGGAGGTGCTGATACCACTTTACAAATCCATGGTGAGGCCTCACCTGGTGTATGGGATCCAATTCTGGAGACCTCACCTATGGAAGGACACAGATGGGATTGAAAGGATTCAGAGAAGGGCCACTAAAATGGTACATGGGTAGAAGGGGAAGTTCTATGAGGAGAGGTTGAGGCAGTTGGATCTGTATCCATTGGAGACCAGAAGGGAGAGGGGAGACATGACAGAAACGATTAAGTATGTGAAGGGGATTAATAAGGTAGGGGGGGCTTATTCAGAGGAAAAGTAGAGCTAGAACTAGGGGTCATAGTCTAAGGTTAGAAGGGAGAAGGTTTAGGAGCAATGTGAGGGGGCATTATTTCACTGGGAGAGTGGTGGAGCCCTGCTACAGTCTACTGGAGGAGATTATGGGGGCTGAAACAGTGGAGAAGTTTAAGTTATCATGAGACAGACACAAGGGTTTGAACAGGGGATAAAGGGGGTATCTCTGGACAAGGGGGGCAAGTAGAGAGGAGGATAAGGGGCAGACTCGATGGGCCAAAAGGGTCCTTTTCTGCCATCACATTTCTATTATTCTACAATTCAATTAATGCCTAATTCCCATCTATTGGAAATGTGAAATTTTGTCAGTTACTGCCATTTACTGTCATTTCTACACCGTTGTCACACTGCATAAAAATAGTGATACTAATTTCATAGCGAACACAAACAGTTCTGCTGTATATGCATGGCTATTTGCATGTGCTTCCCATGATGCTTTGCATTTTTATTTATTTATTTTATTTCTCGGATTAGAATTCCTTTGAGCCAGGGGCTCTTTTACAGAGGTTCCACATCAGAAAGTAGACATACCAGTTTACATCTCAATCAGACAGAGACATTCAATTTACAGAATTAATACATTGGAGCATAAAATACAAATGAAGTAATTTACAGAATAGTAGACATTAAAGCATCTATAATCAGGCTTTGTTAGTGATCGAGGTGTAGTACGTGGGGAATAAAAGGGGTGAGTAAGAAGGTGGGCTAAGGGTTGGTGACGGAGAGGCATGGGGTTACTACAGAAGGCAGACTTACTGCTACGAGAGAAAAGAGGGGGGTGTATGGGGGGTTACTAGAGATGGCAGCCCAAACTGCTCCAAGTGGGGTGGATGTAGAGGGGTGTAGGGGAAGGTGGGAGGGAGGACAGGGGAAGGCATTGCCAGGCTCGGGGGTGAGACAACTTAGGGATGGCAGTCGCAGCTGCTAAGTGCGGTGAGGTGCTGGCAGAGTTTGCACTTAAAAGGACCTATCTTTGCATTAGCATAGAAACATAGACATAGACACTGTCATCAGAAAAAGACCTTGGGTCCAACCAGTCTGTCCTGTTTCCCATATCAAATTCTCTGACCAACGGTCTTGATGGGGTTTTTACTCTTTCCACTCCCTTTCTCCCTTTCTCCCATCCTTACTGTTACCCCTGAGTATCCTCAATTTGAAATAAGCTCTGGTCAGAGCCGATATGTCTGTGGACAGCTTTTGGGACACTTTAACTCATTATTTCTAATGAATTTATACAATGCAGATCAGCTGAGAGGCAGTTTCAATGTAGTCATCCTTTTACAAATTTTTACAATGTATTTTCCTAGAATATGCCTGCGGATTGCTGTATATTTAGCCTGTATAGTTCACAGAAGAAATGGCATCTTATTTTTGGGTGGTGAAGCACTGGCAATAGGACACTGGAATGTGTCATAGATGTGCATGAGCTGTGTGCAGGTGATAACGCGCAGTGGCCATACACCTCAGGCGCTCACATGTGGATCCATCATCCCAGTGCCGTTGCACTACTCAGTGCGGGTGACAGCCGATGCTGTACCCACTCACACAGGTCCTGGAACAGGCATGTTACAGACGACCTCTCATTTGTTTATACAATTGGGGAACCGCAGACGTACTATCCATAGCCTGGAGTGTACACTGCAAATGGCATTGCAGGATACCACACCACATGGCGCACAGGATACCTCAGCAGTCCTGAAGGTGGCATGTTACACAGGGGAATGGGGAAGAGTGTGGGCCTGCAGTGGTGTATGACAGCAGGAAGATACAGCATTGACAAGGCATCCATTGGGGTATGTAAGTTCTCTTTTATGGTTTGCCAGGGACATACACATGGCTGCGTTCACTGGTGGGTCTGCAACTTGTGTAGTGCCCCAATACATGGTACAGCCACTTGGGTCATTCTGGAGTGCAGGTCCCTGGCCCAGGTCCAGTGCAGTTTGTGGATGGCTGTGGCAGAGTGTTGAGGTAGTGCCAGTCTCCGCAACAGGTTGGGTATGGGGGGATCGGGGTTGTCTACATAATGAGGTGGTGGATGGGGTCCTCTTTGCTATGGTTGTGGATTGTGGTTACCTCTGGTGCGATTGGGTCCAGGGGGGCCGTACACTATGGAGCTCTTCAGGGATGGAGTTGGATCGATCAGGAATGAGAGGGGGTACCTCTAGTCCACCAGGGTTGCCAGGCTGCTGTGCACCTGGGTGCAATTCTGCAGCCCGCCTGTGGGTGGGTGGCTGGCCAGATTAGGCCAGCTATTCATGGCCTAACTGTGGGCCACACTGCTCTGGACTGTGAGGGGCACATTCCCACTGAGCATGCCGTGGCATATGCATGGGGATGCACCCTCAACTTGCATTGCATACTATTTGTATGCACCCTGGCCCATTCCCTTGTGGCCAGTGAATCCTGCACATTTGAATATCACGCTGTGGCGCACTGTTGGAGTTGTGTGGCACATCCCTCTTTTCCACCGGGATGCGCCACGCTTCTCCTTTGAATATGGGGGCCCTGGACTAGGCTACCCTAAAGAAATACATTATCAAAGTGATAAAATCATGACCCTACTAAAAACAAGATATTGCATCTAATCTGGGACAGCCTGAATAAATACAGTGCAAAAATGTGTAACTGAAGATCCCTGTGATGATGAGATGTAGCATCTCCCCTGTGCTATCCAGGATGCAAAATATAGGATAAGAAATATTTAAAGGAAATCTACTCTAAACTGAACTTCACTGTGTTCACTGACATAAACAGTTTCTTTAAGCAATAATGCACGAGAGGGTGTGGGTCATGCTGGGACAACCTCACACCTGGGTGGTTGGGCATGAGGCTGCAGGCCGAGTGCATCCAATGTCCCAGAAGTGAGGTTATCCCAGCATGACCCACACCCTGGAGTGCATTATTGCTATTATACAATGGCTTGTTTTCATACAAAATAAAAAAATGTTAAAACATTTTTTGGTGGCTTTTTAGTGTGGCAATATATCTTTGTTTCTTAAGAGAAGATGCAAACAATGCAACAACAAATCAATACAGTGAGGTTGTGCTCGGATAACCACACTGTTGCCAAGGGCAAACAGCCAATCAGATTCCAGGATTTTTTATTGCCATTGTACAGTTATTGTTTTATAACATATTAGAATGCAGTATTTATTTTGAATGTTGTGGCCATGAGGATGGTGTGTACAGAGTGTGAGTGTGTGTGTGTGTGTGTGTGTGTGTGTGTGTGTGTGTGTGGCCAGGATACAAAATATAGGATAAGAAATATTTAAAGGAAATCTACTTTAAACTGAATTTCATTGTGTTCACTGACATAAACAGTTTCTTTATTGTGTTATATTCGGGTGCAGTATTTATTTTGAATGCTGTGACCATGAGGATGGTGTGTACAGTGTGTGTGTGTGTGTGTGTGTTTGTTTGCTGTAGCTCAATATATTTTTTCCCAAAAAGCATAGTAGAAAATGCCCGCTGATTGCTACGTATTTAGTCTGGGTAGTTCACAGAAGACCTGGCATATGTCTGAGACAGTGCTTATCAGATAGTATCTTTAGAGGTTAAAAAAAAAAACAGTGTAAATTATAGACTTGCTGGGAAAGGGTGACATTTATGAGATATGAATCTTTCTTGAAAGACAATACATTCTCAAATGAAACTAGTAGCAAGAAGCTGTTTAAATGCTAAGTATTTAAATGTGCAAGTTGTTGCATTCTGAAGGAGGTAAACAAATCTCCAGTTTAATAGACAAGCAATATTTAACAAATATTTAACAAGCTGTTTCAGTTTCCTAATGGCATCTGATAAGCAGCTTGGAGTTATGTCTCTAACATTCTTAACAGAAAAAAGGGAGTATTTTATTTCAGTTGGCATGGAAGGATACATTGAAAAGTCCAAAACATGTGTCCCACGATACTCCATTTTCCAGCTACAAATAGTAAGATGGCTGTAGGCTTCGCCCACAGCCAGAAAAGTCAAGCACACTCCAACAGACGATCAGTTAGGCTTCTTTATTGTAAATATCTTATTGACCCAGGGAGACTGTTAGAGAGCATTGCAACTTCCCTGCCTCTGAGTGGCAGTGACGGACAGATTCTAATAATATGTATGGCATCCCTCTGAGAAGGAAAGGTCATTTCTGGTGCTACGGGACAATTTCACTTTAAAGTACTGGAATGTTTACTGAGGTATTAACAGGTCTTTGGCTAATTTAACACAGTGTTTGGGCCTGATAAAGTTACAAATGGCCACAGAATATGATCCAGGGATTTGTCTGGTGCTCATGGGATTCTACAATGAAGAAGTACAAATGATCAGCTACTGGAGTACACCTGATTTGTTCCTTTTTGGGATATATGGCTGTTGTTATGGGAGCCTCCAAGATAAAGGATTTTTTTGTTCCCCACCAGAGGTGCAAGGGCATACTGAACCTTCTGTGCCTAATTTCAGATCAGATGCTATCCCTGAGTAACCATTTAGCCCTTTACTCTCTCCTAACCCTGCTAGAACCCATTAATATTTGTTGAACACACCATATTGTCCAGTAGGCTGTTCCATAGCTCAACCACTCTCTGCGTAAAATAAGTTTCTCATAGCCCTCCTGAATCTACATCCCCACCAGCTTCCAGTCACAACCCTTTGTTTTTGACCCCAACATTCATTCTGAATATTTCCTCACAGTTAACCTTGTTAATTCCTTTCATGGACAAGAAGGTCTCTATTATGACTCCCCTCTCTTCTGCCCTTCAGTGAATACATATTCGTTGACCTATGCTGATCTGCTCTGTTGGCCTTGAATAATTTTGTTACCCTATGCTGTATTGTCTCCAGTCTGACTTTCTCTGTCTTTCCTTAGATGGGGACTGCAGAACTTGGCACAGAATTCCAGATGGGATCTCACCAGTGATCTCTAGAGAGATAGTATTACCTCTTTCCTCTTGTTATTGAAACCCCCTACAAATACACCCTAATACTCTGGGTGCCCTGCTAGAGGCTTTGCTGATCTGGCTAATTTATTTTAGGGAGTCGCTAATTATGACTTCCAGGTCTCTTTCCTCTACAGTAGCGTCCAGCTTAACTCCTCCCATCCAGTATTCCATCCTGGGGGTTTTGTTACTGAAGTTCAACTGCCAGATGTTGGCCCAGCTACTTTAAGTTTCACAGGACCCTTTGCAACTCCCTTTCCCACTCCTTGCTGTCTACAGATCTTGCCCTGTATCCCTTCTCCTAATTCATTGATAAACATATTGAAAAGGGCTGGTCCCAGGACTGATCCCTACAGCACCCTACCTATGACCTCCCTCTCCCTCAATCTGACCCCGTTCAATACCAGCTGTCTCTTCCCCCAGCCAATGCTCTACCCATCTTCCAACAACCTTCTCTACTCTCAGATCCTTTAACATCTTCAGTAGCTGTCTGTATGATACAGAGCTGAATATTTTGCTGAAGCTAAAGTAGAGTAAATCCACTGCATGTTTGTTATCCACCACCCTTGTTATTCAGTAAATGAATATTATACAATGGCAAGAAAAAATCCTGGACTCTGATTGGTCAGTCTTGGGCTGGACCCGTGATGTTAATCAGTACAACATCACGGGTCTAGTCTCAGCCTCACTGTGAACCTGCAGATGATTTTTTTGATGCTGAGCTTTTTTTTTTTTTTTGGCATCTCCTCTTAAGAAACAAAAATATTTTTCCACACTAATAAAAACATTCTTTAAAATTATTTTTTAACTTTATATATAACAACGAGCCATTGTATAATAGCAATAATGCCCTCCCGGGTGTGTGTCATTTGGGATAACGTCACGCCTCAGTTGTTGGATGCACTCGGCCTGCAGCCTCGTGCCCAATCACCTGAGGCGTGACGCTCTCCCAGCACGACATACACCCAGTCAGGCATTATTGCTTAAATATCAGGTTGGACTTACAAATCCTTCCTACTTACTATCCTGGAGACCATTTCTATCTAGGTAGTCCACTAGGTCCTCTTTGACTAATGTCTCCATTAGTTTACCCACAATGGAAGTAAGACTGATAGGCCAGTAATTGCCCAGTTTTGCCCTCTCTCCTCCCCTGCAGAGCAGACGTACATGTATGTCTGCTATCTTCCATCACTCAGAACCACCCCTAACTTTAGTGAGCTATTGAATACTCCTGCCAGGGGCTCAGCCAGTTCTGAGGCCAACTCCTTGAACAACCTCAGGTGCATTCCATTGTCCCTTGTGTGTTTTTAATTTCCAGGGTTGCAAATTCTTTTCCACCCCTTTCTCCTGCATCAATGAGGTATGTGTACTTTTGTATATTATGTCAGTCCTGATAACCACTCTTTATAGGGAAATCCATGGGCAGGCAGGCTTGGGCGGAGGCACACTCAGATATAGCCTATGAAGGCCTTAAAGGCAAAAGAGTCACAAGTCTTTTCCAGAACTAGTGCACACATTAGTGAGCCAGCACAGAGAAACGGTCAGGGGAGTCTGACTCAATGAGGGTCCAGGTTTGTACTGAGGCACTGTACTTTATGGTGTTCTTGGTCCCTGATTGCAAGGCAAAGAGATCACTGACACAGGGCAAAATCAGATTCACACCATTGCAATTTCCTTTCAAAACTTAATTGGCTCTCCCCATCTGTTAGGAGAGATTTTCATTGGTGTTCCTTGGTTTACAAATCTGTAACGCTACAAACTGCCCCCTATCTATATGAACATCTGTTGACACCTCTTCACCAGTATGGATTATGTAATGTTCAGCATCATTGTTATCAATTAAAAATATGCTTCTCGCTGTGGAAGGGAAAACTTTATTTGAGGACACCTTTTGGAATGGTCTTGAGACATATAACTCAGAAATTGTGCTACAGTCCTTAGCTATTTTTATGTTGGCACGCTTGTGCAGCCAACATCTTGCGGTAGTGCAAATTTGGAGGCGCGGTCACTGTTGTGCAAATGCAGGGCATGCATCAGTAGGTGCGTCCCTCATGCATACTAATGTGGTGAACACATCTAAGGAAAGGTCCGCTGCAATCCGAGCAAAGCTCGTCAGATGCAGTGGACCTCCTTACATGCTTAGCCACATTGTAAACATGGCGGCCGTAACTGCTGACTTTAGGATGTCAATCCCCTGCTGGCTTACCGTGGCCCCAATGTATGTGCTGACGGTGGAGCCCACTCTCTGTCAGCACAAAAAGCCCCCCATTTGTTATATGCGGGTGCCAATCTATAGCTCTTGCCCTCCGCTTTCCTTGTGTGCCACGGGGTGCCCAATCCCGTCCGGCATAAATTAACACCCCTTTTTGTTGTGTGCTGATGAGGGTACCTAATCCCCCATCAGCTGCAGCACCTCAAAGCAGTTAGGTGGCACACTGGGAGCCCATCCCAGAATGCCAAATGTTTTTTTAACCCTGTAACACAAAACAGTCCTTATAGTCTCCGCCCCTCCACAACCCGCACCCTCCTTCTGCGCACCCTGCCTCCCCACACCCACCTCAATTCCATACCTCTACCTCTGGAGTCTGGCGCGACGATCTTCGGTGGACCCGGAACACATCTGCGCTCTTCAAAGCCGGCCGCAAACTGAGGAAATGCTGGTAAGCTGTATAATGGAATAAATAGGGGTTTTTCAACTTTGATGCATAACTCAGGCATTGTTTGGAATTTTGGCACCAACTTTTCAACATGGGGTTTTTGGGACCACTCCTCATGAATTCTTGCACTGTCATGGCATTATTCAGTCCTGAAAGGTGACTTCACAGTCACTGCATGGAATCACCTTTCAGGAGTAAGGAACGAAAAGACAGTGCCAGTGTTCATGAGGGGAGCTCTCAAAAAGCCTATGTTGCAAATTTGGTGGAAAAAATCCAACAAATTACTGTTTTACAAGAGTGCGTTGCACAGTTGCTATGCACGCTCATAACTGAGTGAATTTGCAAGATTTTCATGCCACATGTTCAGCATTGGCATTTTTCCATACGTTCTTGTGAACCGTATAGCTGTCATTTTTCACATTTTGCCCGAAATGTGTTTTCGCACTTCTGGCGCAGAATAACGTGGCCGATGTAGGAAATTAGTGTTTGGGACAGATTACAAAAATGACAGTTACAATGTTCATGAGCAGAGGTCCTAAAATGCCTATGCTGAAAATTTGGTGATGATACTCCATAACATGACTGTGTTACGAGCTTGGGTTGCGCAGTTTGCACGCACGCTCATGACTTCGTGCATTTGTAATATTTTCACTACAGATGTTCAAAACTGGCATTTTTCCACACCTCCTTATGAACAGTACAGCTGTCATTTTACATGTCCTGGCTGAAATGTGTTTTTGCATGTCCAGCGCAGAATTGCGTGGTCGCTGTGCGAAATCAGTTTTTGGGACCGTGTGAGGAAATGATGATGACACTGTTCATGAGCAGAGGTCCTAAAATGCCTATGTTGAAAATTTGGTGCTGAAAGTCCATAAAATGACTGTGCTGCAAGCGTGTGTTGAGCAGTTTCCATGCAGCCTTGTAACTTTGTAAATTTGCAATATTTTCATGCCAGATTTTCACCACTGGCATTTGTGCACACCTCCTTATCAACATTACAGCTGCCATTTTTCACAGCCTGCCCAAAACATGTTTCCGCAACTGTGGCGCACAATGGCGTGCTCGCTGTGGGAAATCACCTTTTGGGACACATTAACAAAATCACAGCACCACTGTTCATGAGGGGAGGTCCCAAAATACCTGTGTTGAAAATGTGCCTAAAAAACTCCTAGAAATAATTGGATTGCGGACGTCTGTTGCGCAGTTTGTATGCATGTTCACTGCTTCACCAATAATTCATATTGCCACTCCAGATTTTCAACATTGTCATTTTTTACACCTCCTCATGAACAATACAGTTGTCATTCTTCACATCCTGCCCAAAACTGTGTTTTCGTCCCTCTGTCGCTAAATGGCACAGTCGCTATGCAAAAGCACGTTTCAGCTAAAAAAAGTGATTGTGCTGCTTTTCATGAGGTGGCCTGATGAGCAGCCCATGTTGAAAATGTGGAGTGAAACTACCACTACACGCCTATGGTGTTAGGGTTTCCAACTGTAGCAGACCATCCGGTATGGACTGACAGGCGTCAGGGCTGTGACTTGGGATCATCGGATGTAATGCTCATGCCATTCCACCCCCCACGCCAACCCTGCAGCCACTGACAGGCATCGTGGTGTGTCTTGCACTGTTCGACCACAAACCTCACCCCACGCTCCTATACTGCACCCATGTCAGCGTATTTCCTTATGGAATGGGGTAAGTATAATGCCCAAAGACCCCAAAGCACACCACGACACTTGTCAGTGTCTACAGGGTAGGGTGAGGTACAATGGCATAAGCATCATAGCGGACGACCCAAAGGCACACCATAATGCCTGTCGCTCTCTGCAGGGTGGGGGTTGGTTTGGCGCCACTTCAGTACTTCACTGCCATTCCTATTATGCATCTCTAGCTTCTCCACTGCCACTGCCAATGCCAATGCCAGTGTGACAACATTCGGCATTGACAAATCCTTGTTATGAATACGGTTAAAACAAATATGTTAAAGGCTCAGCATTCATTGCAGTTGTTTTTTTTACCTGATTTTATCCTGTTTAATGTTGTAGTCTGTTTGTTCATCATGACTTGAGACATTCTGTAAATAAGACTGCATCTCATGGAAGCAATCCCATAACTTTTCAACTTTTAATGAGTAAATTTTAGTAAAACACAGCAAAATTACTGAAAGTAGTTTTTGTAGCGGTCTCAGCCTTGCACACTGGAACATTTGTACACAACACATGCACCCTAGCTAGAAGCAAGGAGTGAGAGAGAGAGAGAGAAAGGGGATATATGATAAAAGCCTACAAGTACCTCAAATGGGTGAATAGGGTAAAGGTGGGAAATCTTATTCAAATAAGAAGAAGCACCAAGAACAGGGGGCATGCAATGAAGTTAGAGGGAGGGAGGAATTCAAGAGTGATGTGAGGAAATATTTCTTCACTGAAAGGGCAGTGGATGCTTAGAATAGATTGCCAGCAGAGTTGTGGAGGCTATAATGGTGGAGGGCTTCAGGTATGCATGGGGTAGGCACAGAGGTATATTGGATAGGAGGCAGGGTGGTGAGATGGTCAACAGAGATGAGATAGAGTCTTTGGAGACAGAATATGTAGGGAACGTCTGGGCAGACTAGGTGGGCTATGTAGTTTTTTTTTCTGTCCTCAAATTCTATTTTTTATGTTTCTAAGGGGGAAGGGTTGAGGTGGCACACAGCATCACTGAGAGCAGTGATTTATGGGAACAGAGCTTGGGAGAGGAGATCCACTGGATACGAATGATGTGGGCAACCAAGGTACACAATTCCTGGACCACAAAGGAAGATCATTATGTGACAGTACGTATGCGTATAGGCAAGGTGATCAAGGTATTTTGTGAGGAAAAAAACACTTCAGTGGAAACACAGTGTGCCGCGAAGTCACATGCCAAGGCATGTCATCTTACACCATTCCATGGGCCATCACCAGCGGATGTTGCATTTTCATACATCTGAACAAGAGGTTTGCCTGAGTATATGCTGTATCTCTGTTGCAGGAAAAACTATTCTCCTTGCATGGGTGAAACTACTGTGTGATCTCTGGAGAGAAGATTTTTGAAAGTTGCTGGGGCTTCTATCATTACCATAGATCCATGCAAATTCCAAAAGCTGTAATTAAACACAGTCTTACAAATGATGAATAATAGAAACTTTTGGCTACAACTCTACCACATAAGAAAGCCCAACGCTAGGGCACATTTAAAACAATATTTATTGAATACAAAAAGCACCCCCCCTTCAATGTACGTTTCACATCCAAAGATGTGAAATGTACATTGACGGGGGGAGGTGCTTTTTGTATTCAATAAATATTGTTTTAAACGTGCCCTAGCATTGGGCTTTCTTATGTGGTAGAGTTGTAGCCGAAGGTTTCTATTATTCACTGTTTGATTTATATATTCGGCTTCTCTTTTGGGTACTCCAGCCATGGATTTTGTGCTGGGTATCTACGAACAGTCTTACAAATATCTGATTGAGTTTAAAATATCCAAATGAAGAAACTACGATTATCAGGAATACAGTACTACTAAAACAAACTCTGGCCAGAGCCAATAGGGCTGCAAGAAGGGAATGTGGTATAAAAAATATTAAAAATTACCATATTATGAGGCTTCATTAGCAAAATGTGATGTAGGCTCCTAAATTTGTTGTTTTGTAATATTTGTACACCAAATTTTCAACACAGCCTCGCTACGATCCTGCCTCATGAAGAAGGCAGAACAAATGATCAACTCCTGGCCTAAAGGTGATTTCATGCAGGGACTGTGAAATCAATTTTCAGGATGCAAAAACACATTTTGGGCAGGAGCTTAAAAATGACTGCTGTCACATTCATGAGGTGTCGTAAAGAAATGGCTATGTTGAAAATGTGGGGTAAAAAGTTTGAATATTACCAAAGTTATGAGCTCGCGTTTACAAAAAATCAACATAGTCTCATAACTTTTTTTTTTTAATATTTGTACACCAAATTTAAAACATAGCCTTCTTATGACCCCACCTGAAGAATAAGGTCAGACAAATTTTTCAACTCCTGTCCGAAAGGTAATTTCGTGCAGGGACCGCAAAATCATCTTAAAGATGTGAAAAAAACATTTTGGCCAGGATATGAAAAATGACAGCTGTTGACATTCATGAGGTGCTGTAAAGATATAGCTATGTTGTAAATTCGGGGTAAAAATATTGAAAATTACCGAAGTTATGAGCCTGTGTTCACAAAATTCAACATAGGCTCATAACGTTATTGTTTTTTAATATTTTTATACCAAATTTTCAACATAGCCTTCTTATGTCCCCACCTCATGAACAAGGGCAGAAGAAATCTTTGACTCCTGCCTGAAAGGTGACTTCACGCAGGGACCATAAAATCACCTTTTGGGACAGATTTGCCTTATGACAGTTCAATTGTTCATGAGGTAGGGTCCCAAAAAAGGCATGTTGAGAATTTGGGCTAATAAGATGCAGAACTGCTCAAGTTATGCCACTAAGTTCAAAACCCCATTGAAATGCATTGAAGCACATACCTGTTTTTTCAGTTCGCGGTCTGGCTTTGAAGAGTGAAAATGTGTCTGTGGTCCAGAAAGGATTACGGCATTGGACTTCTGATCGGTAAGTAAGGGCTTGGGGGTGGGGGTGGTGGTTGCTGAATGGGAGGGTAAGGTGGGGGAGTCTATCAGCTGCAAAAGACATCAATGGATGGTTTTCTTTTTACAGGTTAAACAAAAATGAACAGATTCCTGCACTGGGGGACTGGGCACCTCCTAGTGCAACTATTACATTTCTTGAGGGGTGGTAGTGGGGTGGTGGGTGCTGAGAGGGAGGGTCAGGTGGGTTGATATCTTAAAAAAAAAAAACAATAGAAGAAGATCCTGACACTGGGGAATTGGGCACCCCAAGTGTCACTGGTATGTGTCCCACCACTGGGGGATTGGGCACCCTCAGTGTCACTTGTATGTTTCTGGGGGGGGTGCTGAGAGGGAGGGTCAGGTGGGGGGATATCAATAACTATTTTTTCAGTGGTCACGGCAGAATATGGCACCCTCCACCATGACCAAGATGGCCACTGAGCACTACTGCGCTGTTTTTTTATTAACATTACAGATATCAACAGGCCTGGTGGTGCTAAGGGTTGAGGCACTGGACACCACACCTCATACCACACTGGCGACCCAGGTTTGGACATGAGCTGGGTCACCAGGGGTTGACAGGGGAGGGATGGTATTGAGCATCTGGAGGACTGCTCTCCCATCCCAGGGAGGGATCCAGGGAACCACTGCTCTGTAGCAGCCCCTGGTGATGACTGGGGGCACTACTAGAGTAGTGCCAGCAAGGGGTGGAGTGCGACAGATGTTGACACATTAGTGCCTGATGTCATTGCATGCTTGCACTCCAGGGACACAAA
The DNA here is from genome assembly GCA_016271365.2 of Neoceratodus forsteri. Lineage (NCBI taxonomy): Eukaryota > Metazoa > Chordata > Ceratodontiformes > Ceratodontidae > Neoceratodus > Neoceratodus forsteri. The sequence goes on along the minus strand of CM028132.1, from coordinate 1,472,272,858 downwards.
TGAGGAGGAAAATGGCAGCACAAGTCCATGGCAGCTTGATGGCCTTAGCTTCACTGGCCGGCAAATGCCCGAACAGAGGCGTGTGCCAGTATTGGATCCTGGCCGGGCATGGGGGCATAGGGGGAGCCCCTCTTGATGGTACAGCTGCATATGTCAGCTGGGCACATCCAAATTCGGGGTCAGCAGTGAGGAGAAGTGGTGGTTGGAGGTAAGCAGGGCTGTGGCTGCAAGGGGGATAAAAATAGTGGTTTAAAAAAAACATTACAGATATCCCCCCCTTCACCCAACCCTCCCTCTCAGCACCCACCAAGAAACATAGGAGTGTCACTGGGAGTGCCCAATCCCCCAGTGTCATGATCAGGATGGTGCAGATTGTTTTGTTTTAATAAAAATTAGTGCAGTGCGAGTGGAGTGCTCCATGGATGCAGAGTCCTCTGTGGTGCAACTCTCTCAGGCCGTTCTGTCGCAAAGAATGCAAGGATTGTGGAGTCCTTTTTTTTATCACAAGAGGTCTGCAGAGCTCTGCTCAGTGTAATCCTAAAAAGGTAGGATGACATTTTTTGCTGGTAAACTAGTATTACTGCTTTAAGACATTCGGTGCCTTGGTCTACAGTAGCAACATTTTATTGGGCCTTAGCAGTTCACCATTTCACCTAGATTTGACTATTTTTTCATCATTTGACTCTTGGTATCTTGTACCGGCCATTATATTACAAATCTGGACTTGCATTTCCTGAAATAGCTCTCCTACTGTTGTGTTTGTTGGCATACTGCTTTGTTACTGGCATATACAGTGCATGTTGACAGCAGCACATGAACATACAGTATGAATAAGTCAGCAGATAAAGGCCTTAAGGTCTATCTAGTCTGCTCGAATGTACAGTTCCCTCTACATTTTCAGGGGAAACTGACCCATCCCCATATCCCCTTGACTCCTGTCAAATACCCCCTCTCTCCCCCACCTGCAACTTTCCCCCCTCCTTACCATATCCCACCCTCTCTTGACACTGTCCACTGATTTTAGGGATACCACCTCCTCTGGCAACTCATCCCACTTAGTCACCACTCTCTGTGAAAATATGTCTCCTCAGCTTCCTTCTGAACCTTTCTCCCACCAATTTAGGCTGATACCTCTAATGGTCTTGTTTCTACTAAGACTGAAGAGGCCCTTGGTGCTCATCCTGTTTATACCTTGAAGGTACTTGAAGGTCTCAGTCATATCCGCTCTGTCACTTCTGTTCTCCAGAGGGTACATTTTAAACCCACTGAGCCTCTACTCATAGGTGATGCCTTGCTGACCCTGAACCGCCTTGGTTGCCCTTCTCCGAACCATTTCCAGCAAGTTGATTTCCTTCTTGGGATAAGGGCACCAATACTGCACACTGTTCTCTGGGTGCAGTCTCACCAGAAACCTGTGCAGCGGCAAAATGACCTCTACCTTCCTACTGGTGATTCTCCTGGCCACACAGAGCAGCATCAGATTTGTTTTGGCTGTAGTCTTTCTGCATTGAGCTAAGTGTTACAGGTCACTCTTGGTAACTACTCCCAGGTCCTTTTCCTCCTCTAACCTGGTTATGTGCACACCACCCAACCACTATTTGGTCCCTTGTTTGTTTGCCCCCAAGAACATAATTTTACACTTTTTAGCATTGAACCCCAGTTGCTAAATGTCAGACTACTTCTCTAGCCTAGCCAGATCTTCCCTGAGGTCCTGTTTCTTTCCTCTGTGTCCACCCTCCCACAGAGCTTTGTGTTTGTCTGTGAACAAGCATATTTTACCCCAATCCCATTCTCAATGTCAGTTATGAATATGTTAACAACACATGGCCGAGGACAGAGCCTTGAGGGATGCCACTGCTTACAGGCCTAGCTTCTGAGAATTCCCCACCCCCATTACCACCTTTTGGCTTCTGTCCTGTAGCCATCTTCTGACCCACCCAACAAGTCAAGCCCCCCACCCGTAGGTCTTGTAGCTTCTGGACCCGTCTCCTTTGAATTAAAGAGTCAAAGGCTTTGCTGAAGTCCAGATACAGGATATCAACCTCTTGGCCCTTGTTCGCTGCCCTGGTGACTCAGTCGAAGAAGTCAATTAGGTTTGTCTGGCAGGACCTTCCAGACACAAACCAATGCCGCCTCATATCCTGGAGCGTACTATCCTCCAGAAAGCTCACCAGCCTCCCTTTTAGGACAGACTCCATCAGCTTGCCTACTATTGAGGTCAGGCTGACTGGCCTATAGTTCCCTGGTTCAGCCTTCGCCCCACTTTTGTGCTGCGGCACCACATGTGCAGTTCAATCCTGGGGCATTATCCCCAACTCCAGAGAGGGTTTAAAGCAGCAGTGTGATGAAAATGGTCTAACATTTTACCGCACCTTTTTTTCTTTCTTATTGATGTTAGATGTCTTCCAGTTTATTTTGGTGTTAAAATTTTCAGTTTCCATCATTATTTAAAGAGCAGGTACCTACTGTCAGGCACCCAGCTCCCCTCAAACATATATAATAGCAGATCTGCTCTACTGTTGCGGGGCATTGAAAATTCTATGCGTTTCCCTCTGGTTAAAAAGTTATAGCACCCCAAATATTCACCCCCATAAAAACAAAGCCTTGCCTGACACGCCTCCTTTTGTGATATCAGAAAATGAATACTGAGGGTGCATGTCATTAACCTGTATGTATGCAATATGTCTATGGCGTTTAGTACTATTTAGAGGTGCTATGTAGAAAACTCAAAGCAGCCACGGAGTACCAGTCCCCGTTTACTGGAGCAGTCACTTTCATTGTTCCAAGTGGCAACTCTAAATAGTATTAAATGTCATTGATAAATGGCACCAATGTAGATCTATGGAGCACACATAAGCAGCCTTCATTTTATGACATCACAAAAGGGAGTTGGGGTACCTGCCTGGAAGCATGTCAGACATGGCTCTGTTTTTAAGGGGGTGCATATTCAGGATGCTATAACTTTTTACCCATAGGGAAGCACATATAAGTTTTCATTCCCCGCAACAAAGGAGCAGGTCCCCTATTATATATGTTTGAGGGGGCTAGGAGCCTGACAGTAGGTACATGCTCTTTAAGAATTTTATTAAAGTTTTAAAACAATTATTTCTCAAGAAAAAAAGATGGCTGCCTCATTTTTGCACAGAAATAATATTGAGGACCTGAGGAGGGTAAGAATCCAGACAAAAATGCAAATGTACAGCACACAGCCTAGGAACCATCCAGAAAGCCCAAATCAACAGTTCTGCCAATATTTTTCATAACAAAAGCAGAGACTTATCTTTTTAGAATAACTTTTTTTTCATTGCACTGCTGCTTTAAATATGTCTACCAGGGGATCCACCATGGCTTCTGCTAGATCCCTTGGGACCTTTGGGCGCATGCTATCTGTCCCTAGAGATTTGTCTGCCTTCATGGCCATTAGGCCCGTAAGTACCCCATCAGTGTGAAAGATGCCATCTATGACTTCCACCCTCTCTGTCCCCACTATCCTGGTCTCCTGTGGTACTGGCCTGTCCTTTTCTCTAGCAAAGACTGAACAGAAGTACTTGTTAACTACAGTACCTCCACCTACTCATCACTACCCTTTGCCAAACCGCACTTTTTTAATCTGACTGTTTCATCCTTGGTGTTCCCTTTCTCGCTTATCTATTGGAAGAAGGACTTCCCCCTGTTTTTATCAGTTTAGAATGTCAGCACCATACCTAGTTGCTATTCATAAAGACAAAACTTAACCACTTTTTGCAGCATAATTGCAATTTATTCAAAAAAACTAAAAAGTGATTAAAGCTTACTTCATATCACCATGTATATGCAATGCCCCAGCACTTCAGCGCTGTCTTCCTCAGGGGGCGTGGCCATAGTATTCCACATCTTCCATTTTATAGGGTGAGGTTTATGACATTATCCTTTACAAATTTCAAAAAAGTCAACTATTTTTAAAGTGGCATTCCTCATTTGCTGGGCTGTTAGTAAAGCATACAATCAATAAAGTGCACCTAAATACCCCAATCGTAGCAAAATGATGCTATTTACAGTTCATAGAAAAAAAGATGTCAGTTTACAAAAAAATCCACCTCAACATTGCATCTTAAGTCTTACAGCATTTCAGGGCTGGCAATTAAAGTTACTATTTAAATTCACAAAAGTATAGTCATGGTTTCATAATGGACATTAATTCATAGTTAATGCGATCTACCTTCATACCTTAGTACCTAGGGATCTAACATCACAATATAAGTGGATCCCATGTATGCCAAATTTTAATTTTGCTTAATAAGAAATCAGAAGACAAAAGAGAGAGACAAGACAGATAAGAGGGTTTGTCGAATACCAGAATATATTCAGTCCTTATGGATGGCCATGTCTCTGGAGATTCAAAGCTAGAGGTATAAATCAGAGTACTTTAAAAATAAAAAATATATGGTTAGTAAAGAGCTTATTAAAACCATAGATTATCAATTAATTTCTGAAATTAATGGTGGTGGGGAAGAGGAGAGGGAGAAGAAAGGGGAAAAATGGAAGATGTGGAATAGCAGAGTCACACCCCCCCCAAGGAAGACTTAGAGCCACAGTGCTGGCACATTGTGTATACAGGGTGATATGAAATAAGCTTCAACCACTTTTTTTTTTAAATAAAACGCAATTATGCTGCTACAAGTGGTTAAGTTTTGCCTTTATAAATAGCAACTGGGTGTGATGTTGACACTCTGAACTGTTTCACTTTCTAGGGTTAGCCACCTTTCTCAGTACACCCCGCTCCTATTTCCACTGTGTGTAGGCAGTGAGGACGTTTGGAGTGCCCCTATTTTTATCCCCCGTGCTAGCTGCACTGGTTCCAATACTCACCTGCCTCACCAGATTGCATTTGGTGGTCTTAACTGGGGTTGTCTTGGGCTGTAGTAGGTAAAGAGTACTTCCCCCTTCTTTTGACTGAGTTGGAGTGGCAGGGTACGCCCACACACCCAGTTATCCACCGACTGAGACACCTTGGCTTCCTTGTACTGATCTGCTTCTCTGCCTCTTCTATGGGCAGCACCCTATTCAGCTTTTTAGTACAACAGTTTTCTTTGACTTCACTTTCCATCCTGGACTGCCTGCAGTGGGGTCCTTAGGGGTGCAGTCATTGAAGAAGAGCCCCCTCCCTTACTAACATGGCCACTGTCTAACTTCATATTGTTTGATACTCCGGAGGGTCAAGTGATCAGCCCACACTCTCCAGGTATTTCATGCTGAGAATCTTAGAACTCTAAAGTCCTGCTCCAAAACCTTTTAGGGCTTATTTCACAGACTATATTAACCTACTGCACCACCAGACTTCCTTGCTCACAAAGGTGACTGTTTGCTACCTTGCTAACTCAGATATCCTAGCTACACCCTATCCGGGTATAACCATATTTCTAATTTTTTCCTTGAATAATATTGCAGTGCACATTTTATTCAGCTGCTTTCACCATTTGCATGCCTGTTTGCTTTTGCTTGCTGTTTACTCTGACATCTTGCTAAACGGAGGTAATTGTAATTGTTACACACTCTGGGGTGCAGTCTCACTTTTATCTCTGTTAAACCTGCACAGCATAGTTTTAATATCATTCAGCTGCTGTTTTTAACTGCTTGATAGCTGACGGTTGTCTATGTACTGGTGTTTTTACTAGTGTCTGAACAAGTTGCTCATTTCAGTTCTCAGTCTGCCTGCTTACCATGCTCCCTCCTCTACTGTATTATATTGTTATTTGTATACATGTTGCTACTATCGTCTTTACTGTCATTTTGCATTGGATGCAATTGTAAAACAGAGCTCGCTCTCAGTTTTGCTGTCCAATAAATTGATTGATTGATACTCCTTTGCTTTCTCTCACTCCCCTTCCTTTCCCAATCCCTCCCTCTCCCTCTCCCCTCCCCATCCTCCCCAATCCCTCCTTCCCTGTCCAGCCTAGTCTCCTTCCTTTCCCTCTCTTAACCTGGAGTTCCTCCACCATTCTATCCCTTCCCTTCCCCGTTCCTCCCCACCTCCCCCCCAACTCCGACCAGGGGGACCTAAGTCCTACCCCATTCTTTGCCTCCTTACCCTGCTTCTCCTCCTTGCTGGCTATATGGAACTTATCACTGGGCCCTTCCCTCTCTATTCCTTGAGGCCTTAGTGTTTTCCACCTCAATGTCAGAAGCCTCCTCTATAAACTGGATCTTCTCACTTTATGGGTCTCTTGTCACTCTCCAAATCTCCTTTGTATCATGGAATCCTAGTTCTCTTCCAGGATTCCTGATTCCAGCTTGGTCATTTCAGGCTATCACATCTTTAGGAAAGACAGGGGTAAACAAAGGAGTGGGGTTGCCCTATATGTGCTCCAGAACCTCTACTGCACCATCACTTTCAGGGAGGCTGCACCCTCCTCTCATAAGTTTCTGTTAGCTAAACTCTCCTTTCCCTCCTAAATACCCATTTCTGTTGTTGGTTTCTAAGCCTTACTGAGCATTTCCCCTGTCTCAGATGGACTCACTCTTCAGTCTCTCCTCACACTCCTCTTAGTGAAGGAAAAATAATAGAAGTCCATGACCAATTTATGGGGACAAAGGTTTGAAGGTGTTTTTTATTTTAATAAATGGTGCTAAAAAAGATGGGCTTGGGGTGCCCTCTCAAAAATTCAGGCAATTGCCAGTAGGTGGCCAAATTCAAGACAGCTGCCAAAAATCTCTAAAATGGCATATCTCAGCTCACGGTTGTCGTACAAAGCTTTTATTTGATGTCTAAATGGATGTTTTGAGGAACAAGAAATTCATTTCTTGTAATAAAAATGTTCTTCCTTGAAGCCAAATCTCTCTCTCTCTCTCTCTCTCTCTCTATATATATATATATATAAATATATAAGTTTTATCTTTTCACAGGTGTGTCCAAATGAAGTTCTGTGATTGGTGATTGGAAAGATGTTAACACCCTTGATAAAACCAGTACAACAGTCGAGATGAAAGAAGAGGAGTTGAGATGATTAAAGAACTGCCGCCAGGATATTCAGAAGTTCTGAGATGCACGGTGCATCTAGATGTGATGCCCAAATAAATGGGCTGGTGCCAAAAACAGATATATTCAAACACGATGCGTGATCCCAACAGATCACGCATCCTGTCTGAATATAGCCACTGGTGCGGGCGGCACAAATGGTGGCAGTCAATGATGCATAGCGCATCCTTGGCAATGGGCCGAATACCGGGAATGGGGATGCGCAGCACATCCCCCAATGTGCTGGTCCCAAATTCCTGACATTCAGTCCGAATATGCAAATGAGGCCATCAGGCATGCAAGGCACTCAGGGGCCATTGGTATGCCCAACATGGCCCCATTTGCATGCAGTAACATGGCTGCGCCTGACAAATTGCACCGGGCCAGCCTGTCCCCCAGCCCGATCCCCCATAGAACCGCTGTACTGGCTCCAGTACGGCCCGTATTGTAGGGATCCCCAATACCCTTTCCCAGTTTGAACTATACTTCAAATTCATAGTGAAACTGTCCCTTAATGTAGGAATCTCCCCACCCCTTTCCCAGTTCATACTACAATTGCATTCCGATCGATATGTTTTCCATAATGTCGGGACCCCCACCCCGTCTCCATTTGAGCCTACAGTCCCCATTCTAAATGTTTCCATAGTATAATGCCCCCCCTTTATAGTAGGTAGGACATCTCCTTTCACTCCATGCTCGACAGCACAGCCTCACTCACTTAACACGCTGTTAGCTGGACCAACAGTTCAGGAAACGATACTGTGCAGAATATGTGCTCAACCAATGGGCATGTATTCTGTACAGTACCATTCCTGAACTGTTCAGTTAGCAGCTGGCTGTGGTGATGAGCAGAGGGCTGTGCCAGTCACCTGCACGGGTGGTGTGAGGGGTGAGGGGAGGGTGTCCTGTCTACTGGGGTGGGAGGCCACTACACTATGGAAACATTTTGAATGGAGATTATGGACTGGACAGGGATGGGATGGTGGGTCCCTACATTACGGGAACTATATAGATCAGAATGCAATTATAGTTTGAACTTGGAAAGGGTGAGTGGGTCCTTACATTACAGTAAATTTATTGATTGGAATGCAATTTTACTTTGAACTAGAAAAGGGGTGGGGGTCCCTATATTGAGGCACATTTACCGATTGGAATGCAATTATAGTTCTAACTGGGAAAGGGGTGGTCGCTACATCACGGGACAGTTTTAATGTGAATTGGAAGTATAGTTCGAACTGGGAAGGGAGTGAGCAGTCCCTACATTATGAGATACTTTTGATACAGATTGCACTTATAGTTCGAACTGGGTAAGGGTGGAGGGTGTCATTATGGTAAAGATCCATTCGCCTTGTGATTATGGATCGAATGGGGAATCGGTGAGGGTCCACTCCATTATGGACACCAGGGATGTCAGGTACTACATTGGCACTGGGGAAAGGGGCTTGGGGGGCATGCCACTGGGCTGTGGGGGCAGGCAGGCTGCTGTGCTGCTGTGTGCAGTACTGCAGACTGCCTGTGGGTGACCAGTAGTTAGGCATGCTTTTTCCATGCCGAACTTTGTGCTGCTGCTGCTCATCTCCTGCACTTGGGCAGCCCATCTCTTCTGAATATCCCATTGATCGGGATATTCATGGACATGCCCCCTTGACCTGGGTAACTCTGGGCCATGGGCCATCTCAATTTGGGCAGCCCATCTCCCTCTTTTGAATTTGGAGGTTTGGAGCATCATTTGAGATGGGCAGCTCATCTCCGTTTGCTCCAGAGATGTGCCGCCCATCTTGTTTGAAAATGTGGGCCTGTGTATATTATGTTATAAAGAGATTGATGAAGACAAAAGTGACTATCCAATTGATTTATGGAACAAACTAAAAAGTCTAACACTGGAAAGGAGGGGTTTGGATAAATATGGAAATGTTTTTGAGAAAGAAAACTGGGATGATGGTCCAACTGGTATGTTTTTTTCACAAATTGTGTAAGACTGGATTCAGGAGTAAAAGGAAGCTTCAGCAAGCCAACACTAGGAAAGAGAAACCGCAGATGCAAGAAATCCTCATATCCCGATCTGAGCATGACACTTCCCCTGAAAAAGCTCCCGACCCTTCTGCTAGACTTTCACAGAGTGGTCCTCTACAGGACAAGGATCTCTGCATCTGGTGCATGATGCCAGAAGACAAAAAAACATCCTGGCCAAGACAAGTGGTGTCTTCTTCAACAAATGGATGCATGGCTCACGTTCAAGTCTCACACAGTGTACCTAGGAGATGCTACAATGCGTGACCCTATCTTAGCTGCAATTGATTGTGCAACAGATCCTTTTGCCATTGGGGTTCAGTACCATCACTCCTGTTGGAAAAAATATGTCTCTCCAATATACCACCAGGCAAAAACATTAATTCAAATCTCTACTTACAACAGGTTGTTTTGCCGAAGTTCGAGCAATGTTCTTCAAACATGTATGGATAGTTGTATTGGCTATGAATAAGTCAAGAACATTACAATGACTATTGATGGACTACTGTTACCTACACACCACTTTTCTCAGCCCCCCCCCAAAAAAAAGAACCAATGCCCAATTCATGGCATGCAATTTGCTCTTGGCAGCATTACACAAATGGTACCACCCCTACATTGGAGCATATACCAGGCTCACTATCTAGAGGATGGGGGTAGGGGTACATACTAAAATGAACCAGGTCCTGGGGAAAGGTTGCTAGGTGCATGCTAGATCTAACTTCTGAGGGGGTCCCAATAACCACTGACCACAGAAACAATAATTTGAATGTTCACAGCAGTAACTGGGATTGTGCAGTATGGCTTTATTCATGGATGTTACTTAAAGCAAGGGTGCTTCCCCAAAGGTTTGTCATTGCAACATAGGTACACTCTTTTTTGCAGAAACACTTTGCTAGGTAGTACTGTTTTCCACAGAAACATTTCCTTTCCCTCTAAGTGTATTTTTGTGGGGTGTGCCACACACTTTAACCAATTTCAAACATTTCCATTTCCAAAGTATATATCCATGGGATGTTCCCCACACCTAAAATCTTCCTGGCACTAACTTTTACCCAGTGATATCTGGTGTCCATCCATGAATCAGTTAGCCCTGCCTGAAACTCCAGATGGGGGTTTGCCCGCCCCTTGTCCCAACCAGCCTCTGCCATTCTTTCAGGGTTACACCAAATAAGCCTCCAATCCCCAATGAATTTCTAAAGACTCCCAACTTTAAATTCAAATTTAGCACAGTTGTGGTGAAAGGGGTCCTGATTGGTGTGATCTAGCCATATCCAGGGGCACACACACCTCAGACAACTCCCTAAGAAAACAGTCTCAATATACTTAAAGATTTGTTGTTCATTCCTCCCAGGGATAGAAAGAACAAAAATCCACATTTTCCCACTTTGGTAGCTTGTCAAATCTTCTCACATTTTCCTCTCTTTAGGCAGCTGTATCTTCAGGACCTTCAGGGGATTTCCACTGGGATCCACAAAACTTGCAGTCCCTCTCATTCCCCCTGGAGGAAAACCACAGAGTCCTGCAGGCGAACAGTTTCCACCACCTCACTGGCAAGCTGATGAATTTTACCAAACTAAGGTGTGAAATACCAGGGCCCCTTTGACAGAGCCCCACTGGCAGACCTGCCATTCTGACTGCCACTGCTGAACTAGCTGCTGAACATTCTAAGCTTTCCCTGAGCAGCCCACTCCAAAATGGTTATGCTGCTGCGACAGTTCTAAATGACAGAATCATCCTTAGCTGAGTCTAGCTGAGTAAACAATGATGACATTATGTAGCAAGCCCCTAATGAGCTCTCCACCAGCTTCCTTTTGCTACCTACCTATGACTAGCAATGCTAGGATTCTAGTAACCCCAGGGGACTGGGTGGTTACACTACAATAACCTGTTGAGGAATTTTGATTATAATACAAGGACAGCAAAATCTGTCTCTCCCCCTCTCTTCCCTTCCCTCCATTAGATGCCAGCTAAAACTTCTTCTCCCTCTCCCCTGCTCCTGTCAACCCTCTTCTTGAACCCTTCTATACCCTTGCCTGGCTTTTAACCACCCCATACTTCTTTCCCTCCTCCACTCTCATAGTTCTGGCAATCTCGTTTACTTTATCTACCTGTTTTGACTCCTCCTTTCAACAGCAACTCAGCCTCCCTTCACTCTGGTATTATGCACTTTGAGTTTTTCCAATTTACACAGATGATTTGTATGCTAATTCATTTTTCCTCCATATGCAATGTTTTGCCATTTTGTCTGTACTGCACTCAGCGTATGCTCTTTATGTAATCCTCATAGTAACCACATCAATTGACTGATAGTACTATATTTTGTTTGTAATTGCGCTTCTCCTCTTCCCCTTTTCCCTTGGTCACACATAGAAACAAGCCTCAGCTTAGTGTGACTCTCCCAGTTACCAATTTCTTTAAATAATGAAATTAAATAAATAAATGAAATACGCTGTATAAGAGGAGTATGTAGAATTTGGTATACAACTGTGTTGTCCCCCCGCATGATCAACTCTGCTGCATGGAGCTGCAGCACACACGTGCATGGGTACTATGGAGCCTGCCAGGATGCAGTGCAATACTGCAGGAAACAAGGCAACTTCAGTAACAGTTAATCCCTTTTGTTGTGCAGGAATCTGTAATATATCCTGGTAGGCTTCCCTGTACTGCAGCATTCAATTGAGAGAACAAAAGGGAAACAGAAGATCCTTTTTTGTTAATAGTACTGTGCTGCAGCAAGTGGCAGTCTGCCGGGAAAGAGCACCTGACAGAAATAGACATGCTGGGGGCCAAAACTGCGTATTCGTCCTTATGTACAATCTCTGTGGGGCGATCCTTGGGCAAACAGGGTTAGACAGCGGCACACTCAGAAGCAGTCCACAACCCACTGGGTAACTTTGTTGCTTTCTTCCTCTAGACCTACTCTTGCGTCATCACAAGAAGTGACTGGCTTTGCCAAGTAGCCTTAAAAATGGTGGGGAAAGAAGATAAAACAAATAAATAGGGAAGAGGGGGTGGGAAATGGAGCTTTAAGTGCGAATTAAAAAAACAAATAAAACAAAACAGTGTGTTTCACTTGGAATAATATTTTAAATTAAGATGGTATCTCACTGCTGGAATGTGCTGGGCCTATTTTTGTGAGGTATATGAACATTTTAAAAAAATCATTAACATTTTTTAAATCATTTCATTTTTGTGCATTTGTTCATCCTCCTCCCAAAAAAATCTTAGATCCATTTTATAACTGCAATAAGACACTCCCCACTGTACATTGTGGTGGGATAACAGCGCTTCTTAGGGGGTTGAAGGCACTCTGTAATGCCTCATGCCTCACAATGCATCCAAGATGTGTCGTCATCCCACCACAACAAACATCCTGTCATGTCTTATTGCTTATTATACAATGGGGCTCAAAAATCAAGAAACCTGATTGTCTAACAGGTAGTTTTCATCATGAGTAAATCCTGGCATCACTCACAGCAATAAGTGCCAGACAGCCACTATACCTTTTCATTTCATTAAGTATTCCGTGCCAACAGCAAACATAAACCATCGACGGCCATATTGCAAAGCAATTTACCTTGGCACCGCAACATCAGTTTCAGCATAAAATAAAAAAAAAACCTTCAAAAATGAGCGACGTGAACACATCATTCCAACTCGATACCCCGGAAACCTTAGAGCAGCTTTTCAGTTCATTCGATGAGCCTGATTCACCTACCTGGTTAACAGAAGTAACTGAAGTGACAGAAATGTCCCAGGAGCTGTCAAACACTCACAGCGTCATGCTGGCCCCGTGGTGAAGCCTCTTCAATACAGGCAATGACTGAAAAAGAAAAAAATAGCAGCACTAAAATACCAGCAAGACATTCAAATGTTACTGACAAAGAAATATTACAGATTGAAATAGAACACAATGAGCCAACCACACTAAAGCAAACAAAATGGGCGGTAAATGTCTTTTTAAACTGGTGTAAGGAAAAGGCTATAAGCGTGAACCTTAAAGAAATCCCAGTCACCGATTTAAATGACACATTGCGCAATTATTATAATATGTACGAAACACAGACAGCAATGAATGCTGTCTAAGCAGCTACATCAGCTTGCATTTCAGACTTAACAGGCACTTAAATGACCCCCTCCAGCCATGCCATTAATTTAGTGACAAACCCAGAGTTCACTACCAGCAACAACGTTTTCAAGGGTGTCGTGAAGAGACAACGAAGGGAGGGCAACGATCGAGCTACCCACTCGAAGTGTTCACACTCGAACAGCTGGAATTTCTCAGAAACTCGCCTTGTCTGTCCCCCAACACAGCAGCTGGCATTGTAAAAAAGGTTTGGTTAGATGTGCAGCTACAAATGGCACGTCAGATAATGAAGGAAACATAGAAACATAGAATTTGACGGCAGATAAGGACTGCTTGGCCCACCCAGTCTGCCCATTTCCCTACCTGATGGATAAGTTGCAGATCCTAGTTAACCAGCAGCCTACTTCTTCCTACCCCCACCCCCTAGAATTGCCTTATGACTGTCCCATGCATGCTTGAATTCCACCACTGTTTTTGACTCCACAACCTCCTCTGGAAGGCCGTTCCATACATCCACAACCCTCTGTGTGAAAAAATACTTCCTTAAATTACCTCTGAGCTGCCCCCTTCGATCTTCAAATTGTGCCCCCTTGTTCTTGCACACCTCTTTTTTTGGAAGATGCTACCCTCTTGGACTTTGTTGATTCCCTTGAGGTACTTGAAAGTTTCTATCATGTCCCCCCTCTCCCTCCTTTCCTCGAGGCTATACATATTAAGCTCCTTAAGTCTCTCTTCATATCTCTTCTGGTGCAGACCCTGCACCATTTTAGTTGCCCTCCTCTGGACAGCGTCCATCCTGTCTATGTCTTTCTGGAGATTGGGTCTCCAGAACTGCCGCAGTACTCCAGATGTGGTCTCACCAGCTGTCTGTACAGAGGATAATAACTTCTTGTTTTCTACTGGTGATGCCTCTCTATGCATCCCAGTATTCCCTAACCCTCCTTGCTGCCTCTCTCATTGCTTGCCCACCTTTAGGTCATCTGATATGACTACCCACAGGTCCCTTTCCATTTTGTTGTTGTTAGTATCTCCCCCATTGTGTACTCTTCCCTGGGTTTTGTTTCCCAAGTGCATTACCTTGCATTTCTTAGCATTGAATCTAAGCTGCCATACATTTGACCATTCCTCTAACCTTACCAAGTCCCTTCTCATCCTTTCCACCCCACCTTGTGCATCAACTCTGTTGCAGATCTTTGTGTCATCTGCAAAGAGACATACTTTTCCTTCCAGTCCCTCTGCAATGTCACTTATAAAGACATTGAAGAGGACCAGTCCTAATACTGAACCCTGCGGTACCCCAAGGAGTTCGGTCCTTCACTAGGCACTCGTTCTAACTAAAATCAAAAGCTAGTGAAATAAAATACCTAACTAAAGCATTCAATGAGGAGACCAAAAATCATAAAAAAGTCAGTGATGCTAACAAAGAGAACACCAGGAGCGTCTTATTAGAACAGACAGACAACCCACTGTGCCCCATGAAAAGTTGCATAAAATACTTATCAAAATGACCACCTGATGCACCAGCCCTTTTCTGCCACCCAAAGCGACTGACCCAAGACCAGCTTGACAAAAAACAGTACTGGTACTCAACTGAACCCATGGGTATGAACCACTCAGTTCCATGCTCCCAAGATTGTGCAAAGAATAGGACTTAGGGAAAGTATACACAAATCATCCTCTTCGAGCAACCGCTGTTACCTTACTCAGCTCAGTCAGTCTCGAAGCTAGGGAAATCATGTCCATAACTGAACATAAAAATGAAGCTTCACTAAGATCTTAGTGGAGGCCTAATCTCAAAGAAAGGCAGCAGTGGAGCAAAATGTTAGCGCCCAGATCAGTGCAAGAAACAGAGGCAAGTACCAGCTACTTCACAGGTCACCCCCCCGGAATCAAACTTCTGCACCAGCAGTACTACCCTTGCTGAATTCATGCAAACTTTCATGAAAGCTGACCTCACTAAAGAACAACAATCTAAAAGTAACGAAACACCCACACACATGAATGAAAGTTCCTGCAAAAAGAAAGAAACACGGTGCCCCAAACAATGATGGAGAACAGCACCACAAAGCCACAGAAAAGCAACAATAGGAAGTCTCCAATGATGAGATTTAACTAAAAACCACAGAAATGCAGCCACTGGCATCCATCAACGATGATAAACAACTCTTCTTCAATGATGAAACCCAACCGACGAACACCAACGCCGAAAATCTCTCCTCTGTGCATACAGACAACCCAAAAGATCTCGCCCTGAAGCAGCAACACCCACAAGTGGCCCCTCTACTAACCTGATTCATCAATCATGGGACAATAAATCTATGCTTGCAGCAGTAGAGCAAAAATATATCTAGCAGTTACTTTCAACAGTGAATGTTTCAAATGTTAAGAGTTTGTTCCAGTGTTAGTTAATAGTACAGCAGCAATTAACAGTTGTAGTTAAAGTTACACGAAAGAAAAGACAGGTATAGTTACAAAGCAAATTGATTTTAAATAAATGTAAGAAATGCAGCTATTTATTGCATGTTTAACAATATAAATATCTCTTAAAAAATGGACTATTTAATGCAGTGGAAGAATACATTATAAAAAAAGTAATAAAAACATGAATAAAATCATTTTAAAACTACATAAGTTTCCTTCTTCCTTATTCAAACAGATGTAACCATATGTATAATCACAATAATCCAGTCCAGGGCATGGGTTATGCTGGGATTTACTCATGCCTGCCATGGATTTGGTCACTCGGCCTGCGGCCCCATGACCAAACTACTCCAGGCATAAGTAAATCCTAGCATAACTCACACCCTGTTGTGGATTATTGCTTAAATAATTATGCTTCCAAGCTTTCAGGAGGTGCTGCCTTTGCTTTTCTCAGATTCTCTAAAGTAATTGAAACGCATACCACAATTGCCAAACATTAACCCTTTAGTGGCCTCATAATCCTATACCCAAAATTGTCACTGATTTCCATGGAATATTAATTTAACTAGGGGTGTTCAAGTAATTTAATTTGAATACTTGATGAGTATCTATACTTGCCACTTCCAAATACTCAATATTTTGTGCTTTCAGTTGAAATAAAAAATAAATAAACCTTATAACTCCCCAGGTATACAGGGATAGTCCCTTGACCACCCCTCAAACCCAATCAGTTCTCACCCCCACCCCTTCCTTCTTCTCCTATGGTGACAGCTAAAAGAAATGCTGTCTCTTGGCACTTTGTCAGGAGATGACATCATCTTGAAAAGCCATGTCTTGAAATAACATAGATGAATACCTACCAAGCTAAACACCATGACAGAATCAGTGGCATGTGAAGAATACTCATTCACTATCAAGGCATGTTATACATGAAAATACCTATTTAAAAGAAACTGTAAGCCTTTTATCTTGAACAACTAGGACAGGCACCCATCACTGCTCTCCTGCAAAAGAACTCTCTTACCATGATGAACAATTATTCCAATTTCCTGAGGTACACTCTTCATACATTGAGATTTTATGAGGTGCAATGGTACAAACATGAGAACATCTGTGTTTACAAAAGTCTGAGGTATGGTAGGCTTAAGCTTTCAATGTTTGGGCTTTCTGACTGGGAGATTAGATGTTTCCAATTGACATAACATGCTGCCCCTCAATATAGGATGCGACTGCTTGAGATAGGATGTTATCCCTTGAGATAGGATGTCGTCCCGTGAGAAATGATGCCACCCCTTCAGAGAGGATGCCACCTGATGCCACCCCTTCAGATAGGATACCACCCCTTGATATAGGTTGCCACTCCTTGAGATAGATTGCCACCCCTTCAGATAGGATGACACCCCTTTAGATAGGATGCCACTACTTGAGATAAATTGCCACCCCTTCAGACAGGATGCCAACCCTTCAGATAGGATGCAACCCCTTAAGTTAGATGATACCCCTTGAGATTGACTGCCACCTCTTGAGATAGGATGCTGTCCCTTGAGACAGGATACAGCCCTTTGAGATAGGATGCCACTCCATGAGCTAGGATGCTGCACCTTGAGATAGGATTCTGCACCTTGAGATAGGATGCAGCCTCTTAACATAGGATGCCACCCGTGTAGAAGGATGCTGTCACTTGAGATTCAATGGTGTCCCTTGAGAGAAGATGCAGCCCCAATACTGGATGCCCCTGATGCTTGATGCAAACCCTGATAGAGGATGCCACCCTTTGATATAGGATGTAGCCCCTTGAGATAGGATTCTGCACCTTAGATAGGATGCTGTCACTTGATTGAGGATGCCAACCCTGGTGATAGGATGCTGCCACTTGATTCAGGATGCCACCCCTTGATAGGCAGGGGACCTGAGGGTTAATTTAGGTAATATGGTGCTTGGTGCCTTCCCCCAGGAGATTCTTCATGTTCCAGGAGACACATTGTGGCTACCTCCCAGGAAAAACAGTTACCCACTGCCATGCAGGACAGCCCAAATGGGAGAGGACCCAAGGGGGAATCTAACACAAACCCTATAACGGGATACCACATCTCTTATTAATAAAAAAATATATCCAAGGTCCACACTAAGTTGCTAATTTGATGACAGAGTTTACATTAAAAATAGAAAATGTAATCCATGGGCAGTATGCACAGGTACCCAATGATACACAAAGACCCAGCACAAGGGCAGTCCCCTTTGGCTCCATTATGGCAGCCCCCTAGATGGAGAAAATGAGAAAAAAGATCTCTGCCCACCAATCTTCCATAGGAAACCTCACTCTACCTGTCCCAGGAAATACCTAACAGCACATTACTACCATGAGATTCTCCTCCTCAGTTATTTATGGATGCCCAGCCCCACAGGATCACAGTTTGGCAAGCTTGAAGGGGATGTCATAGCCTATGTTAGCAAGGGATTCTCCTGGACCCTGCCATCTGTCAGGCTAACATGAAACTATAGGTGTTCCCTGCAGAACCATCCTTCTTTGTCAGCGTGGCTCAGTTGGTAGCACATCCGCCTCTGGACCTGAAGGTCATGGGTTCTTGTCCCACACCGGGATGGACTTGTACCTAAAAATTGCTGGCATCCGAGTGCTGTATTGGGGGATGCTGTACTGCTGGGGTCTCATCCTTCGGATGAGACGTTAAACTGAGGTCCCTTCTACCCATTCTGGTGTTGTCCTGGTGGGTGTTCAGGTGGAAGCAAAAGAACCCAGAGTATTCTTCGTAAAGAGCAGGGAATATTCCCGGTGTCCTGGCCAACATTCCTCTTCCCATAAACCGGTTCATGCAATTATCCAGGCTGTGTGTGGGTGATGATGTGCGATATGGCCACCACCACACATTCAGTCACTTCACTACCAGTCTAGCATTGCTTGTAAAGCGCTTTGGGATACTGTGTATGAAAAGTGCTATATAAATGCTGATTCTTCTTCTTCTTCTTTCAATCACCTCCAGATACCAGAGTCAGTCCATTCCAGAGTCTCCATTCCTCCATCTCCTCCCAAAACAATGGGCATGCCAGGAGCTCTCTATGCAAGCATAATCAACTCTCTTTTTTTTTTTAATAGCAGTTTTTTTCCCCTGTGGCTGGCTCGACCTCAGTGGTGGCGTAGTGCCTATTCATAACGCCCATCCCCCACCAGATGGGGATCACACTTCACCACCGTGGGGTTGGATTTTTTGGTAGTTACTTAAGTAACTGCATTAGTCCCTATCCCCACCCATGAGGACACTGACATGAAGGACTGAGAGCCAGGCGGGGAGCAATGCTGAGACACGGCTTCCACCAAGTGCCTAACAGCATCCTCCCCTCCCAACACCATCCGCTTGTCAGAGCACCACCAGGCTGGCCCATAATCACTTCTTTGATTGAGCCCACCGCAGGCCACATGGCCTTCTGGAGGCCTTCATGACTTAACCCCTGACTTCCCACTTTTCTCCCCTTCCCCACCCCTGGTGCAGACTGGTAATGCTTACTTATGTAAAAGCCCTTCAAAGATTTCAGGGGCTACAGGTTGGACAGCCCTAATCTTAAAGGGACAAAACCACATTTTTAAGAAATCTCCTGTATTTTGAGAGGAGGTTGCACATACACTCTGTACTACAGTTTCGCTACTATCGTGGCAGCTCAGTATTTCATGGGGTCATCTGCATGCGTCAGCTAACCTTACATGGCACCCTTCACAACAGCTTCACTGGCTTAGCACTGACTAGGGCTGTCTTTATCTCTGCCAGCTAAATTTACTTAGCCCTCTTCACCACAGCTTTATTACTGTCATGGCAGCTCAGTCAGTTACCCTTACATGGTTACATGGTACTCAACACCACAGCTTCACTACTTTAATGGTGACTGTTCTTCAGGTCAGCTAGCTAACCTTACATAGTGCAATAACTACACATTTACTACTGTCATGGTGGCTAAGCACTGACAATTGCTGCCTTCAACTCTGACGGCTAATCTTACATGGCTACCTGCACTTTCATGGTGGCTCCATATAGACTAGGACCCCAGCAGCTCAGCCAGCTAACCTTACATGGTGCCAGTAACCACAGATTCACTACTGTTGTGGCTCATCAGTGACTTGGGCTGCCTACAGCTCAGCCAGCTAACCTTACATGGTGCCAATAACCACAGATTCACTACTGTTGTGGCTCAGCAGTGACTTGGGCTGCCTACAGCTCAGCCAGCTAACCTTACATGGTGCCAGTAACCACAGATTCACTACTATTGTGGCTCAGCAGTGACTTGGGCTGCCTACAGCTCAGCCAGCTAACCTTACGTGGTGCCAATAACCACAGATTCACTACTGTCATGGATCAGCAGTGACTTGGGCTGCCTACTGCTCAGTCAGCTAACCTTACATGGTGCCAGTAACCACAGATTCACTACTGTCGTGGCTTTGCAGTGACTTGGGCTGCCTACAGCTCAGCCAGCTAACCTAATACTGTGGCCCTCACCACAGTTTCACCACTGCCATGGCCACTCATCACTTACACTGGCCGCCTGCAGCTCAACAGCTAACCTTGGCTGGTGCCCTTCACGCCTGCAAATTATTGGAGTAAGCCCTTTAGAGCTTCTTCCCAACAACTGCACATTCAGCTATGGCTGAGGGGGGTACAAGATGATGAGGGAACGTACATTTTTCCACAGCCATGCATTCCTTCAGCAAACTGTCAGAACCAATGTTAGGAAGATATAATTCAATCTGTAAAATTGTTGACAGTTTTTACAGGGCCTTTACTTCCACTTGGCACATCTCCAAGAGTATTCAAATTTTGTCCTTCTGCTGGGGACAGTAAACTTCTACATTTCCTGCAAAAGTCCTGGACTTTGCAAATAGTTTTTTTTTTTTTTTTTCGGTTTACCTTAGGGTTTTGGGCCAACTTATCTGGCCATGCTCTTACTTAACTCTTGTCCTCACTAAGGAAACCAGTTTTATGTTTTTATACAAAAGTTTATAACCATCTCAAGATTTACCAAGTAAACACATTAAATGTAGCTCCTTTAACTACCAAATGAACATGCATGTCTCCACCAAATAAATAAATACATTTAATAATATTTACATACTGTCAAGGCTGCTGACTGGTTAAATGAACTGCCTGATACACTGCTGTCTCTCCCCAAGTTTAATCAGTTTAAGAAATCTTTGTGGTCTGCTTTTGCAGTCTAGTGCAAATGTAACCATCAGTTTTATTTGATTTCTTTCTGTAAATGACCTGTGACTTTTTGTACAATGATCTGTAATGACTTTTTTTCAAAACTGTATGTAATTGTTCTGCCGTAAGTGCTTGGAGCCTGACTCAACTGAATTTCCATTAGACTTGCTTATTGTACTCGTAATATTTTTTTGTGACTATCTATTTGGTGTGGAACCTTTGTAAATGAGCACTTGTGCTCCAAAGTAATCTCCAAAGTTTTCAATAAGCAACAACCACTGTGTTGTGCTCAGCATTTCTCCGATACCCCTTCCCCTGGGTCACACCTGGAAATGAGGCTTGGCTCAGTGTGCCTTTCCTGGTTACCAATTTTCAAATAAATAACTAAATCCACCAGCTTCTGTTTACTTGCTACAGCTCATCATTTGTAATAAAAACCTTGCCTGCAAGGCCACAGGTTCTCGCCTTGCACTTTCACATCAGGACTCCTCCTCCTGTTCTGTGACAGCTTTCCTCACATTCCCTGTCCCCGGCTGGCACTCATAGAAGCCTGTTATGCTTCACATATCTATGATTTCATCTTGGAAGGGTGCCAGGGTAATTTACAACTTCTCTGCACCCTGAACTATAACTCGGAGTGAGGGCAATGTCATGATGTCACACAGTGTTCACCACCACCACCCAGCAACTGGAACTTGAAAATCCACCTTAATACTAAGATGGAAAACTGAAAATTCTCTTCACGTGCATTATCATCCTATGTGCCTCTCTGCTTCCCTTGCCCTTCCAGCACCTCCTGGAGCAGTAGAAGATTAACACAGCTTTCCACACTACAATGAAAAGCTGCAGAATGTGAAATCAGGTTTTCTCTGCCAGTTCTTTTAACTCTTTTTTAGTAGTCTAATGGTTTATGAAGTTTGCTGATCAATTTATATTTTCTTGCACAAAAAATGTATATCAGCTTATGATCAAATCAAGAACAGCTGAAGCACCTTTAACCACTGTTTTGGGGTGTCCTCCCCAGACTCTACATACTACCTCAAACAACTTTTTTTTCTGCTCCCCTCATCCTGGTTGACCCTCCTTACTGCTGGTCCTTCGAGCCCCATCACCCCAACTTCCCCCAGGGCTTACCTCTCCTGTAGTCCCCCACAGCCTGCCCTCTATGGCAGGGCGGCGGGGAGTCTCTCGACCCAGCAGGACCAGATCCAGATTCCAGAAGAGTGCCTGAGTCATTGGGTGCAGGGCCTGCGGAGGCCGGCGGTCATTCAGCGCAACTGTGATGTTTTTCCATTTTCTCCCCTTGGGAGACGTGGCGTGCACCGACATCAAAGCGTGCACATGCCGACATCTGCCATGTCTCCCCCACCTCTTGCAGCTCAAGCTACCTCTCTTCTGGCTTCCGACAAGGGCCAGTTGAGCACCAAGCTCATCTCCCCCTTCCCCCCGGAGGAGGAGAGCAGTCTGATGGTCCCTGTTTGTAAGTGCCAGATCCAGTGCTACCCCTTTTCTGTTGAGTTCTGCAATCAGTTACCTAAGAAAAGCCCTTTGCAGGGAGTCTAGGAAGGCCCTGCTTCTAGTTGTAGCTGTGGCTAGACTGCCCCACTCTACATCTGGCAGAATAAAGTCCCCCATGCTCATTACCTCCCCCCTACTTGCGATTCTGCCAATGGCCTTTCCCCAAACCCTGTCCAACACCTCTCCCTGTGTTGGTGGTCTGTACACCATAGATGAAGGCTCTGGAACCAGTCCCCAAGCCAAATCAAAGAAACTCTAGCCCTTTCTCATCCATGTGGCCTTTCTGTATCTCCATGGCCTTTATAACCCCCAATATACAAAACAACCCCTCCCTATTTCTTCCCTGCTCTAGCCTTCTGCAATATGGTGAACCCTGGAATAGCAATATCCCAGTTGTGGTTGTCAATGCACCATGATTCTGTTATAGCCACTAGATCCAAGTCTGCCTCCGCAATGGTTGCCTCAAGGTCAGGAATTTTATTTACTAGACACCTTCCACTGGTGCACACGACTCTCCATTGGTTTTGTCCATCTCTGCCCCCACTCCACTCTCCCTCCCCAGTCCATCCCTCCTATGTCCCTGGTACTTACCTCCCTTTTTTAACTGCCCTCTGTCCAGCCTCCCTAATTGCTCCCTCGGCCATTGACCCACCTCCCGAGTCTTCCCTTCCACTTATTCCTAAGCCCCTCTACCCTAGAGGAATTTATTTCCCCTGGGCTTCTCTGCTCTGATGGTCCACTTTCTGAGGGATGCATCCACTGCCTCCCTCATCATCTCTTCCAACCTCTTTGGCTAGTTTAAATGACTGTTGAGGTAGCATTAAAACCTTCTAGCCAGGACTGCCATTCCCCTCCTGGATGGATGGAGGCCATCTCCTTTGCACAGGCCTCTATCCCCCCTAGGTAGGACCCCAGCCCCCATGTAGCCAAATCCCTCCCCCCTGCACCATGCCTTCAATCAGTCACTGAAGACACTGGTTTGATGTTTCCTCTCCTCTCTCTGGATATGTACAGTTAACTCCTCAATGAAAGCCACCATGCATACTACCTGCTTCAGCCCCCTCCCCAGCTCCTTAAACCTATCCTGCACCATTCCTGTTGTATCCCCTACCAGGTCATTTGTTCCTAGAAGGACAATACCATTCAGCTCCCACTCCTCACCCACCACCCTAGCGATTCTAAGGATCTGCTCCTCATCCCTCAGTGCCAAGGCAGCAGGTAGGTACTTCACTTCCCTCTTCCTCTCATGCAGTCTTCCTAAAACTACCTTCTAACAATTGAATCCCCCACCAAAAGTTGCTTCTTCTTCTGCTGGGGTCTTCTGCCTCCCACCCTGGGACCTCCCTTCTGAAGAACCCTTACATCCTCCCTTGCCACTATCATGGGTGCCTCCTCTTGCAGTCCTAACCCACCGGAGTGGAGAAAGAGTTGTGTAGTGGCACCAGCTGAGGAATGTGTTCCCAACCTCCCCATTCCCACCCTTCCAGAGTCCACTACAGTCCCTCCAGCCCTCCTGCTTGGTGCCCCATGAGGCAATGGTGGTGGACTTGGTGGCCCGGGGGGTGAGGAGGTCCCTCGAATCATAGCAGCCATTTTGAGATTCATTGTATGTGCAGTGATGGTGGAACTTCTCACTACCCTGTTTAGGTACTGGGTTAATTTAAATGAACTAGCTTAAGATGAAAATATCTTGTTACTATAATTTCCAAGACTAAATGTTGGATTTTCAACCTTGACAAAGATAACGCAGGCTGATACATTGGCATGGTGGGAGTGCATTGACAACCCTCTGAGGGACTGGAGTCCATGGTCCTGATTCAGGATGAGGCTTAAAGCAACACAAGGGACTCACAATAGGGGGTCAGTTGCAAGGGCCTACTTGGGACGATCAGTGCGGCAACTGCAATTCACTAAGGGTGCCAGCCGTAACCTCTGGCACAAATCCCCTGTCTCAGCCACACCAAGGTAGACCAGTTCCCTCTTGGTCTAACTGTGTGCCAGTGGGGGAGCAGTTTATGGGGCTTGTGTCCAAGCTGTGGTGCAAGCTGACAAAAAATGAAGAAATTGTTGCAACTGCACCAAATGTTGCTGAATTGGGTGCAGTTGTGGAAGATGCATTTGGCACAGTTGCACCAACGATCGGGGTTGACACAGGGCTTGAGGCAAACACTGCATCATCCTTCTAGAATTGGGCCCCATGTGTTAATTAAAATGCAATTTTATCTGCTACAAGTTATCTGTTGTACTCATTTGCCTTACAGTGCTTATTATACTCGTCTGATACACTGCATTGCTGTATATGACTTCTATTTTTGTAACGTTGTTAATAGTATTCAGTTTTTCCCCCTCTTGTTCTACCTCCATTTCATCTCACCCCAGGACACATCTGAAAAACCAGCTGTTGGCAGTTCAGTATGTCTTTCCTGGTGAAAGTTTTGAAATGAATGAATGAATGAATGAACGAATGAATGAATGAAATATGCGGCCCCTGCAATCTCGCTCTGCTACCACTGGGGGCTTGGTACATCATGGACGGGAGCTGCTGGGCTCCCAGGGAAGGAAGTTGCAGGCTGACCACCCTTAATGCTTTCCTCCCCGATGAGCAAGTCCAGAAACTTGCACTCAAGGCAATAACAGTACAGACCACAGGCAAGATGCAAATAAAATTCCAATGTTTATTTTTTTTGGTCCAGGAGTAGTGGCACTAGCTTTGTGTTTTGTACTGAAAAATAAACATTTGAACTTTATTTGCATCTTGCCTGTGGTCCGTACTATTATTGCCTTGAGTGCAAGTTTCTGGATTTACTTGACTGTGTTTGGGGCTGGCTGCCCCTTACTTACACATCCTCTCCTTGCTGTTTATGGCACACCACTGTTGGAGCTGTGTACTGATTTCCGCCCAGCTGTCAATGGCTGTTAGGGCAAACTTTTGCCCACCTGCCCACCCTCCTCACAAGACGAAAGGTGTGATCAAGGTGACTATAATCACTGGGGCAGGAAGGGGTGACCCAGGGGTGAAATACGGTATAGAATGGTATGACACAGAATAATGAAAAATTAAAAGAAAAAGAGTTTTTATTCATTTATATATATTTTTTTTAATTTTGGGCCAGGAGAGGCACCCTGAGCTGGTGCTCATTTCTTAGTTCAACCTGGGAACTCAGGCAGGATAAGTGACTTGCTCAGGGTCACTCTGTCTGCACTAGAAAAGACAGGAGCAGTGCAAGCTGTCTTGTGTTTGGCACCACTAAATTCTCACCTTTTGATACGAACTAGGTCTCCTTGCCTTTCACTCGCTCAGGTGTATTCTGCTCCTCTGTTTTCTAATGCCTTTGTGTTGTGTAGCAGCTAGCACCACCTGATGTCAGTGAGCACCCCATATTTCTGTTGTTGATGTCACACGGTATGCAAATGGTGGTTGTGGGTACTGAACCCAGGCCCCTGTTGGTTCTCCAGGTTCACAGCTTGGAGCATTTAGCCTTTAGGCTACACTACCTCACTAAGAAGGTAGTATTAGTCAGCTGCTGAGTTTGAGTTGTTTTTACATTTCACAATGCTGTTGAGATATGTAATGTAAACCCCCAACAGCCAATAGAATTTCTAACAACATTGGAATGCAGTTGGAAAAAAATGCCTTTTTTTTTTTTGCTTTTCAGCCAAATGACAGGCTTTTATGCAGGAATTATTTTCAGTTTACTCAATACACAGTGTGTGACACATAAAAAGAAATAATTTACTTTAAGTTAAAAACTATTTTTGACCTCATTTCTCTGTTAGGGCATTGGCAATTTCTGAGTCGGTGTGACAATATAGTACTGTATCTATTTATTTGAAAAGCTTCACCAGGAGAGACATACAGAGCTACATAGTTTGTTTCCAGATGTGTCCTGTCTCCTGGGGGAAGGGGAGAGGGGGACACATTGGAATAATAAACAAAGTACATATACATAGACTATAGAATGAAGCTTGAACATGTAACCTATACAATTAAAATTATCCAAGCATTTTGTGGTATAGCTAGGCAGCACTTAACAGCCACATAAAGACTAAGTACATAAATGGAATTTATATACACACCCACACATACATATAAATAAAGTAAGATAATTAAAATAATATTTAGAATTAAATAAATAAAATAAACCCTCCCAAACAACATAAACATAAACTATATACATAAACAGCATATTACTGTGGAATACAATTGGCCGGATTAGCTCTAGAGTAGTATGTGTGGACAATTGCCAGCTGGGGGGGGGGAGATAAGAGAGAGGGATAAGGGAGAGGGATAAAGTGGGAGGGCGGTGCACCTACACTTCTTCACCCCTCTGAGGTGTACACCCCACAACGGGATATACAGCAAACAGGGTAGGTACGCTGGAGGGGGGGTATATGGAGAACAGAAACGCTGGTATTTGCACCTACAATAAAATAAAAATAAAAGGGAGGTGGACCATAACACACTGCAGCAGAAAACCTTGCGATGACGCAATTATACATTGCAGAAACAGTTGAGAAAAAATTGAATAGGAGAGAAGGGACAAGGGGTAAGGGAGAGGTAGGCAAGCTAGTACCCTCTGGAGTGGATTCTACACTGCTTGATGTAAACCCAGCCAGTGCTATAGGTAAAAGCAAGCCAAAGAGGTGCAGAAGGGGGCTGGAATTGATAAAAACAGAATAGTTTGAAGGAAAAGAGAGGTAGAAAAGGTGAGTAAGGTCAAGAGCCCAAGAGGGGGAAGGGGAGGATGGGAGGCATGCCATGCATCACAGGAGCAAGCATTCACACTTCTTGACGTAAACTGAGTCAGTGCTGTAGGTATATGGCATGCCAAGGAGAGGGAGAAGGGGGGAGAAGGTGGAAAAATGGAACAGGAGAGGGGGGAAAGAGAGGTGGTGCAGAAGGTGGGTCAGGAGCAATTGCAGGATGGAGAAATGTGGAGACACAGAAGATAGGCCAAAGAGTGAGGAGATGGGGCAGAGCGAATATCTAAAGGGAGGGAGTTCCAGGTGCTTGGAAAGTGACAAGAGAAGACAGCTCTCCCTGAAGTGGAAGTTCATACAGGGAGGGCGAGGGTTCTATAGGAGGAGTTGCAGAAGGAGTAGGAAGGGATAGCAGGGGTGCAAAGGAGGGCATAGAATTAAGGTGGAAGGGAGCCAAACCAGTACTTTTCCACTAATGCGGTACAGTGGGCAAGATGTCTGGTCCCAAAAGGGTATTTGTTTTATTTATTCATTCAGAATTTGAGGTAATTCATAAACAAGAAACAAATTACTTATATAATTTACTGTAACCATCAAAACTACATACACATTGTATGTTAATACCACCCCAAGACCACAGAGTGGTCTCATACTCATTCTTAGGGTATGAAAGCCACAAACCAATGAGCGGTTCTGATACAGTATGAATGTGAGACCACCCTTACAACTGTAACAGTGGTTTTGGTAGTGGTATTAATGTATTACTGATTAAGCTAGATCAATAATATATTAATTAAAAACCAAAAACCTTACTGGAAAGTGCCAGTTTCCAGGCAGCGAAGAAGGCACTCTTCACAGAAAAAGAGTGACTTGCACACAGAGGAAAGGAGCGGTCCTATTGGTTGGGAGTACCCCCTTGATCTGTAATACAGGTTCATTGGCCAGGATGGTAACTTATGTAAGGGATAGCAGCAATGTGCAGGTGCAACATAGCTATGGCATAATAATACGTATTGTACTGTTGGTAGTTAAAGAGTGCTAGTAGTTTGCAGGAATTACAAACTAAGTACTGCTGGTATTGCAGCTGGTAAACTGTAGGTAGATTGAAGGAACTGTAAGGTAAGTACTGTTAGCAATATAGTCAGAGGACTGTTAATAATTCACAACAGCAGTAAGGTAAGTATTTTTCGGTAAAGAGTAGGGTGAGCTACACTCAGGAG
Source organism: Neoceratodus forsteri (assembly GCA_016271365.2). NCBI lineage: Eukaryota > Metazoa > Chordata > Ceratodontiformes > Ceratodontidae > Neoceratodus > Neoceratodus forsteri. Next base: position 1,472,244,700 of record CM028132.1, on the reverse strand, counting down.
TCAGGTGCTTCTACCAGTGACACTTGACAATAAACTGCTTGCTATGAAAAAGATAGAGCACACCTGAGTCCATAAATTGCAGTGAAAGTTTTTATTGCACACTCAGCCCCCCAAAAAGGTGCTTTATGTTCAATGCAAAATAGGAATACAGTGCTATGTACTATTACTCATTGGCTCATCAAAAGTTGATAATAACTCTCCTATGTATCAATGTGCTTTATGTTTTCTTCATGTGGCCCAGAGGAGAAAGGAATGCGAGGATTATACCCTCCTAGGTGGGTCTTGCTGCCCAGCAAGGAACACTTAAGAACTAAGCTAGAAAACACTGGCAGCTGCACCTAGCCCCTTGCCCCGGGTTCAGTCTCACCGTGCATTGTGGTCATGGTTGAGGCTTACCGTAGCTCAACACATCCTACCATTTTCTCTTAGGTATAGATGACATGATGTTACCTCCTGCTCTGATCTTCAACTAACATTTACTCTGGATCAGTTAGCCTTGATTCCTCCACAAGGATCATTTACACTTCAGATTCTTTACTGGAAGTGGGACAGTAGTGCGGACACTGTCAGATGATCTTCCTAGAGGGTGGACCACCAACAGTTACCCACTATCCCCAATCCCAGACTGTAGGTGGGATCTGAGCCTCCAGAGACCCACAGTGGAGGAAGCCAGTGCCACCTGGACCAAAAACCCTGGTGCCATCCTGCACCCTCAAGCTCCCTCCAGCTGGTAGATGCTTGAGCCATGTGGGCTTTGATGCTGGAAATTCTGGATCCTGAATACATAGAACTAGAATTACTTTTTGGTGGGGCTGGGTCCCGTTGAACCCCAGGTGGAAAAAGCTCTCTGGAAAAATGCTGGGCCAATGGACACAGGCTGTGGATTCTATCGGGTAACACCTTTTCACTAAACAGAACAGTCACATAAAGGAAAGGGACATGGGAAATTGTTTAACCAGGAAAGGCACACTATGCCAGAGTTTGTTTCCAGGTGCAACCTGAGAGCACAAGGAAGTTAAATGACTTGCTCTGGGTCACACAGTATGCAACTGGGGGCTGACGGGATTCAGACCCAGGTCTCCATGTTTGCAGCTCAGTGCCCTAAAACACTACAATGTACTGCCTCTTTGTAGAAACCGGAAACACGTTACTTTACATTTAGACACTGGACTAGAACATTAACACGTTCGTGCAGAATCTTATGCAAACATACAAAACAGGTCAAACAGTAACCCCATGACAATAGACAGGTTACACTCACTACCACTTGAAAACTAGATGCCATCATCAAACATAACACCATCATCCTTCGTAAATTATCAGCAACAGTGATTATAACCAACAGTAGTATATAGTAACATTTGGAAACAGTCAGGAAAATAATTAAGTAAAACAATTGCTCACCTTTTCATGCCTTCTCTTTCCACAGAGGACATAATTGCATTTTAAAATCAAGGACATCCTTGGTGGGCTAGTGGTTAGGACTGGACACTCTCACTGCCACAGCCCAGGTTCAATTCCTGTCAGGGAAGGTGATAGGCCTCTTTTTTAAAGGGTGGTGGATAAGTGGAACACCCTGCCAGAGGAAGTGGTGGGGGCTGAAACAATCACGGGATTTAAGAATGCCTGGGATAGACATAAGGGAATTCTGGATGTCAGGAGTAAGGGGCAACAGACTTCTAAAAAACATAAAGGGAACTTACAAGCTCAAATGGGCAGACTGGGTGGGCCATAGGCCCTTATCTGCTAACAGTGTCAATGTATTTATGTATCTATGTATCGATGACATAAAGTCCCTCTAACTATAGATATCTTCAGATCCACCCAGGCTCTTAATTTGACACAAAGATGCAGTGTGCTGAACATTGTAAGGCAGATTCTGCCTCATAGAGCCACTCTAAAACAGTCCCAAAAATAAACAGGTCAATTTTTGCCCCACATAACCTGCAAAGGAAAAATTGGCATAATACAAAGTCACTTTAGTTATTTAAGTTCAGATCGTCCATGTCCTGCTAAATGAATGGTAAGGTTTCTCCCCTTCTAAGATGTTGGTCATTCAGGTCTCCAGAGTCAGGTCTTTACTGAAGATGAGGTAGAGATGAGTGGGCGTGGGAGGATGGGCCACCACTACTCTGAGAAGGTCAAGATTCCTCTCTTTCTCCATGGGGGTTGATGATGATCTTAATGTCCTCTGCAAGTGCTCCAAAGATCACCTGGGGGTTAGTTCAAAGTAAAGCAGCAAATCATTCAGGGATCGATTCCAGCAACACCCTATATGCTGGTGGGGCTCCAGTCCAACTCTCCATAGAGTGCCACAGGAAAGTATGCAGCTCCCAGCCTTAAATTATAGTACTGGATGCCAGAATGTTGGTTCACCGGCACCCCAAGCATCTGTATACCATTTGTCCAGTCCCAACAACAGGCTGAAAACAGCAAAAACACACAAGCACCAGCTCAGCAGCTGGTAAAGATACAGCAGGTTCCTAGCCCACAGCCTCAAATGGTTGCAATAAGTCAGTCTTAGCAGTAACTCCCAATAAGTAGACAGGTTGCATTCAATCACAGGCATCCATTTTTAATCATCTAATCTTTTCAATGAACCACAGATAAGTGGTTTAGGAGATTCCTCCACAGATGCTCTCAGTACGAAGTGGGCCAGCAGGATCAGCAAACTCCCCACAGAGACGCCATCATCTGGATCTAAGTCCAGTGGACACTAGAAACACAGTATCTGATGGTCCTGTTTTAGAAGAGTCAGAGTATTGTCCAGCCACCATATGTAGAAACATTTGTTAAAGTCATTTTATATTGCACAGGACTGAAGCTGATCTGTTAGGAACTAGCACTCCTTGGCACTTTTAGAACTGAGCAGTTCATGCACACAGTGTAGCAGATATTGATAGCCAATCACAGAACAAAATCCCAGACAAGCCCCCACTTTGCAACAGCCCTTACTACCAGCTGCCTCTACCATCTGCCAATGGAAGAGAAGGATGATAGGCAACAACCAAGGGGAAAGGCCCCCATGTCTGGGGATGTTTGATGGCATTTTCTTACCAGGAGCCACCCTTGTTGGTTTTCCTAGCCTGGCTTTTCTCTGACCTTGATAGGCATGACAAATCAGGCACTGCCTGTAATAGTTTCTACACTGCCATGGTGGCAGTGCTCTAGCCATGCAATGCTGTGCCCCTGTGGGGGGGGGACACTGCTCTGGCCATTCTACACTGTGCCCCTGCAAGGGAGAGCACTACTCTGGCTATGCTATACTATGCCTCTTCAAGGAAGAGCACTGCTCTGGCAATGCTGCACTGTGACCCTACAAGTGAGACCACTGCTCTGGCATGCTATACTGTGCCCTTGTGGGGGACTGCTCTGGCCATGTTATTCTGTGTCCCTGCAAGGAAGAACACTGTTCTGGCCATGGTACACTATGCCCCTATAGGTGAGAACACTGTTCTGACCAGGGTACACTATGTCCCTACAGGGAAGAACACTGGCCATGCTACACTGTAACCCTACAGGGGACAATGCTGCTCTGGCCATGCTACACTGTTCCTCTACATGGGAGAACACTGCTCTGGGCTGCAACTTTGTGTCCCTACTGGGAATGACAGTGCTCTGGCCATGCTACACTGTGTCCCTACATGGGGGGCACTGCTTTGACCATGCGGCACTGTGCCCCTGTGGGCAGGAACACTGCTTGGTCCATTCTGCACTGTGCCCAACAGGGGAGATCACTGCACTGCCCATGCTACACTGTGCCCCTGCAGGGGAGAACACTGCTCTGGCCATTTTACAGTGTGCCCCTGCAGGGGCGAACACTGCTCTGGCCATGCTGCAATGTACCCCTACAGGGGGAACACTGCTTTTGCCATGCTACAATGTACCGCTGCAAGGAAGAACACTGCTCTGGCAGTGCTGCACTGTAACCCTACAAGTGAGACCACTGCTCTGGCATGCTATACTGTGCCCTTGTGGGGGGGGCATGGCCTTGGCCATGTTATTCTATGTCCCTGCAAGGAAGAACACTGTTCTGGCCATGCTACAATGTACCCCTGCAGGGGAGAACACTGCTCTGGCCATGGTACTCTATGCCCCTACAGGGCAGAACACTGCTCTGGCCATGCTACACTGTAACCCTACAGGAAGCATGCTGCTCTGGCCATGCCACACTGTTCGTCTATATGGGAGAACACTGCTCTGGCCAACAACTTTGTGTCCCTGCTGGGAATGACAGTGTTCTGGCCATGCTACACTGTGTCCCTTTGGGGGGCACTGCTATGACCATGTTACACTGTTCCCCTGCAGGCAAGAACACTGCTTTGTCCATTCTGCACTGTTTCCAACAGGGAAGAACACTGCTCTGGCCATGCTACACTGTGTGTGCCCCTGCAGGGGACAACATTGCTCTGGTCATGCTACAGTGTACCCCTACGGGAGGAACACAGCTTTCACCATGCTACACTGTACCCCTTGCAGGGGAGAATACTGCTATGGCCATTCTACACTATGCCCCTACAGGGGAGAACACGGCTCTTGTCATTCTACACATTGCCCCTACGGGAAGAACACTGCTCTGGCCATGTTACAGTGTGCCCCTACATGCGAGAACACTGCACTGACCATGTTACACTGTGCCACTACGTGGGAGAACACTGTTCTGACCATGCGACAGTGTACCCCTACAGAGGAGAGCACTGCTCTGGACATGCTACACTGTACCACTACAGGCGATAACACTCATTTGGCCATGCTACACTGTGCCCCTACAGGGGAGAACACTGTTCTGGCCATTCTACAGTGTGCCCTACAGGGGAGAACACTGCTCTGATCATTCTGCACTGTGTCTCTACAGGTGGGAACACTGGTCTGGCTATTCTACAGTATACCCCTTCAGGGGAGAACACTGCTCTGACCACGATACACTGTGCCCCTATAGAGGAGAACACTGTTCTGACCAGGGCACACTATGCCCCTACAGGGGAGAACACTGCTCTAGCCATGCTACACTGTGCCCCTACAGGGGAGACCACTGTTCTGACCAGGGTGCACTATGCCCCTACAGGGGAGCATGCTGCTCTGGACATGCTACACTATTTCATGGGAGAACACTGCTCTGACCAAGGTACAATGTGCCCTTACAGGGGAGAACTCTACTCTGGTCATGCTACACTGTGCTCTGCAGAGGAGAAGACTGCTATGACCATGCTACACTGTGCTCCTACAGGGGAGAACACTGCTCTGGCCATGTTACACCATGTTCCTCTAGGTGAGAACACTGCTCTGGTCATGCTACACTGTGCCCCTACAGGAGAGAACACTGCTCTGACCATGCTACACTGTGCGCCTACATGGAAGAATACTGTTCTGACCATGCTACAGTGTACCCCTGCAGGGGAGACCACTGCTCTGACCATACTACACTGTGCCTCTACAGGGAAGAACACTGCTCTGTTCATTTTACACTGTATTCCTACAGGGTGAGCACTGCTCTTGTCATTCTACAGTGTGCCACTACAGGGAAGAACACTGCTCTGACCTTGTGACACTGTACCCTACAGGGGAGAACACTGCTCTGGCCATGCTACACTAAGCCCCATCAGGGGAGTATGCTGCTCTGGCCATGCTACACTGTGCCCCTTCAGGGGTGACCACTGCTCTGGTCATTCTACACTGTGCCCCTACAGGGGAGAACACTGATCTGGCCATGGTACAATGTGCCCCTACAGAGGAGAACACTACTCTGGCCATGCTACACTGTGCTCTGCAGAGGAGAAGACTATTGTCACCTTGCTACACTGTGCTTCTACAGAGGAGAATATTGCTCTGGCCATGGTACACTGTGCCTCTACAGGGGAGAACACTGCTCTGGCCATGCTGCATGGTGTCACTAGAGGGAAGAACACTATTCTGGCCATTCTAAAGTTTGCCCCTACAGAGGAGAACACTGCTCTGGCCATGCTACACTGTGCCCCTACAGAGGAGAACACTACTCTGGCAATTCTGCAGTGTGCCCCTACAGGGGAGAATACTGCCTTAGCCATGCTACACTTTGTCTCTGCAGAGGGGAACACTGCTCTGGGCATGGAACACTGTACCCCAGCAGTGGAGAACACTGCTCTGACCATTCTACACCATGCCCCTAGAGGAGAGAACACTGCTCTGGTCATGCTACACTGTGCCCCTGGAGGAGAGAACACTGCTCTGGTCATGCTACACTGTGCCCCTGGAGGGGAGAACACTGCTCTGGTCATGCTACACTGTGCCCCTGGAGGGGAGAACACTGCTCTGGTCATGCTACACTGTGCCCCTGGAGGAGAACACTGCTCTGGTCATGCTACACTGTGCCCCTGGAGGGGAGAACACTGCTCTGGTCATGCTACACTGTGCCCCTGGAGGAGAGAACACTGCTCTGGTCATGCTACACTGTGCCCCTGGAGGAGAGAACACTGCTCTGGTCATGCTACACTGTGCCCCTGGAGGAGAGAACACTGCTCTGGTGTGCCCCTGGAGGAGAGAACACTGCTCTGGTCATGCTACACTGTGCCTCTGGAGGAGAGAACACTGCTCTGGTCATGCTACACTGTGCCCCTGGAGGAGCGAACACTGCTCTGGTCATGCTACAATGTGCCCCTGGAGGAGAGAACACTGCTCTGGCCATGCTACACTGTGCCCCTGGAGGGGAGTAAACTCACCATTCTCATTCTTCTTTAGCTTGTACTCCACTCCTGCACTTGTGCAGTGCCAATGAAGAGATGGGAGCTGCTTTCACAAGCTTGAAACTGATGCCAAGCTGTGGCCACTTCTTCATGCCCTTGCCTCTGGGCATGAATACTGTGTGACCCTGAGCAATTCACTTAACTTCCCTGTGCTGCCAGGTCGCATCTGTAAACAAGCTTTCAGCTCAGTGTGTCTCTGCTGGCAAAACAATTTGGGAAAAAATCATTTTTGGTTTTTCTTTTCAATCAATCACATACAATTTAATGTAGAACTGAAGCATAATATTTAAAATGCAAAAACTACTGAAAATTGGATCAACTCACTTTATTCTCATCCTGTATTACTTCTGGCTGTCCTTGTTCTGAGTTTTTTTTTCTTTTGCTGTCAAGATCGATAAATATGAATTTAAAGCCTTAATTATGGGCTGCAAATGAATTGGATAAGATTTGCATGTGACTCATTTTAATGAGTAAATAGCATCAATAATGAGCACAGTCTGACTCTGTTATGGGTAAGCCCATTCAGTGGTGGATATTAGTAAATTAAATTGAATTGAGTGGTAATTATACTATGGTACTGTGAATCTGGAGATTAGCATTTGTTTTAGAATTAGGAACAACAGAATTAACATAGCTGCTTATTTAAATAGATTGATATGGCATGGTACTGCGTGTTTGTAAGAGGCTGTATTGAATGGGACGTCTTGTTACACATATATATTTTTATATACACATTGTGAACCTAAAGTGTGTAACAATGCAATCATACATATAGCAGGGCATAGGTTCTTGAATTGCATATGCTGTGAATATATTTAATATAAACAGTCTATTATTTTAGAACTTCAAGCAATGTTTAAATTTATTTGCACTAGAAATGTTTTACATATAAATGGAACATAAGCTTTAATGGCCACTTTGTTGTTAAATTTAGTTGCATTTAAGTGATTAAGGTAGTTATTAAATTTTAGGATTTTCTAATTATGTTGCACATGTCCTTTGAGTATTGAAGAATGAAGGGGATATGGAATCGCAGCCCCTCAGGAAGCTGCAGCGGCGAAGCGCAGGGGCTAGTAGTGCAGCTAGTGCCTAGATGCCCTGGACTCAGACGGGGCATATGTATGGTAGGAGACCGTAGTTTTGTATTACATTGAATTGGTGTAAGCACTTTATTGCAATTTCTAGTTAAGTTGTGGGAAATAAATCATTTTTGCATTATTTAAAGTGCTATGGAAAGTTTTTTTCTGGGTTTTCCCCCCTACCATTTGACCACGCATGAATTTGTGCACCATTAACACAGTTGGCAGTAGTATTTATTAATAAAAAGCACTGAAACTGAAGCTCTTTCTTGTGGCTGAGCAGCCCTGCGATTTAGGGTAGTGGATTTCCTTTTCTCTTTTTTGGATTTCTAGGTTTGTAAATGTGGTGTGAGAACAGTGCTGTACTTTGATGCGTCTTATCTGTAGACTTGTTATTGCTATAGAGCACTTTGCAGCATTGAAAAGCAGCAGAAAGTGATACTTTGTATGTTTTATGACATGCTAGCAGACTTGCAGTCTATGGCTACAGTGTTTTCTATCTCCTGTTGTAACATGGCACAAAAAAGAAAACCAAAATGAAGCACTCAGATAGGTGCAAACACACCAGGTGGTGCAGTACAAGCCATGGTCTAATACCACAGTAGATCATGGTTAGCCTCGGGAGCGTGCGACTGAAAGAGCTCGACAATGGTTAGGAGGAGGGAGTTGGGGGGGCGCGCGCCACATAACACTGGTCACGAGCGAGCGAGGTGAATGGTGAAAATTGCCATGTTACAAGTAGTGTAATAGAAAGAAAGACAGGTGCAGTGGGGTGGTATCCAGGAAAAGTGGTCAGGGGCACAGAAATCTCTCCTTACCTGTAGCCGTGTTAGTCGCTGAATGCAAAGAAGCAGAGCATGAGCAGCATCTCATGGTAACAGGCGGTGATGTGCATAGAAACCAGAGCGTAGCCCAACCGGTAGGGTAGAGTAAATGTAGTGATGCAAATCGGCAGCCATACCCACAGTGCAACACAAAACCGCACAGAAACAGCACACAGCGGACATGAGACAGTGACAGTGAAGGCATAGGGCAGAAAACTAACAGCACTCAGCAGTATGTATAGTAATGCTCGTTATTTTAGCCACCTCGTCTGAATGTGATGAAAACCACATAACTATATGAATGAATGTAAGACGTGCAACGTGCACACACATGTCTGAAAGTGAATAGAACCATATAGACAGATTATTGACAGATAGGAACCTAATGTTCTCACTGCAGTGTAGAAGTCATATTCATGACTTTTACTAATAATAATACATATGAACTTCCTAAATTCCATGCCATATAACAAGCAGATTAAGCCACTCGAAAGGATGGGTCTACAGTGGAATTAATCCATGGTTGGTTGGTTGGATCCACTTGGCCTTCAGCCTTGTGGCCCAACCCCCCAGCCACGGATTAATTCCACAGTAGACACATCCTTTCTTGTGGCTTAATCCTTACTTGGATCGCTTGAGGTCTGCATTTGAAACACAGCAGGGGATCTCTCTGTCTTAGCCTAATGCAAAACATGAATAGCATGAGTAAGTCAGGAAGACATGGCAATCACAGAAGTGCTGCCATGTACTGTAATGGTTTTGATTAATGTATCTTATATCTATTGAACAATGTATTGAAGGAGGTCTACAACAACAGTGTGTAGTGGTGCAACGTTAGTAGGACAGACATGTCTTCATACAGGACATAGTGACAGTAGCGGTAAGTAAGACAAATAGCAACATGTCATATTATCAGACTATATTGTGGCTTATATGTTTCTCAGACTCATTATTGTGAATATACAATGTGTGCATGCATGAACATACAAAGAGCTGCTAAAGCTAATGGACTATTTCTGCCACTGGTAAACTGCAGGTATCCTACTGCATTTTAGAGTAATGCAAAAAATGACGGCGATACTAAAGGATTATGGTCAGTTGCGCAAGGAAACCAGAAAGTATTACGGCAAGAGGCTTGTGTCTAAAGCGACGCCACTCTGTCACTCTTCCCATCTAAGCCTGAGCCACTGAACAGTTAATAGAATAGTCATATAATAGTTATAGTAATATACAGTACAGTGTGTGTAAAGTACCACATTGGACCCGAGGATGTGAGGGGTGGAGCACCCCACAGAAGATATAAACAGTTCACTAAACTAACTAAACAAAAAGAAAGATGATATCCGGGGAGTACATAGCAACAATAATTTAACTCATAGGACCGGGGGGTGTGGGGGACGGAGCGCCCCCACAGAAGAAAGAACAAACAAATATTGTCTTGGTTATTTTTTAAAAAAGTCTAAATATTGATTGTTTCTTTCTTCTGTGTGGGCGCTCTGCCCCTCACACCCCCTAGGTCCTCAGTGGTTATTCTGTATTCGGTAATATTGTATCCAAGATAAAAATAATTTCTCTGCATTTACTGTCATGCCTGCTGTGTTAGTGGTGATTGTGTAGAAAGCGCATGCAGTTTCACTAGCTCTCCGGCTGTTTTCATTCGCTCGTGCAACTTCAAGATACACATTACCGTGAAGTCTCTAAAAGCTGTGCAGCGACGCAATCTGTCCATAATCCTTCAGTATCGCCAAAATGACATCATTGCTATTTTTATGTCCTGACTCTTTTTTGTCTAACAGAATCAGAAAACCATGGCATGGTAGTAGAAAGAAAATTAAACAATATAAAGCATGCCTAATATGGGTTGCTTGCAGAGTTCTCACAATGGCCACTTGAAGGTCCAAATGAAATAGGAGGCAGTATAGCATAGTGGTTAAGGGCAGTGAGCTGCAAACCTGGAGAGGTTGGTTTGAATCCCATTAGCTCCTTCTTGCATACTGTGTGACCCTAAGCAAGTCACTTAACTTTCTTGTGCTGTCAGGTTGCATCTGGAAGCAAGTTCTGGTTTGGTATGCCTTTTCTGGTTAAACAATTTCCCCAAATATAAACTTTAAGAATGGCAGGGCCCTGGTTGTTAAATACCAAGTCTATCTATTTTTTCTCTTTTAGTCTTTTTCGGCTGCCACCTCCTATCCTCTCACCCTTCCTTCCTGATTTCTTTTAGGCTTCTGAAATGATTCTTTGTATGTGTTATTCATGAATCCTATTTACCGTGATGCCATATCTGAAGTGATGATTATGGCTGTATGCTCTCTTTAATGTTGTATGCCCTTGTTTAATATGTTTAACATGTATGTACTCTCCTGACATGGAACCTTTGTAAAAGAGCCTTGGCTCAAAGGTAATCGTAATCCTAGATTTAAATAAATAAATACATTTATCAAATGAAACCCAGTTTGGTTCTAGGTCATTATTAAGCATGTACCCTAATGTGGAGCACTGTGTGTAGAAGTTTGCAAGTAGTAGAATAGCGAGACTGCTATGGTGGTCTGGCCATTTACTGTAATTGAATCAGGTAACTGTGATGTAACAAAGCTGTTATTTGCAGCTGTCTGTCATGTCATTGCAAAAAATACACACGGGGAAAAAAACAGTTGTTACCATAAAGTGTGACATCCTCAACTGCTATTCATTTGTTAAGTGTGCATCACTGACCTAATAGGGAAGGCAACACTAAGACAATCTCTATTGTAAACTTCAGGTACATTCAGAAAGGAATGCATTGAACTTCTCTCTGTTTCTCTCTCATAGCCCCCTTGCAACATGATGGGGGGGGGGGACAGAGAGAGATACTTCCATAGCAGTAAAAAAAAAAACTGTGTCCATGCCAAATATTTAGTTGCTTGTATTGGCATTGGTGTAGTGCAGGAGGTTGAAATAGGCATCATAAGAATGGTAGAAAAGTATTGATGTTGCCTATGTGAATTAGTACAGTACTGTGACAAAGTAGGGATGTACTGCATACCTTCCTATGGCACAGTTTATTAGCTTTCTGGTATTGCACTAATAGTAACAATCTTTGAGGTCTCTAAAAACCATGCTCTATGCGATCCAAACGTCACAATCCATCACTGCCACACATGTACTCCCACCCTTGCATCTCCTTTTTTGAAATGATCCCCAAAGTGAACATTTACAGTATTACGGGGAGATGGATCTACAAACCTATTTAAACTGGGATACATCAAAAGGTTCAGAAAGAATTCTTGACATTTGGGCTGAAAATTTACATTATTCTTTTGCAGAGCTACACATTTTTGTGACTGTGCCCTTGTGTTAGAATAGGGGTAGAGAGGGAACAATATTGCATTTTGCATAAAAAACACAGAGAGATGCAGTTATGTCCTCTAAAGATTGGATTAGGACCTAGTATTCCACTCTGAAAAATGGAAGGACAGAATATGTTGTTGTAGTCCACAAGGGATGACAGACCTTAAAACATTTCCTGTTGCTTTTCCCTGTATTGAATAAGATCAGAAAAAAATAATTGACTTCGCTGATGTGCACTATGTATTCCATTCTATATAAATAGTGTACCACTTGCTCACTTTTAAGGTAATTTTCCAGTTTTCAGCAAAACACTAACAGATGGCATCAGCAGGAATCAAATTTCATAACATTACCAAAAAAACTTGAATTTTAGTATATAAGAGAATCCATTCTTTATGACTAAAGACTGAAGAAAATCTGGTTTTTGGCCCTTAGACTGCATCTGTTCCTGCTACTTTTCCTGCTTTATAATCTTCTGCTGTGAGTGACATCATAATCCATTACCATGGCGCCATGGCAATGACTGATTGTGCTGTTAGAAGCAGAAGACTGGGATTTAAGGCAGGAAAAGCAGTCAGGACAGATGAAGTGTAAAGGACAAAGATAATGTTTTTATGTAAAATGTCTTCTGTAATAAAAATAGAGCGTTCAGAAATACAAATGTTTTGGTGTGTGTGTGGGGGGGGCGGTGTAACTGAGCTCTACTGCTGTCAGCAATGATTGTTTTGCTGTTTTTTAATAAGTCCCACTGAGCCACTCATTGCAGTATGAGAGGTGTCATGCACTTTTGTTGGGCGAGAAATGATGAATCGAGGTTGAGCTGTTCCCTCAATCACCAGATGCACACAAAACCACACTTATGCGGCAATACATGGTTCTGTGGGACATACTGATACCTTATAAGTCCAGGAAATGCTTCCATCTTAAATGTAAAAAGTAAAAATAAATAGATTGTCCAAACGTACCAATTTCTAGCACAGGTGTACAGGAGACACTCTTTGCTGAATAAGAGAGTCTCGTGCTGCATTGGGTAAGATACTTTAAAAAAGTAATCAGTTACAGTTACTAGTCACTCAAATAAATGTAATCAGTTATAGTTGCTGATTACTTCTGTATAAAAAGTAATTAGTAACTGTAACTGTAATGCTTATTATTTTTATGTTGCTTGCACGCATGTGCAAGAAACATAGTGCCATCATCTGAGTTTTCGGAGGTGTGGCAGCCCTCTTCCAATTCAGTTAGTGTGTTTGCAGGCGCGGCCCCAGTTCTCCAATGCACACTGGAGCTGTCTATGACAGCTCCAAAATGCAGTGGAGTACAGTTGAAAGGGGGAACTACGCTTCAGTGAGCAGCGATAAGATATTGCCTGCTCATGTCCGCTCCCCCTACACACACACACACACACACACTGCTGTGCTCTGCCCCCCCACACTGTATAGCCGATGGGGGTGCCCAATCCCCCGTTGGCTGTGCTGCGCTCCCCCCCCAAACACAGTTGCACATGCCACACTGGGTCCCCACCCCAGCGTGGCAACTCATTGTATAGCCAATGGGGGTGCCCAATCCCCCATCGGCTCCACTGTCCCCCCCCACGAGTACACAGTGCCACACTGGGAGCCCACCCCAGCATGGCAAAGCTTGTTATGGCAGACGGGGGTGCCCAATCCCCCCGTCGGCTCCAGTCCCCCAAACAGTTTTTCCAGCTGCCACGCTGGGAGCCCACCCCAGTGTGGCAAAAGTCCCGTCATCTTTAAAACAAAAAACCTGTAAATAAAAAAGCGGTCCCTCACAGTCTCCCTGCCCCCACAACCCACACCCACCCACGCGCACCCTGCCTCACCCCCACCCCCACCCCATACTTACTCCGGAGCTCTCGGCGCGACGATCATCGGTGACCGGGAACACGGTCTGCACTTTCAAAGCCGACCGCTTAACTGAGGAAATGCTGCAAGCTGTATAATGGGATAGATAGGGTTTTTCAACTTTGTTGCATATCTCAGGCATTTTTTGGAATTTTGGCACAAATTTTCAACATGGGTTTTAGGACCCCTCCTCATGAATTCTTGCACTGTCATGGTGTTAATCAGGCCCGAAGGTGATTTTGCAGTCACTGCGTGAAATCACCTTTCTGCACCGGTCACGAAATAATGCAAGTATTCATAAGGTGACTCTCAAAAGCTATGTTGAAAATTTGGTGGTACCCAAAAAATGATGTTTTAAGAGCGCATTGCGCAGTTCCTATGCACGCTCAGAAGTTCATGAATTTTCAATATTTTCACTCCAGATTTTCAACATTGTCATTTTACCACACCTCCTTATGAGCAGTACAGCTGTCATTTTTCACATCTTGCCCAAAACGTGTTTCTGCCCATGTAGTGCACAATGGCGCAGTCAGTGTGTGAAATCACTGTATGGGACACATTAAGAAAATCACAGTGACACTGTTCATGAGCAGAGGTCTTAAAATGACTATGTTGAAAATTTGGTGGAAAAATTCCTAAAAATGACTGTTTTACGAGCCTGCGTTTGCAGTTCCTACTCACGCTCGTAAGTTTGCGAATTTTCAATATTTTCACTTCAGATTTTCAACACTGTCTTTTTATCACACCTCCTTATGAGCAGTACAGCTGTCATTTTTCACATCTCACCCAAAACGTGTTTCCACCCATGTAGCGTATAATGGCGAAGTCAGTGTGTGAAACCACTGTATGGGACATATTAAGAAAATCACAGTGACACTGTTCATGAGCAGAGATATTAAAATGACTATGTTGAAAATTTGGTGGAAAAATTCCTAAAAATGAATGTTTTACGAGCCTGCGTTGTGCAGTTCCTACACACGCTCATACGTTTGCAAATGTTCAATATTTTCACTCCAGATTGTCAACATTGTCTTTTTATCACACCTCCTTATGAGCAGTATAGCTGTCATTTCTCACATCTCGCCCAAAATGAGTTTCCGCCCATGTAGTGCACAATGGCGCAGTCGGTGTGCGAAATCACTGTATGGGACACATTAGGAAATTCACAGTGACACTATTCATGAGCAGAGGTCTTAAAATGGCTATGTTGAAAATTTGGTGACAAAATTCCTTAAAATGACTGTTTTACGAGCCTGCATTGTGCGCTTCCTACGCACGCTTGTAAGTTTGCGGATTTTCAATATTTTCACTCCAGATTTTCAACATTGTCATTTTACTACACCTCCTTATGAGCAGTATAGCAGTCATTTTTCACATCTCGCCCAAAATGAGTTTCCGCCCATGTAGCACACGATGGCGCAGTCGGTGTGTGAAATCAATGTATGGGACACATTAAGAAAATCATAGTGACACGTTCATGAGCAGAGGTCTTAAAATGGCTATGTTGAAAATTTGGTGACAAAATTCCTAAAAATGACTGTTTTACGAGCCTGCGTTGCGCAGTTCCTACACACGCTCATAAATTTGCAAACTTTCAATATTTGCACTCCACTGACTTCCAAATACCTACACAGCACATACAAGCAAGCAACATTCGGCATTGACAAATGCTTGTTTCTAATACTTTGTATTACTTTTGACAACTTGGTGCAGGAAGCTCGGTTGGTGCTGGCCAGTGTTGTATGTCTCAACTACTGTTAAGCCTAGTAAAGGTATCTCCTCTTGTGTCCAACAAGATGTTTGCTGTATTGTGGTGTTTCACACTTCTCTGAGGCAAGAAGTGCCATAGTGTGGTAGAACCACTCTCACTGCAGCCAGCTTGGATTTGGATTTATTGAACACACATTTTGTGATGCGACTAACCTCCACAATAAGAACTTTTGGATTTATTCAGAAGAGATTTCCATTGGACTTTACTAAACAGCTTGTCCAACATAACAGAAGTCCATCTTTTTTTGAAAACCTGAAGCCATTCTAAAAGCTCACATTACAGCAAATCAGTTCTGTGCAGGACAAGGTTACGATCCCACACACTGGGGGCTGCACACCTGCACAGTTTATGTTTTTTTTTTTTTTTACTTCTTCAAGCTGGGGATCTGGGTAGACCAGCTTAAAATGAGTTAACTCTGACATCATGAGAGAAAATAATCTCATATGTCACTGAGCAGCCAGTCACCTCCCTTGCATTAACTAAATCAGTAACAAATCATTTCGTTATGCAAATCAGAAGGCTGTGGAGGGGAGGCAAAGTTTCAGCAGAGCTGCTGAGATATGTTGCTGCAATCTGTGCTGCTAATGTGACATACTGTACTGTTCTGTACCCCCAAAATACAATATACTGCATGATGCAGTATTGTTGCCAGAGTGGCTGATAACAGGTTACCTGCAGTGAACAAGTTATTAAGGATATGACAAAGGTTATTACACACACACACACACACTAATTGGAGGGGCCCCCAATGGCAGTAGAGGTGGTTGCTAATGTACTGACCCCCCATTAAAATGAATACAACAGGAGGACTGACAGCCAATTGTTATATCCTCAGAGCCATGTTGAGAAAAACATCACTGAAAATTGGGGCTAAAATAAACTTTTTTGGGGGGGTGCAGTATTAGCCATCCACCACTTAACAATTTAAATCACACATTTTAGTGAGAAAGAAGTAATGTGATCTCCTGGGAATTGAACCCAGGTCCACAGAACACCATCCCATGCTCTAACCACTGAGTTACATGCTTCACTTGATTGGTTTGGGGTTCCAAGACATACTTCCTGTTCCTGGTATTGCATATCCAC
The DNA here is from genome assembly GCA_016271365.2 of Neoceratodus forsteri. Lineage (NCBI taxonomy): Eukaryota > Metazoa > Chordata > Ceratodontiformes > Ceratodontidae > Neoceratodus > Neoceratodus forsteri. Next base: position 1,472,228,032 of record CM028132.1, on the reverse strand, counting down.
CAACTGGGAATAGGAGGCTGCCAGGCTTGGATTCGACTCCCAGTAGGTCACATAATTTCTTTCTCACTACTGTTTGTGATTTAAATTGCTTAGCAGTAGCTAATATTACACCAAAAACACGTAGATCCCATGGATTCAAATAACTAAACTCTATCCCGCTCAGAAATATGCTGGTATACTGTACATGTGAAATGCTGAAATTGAATTTGTTTAGTACAGTCTAACTCACCTTGATCATCCCAAATGGATGGCTGCCTTCCCTATGTAAGTATATGCAACTAGAATTCAGGGTCAGAAGAGTGGTGGTGCTGGGGAAGGGGTCTAATTTGCCTGCAAGAACAGTGACTGCAAGGCCAGACTCAAACCTTTTGCTGTAGGCTATTCCATTTGTTTTAACTGGCTTGACTGACACTTTAGTTGGATATGGGATTTGCAGGACTAATGCTGTCACAGAATACCAATGCAAGTTCATGGACAGGTGTTTGCTGTAGCTGAAAAGAAAGGACCCTGGATTCCCACCAACTTGGACCCCCCAGAATTATCTATGAGCCAAACTGTTTAAGGCTAGCATGTCTTAAAATGCACTGCCAATCTCCAGTCAATCTGTTCTCACTCACATCTTATAAGTTATAACACAGCATGCAATGACTTGTTAGTTACATGTTGTTCCTGTTTGATTTTTCACAACACAAGTAGGATCCCAGCATTAAACTGTGCATTCATCAGTAAAACAATAAGATTGGGTAGCCCAGAGTATAGAGTTGTGAATCTGGAGACTGGTGTTTGAATACTAAATTGTAAATTTATTTACACAGGATGGCCCAGCTGAGATACAACACATTGTTCACAGTGGGATCCTGCTTTTACCCATTTCCACAGTGGAGTGGACAGGTGGTTAAATGACTTGCCTGAGGTTATAAAATAGAGTGCAGCTGTGGCGCACCATCAGAACCTTACTATCGTAGTGCAGTGTTCGTTGCAATCTCTGCACAATGTTTTGAAAGTCTGGCCTCTGGATTAATAAAGGGTTCATGAAAATCAGTCAGCTAGTTGAGAACTTATCCTACTATCTTTTTCTCAACTTTAGAATAGATTTAACCTGGAAAGCTCACAAATATTTCAATATTTTCAAATAAGATCTGTAATAGAAAAACTTATAGATAGGTTATTAACACTGGGAAAATCAAAAAGGTACAGTATACAATTCAGTGCACAACAAGCAAGGAAATCACAAGATCCTAAATAGGAAGTTAAATATAAAAAGTAACTTAGACTTCAAATAGGATGGCAGAAAGAACTTTGTTGGCACCAACTTGTACACATCAGTATATTCTTTATAGTATATTCACTATACCTTCATTTAAGTTCCACTGTCATTGTAACTGGTTATTACTGCACAAGAGTATGTTTTAGGAAGGCAAAAAAATATTATCATCTGTTGTTTAATCAGTTACTCCCTTTCTTTGTATTTTAATTCTAGCACGTTGTTCACTGTCCCTAGAGGTCAAACATCCTATGGCATAAATACACTGTATTAAACTATAGGTGTTTCATTGTTTCCTCCTACCATGGGACACCACTCGAAATAGGACTGAGTCCTAGACTAGTCAACTTTTCCAATTAACAAAGTAATACAAATTACAAAGTATTTCAGATGGTATAGGTTCCTTGGAGGGATGTCGTGCTGTTATTTTATGTTTTTATGTTGCTTGCACGCATGTGCAAGAAACATAGTGCCATCATCGGAGATTTCGGAGGTGTGTCACCTCCTCCTCCAATTCAGGCACTGTCCTGGCAGGCGCGGCCCCTGTAAGCCAATGCATTTTGGAGCTGTCTATGACATGCTCCAAAATGCAGTGGCATACAGTTGAAAGGGGGAGCTACGCTTCAGTGAGCAGTGATAAGAAGCTGCTCACGCACAGCTCCCCCCCCAGCCGCAGGCGTGCACGCGCCTGCACGCAGTGTATAGCCGACGGGGTGCCCAATCCCCGTCAGCTGAGCTGCATCGTCTCCCCCCTCCCAGTAGTTGGTGCCACGCTGGGAGCCCACCCCAGCGTGGCAATCAGTCATTTGCCTAACGGGGTGCCCAATCCCCCGTCGGCTGAACGCCTCCCCCAAAGTCCTTGTGCCACGCTGGGAGCCCACCCCAGCATGGCAAAGCGGTCCCACGAGGTCTTTTTTATTTTTTCCCTCATTTTGCCGACAGGGGTGCCCAATCCCCGTCAGCTGAACGCCCAAAGTCCTTGTGCCATGCTGGGAGCCCACCCAAGCGTGGTAAACGATCCCTAGCGTCTTTTTATTTTTGTACCTGTAAGACAAAAGCGGTCCAGCGGTGCGTCTCCCAACCCCTCCACACAACCCGCACCCACCACTGCGCACTCAGCCTCCCCACCCTCCCTCACCCCATACTTACCTCCGGACTCCGGAGCTGACGATCTTTGGTGGACGGGAACATGTCTGCACTCTTCAAAGCTGACCGCGAACTGAGGAAATGCCGGTAAGCTGTATAATGGGCTAGATAGGGGGGTTTCAACTTTATTGCATATCTCAGCCATTTTTGGGAATTTTTGCACCAAATTTTCAACATGGGGTTTTTGGGACCCCTTCTCATGAATGATGTCACTGTCATGGCGTTATTCGGGCCCGAAGGGTGATTTCGCACAGTGACTGCGCAGTGACTGTGAAATCATGCTTTGGGCCTGAATACCACCATGACAGTGACATCATTCATGAGAAGGGGGCCCCAAACCCCCATGTTGAAAATTTGGTGCCAAATTTCCAATAAATGACTGTTTAACGAGCGTGAGTTGTGCAGTTCCTACGCAGGCTCATAAGTTCGTGAAATTTCAATATTTTCACTCCAGATTTTCAACATTGCCATTTCACCACACCTTCTTATGAGCAGTACAGCTGTCATTTTTCACATCTCACCCAAAATGTGTTTCTGCCCATGTAGCGCAGAATGGCGGATCAGTGTCATGAGAATCAATGTACTGGGACAAATTAAGAAAATCACAGTGACACTTTTCATGAGCAGAGATCTTGAAATGGCTATGTTGAAAATTTGGTGAAAAATTCTAAAATGACTGTTTCTGACGATGCGTTGCAGTTCCTATCGATGCTCAGTAGGTTTGCAAATTTTAATGTTTCCACTCCAGATTTTCAACATTGCCATTTTCCACACCTTCTTATGGTAGTACAGCTGTCATTTTTCACATCTCACCCAAAACGTGTTTCCGCCCATGTAGCGCACAATGGCGCAGTCGGTGTGCAAACTCAATGTATGGGACACATTAACAAAATCACAGTGACACTGTTCATGACCAGAGGTCTTAAAATGGCTATGTTGAAAATTTGGTGAAAAAAATCCTAAAAATAACTGTTTTACGAGTGTGCGTTGCGCAGTTCCTACGCACGCTCGTAAGTTCGCAAATTTTCAATATTTACACTCCAATGACTTCCAAATACCTAAACAGCATAGAAGCAAGCAACATTCGGCATTGACAAATACTTGTTTTGTTAATTTCAGGGTATTTTCCAAAGAAAATTGAGTAAGAAAGCTATCAGCATATTACAATAAAATGTGCTGCATTTTAAATGCCTGAGACAAAAAATAAAGGACTTAGTTGCACTCCTTTTATAACCTACAATACAAACATTAAAAGATAGGGAAGTGTTTATGATGACAAATGACGATTACAGCTCATCATGACCTGACTAATTCAATGAAGAAACCCACACTCATGAGCAAGATGCAAGAGGCAGGCTCAGCTATTTATTCTCCTAGTTTGGGCTCACAAAAAGGAGCAGCTGGAAGGTTAGTATATGGAACAATACTTGAGGGGTCCAGCCCCATTATTCTCAAATAGAAATTACCGTCTCTGTCTCTCAACTATGTCTTTCTACACTCATGAGTATTGGTGTGCATTACAGCAGTTTGAGCAAGAGCCAAAATTACACCAACTACCAAACTGTTCAGTCTAGACCGGGACCAGTACAAGACAGCAAGGACATTACCTGTATGGCACCTGTGGCAGCACACAACCAAGAGATAACTTTTGAGCATGTTCACAAGTTCATGGAGTTAAGGTTTACATCAGGTTTTAATCATTCAGGTAACATGTTGGATCCAGACTCGGGCTGCCAAATTCTGAACATGTTGGAACCAGACTCAGCCTGTCAAATTCTGAAAATGTGGGAACCAGAGTCAGCCTCCCAAATTCTAACTATGTTGTCCTGTTCTGCACACCTTGTATACACAGATGTATTGAGAGTCCAAAACAGAATCTCTTGGATCCCATTGCAGCTTATAGAACCAATAAACCTTCCTAACGTGATCAATTCCGTATTAATAAACTGATTTGAAAAACATTTTCTTTACAAATCAGAAAAGTGATTTTATTAGGCTAACTGTATTCATATCAGTAATATTAACACATTTGAGAGCTTAAAAAATATAAATCATCCAGTCTAACAAGATCTTAATAAATATGATTTTTTACAGGTCCCACTGCATATGAAAACCGTTTCAGTCACTGTACCTGTCACATCTCCTTTCTTTCATCTTACTATCCATAACTTTCTGTGTGAAACAGGCTGTTAATTTATCATACTAACTGTGTAAGGATTAGCAGTCACCCACCCACCGAACTAAATCACTTGCCCACTGGACAACAAATGATTAGGTGTCAGAATAACAATAAATGAAAAAAGTGAATTACAGAAAGATAAACATAAATAAGCAGGCAACACGCAAAGGGAACACAAAAGGAAATGAGAAAGAAAGCAAAAACAATATATTGCAAAATAATTCATAACTAAGCCCAGCAGAAGGGGCAGAAATCAAACCTCCAAATCATCAAAGGCTACAGTACAATTCTGTTGTGGAACAATAAAAGGGTATGCGTTCCACCCACTAAAATGTTCCTTCAGAGAACAGGCCCCCTGATGAATCTCCTGCTAAGATTAACACACTGGGCTGTTGACAGCTGTTTGAACATATCTGGCATTTGGACTCACAGACATATCCATGAGTCTGTATTATTTTGGATATGCTTAACTGCACTGTCACTTTGGTAATGCATGGATGCATTTGATTTATTAGACATTTGGAATCAGCAGTGGTAAATGTCTAGCCTTTATATTGGCACATACCATATGATGTGGGATTTTGTAAATAAAATCTTTGCTCTGCATGTGCATGCACATGTAACTCCCAGGTGGCGCTATCCGAAGGGCTACTACCCCTGCCTGCTTGACAACTAACAGGTTGAGGGGCCTAGGTTCTATGGCGGGTGCCTCCACCCAGAGGTCAGGGTTTGTAGTGGTTAGCCTAGCTTGGTCACAGCCCTCTGGGACACTGAGACCCCATTTTATCCCTTCTAGTGGTTCACACAATGCACAGAAGTTATAGTCCCAATACCCCACATGTACACACAGTTCAATCATAACGTACCACTTACCCTCGAGACTGATTCTGAGGTTCGTCTCTGAGGACCCCCTGTAAAATAAGGTTAATCAGCATACACCAACCAATACAATGCTTAATATGTAGGTACTGACACTTCAGACAGTTTAAAGTTTAACAACATCAAATCTGGTTTATTTAGGGGGACTAAAACATGGGAGGGGGAAATCAGGTTGATTAGTGGCATTAAATCACAGTACTGTGCACACATACAGGGTCTAGAAAGTCACACTCTGGGTACCCAGGTTGGGGGGGGGGGCTAGCCAGGTTCATTGCCTGGGGTTGGCTGGCAGGTGTAGATGGATGGGGCCCTGTAGAGAAAAATATGCACAACACCCAATTGTAATCCAGAGCCAGATGGCTCAGACTTTGAAGAAATGAAGAAAAGAAAATCAGATGCAACACTGTTGATGGTTAATCAGTCACAGGGGATGCCCAGCTTGGTACTCACAATACCCCACGCTGAAAACCTGGCGCAGATGATGGCTCTGGATTGCCAGACACACACAGCAGGGTGATGAGATTCTACAAGCCAGGCCACACGGCCTTGATCAGCAGACGGATTCAGTCCGCATACATTCAACTTGGCTTTCAGTCTACACCACATGGTGACAAGTGAACCCGTTTAGCTGTTCCTCACAAGCATTCCACACATTTATATGTAAATGAAATTACTATACCAGGCAGCTGCTTTCAGGTCCCGATCGCACTTACTGCTATCACCCGGGAGTTCACACTGCAGCTTCAATTCCTGACAGACCAAGCGCGATTCAGCAATTTCTCCAGTCTTTTACAGGGTGAGCCTGGTTTCCACTCTTTCAGCCTCGCTTCTTCTCCGTAGTCTCAGATACAGTCCAAATTAAATTGGCAACGCAACAGCCTGACTTTAGGCCTCCCATGCGCTTCCTGCGCAAAACTATACAGCGCAGAAGCTCGGAGCTCCTTCTCTCGTCACGGTCACAACAGATCTGATCTGTCCAGTTGCAAGGCAGAGCATTCTCGTTGGGCGCCACCAGGTCCAATTGGTGGACTCAGCTGTCAATCACTCAGAACGTTCCCCGTTGGTGCAAAGATAGGCGACAAGGTCCAGAACTTCACTTCCCAGAATTACTGGCTATATCTCCCCATGGTAAGCTGGCTTCCAAGAGAGTCCTGATTGTGGTTGGTCTGAACAAACTCCATTTTAGAGGCCCCCCCACACTGATTGGGCCCATTCAGCAGTTCAGATCCAAAATGGAGGGGCGCAAACACACAGAGTCCCAGCTGCAAGAAAGGCAGGTTAGACAAACTGCATTTTACTTACTATTCTAACTGGTTTCAGGCAAACAGTTACACCTTCCATTTAGGCTCCCTCTGCGCTCTTAGAGACGGCAGAAACAGAGCAATTTAACAGCAGCTTGGGCGTCATTCGAACATTAAATACACAGTCCACCCATATAAACTAAGTCTGCAAGCAGACAACTCTTAAAGAGACAGTACGTGGAGGCTCAAACAGCACTCATTTGGAACCACATTTAACGGCTTAAATGCTGAACGCCAGCAGGCAGGGAAACACTTAGGCAGGCTCTATAGAGGATTTTTTCAGAACCCCCATCTGTAAGAGGGTTACAGTACACCCTTCCTGGTCTGAAAAGAACTTGGCGTCCATGTCAAGTAGTTACCCTTATAACAATTTTAAAACAACTACTAAATACATTTACATTACTAACGGCTGGAGTTGCATGCTTTAAATCACAATCAGATGTTAGTTCTTGATCATACATACTTATTCTGTATTTCACAGCTTACCACAGATTATCATATTGTATACACAACAACATTTCAGCATTAGGTCACCCTTCCTGCACATGAAACTGGAAAAGAGGGGGCCCTTCCCTATCAGCTACCTCGGGGCTGGATGGGGCAGGGGCACCATACTCAGAGGGCAATACAAGTAATCTGGAATTATTTCCCAGGCTTAGTTTGGGCAACGAGCTTGGGGTCACATACATGCTTCCTTATGGACCACATTAAGGGGCAGGCCCCCAGGGACTCATAACTTAAATGTACCACAGGCCTCACAGCTCAACCAGTCCTTCTGGGGCAACTGTTACAGTCTCTGCACTGTTAGACTCACTTTCAGCACTGTCTTTACTTGCCAGGGGAGTCTCCATTGGGGAAGAGAGTCTAGAACTTGGGGCGCTTTCAGTTCCAGGAGTTACAATCTCAGAGTCCACAACACTTGGTTCACCTGGGGAGTTTTCTGACACTGGCAGTGAACTATCAGGGCACTCAACACACTCTTCTTGTTCTGGTATATCACCAGTTTGTCCCAGTCCATCATTTTCCTCCTCTGAAAGCTCAAACAGTTCAACCATACACAATGATTCCATATCATCTGACTTGATGCTTTGCACTTCACTTTCTGGGAACATTGGCTCCAGGGACAAAGCTGGGGGCTTAGACAGTCCAGAAGGCCCAGCTTCATCTTCAGGATTGACTAGGGGATTGCCCCGAAACAATTGACTCAGTTCGTAAGAAGGGTAGTATTCAAAGCCACACTCACTTTCTTCCGACATGGACTGACAGTCATGTTCAACTGGGACTTGTGGAAAGGAACACTTTAACTCAGCTTTTGTAGGTGCAGACTTTCTTGATTTTTTCTTAGCAGCAGCTCTAGTCACTGGTCCAGAGGAGGCATCTTCTGGGGGCTCAGACTCAATCAAGATTTGTCCAATGGGCAATAAATGATTTCTATGCATTGTTTTCACATCTTTTGAGTAATTCTCCGGCCTTACTTTGTACACAAGCAGATCATCTAGTTTGCCTACCACAATGTGGAGAAGATGGTGCCACCTATCAGCAATCTTGTGTTTGCCATGCAGTCACAGATTTCTTACCAACACCCGATCTCCCTCCTGGAGTTCCAGTGCTTTCACTTTTTTATCGTACCTTTCTTTGTTGGCCAGATTTCTTTTGGCAGCCATGGTTTGAGCCAGTTGGTACGCATGATTTAGCTGGGCCTTTAACTTTTACACATACTGTAAATGAGTAGCTGCCTGAACCCCATCAGGGGAAACCCCAAAACACACATCTACCGGTAGTCAGGCTTCTCTTCCAAACATCAGGCGGTAGGGGGAGAACCCAGTGGCATCACTTTTAGTGCAGTTGTAGGCATGTGCCAGTGTGCTGATTTGTTGGCTCCATCTAGGCTTGTCTTTGGGATGAAGGGTGCCTAGCATATCTAGCAGAGTGCGGTTGAAACGTTCAGGCTGTGGGTCCCCTTGGGGGTGATAAGGGGTGGTTCTGGACTTTCACACTCCCCACAATGAAAGCATCTCTTTTATCAGAAGACTCTCAAAGTCCCTTCCTTGATCAGAATGGATTCTTTGTGGTGCCTCATAGTGAACAAAGAAGTTTTCTATAAGCACTTTGGCCACAGTTGAGGCCTTCTTGTCCCTGGTGGGGAAAGCTTGGGCATATCGGGTGAAATGGTTAGTGACCACCAGCACATTACTAATGTTTCTTTGATCTGGCTCCAAACTTAGAAAGTCAATACAAACCAATTCCATGGGGGCACTGGTGATGATGTTAACAAGGGGGGCAGCCCTTTGTGGCAAAGTTTTTCTCTGTAAGCAGCGACTACAAGTTCTAATGTGTTGTTCAACATCAGCCCCCATTTTAGGCCAATAAAATCTGGATCTCATCAAGTCAAGTGTTCTGTCTATGCCAAGGTGCCCCATGTGGTTGTGTAGGGACCTCAGCACCAAGTCTCGAAAGGCAGTAGGCAAAACTAACTGTTGCTTGTCCATTTGTCCCCCTCTGTCTACACTCTCTCTATATAACAGTCCATTGATCAGTTTCAACTTCGGACCTTCTTTATATAACAATGCAGTTCTCAAATCAGTGGAACGTAACCTTGACACATCTTTCCCTGCTTGGAGGGCTTCTAGAGCTGATTTGATCATGGGATCTCAGGATTGAGCCTGCTGAATACTGTCATTATTGAATTGAGGCAAGGCACCAGTATCCAAGGCAGAGAAGTGGCAATAAGCAGCAGGAATGCAATTTTCAGAGGGTCCCAAACAATCCACCATACAGTCCACTGCATCCATGGACATTTGTTCCTCCCTGTCAAACTTCTGGCAGAGTGCTTGAATATCAGGTTCTGACAGTCTGACCCAGTTATTCGGGGGGACAGGTCTCCGTGTGAGAGCAACAGCATCTATGTGGTTCAGGCCTGCTCTGTGTTCAACAGCGTAGTCATATGTGGACAATGTAGAAAGCCACCTATGGCCAGTGGCATCTAATTTAGCTGAAGTCTTGACATAAGTCAAGGGATTGTTGTCAGTTTTCACCAGTATCTTAGCCCCATACAAGTATTCGTGGAATTGGTCCACAATGGCCCACTTCAGAGCTAGGAATTCTAACTTGTGTACCGAATAGTTCTTTTTGGAAGGGGTCAGGCTCTGGCTGGCAAAAGCCACGGGTCTTAAACCATTCTCATGTTCCTGGTACAACACAGCCCCCAACCCTTGCAAGGTAGCATCAGTGTGCAGGACATAAGGTTTTGTTGGATCTGCATAGGCCAATACTGGAACATGGGTAAGTTGATATATGATCTCATGAAAAGCAGTCTCACAATCAGGAGTCCAGTGGGCCCCAAATACTTCACTTGGATGAAAATACACTCTGTCAGTCTCGAGGGATGCTGATTTTTTATATCTTTTGTGGGTTGGAGGATACCCTTAAGTAAGGTTAAGAAAAGGGTGGATCATTCTTGAATAGTCCTTGATGAAACGCCGATAATAACCACAGAAACCCAGGAATCTTTGCAGTTCTTTTAGAGTTTTGGGCTGTGGCCAGGTGGTCAGGGCCTCAACTTTACTCGAGTCTGTCTCTATCCCTTCAGTAGAAACTATGTGCCCCACATACTTTATGGATGTTTGAAAGAACTGACACTTATCAATGGACAACTTCAGGCCAAAGTCCGCTAGTCGGTCCAACACCTTGAACAGTCGACCCTCATGTTCCTCCAGTGAGCTGCCAAACACAATAACATCATCCAAATACACCAGGCACTCTAATAAATTCATGTCCTCCACTGCACACTCCAGAAATCATTGAAAAGTGGCTGGGGCACTGGAAATCCCTTGAGTCATCCTCATGAATTCATCGAAACCCAGCGGGCAGATAAAGGCCATCTTCTCACGGTCTTCCGGGGCCATCGGGATCTGGTAGTACCCGCTGCGAAGATCCAGCACGGAAAACCATTTGCTAGCATTCAGGCAGTCCAAAGCATCTTGAATGCGTGGCATTGTATACTGATCAGGGATAGTCCGCCGGTTTAAGGTGCGATAATCTACACACATCCTCACAGTCCCATTCTTTTTCCTCACTACCACAATGGGAGAAGCATATGGGCTTCGGGATTCTTGTATTACACCAGCAGCCAACATCTCCTGCAAATGTCGCCTCACATCATCTATGTCAGCAGGTGCCAGGCGTTGAGACCTCTCACGAAATGGCCCATCATCCTACAGCTGGATATGGTGCTTGGCCCCCTGCACGCAACCTACGTCTCACTCCTTTAAAGAGAACACCTGATCCCTTTGTGCAAGCTTCTTACTGATCCTCACTTTCCATTCCGCTGGCAATGGGGAGTCACCGAAATCAAACAAGTCAGGTGTTACTCTATCACTTTTTTCCGAACTCTTGTTACTGGGTAGCACAGCAGTATCCACACAATGCACAGTAGCCAGGGTGCAACCTCAGTTTACTTGAATCTCCCTGTCAGACACGTTGTGATCTTGAACCATCACTCTTCTGGCAAAAGCATGGGCTCTAGCAGGCAGAATACTTGGCTTGACCAGCAGCTCTTCGGGCAGTTTTTCATCTCCTGGTGCATCCAGCATCAATATTTTGTTCTTGACATCCTTTATCATACAGACCTCTCCTTGCAGGACACATTGGGCATTTGGTGCCAAAAGCAGAGATTCAGGGTCCTTCTTCCAGACAACCCCAACCGGTTCCTCTGGTTCCATTCTGTCAGCATTTCTCTGTGCCTCATAGGCCTTTTTGATCAAGGCCGGAATTCTTAGGGCCCTACCAGTCCAGGACCCTTGTTTTTCATAACACAACTGCGCCAGTCGCCCAAACATGTCCATTAGTTCCAATCAGCAACGGAACCCCATCATACAGTCCAGTTGGGAGACACACTAAGGCTAAGGTCTCCACTTGCTCTGCCACTCCAGCAACAGAGGTGGAAAAGGACAACCAAATTCGGATATAGCCAGAGTAGGGGTAGGCCTTCTCACTCAAGCACCACACATGTAGTCCTTCCAAGGGTTGCAGGGGTACATTAGACAAATGCTTCTGATACCAGTCCTGTAACATAATTGTCACTTGGGAGCCACTGTCTAACACAGCTCTTGTGGGTACCCCATTCACTTTCACAGTAGTCTCCATGGAGGGACCCACCACCTCGGACCATTGGGGGGCATTAATTGGGATGTCAATCGGGCATTGGCCCTGGTGGCAAAACTTTTCTGGGTGGCTCCCCCTCGTGACCGGGCATAGGTTTTTTGATGCCAGGCCACTAACCTGTTAGTAACTTTTCTCAAGTTCTCTGGCAGCCGACAAGCAGACTGAAAGTGTCCATCCTCTCCACAGTGGTAGCAGAACTTAGAATCTCTGTTGTCCTTGGAGGGTGGGGGATCTCCTATCTGGTTGGGCATCTCTGGGGCCCTGTAAGGCTCTTCTTGAACTGGGGGTTTACCCCGTTGGACCTCTGGGTCTCCACTTCTATTGGGGGTGAGAGCAGCCTGTTGCAGTTCCCTCACCATCTCTCTTAAGTCCCTTATTTCTGTCCTCAGGTTGCTCTCAATCCGGGTTTATGGGGAAATGACATGCACTCCCACTCCACTTTTAGGTTCAGGGGAAGCTTGATACAGATCTGGTTCCCGGTAGGTCTCAGTCAATTCCTTAATCAACCCTCTCAGCTGTTGAGTCTCATCTGGTCTCTCTTTTCAGGGGTCTGACAAGGGTTCACAGCCCCAGCATAGGGTTCCCATCCCTCTTCATCAGTTTCAATCTCACGGATCTCTCTCATCAAGTGGCAATACTCAAGAGGGTTGGCCCTCCTGTCTTGCAATATGAGTTTCAGCAATATTACACTTGAAAATCTTGCTGACTTCAATATACGGTCTAATTGGACCTGGTTTAGCACTTGGGCAGGCACTCCCCCTTTTTGGTGGGCTTTTGCAAAGCCCTTTCCATCCTGGTAGCAAAAGTAGACAATTTCTCATTTCTCCACTGTTTAACTGACTTGAACTTCCATAATAGATCCTCTCTGGTTTTGGTGCTGCCAAATACCCCCTCTAATGCGGAAAGATGTTCTGCTGCAGTGGCCTCTGGACTAGTGGCCTGTAGGAATCGAATGGCTTCCAGTGCAGGACCCCCCAAACTTTCCATCAGCCATTTTCTCTTTTCCCCCTCGGAACACTGCCACTCTTGTACTAAAGGGGTAGCATAGTCCATCCAAGTCTCTAAATCATCTTCCCCTGAAGGCACTGGAACAGTACCAGAGAAAAGTCTCAATCTCCGATAGGAATCCAGTTGAATGGAGAGAATAACCATAGGGGGTGGGGCTAGTATGGAGCTCTTAGAGGACCCGGGAGATGTACCTGGGGAAGGCAGGGGAGTGTGGTCACCCGAGATGTCTAATACTTTTGCCAGTTCCTGAGCGGTTCTCCCTTCTGCGGCTAACAGTTTGAGCAGTTTTTCCTTAAAGCTATTAGTACTAGGGGACCCACCCAGGGTGGCCAAACCACTACATGTGTGAATAACCCTCCATCCCTTCTGGGCACCTTCAGGCAAAATCACAGGGGACACCTTCTCAGGGTCTACCGGAATACTGCATGAAAGCAGCACTTGCAGGGTTTGTTCCAGCAAGTGGGCATATCGCCCTTTTACTTCCACCTTGCCCATACATTTGACATGTTCCACAGTAGAGACAATGTCATCGCTTTTAATCCCCAAAGGGACACCCAGCAATAAAACAGCGTTTTGGGAGTCCATTTCCTCAGCTTCGCACCACACCATCAATTTGTGTACTATCATCTTAAGGGGGTCGAGTTTTAACTTGGGCGTGATACTCCCCTCCATTTTCTCCTTTAAGTTAAACATAATGGGGTACTTCCTTCACTTGGCCACTAGAGGACGCTAATCCCAGTGGTGCCTCCAAGATGTAACCCCCAGGTGGCGCTATCCCAAGGGCTACTACCTCTGCCTGCTTGACTACTGACAGGTTGAAGGGCCTAGGTTCTATGGTGGGTGCCTCCACCCAGAGGTCAGGGTTTGTAGTGGTTAGCCTAGCTTGGTCACAGCCCTCTGGGACACTGAGACCCCATTTTATCCCTTCTAGTGGTTCACACAATGCACAGAAGTTACAGTCCCAATACCCCACATGTACACACAGTTCAATCATAAAGTACCACTTACCCTCGAGACTGATTCTGAGGTTCGTCTCTGAGGACCCCCTGTAAAATAAGGTTACTCAGCATACACCAACCAATACAATGCTTAATATGTAGGTACTGACACTTCAGACAGTTTAAAGTTTAACAACATCAAATCTGGTTTATTTAGGGGGACTAAAACATGGGAGGGGGAAATCAGGTTGATTAGTGGCATTAAATCACAGTACTGTGCACACATACAGGGTCTAGAAAGTCACACTCTGGGCACCCAGGTTGGGGGGGGCTAGCCAGGTCCATTGCCCAGGGTTGGCCGGCAGGTGTAGATGGATGGGGCCCTGTAGAGAAAAACATGCACAACACCCAATAGTAATCCAGAGCCGGATGGCTCAGTCTTTGAAGAAATGAAGAAAAGAAAATCAGATGCAACATTGTTGATGGTTAATCGGTCACAGGGGATGCCCAGCTTGGTACTCACAATACCCCACGCTGAAAACCTGGCGCAGATGATGGCTCTGGATTGCCAGACACACACAGCAGGGTGATGAGATTCTACAAGCCAGGCCACACGGCCTTGATCAGCAGACGGATTCAGTCCGTATACATTCAACTTGGCTTTCAGTCTACACCGCATTGTGACAAGAGAACCCGTTTAGCTATTCCTCACAAGCATTCCACACATTTATATGTAAATGAAATTACTATACCAGGCAGCTGCTTTCAGGTCCCGATCGCACTTACTGCTAACACCCTGGAGTTCACACTGCAGCTTCAATTCCTGACAGACCTAGCGCGATTCAACAGTTTCTCCAGTCTTCTACAGAGTGAGCCTGGTTTCCACTCTTTCAGCCTCTATTCCTCTCCGTAGTCTCGGATTCAGTCTGAATTAAATTGGCAATGCAACAGCCCGACTTTAGTCCTCCAACGCGCTTCCCGCGTGAAACTATACAGCACAGAAGCTCGGAGCTCCTTCTCTCGTCATGGTCACAACGGATCTGATCTGTCCAGTTGCAAGGCAGAACATTCTCTTCGGGTGCCACCTAGTCCAATTGGTGGACTCAGCTATCAATCACTCAGAACTCTCCCCCTTGGTGCAAATAGGCGCCAAGGTCCAGGACTTCACTTCCCAGAATTACTAGCTTTATCTCCTCATGGTAAGCCAGCTCCCAAGAGAGTTTGAATTCTGGTTGGGTCGAACAAACTCCATTTTAAAGGCCCCTCCACACTGATTGGACCCATTCAACAGTTCAGATCCAAAATGGAGGGGCAAAACACACAGTCCCAGCTGCAAGAAAGGCAGGTTAGACAAACTGCATTTTACTTAATACTCAAACTGGTTTCAGGCAAACAGTTACACCTTTCATTTAGGCTCCCTCTGTGCTCTTAGCGACTGCAGAAATGGAGCGATTTAACAGCAGCTTGGGCGGGATTTGAGCATTAAATACACAGTCCCCCCATACAAACTAATTAAGTCTGCAAGCAGACAGCTCTTAAAGAGACAGTACGTGGAGGCTCAAACAGCACTCACTTGGCACCACATTTAACGGCTTAAACGCCGAACGCCAGCAGGCAGGGAAACACTTAGGCAGGCTCTATAGAGGCTTTTTTCAGAACCCCCATCTGTAAGAGAGTTACACACATTTTTGCAAGTGCACTTTTCTTATCAATTAGTGTGTTCTTTTCTTTTTTGCTCAGCTTCTCCCCCTTATCAAGTGTGCCTCTTTCTGTAGGGTTCTTTTCTTTTCATGCTACACTCTGTGACAGCACTACTCGTTCTTGAATAGGCAGCCATTTAAAAGTTTAAGGAATCAGATGGGTGATCAGCTGTTAATTTATCACTTTGTCCAAACATGTGGGCTACGTACTTAGAAAAAGGAAAAAAAAATCTTTCTTCAGTAAAGGTCTGCTGGCTGTAAAACCTGCAAGAACTCTAGTTTGCCATCTGTTTCAGATTACCTCTTTCTCAAATGGACTGCTTTAAAATCATGGGGACCCCTTTTGGCAGAGGCATAGCCCAACTTCCTACGGTTTGCTCATATCTGCAATCTGAACAGTGCAGCAATACAGTTAAAATTTCAGCGAGGGGAAAAAAGTTAACAGTTCCCTAGTATTTAGGAAACCAGTTCTACCTGTCCACAGATAAATCTCTAAAATTTGGAGTGACAGAGGATCTTGTACAGCTGTTTCTGTCACTGACAGCATGAAACAGCAGAGCTGCTTCATCCAAGAATGACAATCTCAGCTCCGATGAAGCAGTTGACCTGGACAGTGTCACTGCTAATCAGCATTTACACAAAGCCCCACAAAACAAATCTTACTAGTGAAATTAAATGCTTTGGAAGAGCCAGAGATAGTTCAACTGCAGTGGTATTGATAAAGATAGTATTCATCATAACCTGACACCAGTTCTTTTTTTTTTTTTTTAAGTAGAAGAGCATTTTTTTTGTGAGAAAAAAACAGTCAGGGGTTACCATTTTAAGCAGTCTATGTCTTTGCTGAACAGACACTCTGGCCCGGATATTCAGAAGGGTTGCGCATGGTGTAACAGTGTTGTGCCATGTGCAGCCCACTGATAACGCCCCTGGTAGCGATATTGAAAGCGGGGATTGAGCCTGGCACAAATCCTGATGCACGGGCGCATCAGTAATGTATGCAAGCGCGGGTGGAGGCGTGCCCATGCATACTCGCACATCCCGATATTCAGCCTGGGATGTGCTGAGCCCATGCATGCGCAACCCCTACCTGCGCTGCACACAGGTGAGCCAAAAAAAAAGGAACAATGGCTGGCCACCCACAGGTGAGTTACTGTATTGCAGGGTGCAACATGGCAGCTGCCACCGAGCTCCGGCTGCACCTTCATGGCGGTGCCCCCCCCGCCCGATTGCGGGCATAAGTTGAATAAAATATTCGTCCAATATCCCTGGTGGTCCAGTGGACCGCTTCATGCTTGATCGCATGCTTAAGTATAAAAACATACCATCCAATATCCCTGGTGGTCCATGGACCTCTTCATGCCCGATCGTGGGCATATGTAGATGAAAATATTTGTCCTATATCCCTGGTAGTCCAGTGGACCGCTTGCAGCCCGATCACGGGCATATGTAGAGGAAAATATTCGTCCTATATCCCTGGTGATCCAATGGACCGCTTGCAGCCCGATCACGGGCTTAAGTAGTAAATTAAACCGTCCATTATCCCTGGTGGTCCAAAGGACCGCTCGCAGCTTTATCCTTTTCCAGGAATTGCTCTCCATCTCATATCTAGTTTTTCCCATGGGTTCCACACTGGAATTTCTGTACTCCCTTCAGACTCCATCATTTGTCCTAATCTTTGCTCAGCCACATCGGAACCTTCCATTACCTCCCGATTAGTTCAGACTGAACAGGATAAAGGCTTCATCATTGGTCCACTCACCACTTCTTCTTTTCCCGTATTCAGGATCAACCCAATAGGAATCGCTACCAGAAAGTTCTCTGGCCAAAAGCGACTAATCATAGATCTCTTGGCTCCCTGCAATGCTGCTGTTCCAAGCATCAACTCACTCATTCCTTCTGACCAATATTCAAGATCATATGCAAGAATTGATGATGCCATTTCGGTTATAAAATGCTTTGGACCATGCTCATGGCTCGCCAAGGCTGACATCACCGATGCATTTAAACTTCTGATTCATCCTTTTCAGGATTGGACCCAGGACCGAGCCCTGCGGTACCCCATTACTGACCTCTCTAGGGTTTGAGAGCTCCCCATCGACCACTACTCTCTGAGTGCATCCAGCTAGCCAGTTTTCAATCCATCTGACCATCAAAGGGCCTACTCCCAACCCCATCAGTTTCTCCACCAGACCATTGTGGGGGACAGAGTTGAACGCCTTGCTGAAGTCCAAGAATAATATATCCACAGGCTTTCCCCTGTCCAGTTCTGATGTTACCCATTCATAGAACTCCACAAGATTGGTTTGATACGGTCTACCTGGCAAAAACCCATGTTGCCGACTATCCAGACCTCCCACCTCCTCCAAGTACAACCCCAATCATTCCTTTAGTATACTCTCCATTAATTTTCCCACCACTGAGGTCAAACTGATGGGTCTATAGTTACCTGGTACTTCCCTCGACCCCCCCTTTATGGATTGGCACCACATGTGCCTTTCGCCAATTCCTAGGTACCCTCCCTGTCTCAAGCAACCTGTTGAAGAGCTCCGCCAGGGGTGTAACCAGTATGTCCGCCAGTTCCCATAGTACTCTCAGATGAATGCCATCCGGCCCAGGAGATAGGCCCTTAAGGGCTAACCACACCCTTTCAGTGGAGATAGCATCATCCGTTCCCTCCACCTTATTGCCCTTTTTATCCTTATCCTGATGTGACACCCCTGGGGTACCCCTCCCTTCCTCTTACTCCATTTCTGCTGCTCCCCTGATCCCACTCACTACCGCTTCTATCCCCATCATACCTTGCTTTGTAGATATCCCATTCCCCTCCCTTGTGAACACAGTGGCGAAGTACTCATTTAATACCTCTGCCTGGTCCATCGCCTCTTCCACCCACCCTCCTTCTGATCTCAACCTGCCGAGATGGCCCTTAGTTTTTTCCGCTCCCCAATGTACCGGAAGAATCCCTTTTCCCCTCCCCGTATCCCCTGTGCCAGCCGCTGCTCTTTACTGGACTTTGCCCCTGCACCATCTAGGTGACTTTTCTAGATGCAATATGGTACATTTCCTTTTTCCTATCCCCTCTCGTTGTTTTATATTTTTTGTAGGCAACCTTCTTTTCTCTGACTGCTACCAGAACCTCACTGGATCACCAGCATGGTTTATGTGACTTTGCTCCCTTATGCTTCACCTTAGTGTAGGTCCTGACTGCCTCATGAAGTCCCCGTTTTATGATCTCCCATCTCTTTTCCACATTTGTCATTGTTGCAATCCCCTTCAAGTGATCCTTGAGAATATTTCCCATGCCCACAAAGTCTGCCACCCTGAAATCCACTGCCAGTGTCCTAGATCTCTCCCCCCCCTCCCCCCATGCTTATTTGAAACCAGACAGTATTGTGGTCACTCCCAGTCAGGGGATCCTCTACAACCAGGTCCCTTACCAGATACCGCATCCGCCAGAACCACATCCAGGACATGCCCCTCTCTTGTGGGCTCCATCACATGCTGTGTTAAGAACACATCCTGAAAGCCGTCCAGCAGCCGCTGCTCCTTGGCTACCTTTGAAGACATGGTTCCCCAGTTTGTACCTGGCATATTAAGGTCCCCCATCAACACCACTCCCTCCCCTTTTGGTCCACACTGGGCAATGATGTTGTCCAGCAAACCATCCTCCAGAACATCACCCATCCCGGGGGGCCTATATACTACACCCAGCTTGACCTTACCTCCTGGTGGGGTTCTTAAGATGACCCATATGGCCTCCACATTTCCCTCTGCCTCTTCTACCCTACAAATTTCCATGTCATCTCTAATTAACATAGCCACTCCACCCACTCTGCCCTCCTTTCTATCCCTCCTAAGCGTAGTGTACCCCCGCACCTTTAGGTCCCAATCATGGTTTTTGTTGGTCCACATTTTCGTGACCGCTGCCACATCCACCCCCCCTCAAACAGCATGGCCTGGAACTCTGGCAACTTGTTTCCCAAGCTTCTGGCATTTACTAACACTATTCCCCACCCCTCATCCCTGATCCCCTTTGTCGAACCCCACCCAGGTTCCTTATACTTCCATCCACCCTCTGCTCCTCCTGAAACCTCCTCCCCCAGTCTGTTTCCCCACTTCCCCCTTGGGTTTGAAGGCTACTCCCCTCATCTGGAGGAGAGGACTTCTGGTCAGCCCCTCCCTTAACCCCCCCTTACAAGTTTAAACCCCACTTTTCTTGAATGTATTCAGACGGCCCCTGTTTAAGGACTTCCTTCCCTAACGGGGCAAGATGAAGCTTGTCCTTGGCATACAGTCCCTTATCCTCCCAAACTCCTTTCCAGTTCCCTAACACCCCCGACCCACTTTCTTCACCCCACTTCCTGAGCCAGTCATTACCCTCTGTGATCTTCATTTGTTTCTCCACTGAGGCCTTTGGTACTCCTTT
Source organism: Neoceratodus forsteri (assembly GCA_016271365.2). NCBI lineage: Eukaryota > Metazoa > Chordata > Ceratodontiformes > Ceratodontidae > Neoceratodus > Neoceratodus forsteri. Next base: position 1,472,208,028 of record CM028132.1, on the reverse strand, counting down.
TCCACCTCCAGATTGGACGTTTGGACTGAACAGCCGTGTGCCCCGTTGGCACGGCTCAGGGCCCCCCGATGCCACCACCAGCCGCCTCAAACCCCTCTCAGAAGCTGGATTGGACGTTTGGACTGAATAGCCATGTGCCCCGTTGGCACGGCTCGGGGCCCTCTGACGCCACCACCAGCCACCGCAAACCCCTCTCAGAAGCCAGATTGGACGTTTGGACCGAACAGCTGTGTGCCCTGTTGGCATGGCTCGGGGCCCCTCAATGCCACCACCAGCCACTGCAAACCCCTCTCAGAAGCCGGATTGGATGTTTGGACCAAACAGCCGTGTGCCCCATTGGCACGGCTCAGGGCCCCCCGACGCCACCACCAGCCGCCGCAAACCCCTCTCAGAAGCCGGATTGGATGTTTGGACCGAACAGCCGTGTGCCCTGTTGGCACGGCTCGGGGACCCCCGACGCCACCACCAGCCACCGCAAACCCCTCTCAGAAGCCGGGTAAGGATTTCCACTAGGCCGGGGAAGTAGGGATCGGCTGCTATTGGACAAAGCGCTTGAAGACGCTCGCCCATTGGCCACCGGTTTCCAGCTTCTATCCTCCCATTAGTTCTGCTGAGAGTGTGCTGTGCTGGGCTCGGCGCCCATTCACTTGCACTGCTCTCGGCCAAATTTTTCGCCGGACATTTTTTCTCTTTCCTGCTACCTTAAATTGCTACATGCTAAAATCTGTAATTGCTGTTTAAGAGTCTAACCTAATCTGCTGCAAGAAACAAATTGTTACACAGTGGAATGAATGTTATGCTGTCGTTAAAGCCTCTAGTTTGCACAAGCCATTACTGAACTATTTAAGGAAAACTGTTTCATTTTAGAATGCTTTTCTATATTCTTGGCATGTTTTTCTACTTTTAAAAATGACATATATAACAGGTCCTAATAAGCTAAAAAAATTGTAAACTGAAAATGCTTCTATATTATCTCATCTAAACCTGCTTTACTCTTGTTTTCTGAAGCTCTACCTTTCCTACCCGGTTGCTCTAGCTCCTTCTTGCTCAAAGTTTCTGATTCCTCACCTATGACCTCTCTCTTCTATGTACGACTAGCCCCTCCTGACTCTGTGTCCCATAGATTTTTTTTTCCTTTTTTGTCCCCCCCCCCATTAGGAGAGTGTTTGTCCAGTTAATTTTCTCTCCCTAAACAAACCCTCTGTTCTCAGGCGCCCTCTCTCAGCCGCTCTACCCAAACCTTTACCCCGTTTGCTCTGACCTGCTCCCTGTTTCTAGCAAGTTCTTCTTAGTGATATGTACTTGGAAATAGCTAGTCCGTTTGTTTATTAAATACCTTCAGCCTAGTGCCAGTGATCACGGCCTGATCGGCTGCCTCCTTCAATTGCTGCACTCCCCTCACCTCTCATAAGGCTTGTTTTTAGTGAGCCCTCGCTCCCTCTCGTACCCCCCTCCCCCCAGCCTGCCTTCCTCGGCCCAAACAAATCTCTTCTCCCCAAAACCCCTCTTTCTCTCGCCTGCTCCTCTCTACCTCACTCCTTAGCCACACCACGTTTTTACAGCGCCGTCTAGTCGACCTGCCCAGTTGGCGCCTGCTCCAATTTTTGGCCACTAAATCGGATCGTTTTCCCTAGCTAACTACCTTCACCCCCCGCCACCTTCTGAAGACCACATTCTTTTATTATTTTATTTTTCTTTCTCCCTATTGCCTGCTTTCACTAACCCCACCTGTTTACTCTGCACCTTGCCTCACTTTCTTGCCCCCCCTTCTCGACCAAAACGAATCACAGACTCGAGAGTCACTACTCTATTGTCTGCCTTGCCTGGGTGTACAGTCAAAAGCTGCTTACTCACCTGCATCTCTCTCCTTTTCCACCTCCAGATTGGACGTTTGGACCAAACAGCCGTGTGCCCCGCTGGCACGGCTCGGGGCCCCCCGGCACCACCACCAGCTGCCGCAAACCCCTCTCAGAAGCCGGGTAAGGATTTCCACTAGGCCGGGGAAGTAGGGATCGGCTGCTATTGGAAAAAGTGCTTGAAGACGCTCGCCCATTGGCCACCGGTTTCCAGCTACTGTCCTCCCATTGGATCTGCTGAGAGTGTGCTGTGCTGGGCTCGGTGCCCATTCACTTGCACCGCTCTCGGCCGAATTTTTACACCTGCTGCCCCTCCCCCCCCGACTTTATTAAATAGGCTCATCGCTCTGCCCAGGCATAAAAGACCCACCCCCTAACTGTGCCTCCCACTTGTCCCACAGTTTTACTCTTCTCCTCCTCCCTAGCTCTGCATGACCCTCTCCCTCTGAAACTCCTAAGCTTCCATCCCCTTATATTTTCCTTTTTATCTTTCTTGTTTTTTTCCTCTTCCTCTCTTTTCTTCCCTCCACTTCGTATCATCGTTGTTTTCTCCAACCCCCTGTTGCTCGACCTCCACCTCAGTTCTTCAGTACTCCCCTCGCTACTGATCTAACTATACCCTTCCTAAACCCTATAAATCTTTGCTTTACCCCCCCGATTATTTTTCTCTCACCACTTGCCTGTCCCCCCTTCAACTCAGTGGTGAGCTGCCCCTCTTGAACTATGCCTTCTTTTAGTTTCTACCACCTGTCTCTCCTGGCCCGCTCCCTCTTTTTCCCACTATGCCAACTTCCTCTCTCTTCCTATCCTGCTCTACCTCCCACCTTCACCATCATATCCTGCTACCCACAATATGGAACCATGACAAGTCCTCCAGAATTTTCAAAGAAACACCCCCTTACTAAGGACTGTGTACAAAATGCAACATATTCTACTGGGAAGCTGTCAAATCAAGATCTGTCGCTAGCCATCACTCTCTACTGGGACCCTAGAAGACAACGCCGACCTCAAACAAAGAACAATCAGAGACACACTCTAACCTACTATGAGCTATGAATGGTATCATTGAAACTCCTACTCCTCCTACTTCTAATGTCAGGTGGGGTGCACCCAAACCCCAGCCCTGTCACATATAAGTTAACAAAAACAGAGAAAGCAGATAGTGGTCTCTCCATTGTCACCCTAAATATCTACAGCCTCCTTCCTAAACTTGACATCTCTTCAAACCTTCGTTGGGCAAAAAAATCCTGATATACTAGCCATTGTTGAGACTTGGCTGTCTCCAAACACCCTGGATCATGTTGTCTCACTTCAAGGCTACAATCTCTTCAGACTCGACCAGGCAAACAAGAAGGGTGGGGGCTGTGCTATCTACATAAAGGACAACCTCTCCAGTCACCTTGGCAGTTTCACCTCCACAAACACCCAGGTGCAACTTCTCCCTATCAAATTGCTCCTTGGTGCCCAAAATAAAGTGCTCATAGTGGCTGCTGTCTATATCCCCCCAAAAGACCGCTCCAGTCTCAAGTCAGTACTTGAATTTGTAAGCTTGCATCCCCCTGAAACTGAGCTCCTCCTCCTCGGTGACTTCAATATAAACTGGCTCGCCTCCGACACCGGATCCTGCAAAGATGCCATCCTAGCAGCCAACCTGACGCAGATGGTAACTTCCCCAACTCGAAAAAATTACAAGACTGGAACAAGCACTCTCACTGACTGGGTTCTCACTAGTCACCCGGACCGGATAAAAAACATTACAGTTCTCCCTGACTCTCTCAGTGACCACTCCCTGGTGTCATGTACCTGGTCCAATAAATTTCTCAAGCCGCCCCCCAAAGTTATCTCAAGTAGAGTGCTGCCACAAGGAAATCTCACTAAACTAAAGACCTGTCTCCTGCAACATGACTGGGCACCAATTTTCAAAATGGTTGATGTTGATTTTGCTCTAGAATACTTTATCACAACCTTCAATACTGCATGTGACATTTACGCACCATTAAGAAAGCGTAAAATCAAAGCTCTCTCAAATCCTTGGCTCACTGCCAAACTACTGGCCCAACTCAAAGCTCGTGACCATCTATGGGCCATAGCCAGGGACACGGGCTCTCTGCATGATATACTGAAGTACAAACAGGCACAAAACATATGCACCTCACAAATCAGGCAAATGAAGAGTGCTTATTTCAAAAATGCCCTTGAATCCACCTGGGGTGATGGGAGAGCTTTCTGGGACAACATCCGAAATATAATGGGTAAGCAATCAGAATCCTCTCCCACCATTATGAATGTTGATGGCTCCACCACACTTGACCCAAAGGCTATTGCAGATGCTCTAAATAAGACTTTCACAGACCTCAGCCGGGTCTTCCTCCCAGATTTCTTCTTGGACTTGCCTATGTCTAATCTAGTATCGCAAAGCACCTCTAGTGACCAACCACTATTTTACTTCAAGACAATCAAAGTGCATGAAGCTTACAAATACATAAAAAAGGCCTTCTCTAAATCAAGAACAAGCAGTGACACTATAGATCTAAAAATCTTGTCTCTCACTTTGGACGAAGTGATCCACCCTCTTACCAAAATTCTTAATATGTCCCTTTGCCAAAGTCAATTTCCCAACAAATGGAAGTCTGCTATAGTTACACCAGTGCTCAAAGGGGGTGACAAATCCACAACAGAGAACTATCGACCTATATCAATACTCCCACCCCTCTCCAAAGCACTTGAACGCATTGTGGCAGACCAACTCTCAGACTACCTGGATAAGTACAATCTACTCTGTCAGCAACAGCATGGTTTTAGGAAAGGACATAGTACAACAATGGCCTTAATAGACTTCTCTGGAGAAGTCCACTCAGCTCTGGACAAAGGCTACCAAACCGGTGCGGTCTTCATTGACCTCAAAAGCTTTCGATACTGTCCACCATGGCCTACTAATCTCTTTATTGCCCAGGCTTGGACTGGCTGAAGGACCTAGTGCTTGGGTTAAAAGTTACCTGACAAATCACTCACAGGCTGTAAAAATCTCTGATGTACTCTCTGACTCTAAACCTGTCCTCTCAGGTGTACTGCAGGGCTTAATCCTAGGCCCGCTCCTCTTTAGCCTGTTCCTCAACTCTCTCCCTGAATTCTGCCCTGAAAAATTAATCTTATATGCTGATGACACTGTAATGCTCTCTTCTCACAAAGAGCCAACCCCCGCCCATGACAGAGCTTACAACTTGCTTTCTCTAGTGTCGAAAAGTGGTTCCGGGATAGTAAGCTTGTTCTAAACCACAACTAAAACAAAGCCATGCTTTTTATCAATCACCAAAACAAAAATAGAAATACTCCACTCACTATTAAAACTTCCGCTGGAAATACACTTGAACAAGTAAATACTTTCAAATACCTTGGTATCACTTTTGATCAAGGTCTTACCTTTGCGACCCACATAGACAACATGGCGAAAACAGTGAACCAATGTCTAGGAATACTATTTCGAAACAGCCAATTCCTAAACCAAACTGCACTGAGGATTGCTATACAAAGTTCCATAATCTCAATTATAGACTATGGCCTAATTATCTATGGCTCAGCTACTACCACGGCACTAAGATGCATCTCAACCACTCTAAATATGGCATGTCGGCTCCTCACAGGGGCACAGAGACTGACACACACGTGTGAGCTCTACTATGAAACAGGCTGATTGCAACTATCAAATCGCCTTGTGTATCTCACCTCCATAATGACAAAAAAATCAATCCTGGGGCTGACTCCACTGTGTATCCAAAACCTACTCTGTCTGAATAATGGCACGCTTCCCACCACAAGATCTGAACACCAACCTTTTCTGGTTCCCAGATGCCGGACTGCACAGGGACAAAGAACGTTCGTGTACAGGGCCCCGACCTGGTACAATGCTCTAAGCCCACCTACTCTATCCTCCACTTCTCTTGGAGCTTTCAAATCCATGCTCTATGCCCACCTCTCTGCCACTAGCACCTGTGATCGCTTTGATTAAAGACTCATTCCTCCACTGACCATCCCTAAATCATGGCCTATCCTCTTTGGCTAAAGAACCCTCTAATGCCACTAACAACCCCTGTCTGCCTCCTTAATCTCTCTTCTACTTTCCCTCTTTTCCTCCCTCTCTCGCTCTACTGCTCACTACTTTCCCTACTCTTCTCCTCCCTGAATGCCTCCAATTATCTCCCTCTCCTTGGAAAGCAGTTTGTTCTTGAATTGTTACTGCCTTGGAAACTGTTAAACAAATTTATTATGTAACTTTTCTTTCTGAAAATACATGTAATGTTTTTTGTTTGTTTGATGTTCTATGTGACGTGGAACCTTTGTAAAAGAGCCCTGGCTCAAAGGTATTAATTCCTAGACCAATAAACAGTAAACAGTACTGGCAATATCTCTGAAAAGAAAATGTTGCATCCATTATCCTGACAGACTCTGGCAAGTTCTCGGAACCTTGCTTGGATTTTCAAAACGCTATTTCCCTCTAGATCGTTAGTTCCCAAATGCACCAGGAAATCCGGGTTCCCTCCACAATCCCTAACCAGTTCGTACACCATGAACTTTGCTCTGTGCACTGTCAGCCCAGAGATACTCACTACCTTCACCTGGCTATGGCATCCACCCCCCTGTCCCTCCCAATGGATACCCCAATCATCGAGTCTCCCAATAACAGAACCTTAACACTGCCATTATCCTTATGGTTACCTCCACTATGCGCTGTCAACCCCCATCCTCCCTTTATTCATGATCTCAATTCCATGGGAGTTTTCCCACCTTATTAGAGACCCCCTTGTCACCCTCCTCTTTCTGCCTCCCTTGTTATTTTGCCCACTTAACTCAGACCCCCCCTGAATTGGTGTCCCCTTTAACCCTCTCTTATCAGAACAATTTATCCTGGCCCTGATGGTTTCCTTCCCCACTACCATCCTCCTCCCTTGTAATAGTACCCCTGCCTCCAGAGGCCCTCTGTGGGTCCCCTTTACCTAGGGCCCCATCCTTGGTAAAGACCCCCCTCCTGAATGGGGGCCCCTCCCCCGCCTTCTTGTCTCCCAGTTTCTCTCCAGTCGTGCTCTCCTTCCTCATGTCTGCAATATGTTGCATCTCCCCCATCTGCTTAACATTTACATTTCCTCTTCTCCCTCTGGGACTATTTCTATCCTTTCTGTTGCCGGTCTGTGATGCCCTATGAGTATCATACTCCCTTCCCCTGGCCTCTGTATCAGTTTCTTCATTTCCACCAACCCCTTCCTCCCCCTCTAGGTTGCTTAGTAGCTCAAATTTATTGTAACACTCTATGCCAGCCTCCATCAAGTAACCTGAGTTTCCCCTGACTGCGCCTCTAAACTGCCCCTCTTCCTCCCCTCTTGCCCTGTTCTCCTTAGGAGCTCCCTTCCCACAGTCTGCTCTTTTAGGCTTCCCCACAACAGCCCCTCCTGACTCTTCCCCCTCCACTCTCTTTATATTCAGAATGTTTACCCTGTAAGTTTTCCCCTTAGCGTCAACATTCCTATCTAAGCATCCTCTGTCCCTAATATCTCCCCTCCTGCTTGGTGTAACATAACGTCCTGTAATTTCTGAGCATTGCCCCAGCCTCCCCTCAGCCCCACCCTTCTGCCACCCATATCCACATCCCTTATCCTTGGACACCCCCCCTCAACTCCCCCAGCTTACTCCTTAACCAATATACTTCACTCCTGATATGAGATAGCTGTCTACAGAGTGGGCAGCTTCCCTCTCTCCAGGCCCAACTGAGAATTATTGCCACCTCAGCCTGTGCAGTCTACAACCCTTCCGAAGATGCCTGCCATGGTGGAATGTGGCCACCCTGTTTGTCCATCTCCGCTCATAATAGCACACACCCCTTTTCTCAGTCCCTTCCCCTTGGAATACCGTCTCTCTCTCTCTCTCTCTCTCTCTCTCTCTATATATACTGACTGCAGTTGTTTACGAATCCTATTTCAACCCCACCAATAATGTTCCCAAGTCTCATAAACACATACAATCCAGTGTGTGTCCAGTCTTGCTAACAGTGTGTGTACGCAGACATCAGGTACCGTATGATGTCACAGGCCCACCAGTTCCTGTTGCTTCAAATTTTAGTCACAAACAGAAATGCACAGCCCTTCAATCCCAACTCCCAATGGCTTTTCAGTATTTAAGAAAACCTACAAAACAGGGTGGGTGGGAGGCTCTATCACCACCGGCAAACATCACATTAAATTTCACTCTAATTATCACTGCCAAACAAGTGTTCCCACAAGCCCAAATAGTTACAATATCACAGCCCAAGTAACAGTTCTAACTCAAAGTAGTAATTTTTAACACACATATTAAGCTTGTTATATACATAGAAGTGCTTTTTAGCACTCGGATTTGTTATTTATTATTTTGACATGCTGTGACCCGTGGAAGGCACTTCCAGGTCACTTAAGCCCTTATTTACTCAGCCTACAGTGAGCAGGGTAAGCGCGCAATGAGAGCGATAAGATGCGTGCAAAGACATGCGTGTCTGCGCATGTTTGGAGGGGTTGGAGGAACAAGATATACAGCAGTACCGCAATCAGCTGTATAGGTTCATTGTGCTCTCCAGAGGAGTACGTTCTTGATGCTAACAGTTTAGAAATATACGCTCAACCGTATGCACTCCAGCACACCCTCCAGGAATACTTCAGGGAGCTGGAAAATTGGTTCGCTGACCACCGGCTGATCATTAATAATTCCAAAACCAAGGCCATGACCTTTGCTCACTGCCAAAGCCCGCACAGCCAGATGGCTCTTCACATTTCCAATGTGGATGGTTCCCTGCTGGAGCACATCAATCACTTCAAATACCTGGGGGTCACCCTGGATACCTCCCTCTCCTACCACAGACATGTACGCCTCCTCTTGGCAGCAATCAACTCGAGAGTGGGTACCCTCTACAGAATCAAAAATAGTCTTCCCGCACATGCCATGCAGATAGCTGTCACATCCTCCATCCTCTCCCTAATCGATTACGGGATTGTAATCTATGGCACTGCTGATAACTCCACCCTAAGCTGCATAACCACTGCGCTAAACAAAGCATGTCGCCTTGTCTCGAGTTGTGACAGACTCACCCACACCTGCGACCTATACAGACTGACTGGCTGGCTTAATTTCCATCAAAGGCTCAAGTACCACACCTGCATTCTAGCAAAAAAGATCCACCTCCAGCTAGCGCCAACCACCCTTCACCACATCATCAAACCGGCCCCTCTCAGGCATATTACCAGACTCACGGCTACCACATCCTTCGTGGTTCCCCCATATCAAATGTCCCTTGCGCAGAGATCCCTCCGCTACCGTGCCCCCAATTGGCTAAACACTCTTCCGCCCTCCCTCTCCCAATCCCGCAGCATCCATCTCTTCAAAGCAGGCCTAAAAACCTTCCTATTGGGTAGCTCAAAATGTGAATGCTATGTTGGCCTACCTGTCTCCTCTCCCCTCCCCCACACACCCACACAGGGGCCCCTCAGGCCTATCTAAACCCCCCCATGCTCAACCCAGGGGTCGCAGGTATGTCTCCTACCTGCCCAAACCAGAGAAAAAAAAAAAGTCTGTCTGTCATCATACCGACAATTAATTCAGTAATACCACTTGTTTATTATGTATTGAAAGTTGCCTTCCATTGCCTTTACTGTCATATGTCTCTCCACCCTCTGTAACCACTGGAGAGCTAATGTTACTAAAATGTGATTGTACATAAATCTGTAAATAATTTGTGCTTGTATATAATTTGCCTGTTCCGTCTGTCTTCCCCCAACTCGTGTTCCCCCCTCCACCCTCTGTAACCGACGTGGAGCCTTTGCAAAAGAGTCTTTGACTCAAAGGTTTGTAATTCCGAATTTACAGTAAAATAAAAAAAAAATATATATAAAATGAATGATACTGTTACTACGAGTAATAGCAGGACCATAGTCCAGTGGAAGACATGCAGAATGCACAGTATGCACCCTGGTTTTGAGATTAGTATATTGCTCAACTGTGTGAAATTTAAGGAAAATGAAGACATGGTTCAGGAAATTACCATGTTTAATAATTGGCTAACTATGCTTGAAAAGAGTTATGCTGATACCATGGAACGTCTAAACACTAAGTGCTCATGTAGAGACAAATCAATAAACATAGTTTGCACTAACATGCCGAAGGAATCTAATAATAGGGTAATAGAATCAAACAAATTATGCAATGATTTGGACAGTACAAAAAACACATACACCAGGAAATGTGTTATGGAAGATGAGGAACCATTGGATAATGAGAATAATTGGTATGAGGTACAGCATAAAAAAGTCAGTAAAAGGGGCAGAAAAGCAACCCAGTTTTACTTACCAACTGAAAACAGTTTCTATCCCTTAATAGATCTTTCTGATGAATGCCGAAGCACATTTACCAATACAAATAATAATATTGATCTGATAGGAACAAATTTATTAGAGCCTGGACTTAAGTCTCCTTGCCTCCCCCCCAACCAGATCGAGCAAATAGTTAAAAACACACCAGTTCAGGTAAATTTGGTTAATGTTATGGACCTGGATGCAACAAATTTGCCTTCATGCCTCCCCAAAAACCAGATTGAGCAAATAGTTAACAACACATCAGTTCAGGTAAATTCTGATAATCCTATGGACCTGGATGTAACAAATTTGGGGGAGAATAGGCAGATTTATCTTTTGGGGGATTCAATTATTAAGAATTTAGATAGAGCTATATATGATCAAGACAAGATGAATAGGACTGTGTCTAGTTTTAAAGGAGCAAAGCTAGCGGACATAACTAAAATGGCTAGAAACGTACTTGGATCTAGTGGAGACAAACCACTTGTGGTTATTCATGCAGGGTTAAATAATGCATTAAATCAAAATTTACAAAATATTAAGGAAGAATATGTGGGAATAACTAATGTATTAATAGATATAGGTTGTCAAATTGCATTTTCTGAGGTTCTTCCAATCCCAAGAGCAAGTAACCATATTAATGACAAAATTAAATCCCTAAATAATTGATTAAGATGCTGGTGTCTTAAACAAAATATTCAATGCATAACGCACTGGGAGGACTTTGCAGACAAACCTGAATTGGTTTGCAGGGATGGGTTACACCTGAATAAATTTGGAACACGTTTATTAGCAGAGCAAATAAATACTTTCATCTCTTCAAATTTAAACTAATTAAGTGGGGGAAGGGAATAATATCGCACATTTATCTCAGTATAATAATATGAATGTAATTGACTCTAGACCTTGTCATGTTAGCTCTTCACATATAATAAAAAGTACTGGTCATAAGCTGTCTAGCATGGACTTAAATATTTTATTGATTAATGCAAGAAGCTTAAATAATAAATTGGATGAACTGAAGTGTATTCTAGTTAATAATAAAATTGATATATGTGGCATCACTGAGACATGGTTTACAAACACAAATTGGGTAAAGAAATTCCAGGTTATTCAGTAATTCACAAAGACCGTCAAAAATCAAACGGTGGTGGGATTGCTCTTTATATATGCAAACACATAGATAGTTTTGAAATACCTGTTAACTACAGCAATGAAAATGATATTGAAATAATTTATGCTAACATCAAAGCAGATAGAAATATAAAATCTGGCCTGTGTTATCAATCCCCAAATTTAGACAAAACTAATAATGATTTCCTTCTGCAAATATTGGAAGAATTTGAAACTCATGATGATTTAATCTTGATGGGGGGTTTCAATTTACGAAATATTAATTGACAAACTCTGACAGGGAACTCTCAAATAGACAGAAGATTTATAGCATTTACATTACAGAATAATCTAGAAGAATTAGTAACAGAACCAAGAAAAGATAATATTTTGGACCTTATCTTGACAAATATTAAAAATATAGAGGAATATCCCAAAGTTATCCAACCTCTAGTGGACAGTGACCATAATATGGTATCCTGGAGAATCAAATATTATTCTATAGCCAATTCAGGTACCACAAGCAATAAAAATTTCTTTAAAGCAAATTATGAAGCAATAAAAACATATCTTAATACATGGAATTGGGAAATTGAACTAAAAAATCTGGGTTCTGAACAGATATGGCAAGCCTTAAGTCAAAAAACTGATCATTGTATAAACACCTGGGTCCCTGAATACAGGAAATATAATAATGATAAAAGGATTCCTGCTTGGTTTAATGGTAAAATAAAAAAAAAAAACATGATTAGAAAAAAAAGGCATTTAATAAATATAACAAGAACAAAACAACTGAGAAGTGGGAAAGATTTAAAATTAAGGCCAAAAAGTGTAAATCAGCTACTAGAACAGCAAAAAATAACTTGGAGATTAAACTTGCCACCTTAACAAAAAATAATAAAAAACAGTGTTTTCATTATATAGGATCACTAAAAGGGAATGTATCCTCAGTCAAACCATTATTAAAAGACAATGTGACTATGATCAATGAAGCAGACATGGCAAATGAATTTAATGCTTATTTTTTGAATATATATAAAACAAAAGAAGTTGCATCCTTGGAAAACTTAACAGCCCAGATATTCAAACTGCGCCCAAAAAGTGTGCAATAGCAGGAGCAAGTGCAAGTCTATTGCGCCCATGCACAAGAGATGCGATATTCAAAAAAGCAGCAGGCCAAATTGCACCTACAGCCAACGACTGAATATCGTACCACCTGCACCATAGTGCAACTAGGGAGGGGAAGCTAAGCAGATCTGATGCACCATAGCGCAACAAGAGATGTTCAGCTGAGCAGTCCAGAGGCGCCATAGCACAACCAGGGAGCTCCCCAGCTGCAGTGCAATGTAACTGCACAATCAGGGAGGTAGGGGCCCACCACCCATGCCACAGAAGGGCACAGGAACACACAGCAGAACAGACATCGCTCCCCCACACCCCAAGCACAGCACAACTGGGGGAGGGCTGGAATAACCACTAGTCCATGGAGACAAGCAACCAACCCACAGCCTGGCCATGGTGCCCCATCACACCTACTGGCAAGCTGTGACTGGCACACAAGGAGGGCAGACCACCCTGTGCCACACCATCCCCCCCAGTGCAGAGCACACCCTGCACCGTGACCCCCAGACACCCCCCCATGAGCAGTGACCACCACTGCAGGAAACCCCATGCATGCCACCACCCCCACTGTGTCAATGCAACCCTGTGCACCACAGAACCATGCAAGCCAGCCCCACCACGAGCACCCATCAGCAGGTTGCAGCACACAGCAATGCAACAACGGCAGACACAGTGCCACCACGCACAGTCCCCCCAAGGTACTGCTGAGAGGCTGACCATGCATTGGCACAAGAAGTACCCCATACAGGATGGTCGTGTCCTTGACACCACCACCACCAGTGGTACAGCGCCCTGCACAGTATTCCAGTGACACACCCTGACCCACCACTGGCCACAACAGCTAGCACAGACACCCACAGTGGTGCATGGAAGCATGCACCACACCAGATGCCACACAGGGTGTGGACAGACACCCACCCATACCCAAGGGCACAGCAACACAGGGACGCAGTGGCGGGGCAACCAAGCCCCCATTGTGGGCCCATGTAAGCCGTGTACACACAACCCACAGTCCACCATGGCACTGGAGTGCCAGCCACCCTGTGCAGGCACCATGGACCCGTACACCACCAGTAGTCACCCGGAGCACAAGCCATAGACAGTGGGGCACATCCCCTGCAACACACACAAGCCACAGCATGGAGGTGGGACAATGACCGTGTTGCCCACAGTGCCACCTGAGCCAGGCATGCACCACACCTGTGACATGGGCAACCCAGCAAAGTACGGGTACAGTGTCCGCCCTGCAGGGAATGCCACCACTGACATGCCAGCAGACCATGCAGGTCACAGACAGGCATGTGTGTCGGCTGCACAGGCCATGGACAGGCCGAAGGGTGCACCATGGACACAGAGCACGTGCCATGGACCACTGCACACAGTCATCCAGTGCACAGGGAACAACACACGCAACACAGACACTGACTGATATCTACCCCCACACCATAGTCACCTCCACAGGGACACACACACATACCCATGACTGCACCACCCCTGATGCCATGCACACCACTGCAGCTGAGCACCTATAGCCCGCTGCAAATCAGAGACCACCACAGTATTCATATAAAATTCAAATGTATTGTAAATATAAAACTGAACTATGTACAATAATAAAAACTATATACAAGCTTGGGGTGGGGGACACAAACAAGGTGGGGGTGGGCAGGGGAAGGGTGGACAAATGGGATGGGATAGGAGGGGTGTGAGGGTGGGTCCAGGGGGGTAGGGGAAGTCAGGGACCAAAGGACCAGCATCACGTCCGCCGTTCCTGGCTCTGGGACCTCCTGCCTCTGTGGCACCGCAGCACCCTCATTGCATTGAGCCTCCTCAAGATCTCCACAGACTCGTGGGCCAGATGAAGGAGCTCCCTCAGGGTGTCCCTAATCTCATGTAGATGTCTCGTACCTAGAACAAGGGAGCACAGTCAATAGGTGTGAATGCACAACCCCATACAGCCCGCCCACTGTGCATGGCATACGGCCATGGGACATACCACTGTGATGGTGTGTGACCACCCGCAGTGATCACGTCCACAGGACCTGCCCACCCAGGTGCATACAGCCATGCGGAACGCTGCACACACCCACCAGCCATGTCACGCACAGCACCACCGTGGCCATTTAGTGACATGGCTATGTGGTGCAAAGCCAGTGGCACAGCCATGCACCTGGTGCACACATGAACCACCAGTGACACACACCCAGACATGCATTGCCACTGGACAGTGTTGACTGTAACAAGTGGCATGCATGGCAGTGATGTCGATGAATGGTGACCATGCCCTGCTGCCCACCCTGTCACCCAGCATGCAATACTAATCATGGAGGTATGGCACTCACCCTCATCGGGCCGGTCAGGTGGGCGTTGATGGTCCTCGGCCCGCCTGGCTGCGTTTTCTTCACCCCTCCGCTGCTCTGCCTGCACCCTGCGGATTTTGTCCGGGCCTGTGGGGAAATAAAGGAGAGAAGAACATCAGTACATTCCCGAAGCAAAGTCCCCCTGCCCCAAGGTGTTTGCCTCCCAGCCAGCCAGACCCACCCACCCCACACCCTGTGACCACCACCATGGCCAACCCCATACGGTCCCTCCCTATGTGCTGGACACATACAACACTGTGACTCATATGGACGATAAAAGTGTGTTGATGAAACCCCTACCTGGACGTGGCACCATGCCCCTCCTGGCACATGACCACAGTCAGGCCAGTAGCTCTGGCTCCCTCCTGCGCAGGTCACCATAGCGGTGCCTGCACTGCTCAGCTGAATGCCCCCATCCTGTGGCCTCTTCCAGGGCAATGGCCACCTCCTGCCACACCTGGGTCCTGGCCCTGTCCAGGGGGGCCTCCCCAAAGAGAGGCCCATGGTGTGGCTCAACTATGGCCACCAGGTTGGCCAGCTCAATAGCCATCCATTGAGCAGTTCATCTACGCGCTATTCCAGCAGCCATAGTAGGCAATATGGCACTCTGCAGTGCGGGTCCCCACTTGCAGATGCTGCATGGTACAGCGCTGCCATTCCCTATCGCATTATTACCAAACAGCACGATAGAGGTGCACCTATGCCTGACGCATGCCGCCAAGGGGGAAAAGGTTGGGCACAGGGTCAAGGGTCTCTGGCACAAGGCCACGCACAGCGCCATTGGATGACAATGCGTGTAGCACGATTAGCTGCCTGTGTGCTAGCGCCATAGCGGACTACCGGGCAGTTGGGCCACTGCACCTATGAAGGCCCAGTGCCACAGTGCCATGTAGTGACCATCGCTATAGCGCCACTGGCACAATGGTGGCCATGCCCTGCATTGCCTATCGTGCACAGCACATTATCAGCACCGCAGATGCCTGCGTCAGCAACCTGGGAGTGCGCAGTGAGGTGTACTATGCATGCCACAGAACTGCGCCATTGGCTCAGCACGTCTAACACAATTGCGCAAAGTGCAACAGCACAATATTCAGCCGTCATATGCAAATCATCTAATCAGCCATTCAATGGCACAGCACTGCAATTTGAATCTAATTAAAGTTGCTCCTCACCTCATTTGCATAGATTGCACTATAAAGGTGCGACAATGTACTGCAGTGGCCATAGTCGGTTACTGCAGTTTATTGGTGAGTTGCATGCTGTTTGGGAGTGTGGAATGTGGATTCAGGGACATGCATGGGACTGCACAGTCACAGGTAATAACTGCCATCCTTACAGGCTACATGATGACCGAGCATGTTGTGGGAGAGGAGGAACACAATGGTGGGAAGAGGAGGAGGCTGAATTTTACAAAGGCTGAAACCGAAGCCCTGTTCGAGGCCTACCTGGATCAGGAGCCACTGCTCAGTGGATGGCGGGGCACCCCTCAGGCCCGTGCTGCTGCATGGGAGGAGGTGGCATGTGCCGTGAACCTGCATGGCAGCCACCAGCGCTCCATGCAGGAGTGTAAGAAGAAGATGGGCATGGACAGGAGGAGGGTAAAGGAGAAGGTGGCTGCCATCAGGGCAGCACGTGCTGCAACAGGTGGGGGACAGCCGGAGGTGGTACAGCTCACCCCAGCAGAGGAGAGGCTTGCTGGAAGCATGCAGTGAAGTGCCATTGAGGGTGTTCTGGGTGATGGCTTCCAGACGGGTGGTGGCCCATCACTACATGGTAAGTCATGGTCTGTCTATGAGGGGGGGCAGGGTAGGTCACACGCAGTAACGCGACTTTGCTTTCCCTTACAGATCCTGAGTGTTTGCATGGGTCAGCGGTGGTGGGCCTGTCCACTGCGGACAGTCGGATGGAGTCAGAGGTGGGACCATCCACCTCCACAGGTATATGTGGATCATTGCGACAGTGGGGCCGCCTGGCTGTCCATACTGATGTTGGTGTGACAGGTGTGGAGGAAGCCCTGCCTGTGTCCCAGCGTGCTGGCATCCACGGATGCCAGCATGCTGTGGCTGTGGCCGGGGCAGAGTCTGGCACCAGTGATGATGACACGATCATCATGGGCAGTGACACGTGTGTGCCACAGGATGGACACACAGCAGGGCAATTCGCACCCATGGCTGTGGGTGTTGCTGCCGTGGAGGCCTGTGTGTCAGCACAGTCCCAGGCTGTGCCTGTCAGCACCAGTGTGGCAGCACTGGTGTCTGTTCAGGACAGTGGGACTGTTGTGGCCACTGCGGTGGCACCATTGAGCCCTGGGGTGCGGCAGCCAGAGGGGCAGCATCAACAGTTGCCCACTGGGCTTGGGGGTACAGGGTTCAGCGGTGGCATCTGTGCACCACCTGTGGACATGCCCAGACCTGGTCCTAGTGTGCAGCACCCACCCTCAAGGGGTGCTGAACGTCAGGGCCTTGCACACCCTGAGGGACAGGATGCCGAGGAGGCTGATGACCTCTTGGATGAGCACACCCGCCTACTACAAGCATCAGTCCAGCAGCAGATGTGGCTTGCAACATCCGTGGATGCACTGCATGTGGCTCTGGAGTGGGCAGAAGAGCGTCGCAGCAGGGACACTGAACAGATCCTGGCACAGATGGACTGTTTGTGGGAGGATGTGACCGCTGCCATTGACAGACATGCATAGGCGTTCATTGCTGTCATGGCCATGATGGGCACACAGTCGGGTACCCATGTATCACAGACACCACGCAGTGCACTATCCACCCCTCATTCCTGGTGTTGTGCGACTTCCACCCTGTCGACACCGGGTTCAGCTGTGGGCATCCCAAGCACTCCTGGTGCAGGCATGTTTGGTATGCTGCAGACCCCTGCATGGGCACGGTCGCGTTCATGCAGTGAAACCCCTTGGGGACCATTGGTGCCACCCCATGAGGCCAGTGGTCAGCCTGCCAGTGCTGGCGGGTCTCAGCGGGGCTGCCCATGCATCCGTGGTGGCCGTGGCACTGTGTCGCTGGACTGATCTGTCTCCCAGCGCGGCTACTGTCTGGTGCTGCCCTGTGTGCATTTTGTGTGCCGGTAGGCAGTGCACGAGTGGGTACCCGGCCCTGCACGTGGAGACACAGTCCACCTGCACACCCTCCCGGCTGCTGTCCACAGTTGTGTGTGCATGATGATGCCTGCATTGCACTGTACACCAATGTGCAATGGTGCTCAGCATCTGACACACGCACATGGACAGGCAGTGGGCATGGTGGCCTGAGGACATGTGTGTTGCTAGGGTGTGCATTCTGGGTCGGTGTGCCTTCTGCCCTCTGTGCACATTTGTTGCATTGTGTGTGTGTGTGTGTGTGTCCTTTGGTGTGGCATGTTAATCCTCACTCATCCCTGGCTGTGTGTGTTCCTCTGTGCCCTGCCACTTCCCTTGATGGCATGCACCCCCAGTGTGGGTCCCTGCGTGTTTGTGGGTTGTGCCTTGGCCACTGGTGGTTGCGCATGGCCCCATGACTTACCTGGGTTGGCTGAAGTGCTCCTCCGTGATGGTGTCTCGGTGCAGCTGTGCCAGCCAGAGCAGTCGGTGGTCCTGTCGGGCAAGGGGAGGCTGCCTACCACCATCATCACCGGTGTCCCCATTATCCCCATCGCTGTCCCCCTCTTCGACCTGTACGGCTATCCCACATTCGTTGGCCATGTTGTTCAGGAGGCAAAAGGCCCAGAATATCCCGCAGGCCTTTGAGGGGCTGTACTGTAGGGCACCGCCAGAGGTGTCCAGGCAACAGAAACGTGCCTTTAGCATCCCGAACACCCGCTCGATGACATTACGTGTGGTGGCGTGTGCCTCATTGTAGCGTTGCCGGTAGGGTGTGAGCAGCCAGGGATGGAGTGGGTATCCACTGTCACCTGTGTGTAGAGGATGGAGGTTAGTTTTGTGATCAGCATCGCCCTGCCCCAGGCCATGTAGACCACTACCCATGCCACCTCTGGCCATGCCCCCTAGGCCCTATGATTGTCCATGTGGTTTGCATACTCACCCACTAGGTGGCCAGTGGGGATGTCCCCACTCTCGAATCTGTGGCACAGTGCTGACTGGTGCCAGATGAAAGAATCGTGTGCTCCCCCAGGGTGTGTGACACAGACATTGATGATACACCACCTGGCATCACACACCACCTGGCAGTTGATGCTGGCATAGCCCTTGTGATTTATGTATGCAGCCCCCTCATGGCCAGGTGGTGTGGGATGGTCACATGGGTGCAGTCTATTGCCCCTAGCATGCCAGGCATACATGCTACCCTGAGGAACTCCTGTATGTTTGCTGTGCACTCCGCCACTGTGCTGGGGAAATGGATGTACTCCTCAGCACGTGGCAGCAGTGCGCTGAGGAATTGGGTGAGGTGGCATGATGTGACTGACTGGGTTATGCCTGTGGTGTCCCCAGTTGGTCTCTGGAAGGTACCCGTGGCGAGCAACCACATGCAGGCTGTTACCTTGGTCTCCACTGCCAGGGCATGGCTCCGTCATGTGGGTGCCTGCATCACATCACTGCACAGCTCACAGAGCCACCTCAGAATTGCCCTGTTCAGGTGGTACTGGCCCACAATCTCAGTATCTGTGTACAGCTCAAAGCTGGTGTGGGCTCAGTACTGCCTGTTGGGGCATACCGCTGACGGGCCCTTCCATGGCCATGATCCCCTGCCACCCGCATTCTCACCCCCCTCATTATGGCCTCCATGTGGAAGGTGTCACTGGCCATGTCCCTGGCTTGCATTCACCCCCCCCCGGCAGCTGTTACTGTATTCCCCCCGCTGTCCTGGCTGCTACCTCCCCTACACCGGGTACACCTGCCTGTGCTGGCCTCTGTGCTGTGTGGCTCCCCACACCTTCCCTGTGCCTGGCTGTTTACTGTGACCTTTCCCTGGCCTGCCCTGTTTGTGTATCCTGCCCTGTCTGTCTGCCTCTGCTTCTGCCTCATGTGGCTTCCCTGTAGCGTTCTTGCGCCTCTTCCTTGCTCCTTTTTATTTTGTCTCATTTCTGCTATGGCGCAACTTCCGTTTGCTCCACTATTGCACATTGCGTAAGTCTTTGAATATCACACTGCACCATTTATGCATGGTTCCTCCCCCTTTGGTTGCGCATGCCTTCATTATCATTGCGCTGTTGCTCAGCATGATTTTGGGGGCGCAACTGCCTCCTGCTGAATATCGCAGAATGGCACAATTTTGGACTTGCGCAGGCGCAACCCTATTGCGCATGGCTCAACTCTTTTGAATATCTGGGCCAACATCTAAATTCCCATATCTAATAATTACTTCTGAAGAAGTTAAGCAAGCTATACAAACCACTAAAATTAATTCCTCTGTAGGTCCTGATGGTATTCCTTCTAAATTTATTAAAGAATTAGCAATAGGGCTACTAGACATCCTAACATGTTTATTTAATGTTTCATTACATGAAGGTACTGTCATTTCCGAGTGGAGACTAGCTACAGTGGTCCCTATCCATAAAGGAGGTAGTAAACACCTCATAAAGAATTATAAGCCTATTAGCCTCACTTTGTGTTTAGGCAAAGTGATGGAAAGGGTTTTACAACAAAAAATGATCATTCACCTTCACAAAATTAATATTGTAGACATTTCACAATATGGTTTTATTAAGGGAAGATTGTGTCAACAAAACTTGATAAACTTTTTTGAACTGGTTAGTGACACACTAGATCAAGGATTCCCTGTGGATATTATTTTTTTAGACTTTGAGAAGGCCTTCAATTCTGTACAACATGGGATTCTAATTGAGAAATTAATACAGTATGGTCTCCGTGGCAATATAATCAAAGGGGTAAACTCCTGGCTGAGTAATAGGCAGCAGAGAGTAAGCATGAAGGGTCATTTGTCAGATTGGGAGGAAGTTAGCTCGTTGTGCCGCAGGGTTCTGTTTTTGGCCCCTTGCTACTTAATATATTAATAACTAGTATGCAAGCAAATAATGGTATATGGATACATAAATATGCTGATGATTGTAAATTAGGTTGTGTTGTTAATAATTTGGAATAAGCAAAAAATCTTCAGTCAGACCTGGAGAAGCTTGTTGAATGGTCAGTAAGGAATACAATGACCTTTAATACAGCAAAGTGCAAAGTAATGCACCTGGGTAGGAACAACAGGCAAGTCATTTATAGTATGAATAACAACATTTTAGATAACATTAAAATTGAAAAAGATCTGGGTATTACCATCACTAATGATTTAAAGTTTACAACCCATATTAATAACATAACCAGGAAATGTCATGACATATTGTCTTGCATATTAAACATATTAAGAGTAGGGAGTCAGTAGTCGTAATCCCTCTATACACAAGTTTGGTTAGGTCCCATATTGATTATTGTGCTTCATTTTGTTCACCTACTTCTCTGGGGTGTAAAACTACTATTGAAAGAGTGCAAAAAAGCTTTACTAAGAAGATTGCTGGCTTGAAAAATACAGACTATAGTAATAGGTTACAAAATCTTAGATTATTTTCACTAGAATATAAATCTTTAAGGGGTGACCTATGTCTAGTTTACAGAGCACTGAAAGGTCCTGCCCTATGTGAGGCAATTTGTCTTGAAAAGCATGATGCTGCTTCAAAAACTAGAGCACATAAATTAAGCTTAAAACTTAATACAAACAAAACATCTAAAAGGAATAGTCATTTTACTCAGTGTGTCCCTGCAATATGGAACTCCTTAGCATCAGAGGTAGTTACTTGTAATAGCCTGGAAGACTTTCAGAGCAGACTGGATGAATATATGGGAAAAAAGAAATACACCTTTTGCCAATAGGCAAACAAGTTCTATAAGGGCTTTTCCCTCAAACCCGTACTACACCTATGAACTGGAAGGGAAGATATGCCTTTTGCATATGATACCAAAATCTGTAATAGGGTGGACACCCAGGAGAGGGTGGAAAGAACGTGCAGGGATCTTGGGAAACTTAAGCAGTCAAGAGCATGGCAGTTGGGTTTAATGTCAAAAAGGGCAAAATCATGCACTTAGGACATAGGAACATAGGAGCAGAGTAAAACATTAGGAGAGATACTGTCAGTCACTAAGCAGGAAAGAGACCTTGGAGTTATCATAACTGATGATCTCAAAGTGGCAGGGCAGTATGGCAAAGCAGTGGGTAGGGCTAGCAGGATGCAGAGGTGCACAAGGTGGGGTATATCCAGCAGGAGGAGGGAGGTAGTGTCACCACCATATCACTCTGGTAAGACCACACCTGAAGCACTGTGTCTAGTTTTGGAGACAACACTTCAGAAAGGGCATACACAGGGTGGAGGTAGTCCAGAGAAAGGCAACAAAAATGGTGCTGGGGTTGCATGAGAAGTCCTACAAGGAGAGACTGAAGGATCTTAACAGGTATACCTTGGAAGAGAGGAGAGTGAGAATGGACATGATAGAGATGCACAAGTACCTCACAGGGGTGGTCAGGGGATAGGAGGGGTGTCTCTCTCAAAGGAGAAAGTGCACAAGGACCCAGGACATGCAATGAAGCTGGGGTGGAGGGAGTTAAGAGGGATATTAGGAAGTACTACTTCCCTGAAAGGATGGTAGACACCTGGAACAGACTACCAGCTGAAGTAGTGGAGGCAAAAGCAATAGGAGACTTCAAGCATGTATTGGATAGACATAGGGGAATATTGGTAAATAGGTGGGGGGAAGGTTGCTGGGCACCAGTTAGTCTGGGGAGAAAGATTAGGCAGGGAACATCCAGGCAGACTAGGTGGGCCAAGCTGTCTTTTTCTGCTGACAAATTCTATGTTTCTATGTTTCTATCAGGAACTTTAAGGTAACAGCTGTTGGTACTGAAGTCTGAGGACTGGTAGTAGTTTGCATAAACTGTAAGTACTGTTGGTAATCACAGGTAGGATAGTAATTTTATTTATTTATTTATTTATTTAACACTTTGAAAATAACCTTTGAGCTATGAGCTTTTTTACAAAGGTTGCACATCAAGAGGCAATACAACAGATACAATGGTACTATTCACATAGAAAGGAATACAGGTATCTAACATAGGATTAAAAGACAAAGAACATCTGTGCGCAAACACTGAGGCAAGGGTTACCCCAAAGGGCATTTGGCTGGGAAGCCAAGTTTCAAGAAAATACAAAATCACACATGCCCCCACAATGCAAAGCATCATGGGCTACATATGCAAATCACCACAGAATGTTATGCTGGTCCAACTTTAAGCAGAATTGCATGGTGCCGAAAGGCCTCTCACACAGTTTGCAAAGGGTGCTAACAGAAGACATAGACACGTGTTTAGTCCTACCAGGACTCATCAGTATGCCTCGTCTGTTTGACACCCCAGTGGAATGGACCAGCTACCCTTAAGGCAGTGTGCCTTGGATATATTGTGGTGAACCCATTAAAATAAAAAACTATTTAAAAGACAAAGAACCTCTGTGCGCAAACACTGAGGCAAGGGTTACCCCAAAGGGCATTTGGCTGGGAAGCCAAGTTTCAAGAAAATTAACATAGGATTAGTAGCTGGACACAATATTAGCTAAGAAGTTGATTACAAGTAATTGCAAATTACAAGATTGAGAGGCAAAAAAATAGCTATCTTGGGACCAGGTATTGTCACATGTTTCAGGTCTTATTTGTTCAAGATAGTTGCAGGTATTGGGAGGAGGGAGAAAATTGCAGGAGCAAGAGATAAACAGGCTCAAAGGAACTGTAAAGTACTGCTGTTACTATAGAAATAGGATTGATAGTTTTCAAGAACTGTAAGGTAAGTACTGTTGCTGCTGTAGTCAGAGGACTGTTAGTGGTTTACTGGAACTGCAAGGAAAGTACTGTTGTTACTGTAGTTGTAGGATTATTAGTAGCTCACAAGAACTGTAAGGTATGTACTGCTGATACTGCACTCACAGCATGTTAATAGTTTGCAGGAACTGTAAGGTAAGCCCTGCTGTTGCTGTAGTCATAGGACTGATAGCAGTTCACAGGAATTGTAAGGTAAGTACTCTTGTTACTCTAGTCATATGACTGATTGTTGCTTACAGGAATGGAAAGATAAGTACTGTCACTGCCTAGTCAGAGTACTGTTAGAAGTCTGTGGGAACTGTAAGGTAAGTGCTGTTGTTACTATAACCACAGAACTGCTGGTAGTTGACAAGAACTGTAAGATAAGTCCTGTTATTACTGTAGTCATTGGACTGGTAGTAGTTTACAGGAACTGTAAGGTAAGCCCCTGCTGTTACTACTTAGTAGGAACTGTAAGGTAAGTATTCTGGTTACTGTAGTCACAGGACGGATAGTAGTTTACAGGAACTGTAAGGTAAATACTGTTGTTACTGTAGTCATATGATTGATAATAGTTTACAAGAACTGTAAGGTAAGTACTGTTGCTACTGTAGTCAGAGGACTGTTAGTAGTTTGCTGGAGGAGTAAGAAAAGTACTGCTGTTACTGTAGTCGTAGAATTGTTAGTAGCTCACAAGAACTGTAAGGTAAGTACTACTGATACTGCACTCACAGGACTGTTAGTAGTTTGCAGGAGCTGTAAGGTAAGCCCTGTTGTTACTGTAGTCATAGGACTGATAGCAGTTTACAGGAATTGTAAGGTAAGAACTCTCATTACTGTAGTCATAGAACGTTAGTAAATTACAAGAATTGTAAGGAAAGTCATGTTATTATTGTAGTCATACGACTGATTGTAGCTTACAGGAATGGAAAGGTAAATACTGCTTATGCTTAGTCAGAGTGCTGTTAGTAGTTTGTGGGAACTGTAAGGTAAGTACTGTTGTTAATGTAGCCATAGACCTGTTAGTAGTTTATAAGAACTGTAAGATAAGTCCTGTTGTTACTGTATTCATTGGACTGATAGTAGTTTACATGAACTGTAAGGTAAGTTCTGCTTTTACTGTAGTCAGAGGACTGTTAGTACTTTGCAGGAACTGTAAGGTAAGTACTCTTCATACTCTAGTCACAGGACTGATAGTAGTTTACAGGAACTTTAAGGTAGGTACTGTTGTTACTGTAGTCATAGAACTGTTAATATTTACAAGAAATGTAAGGTAAGTACTATTGTTACTGTAGTCAAAGGACAGATAGTAGTGTACATAAACTGCAATGTAAGCACTGGTGTTACTGTAGTCAAATGATTGTTAGTAGCTCACAGGAACTATAAGGTAAACTACTACTGCTACTGTAGTCATAGGGCTGTTAGTTTAGAAGAAGCGTAAAGTAAGACATGTTACTGTACTCAAATGAGTGATACTAGTTTACAGGAACAGTAAGGTAACTAGTATTGCTACTGAAGTCAGAAAACTGTTAGTAGCTTTCAGGAACTGAAAGGTAAGTATAGTTGCTACTGTAGTCATATGACTGTTTGTAGTTAACAAGAACTGTAAGGTAAATACTGTTGATAACTGAACTCACAGGACTGATAGTTGCTTACAGAAACTGTAAGGTAAACTACTACTGTTACTATAGTTATAGGACTGTTAGTTTACAAGAAATGTAAGGTAAGTTTTGTTGTCACTGTAGTAATAGGAGTGATAGTAGTTTTCAGAAACTGTACGGTAAATACTGTTGGCTACTGTAGTCATTTGACTGATAGTAATTTGCAGGAACGGCAAGGTAAGTACTATTGGTACTGTAATCATAGAGCTGATAGTAGTTTACAGTAACTGTAAGGTAAGTCTTGTATTTGTAGTCATAGAACTGATAGTAGTTTACAGGAACTATAAAGTAAGTACTGTTGTTACTGTAATCATAGAACTGATAGTTTACAATAACTGTAAGGTAAGTCGTGTATCTGTAGTCATAGTACTGATAGTAGTTTACAGGAAATGTAAGGTAAGTACTGTTGCCACTGTAGTGATCAGACTGTGAAGAACTGTTTCTGTAGTCATAAGCCTGATTATAGTTTACACAAACTGTAAGATAAGTCCTGTTGTTACAGTAGTTATATTACTGATAGCAGTTTGCAGGAACTGTAATGTAAGTACTGCTGTTACTGTAGTCAGAGGACTGTTAGTAGTTTTCAGGAACTGTAAGGTAAGTGTTGTTGCTACTTAGTAAGAGGACTGTTAGTTTACAAGAACTGTGAGATAAGTCTTGTTGTTACTTTAGTCATAACACTGATAGCAGTTTACATGAACTGTTAGGTAAGAACTGTTGTTACTCTAGTAATAGGACTGTTAGTAGTTTACACAAACTGTACGGTAAGTCCTGTGGTTACTATACTCATAGGATTGATAGCTTACAGGAGCTGTTAGGTAAGTACTATTTTATTGTAGTCATATGATTGATAGAAGTTTACAGGAACTGTAAGGAAAGTACTGTTGTTATTGTAGTCAGAGGACTATTAATAGTTTTCAAGAACTGTAAGGTAAGTCCTTTTGTTAATGCAGTCAGATGATTATTAGTAGTTTACAGGAAGTGTACAGTAAATATTGTTGGTACTATAGTGATAGGACTGTTAGTTTACAGGAACTATAAGGTAAGTACTGTTGCTACTGTAGTCATAGGTCTAATAGTAGTTTACAGGAACTGTAAGGTAAGTACTGCTAATACTGTAGTCATAGGACTGTTAGCAGTTTACAGGAGATGTAAGGTAAATGTTTGTAGTCAGAGGACTGTTAATATGTTATAGGAACTGTAAGGTAAGTACAGTTGCTGCTGTAGTCATAGGATTGCTACTAACTGACTGGCACTGAAAGGTAAACTACTGCTGTTACTGTAGTGATTGGCAGTTAGTAGCTTACAGGAAGTGTAAGGTACGTCCTGTTTTTACTGTAGTCATAGGACTGACAGTAGTTTACAGGAACTGCAAGGTAAGTACTGGTGTTACTGTAGTCAGGGGACTGTTAGCAGTTTGCAGGAACTGTAAGGTAAGTATTCTTGTTGCTGAAGTTACAGGATTGATAGTAGTTTACAGGAACTGTGCCACAAGTACTGTTGTTACTGTAGTTATAAGACTGCTAATATTTACAAGAAATGTACGGTAAGTCATGTTCTTACTGTGGTTATAGGACAGATTGTGGTTTACAGGAACTATAAGGTAAGCACTGTTGTTACACTTGTCATTGGATTGTTAGTAACTAACAGGAACTGTAAGGTAAACTACTACTGTGACTGCAGCCATAGGACTGTTAGTATTTTACAAGAAGAGTAAGGTAAGCCCTGTTGTTACTGTACTCATAGGACTGATAATAGTTTAGAGGAACAGTTAGGTAAGTACTGTTGCTATTGAAGTCAGTGGATTGTTAGTAGTTTGCAGAAACTGTATAGTAAATACTTCTGTTACTGTTGTCATAGAACTGTTAGTAGTTTACAAGAACTGTATGGTAAGTACTGTTGATAACTGCACTCATAGTACTGATAGTTGCTTACAGGAACTGTATGGGTAAACTATTACTGTTACTGTAGTCATAGGATTGTTAGTAGTTTACAAGAAATGTAAGGTAAGTCCTGTTACTGTAATCGTAGGACTGATTGTTGTTTACAGGAAATGTAAAGTAAGTACTGTTGGCTACTGTATCATAGGACTGAGAGTAGCTTGCAGGAACTGCAAGGTGAGCGCTGTTGTTATGCTGATCACAGAACTTATAGTAGTTTACAGTAACTGTAAGATAAGTTTTTTTGTTGTAACTGAAGTCAAAGCACTGATAGTAGTTTACAGGAACTGCAAGGTAAGTACTTGTTTACTGTAGTCATAGGACTGTTAGTAGTTTACGCTAACTGTAAAGTAAGTCCTGTTGTTACTGTAGTCATAGAACCAATAGTAGTTTGCAGGAACTGTTCTGTAAGTACTGCTGTTACTGTCATCAGAGGACTGCTAGTAGTTTACAAGAACTGTATGGTAAGTCAATTGTTACTGTAGTCATAGCACTGATAGCAGTTAACAGGAACTGTTAGATATGTACTGTTGTTAGTGTAGTCCTAGGACTGTTAGTAGTTTACAAGAACTGTAAGGCAAGTCCTATTTTTACTATAGTCATAGTGCTGATAGCAGTTTTCAGGAGCTGTTAGGTAAGTACTGTTGTTACTGTAGTCATAGGATTGATAATAGTTTACAGGAACAGTAAGATAAGTACTGTTCTTATTGTACTCAGAGGACTGTTAGTAGTTTACAAGAAGTGTAAGGTAAATCATTTTGTTACTGTAGTCAGATGATTGTTAGTAGTTTACATGATCTGTAAGGCAAGTACTCTTGCTACTGTAGTGATAGGATTGTTAGTTTACAGGAACTGTAAGGTAAGTACTGTTGTTAGTGTAGTCATATGACTAATGGTAGTTTATAGGAAGTGTAAGGTAAGTACTGCTGTTACTGTAGTCAAAGGACTGTTAGTAGTTTACAGCAACTGTAGGGTAAAAGACTGTAGTCAGGGGACTGTTAGTATTTTACAGGAACTGCAAGGAAAGTACTTTTGTTAATGTAGTCATAGGATTGCTACTAACTGACAGGAAGTGTAAGGTAAACTACTGCTATTACTGTAGTGATAGGGCAGTTATTCCTTTACAGGAACTGTAAGGTAACTCTTGTTATTTTAGTCATATGACTGATAGTAGTTTATATGAACTGTAAGTTAAGTATTGCAGTTACTGTAGTCATAGGACTGTTAGTAGTTTACAGCAACTGTAGGGTAAAAGACTGTAGTCAGGGGACTGTTAGTATTTTACAGGAACTGCAAGGAAAGTACTTTTGTTAATGTAGTCATAGGATTGCTACTAACTGACAGGAAGTGTAAGGTAAACTACTGCTATTACTGTAGTGATAGGGCAGTTATTCCTTTACAGGAACTGTAAGGTAACTCTTGTTATTTTAGTCATATGACTGATAGTAGTTTATATGAACTGTAAGTTAAGTATTGCAGTTACTGTAGTCAGAGGACTGTTAGTAGTTTGTAGGAATTGTAAGGTAGGTACTCTTGTTGCTGTAGTGACAGAACTGATAGTATTTTACCGGAACTGTAATGTAAGTGTTGTTGTTACTGTAGTCATAAGACTGCTAATATTTACTAGAAATGCAAGTTAAGTCCTGTTGTTACTGTAGTCAAGGGACATATAGTAGTTTTCAGGAACTGTAAGGTAAGCACTATTGTTACAGTAGTCATAGGATTGTTAGTAGCTCACAGGAACTGTAAGGTAAACTACTACTGTGACTGCAGTCATAGGACTATTAGTGGTTTACAAGAAGAGTAAGGTAAGCCTTGTTATTACTGTACTCATTGGACTGAGAATAGTTTACAGGAACAGTAAGGTAAGTACACTTGCTACTGAAGTCAGAGGACTGTTAGTAGTTTGCAGAAATTGTAAGGTAAGTACTGTTGTGTTTCTGTAATCATATAACTGATAGTAGTTTTACAATAACTGTAAGGTAAGTCTTGCTGCAACCATAGTCATAGTACAGATAATACTTAACAGGAACTGTAAGGTAAATACTGTTGTTACTGTAGTAATAGGACTGTTAGTTTTCACAAACTGTAAAGTAAGTCCTGTTGTTACTTTAGTCATAGAACCAATAGTAGTTTGCAGGAACTGTAATGTAAGTACTGCTGTTACTGTACTTAGAGGACTGCTAGTAGTTTACAAGAATTGTATGGTAAGTCCTGTTGCTTCTGTAGTCATAACACTGATAGCAGTTTACAGGAACTGTTAGCTATGTACTGTTGTTTGTGTAGTCATAGGACTGTTAGTAGTTTACAAGAACTGTAAAGTAAGTCCTGTTTTTACTATAGTTATAGTGCTGACAGCAGTTTTCAGGAGCTGTTAGGTAAGTACTGCTGTTACTGTAGTCATAGGATTGATAATGGTTTACAGGAACTGTAAGGTAAGTACTGTTGTTATTGTACTCAGGGAGTATTAGTAGTTTACAAGAAGTGTGAGGTAAATCATTTTGTTTCTGTAGTCAGATGATTGCTAGTAGTTTACAGAAACTGTAAGGTAAGTACTCTTGCTATTGTAGTGATAGGACTGTTAGTTTACTGGAACTGTAAGGTAAGTACTGTTGTTAGTATAATCATAGGACTAATGGTAGTTTACAGGAAGTGTAAGGTAAGTACTGCTGTTACTGTAGTAATAGGACCATTAGTAGTTTACAGCAACCGTCGGGGAAATGACTGTAGTCAGTGGACTGTTAGTATTTTACACTAACTGTAAGGTAAGTACTTTTGTTAATGTAGTCATAGGATTGCTACTAACTGACAGGAACTGAAAGGTAAATTACTGATGTTACTGTAGTGATAGAGCAGTTATTCCTTTACAGGAACTGTAAGGTAAGTCCTGTTGTTGTTTTAGTGATAAGACTGATAGTAGTTTACAGGCATTGTAAGGTAAGTACTGCTGTTACTGTAGTCAGAGGACTGTTAGTACCTTTCAGGAATTCTAAGGGGAATACTCTTGTTGCTGTAGTGATAGCACTGATAGTATTTTGCCGGAACTGTAATCTAAGTACTCTTGTTACTGTAGTCATAAGACTGTTAATATTTACTAGAAATGTAAGGCAAGTGCTGTTGTTACTGTAGTCAAGAGGCAGATAGTAGTTTACAGGAACTGTAAGGTAAGCACTGCTGTTACAGTATTCATAGGATTATTAGTAGCTCACAGGAACTGTAAGGTAAACTACTACTGTTACTGCAGTCATAGGACTAGTTGTGGTTTTCAAGAAAAGTAAGGTAAGTCCTGTTGTTACTGTACTCATAGGACTTACAATAGTTTACAGGAACAGTAAGGTAAGTACAGTTGCCACTGAAATCAAAGGACTGTTAGTATTTTGTAGGAACTGTAGCGTAAATACTGTTGTTACTGTAATCATAGAACCGATTGTAGTTTACAGTAACTGTGAGGTAAGATTTGTTGCAAACATAGTCATAGCACTGATAATACTTTACAGGAACTGTAAGGTCAGTACTGTTGTTACTGTAGTCATAGGACTGTTAGTAGTTTTCACAAACTGTAAGGAAACTCCTGTTGTTACAGTAGTCATATTACTGATAGTAGTTTGTAGGAACTCTAATGTAAGTACTGCTGTTGCTGTAGTCAGGATACTGTTAGTAGTTTTCAGGAACTGTAAGGTAAGTCCTGTTGCTACTTAGGCAGAGGACTGTTAGTAGTTTACAAGAAGTGTTAGGTAGTCCTGTTGTTACTGTAGTCATACCACTGATAGCAGTTTTCAGGAACTGTTAGGTAAGTACTGTTGTTACTGTAGTCATAGGACTAATAGTAGTTTACAAGAACTGTAAGGTAAGTACTGCTGTTACTATAGTCATAGGACTGCTAGTTTATGGGAGCTGTAATTTAAATGACTGTAGTTAGAGGACTGCTAGTATTTTATAGGAACTGTAAGATAAATGATGTTATTACTGTAGTCATAGGATTGCTACTAACTGACAGAAACTGTAAGGTATGTACCGTTGCTACTGTAGTGATAGGGCTGTTAGCAGTTTACAAGAAGAGTAAAGTAAGCCCTGTTGTTACTGTTCTCATAGGTCTAATAATAGTTTAGAGGAACTGTTAGGTAAGTAGTGGTGCTACTGAAGTCAGTGGATTGTTAATGGTTTGCAGGAACTGTAAAGTAAGTACTTCTGTTACTGTAGTCATAGGATTATTAATAGTTTTCAAGAACTGTAAGGTAGGTACTGATAGCTGCACTCATAGGACTGATAGTTGCTTACAGGAACTGTAAGGTAAACTGATACTGTTATTGTAGTCATAGAACTATTAATAGTTTACAAGAAATATAAGGTAAACCCTGTTGTTTTTGTAGTCATAAGACTGACAGTAGTTTACAGGAACTGTAAGGTAAGCACTTTGGCTACTGTAGTCATTGGACTGATATGAATTTTTAGGAACTGCAAGGTAAGGGTATCACACCACCAAAATTACATTTAAATTGTGAACACTACCACAGCGACAAATCCCACCAGGTTGAGATTGGTCACTGTGGTGGTCTGCTGTTTGCCGATGCAGTGATTCCCAGTGTTGCGCCCACACCCTGAACCAACTCCAGCCCGGAGTTGGTTATTTAGAGATGAGGGGGTGCAGGGGGGAAAAGCCTGCCACATGGGGGGGCGAAGTCTCCAGCAGAAAAACCCTTCATGCCGATGGGAACACTGCTGACAGTCGGCATTGTTCCCATAGATGTCGACAATGATGTTGTCATTGTATTGACGTGGAACCCAAGGTAAATTGTTCCTATAATCATGGAACTGATAGTAGTTTACAATAACTGTAAGGTAAGTCTTGTTGTAACAATAGTCATAGCATTGATATTAGTTTACATGAACTGTAAGGTAAGTCCTGCTGTTACTGTAGTCATAGAACTGATAGTAGTTTGTAGGAACTGTAAGGTAAGTACTGTTGCTACTTAGTCAGGGGACTGTTTGTAGTTAACAAGAACTGTAAGGTAAGTCCTGTTGATCCTATAGTCATAGCACTGATAGCAGTTTACAGGAACTGTTTGGTACGTACTGTTGTTGCTGTAGTTATACAACTGTTAGTAGTTTACAAGAATTGTAAGGTAAATCCTCTTTTTACCATAGTCTTAGGACTGATAGCAGCTTATAGGAGCTGTTAGGTAAGTACTGTTGTTACTGTAGTAATTGGATCGACAGTAGTTTACAGGAACTGTAAGGTAAGTACTGTTGTTATTATAGTCAGAGGACTGTTAGTTTACAAGAACTGTAAGGTAAGGCCTTTTGTTACTGTAGTCAGCTGATTGTTAGTAGTTTTCAGGAACTGTAAGATGAGTATTGTGCTACTGTAGTGAAAGAGCTGTTAGTTTACAGGAACTGTAAGGTAAGTACTGTTGTTAGTGTAGTCATAGGACTAATAGTAGTTTACGGGAACTATATGGTTAGTACTGCTATTATTGTATTCATAAGACTGTAAGTAGTTTACAGGAACTGTAAGGTAAACGACTGCAGTCAGAGCACTGTTAGTATTTTACAGGAACTGTAAGGTAAGTACAGTACTGTTGTTACTGTAGTCATAGGAGTGCTGCTAACTGACATGAACTATAAGGTAAACTACTGCTGTTACTGTAGTGATAGCTGCAGTTAGTAGTTTACAGGAACCTTAAGGTAAGTTCTATCATTACTGTTTTTATAGGGCTGATAGTAGTTTAGAAGAACTGTAATGCAAGTACTGCTGTTGCTGTAGTCAGAGAACTATTAGTAGTTTGCAGTAGCTGTAAGGTAAGTACTTTTATTACTGTAGTCACAGGACTGATAGTATTTTACAGGAACTGTAAGGTATGTCCTGTTATTACTGTAGTCATAGGACAGTAGTTTACAGTGACTGTATGGTATGCAGTGTTGTTACAGTAGTCATAGGATTGTTAGTAGCTCACAGGAACTGTAGGGTAAACTACTACTGTGACTGTAGTCATAGGGCTGTTAATGGTTTACAAGAAGAGTAAGGTAAGCCCTAATGTTACTGTACTCATAGGACTGATAATAGTTTACAGGAACAGTAAGGTAAGTACTGTTGCTACTGAAGCCAGAGGACTGTTAGTAGTTAGCAGGAACTGTAAGATAAGTACAGTTGTTACTGTAGTCATAGGATTGTGAGTAGTTTACAAGAACTGTAAGGTAAGTACTGTTGATAACTGCACTCACTGGACAAATGGTTGCTAATGGAATTGAAAGGTAAACTACTACTGTTACTGAAGTCATAGGACTGTTAGTAGTTTACAAGAAATGTAAGGTAAGTCCTGTTGTTTCTCTAGTCATCGGACTGATAGTGGTTTATAGGAACTGTAAGGTAGTTACTGTTGGCTACTGTAGTCATGGGACCGATAGTAGTTTGCAGGACCTGCAAGGTGATTACTGTTGTTACTGTAAACACTGAACTGATAGTAATTTACAGTAACTGTAAGGTAAGTCTTGTAACTGTGGTCCTAGCCCTGATAGCAGTTTACAGGAACTGTAAGGTAAGTACTGTTGTTACCTTATTTATAGCACTGTTAGTACTTTACACAAACTGTAAGGTAAGTCCTGTTGTTACTGTTGTCACAGGACTGACAGTTTACAGGAGCTGTGAGGGAAGTACTGTTGTTAGTGTAATGATTGGACTGACAGTTGTTTTACAGGAACTGTAATATAAACCCTGTTCTTACTGTAGTCATAAGACTGATAGTAGTTTACAGGAGGTATGAGATACATACTGTTGTTACTGTAGTCATAGGACTGCTAGCAGTTTACAAGAACTCTAAGGTAAGTCCTGTCGTTACTGTAGTCATACAGCATATTGTAGCTTATTGGAACTAAAAGGTAAGTACTGTTGTTACTTAGTCAGAGGACTTTTAGTAGTTTGCAGGAACGATAAGGTAAGTACTGTTGTTACTGTCATCGTAGGACTTTTAGTAGTATACAAGAACTGTAAGATAAGTCCTGCTGCTGCTGTAGTCATAGAACTGTTAGCAATTTGCAGAAACCGTAAAGCAAGGTCTGTTGTTACTGTCGTCATAGGACTGTTAGTAGTTTGCAGGAACTGTAAGTTAAATCCTATTGTTACTGTAGTCACAGGATTATTAGTAGCTCACAGGAACCTCAAGATAAGCCCTATTGTTACTGTAATCATCAGACTGATAGTTGTTTACAGGAAATGTAAGGTAAACTATTACTGTTACTGTAGTCATAGGACAGTTGCAGTTTACAAGAACTGTAAGGTAAGTCCTGTTGTTCTTCAAGGTCAGTTTGCTGACCTATAAGGCCCTACATGGTCAGGGGCCTGGTGACCTGTAAGATCTCCAGTGTCGCTACCAGCCCACTCACACCCTTGGTTCCACTGATGAGGTTTTTTTGGGAGTTCCCAGGATTCATTTAAAGACATCGGGGGCCCGAGCATTCCATTCTGTGGCCCCAATCCTGTGGAACTCCCTACTTCAGCAGATTCGAGAGAGCCGAATAAACAGCATCTTTAAATGGGAGCTGATGACCTTTTTATTTAACCAAGATTTTATGAGTAGTTAATATGTTTTTTATAGATAATTAATGTTTCTATTTTTTTATGTTTGTTTTCTTTTTTCTTTTCTGTGTTGGGTTGTATTGTATTTTAACATTTTTAGAACTATTGTAAAGTGCATTGAGTCACAATATAAAAATGCACTCTACCAAATAAAGCTTGATTGATTATTACTCAAGTCATAGGACTGATTGTAGTTTACATGAATTGTAAGGTAAGTACTGTTGTCTACTGTAGTTATAGGAGTAATAGTAGTTTGCAGGAATTGTAAGGTAAGTCCTGTTTTCGCTGTAGTCATAGAAACATAGAAACATAGAATCTGACAGCAGATAAGGACCGCTTGGCCCACCTAGTCTGCCCATTTTCCTATCTAACAGATGAGCTGCAGATCCTAGTTAACCAACAGCTTACTTCCTCCTACCCCCCACTAGGACTGCCTTATGTCTGTCCCATGCATTCTTGAAGTCCCCCACTGTTCTTGACTCCATGACCTCCTCAGGGAGGCTGTTCCATGCATCCACAACCCTCTCTGTGAAAAAATACTTCCTCACATTACCTCTGAGCCATCCCTCCATTATCTTCAAATTGTGCCCCCTTGTTCTTGCACATCTCTTTTTCTGAAAGATGCCACCCTCTTGGACTTTGTTGATTCCCTTGAGGTACTTGAAAGTTTCTATCATGTTCCCTCTCTCCCTCCTTTCCTCAAGGGTATACATATTAAGCTCCTTTAGTCTTTCTTCATATGTCTTCTGGTGCAGACTATGCACCATTTTGGTTGCCCTCCTCTGGACGGCCTCCACTCTGTCTATGTCTTTGCGTAGATTGGGTTTCCAGAACTGCACACAGTACTCCAGATGGGGTCTCACCAATTGTCTGTACAGAGGGATAACAACTTCCTGTTTTCTACTATTGATGCCTCTCCCTATGCATCCCAGTATCCCCTCAGCCTTCCTTACTGCCTTCTCACATTGCTTGCCCACCTTTAGGTCATCTGATATAATTATCCCCGGGTCCCTTTCCATTTTTACTGTTGTCAGTATCTCACCCCCCCTCCATTGTGTAATCTTCCCCTGGGTTTTTGTTTCCCAGGTGCATTATCTTGCACTTCTTTGCATTGAATCTGAGCTGCCATACATTTGACCATTCCTCCAACCTTGCCAAGTCCCTTCTCATCCTTTCCACTCCATCTGGTGTATCAACCCTGTTGCAGATCTTTGTGTCGTCTGCAAAGAGACATACTTTTCCTTCCAGTTCCTCTGCAATAGAAACATAACATTAGTCATAGGACTAATAGTAGGTTACAGGAACTGTAAGGTAAGTACTGTTGTCTACTGTAGTCATAGGACTGATAGTAGTTTTCAGGAACTGTAAGGTAAGTCCTGTTCATACTGTAGTCATAGGATTGATAGTAGTTTTCAGGAACTGTAAGATAAGTACTGCTGTGACTGTAGTCATAGGACTGTTAGTAGTTTAGACAAACTATAAAGTAAGTCATGTTGTTACTGTAGTCAGAGGACTGATAGTAGTTTGCAGGAACTATAACATAAGTTCTACTCTTACTGTAGTCAGAGGACTGTTAGTAGTTTTCAGAAACTGTAAGTTAAGTACTGTTGCTCCTTAGAGGGATGTTAGTAGTTTACAAGAACTGCAAGGTAAGTCCTGTTGTTACTGTAGTCATAGGACTGATAGTAGTTTGCAGGGACTGTAACGTAAGTACTACTCTTACTGTAGTCAGAGGACTGTTAGTAGTTTTCAGGAACTGTAAGTTAAGTACTGTTGCTTCTTAGAGGGCAGTTATTCCAAAAGTATTCCTGTGGTCACAGAATCACTAAGGAAGACCTCCACAAAGTCTGTGTTAGTTGCCTTGGTCCTGAACATGACTCCAGGGAGTGTGTCTTCTGCAACATTTTCAACAAGTCCACAAAACATCGAAGGCTTCAATGGCTCCATGAGTACCTCATGGTGCAAAAGATTTCAATCCTGGAGCAGCAGCAACACTCCACAGCCAGAGAATCCTCAACGTCCTCCTCCTCCTCGGTGTCTCACCACTTTATGGGTGACCCCTCTATGTTGACTGCACAGAGTTCTGCCATGAACATACATCAAAGACAAGGCATTTTTCTACCGCTCACTTGTTGATGAAGGCTTCACACAGAGTGAGTATGGAGAAGGCTGCCCCTCTTACATCATCCTCTACACCGTTGATGATTGTTGGGCTCCTCTCTTCCCTCGTCAATGGCTCCTCCATCGATGGTGAGTTCTGGGGTAATGCTGCAACTTCCAAAGCTGCCTCTCCTTCTGAACTGTCTAACCATCATCTGTCAACGATGGCTTCAGGTCCGTCGATGATACTATCGTTGTCGACATTGCCTTACAGCCCGTCAATGATCCTGTCATCCTCAACGATAACTTGCACCCCATCGATGTTTCTATCATCGATGGCAGGAGCTTCAGGACCGTTGATGATCCCATCATCAACTTTTGGCCTTGTCTCACAGGGCTTAATGTTGATGCCTCGTCGATGATCCTGGCGTTATACTTTCACTCCTCGTTGATGACTCAATGTTTGGTTCCACTGCCTGCCTCTATTCCATCAGTGGTCCCAGTTCACTCTGTCCAGTCTGGCCCAGCTACTTCCACTGGGCAGATCACCATGATTGATGTCCAGGATCTAGCGAATACTATCCTGGACCTGACTCAGACCCTGCTCCCCCCTAGAGAGGGGTCGGCTCCAGTCTCTGCTCCCTCTCGGCCCAGTGGCCGGCCAGCTCTTCCCCTGTCTCCTCGGGTGAGTACACTAAGGACATAGACATGGAGGACCCTTTCTTGCAGGACTGGGATCTGGCTGACCTGGAGGATGAGGATGGCATGGACCATGAGGATTCCCCTCAGTCCTCCTTAGCTGCCTCCACTGTTCAGGGGGAACCTACCCCTGAGCTCCCTTGTTCTCTTCCAGATGACTCAACATTTTTAGACATCATACTCCACCTCCAGAAAATGTGTGGATTCCAGGGCACTGAGCAGTATGCTTCCAGAAAGAAATTGGCTCAGTGCTTAGGTGTGCCGGAATGCCCCACTCTGGTCATCTCCCCTATGGTGGACGCCTGTGAAGAGGCTATCTTGGCTGCATGGAAGCAACCTTTCAAGATTCCCTCCAATCCTCATAAGGCTGATAGAATTTATAAGGCTCTAGTGGATTACCCCTTTTTCATGTCTCTGCCTCAGGTGAACTCAGTGGTGATCAATGCCGCACGTGATAGGTCCTCTAGGCCTCAGCACATGAGTGCTCAGACCCCAGATAAGGAGCTCAAGAAATTGGATGTTATGGGAAAAAGGGTTTTTGCCTCAGCCACCTTGTCTCTATGTATACTTAATTACAAGGGACACCTCCTGAAATGTCATGAGGAAATCCTAAGGGCCTCCCAGGTGACAGTCAAGTCTCTCCCGGCTGGTTCTGTCCAGGAGGAGCTGACAGTCAAAATGTCTACTGCAGCAGCTGTATGCTGCCACCTGCTAAGGGCCACTTATGATGCAGTTGAAACTATGCCTCATATGTCCTCTGCAGGAGTGTGTCTCAGATGACACGCCTGGCTCAGGGTGTCAGGATTTTCACAGGACGTACAGCAATCTATCCTGAATGCTTTTTTAAAGAGGTTCAGTTGTTTGATGCACTGACCCAAGACATACTGAAAGACTTACAAGACTGAGGTCGTACCCTTCAATCGATACTGTCCTAAAGCCAAAATGGCATCAGGGGCTACTTGAGGGGCCACCCCTACAGAGCCATCCCACAGCTCAGAGACAGCCTGCCAATAAGAAAAATCCTCAGCTACAATTGTCAGGTCCTAGAAATGCTCAGTAAACCTGTTACTTCCCTGCTGCCTCCCAGCAAGGCCAGCCTTCTGCCTGAAGGTCTTCCTCCGGTTATGAGACTAGAGACCCTACTCATGGCCATCTGGGGTGGGTTTTCCCCTGCACCTGCAAGTGTGGCAAGCTATCGCTTCTGACCAGTGGCTCCTGCAATTGATTATGACAGCACACACACTTGAGTTCACAGAGATACCTCTTCCTTTGCCACCCAGGGTCTTTCACTACCACCCAGACCAAGCATTGGTCTTACAGACTGAAATCAATGCTTTGGTCTCAAAAAAGGCCATCGAACTGGTTCCCCTTCCTCAGAAGGGTACAGGATTGTATTCCCACTTTTTCCTGGTTCCAAAATGGATGGGGGATTTACGCCCAATTTTGGATCTGAGGTGCCTCAACCTCTACATCACATACCAAAAGTTCTGAATGGTGTCTCTTCTGACACTTCTCCCTTTGCTGAATGTGGGAGATTGGCTCTGCTCTCTGGATATGAAGGATGCATACCTCCATATCCTGATGCACCCAGCACACAAATGGTTTCTCCTTTTCATGTTTCAGGGTCATCATTATCAGTTCAGAGTCCTCCCTTTTGGCATTTCCTCAACCCCAAGGGTATTTAGAAAATGCCTAGCGATGGTTGCAGTGGCTCTCCACAGGGATGGCCTCTATGTCTTTCCCTACCTGGATGACTGGCTCCTGAAAGCATCCTCCAGCCAACAGCTGTTAGACATGCTTTCTCAAACCCTGCAGTTGTTTGCCCAGGTGGGGATTGCAGTAAACTATCCAAAATCCAAAATGGACCCTACACAATGCCTCCAATATATGATATCAGAGTCAAGTTATACACCTCTGTGGAGAAGGCGTATCAGCCCATATCTTGAGCGGATGCCCTGATTGCTTTGGCACACAGATTACAGCCCAGCAGATTAGTCTCAGCACAAGACTACCTCCGTCTCCTGGGTCATTTGATGGCCCTGATACCAATGGTCCCCAATGCCAGGTTAAATATGAGGCTCCTTCAGTGGTCCCTCAGAGTCCAATAGGACAAGAAGGAGGATGATTTCAATGCCCCAGTCCAGATGTCTTCACCAGCTCTTCAAGCTCTACAATGGTAGAAGTCCAGAGACAACTTAATGCGGGGCATGCCATTCAGTTCTCCTGTTCTGAGTCTCAGTCTGACTACAGATGCCTCCTTGATGGGGTGGGGTGCTCATCTTCTGCACGTCAGGTCCCAAGGATCTTGGAAGATAGAGAAGGCCAGCCACCACATCAATGTCTTGGAGCTGAGGGCAGTTCTCTATGCCTTACAGGCATTTGAGACTCACCTCCCCCCCCGGTTGCTTTCAAGTGCAATCAGACAGTTCTTGCGGTGGTTCACTACCTAAACAAGCAAGGAGGAACCCATTACTACCCTCTCTGCAGAGAATCAATGAGGGTTTGGTATTGGGTGATCCAGGTAAATATTCATCTTCTGGCAATACACATCCCCAGGGTGTCCAACACCCTGGCGGATGCCCTAAGCAGATCCACTGCTCCGGCCCATGAGTTGGAAATCTTATCCAACCTTCTAAATGATGTCTTCGACCTGTGGAGCTGACCAGAGTTGGACCTATTTGCCTCTCCGTGAAAAGCAAAATTGCTGCTTTACTGCTGTCTCATGCAAGTCCTAGAACTGTGTGGTGGGATGCATTATCTCTTTCCGGGACAGGAATATTTCTTTATGCTTTCTGGCCTTTCCTCTCATTCACAGAGTACTACTCAAACTGGTCCAGGATGGGGCATCTATGATTCTCATAGCACCATTCTGGCCAAGACAGATCTGGTTCCCTCTATTTCTACAGCTCTCGGAACCAGATCCCATACCGCTGGTGATTTGCCAGGCTTTACTGTCCCAGGCACGAGGCTTCCTACTATAACCAGACCTTCGCTCCTTCCATCTGCATACCTGGCTCCTGATGATGTAGTCCTCTCACACTTCCAGGTTTCCCCAAAGTGGCAGAGGTTCTCTGGGCTGCTAGGAAGTCATCTACTCAGTCTTCCTATTCCATGAAGTGGAAATGCATCTCTACTTGGTGTCTACACTGGACTTAGATCAATATGAGTGGTCCCCTCATGCATCTTAGATTATTTGCTCTCCCTGTCA
Organism: Neoceratodus forsteri; assembly: GCA_016271365.2. Taxonomy (NCBI): domain Eukaryota; kingdom Metazoa; phylum Chordata; order Ceratodontiformes; family Ceratodontidae; genus Neoceratodus; species Neoceratodus forsteri. The sequence goes on along the minus strand of CM028132.1, from coordinate 1,472,167,230 downwards.
GAGGGTGGACTGAAATATTCCTCTGTGAAAGTCCACCTTTCAGCCATTCCTGCATTTCATTTACCTGTGGGCAACATCTCTTTGTCCCAGTTACCTTTAATTCAAACATTTTAAAAGGTATTCTGCACCTTCACCCCCCATCTGGGATCCAGTCCCTGCGTGGGATTTGAATTTTGTGCTTAAAAAATTGACTATGAGTCCATTTGAGCCTGCTGAATCCAGTGACCTCTGTTGTCTTTCATGGAAAACTATGTTTTTAGTTGCCATTACATCAAGCAGATGTGTCTCAGACATACACGCACTAATGTGCAAACCTCCATACTTGCAATTTCATAATGAGCTGGTGTTTTTATGCATGAACCCATCATTTTTGCCTCAGGTTGTTTCTGAATTTACTTAAAATCTGGCCATTCAATTACCAGTGTACTTTGCGAAGCCTATGAATCTTGCCCTGCTTCATACTCTCGATGTGCATAGAACATTGAGGATATACCTTCTCCGCTCTTCACAGTTGCGAAAAACTGAGCAACTTTTTCTTTCTTTTGCCCCTGGAAACCAGGGCGTTAATGTTTCAAAGCAGTGCTTGTCCACATGGTTGACCAACTGCATTATGTTTACCTATGCAAAATACAAAAAACTCGCACGGGGTTATAAACCCCTATTCTACCAGAGGCATGGCTGCCTTTACGGTGTGTTTCCAGGGCATTTCTGCCTTGGATATTTGCAAAGCCACCACATGGTCTACTGTACATACCTTCACCAAGCATTACAATCTGGATATCGCTTCTAAGAAGTGGACTATTTTTGGATGGCCATCCTACAAGGCCTCCTGCCTTAAGTCCTAATGATTCGCTTCCTCCTCCTGCTGGGTATAATAGCTGCTTGGCAATCTTTTTACATGTTATGACCTCCTGCAAGAGATTGCCTCATAGAAGATAGTACGGTTGTGTAAGAACTTACCATAATAGTAGATCTTTGAGAGTATCTCTTGCAGCAGGTTATGCAGCCCTGCCCCACTTCCCCCTTGCTGTCACTTCAGAAGGGTTCCTTGCTTCTGTCTTTTATGACTCCATAAGCTGCTGCCTTAATTTTCCTCCTCTTGTTCCCATCAGAGGCCTAGGATATGTTTTCACTTTTGATCGCCAGGATGGAAAAGAACTGAGGAGTAGCTGGGTCAACTGCTGAGAAGTCATCTGGAGGAAATGATGCCTGCAGCAATAATCCCATGTGTTATTACATGCTGCAAGAGATACTCTCGCAGATCTACTCTTACGGTAAGTTTTACACAGCTGTATTTTGTTACTGTAGTCATAGGACTGAGAGCAGTTTACAGGAACTGTTAGGTAAGTACTATTGTTACTGTAGTCATAGAATTGATAGAAATTTACACTAACTGTAAGGACAGTACTGTTACTATTGTAGTCAGAGCACTGTTAGCAGTTTAAAAGAACTGTAAGGTAAGTCCTTTTGTTATTGAAGACATACGATTGTTAGTAGTTCACAGGAACTGTAAAGTAAGAACTGTTGCTACTGTAGTCATAGGACTGTTAGTAGTTTACAGGAACTATAAGTTAAGTACTGTTGTTACTGTAGTTATATGATTGCTAGAAGGACACAGGAACTGTAAAGTAAGTCCTGTTGCTTCTGTAGTCAGAGGACTGTAAGTAGTTTGCAGGAACTGTAAGCTAACTACTGTTGTTACTGTAGTTATACGACTGTAAGTAGTTTTCATGAATGGTAAGTTAAGCCCTATTGTTACTTTACTCATAGGACTGATAGTAGCTTATGGGAACTGTAAGGTAAGTACTGCTATTAGTGAAGTCATAGGACTGCTAATAGTTTACAGGAAGTGCAAGGTAAGTCTTACTGCTAGTGTAGTCATAGGACTGATAGTAGTTTAGATGAACTATAAGGTAAGTCCTGTTGTTACACTAGTCCTAGGACTGATAGTAGTTTGCAGGAACTGTAACGTAAGTACTGCTCTTACTGTAGTCAGAGGAATGTTAGTAATTTTCAGGAACTGTAAGCTAAGTATTGTTGCTACATAGTGAGAGGACTTTTAGTAGTTTACAAGAACTGTAATTGAACTCTTATAGTTACTGTAGTCATAGGACTGATAGCAGCTTACAGAAAATGTTAGGTAAGTACTGTTGTTACTGTAATCATAGGACTGCTAGTAGTTAACAAGAACTGTAAAGTAAGTCCTATTGTTACTGTAGTCATATGGCTGATAGCAGTTTACATTAACTGTTAGGTAAGCGCTGTTATTATTGTATTCAGAGGATTGTTTGTAGTTTACAAGAACTATAAGGTAAGTCCTATTGTTACTGTAGTCAGATGAGTGTTAGTAGTTTACAGGAGCTGTAAGATAAGTGCTGTTGTTACTGTAGTCATGGACTGTTAGTTTACAAGAATTGTAAAGTAAGTACTGTTGTCACAGTAGTCAGAGGACTGTTAGTAGTTTACAGGAAATGTAATGTAAGTACTGTTGTTACTGTAGTCATATGATTACTAGTGGCTCACAGGAACTGTAAGATAAACTTCTGCTGTTACTGTAGTGATAGGACAGTTAGTTTACAGGAACTGTTAGGTAGGTACTGTTGTTATTGTAGTAATAGGATTGCTAGTAGATCACTGGAACTGTAAGGTAAATACTGTTTCTACTGTAGTCAGTGGACTGTTATTATTTTGCAGGATCAGTAAGTTAAATACTGTTGTTACTGTAGTCATAGGACTGTCATTAGTTTGCAAGAACTGTAAGGTAAGCCCTGATGTTACTGTTATCATAGGACAGATGTTAGTTCACAAAAACTGTAAGGTAAGTACTGTTGCTACTGTAGTCAAAGGACTGTTAGCAGCTAGCAGAAACTGTAAGTTAAGTACTGTTGTTATTGTAGCCAGATGACTGATAGTAGTTTATAGGAACTTTAAGGTAAGTTCTGTTGTTATTGTAGTCACAGGAGTGTTAGTTGTTCACAAGACCTATAAAGTAGGTAGTGTTGTTACTCTAATCATTGGACTGTTAGTTGTTTACCAGGACTGTAAGGTAAGTACTTTTGTTACTGTAGTCCAAGGACTATTACTAGTTTACAGGAGCTGGAAGGTAAGTAATGTTGCTTGTAGTCTAAGGACTGTAAGTAGTGCACAGGAACTGTAAGGTAAGTCATGTTGTTACTGTAGCCATGGAACTGATAGTAGATTACAGGAACTCTAATTTAAGTACTGTTGCTAATGTAGTTAGAGGACTGTTAGTAGTTTGCTGAAACTGTAAGTAAGTACTGTTGTTACTGTAGTCTTAGGCAAGATATGTCCTGCTGTTACTGTAGCCATTGGACAGATAGTAGTTTACAGGACCTTTAAGGGATGTACTCTTCTTACTGCAGACACAGGACTGTTAGTAGTTTACACAAACTGTACACTACGTCCTGTTGTTACTGTAGTCATAAGACTTACAGTAGTTTGCTGGAACTATAATGTAAGAATGGATGTTACTGTAGTCAGAGAACTGATAGTAGTTTACAGGAACTGTAAGGTAAGTACAGTTGCTATTGTAGTTAGAGGACTATTAGTAGCTTACAAGACTTGTAAGGTAAGTTCTTTTGTTACTGAAGTCTGATAATTCTTAGTACTTTACAGTAACTGTAAGGTAAGTACTGTAGCTACTGTAGTCATTGGACTAACAGTAGTTTACAGGAACTGTAAGGTACGTATCATTGTTACTGTAGTAATACAATTGCTACTAGCTCTCGGGAACTGTAAGGTAAACTACTGCTGTTACTGTAGAGATAGGACAGTTAGTTTACAGGAACTGTAAGGTAAGTCCTTTTGTTACTGTAGTCAGAGTACTGTGAGTTTGCAGTAACTGTCAGGTAAGTACTTTTGTTGCTGTAGTCAAAGGACAGATAGTTTACAGGAGCTGTAAGGTAAGTACTGTTGTTACTGTAGTCATACGACTGTTAATATTTACTAGAAATGTAAGGTAAGTCATGTTGTTACTGTAGTCAGAGGACATATAGTAGATTTCATGAATTTTAAGGTAATAACAGTTGTTACTGTAGTCATAGGAGTTTTAGCTCACAGGAATGGTACGGTAAACTACTGCTGTGATTGTAATCATAAGACTGTTAGTAGTTTAAAAGAAAGAACTGGAAGGGGACAGGATCAGTTGTGTTCCAGGACAGTAGCTGCTGCTGTTGTTTTCACAGGGTTCTTGTGGATTTTACTTGGTAGGTTAGTTATTTTCTTTCTTACTTCTAAGGGGCTAGCAGGGTATTGTTTTTGGTGCTGCTGGATGTTTGTAAACTGATTTGGTGGCTGTAAGTGGGGCTCATTTTGTGGGTGTTTCACTGTGTAACAGACTGTGCTGGTAGAGCCTATTTCTTCTGATTTAAAACCTATTTGGTGGGATGTGCTTGGAGCCTGGTTCTTTGGCTGCTGGGCTTGGAGGGAGACACAGGCTGATACACTCTCTCTCGGTCAGGTATCTGCCAAGACCCACCTCCCCACCCTCCCTCCCAGAAGTCTGCAAATTTATAGGGAACACCTGCCCTGCAATTGGAGAAAAGGCTGCAGGTGCAGCTCATGTAGTTCTAGTCACCTGGGTAGGATTTAAAGGCTGGGAGAGAGGAGCTTTGGGAGTTGTTCATTTCCTTTATAAGTTTAATGTGTTGTACTGCACCTAGTAACAGGGTTACTGGTGTACAGTGGGACTGTCTGTAAGATTAGTGGGTGACCTGATGAGGCAGTAGGGGTATCTTGGACTAGGGGGGAACCTGGTGGCTCACCCAAGGAAACCTATTTGGAAGGGGATGGAACCACACATCATTAGGACCGGCATCTTTGGGAGGGTGGTGGGGTGCACAGGGTGTGGAGCAGCCATGATACTGGACTGGGCTTGGAAGTTTGGTGGTTGCCCAGTGTGCTACCAGCTAGCACAGCTTAGGGAGGAGGTTGCGGGGATTAGGAGAAAGCTGGGGAAGGGGTGATATGGTTGGGGAAGGGGGCTGGGAATCTCCCACAGGGTTGCAACAAGCACTGGGGTGGGGGCATAGGAGGGAGTGCAGGAGAATACTCAGGGTCACATAGGGAACCTGGCAGAGGGGTCCAAAAGGACACTACCAAGGAAGCAGGCAGGAAACTGGGGGCCCTCACAAAGGGGGGATGGAGGGACAACATTCTCAGGGAAGTAGGCAGATGGCCAGGGCTGGACTGAAGGAAGCAAGGCGGGGAGGTGGATCAGACCTTACACTCAGTAACCGCTTCAATTCTCTTCTTCTGTTCAAGGATGAGGGGGGTGATGTAGCCATGACAGGGGTAGTTAGAGATGGAAAGGGAGTGGGAGGCAGGAGGCAGGGCCAGATAGCAGGAAGAACAGGGGGACCTGGAATGCAGGAGAATGGGGGAGCAGTGAATCAGAGCAGGAGGACAGGGGAAGAGGAGGAAAGCACAAGGAGAAGGACCAGTTGGGAGGAAAGTAAAGGAGAAGGACCAGAAGTACAAGGAGGATTCAGTAAAGGATGCTGAGGGTTTAGGCTAGAGGAGCACGACTACCAAGGAGGAACTAAATGGAGACAGGAAGGAAGGACGATGAGCCAGGCTAGTTTAGCAGATGGGGAGAAGGACCAGTTGCGAGCAGTGAGGGAGATGGCAGAACAGAAGGATACTCAGGAGGAGGAGAGGCATAGGATTGGAGAGGGAGGGTGGCCATGGTAAAGCAGGAGGGAATGGCATGTGGCACCCAGAAGGGGAGGAACACGGAGCCATCTGGGTGGAGGGCCTGTAGAAAGGATGAGGGACATGGAAGGGGAATGGAGGAAAAGGGTGGTCAGAGTGCTCCTGCTGGGGATTCTATGATCAGGGTATCAAATGGGATAGGGAGGGAGAAGCCTGGCAGTTAGAACAAGATGCTTCCCTGGACTAACGGTGCACAGGGCTAAGCATGAGTGTATCAGCTGGCAAAGGTTGTGGGGTTCCCCAGACATACTGGTCCACCTGAGTCAAATGACATTGAGGAAATAGCGAGCTAGAGATACAGGCAAGATTCAGGAGCTCTGGAGGGTCTGTCATGACATAGGATGCACAGTTTCCTTCTCAGAAATCCTGCAGTGCCAAGGGCTAGTGGGGAACACAAAAGGAAAATTAGGTAGATAAACCAGTGGCTCAGGGAGTGGTGTGAGGCCAGAGGGTATGGGGTTGATGGGGGATTGGGGAGACCTGGGAGGATAAGAGCTGTATGCTAGAGATAGACTGCATCTCAATTTGGAGGAGGAATCCTTAGTTGAAAATAGAGGGGTACATTGGTGAAAAGTGGGGTTTAAACTTGTGAAGGGGGTGGGATGGGAGAAAAGGCTGTCAAGGGGTGCGATAAAGGAGGACTTGTCTCCACCCCCCTGGGGACCAGGAGGATTGCAAGAAAAGGCCAACTGGCAAAGTGCAGACCAGGGGAAAACAGAATCCTCATGGGAACATGAGCAGGGGAAATGGAACTATAGGGAAAGGGTGGAAGGTAGTCCTGCTAAATGCCAGGAGCTTGGACAATAAAATGCCTGAGCTCCAGGCGATGCTAACTGAGGGAGCAGTGGATGTGGCAGCGGTCACTGAGACTTGGGCCACTGCAAGACATGACTGGGACCTGAACCTGGAGGGATACACTATGTTCAGGAAGGACAGGGGGAGGGAAGGGGAGGAGGTAGCAATGATAGTCAAAACTGCATTGGCATAGAGGAGTAGAGGAGGCGGAGGGAACCGTGGGGCGATTTAGGTCACCTTGATAACAAGGGTGGGCAAGACAGTAAAAATAGGAGTGGTGTATAGACCCCTGCCTGGCAGAGGAGCTGGAGGACAGTCTGGTGGCAGATGTTGGGAGACACTGCAGACTGGGCAGAGGAGCGGTGGTGGTGTTGGGGACTTAAACATGCCAGGAACAGACTGGGAGACTGTGACATCCTCTGTGACCAGGAAACAGAGGTTGTTGGATGTCTTTCAAGACGCATTCCTAACTCAGCAGGTGAGGAACCGACTAGGAGCACGGTACTGGATGTGGTCCTGGCAGACAGTGACCAGATTGGGGCCTGGAGTGTAAGGGACCCATTGGCGGGGAGTGACCATGCCACGGTCTGGTTCTGCCTGGACCTAGGAGGGGTAGAAGGCTGCACAAAGACGGAAGTAACCGACTTCAGGGGAGCGGATTTAAGAAATGGAAGGATCCTTAGGAGCATTTGGATGGGATTGGGTCAGACATGGACGCTGATAGTAGGTGGGAAATCATCAGGAGAGGGGTGCAGGATGCTACCAGCACCTGTGCAAGAGTAAGACGAAAATCTGGTTATGGCCCAAAACCCTGTTGGTGGACCAGGGAGGTCCAGGAGGTGGTGCGGGAAGAAAAGCAGCCTATAAGCAATTCAAGTGCTCAAGGAGTGAAAGGATCGAGATGCAGAGCTGATGGCTAGAAGGGCCACTAGGTGGTGAGGCGGCTAAGGCAAGGAAGGGCAGAACCTGGCCAGGGAGTGGGAGAGGGAACAAGGGTTCTTTTAGATACATTGGGGAAAAACGAAGGGTGAAGGGGCAGATTAGCAGGATTAAATCAGGGAGAGATGGGCACAAGACCTGCTGGGGAGCAGGCTGAGGTACTAAATGAGTACTTCACCTCAGTTTTACCAGGGAAAATGGGGTGCTGCATCATACATGGGAGGAGACAGAGATACTGAGGAGGGGACCCTTACCGATCGGCAGGTCTGGGGAGAGGGGAGGCATCACTGGCAGGTGGGGGGGCTAAGCAGGGAGAAGGCACCGGAAGTGAAATCACAGCAGAGAGAGAGGAAGCCCTCAGCTCCCTTAAGACGGAGAAAGCACCGGGCCGGATAAATTACATCCCAGAGTGTTGAAGGAACTAGCAGATGTCCTGGCAAAACCCTGGCAGAGCTTTTCACCATCTCTCTGAGGACAGGGTGGGTGCCCAAGACTGGAAGGTGGCACATATAGTGCCCATCCACAAGGGGGATCAGGAGGTGGCAGGAACTACAGGCCTGTCAGCCTGACCTCGGTGGTGGGCAAGGTGATGGAGGGCATTGTCAAGGAGAGGCTAGGGGGACCTGGATAAGTCAGGGTGCCTGGACAATAGACAGCATGGATTCATCCCAGGGAAATCGTGTCAGACAAACCTGGTGGAGTTCTATGACTGGGTGACAAGTGCCTTGGACCTGGGTAGACCAGTGGATGTCCTCTTTCTAGACTTCAGCAAGGCATTTGACTCTGTTCCTCACGTGGGCCTGTTGGATAAGCTGGGAGAAATGGGGTGGGGAACCAGATGATCAGATGGATAGGCAATTGGCTCCAGAACTGGACCCAGAGGGTCATAGTTGGTGGGATAGTCTCATCCCCAGGGAGGGTCATTAGTGGGTCCCACAGGATCAGTCCTGGGCCCCTTCTGTTCAACGCCACATATCTGACATAAGGACAGGAATCAGGAGTGAGATGAGTCTCTTTGCAGATGACTCGAAACTGGGGCGGTGGTGGATGGGGAGGAGGGGAGGGTGGTCTACGGGGACCTGGAGGCTCTGGAAAGATGGTCTATAAAGTGGAAGCTGAGGTTCAATGCAGGGAAATGCAAGGTACTCCACCTGGGGCAGAAACCCAGGTCAAGTGTACACCCTGGGGAAATGCTAAAAGTCTCGATGGCTGAGAGGGACCTGGGGGTGGTGGTGGATGTCAAGATGAACAACTCTGAGACTTGTAGGAGGGCAGCAGCCAAGGCCAACAGGATGCTGGGATGCATCGCTAGGGGGATCACCTCCAGAAGGAGGGAAGTGATACTCCTCTGTATAACTGCTTGGTGAGGCCGCACCTGGAGTACTGCATGCAGTTTTGGAGGCCACACTTAAAGCAGGACATTAACCTCCTGGAGAGGGTCCAGAGGAGGGCAACCAAAATGATTTGGGGCTTGGGGACAGGACCTATGAGGAGAGGCTCAAGAGCTAAATATGTACACATTGGAAGAGAGAAGGACCGGGGACATGATAGAGGTCTTTAGGTACATGAAGAGGGTAAATAGGGAGGAACAGTTGGGGTGCTTTGAAGGAAGGAGGAAGGGGCCACTAGAGGGCATGGCTGGAAGCTGGAGAGGGAAGATTCAGGGGAGAAAGGAGGAGGTGCTACTTCACTGAGAGGGTGGTGGAGCCATGGAATGCACTGCCTAGGGGGCTGGTGGAGGCAGAGACAGTGGAGGGGTTCAAGAGGGGGTGGGACAGGTACAGGGGAAGGGTTCTGGAAGCAAAATCCAATGCAGCAAGAATATCCGGAACTGGGAAGGGAGAAGCCAGAGAAGGCGAGGGGGACAGCAAGGTCAGCACCCAGGTTGGGAACTGACCAAACGAGCAGACACGAAAGACCATTAGGCCTATTCTGCTGGCATTTTAGTATGTTAGTAAGAGTAAGGTAAGCCCTGTTGTTACTTTACTCATAGAACTGATAACAGTTTACAGGAACAGTAAGGTAAGAACTGTTGCTACTGAAGTCAAATGACTCTTAGTAGTTTGCAGGAACTGTAAGGTAAGTACTGTTGTTACTGTAGTCATAGGATTGTTAGTGGTTTACAAGAACTGTAATGTAAGTACTGTTGATAACTGCACTCATAGGCCTGATAGTTCCTTACAGGAACTGTAAGGCAAACTACTACTGTTACGAAAGTCATAGGACTGTTAGTAGTTTACAAGAAATGTATGGTATGTCCTGTTGTTACTGTAGTCTTAGGTCTGATAGGAAGTGCAAGGTAAGTACTGTTGTTATTGTAATCATAGAACTGGTAGTATTTTACAGTAATTGTAAGGTAATTCTTGTTGTAACTGTAGTCGTAGCACTGATAATAGCTTACAGGATCTGTAAAGTAAGAACTGTTGTTACTGTAGTCATAGAACTATTAGTAGTTTACACAAACTGTAAGGTAAGTACAGTTGTTACTGTAGTAATAGGATTGCTACTAGCCCTCAGGAAATGTAAGGTAAACTACTGCTGTTACTGTAGTGATAGGGCAGTTAATAGTTTACTGGAACTGTAAGGTAAGTCCTTTTGTTACTATGGTCATTGGACTGGTAATAGTTTACTGTAACTGTAAGGTAAGAACTGCTGTTACTGTAGTCAGAGTACTGTTAGTTTGCAGTAACTGTCAGGTAAGTACTCTTGCTGTTGTAGTCACAGGACTGATAGTAGTTTACAGGAGCTGCAAGGTAAGTACTGTTTTTACTGTAGTCATAAGACTTGATATTTACAAGAAACGTAAGGTAAGTCCTATGGTTACTGTAATCAGAGGACATATAGTAGATTACATGAATTTTAATGTAATAACTGTTATTATTGTAGTCATAAGATTATTAGCTCACAGGAACTGTACGGTAAACTACTGCTGTGATTCTAGTCATAAGACTGTTAGTAGTTTAAAAGAAGAGCAAAGCAAGCCCTGTTGTCACTGTACTCATAGGACTGATAATAGTTTATTGGAACAGTAAAGTAAGTACTGTTGCTACTAGAGTCAGATGACTCTTAGTAGTTTGCAGGAACGTGTAAGGTAAGTATGTTGTTACTGTAGTCATCGGACTGATAATTCCTTACAGGACTGTAAGGTAAACTACTAATGTTACTAAAGTCACAGGACTGTTAGTAGTTTACAAGAAATGTAAGGTAAGTCCTGCTGTTACTGTAGTCATAGGACTGAGAGTAGTTTGCAGGAACTGCAAGGTAAGTATTGTTGTTACTGTAATCATAGAGCTGATAGTACTTTACAATAACTGTAAGGTAATTCCTATTGTAACTGTAGTCATAGCACTGATAATAGTTTACAGGATATGTAAGGTAAGTACTGTTGTTACTGTAGTCATAGAACTGTTAGTAGTCTACACAAACTGTAAGATAAGTACCATTGTTACTGTAGTAATAGGATTGTTACTAGCTCTCAGGAACTGAAAGGTAAACTACTGCTGTTACTGTAGTGATAGGAGAGTTAGTAGTTTGCAGGAACTTTAAGGTAAGTTCTTTTATTACTGTAGTCATTGGACTGATAGTAGTTTACAGGAACTGTAAGGTAAGTACTGCTGTTACTGTAGTCAGAGTACTGTTAGTTTGCAGTAACTGTCAGGTAAGTACTCTTGCTGTTGTAGTCACAGGACTGATAGTAGTTTACAGAAGCTGCAAGCTAAGTACTGTTTTTACTGTAGTCATAAGACTTAATATTTACAAGAAATGTAAGGTACGTCCTGTTGTTACTGTAGTCAGAGGACATATAGTAGATTCCATTAATTTTAAGGTCATAAATGTTGTTACTGAAGTCATAGGATTTTTAGCTCACAGGAACTGTATGATAAACTACTGCTGCGATTCTAATCATAAGACTGTTAGTAGTTTAAAAGAAGAGCAAGGTAAGCCCTCTTGTTACTGTACTCATAGGACTGATAATAGTTTACAGGAACAGTAAAGTAAGTACTGTTGCTACTGAAGTCAGGCGACTCTTAGTAGTCATAAGATTGTCAGTAGTTTACAAGATCTGTAAGGCAAGTACTATTGATAACTGCACTCATAAGACTGATAGTTCCTTACAGGAACTGTTAGGTAAACTACTACTTTTACTAAAGTCATAGGACTGTTAGTAGTTTACCAGAAATGTGAGGTAAGGGCTATTGTTGCTATAGTCATAGGACTGATAGCAGTTTACAGGAGCATTTAGGTAGGTAGTGTTGTTACTGCAGTCATAGGACTGATAGTAGTTTACAGGAACTGTAAGGTAAGTACTGTTGTTATTGTAGTCAGAGGACTGTTAGTAGTTTACAGTAACTGTAAGGTAAGTCTTGTAACTGTAGTCATAGCACTGATAGCAGTTTACAGGAACAGTTAGGTAAGTACTGTTGTTACTGTAGTCATAGGACTGTTAGTAGTTTACAAGAACTGTAAGGTAAGTATTGTTTTTACTATAGTCATAGGACTGATAGCAGTTTACAGGAGTTGTTAGGTAAATACTGTTGTTACTGTAGTCGTAGGACTAAGAGTAGTTTACAAGAACTGTAAGGTAAGTACTGTTGTCATTGTAGTCAGAGGGCTGTTAGTAGTTTACAGGAACTGTAAGGTAAGTCTTGTTGTAACTGTAGTCCTAGCACTGATAATAGTTTACAGTATATGTAAGATAAGTTCTGTTGCTACTTAATCAGAAGACTGTTAGTAGTTTACAAGAACTGTAAAGTAAGTGCTGTTGTTTCTAAAGTCATAGCACTGATAGCAGTTTTCAGGAACTGTTAGGTAAGTACTTTTGTTACTGTAGTCAAAGGACTGTTAGTAGTTTACAAGAACTGTACGGTAAGTCTTGTTTTTACTATAAACATAGGACTGATAGTAGTTTATAGGAGCTGTTAGGTAAGTACTGTTGTTACTGTAGTCATAGGACTGATACTAGTTTACAGAAACTGTAAGGTAAGTACTGTTGTCGTTGTAGTCAGAGGACTGTTAGTAGTTTACAGGAACTGTAAGGTAAGTACTGTTGTAACTGAAGTCATAGGACTAATTTCAGTTTACAGGAACTGTAAGGTAAGTAGTGCTGTTACTGTAGTCATAATACTGTTAGTTTACAGGACGTGTAAGGTAAATGACTGTAGTCAGAGGACTGTTACTATTATACAGGAACTGTAAGGCAAGTACTGTTGTTACTGTAGTGCTAGGGCAGTTAGTAGTTTACAGGAACTGTAAGATAAGTCCTGTTGTTACAGTAGTCATAGGACTGATAGTAGTTTACAGGAACTGTAAGGTAAGTTCTTATGTTACTGTAGTCACAGGACTTATAGTATTCTAGAGGAACTGTAAGGTAAAAACTGTTGCTACTGTAGTCATAAGACTGCTGATATTTACAAGAAGTGTAAGGTAAGTCCTGTTGTTACTGCAGCCATACGTCAGACAGTAGCTTACAGGAACTGTTAGGTAAACACTGTTGTTACAATAGTCATAGGATTGTTTGTAGCTCAAAGGAACTTTAAGGTAAACTACTACTGTGACTGTAGTCCTAGGACTGTTAGTGGTTTACAAGAAGAGTAAGGTAAGCCCTTTTGTTACTGTACTCATAGTATTAATAATAGTTTATAGGAACTATAAGGTATGTACTATTGCTGCTGTAGTCAGAGGACTATTAGTAGTTTGCAGGAACTGTAAGGAAATTACTGTTGTTACTGTAGTCATGGGAATGTTAGTTTGCAGGAACTGTAAGGTAAGTACTGTTGTTACTGTAGTCATTAGATTGTTAGTTGTTTACAAGAATTGTAAGGTACATACTGTTGATACTGCACTCATAGGACTGATAGTTTACAGGAACTATAAGGTATGTAATGTTGTTATTTTAGCGATAGGACTGGTAGTAATTTACAGGAGCTGTAAGGTAAGTACTGTTGTTACCTAGTTTGAGAACTGTTGGTGGTTTGTTGGAACTGTAAGGTAAGTACTGTTGTGACTGTCATCATATGATTGTTAGTTGTTGACAAGAACTGTAAGATAAGTCCTGTTGCTGTTGCAGTGATAGCACTGTTAGTTTGTAGGAACTGTAAGGCAAGTTCTGTTGTTACTGCCTTTATTGGACTCTTAGTAGTTTGCAGGAACTATAAGTTAAGTACTGTTATTATTACTGTAGTCATAGGATTATTAGTAGCTCACAGGAACTGTAATGTAAGCCCTGTTGTTACTGTAATCATCGGACTGATAGTTGTTTCCAGGAAATGTAAGGTAAACTATAACTGTTACTGTAGTCAAAGGGCTGATGCAGTTTACAAGAACTGTAAGGTAAGTCATGTTGTTCTTCAAGGTCGGTTTGCTGACCTATAAGGCCCTACATGGTCAGGGGCCTGGTTACCTGCAAGATCTCTTGTGTCCCTTCTGGTCCACTCGCTCCCTTAATTCCACCAATAAGGGTTTGTTGGGAGTTTCCAGGATTCATTTAAAGACATTGGGGGCCTGAGCATTTTCTTCTGTTGCTCCAATCTTGTGGAACTCCCTACCTCAGAAGATTCGAGAGAGCCCAACAATCGACATCTTTAAATGGGAGCTGAAGACCTTTTTATGTAACCGAGATTTATGTGTAGTTAATATGTTTTTTATTGATAGCTCATGTTTCTATTTATTTGTATGTTTGTTTGTTTTTTCCTTTTCTGTTTTGGGTTGTATTGTATTTTAAAATTTTTAGAACTATTGTGAAGCACATTGAGTCATAATATAGAAATATGTTGTACCAAATAAAGCTTGATTGATTGATTGACTATTACTGTAGTCATAGGACAGATAGTAGTTTATATGAATTGTAAGGTAAGTACTGTTGTCTACTGTAGCCATTGGAGTGATAGTAGTTTACAGGAACTGTAAGGTATGTCTTTTTCTTACTGTAGTCATCAGACTGATAGTAGTTTACAGGAACTGTAAGGTAAATACTGTTGTTACTGTAGTTATTGGACTGTTAGTAGTTTAGATGAACTATAAGGTTAAGTCCTGTTGCTACTGTAGTGATAGGAGTGATAGTAGTTTGTAGGAACTGTAACATAAGTACTGCTCTTACTGTAGTCACAGGACTGTTTGTAGTTTTCAGGAACTGTAAGTTAGGTACTGTTGCTACTTAGTCAGATGGCTGTTAGTAGTTTACAAGAACTGTACAGTACATCCTGTTGTTACTGTAGTCATAGGAATGATAGCAGGTTACAGGAACTGTTAGGTAAGTACTGTTGTTACTGTAATCATTAGCTGTGAGTAGTTACAAGAACTGAAAGGGAAGTCCTGTTGTTACTGTAGTCATAGGGCTGATAGCAATTTACAGAAACTGTTAGGTAAGTGCTATTGCTACCGTAGTCATAGGACTGATAGTAGTTTATGGGAACTTTAAGGTATGTTTTATTATTTATTATTTATTATTATTGTAGTCAGAGGACTGTTAGTAGTTTACAAGAACTTTAAGGTAAGTCCTGTTATTATTGTAGTCAGATGAGTACTACTAGCTCACAGGAACTGTAAGGTAAACTACTGCTCGTACTGTAGTGATAGGATAATTGATACTGTAGTTTACAGGAACTGTAAGGTAAGTACTGTTGTTACTGTGGTTATAGGACTATTAGTAGTTTTCATGAAGAGAAAAGTAAGCCATGTTGTTACTTTAGTCCTAGGACTGATAGTAGTGTTCAGGAACTGTAAGGTAAGTGCTACTGTTACTGTAGTCATAAGGCTGTTAGTAGTTAGCAGGAACTGTAAGGTAAGTACTGTTGTTACGGTAGTCAAGGGACTGATAGTACAGTCACAGCCAAAGACATGGAAAGATATTTCCTGAAATTTCTCTGAAATTTCTATAGAAAACTCCTGCTTTCTGCATTTCCACAGTAGCGGCAGTAGAGAGAAACTCTTTAGAAATGTCACTAAATATCTGGAAATATCTGGCCATGTCTGTGAATACTACTGTAGTTTACAGGAACTGTAAGGTAAGTACTGCTGTTACTGTAATAATAGGATTTCTAGTAGCTCACAGGAACAGTAAGGTAAGGTAAGTACTGTTATTACTGTAGTCAGAAGACTTTTAGTAGTTTTTATGAACAGTAAGGTAAATACTGCGTTTACTGTTGTCTTAGAATAGTTATTAATTTATAGGAACTGTAAGGTAAATACTGTTGTTACTGTACTCAGAGGGCTGGTAATAGTTTACAGTAACTGTGAGGTAAGTACTGTTGCTGCTGTACTCAGCAGATTGTTATTAGTTTGCAGGAACAGTAAGTTAAGTACTGTTGTTACTGTAGTCACAGGACAGATAGTAGTTTACAGGAACTGTAAGGTAAATACTGTTGTTATTGTAACCAGATGACTGCTAGTAGTTTATAGGAATGTTAAGGTACGTTCTCTTGTTAGTAGTTCACAAGAACCATAAGGTAAGTTGTGTTGTTCCTGTAGTCATGGGACTGTTAGTTGTCTATCAGAACTTTAAGGTAAGTACTTTTGTTTCTGTTGTCTGAGGAGTATTAGTAGTTTACAGGAGCTGGAAGGTAAGTCCTGATGTTACTGTAGCCATAGGACTGATGGTAGCTTACAGGAACTGTATGGTAAGTACTGTTGCTACTGTAACCAGAGGACTGTTAGTTGTTTGTTGAAACTGTAAGGTAAGTACTGCTGTTACTGTAGTCATAGGACTGTTAATATTTACAAGAAATGCAAGGTAAGTCCTGATGTTACTGTAGTCATAGGGCAGATAGTAGTTTATAGGAACTGTAAGGTAAGCACTGTCTTTACTGTAGTCATAGGATTGTTAGTAGCTCACAGAAACTGTAAGATTAACTACTACTGTTACTGTAGTCATAGGGCTTTTAGTAGTTTACAAGAAAATTAAGGTAATCCCTGTTAAAGTACGCATAAGACTGATAATAGTTTAAAGAAACTATAAGGTAAGTACAGCTGCTACTGAAGTCAGAGGAGTGTTAGTAGTTTGCAGGAACTGTAAGGTAAGTACTGTTGTTACTGTAGTCATTGGATTGTTAGTTTACAAGAACTGTAAGGTAAGTACTGCTGATACTGCACTCAGTACTGATAGTAGTTTGCAGGAACTGTAAGTTAAGTACTGTTGTTACTTAGTCAAAGGACTGTTAGTAGTTTGCCAGAACTGTAAGGTAAATGCTGTTGTTATTGTTGTTATAGGACTGTTAGCTCACAAGAAAGATGGGTCCTGTTGTTACTGTAGTCATAGGACTGTTAATGATTTGCAGGAACCGTAAAGTAAGTTCTCTTGTTACTGTTGTCATAAGACTGTAATGTCGTTGCAGAAATTGAGGTTTACTATGTGTTACACAATGAATGAATCTAATGTAAATCTGTTTATGTGAAATTATCATCAGTTTATGTACGAATCCTTCCCATGTAACCATTTGTATAAACAGGACAACTTTGTAAAACAGGGTCTTACAGTCTTAAAAGTTATCTTGTCAAAAAATAAAGGTTTTCATCTGTCTGTCTGTCTGTCTATCTATCTATCTAATTGTGGGAGCCTGCCTGCAATTGTATTAGTGTTGCAGCCTGCAGGGTCATTAACTGCCCTTGTGACCCATCAGGGGAAATTAGACAAATTCAAATGTTTTTTTTCCCACAGCCTTGAAATTAAAGCAAGGGATATGAAAGTACCACTGCCAATTACATCATAGGTGAGAGGCCTCTGCAGGTGCTCTACTGGTCTCCTGCATTAAAGCTGTATTTATAGCTACCTTGGGTGGCTAGCCCCATCAAAGAGCTGCCTGTTTGTGCTGGGATATTGTACTGATAAGATAATCAGGACTGGTTCCCCAGCTGCCCCTTGCAATTCTCCAAAATTTCTTGTACCTGTGATATCCCCTTAGATCAAATGAAAAGTCCCTGTTGACTACCCCTGAAACCTCTACTAACATGGGGGGCCAAGCCATCTCTGTTATCACTCTGAGGCTGTGAAATTCCCTTCTGTCCTTTACCTGATGTTCCCCTCACATCCACAGGTTAGAAGACCCATCTAGGACTACCTAAAAGTTTGTTTGAACTGCACCTGCCCTTGATCTAAATCATGTTAGTTGTCTTTGCTCTGATGTTACATGTATATGTAACCCCCTCACAAATAGGGGTTCCTGAGAGCCTTCCTGGAGCTTGCCTAAAATGCCCCTGCCTAACTGGTGTTCGGCCCAATGCCGCCTAAATGTGGGTGTCGTGAGTGCTTCCAAAGCCCCCAGTACTGTCTCTTTAAGAGCTGCCTGCTTGCAGGCTCCAGCGGGTTGATATGGGGGGGGGATGGTGTTTCCCTGTTCGAATCCTGCCTGAGCTGCAGTGGAATCGCTCCCATTTGGCAGTCGCTATATGCACAGGGGGAGCCCCTTTTGAAAGATGTAACTGTTTGGGCATAATCAGGTAGACTGCTTGTGGGGTTACAGTTTGTCTAACCTGCTTTTTCTGCAGCTGGGACTGTGTGTGCTGTGCTCCTCCATTTTGGACCAGGACGTTCTGAAGGGTCCGATAGGGGTAGGGGGTGCCCCAAATGGAGTAATTGGCAACCAGCCAGAATGAGGGCTCTTTAGGGAGCTGACGGACCAATGGAGATACAGCTAGTAATTGTGGGAAGTGAAGGCTAGACCATGGCGCCTTTTTTCGCACCACTGAGAGCAGGACTAAGTGACTGGCACCTGTAGCCAGCCAATGGGATTGGGTGGTGCCCGAGCTAGAGGATTGCCCCACACTGCCAAGGGGCAGAGGTGTTGTGGCTGTGGACAAGGAAGGAGCTCTGGGCTCTTGCGCCATTGAGTTTTCATGTGGGAAGCGCGTGAGAGGCCGGATTCGGCCGTTTGAGTAGCCGGCAAGCTTCGGACTAAATCCGCGGGGCGGTGGTCAGAGGAGGCTGTGTAGAAGCACAGCTACCTACCAGGCTCACCCTGTAGAGGACTGGAGAATCTGCTGAATTGCGCTTGGTCTGTTAGGAAGGTGAATCTGCAGTGAGACTCCCGAGTAACGGTGTGATCGGTCGGGCCATAGGAGCAGCTGCCTGGTATGGTACCCCTCTGTTGCTTTCCATATAAGTGTGTGGAGAAGTATCTGGAGTGCAGGCTCAGCCCTGCAAGTGGTGTGAGAGCAGTTTTCTTCTGGAGTTGTGAGTATTAAAGCAGGGTAGCTCCCTGTCATAGGTCTCTAGCAAGGGAAAGATCTTCAGGTTGCTTTGCTGACTGCACTAACTGAGCCTGTTGGGCTCCATCTAATCGCCATAGGAATTAAACGCTCATTGTGTCAGGGCCCCAACCAGCTGCACTGAGGAACTAGCTTTTAGGGCTTAGGTACCCATAGACAGCAACTTATAGGTTATGCCGTTGCACAGAGCCATAGGTAGATACTCATATACTGTAGTGGTAAGCCAATCATCCTGATTCCCCCTGGTCCTTGTTATTTCCCCTTGAATAAATCAGATTGCTTGTTTTGCAAAAGTACACAGGCTAGTTTGTGTATTAATAGTGATTTACTGCACAGTCAATATTGTGAAACCGTACCTTACTTTCCAGGGGGTACCCGGAGTGAGCTGAGTAGCTGGAGCCGGGGGGGTAAGAGTCTATGGTGAGGACATCGCAACTAAACTGTGTGGGCCACTAGTGGGAAGAAGGGGGGTTGCAGCAACCCAGAGGGCTGTGACCAAGTCAATCTTGACTGTTTTAACCCCGACCTCTGGGTGGAGGCACCCACCAACAGATCTGGGCCCCTCACCCTGTTACAGTTAAGGCAGGCAGGGGTAGTAACCCTTAGGATAGCACCCCGGGGGGTTACAAAGTGGAGGCACCACTGGGATTAGCGTCCCCTAGTTGCCGAGTGGGTGAAGTGCATAACTATGGGTAACTTAAAGGAAAAACTGGATGGGGATATCATGGCTAAGATTAAGCTGGACCCTATTAAAATGATGGTACATAAATTGATGGGGTGGGGTGAAGCCGAAGAGCTGGACTCTCAGAGAATTGTGTTACTACTAGATGTACCTCTTGGGACAACGACCGCTGACATTATTTCTGCCGTGGAGCGTGTCAAATGTTTGAGCAAGGTAGAGGTGAAGGGGCGTATGGCTGACCTGCTGGATAAGACTTTGCAGGTGTTACTCTTGTGTAGCATAGCCATCGACCCTGAGAGGGTACCCCCAGTGATTTACCCAGAAGGTGCCCGACCAGGGTGGAGGGTCATTCACGTTCGAAGTGGGCCGGTCACCCCCGGGGGGGTCTCCTCAGACTAATAGTTTCAAAGATAAGCTACTTAAATTGTTAGCTATGGAAGGGAGGACTACCCAAGAGTTAAAGCAGGCTTTGGAACTTTCCAGTGAACCCACCCCTCAGGCTTCCCCTTGTGCTTCTCCGGGCCCCCAAGAGTTCTATCTTGGCTCCACCACCCTAGTGGTTCCCTCTATACAGCTAGATTCTTACCGTAGGCTAAAACTTTTCTCTGGCACTGTGCCTGTGCCTTCAGGGGAGGATGATTTGGAGGAATGTATGGACTACACCACCCCCCTAGTCCAGGAGTGGCAATGCTCTGAGGGGGAGAAATGAAAGAGGCTGATGGAGAGCCTGCGGGGTCCAGCTTTAGAAGCCATTCAGTTTTTGCGGGCCACTAGCCCGGAAGCTACCACCACAGAGTATCTTTCTGCTCTAGAGGGAGTGTTTGGGAGCACAGAAACTGGGGAAGACTTATTATGGAAATTCAAGTCTGCTAACCAGTGGAGGAATGAGAAGCTTTCCGCCTTTGTTACTAGGGTGGAAAGGGCTTTACAGAAGGCCTACCGAAAAGGGGGAGATCACTGCCCCAGCCTTGAACAGGTCAGGTTGGAACATGTTCTAAAGTCTGCCAGATTTTCCAGTGTGACACTGTTAAAACTTAAGTTGCACGATCGGAGCGCTGCCCCACCTGAATACTGTCAATTGATGAGGGAGATTAGAGAAGTGGAGACTGATGAGGAGAGGTGGGAACCCTATGTGGGGGCTGTGAATTTGAGCCAAACCCCTGAGTCTAGTGAACCCGATGAGACCCACCCTTCAGAAGGGCCTGATGTATCCCCAGAGTTACAGGGAGGGGTGGGGGTGCATGCCATTTCCTCTGACTTCCAAGTAGAAAGTGAATTGAGGGCCGAGGTCAGGAATTTACAAGAACTGGTGAGGGACTTGAAGCGATCCACTACCCACCCTTTTAGGTCTGGGGAACCTGAGTTATCTAGAAACCATGCCCTGGCCCAGGGGAATCCCCTCATCCCCCAGAGGGCCCCCAGCAAATGAAGTATCCCCCTCCAAAGAGAGACCCCCGGGACCCCAAGTTCTGTTACCATTGTGGGGAGGATGGACACTTTCAGACTGAGTGCCAATTGCTGGAGAATTTAAGGAAGGTCAACAGCAGACTGATCACTTGGCATCGTAGGGCCCACGTCCGACCCCCCAGGAAGGGTTTTGTGACCTGGGCCAATGCCCAAGCAACTGCTAATGCTGTGCCCCCTGAATGGTCTGATGTGGTTGGGCCCTCAATGGAGGCCCTGGTGCAGGTAAATGGGATTCCCACCTGAGCTGTATTGGATAGTGGCTCTCAGGTGACCATTATGTTTCAGGACTGGTATCAGACACATCTACCTGATGTGCCACTACAACCCTTGGATGGTCTACATGTATGGGGGCTGAGTGACAAGGCTTATCCATATTTGGGGTATATCCAGATCTGGTTGTCATTTCCTACTTCTGTGGCTGGAGTGGATGAGCAGGTGGAAACTTTGGCCTTAGTCTGCCCCCCCACTGGACTGTATGGTGGGGTACCCTTGTTGATTGGGACCAATGCTCACATGTTTGCCCGATTAGCCTGGTTGTGTTCTGAAAAGCAGGTGTCTAGGACTGGGCGAGCTCTTAGGATACCCATTTTGATCCAGAAGGCCTACGAGACTCAGAGAAAAGCTAGTCAG
Organism: Neoceratodus forsteri; assembly: GCA_016271365.2. Lineage (NCBI taxonomy): Eukaryota > Metazoa > Chordata > Ceratodontiformes > Ceratodontidae > Neoceratodus > Neoceratodus forsteri. Next base: position 1,472,145,785 of record CM028132.1, on the reverse strand, counting down.
GAGGAGCCTGAAGGCCCGGTGGGTGTTGTCTGGAGGAAGGATCCGGAGCCGTTGCTATTAGCTCCAAATGCCCAGTGTATCTTGCAAGGGGAGGTTCAGCTTAAAAAAGATGTCAAAAATAAATTATTGATGCTGGATGCGCCTGGGGAAGGGAAGTTGCTCTGAGGACTGCTGGTTAAACCCAGTATCTTGCCTGCTAGAGCCCATGCTTATGCCAGGAGAGTAATGGTTCAAGTTCATAATGTGTCTGACAAAGAGATTCGAGTAAATAGGGGCTGCACCTTGGCTAGTGTGCATTGTGCGGATACTGCAGTGCTCCCTCATAGCAAGGGTTTGGGGAAGGATGACAGAGTCATGCCAGATTTGTTTGATTTCGGTGACTCCCCATTGCCTGCTGAATGGAAAGTAAAAGTCAGTGAGAAGCTTGCCCAAACAGACCAGGTTTTTTTCCCTGAAGGAATGGGATGTGGGTTGTATGCAGGGGGCCGAGCACCACATTCGACTGTATGATGACAGGCCTTTTCGAGAAAGGTCACGACGCTTAGCTCTGCTGATATAGACGATGTGAGATGGCATCTGCAAGAGATGCTTGCTGCTGGTGTGATACAAGAATCCAGAAGCCCTTATGCTTCCCCCATTGTTGTAGTGAGGAAAAAGAATGGGGCTGTTCAGATGTGTGTGGACTACCGTACCCTGAACCGGCGGACCATCCCTGACCAGTATACCATGCCACGCATACAGGATGCCTTGGACTGTCTGAACGGCAGTAAGTGGTTCTCTGTGTTAGAGCTCCGCAGTGGGTACTATCAGATCCCAAGTGGCTCCTGAGGACCGAGAGAAGACTGCGTTCATTTGCCCCCTAGGTTTCTATGAGCTTATCCGGATGCCTCAAGGGATTTCAGGTGCCCTGGCTACTTTTCAGCACCTGATGGAACGTGCCGTGGGGGATATGAACTTGCTCGAGTGCTTGGTTTACTTGGATGATGTCATAGTGTTTGGCAGCTCGTTGGAGGAACATGAATGTCGATTGTTCAAGGTCCTGGATCGGTTTGAGGATTTCGGTCTTAAGTTATCTATAGACAAGTGCCAATTCTTTCAAACTTCTGTGAAGTATGTGGGCCACATAGTATCCACTGAAGGCACAGAGACTGACCCCAGCAAGGTGGAGGCTTTGGCTACTTGGCCTCAGCCAAAGAATTTGAAAGAACTGCAACAGTTCCTGGGGTTTTGTGGATATTATAGGCGGTTTATCAAAGACTATTCACGAATGATCTGCCCCCTCCTCAGCCTTACTCAGGGGTACCCTCCCACCCACAAAAAGTATAAAAAAGTTGTGCTCTCTGAGACGGAGAGAAAGTATTTTCATCTGAATGATGTGTTTGGGAACCGCTGGACTACTGAGTGTGAGGAAACTTTCTATGACATTATATATCAACTTACCCATGCCCCAGAGCTGGCCTATGCTGACCCGGCCAAGACGTACGTCCTCCAGACCGATGCCAGCCTACAGGGATTGGGGGCTGTCTTATATCAGGAGCACCCAAATGGGCTAAGACCTGTAGCTTTCGCCAGCAGAAGTCTGACTCCCTCAGAAAAAAACTATCCAGTGCATAAATAAGAGTTCCTGGCCCTGAAGTGGGCCATTGTTGATCAATTTCATGACTACTGGTACGATGCCAAGATATTGGTAAAGACTGATAACAATCCTCTGACATATATGCAAACCTCAGCCAAGTTGGATGCCACTGGCCATAGGTGGCTCTCTGCCTTGGCCACCTACGACTATGCTGTTGAGTACAGAGCAGGCCTAAACCATATAGATGCGGATGCTCTCTCTCGGAGGCCTGTACCCCGAACCAACTGGGTTAGGTTGTCAGAACCAGACATAAGAGCCCTTTGCCAAAAATTTGACAAGGAAGAACCGGTGTCTCCTGATACTGTGGATTGCATGGTGGATTGCTTGGGGCCATCCAAGAACTGCATACCTGCTGCTTACTGTCATTTTTCTGCATTAGACACTAGTGCACTGCCCCGATTCGACAATGATAGTCTCCAACGGGCTCAATCCCGAGACCCCATGATAAAAACTGCTTTGGAGGCTCTGCAAGCTGGGAGAGACGTGTCCCAACTGTGGTCCGCTGAATTGAGAACTGCCCTGTTATTTAAAGAAGGCCCAAAATTGAAACTGAACAATAGACTGTTATACAGGGAGACTGTGGACAAAGAGGGGCGAATAGACAAACAGACGTAGAGCAGTATGTCAAGACCTGTGGTCGCTGTTTGCAAAGAAAAGCCCTACCTCAGAGAGCTGCCCCCATGGTCAACATCACTACCAGCGCCCCTATGGAGTTGGTCTGCATTGATTTCCTAAGCTTAGAACCTGATCTGAAAAACATCAGCAACATATTGGTGGTCACTGATCATTTTACCCGGTATGCACAGGCTTTTCCTACTAAAGATCAGAAAGCAACCACGGTGGCAAAGGTGCTTGTTGAGAACTTCTTTGTCCATTATGGGGCCCCTCAGAGAATCCATTCTGACCAGGGGAGGGACTTTGAGAACCGCCTGGTTAAAGAAGTGCTATCCTTGTGGGGAGTACGAAAATCAAGAACCACCCTGTATCATCCCCAGGGGGATCCCCAACCTGAAAGGTTTAACCGCACATTGCTGGATATGTTGGGCACACTACAACCTAAAGACAAGTCAAGATGAAGCAAGCAGATTAGCACCTTGGTACATGCTTATAACTGCACCAAAGGTGATGCCACTGGATTTTCCCCGTACAGACTGATGTTTGGGAGAGAGGCTAGACTGCCAGTGGATGTGTGTTTTGGGATTTCCCCGAATGGGGTACAAGCAGCAAATCATCTACAGTGTACAGAAGTTGAAGGCCCAGTTAAACCATGCCTACCAACTGGCCCAGACCATGGCTGCTAAGCGAAACCTGGCCAATAAGGAATGGTGTGACAAGAAAGTGAAAGCAATGGAACTGAGAGAAGGAGATAGAGTGCTATTGAGGAATTTGGGACTGCATGGCAAGCATAAGATTGCTGACCGATGGCTTCACCTCCCTCATATTGTTGTGGGAAAACTGGAAGGTTTACTTGTATATAAAGTACGTCCTGAAAACAATTCAAAAGATGTGAAAACTATATAAAGAAATCACCTGCTGCCAATCGGACAGATTTTGATAGAAGCTGAACCTCTCAATGCCCCCCCCCCCGAGCCTGTAACTAGAGCTGCTAGCAAGAAAAAACTAAGATCAGCGGACTCTTCAGAAATTAAACTGCAGAAGCCTTCTCCACCCCCCTCTGATGAAGTTGATGGCCAATCTGTGTCTGAAGATTGTGAGAATAACTTTGAGTACTACCCCTCTTATGAACTGAGCCAACTGTTTAGAGGCAATCCCCTGATTAACTCTGTGGATGAAGTTGAGCTTCCTGGACTGTCTGAGCCCCCAGCTTTGTCTCCGGAGCCAATGCTCCGCAAGGATGAAGTGAGTGGCCCGCAAGCTGAGGGGGTGGGGTCCTTGAGCCTGGCTGAACTGTCTGGCCTGGCTGAACTATCTGACTTTTCCGAAGAAGGAAGTGATGTGGGGGAGCAAGCCAGCGATATGCCAGAACCTGAAGAATATTTTGAGTGCCCTGATGGTTCCTTGCCAGTACCCGAACTGTCCCCAGCTGAGCCAAGTAGTGTGGGTCCTGATATAGAGGGTTCTGTCCCCGAAAGTACTATGGGCCTGGGGTTCCTTTCTGCTGTAGAGGTTCCCTCTGCTAATCTAGATGAGGTGGCAATGGAGCCAGGACCTGTAGCAGCTTTTAATGAGACCCCCTAGACACACTGGCCGAGAAGTACGGCCTGTAATAAGGTTGAGTTATGAGTCCCTGGGTCAGCCTGTGGACCTGCCTTTAAACGTAGTCCATAAAGGGGTGTATGTGTCCCCGAGCTCCTTGCCCAAACTAGCTTTGGGAAATGACTCTAGACTGTTAGTATTGACCTCTGAGTATGGTACCACTGTCCCAATTAGCCCGCAAGTAACTGATAGGGAAGAGCCCCCTCTTTCCAGGTGTCATGGGCAGGAAATAATGACCTGATTTAAAAAAGCAAAAGGTTGTCTGTATGTGTAATATTGCATAACCAATAGTAAACTGTAAATACAGTGCCAATGCATGTCACAAAAGGTTTAATGTGCTGTCAATTTAAACTATTTTGCCTTAAAGTGATTTAAGGGTAACTACTTGGCGCAGACGCCAAGTTCTTTCCAGGCCAGGAAGGGTGTAACCCCCTCACAAATAGGGGTTCCTGAGAGCCTTCCTGGAGCTTGCCTAAAATGCCTCTGCCTAACTGTTGTTCTGCGCAATGCCGCCTAAATGAGGGTGTTGTGAGTGCTTCCAAAGCCTCCAGTACTGTCTTTTTAAGAGCTGCCTGCTCACAGGCTCCAGCGGGTTGATATGGGGGGGGGTGGTGTTTCCCTGTTCGAATCCCGCCTGAGCTGCGGTGGAATCGCTCCCATTTGGCAGTCGCTATATGCACAGGGGGAGCCCCTTTTGAAAGATGTAACTGTTTGGGCATAATCAGGTAGACTGTTGGTGGGGTTACAGTTTGTCTAACCTGCTTTTTCTGCAGCTGGGACTGTGTGTGCTGTGCTCCTCCATTTTGGACCAGGACGTTCTGAAGAGTCCAATAGGGGTAGGGGGTGCGCCAAATGGAGTAACTGGTGACCAACCAGAATGAGGGCTCTCTAGGGAGCTGACGGACCAATAGAGATACAGCTAGTAATTGTGGGAAGTGAAGGCTAGACCATGGCACCTTTTTTCACACCACTGAGAGCAGGACTAAGTGACTGGCACCTGTAGCCAGAAGATGGGATCGGGTGGCGCCCGAGCTAGAGAATTGCCCCACACTGCCAAGGGGCAGAGACATTGTGGCTATGGACAAGGAAGGAACTCTGGGCTCTTGCGCCATTGAGTTTTCCTGCCGGAAGCGCGTGAGAGGCTGGATTTGGCTGTTTGAGTAGCTGGCAAGCTTCGGACTAAATCCGAGGGGTGGCGGTCAGAGGAGGCTGTGTAGAAGCACAGCCGCCTACCAGACTCACCCTGTAGAGGACTGGAGAATCTGCTGAATCGCGCTCGGTCTGTCAGGAAGGTGAAGCTACAGTGAGACTCCCGAGTAACGGTGTGATCGGTCGGGCCATAGGAGCAGCTGCCTGGTATGGTACCCCTCTGTTGCTTTCCATATAAGTGTGTGGAGAAGTATCTGGAGTGCAGGCTCAGCCCTGTGAGTGGTGTGAGAGCAATTTTCTTCTGGAGTTGTGAGTACTAAAGCAGGGTAGCTCCCTGTCATAGGTCTCTAGCAAAGGCAAGATCTTCAGGTTGCTTTGCTGACTGCACTAACTGAGCCTGTTGGGATCCATCTAATCGCCATAGGAATTAAACGCTCATTGTGTCAGGGCCCCAACCAGCTGCATCGAGGAACTAGCCTTTAGGACTTGGGTACCCATAGACAGCAACTTATAGATTAGACCTTTGCACAGAGCCCTAGGTAGATACTCATATACTGTAGTGGTAAGCCAATCATCCTGATTCCCCTGGTCCTTGTTATTTCCACTTGAATAAATCAGATTGCTTGTTTTGCAAAAGTACACAGGCTAGTATGTGTATTAATAGTGATTTACTGCACAGTCAATATTGTGAAACCGTACGTTACTTTCCAGGGGGTCCCCGGAGTGAGCTGAGTGGCTGGAGCCGGAGGGTAAGACTCTATGGTGAGGACATTGCAACTAAACTGTGTGGGCCACTAGTGGGAAGAAGGGGGGGGGGTTGCAGCAACCCAGAGGGCTGTGACCAAGTCAATCTTGACTGTTAACCCCGACCTCTGGGTGGAGGCACCCACCAACAGATCTGGGCCCCTCACCCTGTTACTGTTAAGGCAGACAGGGGTAGTAACCCTTAGGATAGCTCCCCGGGGGGTTACATATATTTCTGCCTTGACATCTTTTTCTTGCACCGCCTTTGGTATTATAATGATTGTCTGCTTTCTTCACCTGCCTGCACCCCCAATTGTTTGCATAACATAACTGGGTTTGTCATTCTAAAGTTTTTACTTGTTGACTATCTGAAATTGCCTCTGTATTGTTATTGCTGACAATTCATCCATTTTGTCCTATCTCTATTTTTGGATATGCACTTGTGGTTTAACGTCTCGGGTCACACCCAAAAACAGACACAAAGGTGTCTAGTGTACTTAACTGGTCAATAAAAGGTAATAATAATTAAAATATTAGCCCTAGATTTCCTTACATAGGCCTCCCTCCTTTTGTGTGTGACAATGTTTTTAAGGCCATTAACATTCCATGTAAGAATAGAGAGCATCAGTCATAATCTTGTGTCAACAAAATACCATTATATGGACATGAATGAGGAAGACACCCCGGCACATTATACAGACATGAATGAGGAAGACAACCTTGCACATTTGAAAGGTCATGCAGAAAAAGAAAGCAATTCTGTAACCAAAATTTAGTAAGAAACAGATTAACAAATATGCCAACAGTCCTAAACCCACCCCCTTCCCTAACTCTGTAAACATAACCACACTTCTCCCACCCTGAACCAGAACCCAATGTAATCCAACTTCCCTGACAAACTAGGTGGAATTCTGATTGTAGTCAGTCATTAAGCAGCCCTGCACTGATGCACAAGAAATATTACATAACAAAATATTGTTGATCAGGAAACAGGTACCAACATTAAGTGTCTCCCCTTACCACTCTCCCATCTCCAGTGAGTTTAAAGGTGCCTGCCCAGCTACCCCACACAAAGACTAAATATACTTAAGAGTCATAATATCTACTGTATACTGGGGTAAGACATGGAATTAAATAAGGCAGAGTGATTCTCTAGTTTGTACAATATGGCAGAAATAACCCAGCTGAACTAGTGAACAAGTCAGTCCCCAGTTTTCAGCACAGATTTGGTAAGAGTTTAATGTGTCCAAATACAGAGTCACTCCATTGCAGCTACGATGGGATAATAAGTGATATGAGGTGATGTCAGCATGTCTAGGGCAGACTCAGTCCTTCTTATCTCCAGTACAATTATCCACCAGAAAAGGAACAAGAGATGGTTCAGCTCAATAATAACTACAGTGGCCATAGTGGACACAGTGGAGAGTGGAGGAAGAGGGAAGGAAGGAAGGATCCTTAGAACCACACAATCTGAAATATGCTCGTTAGGCACTAGCATGCCTCAACATGTCTAGGTGTGGAACGATCCAGACCAAAGAGGTGACCCCTGCCTTTGCTACCATCAAGCTCACCCCTGCTGGTACATCTTGGGTTACTACACCAAGCAAGACAACTGAATAGAGTTTAAAATATGTCAAACCATAGTGGGCAGTAAAAGGTAGAGTCCAGGTCAGTAAGGGTAGCCAGAAAATTCCTGAAAAGTTTGCATTACATAGGTAGTTCTAAACAGTTCACATTACATAATTAGTCATGAACAGTTCACATTACGTAGGTAGTTCTGAACTGTTTCACATTACATACAGCAGGTAGACCTGAACAATTCACATTACACAGGCAGTCCTGAACGGCTCACATTACATAGGTAGTCCTGAACAGTTCATCTTAGATACAGTAGGTAGTCCTGAATAGTTCACATTACATAGGTAGCCAGCAGGTAGTCCTTTACAGTTCACAGTACATAGGTAATCCACTCAAAAAAAGCCTTAGTTCATGTCCTTTTACCCCAGTGTTTAGAGTATGCCCCTCATGTCATTGTGCAGTTCCCAAAGTGGCCCTCAGTTGCGGAATCTTCCCAGTTTACTTATGTGTCCACCTCAATTACCTCAATTACACTAATGGAAATCAAGGGGGATGTTTTTATGAAATGAAGCCTAGAGGGGTGAAGGTGTGAGAATTGCCAACCCCATCTGTACAACTTGGCTTTAACATCCAAGAGCTTCTGACGTTTCTGATGAAGGTACCAGCTGTAGTCTGAAAATAAGGAATCTCTAGCAGCCCCTATCATCCATGGTCCTTTAGCCCACACGCCCTGCATTATGGCTTCCCTAACTTGAACCTGAGATATTTGACCAGCAAGTACCATGGTCAGTCTCCATGTTTGGACTTTTGCTCAGGAGAACAATGGGTCCATTCTGATAGGACAAACATTTTTTCTAATTGGCAGATATTTATAATGTTCCAGGTTTCAGAAGTGATATTCATATCCCTACATGATCTACATCTAACAGTACAGTAGCTGAATAAAAAGGGATGCAAAAAAAATTTTTTTGCTTTGGTTTGTTTTAATGGACAGCATTCTGTTACAGTTTTCTTCATGGAACCAGTGAAACCAATGTCACAGTTTGTGTACAGAACTCCGAGCATGGTCCTGATAGGTTAACAACTCATGCTTATCATTCTGTACACTAACTGTGACATAGTAAAAATTACTTTTTCAATGAAGAGAAGTGCAGAATGCTGTCCATAAAAAGAAAACAATGGAAAACTCAGTTTTTCACATCAGTGTTTATTCAGGTACAGTACAATATGGATCATTTGTAGGTATGAATTTCATTTCTCTAAATAGACACGCCACTAACTGCTACCAATTAGCATAGATTTCCTGTTCCCTTTAAAAGTGGATCCTGTCAGAGCCAAATCCAAATGTTCGGTGAGCCAGTGCTGGATAAAAGTTACCAAATCCTTCCTCTCCATGTCTTTTGGGAGGCATGTGATCTGGATGTTGGTCCTACGCTCCCTATTTTCATGGTCATCCACTTTCTCGAGGAGCATTGTGACAGAGACCATCAATCTGGTCCAGTCACATTGTACATCAGCTACCTGGTCCTTCAGTACAGTCACCCACTACTCAGCTTCAGTTAGATGGGCATTGACTCATTGGCAGCCATCGTCTCAGCTACAGAGTCCATAATGCCATGTAGATGAGAAGTTTGTGCAGTCATGTTGACAAAACTGGCATACATTTCAGTCAGCATAGTAGCCATCATTTTAGCTAGAGGAAAGTCCTTGAAGATTTCTATTATCAGGGTGGGACATCTGGTGCTGCTTCTAACTGAGCACACTATCTAACCTCTGGTTGGGGGTCTTAAGTTAGAACAGGTACTACCATTCCAACATTGCACTGTGACTGCTTTTTTTACAGATCTTTGTGTACCCATCACATTCCTTTCACATTACCCATCGTGAAAGACAACAAAAAGAGGCAAGGCACCACCCAATCCAAGATATCAGCAGTGCTGGAAGGTGAACTGAGCTTAGTGTCATCCACTATTGCCACTGGTAAGTCCATACCCTCTCAAAAGGTCTTCTTTCCCCCTCACAACCTCTTCTACTTCCCATGTAAATCACAATGGTTTCATGCCCCTTTTATTTTCTCTATTTCCCTGATACAGTGATTCATGAGTGCCCTCTAATTTTTATAAAAAATAGTTTTTAGTTTCTTTCTTAAGTTTTCCTTTTAAACAAACACAAAAAGGGTTCCTAATTGTCTATCTAGAGAATGTTAAATGTTTTTAACACACCTGAAAATGTATTTAACATACTTTTAAGTCTCTAAGACCAAAGGCAGGTTGGTAGTGCCCATTAACTCTAAGAATAAACAAGAGTTAGCTACAGCCAACAATGGCTGCTTTGGCTTGGCATTAGCTCAATGCTTAAGGTCATATTGCATTTGCTGTTTGCTCTAACACAAAGCAACCTTACACATTAAGGTAACACAGAAACAGCTGTTGTCATCTCCTCAAGGCTCCAGCAATGCCAACAAAACGTGCATGCTATCAGCTAACCAGACACACACACACACACACACACACACACACACACACACATATACACACTTTTCTTTACCTACAGTATTGGTAACGTGAAGTTTGGCACTTCACCAACAATTTGCTGGTGAAGTTAATATCAGCAACATACCTGCCACCTACCCATCGAGGTCATACAGTCTTACATCTTTCCTTGCAAGGAAACTCTAGAGGGATATCATGGGCAGGCAGGCTGTGGAAGTGGGGGAGTTTGCACATCTCTAATAGCTGCCAACCCATAGAGATCGTGAAGAAGTCTTCATTACATGCAGTCACTATGGGGATATCCTTCGGCAGGCAGGCTACGTTGGAGGGACACTCAAAAGTAGTCCTCAATTCACTGAGGACGTTTTCTGCTTCCTTCTGGTAGACTGATACTCTCATGTACCCACAAGAAGTCTGCTGGCTCTACCAACCAGCCAGAAAATCAAAAGTCCTGCTGCGAGGGCAGGTCACCCCACCTTTTGATGTCTTCTAGATCCAGGGCTACCTGTCATCAGCTTTCACATCCTCCTCAGTCTGACACTGCTGGACTCACAAGTGCCTTTAGGACTGACATCATCAGGACCTGGTAACAATTAGGACATCAAAAACTACAACAAATGTGAACATCCCTCTTTATCAGATGGTCAAGATTTGCCTCCCTTGGTTCTGGGCATACAGAATTTGCACTGTGCCTCCCTCTATCTCAGACTAGGCATAAAGATGTGCCTCCCCTGTAATGGGGCAGACATCACTTGTCCCTAGGAACAACAATATTTTAACCGTGGCCCAATGGGGCTCCTTTTTCAGGTGCAGCATTGGTTCTTTTCTACCAGTCAGTTGTCCGTTGGCCTCAGTAGTACAAATGAGGCTCTGGCATGTACACCTTGGTATCATCTGGCACTGTATCAGGGTAATGAAAGGCTCGTGGTATTACCTCTGTGGACATAAGCACCACAGCATGTTTTATGGTGATCTACCCTACCTCCCACTCCCAGATCATGATTGCTACTACTTTCTTAGCTTCTTCCTCGTATGAAAGGTTCAGACTTGTGAGGTCCACACCTTTCAGTTTTCTTTCACTGGCAGTAGCTTTCAGACTCAGCTGCTAGATACCCTGGGATATATATCCTCTCAGCATTGTATCTGTCCATCACTTTGTGCCATATGATGTATTCCACCTGGCTGATGTGGGGGAACATCTTATTTTTAGCTAATGCCCTGCTGCACAGTGCTCAGATATCATCCACATAATTTGCTATCTGGCGCTCATACAGATGTTAAACATGATGACTAGGGGGTTGCTCTGTTTAGGCCTCACTGCATTCCCAGTAGGGATGGGCAATGCTGGGGTGGATTTGGATTTGGTTTTGGATTTGCAATTTGCCAGGTTTGGCCTATATGTACAATTGAAGGAAAAAGGGTATTATCAAGAGAAAAGCAGCAGAAAATGTCAATGAAGTGACAGTAAAAATAGAAGGGGGTCCACTGCTTGACATATATTGCATCCTGCTGTTTAAAATGTTAATTTCTGACCAACCTGCATGTTTTTACACTAAATTTTCAACAAGAGCTTTATTTGACCCCACCTCATGAACTAGGCAGATGTCCCTGTTCAAATCCCAGTGTAAACATCATTACACAGAATGATGGCAAAATGGAGCTTTCAGTGGGATTTGAAAAATGACACCTGGCTAGTTCATGAGGTGGGGTCCAAAAAAAGCCTATGTTGAAAATTTGGGGTCAAAATCTTTAAAAATCTTGAAGTTATGAGTGTAAGTTAAAATGAACTGAAAAAAACTTAAGTGCGAAAATTGTTTTAGACTTAGGTTTTTTCTGTTTTGGGGGCTGGACACGGTTCAGAGAGGTCGTGCACTGCGATCAGAGAGAATTACCATCAGATGTCTTACTGAGGTACGTAAGTGATGGGGGATGAGTGGTGGCAGGGTGCTGGAAGGGGTGGGGTGGGATGGTAGCATGGGTGGGGATGGGAGATGCGTCGATGGACCATTTTCATTTTACAGGTTATGAGGGGCAAAGAGGACAGCATTGGATCATTTCTTTTTACAGTATTTAACTTGAGTCGGGGAGGTGGGTGCATGGGTGCTAAGAGGTGGGATAGGGTGGGGTGTTTGTTTTATTGGCTACTGGGCTTGGGTAACCAGGTGGCCAAAAAGGGAATGTCTGTGTAGCCACTGGCCTGGGGAGTCCTGGTGGCTGAAAAAGAGGGAGAGGCATCTGTGTGGCCACCGGGCTTGGGCAACCCGATGTCCGAACAGGAAACGGGGGGTCTAGGTGCATACCTCTCAACTGTCCCTGATTAAGAGGGACATCTCTCATTTTACCCCTCAAAATTGCTGTGTCCCTCAGTCATTCCTTGTGGAAAAGGTGCTGCCCACAGAGAATGTGCTGTAAATTAAGATTTAAGATGCTAAATAAAATAAAACTTGTACTAATAAACACAATGGTTTCCAGGTTTCTGAGCTTGTATCTCTATGCTTGAGGATATTTCCTTCATGAGGACCAGTGTCCCTCATTGTCCCTCATTCTGAGTGTCCTCCATGCCCCTCATCAGTGACAAGGTTGAGATGAGGTATTTGTGTGTGTGGCCACTGGGCTTGGGCAACCTGGTGGCTGAAAACGAGATGAGCGGGCTGAGGGCATTGGGGGTGGGCATCTTCTGTATGGCCACTAGGCTTGGGAAACCCTGTAGCCAAAAAGAAAAAATGAGGCCATGTCTCGGTGCCTCCGCAGTCACCAAGAGACCCAGTACTTCCCTCCCATTCATTCCCATTTAGAATGGTGTACTGCACAGCTTTGCCATCTGCTATATATCAAGTGTGTGCACGTGTGCAAACTCAGTATATGGCTGATGCACATGCTGCTCTGGCACCCTCTGACCTCTTCTCCAGCATCCCAAGCCTGTCAGATGACAGGGAATAAGCTTGTCACATGACAGGGAGGCTGGGGAGTGCAAGATCCAAGCAGAGCCGGCTGTGTTCGGTTCAGGTCTAGCAAAAAATGACTTGCGTTCAAAATAGCTGTTTTCAAGGGAAGGCTTTGGCCCATCCCTATTTCCCAAGCCTCCTCTGATGACAAGTTCTTAGGCGAGGACCCAGGTCTTCTGATAGTTATATGGGCCTTCTCCCCTGTGGGTGCAGTTGTTTGTGCTTTTGCCCCCAGGAGTGAGGAACTTAGGTACTTGCTTTAGGGCATGGCTGGGAACTTGAGGCTTCTCCAGGGAGGAGATTGTAATGGCTCAAAAGAAACTCCCCACCATAGAGCTGAACACAGTGGTACCATGGTAGTGTTTTTTAATGGTACTAGAAGGTGAGGTGTGGTAGGCGTAGATGGGCTCTATAAAATGCTTTTTGAGTCTTGGATTCATTCTTACTTGACTCTCCCTCTGTTGACAAAGTCAAAAGGCCGAGCCCCTCCATGGGATGCACCATATATGCTAATGGAGGTATCAAAGCCACTTTGTGGGCCAACTGCTGAATGGTATCCAAAGGCAGACCAACTTTCATGCTAGTGATGATGGTCTCCACAGATTTTGCAGGTTTTTCACTTTGTTATGCACTACCTGCCAGCAGCAACAACCAGGTACACAGTTACTAAGTGCTCATGTTCAGCAGTGTGGGTGTCTCAAGAGGCTGACTGAAGCAGCAGGAGTCATTGAATATAATTTGCTGGCATGGCTCCCTCACAGGGGGTACAGGTGGAATGGGGACCAATGGTGCTACCCAAGAAGCAGACCTCAAAGGTAGTTGCTGGTGCAGTCCCTAGGGATGAGACCCACCATGTAGCAACATGGCAAGCATAGCCAGTCAGGGCAGACTTCACACCCTCAGCAGAGGCATCAGTTACAGTCAGGAGGGGGCCACCCCACCCTCAGGTACAAGGGGGCCACCCCCATTATACCCTCACTGGAGCACAGGGAATCTCAGTACACTGGCAGCTTCTGCAGCTGGTGGATTAAGTGTTCGCATTCTGCATTACTCACACTTCCCTGCCAGAGTGCTCTATGCCTCCCTCTGATGGGAGTCAGTAAGGCACACACAGTACAGGATATTGGAAAGGGTGTCCTTCCTTAGGCTTCTGCAGCCTCTCAAGGAATGTAAGGACTCTGTGGGTGGCTATGTCCCAGGTGCACCAGAGATTTTGGGGTTGGAAGATCTGATCCCAGACTGCGTTGTCACTTTTGCACTTTACATACTTGGACCAAGGTGATATGTACCACACTATCTGGCTAGATTCTTTGCCACACACTCACACACCACGCCACACTAAACTTTGGGTTTGCAAGTGGAAAAAACAGTCTTTTAGTTTTCTGATTTTTTTTTCTATTACCAGGCCCCTGAACTTACTGTGACTTGACTTTAATATTCCTACCATGGGAGAGATAAGTGCTTCTCCCTTCAGTGATGTGACACACTCTCCCTTATGTGCAGGGCTCCTCTTCTCCAGTGCAGAGGCACCTGCCCCTATTCCAGGCACAGAGCGCATGGGTAGGTCCTCATTGTCAGGCAGCCAATCATTTGACACCATACAAATGGCTAGGGAGGCAATATAGCATGGTGGTTAAGAGCACTAAGCTGCAAACCTAGAGAACTGTGTTTGAATCCCAGAGCCACCACTTGCATACTGTATGGCTGTGAGCAGTCACTTAACTTCCCTGTGCTCCCAGGGTGCACCTGGAAACAAGTCTTGGCTTAGTGTGTCTTTCCTGGCTAAAACAATTACAAAATAAATGAATAAAATCATGTAAATTAGCCTTGGGCAGTAGCTTGCCTATAGGTGTGCACGTATGGCAGAAATGTAAAGCGCAGACTGCCTAATGCATATTTATTTCTAGATTCTTTGTGGTTCGAGACTACAACACAAAAACAGTCCGATCACATCATGGCCCCCTCTTGCATCTGTGTCCTTGTTCTGGCACCATTTCTGGGACCAAACCCTAAAAGCCAGGTAGTATGGGCCACCCCACCATGGAGGGTACTGGCTAGAATTGTTACAGGTTTTGGCTTGTGGAACCATGGGCCAAGGGACCAGAGGGGCACCCAAGTACATGCTGTCTGAAAATTAGGCAAATGTCCACAGCAGAACTAATGTCAAACAGCATGTGATTTATTTCATTCAACATTTCATTCAGAGAGAAGTTCAGTAAATCAGCAAGGCTGATCAGTCCTATCAAATTTGTACATTTACGTATAGATTTTCTCTGACCTCCTTACTCCTCTTCTTCAATTCCTTCTTTTAGGTTGGGAGCATTCCTACATAAATGGCCATACCCCTGGTGGGTCTCCAGTTCATGGGGAGTCCACAGCTACAGCTGGGCATACATACATGATGGCACCTCATTTCACTCACTGGCATTTTGACCAAAACCACTATCCCTAGGGTGGACATACCGAAAAAAACATGAATGGATGGACTTTAACTGAAAACTGTACCCAGCATCATACATGGTATCTTTTTACTTCTGAGTCATAGATACTTCCAGCAGCACTGTTTGCTTACAGTCAAAACTACCATTTCTGAGTTTTACCTTCAGAATATATGCATTGCCTTGATCTGGACTTCATCACCTGACTATGTGCATGTGTGTCTGTGGTGTGGGGAGTGGAATGCCAGCTGCCACTACTTCACTACCCATCTGGGATAATACTTCGTGAGGGAAACTGGGTCTTGCAGGGCAGAAAGAGAGATAGACAGTTTCCCTCTCTCTCTCTCTCTCTCTCAGGGTTCCCCATGGACTCTCTCAGAATCCTCAGCTACAGCATTCCATTGTGGCTTATGCTATTGCAGCAACCCCATCCCTTCTGTCACTGTGCGTTAGGTCTCAGCACAAAGCCAGGAGAACCTGCATTATACCTATGGATGTCTGGTGGCATCGAACACACACACACTTGTAACCCGGAAAATGGGGCACAAGGGTCACAATAGGTATGCATTATTTTTCATTACTGTCTTGAAATTTAGTGTCTTGAGACTTAAAAAAGCAAGAAAAAGTATATATAATAGTACTTACCTAAGGCAAACGTACCCATAGAATCAAGTTGATCTTGCTTCTTCATTTTTTTTAGGAAACCTGGAGAGAGGGCTGAACTTAGGAGGAACCCAGGGACAAGGCTTAAATGTGTTTGCTGTAGGATGGGAAGATGAGTTATTAACAAATGAGAAAATCTCTGTAAGGCACTGGGTGTTATTTCGAGGAGGATCTTGAACACAAACTTGGCTAATGTTAACTGGGCTCTATATTCTGCTTGCTACCATCCAAAAAGTTTAAAATGAATACAGTGGTGGGACCTGGGGCCTTGAGAGGATGCAAATTTAGAAACTTTATAAAATAAAGCTTTTGGACATAGCGGGTTAGATTTTTTGGCAACATTTATGCAAAATTGGAATGGGGCTTTGAACCACCCCGCCCACACCCTTTTTACTTTAATATTTAATAAAACATGCTTACCTTAGAAAATAAATAACTGTTTATCACTTGTTGAAGTGTGAACCTAAAATCATGAACAACATGTCAGCCACCATTTTTTGCAAACATTGCATGCAATTCACGCATACGGTATAATAAATTTACATAAAGGATGTGGGAGTAAGTTATACAGTACAACAAACTATACAAAAATACAAATTATACAGATCAGGAACAATGAGAAGCAAAAAGAAATTAACAATGTGCAAAAAGGGATGGATGTTAATTAAAATATAGAAAGCAATTACAGGTGCATATGCTGTCTGTATGGACAGAGAGCAGCTGTGTGATTTTATGTCACTGTAAGTACTATATTGATATACCCACCTCCAGAATATTCATATACTGTAGTACTTACAAGACTTGTACTCAGCCGGCCAATGGCCAAGGAGGAGATAAAAGAGATGAGAGCTCTGTCAATTGCCATCAATTGGGGTGATTTTTGATTCCATGGGGGTGGCAGAGGAATATGCTAGAGGGACGGGGAAAGGGGGGACTTCTGTACTATGCTGGGGGAGTAGGCTGGGATAAGTAGGTTGGGGTGCTAAGTGGGATAATGGGATGGGGTGCGGTGGGATAGGGTGCTAAGTGGGTGCAGGATGGGGTACATTTTATTATGGCTGTGTGGGGAACTGAATACATGAATACTGAATATAGCTGACTAAATGATTATTCTGTTGAATAATCAAAAAATATTAATCAAATACTAAATTGATGTATCTGCACCTACCAACAGTTACACAAAATTTCAATGTAAATTTCAAGCGCTTTTATTTTATTTTTTTATCAAAGTGTTTATGTCCTTGCATCCTATGGCCCCAATCACATGTGATCCACCCAGTCCAATCACCTACCTTCTCTGGGACTTACACTCTCGGTAGCATCCCCCACAAATTTTCTTGTGGCAGGGCCAGAGGGGGGAGAGCAATCCACTCCCACCAGTGTCCTTATCCAGATGCCCAGGGTCTGCCCAGTCTGTGGTTTGGGGCCTGCGGTGGGACGGTGGTTCCCCAAGCATAGGAGTTTTTATCCATTATTTTCCCCCCTCCCTCTCTCCTCCACTGTGCCTGGCAGTAGCACTCTGGTGGCCTATGTGTGTAACAACATCCTGTGGAGGAGAAGAGCTCTCTTGGCCAACCACAGTGGTTGCTACAATAGTGGAAGCAGCAGTGCCTCCCTCACCTGCTGGAAGTGCTGCTGCTGCATGGCAATGCCACCCTAACCCTTGGCCACACAACCAGTACAACTGGGCACTCTCCCGAAGCCAAGTCGCCACCCTAACCCTCGGCCACACAACCAATACAACTGGGTACTCTCCCAAAGCCAAGTCACCACCCTAACCCTCGGCCACCCAACCAACACAACTGAGCCCTCTCCCGAGGCCAGGTTGTAAACCCAACCTTCGGTCACCCAACCCACATAACTTGGCCCTCTCCCAAACCCAGGCTGTCAACCCAACCCTCGGCCCTCTCCCAGTCCGGGGTGGTTGATACAGAAGTCCATAGCACTTCTGGTGAACCATCAGGCAGTGCTGGAGATTTTATTTTTTATCAGTGAAGACATTTTCATTCAAACAGAACTGTAGACATTATCTGTTCTTGTTACTTATCCCTGTCTTAAAATCATAATCTTCACCTTATGACATCATATCCTGTTGCCAGTGAAAGATGCCTGATATCAGAAGCAGAAGACTTTCACTTCAGGACACTAAAAACAGCAGGATAAGTTGAAGGGTAAGAGGCAAAATGTCTGCTTTCATGCAAATGTCTTTAATAATAAAAAATAAGAGGACCAACCAGAGCGGTCAAGGGACAAGTTTGTGGCACATTTGTAACTTGCTGCCTTTCATGCTGTACGAAAAGGGGTCACAAGTGTTTCCTTGCAATAGGGCACTGCTTAGTGCACCAGTACAAGGAAAGAGGAAGGAGGAAGGGGGAGTCCTCACTAATGAGGGCTCTGGTATGGATGGAGTTGATTTGCTATGCACGGTTACTCTACAGAACCCTTACCACCAGTGGCAAGCTGTAATGGAAAGCAGTTACAGAATGGGTCCTAGCCTTGTGAGTGAGAAAGGGCATTCCAGCAAAAGGACAGGTTAAGTGGTGCACACTGTAAAGCAAGAGAATGGCTCTAGGATGGGGGGATCCACTGGAGGCCATGAACATACACCCCAAACAGGAATAATATCAGGCCCATTGAGGTATGGCACTAGAGTGGGGGGCTCCACTGAAGGCCTTGAGCATGGAACCCTTACAGGAGTAATATCAGGCCCACTGGGGAATGGTGCTAGGGTGAGGGGGACCCACTGAAGGCGATGAGCATACAACTCAAACAGAAGTAATATCATGCTCACTGGGGAATGGTGCTAGGATGGGGGGGACCACTGAAGCCCATAGACACAGAACCCTAACAGGAGTAATATCAGACCCACTGGGCAATGGTGATAAGATGGGGGTTCCACTTGAAGCCATAGACACAGAACCTTAGCAGAAGTAATATCAGACCCACTGGGGAATGGTGCTAGGACGAGCGTTCCACTGAAAGCTATGGACACAGAATCCTAACAGAAATAATTTCAGACCCAATGAGGAATGGCACTAGGGTGGTGGTGTCCACTGAAGGCCATGGACAAGGAACCCTAACAGGAGTAATATTGGGCCCACTGAGGAACGGTGCTATGATACAGGGTTCCATTGAAAGCCATTGACACAGAACCCTAGCAAGAGTAATATCACACCCACTGAGGAATGGTACTAGGGTGGGGGAATCCACTGAAGGCCATGGACATGGAACTCTAACAGCAGTAATATGAGGCATACTGCAGAATGATGCTAGCATAGAGGGATCCACTGAAGGCCATGGACATAAAACCCTAACAGGTGAAATATCAGCCCCACTGAGGAGTGGCAGTAGGGTGAGGGGATCCACTGAAGGCCATGGACATGGAACCCTAGCAGGAGTTATATCAGGCCCACAGGGGAATGGATCTAGGGTGGGGTGATCCACTGAAGGCGATGGACGTGGAACACTAATATGATTACCATTAGACTCACTTGGGAATGGCACTAGGGTGAGGGGATCCATTGAAGGCCATGGACATGGAACCCTAACAAAAATAATATCAGGCCCGCTGGGGAATGATGCTATGATACGGGGATCCACTGAAGGCCATGGACACAGAATCATAACAGGTGAAATATCAGCCCCTCTGAGGAATGGCACTAGGGTGAGGGGATCCACTGAAGGCCATGGACATGGAAACCTAGCAGCAGTTATATCAGGCCCACTGGGGAATTGCTCTGGGATGAGGGGATCCACTGAAGGCCATGGACATGGAAACCTAGCAGCAGTTATATCAGGCCCACTGGGGAATTGCTCTGGGATGAGGTGATATACTGAAGGCCATGGACATGGAACCCTAACAGGAGTAATATCAGGACCACAGGGGAATGGCACTAGGGTGAGAAGATCCACTGAAGGCCATCAGCATGGGACCCTAACAAGAGTAATATCAGGCTCACTGGGGAATGGTGCTAGGATAGGGGGATCCACTGAAGGCCATGGGCATGGAACCCTAACAAGAATGATATCATGACCACTGAGGAATGGCGCTAGGATGAGGGTATCCACTGAAGGCCATGGACATGGAACACTAACATGATTACTGTTAGGCTCATTTGGGAATGGCACTAGGGTGAGGGGATCCATTGTAGGCCATGGACATGGGACCCTAACAGGAGCAATATCAGGACCACTGGGGAATGGCGACAGGTAAGGGGATCCACTGAAGGCCATCAGCATGGAACACTAACAAAAGTAATATCAGGCCCACTGGGGAATGATGCTAGGATACAGGGATCCACTGAAGGCCACGGACACAGAACCATAACAGGTGAAATATCAGCCCCTCTGAGGAATGGCACTAGGGTAAGGTGATCCACAGAAGGCCATGGACATGGAAACCTAGCAGCAGTAATATCAGGCCCACTGGGGAATGGCACTAGGGTGAGGGGATCCACTGAAGGCCATAGATATGGAAACCTAATAGGAGTAATATCAGGACCATAGGCGAATGGCACTAGGCTGAGAAGATCCACTGAAGGCCATCAGCATGGGAACCTAACAAGAGTAATATCAGGCCCACTGGGAATGGTGCTAGGACAGGGGGATCCACTGAAGGTCATGGGCATGGAACCCTAACAGGAAAATTTCAGGACCACTGGGGAATGGCGCTAGGGTGAGGAGATCCACTGAATGCCATCAGCATGGAACCCTTACAGGAGTAATATCAGGCCCACTGGGGAATGGAGCTAGGGTGAGGAGATCCACATAAGACCATTAATATGGAATCCTAACAGGAGTAATATGAAGCCCACTGGAGAAGGGGTCTAAGTTGAGGTAACCCACTGAAGGCCATGGACATGGAACCCTAACAGGAGTAATATCAGGCCCAATGGGGAATGGTGATAGGGTGAGGGGATCTACAGAAGGCCATGGACACGGAGCCCTAGAAGGAGTAATATGAGGCTCAGTGAGGAATGGTGCTAGGGTAGAGAATCCACTGAAGATCATGGACACGGAACCCTAACAGTAGTATTATGGGGCCCACTGAGGAACGGTGCTGGGGAGGGGAAACCACTGAAGGCCATGGGCACTGAACCCTAACTTGAGTAATATCAGGCCCATTGGGAAATGATGCCAGGATAGGGGGATCCACTGAAGGCTATGGACATGGAAACCCAACAAGAGTAATATCAAGCCCACTGGGGAATGGCACTAGGGTGAGGGGATGCACAGAAGGCCATGGACCCAGAACCCCAACAGGAATAATATGAGGCCTACTGAGGAACTGTGCTGTGGTGGTGAATCCACTGAAGTCCATGCACATGGAAACCCAACAGGAGTAATATCAGGCCCAATAGGAAATGACTTCAGAGTGTGGAGATCCACTGAAGGCCATGGACATGGAAACATAATAGGAGTAATATCAGCCCCACTGAGGAATGGTGCTAGGATAGGGGGATCCAGTAAAGGCCATGGACTTGGAACTCTAACAGGCATAATATCAGGCCCAATGAGGAATTGCTCTAGGGTGAGGGGATCCACTGAAAGCCATGGACACTGAACCCTTGCAGAAGAAATATTGGGCCCATTGGGGAATGGCAATTGTCTGAGGGGATCCACTGAAGGCTATGGACATGAAAACCTAGCAGTACTAGTGTGTGGCCCATAGAGGAACTGTGCTACGGTTGTGAATCCACTGCAGGCCATGGACATGGAACCTTAACAGGAGTAATATCAGGCCCCCTGGGGCATGGCGATAGGGTGAGGTGTTCCACAGAAGGCCATGGACACAGAAACCTTACAGGAGAAATATCAGGCCCATTGGGGAATGGTGATAGGGTGAGTGGAACCACTGAAGGCCATCAACATTGAACCCTAGCAGGAGTAATATCAGGCCCACTGGGGATTGGAGCTAGGGTTGGGGTATTAACAGATGCCATGGACATGGAACCCTTACAGGAGTAATATCAGGCCCCCTGATGAATGGTGCTAGGATGTGGGGGGGTTCCACTGAAGGCCATGGGAATTAAACCCTAACAGGAGAAATATCAGTGCTACTAGGAAATGGTGCTAGGATTTGGGGGTTACACTGAAGGCCATAGACACAGAACCCTAACAGGAGTAATGTCAACCCCACTGAGGAATGGTGCAAGGTTAGGGGGATCCAGTGAAGACCATGGACTTGGAACCCTAACAGGCATAATATCAGGACCACTGGGGAATGGCGATAGGGAGAGGGGATTCACAGAAGGTCATATTCACAGAGCTCTAGAAGGAGTAATATGAGCCTCAGTGAGGAAGGATGCTAGGGTAGGGAATCCACTGAAGGTCATGGACACGGAACCCTAACAGGATTATTATGAGGCCCACTGAGAAACGGTGCTAGGGAGGGGAATGCACTGAAGACCATGGACACAGAACCCTAACAGGTGTAATATCAGGCCCACTGGGGAATGATGCTAGGGTGAGGGGATACACAGACGGCCATGGACCCAGAACCCTAGCAGGAGTTAAAATGAGGCCCACTGAGGAACTGTGCTATGGTAGTGAATCCACTGAAGCCCATGGACATGGAAACCCAACAGGAGTAATATCAGGCCCACTGGGGAATGACTTCAGAGTGCGGGGATCCACTGAAGGCCACGGAGACGGAACCCTAACAGGAGTAATATCAACCTCACTGAGGAATGGTGCAAGGATAGAAGGATCCAGTGAAGACCATGGACTTGGAACCCTAACAGGCATAATAACAGGACCACTGAGGAATTGCTCTAGGGTGAAGGGATCCACTGAAGGCCATGGACACTGAACCCTTACTGGAGAAATATTGGGCCCATTGGGGAATGGCGATCAGGTGAGGGGATCCACTGAAGGCTATGGACATGGAACCTTAGCAGTAGTAATATGAGGCCCATTGAGGAACTGTGCTATGGTTGTGAATCCACTGAAGGCCATGGACATGAAACCTTAACAGGAGTAATATCAGGCCCACTGGGGAATGGCAACAGGTGAGGGGATCCACAGAAGGCCATGGACACAGAACCCTAACGGGAGTAATGTCAGGACCACTTGAGAATGATGCTAAGACACTGGGATCCACTGAAGGCCATGGACACAGAACCCTAACAGGTGAAATATCAGTCCCTCTGAGGAATGGCACTAGGGCGAGGGGATCCACTGAAGGCCATGGATATGGAAACCTAGCAGGAGTTATATCAGGCCCACTGGGGAAAGACTCTAGGATGGGGGAATCCACTGAATTCCATGGACATGGAACCCTAACCAGATTACTATCAGGCTCACTGGGTAATAGTACTAGTGTGAGGAGATCCACTGAAGGCCATGGATATGGAACCCTAATAGGAGTAATATCAGGACCAATGGGGAATGGCACTAGGGTGTGGAGATCCACTGAAGGCCATCAGCATGGAACCCTAAGAAGAGTAATATCAGGACTGCTGGGCAATGGTACTAGGATAGGGGGATCTACTGAAGGCCATGGGCATGGAACCCTAACAGGAATAATATCAGGAGCACTGGTGAATGTCGCTAGGGTGAGGGGATCTACTGAATGCCATCAGCATTTAACCCTTACAGGAGTAGTATCAGGCCCACTGGGGAGTGGAACTAGGGTGGGGATATCAACTGAAGGCCATGGACACGGAACCCTAAGAGAAGTAACATCAGACTCACTGGGGAATGGTGCTAGGATAACGGGTTCCACTGAACGCCATGGACACACAGCCCTAACAGGAATAATATCAAGCCCACTGGAGAAGAGGGCTAGGGTGAGGGGATCCATTGAAGGCCATGGGCATGGAATTCTAACAGAAGTAATATAAGGCCCACTGGGGAATGGAGCCAGTATAGGGGGATCCACTGAAGGCCATGGATGCAGAACCATAACAGGAGTAATATCAGTCCCACTGGGGAATGGTGCTAGGGTGAGGAAATCCACAGAAGACTATTAACATGGAATCCTAACAGAAGTAATATGAGGCCCACTAAGTAATGGTGCTAGGGTGGAGAATCCACTGAAGGCCATGGAAACGGAACCTTAACAGGAGTAATAATAGGCTCACTGAGGAATGATGCTAGGATGGAGGAGCCACTGAAGGCCATTGACATGGAATCCTAACAGATGTAATATCAGGCCCACTTAGGAATTGCTCTACGGTGAGGGGATCTAGTGAAGGCCTTGGACATGGAACTTTAACAGACGTAATATCAGGCCCACTGTGGAATGGTGCTAGAGTGAGGGGATCTACTGAAGGCCATGGACACAGAACCTTAAAAGCAGTAATAGTAGGCACACTGGTGAGTGGAGCCAGGGTGGGGGTACTAACTGAAGGCCATGGACTAGATACTCTAAAAGGAGTAAAATCAGGCCCACTGCAGAATGGTGATAGGATAGTGGGATCCACTGAAAGCCATGGACACAGAACCCTAACAGGAGTAATATCAGGCCCACTGGGGAATGGTGATAGGGTGAGGGGATTCACAGAAGGTCATGGACACGGAGCCCTAGAAGGAGCAATATGAGGCTCAGTGAGGAATGATGCTAGGGTGGGGAATCCACTGAAGGTCATGAACATGGAACCCTAATAGGATTATTATGTGGCCCACTGAGAAACGGTGCTAATGCGGGGAATCCACTGAAGGTCATGGACACGGAACCCTAACAGGTGTAATATCAGGCCCACTGGGGAATGATGCTAGGATAGGGGGAGACACTGAATGCTATGGACACGGAACTCCAACAGGAGTAATATCAGGCCCACTGGGGAATGGTGCTAGGGTGAGGGGATTCACAGAAGGCCTTGGACCTGGAACACTAGCAGGAATAATATGGGGCCCACTGAGGAACTGCTATGGTGGTGAATCCACTGATGGCCATGGACATGGAAACCTAACAGGAGTAATATCAGGCCCACTGGGGAATAACTTCAATGTGGGCGGATCCACTGAAGGCCATGGACACAAAACCCTAACAGGAGTAATATCAGCCCTACTGAGGAATGTTGCTAGGACAGGGAGATTCAGTGAAGGCCATGGACTTGGAACCCTAACAGTCGTAATATCAGGCCCACTGAGGGATTGCTCTAGCACGAGGGGATCCACTGAAGGCCATGGACATGGAACCCTTACAGGAGAAATATCGGACCCATTGGGGAATGGCGACTGGCTGAGGGGACCACTGAAGGCTATGGATATGGAACCCTATCAGTAGTAATATGAGGCCCACTGAAGAACAGCGCCATAGTGGTGAATCCACTAAAGGCCATGGACACGGACCCTTAACAGGAGTAATATGAGGCCCCCTGGGGAATGGTGATAGGCTGTGAGGATCCACAGAAGGCCATGGACATGGAACCCTAGCAGGAGTAGTATGAGGCCCATTGAGGAATGGTACTAGGGTGAGGGAATCCAGTGAAGGCTATAGACATAGAACCCTAACATGAATAATATCACATCCACTGGGGAATGGCTCTTGGATGGGGGGATCAACTGAAGGCCATGGACACGGAACCCTAAAAGGGGTAATATCGGGTCTGTTTAACATCTATGTTGGTGTCATAGCAGAGGAGCTTCAGGGGATGGTCTGCTATTTCACAGATGGCACAAAACTCAGTAACAGGGTGAACACCCGGGGGGGGGGAGGCAGGAAGAATGATATAAGGTTACTGGAAGAGTAGTTGGAAACATGGCAGCTGAAATTCAATGCCAGGAAATGCAAAGTGATGCACTTGGGGAGGAGGAATCAAAATACCATGTACACACTGGGGTGGGGGAATGGCAGCAACCAGGCAGGAGAAGGGTCTAGGGATTATAACTGCAAATGATCTTAAGGTGGAGGACCCAGTGCAGCAAAGCAGTAGGCAAGGCTAACAGGATACTGGCGTTCATAGGGAGAGGGAGAACCAGCAGAAGGAGGGAGGTGCTGATGCCAGTTTACAGCTCCATTGTGAGGCGACACTTGGAGTATGGGGTACAGTTCTGGAGGCCCAATCTAAAAAAGGACATAGATGTCATAGAAATTACGCAGAGAAGAGCCACTAAAACGGTGCATGGGCTAAGAGGGATGGTATATAAGAAGAGGTTGAGGGGACTGGATCTGCATCCTCTGGAGATAGGAAGAGAAAGAGGGGACGTGACTGAAACATTCAGGTATGTGAATGGGATCAATAAAGTGGGGAAGAGCTTATTTACAGAGAAGGTAGATACAAGAACTAGGGAGCATGGACTGAAGGTGGAGGGCTGAAGGTTTAGGAGAAATGTTAGGAAGTATTACTTCACAGAGAGAGTGGTTGAGTGCCAGTACAGTGGAGGGATTGAAGAGGGCCTGGGACAAACACAGAGAGGTGTCAAGGGGAGGATGAGGGGAATCTTGTGGGGGGGGAGGTGACAGGTAAAGGGAAGGAATGGGCAGACTCAATGGGCCAGGAAGGCCCTTTTCTGCCATCACATGTCTATGAATCTCTGAGGTTCGCTGGGGAATAGTGCTAGTATAGGGGGATTCACTAAAGGCCATGGACATGGAACCCTAACAGGTGTAATATCAGACCCACTGGGGGAATGATGCTGGGGTGAGGAGATCAAATGAAGGCCAGGGGCATGAAACCCTAAGAGAAGTATTATCAGGACCATTGGGGATGGCGCTAGGGTGGGCGGGGGGAGCACAGAGGGCCATGGACATGGAGCTCAAACAGGAGTAATATCAGACCAACTGGGGAATGACACTAGGGTGAGGGGATCTGCTGAAGGCCATGGACACGGAACCTAAACAGGATTATTTTCAATACCACTGGACCAGCAGGAAAGTCAATCAGGGTGCACAACAATCTCATTGTAACATGCCCATCAAGTGGACAGTAAGGTGTAGGACAAGGGGGTGGGGTGGACAACTTTAGTGGTAGTGCTGTGTGCCCATGGAATAGGTCATGGCTGGGCACAGTGCACCTGGTGCCATGCTATTGGCTGGCCCTGTTGCAGTCGCTATCCAGTATATTAGTGGTTGCCCTGCCTCTGTCTGACCACTAACATTTGGACCAGTGATTTGCATACAGGTAATTATATGCATTACAGGTTTTAGGCATCAGCATACCCTGCGGTTGCTAGAGGTCCCCTTCTCATGGGGGGCAGCCAAAGAAAGTGTGGCTTATTAGTTTTAATTGTTTCAATAATTGTCTTATTAAAATTGCAGTAAACGGCATCACAGTGCTGGGCATTGCCTTCTGATGCGACATCTTAATCTTATAAAATTACTCCCCAGTGTATGGCACAGAGACTAGGAAGCAGACAAAGAGACATGGATTGAATGGGTATGGTGGCTCTTTGGGCTAAGGTTGTTGCCTCCCCTTAAAAAAAAAACTAAAGATGTCACAGGTTGTGTTGGAAACAAAATGTGCCTGTGGTATAGAAAGAAAAACGTGACTGAAGCAAATTGAGTGGGGTCCCCAACATTGCTATCTCCCCTTAAAAAGCCAAAGTTGTCACAGATTGTATTGAAAATAAAGTGTACATATGATACAGACTAAAAGACGAGGATGAAGTGAGTTGTGTGGGGGGGCCCATGACTTACTATATCTCACTGGGGGCCCCAAAAACATTAAAGTCGGCCCTGATTGTATGATGCACCACTGTTGCAGGGAAGAACCAGCCACACCCTTTAGTGCATTGGAGATTTGGTGGGTGGCAGTATGTGGAGTCTTGTGAACCACCGAATAATGCCATCCATCATTGTGGCTATGTATAGGGCCCCTAGATAACCTGAAATTCAATTAATGTTACCAGATTTGAGTTCTTCAAAGGCCAGCCATAACTCTTCTAGCAGAAAGTGGAAAGTCTCTTTCCAGTAAAAAGTGTACTGTGCTGCTACTGTCTGACTGCAGACTTAGTCACAGGAGGCATGTCTCCTGACCCGCAGGAATCATGTCAACTGATCCTGTTAAAGAAAAGACGAATAGGAGAAGGGGGGCATTTGATATCCCAGAAGTGGTTACTATGTTAACATGAAGCGTTGACTGTATTTTGACAGCCTGCCTGCCTGTGAATTGTATTCTAACATGAAACAATATAAATGTGTTCCTTCAGACATGGTCTGACTATCGATCTTCATTCATTGCTTTAGATATAAAGTTTCCTTTCTGTTTCTCTCACTGAACCTGGAGGTCAGTGATCCCCCCGCCCCCCAAGAGGGCAGTTTGCCCAGTCATTAGGATTAGTTTCCATATCAAAGGCTCCCCTTATTACACAACAAAGCAGTTCAGATTTCACTGGGGGAGTGCTGGAGGGAAATAAGCTGGTGATTTTGTGATGGTTTAGCTAAGCAGATGTACACATGCCAGCTCCTTCCCCAGCTTCATGTCCGTTCATCTAAAGCAAAATCATCCACAGAAATTAAGAACTTGTTAATGTTCAATTCCAGAACTGAATTTATAAACAATCTTCAGAGTATATAGACAGGCCTAGCACGATTTAAGACTACAGGGTGATTGCTCTATAGTCTATCAACTAGCAAAATACTGAATTTGTAGCCAATGCACTTATTGAATTATATAAAATTATGTAATTAATCTTTGCTAATTTTTGTAGCTGCTGTTTTATTCAAGATTGCAATTTACAGTGAACATACATTATAAGGTGCGGAGTAAAAGAGTCATAGACAATAGTCCAGCCACAGTATTACAGATGTATCACAGAAGCTTATATGCTACTGTATACCTTATCAGTATAGTACAAGTCATATTGTGTTTCAGAAGTGGGCCATGATTAATGGGGAGGCTGTTTCTCAGCCCTCATCATTATACATGCTTTGTTTCACTTCATACTAATGACTTAGTAACTATTTACAGAAATCTTATGAGTGCCAACAGGATACAGATCTGTATTCCTTAGTTTGGGCCTGGTAGTTCTGGAGTGAGACAGAGATAACTATCAGAGCACCTGAGTAGAGGGGGAGAGG
This sequence comes from Neoceratodus forsteri, assembly GCA_016271365.2. Lineage (NCBI taxonomy): Eukaryota > Metazoa > Chordata > Ceratodontiformes > Ceratodontidae > Neoceratodus > Neoceratodus forsteri. The sequence goes on along the minus strand of CM028132.1, from coordinate 1,472,116,956 downwards.
GAGAGTTGGTATGGTTCTTTATTGGGGAGGACAAATGAGTCAGGCTATCCCCATTCTGGCAGGGGATCCTGGTGGGCACACCCTGCGCTTGGACCCTTGGGCTGAGCTGGTTAAGGAATGGAGTCCAGATCTTGCCAGATATTGGTATGCTGTCCAAAACTGCAACATCCACTTGAATTGACCCAGCTGGGCGATGTTCAACAGGAACTCATTCATGTTCAGGATTTCCAGGGTGCACCACCATCTCAGCAGAAGCCTTTTGGTTGTGATGCTGGCATCGACTAGTAGGTTGAACTGTTTTGAGGATAGGTATGGTGCTTCTTGCCTCCAGCCTATGAGAAACAGACCTGGGGACAGCAGGACATGGGTGCCGACTGCCAACCCCATGGTATCCTAAATATGATTCTAGTAACTCTGCAGTGCAGAGCATGACTATATGATATGGAAAATATCTCCATTTGGTTCTCCACACCTCTAGCAGTTGCTATTTGAAATAAGATTTGCTGTGTGGAGCACTACCATGGTGCAATACCAGCAGTGTAACATGGTATTTTGTATTAGTCTGCTGCGGTGGTCCCCGATCGGGACATGGGATGCTCTCCAGCAAGACCTTCACATGCCCTCACTTATGGTACAGGCAAGGGCTTTCTCCTGGGAGTGTTTAGCTGGGATGGTTTGATCCTGAATATATTCACAAACATGGGAGTAGAGAGCTCTGGCCCTGACTGTGGATGTTTTTTGAGAGCCAGGTTAGTAGGGGTGCAAGGATAATGGGTTGGCGGGTTCTTTAAGTAACTTGAGATGATGTGATAGCACACTACAGATCTGCAGGAAATGCCAGAAGTCTGTTTTTTGCAACCCATACCATTCTTGGAATCCTTAGAAGAAGTCAAAGGTTACTTTGTTAGGGAGGAGAAGGTCTGAAAGAGTGTGAATGCCTTTTACCTCCCATTGTATCCAATGAACATGGCTGCCACCTACCTTGATATCTGGATATCTGGGTTATCCTGGGGGTGGGTGTGTGTGTGTTGAGCATGGTGGGTCAGGTCCTTTTTCAATAATTTTCCTAGTTGTCCCTATACTGTTAGTGAGGTTTGGATAGGTGGGGGGAAGTTGGGTCTCCACTTGAAGGGAGAGAACAGATATACTGCTGGGGGGGGCACCCAGCAGTCAGGATTCAGTATCCATCCATACGGGGAGGGCTTGATCAGGGACCTGGAACCATTTGGTGGTCTGAGCGATTCTGTATGCCCAGAGGTAGCCAGGGAACCAGGACAGCCCCCATCCTCCTTTCCGCCAGTGAGCTCTCAGCTTGTTTCTGTTGTATCTGGGAGGTTTGCCCTCCAACAGGGAAGTGCCTATGAGTTTATCTATTCTGTCAAACCAGTTACTGGAGATACAGATAAGTGTGATATGACATGGAACCATACCGGTCACCGCCCGACATCTCGGCAGCATCTTCGGCTGCCCTTCTGGTCCCCCAGCATGGCAAGACACACCAGGATCTCCTTGCCTGAACGGCGCCCCACTCCTACAGGCAGAGCTTCATGGCCACCGCACCGGCCACCCCCGACATCTCGGCAGCATCTTCGGCCACCCTCCTGGTCCCCCAGCACAAGACACACCAGGATCTCCTCGCCTGAGCGGCGCCCCACTCCTCCAGGTGGAGCTTCACGGCTGCCACACCGGCCGCCGCACGACATCTCAGCAACATCTTCGGCTGCCCCCCGGTCCCTCAGCATGGCAAGACACACCAGGATCTCCTCGCCCAAGCGGCGCCCCACTCCTCCAGGCGGAGCTTCATGGGCGCCGCACTGGCCGTCACCCGACATTTCGGCGGCATCTTCGGCTGCCCTCCTGGTCCCTCAGCATGGAAAGACACACCAGGTACAAAGCGCTCTTTCAACTCAAAGGCTGCTAACGGCTGATTGGTGCAGCGCCCCGGCAGATAGGAGCCGATTGGTCTGCTAGTCGAGAACTGCCCACTGATTGGAGTGCCTTTTCTGCTTAACTTCCAAGCTGCAGATTTCAGCTCTCTGTGCAGCGGTTCCTCGGATTTCACATTCTATTTTTATCCTATATACTTGGATGCTCTGTATTGTTAATTAACTAGTGATTTAAGCTGGGTAAATTGTCTGTAAATGAAGTTTTAAGGTTACCCAAAGTAACCTAAAGTGCTTGCCTGTAAACTGCTAACCTTTCTCTTGCTCCAACCTTATCTGTTATCTGCACTAGGATTGTATTTCCTGCTGTAATCTTTCTGTAATTTTCTGTAACTTTCTCATCTCTACCTAAACTCTCTGTCTACCCCCCTGTAAAATGTATAACTTCCACTTTGCTGCTGTTACCAACCAGTGTGTAGTGCCTTACATCTATCTCTTGCTCCCTCATTGTGAAACCTGTGCTTGAATTTACCTATCCCCTCTCAGCCCTCGGCAAAGTAATTTGCACCTAATTCCCACTAACCCCTCCCCTGTCTCTCCCTAGACCCTTTCTTTTGTTCTATCATGATCTCCCCCACCCCCTGCTGACGGACTGCCCCCAGCCCCCCGCGCCCTGGTCTCTGTCCCAAACTCCTTATAACCTGCTGTTCTCCTTTGCCCCCTAGGATCTCCTCACCCGAGTGGCGCCCACCTCCAGGAGCCAGCCGCCGCACTGGCCGCCGCACGACATGTCGGCAGCATCTTCGGCTGCCCTCCTGGTCCCCCAGCATGACATAACACACCAGGTACAAAGCGCTCTTTCAACTCAGAGGCTACTAACTGCTGATTGGTGTGGCGCCCTGGCAGATAAGAGCCAATTGGTTCACCAGCTGAGAACTGCCTGCTGATTGGAGTGCCTTTTCTGCTTAACTTCCAAGCTGCAGATTTCGGCTCTCAGCGTGGCGGTTCCTCGGATTTCACATTCTGTTTATTACCGCCCCCTTCCCTTCCAGGCCACCTTTAAATATGCTTTAGACCCCTCCTCTGATCATGCTCTGCTCTCCTCATTGGCCCTGTTTCTGCTCTACCTCCATACACCATCACCATTGGCCCTTCTTATCTACTCCCACTAGCACTCACTCCCCCAGGTAAAACCTAGGATCTTCCAGCACTGCCACTTCTGGCTTCTGCTTTTCGTATCATCTCTACATTTAACTGTATTATAGCTACCCCCTCACTCCTGTTTCAGTTTTGTCCTATCCCTGATCACCCAGGTTAAATCCCTTATCCGATTGCTACCCAGTCCCTGACTAGGCTTACTAGCTGGTGATCACTTAAACTTCCATGGTCAATGTTTTAGGCACCCTGCCCATCTGACAAGTGCCCTTTGCTAATCTGGGTCTACTATCAACAACAGTCCCCTGAATTTCTCCAGGCTACCCGATCTCTTCTACCATCCCAGGAACCCAAAATGTACCTGCATTTAATACTACTCCTTCTAGTGTCATCAATGCCACTGATCCACCTATCTATGCTTTCTGTACATCACACTGCTTTTTTAGACCCTAAATACCAGCCTAATGACTATCTCTTCTCAAACCTTCTGCTGCTCAATCCCCCTCACTGTGACCTCACCCCAGAAATTCTTAACAAACTATGGCTCCGCCTAGCAACTTCTGCCTCTAAAAACTGTCACCTGTGTACACTGAGCCAATGCTCTTTTATGCACCGTAAGCTCTGGTACCTCCTTCTACTCGATATCCTACTCTCTGGGGATGTTCACTTAAATCCAGGACCAACACTAGCCACACCAGACTTGATTAGCAATGCCAAAGGTTAACATCCATAACATTAGGACATGCCATAACATTAGGAGTCTCACACACAATTTTAACGAGCTGGAGTCCTGGACCTCCCAATACAAGCCTGACATCATTTGTCAACTGAAACCTGGCTAGGTCCTTCCATTCCCGACTCTCAGTGCTCCCTTCCATCCTATAACCTATTGAGACTTGACAGATCTGCCCCCAAGAGAGGGGGTGGTACTGCTGTCTACTTTAAAGACCATCTACACCTCACTGCCGTTAAATCATCCAGTCTTGCCCACTGTGAGGTACTCCATACTCTTCTAACCCTGGGCTCGAAGAAACTACATATAGCTTGTGTCTACAACCCCCATCAGACAGTCGAAAGGGGCTGGATGAATTACTGGATCAAATCTCATACCTTGCTGGTAAACATGAGGTTCTAGTACTAGGTGATCTAAACCTAAATTGGCTGGGGAACACTCAATCAACACTGCTGTCCAGGCTGCAAAGTCATAACTTGCACCAACTTATATGTAATCCCACCAGTACAACACCACACTCTAACACAAGCACACTATTGAACTGGATTATGACCGACCACCCTGAAAACATTATTACCTCTGGCATACTACCAGATAACATTACTGACCATGCCCCCATCTATTGTATCTGGGGTAAAAGTAAACCCACTCCATCCAAACCTCGCCTCATCACTTTCCGTAACTATGCAAACTTTGACCCACAACTCTTTCTTTGTGACATCGCTGAAACTGATTGGTCCCTCATTCTATTATCAAATGATGCTCAAACCTCCCTCCAGCTATTCATGACACACTTCCTCATGGTACAAGATAAGCACTGGAAACTAGTTACCCATTGGGTAAAGAACAGACAAACCCGCTGGCTAACGTCTGACATTCTCTTTAAATTAAAACAGCGAGACAAGGGTTGGCTCAAATACAAGAAATCAGGGCTATCCTCTGACTTAAATACTTACAGGGCCCTGCGTAACTCCTGCAAAAAGGACATCAAAAAGGCCAAAAGTTCCTACTGTAAGGATCTATTAATAAATTCCCATGGCAACTCAAAAAAGTTCTGGTCCCATATCAAGTTCTTTCTTGGCCTGAATCCGGCAACCACCCCCAATGACATGTTACGAAATGGTGTACACTGCGACAATCCCTGAACCATCGCAAATTTCTTCAATTATATTTTCTCTGACCTATCCAGCTACACCTCCTCTTTCCCTGCCCAGACAAATTTACCTACCTTGCCTTATGACAGTGGCCCATATTCTTTTTTAAAGCTATCTCTAGGCGTGAGGTGTTCAATTTACTAAATAAAATCTCAGATCACACCCCAGTAGGCTCGGATAACCTGGAGCCAAAGCTCCTAAAACTATCTGTACCCTACGTTGCTGCTCCCCTAGCCAAAATGTTCACACTATCCCTGTCCCAGAACTATATACCGGATATTTGGAAGGCAGCCAGGATTACCCCTGTTTTCAAAAAGGGAGACTCAGGATCCCTCTAACTACAGGCCCATCGCCATACTATCAGCTCTCAGTAAAATTCTGGAGAAACTGATGTCCACCCAAACAATAAACTTTCTCCAGAAATATGACCTTTTTACCCCAGCCCAGCATGGTTTTCGCAAAGGCCATAGCACAACTACCGCCGTTCTTATATTCATATCACATACCCTTGTGGCCATGGACTCTGGCCTTCTCATGGGGCCATTTTCATTGACATAACTAAGGCATTTGACCTTGTCGACCACCACATCCTCTTAGCCTCGCTTGGAACTCTTGGTTTCTCTGACACATGGTGAGATGGTTCGGCTGCTACCTCTCTGTTAGGACTCAAACCGTGAAGTTTAACTCCACCCTTTCGGACAAGGCCACCATAAACACTGGAGTTGCTCAAGGATCCATCCTGGGGTCTCTGCTTTTCTCCATCTTCATTAATAACATCATCACAAACCTCCTCAGGACTGACTCCTTACTATATGCTGACGACATTGTTCTGTACTCCAGTGGTAAAAACATTGAAGTAATAAACCAAAATCTCTCATTCGACTTTCAACTGATCCAAAAATGGCTAACCAGTCACAAAATGGTCCTTAATGAGTCCAAAACCCAGGCTATGCTGTTCGGGTCAAAAGCCAAACTCAACCACTCCCAATCAAAATTTAAAGTCTTCTCATCCAATGGTTCTAAACTCGGGGTGGTAAACTCATTCAAATACCTAGGCGTCACTCTAGACCCATCTCTAAACTTCGGTCAACACATACAACAGGCCAGCAAGCTGGTCAACACCAAACTTGGGTTAGCCTACCGTACCAGATATATGCTTACCCCCTCAGCTGGACTAGCCATTGCCCGGGGTATTCTCCTACCTTCATTAACCTATGATGTTGCCATATTTACCTCTGTGTCCAAATCCAGCCTCAGAAAGTGGGATGTCAGTTATAACAATATCTGCTGCTACCCTTCCTCCTCGCACCGACTAAAACACCACTGTACACACTACACTCAGATCTGGGGTGGCTTCCTCCCTCTGAGCTAAGGCTTTATGCTTATGGCTCAGTCATAGACAAAATTGTCCATTCACAAGTACCCAAACCCCTGGCGGGACTCTTCCTTAATTTGACATCCCACTATAGCTTAAGGTCTACCGAACAAGTGCCTGTTTTTATCCCCAGACATCATTCCTCCAAAGGCACCGTAGCTTTCGCCTGCCATGTTCCCCTATATTGGGACTCCTGCCACTTGCTCTACGCCAATCACCTTCCCATGCCTCATGTAAGAGAGGATTACATAACCATCTTGCTACTTCCTACAAGTGCACCTGCTTTGACCCTCCCTAGCCCATATTTCCTCCATTCCTCTCCCAACACTACAGTCTGTGCTCTTAAAAGTATCAGCATTTTCCCCACATCTCCCCTTCCGCAGTCCCTATATGATTTCCACTTCCCTCCTTCTCCCTCCCCATCACCCTTGTTAAACTTACTAGTATATCAAGGTCATGAACAGCACATTGTGTATTTAGCCTTAGCTATCAATATGCCCTGGCTTCACAGCTTACAGTATGGTATGCATTGTTATTTCCTTTTGCCTTGCCTACTGTCTCCCTGTTCTAATATTGTTCACTATGATTATATTTGCTCTGAATTTTAACTATGACTTATGTCTAATATTTTGTACTTGCAATATATATACTGTTTGTATTAACTGTTTACACTATATACCTCACTACCGCATACCTGCTTTATTATTGTCTGTTGTACCATGCCTGTACTGGTCTCTACATTTCAACTATGTCAAACTCTGTACTGCTATGTGTGGCTGCCAGTTTTGTAATTGTATCTTCATTTGCTCTGTAATTTACTAGGAATTATGTTTACTATTTTGTACTTCCAATATATACTGTTTGTATTAACTGTCTACGCTATTTACCTCACTACCGCATACCTGCTTTGTTATTGTATTATTTCTACCATGTCTGTATTGGTCTCATTCAACTATGTCTAACTTTGTACTGCTATGTGTGTCTGCCAGTTTGTAATTGTACCTTCCTGGGTCGTACCTGAAAATAATCATTGCTATGGCTAGTGCACCTACCCGGTCAACAAAAACTAAATAAATAAATAAATAAAATGGAACTACTTTGGAGCTGTGATTACCTTTATCACTTCCATTTTACCCGTCACGGACAGTTGAAGCATGTCGTACATATCCAGGCACTGGCCCAAAGCTGCTTCCTCAAGAGCTCCCTCCCTACAACCACAACAAGACAATGCAACCTGCAGTTCCAATGGAGGTCAGTTCACATCAGCCAGAAGGCCCTAAGCACTCAACCTCAATGAGAGATAAGGAGGAAAGCTGGATGCTTCCCCAAGACTACATGAAGGAAGTGAAACCAGGGCAGACCACGTTAAGACCCAGCCCAGCAAAGACTAAGATCCCTGAATCACAACCATACGGAGGATTCAGCAGATGGGGAAAATGAGGATGTGGACATCTTGGCATCTAACAGATATGCACCTCTCTGGCCATCCTCCCCATCAAATATGGCCAGTAAACCTACTACATTCCTAGAAAAACTGCTACCTCCTTATGCTGCAGAAAAAGTCACCAGTAATCAACAGTTTCCACCCTCATGGGCTTCAGTGGTAGCTTCAACAGTCCTTCCCACCTTGATGTCATCCAAACTGGAGGAGGGATACAGACCTGATACCCATGAAACAGGGGTAAAAGCCAAGGCCATGAGCTCTCCCGCACCACACAGGTAGTCACAAACGGCATCCTCTAAACTGAACTAAGGTATAGTGAATGGGGTATATGGAGGGGGGTAATGATTAAGCTCCATGGACTGAAATACTTTTTCAGGTTCTAGACTTTACAACAATAACCCTGGAACTCACTGAAGCTGGTCCAGGATATCTCTCCCATCCGATTTCTCCCCTGTGATGCTGCCTGACTCGGCCAGACAACAGGACAGGCTCTCGCTAGTTAAAGAATCGGACCTGGGCAGGCCAGTCAATGCTCTATAATAGACTCTACTGGATGATTGACTTTTTTCACATCCTTTTACCAAAGGTATTGAGGTTAATAGTAAAAATGGTTTATTGGTTGCAGGACACAATGTTTAATGTGACATACAGACAGCAAGCAGTTTGGGTATTTAGGGGAGCCTTGACACTATAACTGCTCTGGCACTATTTACTGTCTCTCAGGGGAACTCTCGCTCCAGCAATCCCATAGCCATTTAATGGGCTTAGAAGCAGATGCCCCCTCTGGTACCTAACTGAATACTGCCTGCCTGCTGTCCTTGGGTTTTAGGTCAGATCGGGATCCCAACCATCCCCATCGCAGATTGATACATTGTACACCAGGCTAACACTTGATAGGAGATGCAGCTGTGTTAGCGCAATCTGAAGATACTACTCACCCTCCCAGACTCCAAGCAGGGTTCCTCCTTTCTCAATCATGTGACACTGCATGTTCAAGAAGGACACGCTACAATCTTAATATGAGCCTCTGTACTGGTCACAGCTGCCCTTCCCCACCAATGTCGGGCTCTCAGTCCTCAGATCTGGCCAAAGAGAGATAAAATAGCTGCCTGCTGAATAATATCACTGGTACAGGGGACACATGGAAGCTTTGTGACCACCCATGTATAAAGTTCCCTCTGGAGTATCTGACATAACCAAAGGCATGACATACCCCCACAGCTGCTAACCCTTACCAAGATTAGCAGGACAAAGGGCCAAGCACAATATTGAAGAGGTCAATAGAAGTGGCAAACCCATCCTCCCATAACCAATGCTGCTGAGTACCTCTGACCGTGTAAAGCTGTGCTGGTTTGAGAAGCTCCCTCAGTAGCAGGTGCAGCTCCCCCTCATGATGACTCTTCCCCTAGCAGCCAAAAAAATCAAGATAGCGAGTACACACTGTGGACAGTGGTAATAAAAATGAGTCCTACCCACTGGAGCTCCCACTAGTTCAGCCCAACTCCTTGAATATCACAACTGGCAGACTCACCCACTTCCCCAAATAGCAGTCCAACATCCTCACTGGCGGATTCTACTAGATCCCATTTAGAAGTTCATCAGCGCCACCTGCCTTCGCCCAAATATTCCTCTCATGCAGATCTGCATCTAACCTCCCAATTTCCACAGATGTGCTACCCGTTGATATGATTGGGCCCTCCTGCCCTACTGTCTCCCCCATTCACTTCTCCTTCCCTGGCCCTACCAAACTCCCTCCCTCCCTCTCTCTCTCTCTGAAACCCTTCCACACCTCCTCTATGAGCTGAAATCTCAGGGCTCCCTCAGCAAATTTTTCTCAAGACATCTCTTGCTAGGGACTACATGAACTATTTCCTTTAAATCTCACACAGGCTGAAGGAACCATAGCGGTCCAAATGACACAGACTCACTATTCCCCCTAAGGTCCTCAGTCAGCACCTCTAAGTTAGTGGGGAGGGAGTCAGGCAGCAGCACCGGTGCTAAAGTAGAGAGATGGATAGAAAACCTCCACAAGAGTGTAAGCTTGACCCACTCACCTGATCCCTAGGTTCCATAAGGCAGCCCAGCCTGCAGCACATTAGCCACTGGTATAGAGGCAAGGGTGCTCAGCTAGGACATGAAGCAGACAAGGTAAGACCAGTGGGAGCTAGGGCATAAGCAACCAGAAATGCCAGTTGGGAGAAACACGCAGAGGCAACCCCCACCTACCAGTCTAGAGCCTATTGAGCAGCTGCTCCTGGGCCACATATATGTCTCTCCCTCACCCTACAATACCCCCTATATGTCACAGCTCCACCCCACCCTCTCTGGATTCCCTCCTTCACCCTCTATTCCACCCTGCCACCAGCAGGCTGTGTCAATGGGGCTACGTACATTGTGGGCAGCACACTGGAGGTGGAGATCCCAATAGAACTGACTTCCATGGGTGGAAAGCTGGTTAGATCCATCCCTCCTGAAACAGTCCTATATCACCCACCTGCCATGCCTACCACCCACTGTAATAAAAACACTAGTGAAACTCCTGTATCCAACAACAGGGATAACAATGCTATAAGCATGCAACTACTCAGTGCCCGTAGCTTAACCAGTAAACTTGATGAACTAAAATACGTCATGGAAAAAGAAAAGATTACCATTTGTGGAGTTGCTGAAACATGGTATCAAGACCATGACTGGAACACAGAGATTCCAGGTTACCATCAGTTCTCCAAAAATAAGACAGATAGATGAGGAGGAGGTATTGCATTATACATCTCTGAAAAATACACGTCCCATTCTATTACTCTAGCAGAAGTCACTAACAGTGATGCAGAAACAATTTGGGCCCAAATGAAATTACCCACTGAGACCCTAGTTCTGGATCTGGCCCACAGACCTCCCAATTTAAACCTTGAACAAAATAAGGACTTCCTAATAGTAACAGAAAAATTCGACACATTTCAGTATTATATACTTATGGGCAACTTTAATTTCCCAAACATAAACTGGGAAACATGCAAAGGTAATGGGCAAATTGGAAAAGGCTTCATAGAAACGATAATACATCAAAGTCTAGAACAACTTGTCACTGAAGGAACTAGGGAGACTAAAATACTGGACATCAAACTGACCAACATGGAAGATAGAATATCAGCGTCCATCATAATGGAGCCATTAGGGGGCAGTGTCCATACCATGGTTAAACCACACATGCCGATAAACAACACCTATCTTAAAGGAATCACCATGATCAGTGACTATTGAAAAACCAGCTACAGTTCAATTAAAAATTGCCTCGCTTCATGGGACTGGAAAACAGAACTCCATGGCCTCAGTCTACACCAAACATGGCACTTAATCTGATCTAAACTAAAATACTGTCTTGACACTTGGGTCCCTTCCAGTTGGAAGTATAACAACAGATACACAACTCCTATTTGGTGGAATAAAAATATTAAAAAGTCAATAAACATTAAAAAAAATTAAAATATAGGAAATATAAGGCTAGTCCAAAAACAACCAGTTGGACTCATACAGAAAACAGGCAAAAAGGTAAAACAACTCATCAGGCAAGCAAAAACAAGCTCTGAACAAAAACTAGCCACAGACACATTAGATAATAAAAATAAATGTTATAATTACATAGGTTCACTTAGAGGCACTCACACAACAAGTCCAATAAATACAGATAAAGGGATAATAAGTACAGAAACTGCAATGGCTACTGGGTTTAATGATTATTTCCTTAGAGTTTTCACACCAAAGGAAACTCCCAGTGGAGCATTACCCACTTATAATCAGCCACCCATGGCTCCCTTCTCTGTAGAAGAAGCAAGGAGTGCACTTATTAAATTAAAGACTAACTCCTCAGCAGGACCAGATGGGATTCATCCAAGATTTCTTAAAGCAATTACAGATGAAATATCAGGCCCTTTAACTTTACTGTTTAACTCTTCACTAAACCAAGGAGAAACAATTCCCATTTGGATTGATGCCCTTGTTACTTCAAATTTATAAATCTGGACATAAGAAGGATGTTTTCAATTACAGACGTGTAAGTCTAACACCAATCATGGGTACAACTCTAGAAAGACTCTTACTCCCCAGGCTATAAGAACATATCAGCCTCAATAGCTTACAGGACTTCACACAACATGAATTATTCCCCGGCAGGTCCTGTATCACTAATCTGTTAAGTTTTTTGAAAATGTAAGCTCATCTCTAGATATAGACTTACCTTTGGACATTAACTTTTTCGACTTCACCAAAGCATTCAACAAAGTCTCCCACCATGTCCTGATAAATCATATGAACCAACTCAAATTCCACCTTATACTCATAAACTGGGTCACCTCATGGCTACACAATTGCCTTCAGCGCACTGTTATCAAAAGATACTCCTCTCCCTGGGAAAAGGTCACAAGTGGGGTCCCTCAAGGCTGTGTCCTGGGCCCAGCTCTATTTAACATCTTAATTTCATTAATGCAGTCATCACCTAAGATCCGGATGGTAAAATACGCTGATGACTACAAATTAGGATGTATGACCAACAACCTTGGCGAAAGATTACCAAAAAGAACTGTACTCGTTAGAAACCTGAGCACTCAATAATAAAATGGTATTTAATGAACAAAAGTGTAGTCATGCACCTGGGCCACAACAACCTGAAATACAAGTATAACTGTAGTGTTGATTTTGTATGTAGTTTTGAACACTATGTACTTGCTGTTTTTTTCTGCTTCCACCTTGTTTTTTTTCCTCCTCCCTCTAGGCACATGTAGCTAACTCTGGGTCACCCCTGAAAAAGGGACTGTCATGGTCTTAGCGGGCTTACCCAGTTACACAAATTTAAATAAATAAAATAAAATAAATTAAATATTACTGTATTACATTACAAGAAGCAACTAATGAAAAGGACTTAGGAGTTACTATTGACAATAACCTTAACTTTGACATTCACACATTAGCAAAAGTTAAAAAGTGCCAACGAATCATAGGGTGTATCCTACAGCACATAAAGACTAGACAATCCAGTGTAATACTTCCGCTATATACAGGACTCGTGAGACTGCACCTTGACTACTGCTCCCCCTTTTGTGCACAATAAAAGGAAAACAACTGAAAGAGGGAGTTCAAAGAACAATAACTAAAAAGATCAACTGAATGAAAAATATTGAATATGGAGAAAGGCTGAAAAAACTCAACCTCTACTTCGTGGAGTATAGGCAGCTCTGTGGAGACCTGTGTTTAACACACAAAGCCATGAAAGAACTACTCCTAATGGAAACCCTGGGACTGGGAAACAAGCCTCTCCATGGTTCAGTCAAGAACTCATAACTTCAAATTAAAGGGTGAAACTTGCAGAACTCAAAAAAGGAGTCAGTGGTTTTCACAGCGTGTTGTGAAACTATGAATGCACTTCCATGTACAATAGTTGAGAGAAAAACTGTGAACACTTTCAAAAAACAGCTTGACATGCATATGGGTAAAAAAAAGGCAGAACAGAATTATCCTATCATTCCACCCTCAGGTGGAGAGCTCACAAAGGCTTCTGCCTCCTGAGCATGTAGCTACTATGAAACTATCAAAACAGAATAAGCTATGCCCATGTCACATCCTCCCTCCCTCCCTCCCTCAGCAGCAGAGAGGTCCCTATGAACTGATGCTCTATAAGGTCAACTGGATATACCAAGAAAAACTGAGGAGAGGCAAAGCTACTCTCGATAATATCGAAATTGAGGTATAGGGTGGGGTAGGGAAACAGGTGAGCCTTAGAAGGGTTACTATTTGCTTATTAACCTTACTATATCTCTTACCGTTAGCCCTCAGCAGGCACAGAGAGGACTGGGGGGGGGTTCTTGGACACTTGGCCCATATCTCTCTGTCAGCTTAGAGCTTGTCTTACTGCACTCAGTTAGCATTGTAGCAACACGTGGTGGTTGCTAGATGTTCTACTTGTTATTGTTATTGTTATTGTTAGCATTGGTTCGTTAGGTAAGTGCCAGTATTCTTTTGCATGCATTGACCTAATCCACTCTCTTTGGACAGAAGCACCTGAGGTGAAGAGGTGGAGAGTACCCTTCTGGTGCAGACTAGGCAGATTAAAATACCCACGGAGGTGACTTCTCACTGGAGTCTCCCACATATCTGAACAATCCTCCTGCTTGTCTTTTTGAATGCACCCCGGTCAACTCAGACTCTGACATCCACCCTCCGTAATGCCTGATTTACACTGCCATAGCTGGACTACCAAGGGACTACATTCTCAATCAAACTCAAGCAGGTAATGACACACCTCCACCACTTACAGTCACAGTTGGTCCTCCTCCAATAAACTAAGCTCACTGGTGGAAGTTCAAAAGCTCTGTGGTGGCAGGGTGGGCCTGGAAACCTACAGTGTTGCAGCAATGAAAAAGGAAGTGTTTCTATCCTGGTGTGAAAAAATCTGCACTGGAAGCCTTCAAAGTCTGCCCTGGATATAGAAAGCTGCTGGGCTCTGGCCATGTTCAATATCCCACAGGTGCCAGCCTTTATGCCCCGAATTAGGACTCCCCACAACTCTTTCACACCCTAGCCAAAAATGTCTTGCAGTTCAATGCCTCTTAAGCCTCCATGCATGTAGGTGGAGGCTTCAACCTGAGCATGGACTCTGCTGCAGACTGAAGCCAAGGTAGACCAAAGCTGCATGCCAGGGCACTACAAGCTGTTAAGCTTTGGCTCTCAGACCATGCCCTCACTGATGTCTTGTGTGTTTGCAACCTGAGAACATAGGACTACACCTATCTCTCCCTAGTACATGAAACAGACAGCAAGCTGGACATGTGGCTCACTTCCCAGAAGATAACACCTGCAGTCATGGCAGTCAATATAAAGCTTTTGATCATCTCCGACCATGCCCCAGTATGGCTTGACATTCTGTTAGGACAAAGCACCTATTGCTCCCCTAGCTGGAGACTGGACCATGACCTACTCCAGGACACCCAATTTAAAAACTTGCTCAAGACACAGGAGGAGGATTATTTTTCAATAAGCAATAATTGCGAGACTTCAGCGGCTACCTAGGGGGAGGCATTCAAGGCCTCGATCAATGGGCATATCGTAGGGTATGCCTCTCACTGCTGAAAAGAGAGAGAGAGCAGGAGCTTGCTCAGCTAGAGACCCAACTGGCCCAGAAAGAAAAGGCCTACAAGGAGGACCCTAAGGCCGCTGCCCTTTCGAAGGTGCATAAAGACATCCTGGAATTTCCACTCAAGAACCTGCTTAAAATTGACACCTCTCAAGTATTGTGCAACACTGGGATTAATTGATCCAAGGAAAGACTGAGGTCAGAAAGTATAGGCCCTAACCAATCACCTTTCATTGAATACATGGGGCATATAAATGTAATATGCTTAAAGTCATCTTCAACCTTCATCCTACATTTACAGTGGGGAGTTCTAATACCAGGTTGTCTTTGTTTGAAATGTATATATTTGTATCATAAAGTTCCCTTCTGAACCTAGTAAGAAGCTTCCGATCTAAAAGATTAGATAGGTTAAGTAAGGTTCAAGATAGTGTACAGTTTTAAGCTGCTTATACCATTTGAAATTTTGAAAAGAAGAAACCTGGAGAAAGTCCCTGGAAATGGCTGTCTCTCTAACCCTTTTCTTTATCTGAGAAATAACTTCAAAATTTGGTCTGTAATAAATTCATATAATAAATGTTCCAAACCCAGTGGACATAAGTTCTCTTTCATAGTTGCAGCCATTGCTTTGGACAAGTGAAGCCTTTCCTCACATATTCAGTTTTCTTCTTCCAGGCATTGCTAGGAAGCCTCAACTCAGGCAACTGGAAAAGATTGAGAAGAAAAACCAGAAGCCTCTGTGACAAGAGTAGAGACTGAGAATTGGTCAAGTTCCAGTCTTAAAACCTCTGTAGGAAATGGTTGAGAAACACACAATACATAGTGAAATATCTTATATAATACAAACTCCAATGATGTTATGTTAGAGAAGGCCCAGATTCCGCATGCATTTAGCACACTAGTTTTTATTTGGGCATTAATAACTGTGAGTATACCCTGGACTGTACCTTTTACCAACTTTCAATTAAATCTTTTAAACACATTAAAAGTCATTTTAAACTTAGCTTCAATCAGTGAAAAATGCCTATTCCAGCAACAATTATCCAAGAATCTTACTCCCAGGTAATCATAACAATTCTGAGTTTTGGTCTTTGAATTTTCCATAAATAGCATTGGAGTCCATCTATTTTTATTGCCAAAAACTACTAATTTGGTTTCATTTATATTAATAATCAATCTGCTATCCTTGTATAATGCAACAACAATTATTCATTTTCCTTTGTAGGCCAAATAATGATGTAGAAATCATATATCTATATCTATATCTATATCTATATCTATATCTATATCTATATCTATATCTATATCTATATTTATATCTATATAAAATAGTGGCACGGTAGTACCACTATAGTTAGGGCTGAGTACCCCATTTAAGGTTAAATCACATATTTTTCACCTTAATAACTTTGCAACTGTGCAACGGATTTGTCTGCAATTTGTAATGCCCAGTCTGGTATCATAGATCTCTGGTTCTGGCAAGTTGCGTTATGGTCGGATGTATGGTTTCGGAGCTACAGCATGCCAAAAAACACAAAAAAACAGACTTCTTTGTGTGTTAGTTTGCTCACACTTACAGCCCACATGGTTTACGCGATCGGTCCAAAAACTTTTGGGAACATGCAACCAGGTTCCTGGATTCGCCTTTTAAAGATTTTGTCAAAAAATATTAAAAGGTTCAAAAGTTATTCAACCCCCCCCGAATCCCATTATAATCTATGGGAAAAGTTAACAATTGGGGCACTTTTGGAAATGTCACTTTTTACTGTCACAAATGTCCCTTTTATTTTCACGAGTCAGCCATTTTGTTTTCAGTTACAGCTCCGACAAATGCCTGGCGTTTAAAATTGAGGCCCTCTAAGGACACAATTCTTGTTGTGTTCACCTAGTCGAGTTTTGAGGATGCTAGCCATATCATTTTTTTTGGTTAAACCCCCCAGAAATATGTTTAAAAAATTTTTGTGAATAGTACTTTCACAAAATACTGTCACAAATGTGACACTTTTGTGATTTTTTTTGCAAAAGTGCCATGATTTGCAGAAGTATGACCAATGCAACAGGAAATCTTTGCCACTCTGCTGCAAAACAACTGTTTGGTCTTTTGGGCTGGAATTTGCAGGGAAGAAACCCAACATCCCACAGATGTACCATTTCATGGTTTGGTGGCAACATATTACAGGGCTGCAAAGTTACAGCACTCTAAAGTTGATGATTTTTCCCATAGGATAACATTACGGCATCCGCCGCGCCTTTCAGGTCCCGTATCTCGAAAACGGTTCGAGATACAGACTTTTCGTCACAAAAATTCTTAGTTCCCCACTGGGGGGTAAGTACAAAATTAGCCTGGAAAGTCATAAATGATAAGAGATTTTAATTTTTTTCTGCATCGTATGGTTCCTGAGATATGAGCAATTTAGTATTCCAAGTGCTAATTTTCTGGTCCGAGGGCCATTATTATGCCTGCATTCATTGTATTCACTGTGCTTCTGAATGAACCTGTTTTGGACACAAAGCATGTGCATTTGCTTTACTGTTATCGTTAGCATTTGCGTTTATGTTTCCGCTTGTGTTTCCATTACCATTTGCATTAGCATTTCCATTTTTGTCACCATTTGCATTACCATTTGTGTTTGTGCTTGCTTTTGCATTACCATTTGCATTTGCATTTCTGTTACTGTTACCGTTAGCATTTGTGCTTGCATTTCTGTTACCATTTCCTTTTGCGTCTCTGTTACCATTAGCATTACCGTTACCGTTTGCATTTGTGTTTCGTTACTGTTTGCAATTGCATTTATGTTTATGTTAGCATCACCGTTAGCATTACCCTTAGCATTTGCATTTACGTTACTGTTTGCATTTGCTTTTGTGCTTGCATTTACGTTACTGTTTGTGTTTACATTACCATTACCATTTGTGCCTGCTTTAACGCTTGCATTTGCATTACCATTACCGTTAACATTACTGTTACTGTTTGCATTTGTGTTTGCACTTGTGTTTGCATTACCATTTGCATTTGCATTTACGTTTGCATCACTGCTAGCGTTACCATTAGCATTTGCATTTACATTATCGTTTGTATTTGCACTTGCATTTGCATTACCATCTGTGTTTACATTTGTGTTACTGTAACCCTTAGCATTTGCTCTTGCATTCATGTTTGCATTGGCATTACTGTTACCATCATCGTTTGCGTCACCATTACCGTTAGTGTTTGCGTTAATGTTTGTGTTTACATTTACATTTCCGTCACCATTCTCATTACCAATAGTGTTTCTTTTTTATGGTACCATTATCATTTTCATTTGCGTTTACGTTTGCGTTACCATTTGCATTTCTGTTTGTGTCACCATTAGTGTTACCGTTTGCGTCTGCATTTCTGCTTGCGTTTCTGTTACCATTTGCATTTGCGTTGCCATAACCGTTAGCATTTGCATTCACATTTGCATTGGCATTACCGTTACCATTACTGTTTGCGTTTGCATCACTGTTACCATTAGCATTACCGTTTGCATTTCCATTTGTGTTTGTGTTACTGTTACCATTTGCATTTCTGTTCACATTTGTGTTGGTGGTGCCATTACCATTACTGTTTGTGTCACTGTTACCGTTACTGTTTGTGTTTGCATTTGCGTTACTGCTACCATTACCATTTGTGTTCACATTTCCGTTTGCGTTTACATCATCATTACCATTTGCCTTTGTATTTTCCCTTGCGTCACTATTACTGTTACCGTTTCCATTATCGTTTGTGTTACCATTACCATTAGCGTTGAGCTTTTGTTACTGTTACTGTTACTTTTACCGTTACTGTTACTGTTACCATTGGTGTCAACATTACCATTACCTTTAGTGCTAGCATTACCATTACTGTTAGGGTTATTATACAGAAATGGCCAGCATGGTGGGCCCCACTCTCCCACCACCACATACCATTCACTATTTATATTGCACATTCTCAAAAAGAAGAAAAATTCATGACAAAAAACTCTGTTAATGCATCAGTTAGGGTTGTTCCACAGCAACAAAAGCAGGAACATTTGGTGTTAGGGTTCAAGATCCTAACTGTGCATTCCTCCCACCACCACCACCACACACACACATATATACATGCAAGCAGGGGAAGGACCAAGGCAACACAACCAATCACACACAACCAGCAGCAGGTAACAGAAATACTGTAACATACAACTATCTAAACTATGAAACCCCACCCCCATGCTCCCATCTTCTACACACCACAGATGTCAGGTTGTGACATGGGGTCATCATTGCTAACTCTGATCCCAGACATTCCACGCTCCACAAAACATATCACTACAGACAACTGGGCATCTTGGGCCCCATGCTGCCACCAACACATAACACAGACTACACCCATGCTATTTTGGGGTTTACAAGCCTCAAAACAGGATTTTGGACATCCCCCAAAAATTATTTTGCAAATCACTTTCGCAAATCACGAGGTAATAGGTATATCTACATTTACAACCTTTCATGTTGTGACTGCATTTTGCAAAAGTATTTTACATACTTCATAAATGTGAAAGTGCCATGTCTTCCATTTGTGACACTTTCATGGCAAGACCTGGTCCCACAGATGTGCCTTTTCCTGCTTTGCTGTTAAAATACTTAAGGATTACAAAGTTACAGTGTTCTGAAATTGATCAATGTCCCATAGGCTAATTTTGCAGTGCCCATGATGCTTTTTGCCATTAACATATATATATATATATATATATATACACACATATACATTCATGGCAAAAAACTCAGTTAATGCATCAGTTAGGGTTGGTACACAGCAACAAAAGCAGGGAAATTCAGTGTTAGAGTTCAAAACCCTAACTCCGCATTCCCCCCACCCCTACCACCTGTGTTCTGTGTGGGTAGGGTGTGCCACTGGATCACCAGGGAGGTATTTTTATGTTATGATTGGTGATCTAAGCTATGGGAGTGGTGGGGAGTACTACTAGACTACCAGGAACATATTTTATCTATTAATACTGGTGATCAGACCTACGGGAGATATGGGGGTACACATAAACTACCAGGGACATTATAGGGTGCTTGTGCACAGTGTACTGGGGGGAGGCCACCCATGGCCAGTGGCTGCTGTGAAGCGCCTTGCATTATGGCAGCTCACCTGGGGGTGGCTACCATTTGAGACTTATTTTTCAGGCTCAACTTTGTGCATTGGTATGCAGCACATCTCAGGATCGTACAGACATATGCGCCACACATCCCAGGCTGAATATTGGAATGTACCTCATATGCATGGGTACACCCCCTGGAAATGTGCTGCATACATTATCTTTGTGCCCTGGGGCATCGGGAATTGTGCTGTGCAATTCCTTCTTTTGAATATTGACCTGGGGCACATTTCTGTGGTTGCGCTGACACAACTCAGTTGCGCCAGGCTCAACCCCTTTGAATATCTAACCCTTTGTCTCTAACTGTTCTTCTTAATTTGTTCACTTACTTTTCATGTATTTTTCCTTCTCAAGGTCCAATAATTTCCCATATTCCTTCCTTGCTTTGTTAAGAGAACTAAAATCTTTCCTGGATTTTTTTTTTTACAGTATCTGGCCTGCATCTGTCCGGGGGGACCAGGATCCTAGGTGAGAGGTTTAAATGCTTCATTGGCAAGCATTTAAACTAGCCAAGGGGGGAGGCACTGAAAAGGAGCAGGGGAATCCCAGCCTCCCCCCACAAACAACAGTAATTAGTGAGGTAAACACCAAGGTAGAGAAGTCATTAGGGAGCAGGACAGAAGTAAATGTAAAAAAAGGCAAAGGCAGTAAGGACAGGAATGGGGCTAAAAGGGGTAAGGCCATCAACAAGTGGAGGGTGATGAGTACCAATGCCCGTAGTCTGTGTAACAAGCTCCCTGAACTAGTGGCCTTGATGGAAGAGGGTTGCCTGGATATTGTGGCAGTCACAGAAACATGGTACACAGAGAACCATGACTGGGATGTCAACATACCAGGATACACAATCTACAGGAGGGACAGGGAGGATAAAAGAGGAGGAGGAGTAGCTCTTTATGTAAAGGAAGGGATCAAAGCAACAGAACTAAAGAGTAAACATGAAGCAGATGAGACACTCTGGGTCACCCTGGAGACAGGAAATGGCACCACAATCCGCATGGGGGTTGTATACAGGCCCCCATCTCAGGGGGAGGGAATAGACAAGGAAATGATAGAAGGCTTCCTTAGAATGGCAGAAAAAGGAGAGATATTGTCAATGGGGGACCTGAATATGCCAGACGTTAACTGGAGCACCTTTGCTGCAGGCACATCCAAGAGCAGGGTCATTCTTGATGCCCTACTGGGGGCATGCCTCAGACAGCTAGTATTGGAACCTACGCGTGAGGGAGCAATCTTAGACCTGGTACTCTCAAATGGGGACGGAGAAAGAATCTCAGATTTAGAAGTGGGTAGCCATCTGGGAACAAGCGATCACCAAACAGTGTGGTTCACGATAAATACAGCCATACAATCAAGCCATACAAAGGCAAGAGTATTGGACTTTAGGAGGGCTGACTTTGGGAAAATGAGAGAGTGCCTCAGAAAAGCACTAGCAAACAGGCAAGAAAAAGGGGTGGAAGTACAATGGAGAGTAATCAAAACAGCCATCACAGAGGCAACAAGCCTTTGTGTAAAGCAAATCAACAAAACACAACGAAGGAAAAAACCACTATGGTTCTCAAAAGAGCTGGCAGGAAAGGTTAAGGAGAAAAGGATAGCATTCAGGAAATATAAGGAAATACAGAAGAAGAAGGACAGAGAACTTTATCAGTTAAAGCAGAAAGAGCCTGGGAAGGCAGTCAGAATAGCAAAGGCCCAAACCGAGGAAAGGATAGCCAACTCTGTTAAGAAGGAGGATAAGACCTTTTATAGGTACATTAGGGAGTGAAGAAAGATCAAAGGAGGGATACTGAGGCTTAATAAAGGGGAGGGAATGTAGGTAGAGGGTGACAATGAAAAAGCAGGGATACTGAATGAATATTTCTGCTCAGTAGTCACAAAGGAAGAGGAGGGGGAGGTACCTAAACCAAACAAGAGAAACACTCTGAAGATGAGGGTCGATACCAGTCCATTTACAGAAGAAAGGGTTCTGAAAGAACTAATAAAATTGAAGGTGGACAAAGCAATGGGGCCTGATGGGATTCACCCCAGAATTCTAAAAGAACTAAGGGTAGAACTAATGACATCGCTGACTACTCTCTTTAACAAATCATGGGAGAATGGGGTAGTACCTGAGGACTGGAGAAGGGTGGATGTGATTCCTCTTCACAAAAGTGGGAGCAGGACAGAGGAAGGAAACTAAAGACTAGTTAGTTTGACCTCAGTGGTAGGTAAAATGATGGAATCACTTCTGAAGGAAAGAGTTGTTGATTACCTAGAGGATAGTGGGGCACAGGACCCAAGGCAGCATGGATTCACGATGGGAAGATCATGTCAGATGAATCTAATAGATTTCTTTGACTGGGTGACCAAAGTAGTAGACCAGGGAGGGGCTGTGGACATGGCTTACCTAGATTTTAGCAAGGCATTTGATACAGTCCCACACAAAAGATTAATACACAAGTTAGCCAGCCTTGGAGTGGGTCCCAAGGTGGTAGCCTGGATAAAAAATTGGCTAGACAACAGGACGCAAAGGGTAGTAGTAAATGGAGTTCACAGTGAAGAAAGGAGGGTTACTAGCGGGGTACCGCAGGGTTCAGTACTGGAACCAGTTCTTTTTAATGTCTTTATAAGTGACATTGCAGAGGAACTGGAAGGAAAAGTATGTCTCTTTGCAGATGACACAAAGATCTGCAACAGGGTTGATACACCAGATGGAGTGGAAAGGATGAGAAGGGACTTGGCAAGGTTGGAGGAATGGTCAAATGTATGGCAGCTCAGATTCAATGCAAAGAAGTGCAAGGTAATGCACATGGGAAACAAAATCCCAGGGCAAGAGTACACAATGGGCGGTGAGATACTGACAACAGTAAAAATGGAAAGGGACTGGGGGTGATTATATCAGATGACCTAAAGGTGGGCAAGCAATGTGAGAAGGCAGTAAGGAAGGCTGGGGGGATACTGGGATGCATAGGGAGAGGCATCAATAGTAGAAATCAGGAAGTTGTTATCCCTCTGTACAGACAGTTGGTGAGACCCCATCTGGAGTACTGTGTGCAGTTCTGGAGACCCCATCTCCGAAAAGACATAGAGTGGAGGCTGTCCAGAGGAGGGCTACCAAGATGGTGCAGAATCTGCACCAGAAGACATATGAAGAAAGACTAAAGGAGCTTAATATGTATACCCTTGAGGAAAGGAGGGAGAGAGGGGACATGATAGAAACTTTCAAGTACCTCAAGGGAATCAACAAAGTCCAAGAGGGTGGCATCTTTCAGAAAAAGCGATGTGCAAGAACAAGGGGGCACAATTTGAAGATAGAGGGAGGATGACTCAGAGGTAATGTGAGGAAGTATTTTTTCACAGAGAGGGTTGTGGATGCATGGAACAGCCTCCCTGAGGAGGTCGTGGAGTCAAGAACAGTGGGGGAGTTCAAGAATGCATGGGACAGACATAAGGCAGTGCTAGTGGGAGGGGGCTAGGAGGAAGTAAGCTGTTGGTTAATTAGGATCTGCAGCTTATCTGTTAGGTAGGAAAATGGCCAAACTAGGTGGGCCAAGCGGTCCTTATCTGCCATCAAATTCTATGTTTCTATGTTTCTAATGTGTCTATTTAATTTATGTTTAGTTTTCCAGCGGGTCTCATTGAACCATGTTGGACAAAAATGATCCCTTATCCTATTGGTGCTAAATAAGAGTTTAATGTAATTATTAATTTCCAGCCCTTTCCTGATAATTTGGTTATTATCTGAAGCTGAAACTATTTCGTTGCATAAAGATATTAAGGGATCAACATAAAACAGTTCTGAAAATAGATCGATAGCTTCATTTTGGCACCTCATTTTTTAGTATTACTGTAATTATTTCCAGATTACCTGCATTACCAGCAAACTGGGAAAAATTACCGCCCATTCTTGGTGTTTGAAAAGTTACAAGTAACAGCGAATGAGCAGAATCAGGATGATCCCGGACCTCAAAGTCAAACAGAAATTTTAAGGCATCCTGATTAACCCAGGCTAAATCAATAACAGAAGATCCAATATGCCCCATAAATGTATATTCGCCCTCCGGATCACCAGGCAAGTGATCATTTCAAAAAATAAACTCAAGTCTGACATTATTTTATACAATATCGTACCAAGATGATTATGTTTCTTATCCTTGGAGTTTCTAACATTGCTTACTTTATGGTTAATCATGTTCAGCCCCTAAAAAATCTTACCATAAGGGTTATCCAACTGATTATTGACATGGATTCTGGCCTTAAAGTTGCCAGTAACATAGAAGGCATAAGTTTCATATTTACTTGTTAAATCTAATAATTCAGAAAATTGCAGCCAAATAGTGGGTGAATAAATGTAGCTAGTTGTATGGGGAAAATAAACATGTGTGTTTAGATCACTGACTTGAGCAGGAATTCCTGACTCCACCCTAGTGCTGCCTCCATCTCCCCTAGGACTTGAGATGAGGGTGGAGGCTTCAGCTAATACTGCCCCTTGACTTAGCACATTACTCTGTTATGGCACTTCTCCCATCTTTTCTCCTGGGTCCCACACTTTGAGGTCCTATATGGCCCCCTCCGCTGACCCAGTAGGCCACTCTGCTACTTTCCGTGCATGTAATGCCTTGCATGTCTACCCATGATTCCCAGTCCATCCTCTTCAGCCACTCCACTGCAACCTTACCTCATTCAACCCTCTCCTCTCTCCCCCCCAGCTCCTTCTTGCTCTTCCATGCAAAAGCCTCATTTCCTTACTACCACCCTAATTTCCCACCTCCTCCCCCTCCCACCCTCTTGTACTACCATTGATATTGCCTACTCCTGGCTGGTTTATCCTGCTTCACTCTTCTTCATTGACTAACACTCTGTACCCCTACTGTTCTGAACGAAGTACATGAAGTGTGAGCATCCTCTACTGAAAATAAAAGAAAACTGCAATTTGTTATCATCTGTTAATCTTAGTTGTACTAATACTGCCTGTGTGATTGTATGTTGAGCAATGGTTGTAATAGTCTTTCTGTTGTTATTGTCTTCCTGTATTGATGTGGAACCTTTGAAAAAGAGCTTGGTGCTCAAAGGTCTATTTCTGAATAATGAAATAAGATAAAAATAAACATTAAGAAGAATTATTTTATTTTCACTGCTCTCCAGTTTCAGAGGAAGTATTAATGATACTTGATAATCCAGAACAGTAATATTGTTGTTTAGGGAAGGCTTAAGACATGTAACTAGACCAGCCTGATTTCTACCATATTTCTTGTTTTTAATGGCTGTGGGCATAGCCCAGCAGACATTTTGAATTCAGAAAAGGGCTGATGTCATTTTTGCTGTCAAACAACATGATAGAGTGTTAAAAATAGATTTGTCTACTGAAGCCAAAAACACAAACAAAACTAAATAAATAAATAAAATAAAGCCTCATTACTATGCTGCCTGTGTGTGTATAGGAAGCTGTAGAACACTATTTTTCCTCTGGCTTGAGGAGTTAATTTAGTCCACAGAAAGTTAACTTATTATCTTCTGGCAGTCATTCTGTGTCAGATTACCAATGAATAGCACAGACATCATAGAAAGCTATTGGAAGTTGAATGGGTTAAACACTTCCTGGTGCTTTCTGCACAACAAATAAGCTCTGCAGTGTCCTCAGCCCCTATGAACACATCATTAAGTCATTGACACCACCATCCAAACAGCAGTCATTTTGTTACTTTGCAGGACATTCCATAGCAAAGAGTCCCAGTGATGCCTATTTCCAAATAATACACCAACTTCATTTTCTCAAGCAGGCAGTTCTAGGTTTCTGTTTATAGTCTACTGAATGTTCTTAACCTGCAATTTGTGACTATAGGTGTTTACAACTCAATGGTAGTAACCACATTTGCTTCATCTGCAAATGGGTAGGTATGTGTGTGTATAATATTTGACTTAGGTTACATATAGAATCTGATTAGTTCATAACATGCTGTATTGTGATTAAATGGACTGATAAATGTGGGCTTTGTTTTATTTTACAAATTAATTTTTCTTGACCATGGATATACTAAAACAAAAATTTCTCAACAAAAGTTTAGAAATAAGGAGTTTAGCAATAATTTAGTTGCTGTGGTATAAATAGGTGCTTCCTGGAAAATTACCTGGTTGGGGGGCTGCCACAAGTAGAATGGGACTTCATGGATGGGGAGCTCATGACAGATGGCATTAAAAGCTTAATGGTGTGGATGCAGAGGCGCCAATATCTCCGGGGACCTTCAGTTGGGACCTTCTCAACCCAAGCCCCCTTGGACAACCAGGTTCCGCCATCTTGGACTCCAGCTCCCCAGACAACAGCGGGTCTTCTCTTGGGTTCTATTCACACCCTGAAGCCAAGTGATCCTTTGCCAGGTGACCCTTCACTGGATCAGGGTATGTCTGGCACTATAGCCATTCCTCAAACTTTGGAGAGCCTTCTGTCTGGCCCCCAGGCCTGAATCTTCTGGTGCAGGACATTCCTGTGCCTGATCCCGTGACAGCCCCTTCAAATGTCCCTAGAGGGCTGATGCCTGGTCCTTCTGGACCTCATGCCAGGCCTTTGGCCCCACCTCCTGTCATGTCTTCAGCTCCACCTCTGGCTGGGCCTATGGGCAATGTTCCAGGCTATCCGCCCCCACAGTACCCAATGTACCCTTCACCGGGATATCCAATGCCTGGTCATCAATCCCATTATGTACTGGGGTACCAGATGCTGGGCTATGTCTAATCAAGGGTATGCTTCTTCTGGCTTTCTCTACTCCTATCAGGCTCATGGATACCCTTAATATCAGATGCTGGGCTATCTATTATACCAGTCTCCTCCTCCTCCACCACCTCCTCTTCCTCCTCAGTCCCAGCCTCTGCCTCCACAGCATCCTCTTGCTGATATTCAGGCAGTGCTTCAGACCCTGATTCAGGTGGCCAGGACTCATGTAGCCTCAGAGCTTGACCACTGGAAATCAGTGGTAGCTTCTACTCCCACCTCCATTCTGACCCCTAGATCAGCCTCTCCTGTGAATGCTTACCTTTCCACAGAAGGCTCCTCTAGACACCAGGTCAGGGATAAACCCAGAACACTCCTCTAAAAAGGGTTCAGACCCCCAGCAGGCACTCTTCGGACTCTGACTCAGACTCATCCTCCAGCTCTGGTACACATACACCTATAAAGTCTCAGCCTAAGGAGTCCTCAAAGTCCCCTCTGGAGGACTCTTCCTTTGCAGAACACATCATAATTATACAAAATGGCTGTGGTTGGGCTATCCAGGAACAGGCTCCAAAGTGGAAAAGGCTTGTGGAGCATCTAGACATGACTGACACAGCTTCTATGCCCATACTGCCTTGGACTGGGCCCAATAAAGACCTGACATCCACTATCTGGCAACAGTCTTCCTCAATTATAGCTGTTTCAAAAAAGGCAGACAGGATGTACCACCCCCTAGGTGAGGTCACACACCTTACTGGCCATCACAATGTAGACTCAGTTGTTATCATGGCTGCCCATGACTGGTCCTCTACTCCCCCTCTCCAGTCCCAGAAGCCCCTGTAGTAACTGCTGGCTCCCTCCCCTCAGCATCCAGACTCATGGGGACCCCCCTGCCTCCTCCAGATCCTCTAGGGGAACCAGTGGGGGGGATTTGCCCTCCACCTTCTGTAGTTGCAGAACATAACCATGGAGTCTTGGGTCTTTCAGTTAATAGCCAGAGGTCACACCAGGGTTCAGGACTGGGCCTTCCTCCCATTAGACAACGTGGAGACCCTGCAGGAACAGACCAGATTAGTGGCCAACTCATGCACCACAGCCCTATCAGTCCTCCACCTTCTCAGGCTGATGGCAGCTGCAATCCCTACAGTTCCTCTAGCCAGACTGCATGTGAGGGTGACCTAATGGACTCTTCATGTCCAATGGGATCAGTGACTGGACAACCTGAACCACAGGGTCCTAGTGTCTGGATACATGAAGAGGACCTTCTTTGGTGGTAGGAGTTGTCCAATCTCTCCACAGGGGTTCCCCTTTCAACCCCCTGCTTCTACCATGACCATTGCCATGGACCTACCAGGTCAATATGTTGTGCGCTTAATAGCGCATGACATAATCGTGTATCAGGAACGGTACGGAAGGGAAGAGTGAGAGGGTGCAAAACTGTGAAAGGGTGTATGCAAGGTAGTGCACCCTCTCACTCTCCCAGGCAGAGGATAAGATCTCTGCTGGGACAAGGGGCCAGTGAGCGGCTGCCTTGGTTCAACAGGATGAGCAACTGGCATCATGGGAGGCAGGCAGTGCGTTTAGGACCAGGTTTCAATTCCTGGTCCCAGATGCATGGATTTTTTTATTTTTTCACACTTTGTGCAATTTTAACTGTTAACCACCCTCCTGAGTTAGTTATTTTAGTTGGGGGGGGTTTGGGGGTGCAGCCCTCCATAATGGGGGATGCAGGGGCAGAGTCCCCCACAAAATAAAGACTTGTGCCACTGGCAATATATTGCACTGTATTGGCAGCACAGTATATTGCTGTGGCCTTATGTCTTGAAACATTATGACCCAGTGCCTACAATGGATGCTTTACATCAAGGCTGGGGAGCCCGCCTAGAAGACCATCAGATCCAGGGAACATGGTCTCAGCTGGAAGCATCTCTACACATCAATGTGTTAGAAATGAGGGCAATGATGTATGCCCTCCATGCCTTCCAGCTTCTTCCATGCCCAGAGACACTCTTAGTTCAGACCAACAATATGTCTGTGATCTGTTACCTGAACAGAGAGGGAGTCACTTGCTCATACCCTCTATGCTGGGAGGCAATGTGAGTGTCGTACTGGCCAGTCCAGCATGATCTCCACCTGACTGCTGTCCATGTGCTGGTGTCAGCAATGTCCTGGCAGACAGTCTCAGCCACATAACTGTCAGGGCTCATGAGTGGAAGCTAAATCAAGTGGTGGTTGATTGCTTATTCGACCTGTGCGGTCAGCCAGAGATAGACCTCTTCGTCTCCCCATCCAATGCAAAACTACCCAATTTTTGCTTGCTCATTCCTGGGCATGATGTTTCCTGGTGAGACACTCTGTCTCTTTGCTGGACAGGAAGGTTCGCGTATGCCTTTCCTCCCTTCCCATTGCTTCAGAGGTTTCTCCTGCAGCTACAGATGGAAGGGGCTCACATGATTCTAATAGCCCCTCTTTGACCTCATCAGATTTGGTTTGCTCTACTTCAACAGCTATTGATGGAACCCTCAGTACCTCTTTCTCTCTACCATGATCTTTTGACTCAGGAGCAGGGTAGACTGGAGCATCTGGGCCTCAGATCCCTCCACCTGCATGCATGGCACCTGTGGACATATGTGAAATAACTCCCATTGTTATTATTTTTTTACAAAAATTGTCAGCTATGCAGATGCATTTGTAAAAAATGAATTACAATAGTGAGACTTTTTCAAATGTTATTTGACTTGCCTTACTCATGCTTGTCTACCCACTTACTCAGTCTCCTACTTGTTTCTGTCCTTGTACTAACTAATTTCTGTTGCGTCATATCAAGGGGTTGATGATTTTCATATTGTGTGTGCTTGGGGTGGAGCAGCAATAAAAGATAAACTATTCAATACCCTCAATAACACACCTACCCCAGTTTACTTTTACCTAACACCCATTTTTAGGTCTTGTATAGTAAGATCTTCCTTCAAGAGAACAGCTTGTAATGAAATGTGTAAGATTTACATTGACATGTGGGTATATCCACTTTTATATTACGCTAATTATTTGTGTGTGTATTGTATAGCAATCTCTAAAAAAATCAATTAAACACATCAAATGTCTTCCTAAACATGTCTCAACATTGTGTTTATCTTCCTGCTTATCACAACATACAGTTGTCTCAGCAGTGTTTTCAGTTAGGGTACAGTACCTTCATGCATATGATAGCCTGATTCTGTTGAGTTTATTGCTATAACAGTGCTTAGAATAAAATGTAAAACTTATAGGTAACTGTAATAAAGACAGAGACATTATTTTTATATCTGCCCTTTCTCAATGTACCGTACTTTGATTCAGTTAGTGTATGCAATGGCAATTCATGTTTATGTTTAAACCCAAGAAACACCCTTATTTAGTTAATGCATTTTATTTTGTTTTTGTTTACCAGGTAAGTGCACTAGCCATAGGCATGACTAGTTTCAGGCACAACCCGGGAGGTTACAGGGGAAGACATTACAAGTGTAGCAGGAAGCAAAATGACACCAGGATACACAATCAGAGTAATTATACATAGAATGTGCAGCAACAAAACATAAACATTTCATGTCACAGCATAAACAACTTACGAAGAAAAGCAATACAAGCAGTGGATAACATCAGAATGCAAAACAAGGCAAAGTTGTGCTTTGGATGTGTTGCAATTAACTATATACAAATTCAGGTCAAGACAATTTCAAACAATTAAATTCAAGTCACAGCCTACAGTACATCATCAGTACAGTCAAAAGGACACAATAGAGCAGAGCGGATAGAGAGACACAAAGTAGGAGCAATTCAGTATAAAAGAGAGTGAGTTTAGGGAGGATATGGTAAGATAAGGTGAGAACCAACAGCAGGTACAATCAGGAGAGATACACCACAGAAAAGATCAAGTGAAAGAGAACAGGTAACTCATAAGTGCTGGAGAGAGGAGAGACAGAGGTGTGGAAGGTGCTACCAGCCTAGGTAAAAGAGAAATGTTAAGCTATAGGGTTGTGATACAGTGAAGGAGGGAGTAAGAGTAAGAGTGGGTGAGGATAGATGCTAGGGAAAGGTGGGGAGTGGTGACAACAAGGAGGGGTTACAGGAGGGGTGTGAATAGGCCAGTGGTCAGTGAGACAACTATTTGGGTGGGAGAAGGGGTCATTTGTGCAGGGTTAGGAGAGATAACAAGAGAAACTGCAGGGTGTGGAAGGATGATGGCTAGTGGAGATGGTGGTAGGAAAGATCAAACAAGTTATCAGGGTATTAGGGACGATGAGTCTAAGGTGGTTTGAAACAAGTGCAGACAGTAAGGCCAGTGAGTAGGGTGCAGTGACTCTGTAGGAAAATGTGATGACTGGGTGCCTCACGGATTGCAAGTGGTAGAGAGTTCCAGTACTTAGAAGCAACATGGGAAAAGGCACTGTAGCCTTTGAAGGATTTGCTTCTAGGGACATGTAGCAGGGATAGATTCGAGGAGCACAGGCTATAAGGAGAGGACTGGGGGGTGAGCCAGGAGGCGAGTGACAGAGGAGTATTAGATCTTAGGATACCATCCATCAGGGATCCAAGGACCATAAGCTGACAGGAGAGGGGAGAGACCCAATTGAGGTCCATATAAAGCTGACAGTGATGTTTAAGTTGGGGAGACACAGAGGCTAGCAACATATGTTATTGTAGGTAACATCCCACTTATAGAGAGTGGTATGATCAGTGTTCCTATAGATAATAAATCCATAGGACATAGGACAGTGATGGAAGGAGAATGCCATGGGCAATTGTGAGTCTGGCAGAGGGTGTGAGAGCATAATAGGTTTTGAAGGCTACTCCCAGTTTACTATTTACTGATTTACAAATTATCTGAATATGCAGGTCAAAGCTGAGTGTACCATCGAGAAGGACTCCCAGATATTTGAAAATGGTGACGGCAGTAAGGGGAGAGCCATTGGCACAAGTTACTGTGACAAGATTGCCACAGTCTTTCAGTTTGGCAGTAGGGCCAAAAAGCATTGCCTGAGTCTTGACCACATTTAGCACTAACTTATTCTAGCTAGCCAGGATTGGGTTTCCTGAAAGGCAGTGTAGGGTTGTCATTTGTATCAATCACACTGCTGCCGCTATTGTATAGAACCAGATCCTCTGCGTACAGGATAGAGTTGCAAGGGGCAGAGCTGAAGGATATGCAATTTACAAAGATAGTAAAGAGGAGAGGGCCCAAAACAGAGCCCTGGGGTACTCCAGTATCTATATGGGATTGTTCCGGTAGTGCATTATTGAATTTGACCATTTGTATTCTATTGAATAGGTAGTTTTGGAACCATGCCACAGACTGTGTTGAGAAACCAAGGGTTAGGTTTTCCAAGAGGAGGGGGTGATCAATGAGATCGAAAGCTTTGGTCAAGTCAATAAAGACAGCTCCTGTAAGTTGGCCATCATCCATGGCACATAGTATATCATTTGTAAGTTGAACAAGGGCAGTGGAGGTGCAGTGGCCCTTCTGAAAGCCATGCTGATTAGGCAACAATAGATTATATTTGGTGAGGAAATCAGTCACTTGCAAGGAAACCAATTCTCGAGTATCTTACTCAAGACAGAAAGTATTGCAATGGTCCGATAGTTAACAATGTCTTTTGTCCCTTCTTAAAGACAGGTGTAACTGTAGCATTTTCCACAGGTCCAATACATGGCCTTTGCATAGTGATAGTGTAAATACACTGCCCAGTGTGGAAGCAATGATGGGAGAGGTTAATTTGAGGAGCCTATGTTCTAGGCCGTCAGAGCCTACACTGGTACTATCAGATATATTCATTAGTAACTTAAGGACTTCCAAATGAGTGATAGCCTTAAAGTAAAAGGGGGGATGACTAGACCGAGAGCGAGGTGGCTTTGGGAGAGGCTGGATGACCAGAAAGGATGCAGTATATCTAGTGAGATCAGAGAAATGTCT
This sequence comes from Neoceratodus forsteri, assembly GCA_016271365.2. Classification (NCBI taxonomy): domain Eukaryota; kingdom Metazoa; phylum Chordata; order Ceratodontiformes; family Ceratodontidae; genus Neoceratodus; species Neoceratodus forsteri. Next base: position 1,472,084,307 of record CM028132.1, on the reverse strand, counting down.
GTTAAAAGAGTTGGCAGTAGTGTTTGGGTCATCACAACGGGTACCGTCAATTACCATGTCATTCATGTTGTGAGACTGTGTAGTACCCAGGAAAGATTTTATATGGGACCAAAATATTTTGAGTCACCAGCTGCTGCTCTAGGAGTAGGCTACAATAGCCAGTCTAATTTGATGTTTACATAGGTTTCTCAGGGTTCTGTAATTTTCATAGTCCGATGCGAGGCATGACGTTCTGTATTTACTCCAGCACTTGTCCTGATGGTGTAATTGAGTGAGCAAGTCCTTATGTAGTCATCTAGCCTGCTTGCCATGTGCCCTTCTTGTACAACATGGTGCATGACCATCTTGTATGGGCATGAAGCTAGACAAAAAAAGGAGTAGTGCAGTTTGAACATCCTTGGCCTAATAGAGGGGGAGATCAGTCAATAGAGGAGACATCTCGTAGGAACGTAGTAATGTCCTTCTTGGCAAAGATCCAAAAAGTAATGTACTAAGGTGGAGAAGAGGGGACTGTTGAGGAACCCCAGATGCAGTAGACTGGATTATGGTCACTAATTGCATCAGGTAGTGTCCCTGCACCCATAATCCTGTGGACTTGATTGGTAAGGATCCAGTTATTGTGGAGCTGCCAGAGTTTGTTTATGGCTGGAGTAGCAAAGGTTGTGTATCCAGAGATCAGCGGAGGTGTGTCATCCTGCCACCATGTTTTCTGTAGACACAAAATATCAAAGGTCATTAGAAACTCTTTAATTTCATCATCACCCAGTTTATATGCTAAGCCCTCTATGTTCCAGGATAGAATAGTTTGCATTCCCAGTGATTTATCAGACATTTGAGCAATACTTAAACTAGATTCCTGCCATTGAGAGGTAAGATTTTGAAGTACTGAAAACAATTGCTAAATACTAGTTCTGAATGGTCCCTATTTACTAATATATGTCTATTTGTAGTCTTCTCTGGCAAACTGTTCTGCAAGCTATTTCTGGATGCAGCTTGTGTATTAAACTCCATAGTAGTTATGTCAGTTAGAAGGACCCCAACTCCATCCAAGGTTGGGGAGGCATCTAACACTGGTGCTGATAGTCAAGGGTTACTAAAAGTAATATCCCGGTGTGGACTATTTGTAATCCTGCTATGTATTGTGATCCACTCAGTTCTGCTTTGTTTTAAGTCTGTTCTAAGGGAATGGGACAAAAAGGAAGCAAATCACATTTAATCAGACCAACTGGCTCATTTTTAGAGCCTTTCCAACCAAAAAGTGAATGAATTTTACTTTCCCACATTTGTGAATGAGCCGCAGCAATTTTTGAAATGGCCTCAGAGACCCTTCTTGTCCTTCTGATATCCTCCTCATGGTCCCTGTTGCATATTACAGATGCCTGACTCTCAGATTCAACTGGAACTCTCTGAGGGGGTGCAATATTAATGGCATTGTTTCTACAGTTAATCTTTTTATTGAAATCTTTGCATTTACATACATTAACTGAAAGCATTTAACAGTCGTACATGCATGCTATGGGTATCAGTACAAGTCATATATAGGCATGTGTATCCATACATACAAGAGAAGAACATTACATCACTACAAACTGTTTGAAAATCAGAGTGAATTCAATGCCATTCTGCTATGCAGTGATTTTGTAAAAGACTGCCGATAGGAAGTTACCAGATGGTAATGGCCAAGGTTTACCCTTTGTTGGCTGAGTGTAGAGCTATGAACTGCATATATGGGGACCATAAGTCTGAATAGGTAGCCATTTGCTGCTTGGTCTGAAAGGCCAGCCTGGCATTCTTGGCCAAGGATTCTAGCGAGGCCAGCCATTCCTGTACAGTTGGAATGGATGTAGACCTCCATTTAGTGAGAATTAACCGCTTCACCTCTACTGAAGTTGCAATTAACTATTTCAATGTCTGTTCAGGCAGGAAGGTGTCTTGGGATGACACCCTTAAAGTATAGTGTGTGGGTCATAGGTATCTCCACCTCAAGGATAGAGGAGCATGTTTGTATAACCTCGGACCAGAATGGAATTAGGTGGGGCAGGACCAGAGTATGTGGAGTAGGTCAGCAGCTGGGGAGTCACACCTCCAGCAGCAGTCTGTGGAGGAGATTCCCATAGCTTTAAGCTGGGCTGGGGTTCTGTACCAGAGATGAAGTATCTTTTTCTGGATCAGTCTGCTCTTTTGGTCAATACATGCATGTTGGGTCAATCTCCAGCACTTACTCCAGTCTATTGTGGGGATCTCAGTTTGGAGGGCTGTCTGCCATTTGATGCTGGCCTTATTCATGGGATCTGGTTGGGATTCTTGTAACATTTCGTAGATAGAGCCTACTTTGGCCTTATGAGCTCCCATCCATTCCCCAGTGTTAGAGGGGACATGGCAGGCCTTCCAATCTTTACAGGTTGGCATTTACACTGGGTTTTACTCCATTAGAGGTACACTGACCTGATTTGAAGATACCTCAAATATCTGGTGTCTTTAAGATAAATTTGTTTTGTAGCCCCTGAAATGCATCAACAGTGTTATTCTCAGCAGTAAGGAGGTCACCAATCCTACAGATCAAGCTGTCCTCCCATGTGGACCTTCTGATTGTCTCTCCAGCAATGCAGAGGTCAGAATTATTCCATTGGTCATGATATGTCTCTAGTCTAGGACATTTCTTAGCAAGTCTGACTGTTTGGGCCCATGCCCTATGGGCTGCCTGAATAGTAACCCAATGAGCAGCTTTCCGGGGTAGTGATGTACCTAAATACATGGAGATGTGCCGTATACCCATGACAGATTGTTCAATTCTACACCACGCTGGGGGGAGGGGGGCTGATCGTGTGAAACACTAGAGATGTCCTAGAGGTAATTAAGGTGTACATATAGTTATAAAATGGGGAAGATTCCACAATCCCCGAGTCCAGTGGGCCCTGAGCATAGTTCTGCTAAATCTGGGAGGGATGAACCTCATGGGAAGTGTCCTATAAGTGAGTATAGTTTTTGAAACCATTTGGCCAGGATTAGTATGGGAAGATGGGCTAATAGATAAAAGATTTTTGGGGCTAGCATCATTTTAACTGAGTTGATTTTCCCTGGAAGAGAAAGGTTTAAATGCTGCCATCTGTTCAATTCTTTTTGGAATGTTGTGGTCAAAGGTTGCATATTGAGCTGACTAAGTTTATGAATATCAGGGGTTAGGGTGACCCCTAGGTATTTGATCTGGGAGCCTGCCCATGCTAGCCTGGATCTTTCCCCCATCTCCTTCGTGGTATGCTCATTAAGAGGCATTATTTCTGACATAGTTTCATTGATCTTTAATCCTGAAATTGCTTCCAAGTTAGAAAATATATTCAGAACGTGATCCAGGCTTGAATGAATATCCCTGGTCAAAATGAGGCAGTCATCCGCATACAGCTTTGTTTTCAATTCTTCCCTCCCTATTTGTATGCCAAGGATGAGATTGTAGGTAAGAATGGCCAAGGTCAGAGGCTCAACAGCCATAATGAAAAGGAGGGGAAAGAGAGGGCAACCTTGCCTCATACCCCATCACAAGGTTACAGGCTCAGATAGGAGGCCGTTAGTAAGGACCTTTGCAGTTGGACCATTGTATAGCATGCTGATCCAGCTCCCAAATCCCGGACCTACATTGAAGTGTTCCAGGACCGCTTGAAGATACCCCCACTTGACCGAATCAAAGGCCTTTTCGAAGTCAATGGTGATGGCTGCAGCGGGAGTGGACAGATGGGATGCCCATTGGAATAGGGTCAGTAATGCCCTCAGGTGGTCTGCACTGTATCTCCCTTTAACAAATCCCACCTGTGATTCATGAATGATGGATGGAAGTACCCATTCCAGTCTAGCTGCTAGAATTTTGGCTAGTATTTTAGCATCAGCATTTATCAGGGAGATAGGTCTGTAGCTGGCAGGGGAGAAAGGATCCTTACCCTCCTTAGGAAGCACAGTGATCACTGCCTCTTTGAGTGAGCCAGGAAGGGACTGGGCTGTATGTGATTCCCTCAACATTTGTAGCATAGGTTGGTGTATAAGATCCCTGGTGACTTTATAGAAATCTACAGGAAAGTCAAGGTTCTGCTGGGACTTATGAAGCCATTCCATCTATTGCTTTCAGCAGTTCGGAATATCCTATGGGAGTATCCAACATGGCCCTGTGTTCAGCTGAGAGTTTCGGAAGGGAGGTCTTTGCAACAAAAGCGTCAAAACTAGGCTTATGGAAGGGAGCCTGAGATCTATAAAGTTTGTCATAGAATGCCCTCATGATTGTGTTTATTACCCTGAGGGAGAATTGCACCACCCCGATTTGTCCCTTAGTTTATCTATATGGCATTCCACCTGCTGCTTCTGTAACCTGTATGACAGGAGCTTCCCAGCCTTATCCCCCTGATCCCAGTATTTGTGCCATAATCTAGCCATTTGCAGTTCTGCCTTTCTAGTGCTTAAGTCGGAGAGCTGTAAGCTCGTATTTTAGAGACTGATTATGTAGCTGGTCAGGGTCATTTTTATAGAGTGCCTCTTTTTGTGCCAGCTGTGATTTTAGCTGCTGGGCTCCTCTTCTCTCTGCCTCCTCCTATGAACTGCATAGGAGATGATCCTACCCCTAATGGTGGCCTTTAAAGGCCTCCCATATTGCCTGTGAGGAGGCACATGATTCAGGGTTATCTTGGAAATAGTGTGACACCTCCATTTTAAGCCAAAGTTGGAACTGGTGGTCTGAGTAGGAGGGTAAATCCTCCACATCACTGAGTGTGCAGTGTTTGTGGTAAGGTAGGCCTGAGAACCACTGGGGCATGGTTGGAGATATACAGGCAATGGAGACTTCTGCAATAGCCGGTTTAGGGTGGTAGTAGAGAACCAGTAGTCCAGTCTGCTAGCCATTGATCTAGCCACTGAGCAATATGTAAAATCTTTTCAGTAGGTTGGAAGTTGTGCCATGTATCAGTGAGGTGATGTAAGGCTAGTAAATCGGACAGGGTCTTCAGGGCTTTGCTATGTGGCTCTGGCTTGGCATTAGTCCTCTACAGCAAGTGGTCTAGGGCCATATTGAAATAATCCCCCAGGACTATGGCAGGATGCTCTTGAGACATTTCTAGCAACCTTTGAGAAATTACATTAAAGAACTCTGGGGCATCTTCATTTGGGGCATATACATTACCTAAGATTAAAGGTCCTTTGTTCGTTACGACCTTCACCAATACCCATCTCCGTTCTTTGTCCTTGTGTTGTTCCACCAGCTTCCACTTAAATCGCTTGTGACATAAGATCGACACTCCCCCTTTCTTCTTACCCGAAACACTGTGTGCCCACCCAGTCCATCACCAGTTTCCCCGCCTCTTTGTGGTTAATCTTAGTCTCCTGAAGGAAGGTGATTTGCGTCTTAAGTTTTTTGAGCCTGGACATCACTTTCTTCCGTTTAATCGGGTCATTCAGCCCTCTAACATTCCATGTGGTAAAAGTTATCTGTGTGGAGGACTCCATAATAGGATTATATAATTACATGGTATCCTGTTATCTCTGGGCCTTTTCCCCTTGTAGAACCTTATCAGAGAAGGTGATGTCCCCTGTCCTGGTTGCTGTCCTTCGGTTGCCTTGCATGAATGTGCTACCCAATTGTGCAACATACACCACAGTAGGCCACCTGTATCATAATCCAGCCACTCTGCAAAGATTTTATTTTCTGTATAACATTTGTACTGGTCCCTCATCCCAGCTTGTTGGGTAGGACCCTTTGTATATTTTGGGCACTGTGTGGGCCTATGATGGGGAATATCTCCATCTCAGGGGTTAGGGCTAGAGGTCCCTCCCCATCCACAAGAGACTGGGTCCCTCCTAAAGCTGGAAGAAGCCAGCCCTGTGCTCCTCCATGTGCCTGAGGGGCCCTCTCTGGGGCATCAGTAAGGTGAACTGCATCTTTAACAAGTAACAGATCTATCAAAATAATTACAACACCTAGCATTTTAAAAATATCTGAAATGTTGATCCTACAGTGAACCCGGGATTGTCATCCACAGCCAGAAAACAGTTAACTGTAACGTTGTATAAGAAAAAACACTGGTAAGGGTGCACCCAGTTCTGACAGGAGAGGGGCTGTTTGCACCACCCTTGTGCCCAATTGCCTTGTTAGCATCAGGGAACATTGCTGTAGTCACAAAGAGAGCTATCCATGAATTATTTAGTACCCATATTTGAACAAGGCAGCAGCCACTTTAAAGAAGAGGGGGTCTTAGAAGGTGTGCCTACCTCCCAGTATAGGAAGGGGGTGGTGAGGATATGTAGGAGGCCACAACCTCAACTTGTCTAAGACTGCCTGCCCCAGGGGTGGGGGTCCAAGTTTGGTTGGGGGATGTGAATTCTCAGTCAGGTGGTAGCCACACTGGGTACCTCAAATATTGACTCCAGGACCCTGGCAGTTAAAGTAAGTTCCTGAGCCACATGGTCACTCAGGCAGTTTATGAACTCCCTGTGCTGGGACTCCCTTTGTCTCAATACTCCCCTATCAAATTCACAGCATTTTGAACCATAAATGGCCTGAAACCAATGAAACATGTGTCCATAACAGAAAAAGGATATCAAGGCCTCCCAAGTTGGCTGTGGTATCTTGTCTGATGCATCCAGGAGTTCGGTCAGCCTCTCAATGGAGTCTTTGGCTTCATTGGCATCATCTGGTAGGCAACTGGCCCAGTCTGAAGGCGGGGGGACCAGACAATATCATCAGCCTTATATGTCTTAGATATCGGCATGTCCCTCCTAGGCATTAGAGAGAGAGAGAGAGAGATCCAAAGTTATGGGGTTCAGGTCATGGAGGGGTTTGTACCTGTTAGAAGTTTTAGTTGGCATGACCCCTGGGGAGCAACTTCTAGTGTCTGAGGGGAGGAATCTCCTCTGTCTGCTACGCAATCTCTGCTTTCTTGGCTGAAGTGAAGCATCATGTGTGGCCATAAGTTTTTTCTTTGACTTCCTTCCTCGAGATGTAGACTGCCATGCTGGAACTCTCAGATCGTCCTGCTGGCCATCACGCTTCTCACCCTGGGCCTCTACTTGTGTCACCTCCATATTGGATTCTTGTGGGCCACGAGGTGAGCCCTGTCCATCATGGCCCTGTTCCTTAGCTTGGCATTCCTGTCCATATTGTTCTGCCGCAGCTGGCATGTCAAATGTTAGAAAGCCCCCATTCACCTGCAGTCAACTAGGCTGGATACCGTAGGGAAGTAGGAATGTTAAGTCGTTAGCATATTTGTTTCACCCATGCGTAGGCTCTGCGATGGTTAGATAATTCCAAAGAGAAGTCCTGAACAGTTGTACTCTGCACCCCTATTGAAAGGACCCTTGGTCTCGAGCAGGTTTTAAATAAAATTCCTTGACCGGGTAATGCAAAAACTTTCAAAGGATGGGTTTTGGACGTTCCCTGGCAGGGGACGAGGGCAAGGGATCTGTGTGCCTCAATCTCCGGAGGAGGCAAGTTGTTAATTTTCAGCAAGGCTGGCAAAAAGATTGGCGAGGAACCCTGACATGTCCCTCCTCAGCCCCTTCAGGTATGCCCACAATCGGATGTTTCTGTGGCGGCACGATTCTCCAGATAATCTATTTTATTCAATAGGTAGTTCAACTTCTGGTGATGATCCTGAAGCATGCCCTCCTGTACTGTAAGGGTGGACACTGTGTGCTGGATCACCTGCTCAGTGTGGGACACCCTCGATGCCAGGAGGGCCAGGTCACTATTTGTTTTTATCACGGATATTTTAAGATCCACCGTGTCAGTAAGAATTTTGTCCAGTTTAGCCATTACCGCCGAGTTGTCCAGGGCAGCTTGTTTAATCTGAGGGCTGGGCGCCTGATGCGAATGATGCTTCATGGCCATGCTTACCCCGGTTGCTGACAGCTGTATGGAGCTTATGGCTGGATCAAAGTACTGTAGCGTACCCATCTGGAATGGCTCTGTGCCTCGTGGCACTGAATCGGTTGGCACTATGTGATATCTTTTGATCTCCTGCAGCGATTCAGGCAAAGCTGGATTTGTTATGAAGTGCGAGGTTCCCGGTGTTAAATTAAATGGTACCGGTATTTAAACAACTAGCGCTTTAGACGGATGGACTCAAAACGGCTCTCCCGACGGACCCCCTAAGAAATTACACTGCCACCATGACGGATGGCAAGGTCCGACCCCAAAATTTTAATGGCATTTAATTTAAGCAGTGCTTCTTGGGACCAAATACAAGATGCTGTACTAAAGGATCTACAGTAATGCAAAACACAATCAGAACAATGTGCATTATGTAGATGAGTAATGGAAACACCATCAGACATAGAAGGGATATGTAACAGATGACAAATCCATTTTGTCAAATTTTCAGGAGTTTTCACATCTAAGCAATTAATACCGTACATTTCAATTAAAAACTCAAGCTCTGTCTCTATCTCAGGTTGATTGTTATGAAAGCCCAGAAAATTAAAAGCCTAATTCCCAGGCTTATCAGGAACACTTTTGTTATGAGGAGATTGCACTTCAGCCTCCACTTGGACCATTTCTGGCATATTAGCCTCAGAGAAAAAAGGAGACCGTTGTTCTTTATTTATTTCTACCATAATTGAATGAGCTGCTAAATTCATATGAGGTTGTACTGATTCCATATTACCGCCCCCCTTCCAAATCATATTTGTTCGACCTAAGGATTTTTTCCTGGATTTAGTGCCCTATTTTTGTGTTATATGTTTCTTTTTAATTCTCTGAGGATTAGATTTTTTATTTTCTTTCATAGTCTGGCTTGATTTTGAATCTAAAATTATAATAGAATTTTCCTTTGAAAATGGAGAAGGAAGTTAAACCTAAATATCTTTATTTTCTCTAGAGACAGTTGGAGCTATCTGGAAGTCTTCAGTAAAGCAGCAGTCACGATCCAGCCATAGCACCTCTACGGTGTAAGAAGCTTGATTCACCCGCCCCCCAAAGAGATAGATAAGGTGCCACTTGCCCCCACGGGCAGTGGTCGCGATCCAGCCATAGCACCTCTACATAGAAACATAGAATTTGACGGCAGATAAGGACCGCTTGGCCCACCTAGTCTGCCCATTTCCCTACCTACTGGATAAGCTGCAGATCCTAGTTAACCAGCAGCCTACTTCTTCCTACCCCCAACCCCTAGAATTGCCTTATGACTGTCCCATGCATGCTTGAATTCCACCACTGATTTAGACTCCACAACTTCCTCCGAAGGCCGCTCCATGCATCCACAACCCTCTGTGAAAAATACTTCCTTAAATTACCTCTGAGCTGCCCCCTCTATCTTCAAATTGTGCCCTGTTGTTCTTGCACACCTCTTTTTGAAAGATGCTACCCTCTTGGACTTTGTTCATTCCCTTGAGGTACTTGAACGTTTATCATGTCCCCTCTCCTCCTTTCCTCGAGGCTATACATTAAGCTCCTTAAGTCTCTCTTCATGTCTTCCGGTGCAGACCCTGCACCATTTTAGTTGCCCTCCTCTGGACAGCTTCCATCCTGTCTATGTCTTTGCAGAGATTGGGTCTCCAGAACTGCACACAGTACTCCAGATGGGGTCTCACCAGCTGTCTGTACAGAGGGATAATAACTTCCTGTTTTCTACTGGTGATGCCTCTCCCTATGCATCCCAGTATCCCCCAGCCCTCCTTGCTGCCCTCTCACATTGCTTGCCCACCTTTAGGTCATCTGATATGACTACCCCCAGGTCCCTTCATTTTGTTGTTGTTAGTATCTCACCCCCACTGTGTACTCTTTCCCTGGGTTTTGTTTCCCAGATGCATTACCTTGCACTTCTTAGCATTGAATCTAAGCTGCCATACATTTGACCATTCCTCTAACCTTGCCAAGTCCTTTCTCATCCTTTCCACCCCACCTTGTGATCAACTCTGTTGCAGATCTTTGTGTCATCTGCAAAGAGACATACTTTTCCTTCCAGTCCTTCTGCAATGTCGCCTATAAAGACATTGAAGAGGACCGTCCCATACTGAACCCTGCGTACCCCAACTAGTAAACCTCCTTTCTTCTGAGTGGACTCCATTTACTATTACTCTCTGTGTCCTATTCTCCAGCCAATTCTTTACCCAGGCTGTCATCTTGGGACCCACTCCCAGGCTGGCTAACTTGTATATTAATCTTTGTGTGGGACTGTGTCAAATGCCTTGCTAGTCTAGGTAGGCCATGTCCACAGCCCTCCTGATCTACTACTTTGGTCACCCAGTCAAAGAAATCTATCAGATTCGTCTGGCATGACCTTCCCGCTGTGAATCCATGCTGCCTAGGGTCCTGTGCCCTCTGGCCTCTAGATACTGACAATTCTTTCCTTCAGAAGTGATTCCATCATTTTCCCTATCACTGAGGTTAAACTAACAAGTCTGTAGTTTCCTGCTTCTGCTTTGCTCCCACTTTTGTGAAGGGAATCACATCTGACTCCTCCAGTCCTCGGTACCACCCCATCCTCCCATGATTTGTTAAAAGGGTAGTCAGTGGTGTCACTAATTCTACCCTTAGTTCTTTTAGAATTCTGGGATGAATCCCATCAGGCCCCATTGCTTTGTCCACCTTCAGTTTTAAGAGTTCTTCAGAACCCTTTCTTCTGTAAATGGGCTGGTATCAACTTCTGTATCCAGAGTGTTTCTACTGCTTGTTTTATGTACCTCCCCCTCTTCATTTGTAAATACTGAGCAAAAATATTTGTTTAGTATCTCTGCCTTTTCACAGTCACCCTCTGCCCACCCTCCCTCCCCTTTATTAAGCCTCACTATCCCTCCCTTGGTCTTCCTTCACTCCCTGATGTACCTATAAAAGGTTTTATCCCCCTTCTTAACTGAGTTGCCTATCTTTTCCTCGGTTTGGGCCTTTGCTGTTCTGACTGCCTTCCCAGCCTCCTTTGCTTTAACTGATACAGTTCTCTGTCCTGCTCCTTCTGCGATTCCTTGTACTTCCTGAATGCTTTCTTTTTCTCTTGAACCTTTACTGCCACTTCCTTTGAGAACCATAGTGGTTTCTTACATCGTTTTGTTTTGTTTATTTGCTTCACACAAAGGCTCGTTACCTCTGTTATGGCAGTTTTTATTATTCCCCATTGTTCTTCCACCCCTCCTTCCTGCCCATTTGCTAGTGCATTCCTTAGGCACTCACCCATTTTGGCAAAGTCAGCCCTCCTAAAGTCCAGTACTTTTGTCTTTGTATATGGTGCAAGAAGCCTGATCCGCCCACACCCCAAAGAGAGATAGATAAGGTACGACGCTTGAAAAATTGCCACAATTTCTCTGGGCTGTGTGAACGCTGAACCGGATCATCACTTGCAATTTGCTATTTTCAATTTCAGCACCTTCTCAGGGTAGCTCTATTGGTTCCACACCTGTGTAGAGCTCCCTGATTGGCTGGTCTCACTCACCTGAGACAGGAGCACCCGAGACGTCTGGCTTAATGTAAATCTGCATCCCTGTACTCGGCTTCTAATTTATATATTTTTATTTAGCCTGTTCTGCTCGGCCTGTGTAAAGTAACTTACCATTCCCCCCCACTGCAGTTTCTCTCCAACTGTACGTGCACTGATTCAGTGCTTGCTCTGCAAACTTCCCCTTGATTTTTTCCCAATTAAGCTTTCACTCTGTACACTGCCTTGAACTGAGTTTGTAAAAAAGTTTTACTGGCTTTGTTAATATATATTTTTTTTATCCTATTTAAGACTGTACTGGGTGTACATGCTTACTGCTATGGACTTAGAAAATTCAGTGAATTGTAAAATCTGTGTAGCCTCTGTCTTGAGCCTAAGGCTCCTGCCCTTGACTTTCATTCTTAATCATCTTCCTTTGTCCCCCTGTCCTCCTCTGTCTCTGTTCTGTCCCTCCTGCCCTCCCCCATCAGTCTGTTCTTTTTTGCTTGTTTTGCATTCCTGAGTTAGCTAGCCGACACCTTGCCTCTGTCTGAGACCGCCCCCTGACTTGTCTTTCAAGTTGGTGCTCAGCTCTCTTTGTGTGTCTCTGTTTAGACCCCCCATCTGCTCCTATTTAATCTGCTGTCTCCTTTCTTACAGGTGCCCCTTGCCCCCACGAACAGCGGTCACAATCCAGCCATAGTACCTCTACAGTGCAAGGAGCCTGAACCACCCACCCCCCAAAGAGATAGATAAGGTACGATGCTTGAAAAATTGCCACGATTTCTCTGGGCTCTGTGAATGCTGAACCAGATCATCACTTGCAATTTTCTGTATTCAATTTCAGCACCTTCTCAGGGTAGCTCTATTGGCTCCACGCCTGTGTAGAGCTCCCTGATTGGCTGGTCTCACTCACCTGAGACAGGAGCACCCGAGACGTGTGGCTTAATGTAAGCCTGCATCCCTGTATTCAGCTTCTAATTTATATATTTTAATTTAGCCTGTTCTGCTCAGCCTGTGTAAAGTAACTTACCATTCCCCCGCTGCAGTTTCTCTCCAACTGTATGTGCACTGATTTAGTGCTAGCTCTGCAAACTTCCCCTTGATTTTTCCCCAATTAAGCTTTCACTCTGTACACTACCTTGATCTGAGTTTACAAAAAAGTTTTACTGGCTTTGTTAATATATTTTTTTAATCCTATTTAAGACTGTACTGGGTTTACATGCTTACTGCTCTGGACTTAGTTAGAAATTCAGTGAACTGTAAAAATTGTGTGGCCTCTGTCTTGAGCCTAAGGCTCCTGCCCTTGACTTTCAATCTTAATCATCTTCCTTTGTCCCCTTGTCCTCCTCTGTCTCTGTTCTGTCCCTCCTGCCCTCCCCCATCAGTCTGTTCTTTTGTGCTTGTTTTGGATTCCTGAGTTAGTTGGCACCTTGCCTCTGTCTGGGACCGCCCCTTGACTTGTCTTTCAAGTTGGTGCTCAGCTCTTTTGTGTGTCTCTGTTTAGACATACCCCCCACCTACTCTATTTAATCTGCTGTCTCCTTACTTAAAAGGTGCCACTTGCCCCCATCGGCAGCGGTCACGATCCAGCCATAGCACCTCTATGGTGCAAGAAGCCTGATCCACCCACCCCCAAAGAGATAGATAAGGTACAATGCTTGAAAAATTGCCACGATTTCTCTGGGCTGTGTGAACGCTGGACCAGATCATCACTTGTGATTTGCTGTTTTCAATTTCAGCACCATCTCAGGGTAGCGCTACTGACTCCATGACTGTGTAGAGTCCCCTGATTGGCTGGTCTCACTTACCTGAGACAGCAGCACTGGAGACGTGTGGCTTAATGTAGGCCTGCATCCCTGTACTCGGCTCCTAATTTATATATTTTAATTTAGCCTGTTCTGCTTGGCCTGTGTAAAGTAACTTACCATCCCCCCCGCTGCAGCTTCTCTCCAACTATATGTGCACTGATTCAGTGCTAGCTCTGCAAACTTCCCCTTGATTTTTTGTCCAACCCCCACCCCCGGCCTCCTTTAAATGCACACAGTCTCCACCAACTCCTATCTGATGTTTCAATTTATTGGTTACTTACTGTCAACAACTGCAATTCCTCCCATCCCTTTTTGCAACTAAGTCTTCTAGCAGCTTAATCTCATTCTGTCTTGCTGTGGCATACCATTTTGGTACTTTAGGTTTGCTTATTGCTGAATAGCATATCCTGTCTTGCTAAGGCAGTTGATTTAGGTCAGGTGATCTCCCTAGTACTTAGTCTGCTCCAGAGTAGTAGCTAAGAAATTTGCTTCAAAGCCACTCTGCTCCTAGTACTACTCTATAGTCAGGTGAACTCTTTTATTATTAGCCTGACTAGGTGCTGTACTTAAGGATTACTACTTCAGGCTCCACTGCCTATAGTAGTATTCTGCAGGGATTAAGAAATTCTCCTCCATTGAGAATCCCTTCTTTTGCCCGCACTTGTAGTGCCCATTGGGTGATAGTCTCATAATGAGGGCATATTATCTGCTTCTATGCTTGTCTCTGCTCATCTTACATGTATTGGACCCGAACGTGAATCAAAAAATAACTCCTAGAGTGGAGAATGGCTCTCTTTTTACATTGTCTGACTGGGACTTTTCCTGTCAAATAGAAGAACTTGTATGTGCTCTAACTTCCCCTAGCCTGCTGCTGGTCCTTCACCTGTACCGGCATACAGGAATTCTCCTACAGCCTGCCCACAGGGCTATACCACCTTCTGCATACTCCCCCTACTCTCAATGACTCTCTCAGTCGGAGTATTATTGTATGCAGCATCAGGAAATCAAACGTAGCCTCAGAACTCCGTAGATACTGTCAAAGAGACAAATCACATAACCGAAAGAAGACTCAGCCACCCACACTCCTCCTAGACTCTGCAGGAAAGTCTTGTTCCTGGTTTTACTATGCTCAGGAAATGTTTAGCTTAATCCCAGCCTCTGGCACCCATGGAATCCCCATAGAGCTACAAAGCCTCAAGGGGCTTACATTCTTGTATGTTAACTCATTGTCTCCTAGCAGACGCCTGTAGTCATCAGTAAAACACTGGTGTGTCCTGAGGACGTCTGCAGAAGTCGGCTATTGACTCCCAGTGCCCAAGCAATGTCTGGAGAAGTCACTTATATATTTTAATATATAGAGTAACAGAATATAGTATATATTTGACTGCATAGCACCATTGGAAAGGTAATTTTATGCTGAACAACTCTGTCACTGATATTTTGTGCATATCATTTATACTTTAGGAGTTATTTGCATTTGTTTATGGTATGGTGTGTATGGCTTATGTTGCCTGTTTTAGTGAAAAAAAATATTTTTCTTTGCTGTTTCAACCAGCTTAAAAAAAAATTACTTATTATTATTTGCATACCACCATTGGGAAGGTAATTTTGTGCTGAACAACTTTGCCCCTGATATTTTGTGTATATCATGTATACTTTAGGAGTTATTCACATTTGTTTATGGTATGGTGTGTATGGCTAACATGTTTTCCATCAAGATTCACCTGAGCAGCTTGAATAAAATTCACTTTTTTGGTAATTCAGCAGGTATAAAATAAAAACTGTATTGATTACAACTGGTTGCATAGCACCATTGGAAAGGCATTTTTGTGCTAATCAACTTTCATGCTGATACTTTGTGTGTATCATGTATACTTTTGGAGTTATACGCATTTGTTTATGATATGGTGTGTGTGGTTGAGATTCAGCCCTCAAATCTCACCAAAGCACCTTGACTAAAATGGGGAAAAACTATGTTTCATAGTAAAACGATATCTTTTTTTTTAACTAACATAATATTAAAACACCATCTAATGTCTGTATGCTTAATTTGGTGTTGATATTTTACATATTTCCCAACAAAAAATGGCTTATGTTGCCCTTTTTTAGTGAAAAAAATATTTAGTTTGTTCTTTCGACCAGCATAGAAAAAATACAAAATTACCTATTATTACATGCATGCCACCATTGAAAGGCAATTTTGTGCTGAATAACTCTGCCACTCATACTTTGCGTCTAGCATGTACAGTTATTGAGCTATTAGCATTTGTTTGCGACATGCTGACTATGGCTTGATTTTGCTTAGAAAGGCCCAGGACTCACTGTTAAAAGTATACAGGAGATTCAGGAGGCAAGTGGTGTAATCTCAGAGTGAGCCTGTGGAGGCAATGAGTTAATGTATGTAGCCTATCAAAAAACATCACTTCTGTTCAGGCCTAGGTATGTCATACTGCTTCAGATGTTCTGGTGATTACAGAGTCCTGACACTGACCGGCGACCAGTAACAATGAAGTTAACAACCCCTCCTACTGTTTGTTCAGAGTCAACAGGCAAACCAGAGGTGGTGGGGTAGCTATTTACATCAAGGATAAATTCTCTGCCTCCATAATTGACTCAACTTCTGATCCCAAAAGAATATGAAAGCTTGTCATTAAAGATTGAAATTGCCACCGGTGTCTCATTATGTATAATAGGATGCTACAGATCCCCATCAACTGGACTACAGTTGTTAGAACATCTCGAAAACATCCTGGGTTTGGCATCTTCAGAGTGTATCATACTAGGGGACTTCAACTTAGACTGGCTCTCCAGTGCATCCACCCCACTTAAAATGTTCTGTGATTCCCTTGGGTTGTCACAGCTAATAAACAAATCTACTCATCCTAACAAGCTCAACCCTAATAACAGTACTCTCTTGGATATCATTTTAGTTAACAAGCCCCATTTATTCTCCCATGCTGGTGTCTTTTTCTCTGATATTAGCGACCATTGCTTCATCGCGTCTGTAAGATCCACTCTTAAATCCACAACTGTACCAAAATTCTCCTTTAAAAGGTGCATATGCAACTTTGATCTCCATGGGTATATATCAGACCTAAGAGACTCCATGTGAGGGCAGGACTTCTACCTAGCCAAGTCCCTGACTACGGCTTATGATATTTTCTCAGAAATTGTGCTAGGGGCTCTCTCAACAAGTATGCTCCCATAGTAAAAGTTCATGTCAGAAACAAATCCTTTCGATGGTTTACAGAAGACCTGAAAGATGGTTTGCAGTGTAGAGATGTACTCTGGAGAACTGCTAGGAAAATTAATTTAATAAATGACTGGAATTCTTTCTGGCGGGCGAGGAACCTCTGCACCAAAATGGTCAGAGAAGCCAAAACTAATTTCTACCGCCTCAACTGGAGAGCTCTTCAAGAAATGCCTCCAAATTCTGGAAGACTATCAAAGACATTGAAGGTCACACCACTATAAATTCCCTACCTACTAAATTATTGATCGACAATACTGTCATCTCCAACAGACGTCTATCCTCGTGCTCTCAATAATCATTTTGCCACTGCAGGGCTAGCCTTTGACTCCTCACCCATGAATATCCTCCACCAACAACTTAGATTGGATACACAAGAAAAACCCATCCCCAGTCCATCCTTCTCTCTGCAGCCTACCTCCCTGAAAGAAGTCGAAGATCTTCTCCTTCAGCTGGACACTAGGAAAAGTGCTGGGCCAACCTCATTGACCTGTACTTCTTAAAAGGTGACTACTGTGTCCTCGCAGTCCCAATTACTCATCTCTTCAACTTATCCTTGTATCAGGGTGATCTCACGCCCATTTGGAAAAATGCACTTGTGGTCCCTTTAAGTCAGGAGATCCTGGTGACCTCAATAACTACAGGCCAAACTCCTACTTCCAATCCTGTAAAAGATGCTGGAGAAAATAGTGAACTCCCAGCTGAATTACCTGGAATCAGAAAAATTGCTCAACCCGTTACAATCCGGTTTCAGAGCACAGCACAGTACAATCTCTGCTCTAGCCAAGGTGACAAATGACTGGCAGCTTGAATTAGACAAAAACTTTGTCTGCGCAGTTTCTTGGACCTAAGCATGGCGCTTGGTACCGTTGATCACAGACTGCTTTGTCGTCCTCAGGACATTGGTTTGGATTCCCTATCCCTAAATGGTTCTCCAACTACCTCTCAGGACGACTTCAACAAGTAAAGGCAGAAAGTTTCTCCACCAAAACCCCGACTGAAACAGGATGGTTGCAACTCTCAAATCGCATAAGGTACCTCACATGCTTGATGGCAAAAAAATCCATCTTGGGCCGCATTCCGCCATGTATCCAAGACCTACTTTTCCCAAATACCAGCATCCGTCCCACCAGAAGATCAGAACACCAGCCTCTCCAGGTTCCCAAATGCCGGACCACACAGGGCCAAAGATCTTTTGCCTATCATGCCCCCAGCTGGTACAATGCCCTGAGCTCACTCATTACATCCTCCACATCACTAAGAGCTTTCAAATCTATGCTTTACTCTCACCTCTCAGCCTCTAGCTCCTGTGACTGCCTTGACTAATGATTCTTCTCTCATGGCTGTTTTTACTGTTTTTCATCCTCCTCTTCTGCTCCTTTCTTGACAAAGGCATCTGAGTACCTCTTACTACTCTAAGTCTGCTCTCCTCCTCATATCTCCTCCTACCCTTCCCACCTTTACCATTCCTTCAATTTTTTGGTTTTTTCCTGTGATGTACTGTATTATACTGGCCTATTGAAACCTTTATAATTTGCTGACCATTCTATGTAACATGTCTTGTTTGTTTGTACATTGATGACATGGAACCTTTGTAAAAGAGACATTGGCTCAAAGGTAATAATTCCTAGAACAATAAACTGAACTAAACTATTGAGAGGTGTACCACAAGGTTCCATTCTTGGTCCCTTGCTCTTCACCATTTATATTAACAACGTAGATGCCCCCATCAAAGAAGCACAAATACACCTATTCGTGGATGATACGGTACTCTATGCTAGTAGCCCCACACCTGAAGTGGCCTGAAAAGCCCTTCAAAATGAATTTAATCTGCTGCAACATCAGCTTATAAACCAGAAATTGCTCTTAAATGCAAAAAAACAAAAACAAAGCAGTGTTCCTCTCGCCCTTCAAAATGCAATAAATCCTGCAATTGCTGGGACACTCTATTAGATCACTACCATTATGAAGCGGGCAACTGGATTACGTACCAAAGTTCAAGTACCTAGGGGTCTGGTTAGACCATAGACTTACTTTCACAGATCATGTAGAAGAACTGGTAAAAGAAACTTAGACTAAAGACTTGGTCTGTTCTTTAGGATTAATAATCTCCTCACAAGAAACGCTAAACTGAAACTGGTTCAAACTTCCTTTCTTTCCCTATTGGATTATGCAGACTTTCTATATAGTCAGGAACCTGCAGGTACCCTAGCCAAACTTGATACGCTTTATCTCAGACCCATAAGATTTATCATGGATCTTCCATACTCAACCCACCACTGTGCATTGTACACGGCAGTAGGATGGTCATCCTTGCTTACAGGCGGCAAAAAATGCTGTGGTTTGGACATACATGCTATCTCAAATAAACTGCCCCAGTACATCTCTATCTGTTTACCTTTGTGCACTCTGGGAAGTATGCCTAGAAGCACCTCATATATCTACACTGTTTACAAAGCAAAATCTACGCATTGGCAGGCAGCCATCAGCTTTGTGCTCCTCAACTGTATGGAACAAGCTGCAAAAACTTTGAAATTAACTCACCACATCAGCCTAGCAGCTTTTAAATCTCTATATCTACATCATAATAAGGAGTCCTGTGCCTGTCTACCCTAAATAGTGACTCCTATAAGTCCAAGCACACTCTAATTACTACTGTTAAAAGACTGATCACATCTATAGTCGACTCTTCCCTCTCCCTTTTTCTATCCTCATATTTGTCCTTTCCACATTCCTTTGACCCTGGTTCCAGCTCTAAATTCTCCATACCATATTACTATATATCTTTTTATATTAGGTTTTATTTGTGTTCGGTGACTTGATATGTATATTTCTTAACTTTATGAAAATTGCGTCCACCCAAAACTAGCTGTATCTTCTGTTCCAAACATATATTACTGTCAATGCTACCTGCTGACACTTTGTATATACTGTATTATTGTATCTCACTTTATTTGTATTATTACTATTTTCTTGTGTGTTGCATCCCATGTATATTGTCCCTTGTTCCTTGTTAACAAACCCAGGTCCACCTCAAAAATGAGCTTGCTCAACGGTGATCGCCTGGTTAAATAAAGAACTTGATTGATTGAGTGATTGATTGAAAGCTCTCAGTTTGTGCCTGAGACTTATTCCTAAATTGTCTTAACAGGGCTTGATTATGAAATACATATTCTCTGAGGTTCACTATTTTATCCTTTGAAGCCCATATATTCTCCAATATTACTACATTAGCATTATATGGATTTTTTATCTTTTCCAAAATTTGCTTAGACAAAGAAGAGGATGATACAAAATATCCCTCATTTCTGAAATGCTCACCATAGTCCACTGAATTCTGAGGCGAAATAAGAATTAATCTTGCTGGCACTAGCTCTGGAGTTAGTGACAGATTGTTTCTGTCCCCAGGTCCAGATTCTCTTACATTAAACAAGTTAGCCGGCACCAATTTCTTAAGTCCCTCAATACTGTTACTAAGATCTTGTATTACTGAAGTTAAATTATCTGGATATGAAGATAATTTTGAAGTAGCTAATTTCCCCTTCACCCTAGATCCTAGGGGTGGGGAAAATATGTCTGTCTCATGGAAAGGTAAGACTGTGAATCATCTGGTGAAGATTCTTGAGGAGAAAAAGTAATTAAGTTTGAGTTTTCTGCCAATACTACTGAAGAGTTTTAATCAAGGGGCTTCATACAGAGTCCTAAATCAGAAGGTAATAAAACTGGAGGGAAGCTAGGAAAGTTCATTAGAGACCGAACTTTCCCCAGATTTCTAGACACATTAAATGACTCCTGCAAATTAACTTTAGGAGTTGAGAGGGTAGCTGGAGTGGGAGTCAGACCCCAACCCCCAGGAAATCCATTATCCTGGGTTGGGTTGAATCTCCCTTAACTAGTCCCTTATTAGTATTTTAAGATTTAAACCTTTTGAAAACAGATTAAAGTTAAGATTAAAAATTAAAATAGTTATTGTACATTCATTAATTTCCAGCACAACACAGAGTAATATGCAATAACATACAAAGTGACAGTATAAGATTCCTTTAAAGTGCCATAATCAAAATGTATAGTTGCCACGAAACCACTTAGTTTGCATAGTATCAAAGGATTTTCTGATGTAAAAGCAATTTAAGAATGTGGTGGGTGGGAAGCCGGGGTCCCTCAGGATACAGCCCAACCATTCCCTTCATCTGGATTCATACAAGGGCATAGACATTGCATGCTTCAGGTCATCATGGTATTATTATTGCAACTACTGTATGATGAGATATAACCAGGCCTTCCCTGGTTTTGTAATATATAATTCACTTTGTAAAGTTCCATATGGAACTGAGTCAGCAGTCTCCTCTGGTCGGGATCAGCTATAATCTGTAAATAAGATTCTAATTGATGGGTTTTTTAGAGTTTGTACCACTTGTAGTATTTTAGTGAAGAAATTCTTTCTAGATCTAACTTCTGCTGATTGATTTTTCAATCTACTTTGAATATTTTCTTTAATTTCTTCTAGATCTTATATTATATGTGGAATCTGTCTTAGATGCAGGGGGTATATGACATTTTTAATCATTTTTATATAAGGAAAAGCAAAAGCTCTAGGTGAATAGTTAATTTGTTCCTCCAGGCATAATCTTGGTAAGCAGAATTCTTTAAGTAGAAAAAGTGATAGCAAGAAATTGAGTTGCCTTTCCAATATTAATGACTGAAGCGGTATCTGACCCAGTTCTGATAGCAGTGCTGCTGCAGGTACAGATTGTGGTACCATAAGAATGCAGCGATAAAACTTATTCATTTGTTGCTCTAAGTGTGATCTACAGTGTATATCTAATGAGGTCTGAGCCCAAATTTTAGCCCCATATTACACACTTGAACCAACCTTCACATTTAATACCCTAAGGACACCCAGAATGAAGGCCTTACCTAATTTTGAATTAAAGATCTTAAATGTATTGAAAGCAGTTTTTATTTTAGTTATAAGTATATTCCTGTGCTGTTTCCAAGTGCAATTTACAGAAAAATGAACCCCCAAGTAGTCATAAAAATCAATGGTTTCAAGAGGATCTTTAGCAAGATAAAGTTTCTTATATCTGGTATTGATGTTGTTATTGCCAAAGACCACCATTTTGTTATTATAATCTATCTGAGGTTTAAATTTTTTACCTAGGATAGCAAATTTATTCATTTTTCATTGTAATCTGAGATAAGGTGCTGACAGAAGTGCAATATGCAATAAGGTCATGATACCAAGATCCCATTCCAGCTTTGTTTCTTCTAGTAGCTGCTCCTCCAGGACATACTTCATACATGGGTTCCTTCTACCCAAGTGCATGACTTTACATTTTGGGTTGAATCTCAACTGCCAGTTCCTGGACCATTCTTCTAGCATCATGAGATCTGCCTCCATTTCTTCGATCCCTCCCTGTGTGTCCACCCTGTTGCAGAGCTTCATATCATCTGCAGAGAGGCAGACTTTCCCTTTCAGTTCTTCAGTGATGTTGCTGATGAATATGTTGAAAAGGATGGGGCCTTGTACAGACCCCTGTGGCACACCACTTGACACCTTCCCCTCTTGGGACAAGGTGCCATTTACCATAACCCTCTGTGTCCTGCCTTGCAGCCAGCTTGTGATCTATTTAACTACTTTGTGACTTGATGCCAGCTTGCTCCAGTTTGTTGGCTAGCCTTCTGTGTGGACTGTATCAAAGGCTTTGCTAAAGTCCAGATACACCATGTCCACTGCTGTCACCTGGTCTACTTTTCTTGTAACTCAGTTAAAGAATTCTGTCAAATTTGTTTGGCATGAGTGTCCTGATGTGAAGCCCTGCTGCTTTGGGTCAAGTTGCCCACTTGCTTTCGGGGTAGGTACCCTTTCCTTAAGCAATGTCTCCATTATTTACATACCGCTGAAGTCAGACTTAATGGGCAGTTGTTTCCTGCTACCTCCTACTACCACTCTTGTGCAATGGCACAACTGTGGCCTCTTCAGTCCTGTGGTACTATACCCTGTTCCAGTGAACTGTTAAACAGTTCAGCAAGTGAGAGCAACAAGTTCATCCTAAGTTCATTTAGAACTCTTAGGTGTAAACCTTAAGCATTTTTTGTTTTTAATGTTCTAAACTGTAATTTGTATTCTGTATTATTTAAATTTTATATTTTCTCCTAGTGTTTTAAATCTTTGTTCATTTTAATAATGTTTGTTAGGTGCCCAGAGCCTCCAGGATTGGATGCCCTATAAATAAAATTGCCTTACCTTGCCTTGTATTCCATAAGGGCCCATTGCCTTGTCCACCCTTATTTTGGACAACTCTCCAAGGACCCTTTCTTTTGTAAAGGGGGATATGTCAGCTCACCTGGTACGGGAAAGTGTCCTGGCTTGTGCTGGACCATTACCAATGTCTTCCTGTGTGAAGACCGAACAGAAGAATTCATTGAGAACTTCTGCCTTGTCTTTGTCATTTTCCACCAGGTGTCCTTCTTCCTTGTTTGCCAGCAGTGTTATTCCTCCTCTGCTCTTTTCTTTTTCTGGAATGTATCAATAAAATATTTTGTCCCCCTTATCACTTCTTGAGCCAGTTTTTCTTTGATCTGGGCCTTTGCCACCCTAATAGCTTTCCCAGCTTCCTTGAGTTTCTCTCTGTTGGTTTCTCTATCCTTTTCAGACTTGGTTTCCTTGTACTTCTGAAAAGATTTTCTTTTTTCCCTAACTATAGTAGCTACTTCTTTGGAGAACCAGAGGGTGTTCCTTGCCCCTTTGGACTTGCTGATTTGTTTAGTGCATAGCGCTGTGACTGACACTATAGCATCTTTCAGCTTTGTCCATTTATCCTCTACATTCCATGAGGTATCTGTTGCCAGCAGGGGCTTGATCCTTTCCCTCATTTTTGGGAATTCTGCTTTCCTGAAATCAAGCACCCTGATTCTGGAGTGGTAGGGGTCCTTAGTCTTGCTAATGGAGAACCAGACTGACCTGTGGTCACTGGGGTATACCGAAGCTACAGCAACAATGGAACACCAAACCTCCCCACAGCGATCCCCCACCGCGCCTATATCAGCAGCGATGGGGGTGTTTGCGTTGAGACACTTTAGGATGAGGGGGATAAGTATCTTACTCCACTGTCTGTGTGACATGGAGTTAGATATCTATAGTGGGGGGGTGCAGCCCCCCGCATTGTGTGTTGCAGCATTGCTGGTTGGTTCAGGGTCGCATCAGGGTCAGGGGTGTCGGCAGATTCCTTTCATGGTCGAGAACGTCAACGTATTTGTTGTTGTGCTGGCATCATACATCCAGTCACTGGTAACCAGATTGATCACACTTGTATGTCTGATACCCTGGCACTATTAGTGAGTACCAGGTCCAGGATAGCTGATTCTCTGGTGGGAGACACCACCATTTGATTCAGTCCTGCCCCCCTCAAAGCCATGAGGAAGTCTCTACTCCTCTCTGAGGAGGCTGTGAATGTGGACCATTCTACATCTGGTAGATTGAGGTCCCTGACTAGCAATATCTTGCCTTTGTTGGCCATCCTCGTTATGTCTTCCAAGAGAACCTTGTCCTTTTTGATCTCCTGGTTTGGGGGACTACAGATAACTCCAACCCTGATAGGGTTCCTGTTTCCAGCTCCCAGAGTGATCCATAGGGCCTCTGTCTCACCTTGTGTTCCCTGGGTCTCAGTAGCATTTATCCATTCCCTGATATAAATAGCAATCCCCCCTCCTTTTCTACCCATGCAGTCTCTCCTGAAGAGAGCGTAACGAGGGATGGCGACATCCCAGGTATGGTTCTCTATGAACCAAGTCTCTGTTACAGCAACCCAGTTAAGGCTGGCCTTGGTCATCATTGCTGTGAGATCTGTGATTTTGTTTTGAAGGCTACGGCATTGACACACATTGCCTTCCAGTCTTGGTTTGTCCTGCTTGCCGCATGATTTCTCTACTTATGGTTTGTGTCCCTAATGTTTTGAATGCCCCTATCATATTTGGAATGCCTATGTGGAGTTGTGATGCATGTGGTGCTTGTAATGCTCTGTTTTGGTTCTGATTGATTTTCCTTAAATGGGGGAAGGGCATTCATTTATATAGTTATTGTAGATATTCTGCTTAACGCTCTGTTTATTGCTCTAGTTAAGTTTAGCCAGTGTTATTAGGCTCCTACTGCCATTACTTTAGTTAACAGGTATATAATTATATTTGCTTGCACCCATGTGAAGAAACATAGTGCCACCATATGAGTTTTCGTAGGTGTGCCTCCCCCGTTTCCAATGTCCTGCTGCCTTTTGTAGGTGAGGATGTACCATGCCAATGAATGTCCGAGCTGTCTATGACAGGTGTTCAGATGCAGTGGCATACAGTTCAGAGGAAAACACCGCCACAATTAGTGGTGGTAAAGTGTAATCAATTGGCATACTGCCATCGGCAGCATGCAAATTGCCTACATGTACATCAGCACTGCATCTGAACTGTCATAGAGAGTTCGTTGTCCCCCATGAACACTATATAGCATGCTGGGAACTCATCCCAGCATGCTCATGCACTCCCCTCCACCCCCACACACTGTATGACCGATGGGGTGCCCGATCCCCCGTCGGCTCCACTGCCCCCCCAAACAGACTTCTAGGTGCCATGCTGGGAGCCCACCCCAGCATGGCAAAAGTCCTTGTGGCTGATGGGGGTGCCTAATCCCCATCAGCCCCACTGTACCCTTCCCCAAAAAAACACAGACTTCTAGGTGCCATGCTGGGAGCCCACCGCAGCGTGGCAAAAGTCGATATGGCTGACGGGGGTGCCCAATCCCCCATCAGCTCCACTGTCCCCAAAATAACTTTTCAGCTGCCACACTTGGAGCCCACCCCAACATAGTAAAAGTCCTGCGTTGTCTTCCTAAATAAGAAAAAAAACCTGTAAAAAAAAAAAAGGTCCCTCATCGCCTGTCTTGTCCCCCTTCCCCAACCCACACCCACCTCCCCACACACCCCCAACCCCATACTTACCTCCAGAGCCCAGCTTAATGTTCTTCGGCAGCCAGAAACACATCTGTTCTTCAAAGCCGACTCATAACTGAGGAAATGCCAGTAAGCTGTATAATGGCATAAATGTTTTTTTTCAACTTTGGTGCATATTCAGCCATTTTGAGATTTTTCACCAATTTTCAACATGAGGTTCTTGGGGCCCCACTCATGAACTCAGTCACTGTCATTTTGTTATTTGATCCCAAAAAGTGATTTTGTGGTCACTGCGATGAACCACCTTTTGGGAAAAGAAGTGAAATGACAGTGTCACAGTTCATGAGGTAGGCCCCCCAAAACCCTATGTTAAAAATTTGGTGAAAAAATTCCCAAAAATGACTGTTTTACAAGCGTGCATTGTGCAGTTCTTACGCATGCTCATAACTTCACGCATTTTTAATATTTTCACTCCAGATTTTCAGCATTGACATTTTACCACACCTCCATATGAGCAGTACAGCTGTAATTTTCCACCTCTTACCCAAAGTGTGTTTTCGCACATGTGGCGCACAATGTCACAGTCGGTGTGCGAAATCAATGTTCAGGACAGATTAAGAAAATCACAGTGACACTGTTCATAAGCAGAGGTCTTAAAATGGCTATGTTGAAAATTTGGTGACAAAAGTCCATAAAATGACTGTGTTACGAGCGTGCATTACACAGTTTCCACACACCCTCATAAGTTCACGAATTTGTACTATTTTCAGTCCAGTTTTTCAACACTGGCATTTTTCCACACCTCCTTATGAACAGTACAGCTGTAATTTTTCACACACTGGCCAAAATGTGTTTTTGCACTTCGGACGCAGAAATGCATGGTCGCTGTGGGAAATCAGTGTTCGGGACAGATTAAAAAAATCACAGTGACACTGTTCTTGAGCAGAGGTCCCAAAATGCCTGTGTTGACAATCTGCTGTAAAAAATCCCCAAACTAATTATATTATGGGTGCGTTAAGAGTTTCTAAGCATGCTCGTGACTTCAGTTTTTTATATTTTCACTCCAGATTTTCGACATTGCCATTTTTACACCTCCCCATGAACAGTACAGTTGTAATTTTTCACATCTTGTTTGAAATGTGTTTTTGCACCTGTGGTGACAAAATGGCATAGTCGCTATGCAAAATCAGCTTTCAGCTAACAAACTGATATTGCCACTGTTCATGAGGTGGGGGTCACAAAAAAGCCATGTTGAAAATTTGGAGTGAAAATACTAATGAACACCTGGGACGTTAGGGTTTCCGACCATAACGCCTCACCCTGTAGAGACTGACAGACATCAGTGGTGTGACTTGGGATTTTCACCTGTAATGCTCATGCCATTCCACCCCACCCACACCCTGCAGCCAGTGACAGGCATTGAGGTGTGCCATGGACTCTTCGGCCCCAAACTGCACCCATTTCACCATATTTCCTTATGGAATGGGGTGAGCATAAGGCCCAAAGACCCCAAGGCACACTCTGACACTTGTCGGTGTCTGCAGGGTAGGGTGAGGTGAAATGGCATGGTCATTATGCTGACAACCCAAAGGCACACCCCAATGCCTGTCAGTCTCTGCAGGGTGGTGGTGGGGTTGGCTTCAGTTCAGTACATCACTGCCATTCCTATTATGCATCTCTCTAACTCCTACAGTACCAATGCCAATGTCAGCAAGCAAACATTCGGCATTGACAAATACTTGTTATTATTTCACTCACAATGCATCCCCACAAGTTTGTCTCATGGAATGTTAAAATGATAGCTACACCCTTTAAACATAAGAAGATTCTGTCTTATTTAAATAAGAAAATGTCTGATTTCTCCTTCCTACAGGAAACCCATCTTGATGGAGATGAATCAGCCAAGCTTGCCAGGTCTTGAGTTTCGCAAGTACACTATAGCTACTTACAGTAAATGGCAAACAATGTGGCATGGCCATTCTAATCAGAAAGGGTGTCAACTTTATACAAGCTGGTCATATTTCTAATCCTGAGAGCAGATTTCAAATTCTCTCAGGTTCTTTGGATGGTATCAAGGTTATGCTCCGTAATGTATGTGCCCCCAATACAAGACAAGGTGAGTTTTTCAGTAAAATAACAGCTCTGCTTGGTAACTTTCCCGATCATAAGATAATTTTAGGAGGTGATTTTAATGAGGTATTAGGCCCACTACTGGACAGAACCACCCTAGACACTACACCTCTGGTACAAGCAACCTTATCCCTTCAAAATTTACTTAAGACATTAGGCCTTGTAGCTATTTGGAGGTCGGTACACCCTCAAGATAAGGAATTTATCTTTTACTCCAATAGACACTCTAGCTACAGTAAAATAGATTTTCTATTTATCTCATCTGAATTAATTAATTCTGCAATGGATGCAAGCATAGACACTACAGTGTTATCTGACCATGTCCTAATTGATATGCAAATGGTACTGTGTGAGAGCAAGTCAAAGGAGTTCAGATGAAGGTTCAGTGTTTCCCTTTTAAAAAGTAAAGAATTGATAGATTGTGTTAAAGGAAAAGTAACCATTGTAGGGGTCACTCAAATTGTGAAAGCACAAGACAAACCCATGCAAATGAGTTGCTAGGTTTAGCTATAGGTGTCAGGAGTCCTGAGATATCAATATCAAATGATCTGTAAATGAAAACAAAGCAGCTGCCATTTCATGTAATCTTAAAACAGTAAGTGATGTCACTGAGGGGCCAGCTCTATGTTGTTAATTACAACTTGCCCCTCAATGACATCACTTTCTGTCTCAGGATCCCATGAAATGGCTGCCCCTTTACTAAGGAAACAGCTGACTATTTTGACCTAAATGGTAACAGTGAAGTTCCTTGTGCTTGTTTATGGGAAGCCTGTAAAGCTTACATAAGGGAAGAATTATAGGTTTCACAGCTAAAATGAAAAGATAAAATTTTGTCTGATAAACAATCAGCTCTATTTATGCTTTAGTGTGATCTTAAACATTCTAGACCTCCTGACAAGACCCTGTTGTATAAAACTACAGTACGTATGTATGAAATTAACAAGACCCTCTCAGCTCAGGCAGAGTATGCACTGTTCAGGACAAAGCAAAGTTATTGGGAATCAGGGGAAAAAGCTGGAAAATTGCTTGCTTGCTAAAGAAAATGAAGGCCCAGAATTCCATCCCTGGAATTAAAGACAAAAATGGGACAGTTCTCAATAAAAACACAGACATCAACAAAGCATTTAAAGAACTCTTTACTAAAAATTACAGTTTTAACAATATTAAAACAAACCTTACCCACAAGATCTCCTCTCAAATGCTAACTCAGATAAATAAGGATGTTTCCCTAGATGAACTTTCCAATGTCATAAAGCTTCTACCTGCAGGAAAAGCCCCAGGTTTGAATGGGATCCCTGGGGAATTCTTTAAAATGCTTGAACCAAAGATCTCCCCCACCTACTCTCAATGTATAAAGAAGCCTGGGAATTCAAAACCCTTCAACCCACCCTCACGCAGGCCCTGGTCACCCTTATTTATAAAAAAAAAAAAAGAAAGATGTTCTTAACTGTGCCAGCTATCGGGCTATTTCCTTAATGAATATGGACTACAAAATCCTTGCCAAAATTCTAACCCTCCAGATACAAAAATGCATTAATGACTTAATTGGCAAAGAACAGGTGGGATTTATGCATGGTACATCGGGGGTGGACAATGTACGCAGGCTTTTACATATGTTATGGCAAGCTAACAAAGAAAAGAAACCTTACATTGTGCTCTCCTTGGACCTGTTCAATGTATTCAACTCCCTTTCTTGGGACTACAGTATATGTTTAAAGTACTAGCATACCTTAACTGTGGTGACAGTTTCATTAACTGGGTCTCTTTACTATATAACAACTCTACGGCCCAGATTCTTTCCAACGGCATTAATTTCACAATGGGAACCAGACAAGGCTGCCCATCACCCTACTTGTTCATCTTATCCATAGACCCATTGATTAGAGCTATTGCAGCATGCCCAGCAATATCGGGATTAATCTTAATTCCTGTCCACAAAAGACCTTTGCTTATGCAGACAATCTCCTGTTAACCCTTTCAAACCCATTCAATCATATGACACCTTAATAACCTACTGTTCCATTTTGAATCCTTTTCAGGACTGCAGGTCAACTGGGACAAATCAAGGTGCTAAGGCCCTAACCTGACACCCTTACTGACTTTCAGATTAAGGAAATTTTCCAGAAAAATTGGGTTAAAGATCAAATAACTTTTTAGGCCTCCAAATTTCGATAAGTTTGACACCCTGATGAATATTAATGTTACCTCTGCTACAAGGGACTGAACTAGATCTGAACAGATGAAGTCACCTTAATCTAACTCTTTGGGGAAAATTAACTCCATCAAAATGATTATTGCCCCCAAACCTTTTATATATTTCAGAACATGCCTACAGTGCCATGTCATAACAGCAATCCAAAACAGTGATCATCGTTACAGTGAGTGTAGATCACCAAAAAGCAAATCGTCTGTGTCTCCCACACCCCCAGATTATAGATTACCAACCCAGACCTGAACTCCTGTACTCTGCTGCACTGAAGCTAGCCACCTCATCACCACACCACATGGTTAGCTTGGCAGCAGTATGCCGACTGACCCACACAAACCTCTTTCCCAGCCCTCTCATTCCAGTTGCTGTCCCACACTACCGTGTAACCCTCCCTCACTCATCCCTACCCGCTGTACCTTTCCTTCGCTACCTTTACAGGGTAGCTCAACATAATAATTAATAATAATTTTATTAAGCGAATTCAACTAGTATTAAAGTGCTTTACAATCACAACAAACTCTAAAACATTTTATGATGCATAAAAATGTAAAAACGTGAAAAAACATTCATAAAATATACTAAAACAGATCATCCAAGTCGCAAATCAGGGAAAGCACACATATAAAGATGGGTTTTTAAAGCAGTTTTAAAGCTCTCCACTGTATGGCACTCTCTTATCCGATGAGGTAGAGCATTCCACAGGGTAGGGGCAGCAAAGCCAAACGCCTGAGCTCCCGAGATCTTCAAACATACCCTGGGAATCTCTAGCAATCCCTCGTTGGTTGAGCGAAATGGTCAGAAGGGGCAGTGGGGATTCAGAAACTCTTGTAGGCAACTCGGACCCAAACCACTCAGGGCTGTAAAATTCAGCAAGCCAACTTTAAAGGTGATCCACTACTGTATTGACAGCCAGTGCAGAGTAGCACAGAAGAAATATGACTGGATTGTGTTGACCCAGATAATAACCTGGCCGCAGCATTCTGCAATAGCTGCAAGCAGTGAATATCAACCCCAGGAAGCCCCAGGTACAGGGAGTTACAGTAGTCAAGTTGCGAGGTCACAAAAGTGTGGACCAGGGTTGGCAAAGCACCGGATGGAACGAGGTGTTTCATCCAGGTGATGTTCCTCAGATGAGAGAATGAGGACTTGACCACAGCTGACACCTGAGAATAAAGTGTCAACCCATCATCAAGTATCACCCCCACATTTCGCACCTGTTCAGAGGTCGACAGCTGGAAATCCCCAAGCTAGAGCCCAGCTGGCAGCCCAGCAGCCAACCCCTCTATCCGGTGACTCAGTTCCTCCACTAACACCTCCGTCTTGTCAGGGTTTAACCTTAACCAACTGGAATTCATCCAGTCTTGGATTTCAGCGACAGTTGGGAAAAACTGAGAATGCACTATCCTGGTCAGGCACAAAAGACAAGTACAGGCGAGTATCATCTGCATAACAGTGAAAACTCAGCCCATGTCATCTTACAATGTCTCATAATGATAGCATGTACACTGCGAACAACATGGGGGACAACACTGAACCTTGCAGGATCATACAAGGCAAGGAGAATGAGTCAAAGGAAAAAATCCCAGATACTACCTTCTGCGATCTGCCAGTGAGAAAAGAATGGAACCATCTGAGGACTGTACCAGACAGGCCACAGATGACCCGCTAGTGGTCAAGAAGCACCCCATGGTCCACAGTGTCAAAAGCTGATGAGAAATCCAGAAGGACCAGAATGGAATGGCTCCTCTGGTCTCTAGCCATCAGGAGATCATTGAGTACCTGAACTAGAGCAGTCTCAGTACTATGTCTCTTACGAAAAAACAGACTAGAGGGATCGTAGATAGCATGGATGGCAAGATGGTTCTCCAACTATTGGGCAACAACTTTCTCAATAATCTTCCTGTAAAGGGAGGTTAGAGATTGGTCTGTAGTTTGCAAAATCTGGGTCAAGAGATGGCTTGTTGAGTGGGGGTCACCACAGCCTCCTTCAGGGAGCTGGAAAACTCCCCTTACTCCAATGAACACTAGTTTAACTCTGCTAGAACTGGGCAATCACCTCATCACACCCTCTTAAAAGGCGTGTAGGGCCTGGGTCTAAACTACAGCTAGTTGGCCTCATACCCTGGAGAAGCCGTATGATATCATCAATCCCAGTTGGTCAAAGTCATCCCAACAGAACAGAAGAACCACGATCCTGCTCCAAAATTTGCAACCCCTCACAGGGTGTGATAGCGAATCTCTGACCTGATGATGGCAACCTTATCATCAAAGAAGTAACAAATTCATCACACGCCATACGTAAAAGGCTTTCTGAACTCAGAGGGCAGACTGGATTGCACAGTCTGTCCACCATCTGGAACAGCTGAGGTGGTCAGTTCTGTGCTGCAACAACCTCACCGGACAGGAACTTTGCCTTCTTATGAGAGATTGTTGACTGATAGTCTCTATAATGTTCCATCAGTCAGGCACTGCAAATGAGTTGCTATTAATGCAGTTGCTCATTTGCAGTCACCAATAGGTACCTCCTATCCTGTTCAAAAGAATCTTCTGACCAAACTTAACACACTAATTAGAATTTTATGTGGGACTCAAACCGCCCAGGCTAAGCCTAAAGAAACTGAGTGCCATGCATGATATAAGTGATTTTGCTCTCTCTCATTGGGAGTGGTACCAATGGGCCTTTTTCCAAGCCAGCAACTATGCATTTGCAATCTAGACCAGAAAACACCATTCTCGACCCGCTCTGGCTTCAGAACAGAGCTGAAATTGCTAAACCCCTACAAATTATTTGGTTTCATGTACTTGCCCACCTCTCCAGCTTTTTTTCTTTTTTTCTGAGTCAGATCAGCACATGTTTCTCATCTAACAAGACATTACTGTCCTCTTATAGAGAGAGATTGCTCATCATCATTTTTCAGAAACAATGTGAGGGGGGAGGCGATGATTGTGCCAGGAGGTCTCCAACAAAAGATCCAGATCCTAAGTCTCTATCTAATGCTATTCTAGGAGCGCTATTTTGCCATATACAATTTCTTAGCTCAATTTCTAATTTTCTAAAGTTTTTGTTTGGTACCCAGATCAGAAGGGATTGAAAAAGGAACAATAATCTTGGTAATAAATTCATATTTATTACGTTCACTCTACCGATTTTAATTAGAAGTAACACATTTCATCTTTGAAGATCCATTGATATTTTTTGTATCAATGAATTATAATTTGTGTGAAATAAATCTTCTTTTTTTTTTTTTGCATAATCCAAACCCCTAGATATTTAATTTTACTTGTGACCTCCAAATTACTCAATAAGTCAAATTCCATAGTGGGAAACTGTGATCTACATGGAATAATCTTTGTCTTGGTGATATTATTCTTATACCCTGATATTTCTGAAAATGTATTGATTACTTGCATTACATATGGGTAAGAATGTAATGCATTCTCTAAATAAAGTAAGATGTCATCTGCATATAGTGAAATTATTTATTTCTGACCTTCAATATTAATACCTAGAATCCTATTATCCTGCCTGATGGCTTGTGCAAGAGGTTCAATATATAAATCAAAAAGAATTGGGGAGAGGGGACATCCCTGTCTTGTACCTCTACCCATTTTCACTGGGGGTGATATCTGATTGTTATGGGTGAATTATTCTATTAATAACTTTTGCCAATCTTTTAGCTATCGTTCTTGTAAATATCTTGCAATCAGTCTTAAGGAGTGATATGGGCCTATATGATTCATATTTCCATGGTGATGTATTCTATTTCAGTATAAGTGTGATGTTAGCTTGAGCAAAGGATGGAGGGGAGTCCTTTCCCTTCATTATATTATTAAACAATAAAAGCAGCACGGGGGTTAAGAATTCCCTATATTGCTTATAAAACTCATTGCAGAAGCCATCGGGTCCAGGAGATATATTGTTTGCAAGCTCTATAATAGTTTCTTGTACTTCTTGAATAGAAATCAGTTTTTCAAGGTCTCTCTGTTCTTGTTCTGTTAACTTTTTAAGTCTTAAGTCCGAAAAGAATTCCCTCAACTTATTGTCATCTACCTTATTTTCCTGCATATATAATTTGGCAAAATATTTCATGAAGTTTTTGTTTATTTGTAACAGATCTGCAACTTTCTGTCCTGTCTCATCTTCCAGTACTTCGATTATAGTCTGTGTTCTTTCCTCTTGCAGTTGAAAAGCAAGGAGCCTATCAGGTTTTTCACCTAAAAAATAATATTTTGCTCTGGCTCTTGCCAGTGCTCCCCTTGCTCTATTTTCATGTAGCTCCTTTATTCTATCTCTTAGGGATAAAACGATATATAGCCCTAAGCCAGGTGTAATATAATAAGATTCTGCCTCAGCCAATTCTCTTTCTAGGTTATCCTTTTTATTCTTAAAAGCAGAATAAGAAATACAGAATCCCCTTAAATATGCTTTTAATGTATCCCATGTCACACCTAAACCTACTCCCGATGTATCATTATTTTTCATAAAGTCCTCCATTTCACTTTTAATCAGAAAATTAAAGGTCTCATCTTTAAAGAACTTATGATTAAGTCTCCATTGTTTTTGTAACATGTTACTAAATTGTTGATTGAGAACTAGATTAACTAATGCATGATCCAAAATATTGATTGAGTCATATTTTATATTATTGATGTCCACTCTTAACTGCCTAGAAATTAAAAAATAATTCTAGAATAAAAATTATGTACTACAGAATGGAAGGAGTAGACTTCTTTACCAGGATACAGAGTTCTTAATGGATCTATTAGGCCCATTCCTTCCATATAGTTTTTGATTACTGGTATCACTTTAAATTTCCTCTCTTTACTTCCTGGACTTCTATCTAGATGGTTTAATGTAATATTGAAATCTCCTGCTATAATATATGATTCTGGAAATCCAGAAATGTCAGTAAATAGACGATTAAAAAAGTCAGTGTCTTCTTCATTCAGTGCATATACTAATGCCAATATATAATAAAATAGATTTTTTCTTATGCCCAGATTTGTATATCTTCCATCAACGTCACAATATTGAGCTGTAACTGAAAAACCTATTTTTCTTAATACAAAAATTGCTGTTTCTCTTGATTTATTATTATAATTAGAAAAGACTCCCTCTGCACGAAAAAGATTCTTGAAATATATAAAGTCTCTTTCTCCAAAGTGCATTTCTTGTAGTAGAAGAATATCCACTTTTTTATTCTACATTGATTTATTATTGTTCAAATTTTAGTCCGATCTCTTGTGCCCTTCACATTCCATGTCCCTATATTAATAGGATCCATTATATTTTCAAAATTCTATATTTCTTTAGGTCTATAATGGGGGCTATAAGCCCTGTGTTGGAAACCTCCTGGCACAAAATTCTATACTTCTTTAAGAGACTAATTTTTTGACAAACCCCCAACCTATACCCCCAATATAGTTTAATATCATTTGCAAATCTTTATAAATCTTTTTTTGAGCGTGGTCTAATAATGAGAAACACAATTAAACAGTTACATAATTTAACCCAGCCTGCCCCATTCAGACCACAAGAAAGCAGGGAATAATGCAAAACTAGCATTACACGATTTCTTAAACTACTTCTTCTTCTAATAAAGCCTGTGTGGATCATCCTATCTAATCTTTTTCTTTCCTATCCTTGGTCAAAAGCATCCCCACCCCCTCCCTACAGGATGACTGGAAAACATCCGTGTGAAAACGCCACCAGACATACTGCCATTTGGCCATATTAGGACATTCCTCTCTAATATCTCAGGAGATTTAAAGTATTAGATTTCCCTCATTTCTTTCCTTTCTCTGGATATTAATCCTTCATTTGTTTTCTCAAATGAGGTTCCTTTCTACTCCATCTCTTATCCATTTTAAGGAAATAAACAATAGCACCCCCTTTTCTTTTTTTTTTAGTCAAGTGCCACCATCATTTTTCAGTCATTCTTTAATAGTTTTCTCTGCTTCCAGAGGTGAGGCAAATATTCAAACTTTGCCTTGGTACCATACTTTTAACTTGGCTGGTGGTATCATTGAGAATCTTATATTTCTTTTTACTAACATACTTTTAGCATTAGCAAAGGCTTTACGTTTGTTTAGAATTTAATAAGGCACATCCGGGAGGACCTGAGCATGTGCTCCTGCAACCTTAATTCCATTCTGCACTCTAGCTCTCCTCAGGATCTCTTCTCTGTCTTGAAAATGGTGGAGTTTAAGGAATACAAATCTAGGTTGACAGCCCAGATATCTCAGATTTTTTATCACTCTATGAGCTCTGTCCAGTTCCACCTTATCTTCTAGGTATACTCTTCCACGTGACTCCATCAACGCTTTTTCAAAATATTCTACTGGATTGTCTCCTTCTACACCTTTGGGTAATCTCCCCAGTTTCAGATTGCCTCTTCTATTTCGCATCTCAAGTTCCTCAATTTTGAGGAGCAGCTTTTCCAGTTCCTCAGTGTGTAATTCAATTTTCTTTTGTACTGGAGTGACTACATCTTCAAGGGTGCTTACTCTCTCTTCCAGTTCCGAAGTTCTAGTACTCAGTGAGCTGAATTTCTGTACTAAGTCTGAGACTGTAGTTGTCAGCTCAACAATTGAGATTTCCATGCTATTAAAGCCTTCCCTAATCTCTTTTACCAATGGGATAACTTCTTCTCCTTGAGACTGCGACGTTTTGATTTGTTGGTTGCTTTCATTCTCATGCAACATAGACGCTATCACAAACTCTTCATCCTCTGTGGGGGACTTGAACCCATCCCACTGTGCATGGCCTTCCTCCTCACATTGCCCCAAAGGACCAGGCTCTTCAAATACTCGGAGTGTCTGTGGGAGAAGATCACTCACTGCTACTTCCTGACCCAATATTTCAGGACAGTTACCGGTAAGGCACAAAGCCGAAGGCTCTATACTTCCACCCACACTCAGAGACAGATTTGGATGAATTAAAAACATTAAACAAGTTCTCTGATGTTCTCTTCTGTTCCCCAGTAGTATTATTTTTATTTGACTCTTTAGTGGGTCGCCCTCTTGTCAGAGGCTCTTTTTCAGCCTTGCTATAGTTCTCCTTTTGTATATATATTCTCCGTGTTCTGTGAGACATCCCCCTTCCAGTACCCTTGGTATAACTTAGATATAAACAGCAAGGAAATAATGTAATTTTGTTCTCAAATACATAAAAGGAAGACGAAAAGCAAACTCTCAGTAGGAGTATAGATGCCTAGTTGGTCAAAAACACTATTTAAAAATTACTGGCACCACCAAGCCCTTCGACGATAAGGTCCTGCATTTTGAAACATCTTAACATACAGACTTTCAGAAATTCCTGCAAACGTTATAGAACATAGAAAAAAGTACTTAACATTCTTATATTCATGGAGCTTTTCTCATTTAGCAGGCAGTACTTTCTTCATTTCTGTTTCCCTCTAGTGTTTCTCTCTTCTCCTGAGGTAGAAGTGTGTCCGTTCAGCCTAACAGCATGTCTGCCATCTTGAAAGCACCCCATGTCCACCTCTCCAGCTTTGATGAACAACCCTGGCTTTCCTTACACCTTTAGAGTATTAAAAAAAGATCAATAAAATGGTGAACCCGAATCTCTTTCCATTGAGCACTATGTCTCTTTGGTCTAATCCACAAATAAGGAAAGAGAATGCTACCCTTTCAAATCCTGAATGGGCAAGAGTGGGTATCAATAGAATAGGGAATATTTTCTCCTTTCTCAGATATGACAATATTCTGGACCTGTCCCAAACAATATACAATAATCCTAACTTTAAGATAGGCAAAATAATGATCTCCTCTACCTGGCTCCCTAATTTAGATGACTGTACATTATCCCACTTCGTAAAAGAGGACCGGACCTGGCTTTCTTCTGTAGAATTTATGACCAAATTTAATATCCCAAATTCTGTGATTTTCAAAGTATTTCAGGTGAGACACCTCATGTTGAAAGTTATAGGTAGGACCCCACCACAACCAAAAAAGACCTTCATTTACAGAGAGCTGCTTAATTTAGTAGGATTCCCACATGCAGTGTCTAAATTATATACTTATATATATGATTGGTTATACCCAGACAGTTTTGGTCCCACAGATTTTCTGTCATCTTATTTCCCAGATTTGGTTATTAATTGGTCAATTTTATGGCATAGCTGTCATAAATTTATAATCCAAGATAGGTTACGGTTAATGCAATTTAATATCTTGCATGATTTGTATTATTCCCCACAAAAAACTAGCCAAATTTGGTTTACTGTCATCTCCTCTTTGTACAAGGTGTACATTGGAGGAAGGTTCTTTATTTCACATTTTCTGCTCTTGTCATAAAGTTGCCCCCTTGTGGTCTCTTATTCAACAGAGGGTAGATCCTTTGTTAGGCTTGCAAGACTGGTTTACAGCAGAGATTTGCCTTCTAGGTGACTTTTCCAACGTTTCAGTGCATAACTGTAAATATTATATGGCTCTAATCTCAATGTCAGTTAAGAAACTTGTGCTGAGGCATTGGAAGGATCAGGAGGACATCACATATATTGAATGGTTAAATTAACTGTTATCGAATCTCAGAATAAAGAAGACAATAGCAAGTTTAAATAACAGGTCAAAGAGATTTGCCAGGATATGGGACCCCTTCTATACTCTTTATTCTTTATAATGATGAGATTGATGTTTTTATCACATATGTCAAATCTGCTTACTTTGTGCCGGGGGAGGGTGGGGTGAGGGCAGAAAGGGAGGGCTAGGAAGGAGGTAGAAAGGTATTATCATTGTCCAGTTACTGGAGGCTTTTCTGAATGTAAAAATGTTATGGTACCTTTCTCTGTATGTAAAATTTTAATAAACTTTGAATTAAAAAAAAAGAATAGGGAATATTTTAAGTGACAACTCAAATATCCTAATGTCTTTTGCAGAATTAAGAGAGAAATTCAAACTGCCTAAATTTCATTTCCATTATTACCTGCAGCTCAGGTCAGTGATTCACAGCCCCAATTTGCAAGCTGATTTCTCACTACCAGAAATCAGTGGCTGGGATCAGATTATAAAAATAGGTCCCATGAGAAAGGACTCACATTCTCTCTACAAAATTATAATTAACTCCCTTTCATCTCCATCTCTGACCTCCTCAGCCAAACTGAACTGGGAGTTGGAACTCGGAGTCTCTATATCCAAATTAGAATGGAGCTCAGCTTGGAAACAAGCCCTTAAAGCTAACCGTGACCTACAAGGTCAGCTCATACAATTTAAAATTCTACACCGCTTTTATTTCTCTCCATGTAAATTACTAGAAATGGGACTTATGAATAACAGCAAATGCTGGAAATGCCACCAAAATGATGCTGATCTGTCCCACATGTTCTGGCATTGCCCTCTCCTTTCTAAATTCTGGACAGAGGTATTGTACACGAGGCATATTGCTCAGTCCTATCTGTCACTTTACTTTGTTTCCCTGGCTATGTTTATTTTGGGTGTTTTCCCAAGCAGTGCACCCATCTCCCCCCTTTAGAAACTCTGGCTTTCATCCAGGGCCTTGTCAGCCAATAGACTACTTCTTAGATACTGGAACATTGGAAAAGTCTCAGTGTACCTTCACTTAGTGAATGGCTGGGTCAGCTTAGTTATGTGACAAATAATGAAAGAATAGCATACTTGCTTTCCAACAAACAAGAAAAGTTCCTAGAGGTTTGGGGCCCCTTTTTGCAATTTCAGATCCCAAAAAGTTAACATTTCTCAGTCTCACAAAAAGAGGGATTCACAGCTACAGTACTATAACTTGCATTTACAGAGTCCTTTTAGATGAAATTCAGTGATTATGGATTGCTTTATTTATGCAGTAAACACAATTTCAACTGTTAGCATTTGGTAGTAGTAGTTATCTTAACCTGTACAATGTTTGTAACTAATGTGTTCCTATAGGAAAGTTTATTCCTCTTGTTAGTTAGTTTTCACTGTATTTTACTACGCTGTCAATTGTATAGAGTTGTTGATTCTGTATGCTCTGCTCTCAATCAAAACAAAAATAAAAAAATATTATGGTAAAAATAATCAAGTCCATAACACCACAACAGTGGTAGTGTCAGCAGAAAGCAGAAATTTACTTGGAGACCTCCTAGTAACAACTGACAAAAAACAACCACCAATCAAATAAGAGTACTATCTCAATAAAGGAGGTGGGAGGGCAGAAGCAATCAGGCACACTGCTGGCTGGAGAGCACTGGCTGAATGAAACACACTGCTGTAAAGCACACTGCTGGCTGGAGATCACTGGCTGAATGAAGCACACTGCTGGCTGGAGAGCACTGGCTGAATGAATAAGGCACACTGCTGGCTGGAGAGCACTGGCTGAATGAAGCACACTGCTGGCTGGAGAGCACTGGCTGAATGAATAGGGCACACTGCTGACTGGAAAGCAGTGGCTGAATGAATAAGGCACACTGCTGGCTGGAGAGCACTGGCAGAATGAATCACACGGCTGTAAAGCACACTGCTGGCTGGAAAGCAGTGGCTGAATAATAAGGCACACTGCTGGCTGGAGAGCACTGGTTGAATGAAGCACACTGCTGGCTGGAGAGCACTGGCTGAAAGAATAGGGCACACTGCTAACTGGAAAGCAGTGGCTGAATGAATAAGGCACACTGCTGGCTGGAGAGCACTGGCTGAATGAAGCACACTGCTGGCTGGAAAGCAGTGGTTGAATAATAAGGCACACTGCTGGCTGGAGAGCACTGATTGAATGAAGCACACTGCTGTAAGGTACACTGCTGGCTGGAGAACACTGTCTGAATGAATCAGGCACACTGCTGGCTGGAGAGCACTGGCTGAATGAAGCACACTGCTGGCTGGAGAGCACTGGCTGAATGAATGAGGCACACTGCTGACTGGAAAGCAGTGGCTGAATGAATAAAGCACACTGCTGGCTGGAGAGCACTGGCTGAATGAAACACACTGCTGTAAAGCACACTGCTGGCAGGAAAGCAGTGACTGAATAATAAGGCACACTGCTGGCTGGAGAGCACTGGCTGAATGAAGCACACTGCTGTAAGGCACACCACTGGCTGGAGAGCACTGCCTGAATGAATCAGGCACACTGCTGGCTGGAGGGCACTGGCTGAATGAAGCATACTGCTAGCTGGAGAGCACTGGCTGAATGAAGCACACAGCTGTAAGGCACACTACTGGCTGGAGAGCAGTGGCTGAATGCATAAGGCATACTGCTGGCTGGCTGGAAAGACTGAGGTGTTGGTGGTGGAGCCAGGCTGTGGGATAGAGAGGACAGGAGGGTGGTCTGCCTCCAGGCTTTGGCTCATGGGTAGCCAGCTCCTGCCCTCTGTTCAGGTGTGAAATCTGGGCGTGATATTTGATGAAGGGCTGATGCTTTGATCGCAGGTGTCAGCCATAGTAAAACCCTCTTTTTACCATCTGAGGAACATTGCCTGGATTAAGCACCTTGTTCCATCCCGTAATCTTCCAACGTTGATCCACGCCTTTGTGACCTCTCACCTTGACTACTGTAACTCCCCATACCTAGGGCTTCCAGGGGGTGATATCCACCACCTGCAGCTGGTGCAGAATGCTGCAGCCAGGTTACTGGTAGGGGTTTCCCAGACCAGTCATAGTACTCCTGTGCTGCGCAAACTGCACTGGCTGCCAGTTCATAGAATCATAGAAACATAGAATTTGACGGCAGATAAGGACCGCTTGGCCCACCCAGTCTGCCCATTTCCCTACCTGATGGATAAGCTGCAGATTCTAGTTACTCAACAGCTTACTTCCTCCTGCCCCCCACTAGAATTGCCTTATGCCTGTCCCTTGAATTCTTGAATTCTCCCACTGTTCCTGACTCCACAACCTCCTCAGGAAGGCTGTTCCATGCATCCACAACTCTCTCTGTGAAAAAATACTTTCTAACATTACCTCTGAGCCGTCCCCCCTCTATCTTCAAATTGTGCCCCCTTGTTCTTGCACATCTCTTCTTCTGAAAGATACTACCCTCTTGTACCTTGTTAATTCCCTTGAGATACTTGAAAGTTTCTATCATGTTCCCCCTCTCCCTCCTTTCCTCAAGGGTATACATATTAAGCTGCTTTAGTCTCTCCTCATATGTTTTCTGGTGCAGACCTTCCACCATTTTGGTTGCCCTCCTCTGAACAGCCTCCACTCTGTCTATGTCTTTGCGGAGATGGGGTCTCCAGAATTGAACGCAGTACTCCAGATGGGGTCTCACTAACTGTCTGTAGAGAGGGATAACAACTTCCTGTTTTCTACTGTTGATGCCTCTCCCTATGCATCCCAGTATCCCCCCAGCCCTCCTTACTGCCTTCTCACATTGCTTGCCCACCTTTAGGTCATCTGATATAATTACTCCTAGGTCTTTTTCGATTTTTGTTGTTGTTATTAACTCCCCCCCATTGTGTACTCTTCCCTGGGTTTTTGTTTCCCAGATGCATTACCTTGCACTTCTTTGCATTGAATCTGAGCTGCCACATATTTGACCATTCCTCCAACCTTGCCAAGTCCCTTTTCATTCTTTCCACCCCACCTTGTGTACCAACCCTGTTGCAGATCTTTGTGTCATCTGCAAAGAGGCATACCTTTCCTTCCAGGTGCTCTCCAATGTCTCTTATAAAGATATTAAAGAGGACCAGTCCCAGTACCGAACCCTGCGGTACCCCACTAGTTACCCTCCTTTCTTCACTGTGGACTCTGTTTACTATTACCCTTTGCGTCCTGTTGCCCAGACAGTTTTTTATCCAGGCTACCACCTTGGAACCCACTCCAAGGCTGGCTAACGTATATATTAATCTTTTGTGTGAGACTGTGTCGAATGCCTTGCTCAAATCTAGGTAGGCCATATCCACAGCCCCTCCCTGGTCTACTACTTTGGTCATCCAGTCAAAGAAATCTATTAGGTTCATCTGACATGACCTTCCTGCTGTGAAACCATGCTGCCTTGGGTCCTGTGCCCCACTGGCCTCTAGGTACTCAACAATTCTTTCCTTCAGAAATGATTCCATCATTTTCCTTACCACTGAAGTCAAACTAACTGGGCTGTAGTTTCCTGTCTCTGCCCTGCTCCCACTTTTGTGAAGTGGAATCACATTTGCCCTCCTCCAGTCCTCAGGTACCACTCCATCCTCCCATGATTTGTTAAAGAGAATAGTCAGGGGTGTTACTAGTTCTAACCATAGTTCTTTTAGTATTCTTGGGTGAATCCCTTCATGCCCCATTGCTTTGTCCACCCTCAGTTTCAAGAGTTCTTTCAAAACCCTTTCTTCTGTGAATGTAGTGGTATCGACCCCCCTATTCAGAGTTTCTCCCTTGTTTGGTTTAAGCACCTCCCCCTCCTCATCTGTTGTGAATATTGAGCAGAAATATTCATTCAGTATCCCTGCTTTTTCACTGTCATCCTCTGCCCACATTCCCTCCCCTTTTTTAACTATTTGTATCCCTCCCTTGGTCTTTTCTTGCTCCCTAATGTACCTATAAAAGGTTTCATCTCCTTCTTAACAGAGTTGGCTATCTTTTCCTCAGTTTGTGCCTTTGCTATTCTGACTGCTTTCCCTGCCTCCTTCTGCTTTAACTGATAAAGTTCTCTGTCCTGCTCCTTCTGTGTTTCCTTATATTTCCTGAATGCTATCCTTTTCTCCTTAACCGTCCCTGCCACCTCTTTTGAGAACCGTAGTGTTTTTTTCCTTCATTTTGTTTTATTGACTTGCTTCACACAAAGGCTTGTTGCCTCTGCGATGGCTGTCTTGATTATTCCCCATTGTTCCTCCACCCCTCCTTCTTGCCCATTTGCTAGTGCTTTTCTAAGGCACTCTTTAATTTTCCCAAAGTCAGCCTTCCTAAAGCCCAATACTCTTGCTTTTGCATGGCTTGATTGTATGGCTGTGTTTATTGTGAACCACACTGTTTGGTGGTCACTTGTTCCCAGATGGCTACCCACTTCTAAATCTGAGATCCTTTCTCCTTCCCCATTTGAGAATACCAGGTCTAAGATTACTCCCTCCCGAGTGGGTTCCAACACTAGCTGTCTGAGGCATGCCCCCTATAGGGTATCAAGAATGACCTTGCTCTTGGATGTGCCTGCAGCAAAGGTGCTCCAGTTAACATCTGGCATATTCAGGTCCCCCATCAACAATATCTCCCCTTTTTCTGCCATTGTATGCCTTCTATCATTTCCTTGTCCATTTCCTTCCCCTGAGATGGGGGTCTGTACACAACCCCCATGCGGATTGTGGTGCCATTTCCTGTCTCCAGGGTGACCCATAGTGACTCATCAACTTCCTGTTTACTCTTTAGTTCTGTTACTTTAATCCCTTCCCTTATATAGAGAGCTACTCCTCCTCCTCCTCATTTACCCACCCTGTCCCTCCTGTAGACTGTGTATCCTTGTATGTTGACTTCCCACTCATGGTTCTCTGTTCAGTGGCAGATCACCTTTAAGGTCAGTTTACTGACCTTTAAGGCCCTTCACGGTCAGGGTCCTGGCTACCTGCAAGAGCTCCTGATTCTTACTGCCCCTGCAACCTCTCCATGCTGTGTGGATTGCTAGAGTTCCAGGATTGATTAAGAACTTCTGGTATGAGAGCTTAGTTACACAGCTCTGACCCTGTGAATCGCTCTACCTCATCGGATTAGAGAGTGCCTGACCCTGGAGAGTTTTAAGAAGGCGTTAAAAACCTATTTATTTAACCTTGCATTTGGAGATTAGCATCTAATGATTCATTGCTGTATTTTAA
The DNA here is from genome assembly GCA_016271365.2 of Neoceratodus forsteri. Taxonomy (NCBI): domain Eukaryota; kingdom Metazoa; phylum Chordata; order Ceratodontiformes; family Ceratodontidae; genus Neoceratodus; species Neoceratodus forsteri. The sequence continues at coordinate 1,472,039,867 of CM028132.1, read as the reverse complement.
TGTTGTATCTTTGTTTTGAATTCTGTACAGCGCTTTGATACATGTTGAGTTGCACTCTAGAAATAAATTGTATTATTATTTTTTATTATTATTATTATAATGAATAAGCACACTGCTGACTGGAGAGCACTGGCTGAATAAAGCACACTGCTAGCAACAGTTCAGAAATCCAAACACAATGGGAGGCTGTGATTGAATCCGCCATGAATCCTGAGCAACTAGTCACTTTGTTTGAACACCCAGATAAACAGGAAGTGGTCAAAGATCACAGTCAAGATTTAATAAACAGTGACACTATGCTGGGATCAGGTGGTCCCATGCTATTAAAAAATGAATAAAACTACTTTGGTGTAACTATTACTGAGATGTGAAATATGAAGACAAAGTTGTATAAGCTCCATGCAGGGCTATGGACTCTTAAACTGCTCCTGCAGAAATTGCCAAGCTATCTCTCTTCCCTTATTAGTATCTCACATAGTGCATAGTCGTTAAGAAAATCTGACTTTATTATGCTTGACATACCAAGGACTCGGACTTCCTTTGGTAAACGTGTTATTGCATATGCCCTTCCCTCCATTTGGAACCAATTACAAACCGTATTGAAACTAATTAGCACAGTTTCAATAAACTTCTACAAATCACTAAGTTCAGCCAAAATAAAAGACACCTGTAACTGTCATTAAGTCTCTTCCTTCCCCATGTGTGCCATATTTATCCACTGGTAAGGTATAATTGATTTGTCATATTAACTGCTTTCCTTCCCTTCTACTCCTGGCTTTTCTATGCTTTACCTCCTGCTACTCTATCAAATCCTCCCCCCATATCAGTTGTAGTCTGTTGTTTGTTCTAGCAGTCAAAATATATGTACACACCAGTCATCATATTTCATTTATCAGTATGCAACCTGTAAGTCGCTTCCCTGTTTCATATCAATGTTTACCACCTGCGGTCACCCTATATGGTACCCTTGTATGTATATCTAGCCTGTATCATGTAATGTGCATTTCATGTATATACTGTTATTACCTATCTGTGTTTGTACTTTAAGTGTTTATGTCGCAGGACCTCCTTGTGAATGAGCTTGCTCAATGGAGTTTTCCTGTAATAAACTTGAACTTGAACTTGAAAGTTGCATCGATTTTACTTCAAGTGCACACTTAGAAAACAGTGGCATTTGTTATTTTCAGTATATCTGCCTTTTGTACTTTGTTTTAATATGATAATTTTGAGGAAATAAGATGATACAAATTCACCACTTTGACACGGTAATTCTGATTCCCTGTCCATTTGCTTATTTATTATGAAGTGATGATTTAATTCACTTGACTTGCTTTTCTAATAAAAGAAATTTAACTTTTTATGCAGTTAGTCAATCTGATTTATCATCATATTTCAATGGCAAAATAAGATTATTAATTGGGAAACACTGATTTGGTTATGCAGTGGCACGTGTCTGCAATTTGGCTGGTACTGAGAACATACAAATGGTTAATTTTTGGGCACAAACCTAGAGGATGTCAATTTTCAAGAATCAAGAACAGAAGCAGACAATCCTTTTTATTATACATCAGAGCAAAAAAAAAACATATACTAGAAACAGAATTTGACAGCAGAAAAGGACCGCTTGGCCCACCGCGTCTGCACATTTTTTTCCACCTATATTATTACCGTAGACCGTACTTGATCTACAGCTTTCTTCCTATACCCCCTTCCTTTCCACTATGATTCCCTTGTGCCAATTCCATGCATTCTTAAACCTCACCACTGCTTTTGCTCTCACCACCTCCACTGGAAAGCTGTTCTAGGAACCGAATACTCTTTCTGTGAAGAAGTACTTCCTCACATCTCCCCTGAATCTACCCCCTTCCAGCTTCATACCATGCCCCTTATTCTTGAGTACCCTTTTCTCTGGAAAATACTTCCCTCTTGTACATTATATACCTCCATGAGATATTTAAAGGTCTCTGTCATATCCCCCTCTTCCTTCTTGCTTCCAGGGTGTACATACTGAGGTCGTTTAGTCTCTCCTTGTAGGGCTTTTGATGCAGACCCTGCTCCAATTTAGTTGTCCTCCTCTGGACTGCCTCCACTTTGTAAAGTCATTCTGGAGATGTGGCCTCCAGAACTGGACATAGTACTCTACTGTAGGTGGGGTCTTGCCAGTGATCTGTACAGAGGTAACACTGCCTCCCTCTTTCTGCGAGTGATACCCCTCCTTATGCACCCCAGCATCCCACTAACCCTCCCAACTGCCTTGTCACACTACTTGATCACCTTTAGGTCATCCGATATAATTACCCCCTAGGTCTCTTTCCTGCTTGGTAGTTGTCAATACAGCTCCATTCATTTTGTAGTCTGCTCCATTTATGTGCCCTAAGTGCATTTTCTCATTCTATCCTACTGCCACTTAGAATGTTCAGGTACCCTCTGCCTGTTGCTAGAACACCTGTGTTCCTGAAGGGGTTCTAGATCTGCAGCATTCTTATAAACACACTGTGCTTAAACCTACGTAACTTAAAAACCATACATCCAATTTTAAAACTGGAAAAAGAAAAGTTTTTCAAGACAAAAAGGTTTTGAAAATGAATGAGGTTTGGTAATGTCTATTTAACCAGATTTAGTGTTTTGTAAGGTAGTTTTTTTCATATTTTCATAAATTCTGATGATTTTATCTAAATATAATTATGCTCTGTTTACTTAATCATACAAAAATATAAAATTTTGTTAAAACTGTTGGTTAAAATTGTTAAAAATATACAATAAACATCTGTCATTGTCCAAACATAAATTTTGCAAGGGTTTTTACAATTTCTTTAGTCAGAAATCAATGTCTGAATCTCTTGTTGTTACAGCTTGAGTTTTTTGTTCCACTGTACTGGTTGGAATTTTTTGCAGTGTTTAATTCTTCTTACCCACTGATTTTAGTTTATGAATCTGATTATCAATTTTTTTGTTTTTTTCCCTAGTTTAGTAAGAACATATTTACACATTACCTTAGAAGGACATATCAGGAAGTGATGCAGGAAGGAAGTGCTTTGTGAGTAAAGTGATGTAAATAGGAAGACCACTTCCAGTGTAGGTCAGAGAGCTGACACAGGAAATGGATACATTTTTTAGTGCTGGAGGTCTCTCTATGATTAATTGCATATTTGTTGTAGTTAAAATGTGTAATTTCATTGAAATAAACTATTTTATTGTATTTTTTTAATAAAATCCCATAATAAGTATAGGAAACTGTATTTTATTTGTGCTATTTGCTTTATCATGCTGTAAATGAAGCATGATGTTCATGTAAAGGTTCACAGTCTTTCAGTAAATATCATGTTACATACATGTGTGTATTATTTAATTTCCTGGCATAGTTTATTTTTTGGGTGTTGTATTATGGGATGGTTTAAGGTGAGGGAATAACTGTATGATGAAGCACTGTGTGTTAGTGGGGGGGGGTCCTGCATTCATAATACATGCTCAGATGCACTTCATATGTTCTGGGGAAATGAGAGGGTCTGTATGAATCTAATAGTGGTGCTAACAGACACTGTAGATACATTATGGGTATACATATAGGGTGATGAAATTGCTGAAAAGGCACTGGTAATTTGGGGTATACTGTGTCATGGGGAAGGGGGTGGGTCTGCCTGTACCAAGGAATGATGCTCATAGGCACTGCAGTCATTTTGTATCATGAATTGGCACCCGTCCTTGGGGTATACTCAGTTGTGGGGAAGCAGGTGGGGCTGCCTGCACCTGGTGATGGTGTTCATATGCCATGCAAAGACATTGTGGGTATACATACAGGGTGATGACATGGGCACCTGTAAAGGTTGTGCACTATGTGCTGTGTCACATGGTTTGCCTGCATACACATGTGATATGTTGCAACATTCAGTATGGCGCACTGTGTGGGTGGGAAGGAGTGTGGGTATGCCTGCACCCTGGAGTGATGCTCATTGGCTCATTAGTGCACGTGTGTACTATGTGCTGTGTTTCATTTGAATGGACTGTATAAGTCATACACTGGCACTGATCACATCACAGTGCAACAGAGGTAAGGGCTGGTCTGCAGCATTATGAGCATACGGGACTAAACAAGTGGCTGTGGAGTGATTCAAACTTGAATAGAACATTACAGTGCATCTGGGGGTAGTGTTGGAATGAATATTGATGTGTACAATTGACTGCACCATGGTGACTGAGGAGGGATCCATATCAGTAATGCACATCACAGAGTGTCAGAGATAAAGGCTGGACTGAAGACTGATGAACAGATGGACTACATCAGTGACTCTGGTGGGATTTGAACCCGAAAAGCACTTTACAGTGCAATAGAGGTTGGGGCTGGACTGACACCAGATGAGTCAATGGACAACACTATTGGCTGTGGAGGGAACTGAACATGAAATGCACTTTACTGTTCACTACAGTTTGGGGCTCGATTGATGCATGATAAGGAGATAGATCTTACAAGTGGCTGTAGAGGGATTTGAACTTGAAGAATACTTTACAGTGCATCAGAGATTGGGGCTGAACTGATGTCATATGAATTGATGGACTACACCAGGGGATGTGGAGGGTTTTGAACATGAAATGCACTTCACAGTGCATTATGGGATTGGTCTGGACTGATACATGGTAAGTCAATGGACAACACCACCAGCTGTGGAGGGATCTGAACCTGAAATGCACTTTACTGTTCACTACAGTTTGTGGCTCGACTGATGCATGATAAGGAGCTAGATCTTACAAGTGGCTGTGGAGGGATTTTAACCTGAAGAGCACTTTACAGTGCATCAGAGGTTGGGTCTGGACCGATGTCATACGAGTCGATGGACAACACCAGTGACTGTGGAGGGATTCAAAACTGATTTGGCCTTTACGGTACATCAGAGGTTGGGGCTGGACTGTTGCCAGATGAGTTGAAGCAGCACCATTATTTTTTCATTTTAAACAATCAGCAACTGTGTATTAGGGAGAAAACTCAAGTGCAGAGCATGAGACAAACATCCTACTGACCCTAACCTGCTTATCATCCGTAACGCAGGGAGCAACATGCCACATAGATTTTAACATAGCCATAATCCGAACATAAACTCTTTAAAAAGTAACAAAAGGTGCTGAATTCATGTGACCTCAACTAGTACATGCACAAGAAACACTCTCTCCCATCAAGAATGCCAGCCGGATCCATAAGCTGTGATCACACAGGATGACCAGAAATTATCCCAAAATGAACAAAGTGACGACTATGAAAACTTTCGTCATAAATAAAAATAAAAACAAATAAAGTAAATGCAGATTACAAATCGAGGTTTTGGCACCAAAATGAAGTGAGTATTTTAGGATGAGAGAAGCGCCTCCATCTTGAAACTAAGTTTCCAGTCACCATGCTTTTCCTGCAACAGTGTGCTCTCTGACTGGTTAATGGAAATAGTGATGTGTACAATAGGCATAGAGGAAGCATGGCAACAGTGAGGATCAATATGACCAAATGGTGACTCACTACAGAGCTAGGGTGGGTGCAGGTGAGGGCTGCGAGCCCTAACTGAAACATAAAAAAAAAAATAATACATCACTGTACACTCCAGAGCCCGGAGAGCCACTTTCCCTCCAGTGATGACTGTAAAAAAAATACCAGAGTCCTTGCTTGAATGTTAAATAAGGATTTAGTCTAACGTTTCAGGCACACACATTGAATAGAATAGTGGAAGGCACAACAAAAAGATATGCATGCAGGTTCCCTGTTGCTTTGACAATTAAGGCTTTGCCGGGGGGATGGTGCCTGCATCTAAGACAATCCCTTTATAGAAACATAGAAACATAGAATTTGATGGCAGATAAGGAACGCTTGGCCCACCTAGTCTGCACATTTCCCTACCTAACGGATAAGCTGCAGATCCTCGTTAAACAGCCTACTTCCTCCTACCCCCCACTAGAATTGCCTTATGTCTGTCCCATGCATTCTTGAATTCCACCACTGTTTTTGACTATACGACCTCCTCAGGAAGGCTGTTCCATGTATCCACAACCCTCTCTGTGAAGAAATACTTCCTCACATTACCTCTGAGCCATCCCCCCTCTATCTTCAAATTGTGCCCCCTTGTTTTTGCACATCTCTTTTTCTGAAAGATGCTACCCTCTTGGACTTTGTTGATTCCCTTGAGGTATTTGAAAGTTTCTATCATGTCCCCCCTCTCCATCCTTTCCTTGAGGCTATACATCTTTAGTTCCTTTAGTCTTTCTTCATATGTCTTCTGATGCAGACCCTGCATCATTTTGGTTGCCCTCCTCTGGACAGCCTCCACCCTGTCTATGTCTTTGCGGAGATGGTGTCTCCAGAACTGTACCAGCTGTGGTCTCACCAACTATCTGTACAGAGGGCCAACAACTTCCTGTTTTCTACTGGTGATGCCTCTCTCTATGCATCCCAGTATCCCCCCAGCCCTCCTTACTGCCTTCTCACATTGCTGGCCCACCTTTAGGTCATCTGATATGACTAGCCCAGGTCCCTTTCCATTTTTTTTGTTGTCAGTATCTCACCCCCCATTGTGTACTCTTACCCTGGGATTTTGTTTCCCAGGTGCAGTACTTTGCACTTCTTTGCATTGAATCTAAGCTGCCATACATTTGACCATTCCTCCAACCTTGCCAAGTCCATTTCATCCTTTCCACCCCACCTTGTGTATCAACGCTGTTTCAGATCTTTGTGTCATCTGCAAAGAGACATACTTTCCCTTCCAGTCCCTCTGCAATGTCACTTATAAAGACATTAAAAAGGACCAGCTCTAGTAATGAACCCTGCAATACCCCACTAGTAACCCTCCTTTCTTCACTGTGGACTCCATTTACTATTACTCTCTGTGTCCTATTCTCCAGCCAATTCTTTACCCAGGCTGTCATCTTGGGACCCACTCCCAGGCTGGCTAATTTGTTTATTAATCTGTTGTGCAGGACTGTGTCAAATGCCTTGCTAAAGTCTAGGTAGGCCATGTCCACAGCCCCTCCCTGGTCTACTGCTTTGGTCACCCAGTCAAAGAAATCAATTAAATTTGTCTGACATGACCTTCCCGCTGTGAATCCATGCTGCCTTGGGTCCTGTGCCCCACTGGCCTCTAGGTACTCAACAATTCTTTCCTTCAGAAGTGATTCCATCATTTTCCCTACCACTGAGGTCAAACTGACAGGTCTGTAGTTTCCTGCCTCTGTCTTACTCCCACTTTTGTGAAGGGGAATCACATCCACCCTCCTCCAGTCCTCAGGTACCACCCCATCCTCCCATGATTTATTAAAAAGGGTAGTGGTGTTACTAGTTCTTCCCATAGTTCTATTAAAATTCTGGGGTGAATCCCATAAGGCCCCATTGCTTTATCCACCTTCAGTTTTAAGAGTTCTTTCAGAACCCTTTCTTCTGTGAAAGGGCTAATATCAACCCCCCCCCATCCAGAGTGCTTCTATTGACCAGATTAGGTATTTCCCCTGCTTTTCCATTGTGAATACTGAGCAGAAGTATTCATTCGTTATCCTACTTTTTCACTGTCCTCTGCCCAACAACCTTCCTCTTTGTTCAGCCTCAGTATCCCTGCCTTAGTCCTTCTTTTGCTCCCTAATGTACCTATAAAAGGTTTTATCCCCCTTCTTAACTGAGTTGGCTATCTTTTCCTTGGTTTGGGCCTTTGCTATTCTGACTGCCTTACCGCTTCCTTCTGCTTTAACTGGTACAGTTCTCTGTCCTGCTCCTTCTGTGTTTCCTTATACTTCCTGAATGCTATCTTTTTCCCTTACCTTCCCGCCACTTCTTTTGAGAGCCACAGTGTTTTTTCCTTTCATTTTGATTTGTTTATTTGCTTCACGCAAAGACTTGTTGCCTCTGTGATGGCGGTTTTGATGTTTCTACATTGTTGCTCCACCCCACCTTCTTGCCTGTTTGCTAGTGCTTTTCTGAGGCACTCTCCAATTTTGCCAAAATCAGCCCTCCTGAAGTCCAGTACCTTCACTTTTGTGTGGCTTGTAGCTAAGTTTATCATGGACCACACTGTTTGGTGGTCGCTTGTTCCCAGATGGCTACCCACTTCAAGATCAGAGATCCTCTCTCCATCCCCATTTGAGAGTACCAGGTCTAAGATTGCTCTCTCCCGAGTGGGTTCCAAAACTAGCTGTCTGAGGCATGCCCCCTGTAGAGCATCGAGAATGGCCCTGCTCTTGGATGTGGCTGCAGCAAAGGTGCTCCAGTCAACATCTGGCATATTCAGGTCCCTCATCAGCAATATCTCCCCTTTCTCTGCCATCCCAATGATGCTTTCTATCATTTCCTTGTCCATTTCCTCCTCCTGAGATGGGGGTCTGTATACAACCCCTGTGTGGATTGTGGAGCCATTTCCAGTCTCCAGGGTGACCCACAGTGCATCCTCTCCTCCCTGTTTACCCTTTAGTTCTGTTGCTTTTATCCCTTCCCTTACATAGAGAGCTACTCCTCCTCCTTCTCTTCTTCCTCCTGTCCCTCCTCTAGATTGCGCATCTGGTATGTTGACACCCCAGTCATGGTTCTCTGTACCATGTTTCTGTGACTCCCAATATCCAGACATCCCTCTTCCATTAAGGCCACCATTTCAGGGAGCTTTTACCTAAACTACAGGCATTGGTACTCATTACCTCCATTTTTTATGGCTTTATTTCTTTTGCCCCATCCTTGTCCTTACTGCCTTTGTCTTTTCTCCATTTACCCCTGCCCTTCTCCTTATCAACTGCTCTATTTTGGTGTTTACCTTACTAATTACCCTGATTTTTGGTGGGGGGCTAGGATTTCCCTTCTCCTCCTCACTGCCTCCCTCCTTGACTAGTTTAAATTTTTTTTTTATTTATTATATTCTCGGATTACAAATACCTTTGAGCAAAAACTGCTCATTTGCAAAGGTTCCACGTCAAAGGTTGAGGGCCAACATACATACAGAGGTAGTAAAAGAATGCACAATAAACAACCAAAACAACTAAAAGAAAAAATAAAGATACTCAGTTATAACATACTTTGAGATAATATTCATATAACGAGCAGCTTGAGTAGGCAGCTGGCTGCGGTAACAATAAGAGATAGAGGGCACCATAGGCAGTTAGTATTGCAGGTATGCGACCAGGAGAGGAAGTTGGCAGGCTAATGGGCCACTGTCCGATGGTGGTGGAAAATGTCTTGTACCAGTGGAGATGCGAAGCAGGAAAGGAGTCACAAGGAAGGCCCAGTGCCAGAGGGAATGAGACTGGGAAAGGGCGGGCTGTGAGACATGAGTGAGCTGGGAGATGTTTAGAGAGATCTCTGTTCAGAGAAGCAGTCACATTGAGTGGTAGAGGTGAGGTAAAGTTTGAGCAAGTTGAGCTTGCTACTGAAGCATTTAAACCTATCACCTAGGATCCTGGTTCCCCTCCAGGATAGATGCAGACCATCGTGCCTGTGTAGGCCTGCATCCCTACAGGTGGAGCCCAGATCCCCAATGAAGCGAAATCCCTGAGCTCTGCACCAGCTTTTCAACTAGTCGTTGAATCCCATGGTGTGGAGTGCCCTAGCCTCATCCATGCCATAGACAGGTAGCACTTCCAAGAACGTTACCGTGTGTGCTACTTGTTTAAGGCCCCTCCCCAACTCCACAAACTCCTGTTGCACTGCTCTCATCCCATTCTCAGCCAGGTCATTCATTCCTAGGTGGATAATGACATCCAGCTCCCTCCCCCTTGCCGCTGCTCCCATGATCCTGAGGTATTTCCTTTCCTCCAAACCTTGACGCGGCAGGCACCTTACCTCCCTCTCCCTCCCAGTTCTACCCCTAACAACTGAGTCCCCACCAGGAGTTGTTTCCTTCCCTGTGGGGTCCTGGGCCACCCTCCTGTGGGTCTCCATTGTGGAGGTTCCCAGCAGCCTCCTTGGTCTCCACTGCAGGTGCCTAAATAGAGGAACCGTGCTTCGCCAGAGTGGCAAATGAACTGTGGAGAGGCACAACTGGAGGGATGTACCTCTGTTCCACCACCCTCACCCTCCCTGAGCCCACCATGGTCCGTGGTTTATATCAATTAAATTCAGAATTGATGATGTCAGAAAATCTGACCAATCACGGAGCTCGATTTTTAAATACAGAAATATTCAGCTCACTTAGTAATATAAATGGACTAATAGTTTTAGCAATCATGATATCAGTGACAACATATTATTGCAGAAAAATACCCCAAAAGACATAAAAAAAATACACCAAAAGTGGTGACAGCTAATCGGATTGCTCGAATACAAAAAATATGTTATGAAATTAATTATAGTGTCAACCTGATCAGTTTAACATGTTACACTAAAACAAGATGAGTTGTTGTTACAAGACAAACTAATGGCAGAACAAGCATAATAAACATTTTTCACAGCACATGCAAAAAATAGTACATTTGTTTTTTTTATTTATTAAGGCATGTTTTCTCAAAAATAGCCAATAGGAACGCATATTATATTAGGTAAAATCAGTAAGGGTACGATGCCCCCTATTGGCTGGTACAACTCAATTCATCAAATGTAAACAAATGCTCGAGCTGCACCAACAGGAAGACATGGACGCCAATTTGCATCATCAGGCAATACAGCAAATAATTTGGGATGCCATAGGGTGTCATCAGGAAAAAGAGGTATGTTTTTTATGACACCATATGGCGTCATCAGGACGTAATGAGATTTTATTCTGCACTTTTTTGCATTGAAACCCAGTTGTCTCACCCTGACCACTCCTTGAGTTTTTCTCGGGTCTCTGCTCATCCTTTTCACCCTCCTGGAGTGTCCACCCTATTGCAGATTTCGGTGTTATCCACAAAGAGGCAGACCTTCCCTTCCAGGTCATCTGTAATGTCACTTATAAAGACATTAAAGAGGACCGGTTCCAGCACTGATCCCTGAGGAACCCCGCTGGCCACCCTCCCTTCCTTGGAGTGAACTCTGTTAACCACTAACCTCTGTCGCCTACCCTCTAACCAGTTTCTTTTTCAGTTTACCACCTTTGGACCCACTCATAAGCTATCCAGCTTGATTATTAGTCTCTGATGTGGAACAGTGTTGAAAGCTTTACTGAAATCTAGGTAGGCCATGTCCACTGCTCCACCCTGATCTAATTCCTTTTGTCATTCAGTCAAAGAAATCTATCCAATTCCTTTGACATGACATAACCTCCCTCTCTGAACCTATGCTTCCTTGGGTCTTGTAACCTACTGAATTCAAGATATTGCACACTCCTTTCCTTCAGCAGTAATTCTAGTAACTTTCCCACTTCGAATGTCAGGCTGACTGCCTATAATTGCCAACCTCCTCCCTGCTACCGCTTTTGTGTAGTGGGACTACATTTGCATTCCTCCAGTCTTCTGAAACCACTCTTGTTTCCAGTAAGCTGTTAAATAGGCCTGTCAGAGGTGCAGCCAGTACCTCCCTGAACTCTCTCAGTACCATTGCATGCACCCCATCTGACCCCATTAGTTTTTCCACCTTCAGATTACCAAGTCTTTGCAGGACTCTCTTCTCCAAAAAAGAACTAGTGTCCACCTCCGCCCCTCCAAAGCTTTGTTACTTTTTTGTGGCCCCTTCCCTTCCACTTCCTCTGTGGACACTGAAAAATGCTATTTTGTTCAGTATGTTTACCTTTTCCTAGTCCCCCTATGTACAGCCCTCGTCCCCCCTTCCCTTTTTAACCTGACAATCCCATCCCGGCCCTCCTCTTTTCACTTACATACCTAAAAAATGTCCTGTCTCCGTTTGTTACTGCCAGAGCTATTCTCTCTTCCATTTGCACTTTTGTGCTCCTTTTTGCTTTCCCTGCTTTACTTTCCCCTGATACACCACCTATCTTCCTTCCTCTGCATCTCCTTATACCTTCTGAATGCTACCATTTTAGCCTCTTTCGAGAACCATACTGGTCTCTTTATCCTCTTGCTTTTTCTCTCTTGCTTGAAATAGAAGTTTGTTACCTTAACTATACTTCCTTTTAGCTTCACCCACTGTTCCTCCACCCCACGCAGGCCATCTCCCTCTGCCAGATGATCCCTGAGGCATTCACCCATCTTTATAAAATCTGCCCTCTGAAGTTCTGGACCCTCACCCTTGTATGGTTAGAGTCCACAGCTGTCTTTATATTGAACCACACTGCACGATGATCACTGGTCTCCAAGTGGCCTACCACCTTGCTGTTTGCAACACTGTCACTGTTAGTGAGTACCAAGTCCTATATTCCCCCCATCACAAGTGGCTTCACTGATTAGTTGCCTGAGGAAAGCCCTCTGCAGAGCGTTCAGCATGTGCCTGCTTCTAGTTGAAGCCACTTCTGGGAGGCTCCAATCTGCGTACTGCAGAATGAAGTCCCCCATCAGCAGCACCTCCCCCATTTTCTACCATCTTGCTAATGGCTTCCATCAGTACCTTATCTAGCTCCTCCTCCTGTGCTGGAGGCCTGTAGATCATACCACTGCAAACAGAGGTTCCATTCTCTGTCTGTACAGTGACTCACAGTACTTCTGCTCCCAATATTTCTTGTACTTTACCTCCTTCACTTTTATTTTATTTTATTGAAATCTTGGATAACACCATTGAGTGAATGCTTGTTAATTGGTTCCATGTCAGCTGACAAATACAGACTGGTACAAAAAACAGGGACAAATATACATATACATGGTAGTGGAGGTCTAGCAATACAATTTATTTACAGGGGTAAACTCAACTGAGGCATTGTACAATGTATGCCTCCATCCTTGGGAAACATAAAGAATTGGGAGTGGACTCAGAGGAGAGGATAGGAGAGGTAAGCTGAAAGGATGGGGTAGGTGGGGTAAGAAGTGGATAGGGTAGGTAATAGATGTGGGCAGGGCTCCAGATAAGATTTTTTGGGATGAGTACTGTACTCCTCATTTTGAAAGTGCGGTGAGTAAAACCAGATTCAGATGTGTACAAATGACTGGATGGAGTAGCGTGAGGAGTACATTTTTAAAAACAATGTAGGCTTTTTCTAGATAAGAATTGATCAGGGAGGTGACAACAATGCTGCAGGTAATGTTGGCAGGTAGAAGTAATTTACTCACCAGTTTTAAATATAGTCAGTAAAACAAAACTAGGATGGTACAAATGCTATAAAGCTGGGAAAAAATGGTCCTTTTGAATCCCCAGTTATGTTATGAAGCACTATTCTTTGGAGTGTGGAGCATTTACAAATGTTGGGTGAGTATTAGTACTCATTGAAAATATTTTCTGAAGAGTATTTCCTAAAATGAGGTGAGTAAAACAGGTTGATACTCTCCTTATCTGGAGCCCTGAATGTGGGGGTGAGGTGTGGCTGTGCCAGTGGAGGAGGTGCAGGGAAGCTGACGAAGTGCGAGTTGGAGCAACCCAGTGGTACAATTGACAGGGTAATTTAAGTGCTAGTGGTCGATGACTGTCTTCAGCAGTTGAGACTGCTGTCCTGAAGGGGGTCTAGTGGGAGAAGGCAGAGGTATCCATGGCAAAAAGGTGTTGGAGAAGTTTGTGTTTGAAAGAGCCAATTATTGTGGCATCAGAAATGTTTTGCGGTAGTGCATTTGTCCAGAGCGGGGCACGGTAAGAGAAGCCCCGCTATGCCAATGTAGTGCAGCACTTTGGGACATGAAATACTTGCGAGGTGGTGCTTCTGCTCTGTCTTGTGCTCAGAGGTATGGTCTGTAGGTTCTGTACACCTGGTGGCAGAAGGTGCCTCCCTCCTATAAAGCACACACATCCTCCCTTTCGGTATCCCATCAATAGAGCGAATCAGTAACAGCAAGTGAATTACAGTGAATGCAATATTGCCAAACTGGTAATAACAGTGAATGGTTATGCGAGCAATGTAGGTAGTAGTCTGCAATGAGGCAGGGCACTGTAAGTTCATGAATGTGTGCTGCTTCATTGTCCTGGCAGTATGGTCCACAGGTTAGAGTGACAGTCTGTGAATGGTGTTGGTACATGTAGCTGACCCGGGTTCGAGTCTCACTGCGGCATGCTTTCTTTTTTTTTTAGGTTGCCGTTGTGCATCCTGTCCCAACTTTGTCTTCCTTCCCAAGTTCCATTCCCCCCTCAGGGTTATAATATTTCATCTGCCCCCTGACTGTGTCCCCCTCCTCAAGTTGTGTCCCTTGGAGAATACCCCTCCTGAGTTTCTCCCTGTCCCCAAGTTGCTTTCCCTCCCTGGTGATGGTTATTTATTTGAAGGGAAGTGCAGGGGTTGAAGCCCCCTGCAAAGGGAAGTGCGGAGGGCAGATCCCCCTGCAGAAAGTCACTGCGGCACTGTTTTTGACATTGACATTGATCACTGTTATTTGCACTTACTGTTTGTGGATGCGCTATTTTTGAGTTACTATTTTTGTCTTCCTGGTTTTGTCTGCACTGTTTTGATGTGGAACCTGCCTTTCCTTCCTGGTACCTAATGATGACAGTGATCACAAATACAGTGAGGCCAAAAACAGTAAGGAAAAACAGCGCGGACAAAAAGAGTGATTGGCACAACATGGTAATCGCGGAAACTGTGACCTGTGGCTTTTACCCCTTCCCAAGTTGCTTCCCCTCAAAATTGATTATTTTACTAAGGGGTGTGGAGGGGCAAAGCCCCCCATAGAAAGCCACCATTAAATTTTTGTTGCCGTTTTGGTGAGCACTGCATTGTACCCCTTAGCCTATGTGGCCGTGCTCTTTTGCCTTCACCAATTTTGACGTCACTGTTTTTGACTTTACCATATCACATAGAATCTTCCTTCCCACCCTGTTGTTCCTAACCAGAGTATAGCTTTCTATGGCCATGTCCCAGTCATGGTTTTCAGTGCACTGACTCAGCAATGCCCACACTATCCAGGCTGGCCTCTGCCGTGATGGCCTCCAGGTCCAGAATCGTATTTCTTAGACGTCTAGCATTTGCATGCATGGCCTTCCAGATTTTATTTCCACTCTGCTCGTTGCCCTGCTGTTTTCTTTTGGCCCTCCCTCCTTCCCCTCTCCCATTTTAATGTTACCATTCCCACTCTACCACCCTGCTTCCTTTATTAATTTGCACCCTGTGGGATTCCCCTTACTCTCTACATCAGTCTGTGGGGGAGGGGCTTTTTCTGCCTTCCTGATTCCTTCTGCTACCCCCCTCAGGTAGTTTAAATGTTCACTGAAGTAACATTTAAACCATCCACTGAGGACTGTGGTTCCCCTCCCAGATGGATGCAGGCTATCACCCCCTATATAGGCCCTAATCCTCCGGGGGGGGTGCCCAGTCCCCAGTGTAGCTGAACCCCTCCTCTCTGCACCATTCATTCAGTCATGCGTTGAAGTTCCTGGTGCAGAAATCCCTCTCCTCCTCCTGTTGTAAACAGGCAGCACCTCATCGAAAGCCACTGAGCTAGCTACCTGGCTTAGGCCCCTTCCCAGCTCCCTAAACTCCCCCTGTGCTATCCCAACCTAGACCCTAGCCAGGTCATTAGTCTCCAGGTGGACAATGACATTCAGCTCTCCCTCCTGTCCTACTGCCCTAGTGATTGTCAGGATCTACTTCCCATCCTTCTAGGCCATGGCGCAGTGTAGGTACCTAAACTGCCTCTTTCCCCTTTCCTATTCCCAAAACTATCCCCCTCACAACTGAGTCCCCCACCAGATGTTACTTCCTCCTCCTCCTTAAATCATCCCATCGCTTTGATTAACAAGATATAACTGGTCCATAACAACATAGGTAACTTGTAGCATTGAGTTGATCATATGACGTTGTTAATGACATTAATCCAACACTGGATAAAGACATCCTGTATATTCATCTGATGGGATAGGATTATGGATATGCTGGACAACACATGATGAGACTGGAACCTGAATGTGCCTTCCTAGAAATCCCCAGCACCTACAGACAAATTGCCGATAGGCAGTGTAATGATAACGCCTGAAAATGGAAAGAAAAAACAGAATATAATAATAATAAAAAGAAGAAGGTACAGGAGAATACCATTCTCCAATGAAAAGAGTACTCAAGGACGAGGGGCACAAGATGAAGTTGGAGGGAGGGAGGTGCAGTGGAAACGTGAGGAAGTACTTCTTCATGGATAGGGTGGTGGACAAATGGAACAGCCTGGCAGCAGAGGTGGTAGGAGCAGAAATGATTACAGGATTTAAGAATGCATGGGATAGGCAGAGAGGGATACTGGTAGTTGGGGGACAACCTAATACCAGTAGTGCATGCAAGAGATGGTAGTTATGGGTAATAGGGCAGACTAGCTGGGCCTGGAGGTCCTTATCTGCTGACAACTTCTATGTTTCTATAACTACATGAACATGAACTTCATGGCCATATTATGGAACCTTACATAGATTTGGAGAAACATTTTTATTTTTGCAACATATTTTATACCCCTGGATGCTCGACTGGGACTTCCTTCCATACCTTGCAAAGTACAGATGCCTGCAACTTATCCACACATACGTGTCTGGCCTGCAAGGTTCACCCCCACCCTACTGCTGTGCTTATTCCCTGTCTTACCCTCAGTGTCTTGTACCCATACAGCCACTTTGGCATTATGTCCCCAGAGTTCTTCTGGCCACCTGCAGTGGAGGTGAAGATCCTGGATGGTCACCCTGACAGGCTGTTGGAGGAGTCTGGCACTGAGCATGGTGGGTGGGCATGGGCTTCATTTACCCAGTCCATACCCTATTTTTCCCCTTTACTCCTGCCCTCCCCCCAGGAATGTGCTGCATCAATCGGTGTTGGTGTGCCACCATTCCCACATGGTCACAGCACTCACTCCAACTAATTACATCCAGAGTCAGGTGGGTTCTCTTCAAAAGTTCAAGTGAACATTAATGTGGGCTGGTGACAGAGTCATATAGATGCAGCACTCACTCCAAAATCCCCATGAGATGCCATCATCAGCACTGCCACATGTGGTCATCGAGGTGGCAGTAGAGCAGCAGATCAGCATATCCCCCTCCACGGAGGAGGAGAGTGCCCAATGGGATACTCAATTCCCTCATCCCAAAAGGCTCTCCAATGGCCCTGTCTTTCTCCAGAACACAGGTCATCATCATAGCGAGTGGTGGCCATGTGGCTGTGCCAGAGGCAGCCTGGAGAACAATGTTCAGATAGTTTTCCTTTCAATACCTGAACATGGCATAGCTCATTCACAGAGTGTGATGTTAACATGATGTGCTATAGACACCACCAGGACAATCAACAGCAGAATAATGACTGCCACATTAGGCACGTAAGTGTGCTACGGATGGGGTGTATTATTCATTAATGCTTACTATGCATGTTCAGCCTAGCAAACTGACGTGTGAACAGAAGAGGAACAGCTGTCAAATGATGTCTGCGACACAAGGCCATGTATAATGACATACTGGTACTTCCAAAGACGAACACTCTGCCAAACAACATGCATGGATCCAACTCACACAGCTTGATCTTGGCCCCTAGTTTTCTGCAGCACTTTAGGACCAAGTTCTGCGGCAGGATTACCATTTGCCGCAGAACGTCTGCCGTGTTTTTTTTGTCATTTCTGCTGAAGTTCTGTGGCACCAATTAACTGCCACATCACGGCATCAGCTTGTCATCCTGACTTCACCTCCATGGCAATGGTTATGGCAATCAGGATGGGGGAACGCACAGTAACACTAGTTAAAAAAAATAGACTTTTAGAAATAATTTTATTTTTATAAAAGCTAAAACAAAATCTATGACTTAAGGTCCAATCCTATAGTATAAATGAAATATGCAGAGGGGACCTTATGTGATAAATAATTTATCTCTATACTCATGCTGTTTACACCACTTGTGAGGTCCCCACTGTTTATCACTTATATATTTATATGCAATCTGTAACATCGTTTTTTTTTTTTGTTTTTTTTTTATAAATTTCCCTTTTTGTTACCATGGAATTGTATCCTCATTCATGCAGGTCCCTTTGGAAGTGGAATAAACGGAATACAGGAGATACTGCAAGACTCATTTTTCATGCCAATCCACTTCTGACACACTATGCAACCCCATCAGGCCATGGCATACACATGAACCCCTTGTCAGAGAAGGCTCCCCAGCCCATCACAAGGTGTCACCCATATGACAAAACACTGCGCCATATCTTCCCAGGCTCAGAGCAGTGGTGTGCGACAGGGCTTCCCCCCCAATTCTTGTGCTCCCAAGCCAGCTTCCAGAGTTTGTCCCTAAATCTGAGTCACTAGCTCAGAAACACAACATGCTACCCACTGGCCCAACAGCTGGCCCTGCACACATTTTCTCATAACTTTTAGGTAATTCTATCAACTCATGATAACATGTAATCACTAACCCTGACAAAAATGTGTACAGCACAATTATTCATTTAGTAGATCTGTTCTGTCAACAGATCTACACATTATTATATTCCACCTTTCTGGGCATAATTACTTCTACTTTTCTTAAAAATGACAGGTTAATTCATTTTACCAGTTATTAATTTCAGACGGCATCCTGATACCTTAAAGGCTCAAATACATTTGAATAAAGTAAGGTATGGAGTTAACAGGTTATGCTTTCATCAAGTATTTGTTTAAGTTGGTCCTAGTGTAATAATTTAAGACTGAAAATTTTATTAGGCTGCAGTACAGGTTGAGCAAATATCACAGTATCTGCTGTGCTGTTCCACTTGCTCTGGGAGTGGGTGCCATGGTAAATAAGTGTCTATTCATTTCTGTGGCAGAATGCAGCCCTGTCATTAGCTAATGTATGATGTGACAGCACTGACAACATCACAAACTGAGCATAGAGGGGTTTAGGATATAAGGAGGGGAAGGGAAGCAGGTGCTACGGATAAACTGGAAATATTAATAAAGAATCGCCAAGAATGGAATTCTGTGGTATTGCAGATATTCTGCAGTAGATTGCAAGTTCTGCGCAAAATTCTGTGGCCACAGAATTGTAGAGGCCTTGAGCTTGATGCAGCAGAACATGTAGGACCATATACATGGATAATAGGATGTGCCCACACACACATACATGGTTACAGTAAAATGTGAAGATATAGACCAAAGCAGGCCTCACTTTGCTGTTGTCAGTTATAATGACTATGTCCAGTCTACATGAACGAAAAACTGACGTTAAGGATGTTGAGGTCTATATACATATAGAAACAGATAGAAGGCAGCATAATGGTTATTCTGTATTAAGAAGAAGGTCAGTGCTTGTGGACAAAGTACTTTGGTGCAGGTGAGAATGATGCCTGATAACGCAACTGCCAAACAAAATAAATAAAAGCATATTGCTGTATCATTCAGGCCACCATTGTACTGTCTGAATGTACTGTCTAAATGAAAAATAAACCATCTGCAGTACCTATACATCAAGACAAATGGATGTGGACCCAGGATGAAGAGTTATGCAACTGTAGTCAGTGGCACAATTTGTCACCTCAGCTATCTCCTTACAGCAAACCAATTTGGGTGCAGCTGGTACTGACACAAAGTAATCCCATGAACACCTACGTGTGCATAGAAATAAAGAAAAATAAGAAGTTGACAACATAGTTGATATAACAGTGCATGTGATTCACATATTATACAATACATAGGGAATACTGAGTTTGCATCTTTTAAACATGGCCGTTAAAAGTGCACATTTAGAAAAGGTATTTAAACAGGCTGAGCATGGATGTAACCTTGAAAGGGCAGCCATGTTTGTGTGGTGCATGTGAGGATCCACATGGCATATACCACATCATGTCCACGTCAGAGGGTAATACTCTGCAACAAGGGAAATTGTGTCTGTGCAGTAAAATTAAGCACTGCCTGCATTATGATGGAACATGATGAAGATCAAACTATTCACTAAGTACTTTTGTAACATGGCAAAAACAGAAGGAGTGCAGGCAACAAAGCAGATAGGTGGAATAGCGTCATGTGCCACAAGAGCAACACAGCATTATGAGACGATCATGCCGTGTTGCTTCTGTAATACAAGAACCGCCAGCGATTTAAAACGAGCAGTGCATTAAAAACGCTAAAGAAGAGAGTAAAGCAAGTTGTGGAACAGCAAGGACGATCGTGATGAGGAGGGACAAAAGTAAGAGAGACACAGGAGAAAAAATATGAATACCGAAGTATAGGAAGCTAGAAATAGAGATAAGCATTGTTAGCAGGGCAGGAGAGCGGGATACGAGAATGAGGAAGAAGGTTGCTGAGAGGAGAAGTGGAAAAATAAAGAATAAGAGAAGGGACACCAAGGCAGAGACACAGATACGAGGAACCAGGGGTACAAGGACTGAGGTGCATGGCATGCAATACAAGCGAACACAGAAGGACGAAGCAGAAGCGCATGAAATGTCTAGAGCCTCACGGTGTATGGCACGACAAATTTCAATTATGCCCGAGTACCGGTAGAAAGGGAAGATAGAGCAGACACCGGGGAAATGTGAGCAGTGTAGTGGAGCGACCAGTGTACACAGAGTCGAGCTAGGTAAACAATGAAAACCACGCTGAGTAAACCGGCATAGTTGTATGCAAATGAGATAGACAGGAAGAGGGAAAAGGAGTAATACAGCAACATCACGGTCCTCCTAACAACAATAGATAACGATCAGCCGTCAGAAATACTTTAAATTCTGTAGCAATCGTTAATAAATATATCAAAGTACTAGTGTGCAAAAGAAAAAAAAATAACATATATGTATGTAACAGAGGTTGGCTAGCAGTTCTGAAAGTAACAGCAAATAGAAGTGAATAAGTTCAATCGTGGCATTGTGTATGTTATCAGAACAGTAGAAAGACATCTGTGACATCAAAACCCATCTGTAGACCATGTTACTCGTGCCACAATGGCCCCAACCATGCATTAACTCCCCATTAGATGCCACCTTTGTCGTGGATTAATGCTTACTTGTGCCAAAGGTGCAGAGGTGGAGTGTTGTGGGTGGAGAGGAGGATGTCCCTCTTACCGCTGGCACCATAGTGCATGGGGAGAATACACAGAAGAATGTTATATGCCTGCTATTTGAATATGCCTCAAACTCTTCAGCTATCACTTATGGTTAGATTCCAAGAACAGTCTGTCTTCTTTTGGACTGCTTTTCATAATTTTCATCTTCATATTTAATGGAAGAAGACTCTTCAAAATAGTCACTGACATTCAAAGAATTATCAGCCATTTTTGTAGCTGTGAGCCACACAGCAAAGTATTACTTTAGCTGTCACTGAAAAATCTTTACCACTATATCAGTAACTTAACTGAGACCACTCATTCTATATTCAAATACTGTTTTTCATGCACAGTACACATTTAGTGAATGATTTTGTATTCCATGATTTACCTTATTCATATACCAGTGAGAGCCACAGAACGGAAGCTGCAAGACAATAAACTATCATTGAGGCTACACCAGTCAGGAGTTCACTGATGCCATAAAGATGCATAATCAGAGTTTTGCATCAGTGGTAAACAACACCACAGTTGATACTGTTTACTGCCTCCGAACACAACCAAGTACACACACCAACAACAACAAATGGATGTCAAGTTGTATTTAGGCCACATGTCCCAGTACTGATCTGGGCCCTCTCTGACCATCTACCATTGTATTCAATTACATCACTCAACTGTGTCAATTGCTTCATCCCACCCACCTGATCCACTGGAATATTTGAGTACAGCAACTCCATGGTGGTCTATCCCCCCATACACCCAACCCACTACAGAACTGCAGCAAACCAGACCACCCACAGAATGTACCATACACACCCTAACTGACAAATCATACTGCGTACAGTCATGGAACTGGAAGGAGGGCTCTGCCATTCACCATATGTAGCTATTCAGTGTACAGGACACCATCATAAAGAGGGTGGCTGTATGGAGGTCCAGTGTGATTGGGTGGCTTGGGAAGTGGCCTGTTGGGGATGTGTGGTTAACAAGGCACCATCAGGGAAGGCAGCACTAAAATATACTGAGGTATCAGAAGGTGGTGGGAGGTAAGGGTTGGTTATGGGGTGGGTATGGGAAACACTAGAAACCAGTCATTTCATGGAGGAAGTGTCACCAGTGGTCTGCTGGGTCACAAGAAAATGTGCCCATGATAGCCATGATAATGCCGTCGGCTCCTCTGTATGCTTTGGCTTACCATGGAACACATGGGAATTGGTGCTATCACATTTGTGGCAGCCCTAACTATACGCCATGATACGAAATGAATAATTGACAAATCTGCACAAGAACATTTAACTTAACGATACATACCTTCATCATGTCACAGGTGTAGTAACCATTGGTATGGGGGGAGTGTTAGTGAAAGGCAGCACAGCCACGATAAGGCCCTTCCCCATCGGCTCTGAACACAAACAGACAAAGGTTAGTTAATCAACAAGTTAGAATACAGATTAATAATCATGACACTGACATGTAAGTTATATCCTGATTTACACAAATTGCAGAAATTGAAATGATTGAATTAGCTGAATGTAGACCATAACTCAGGTTTAGGAAGGAAGCTGAGTCACAGACTCGGGCGACTGGACAGACTGAGGCAGATGCTGCATGGCAGTGTAACTCAGTCAGGGATGGTTGACAGCGAGCCTCAGCATCACATCGACTCTTGTGGCTGGGCCAGTGTGCTTACTTCTACAGCAGGATGTGCATGTGTGACACCACCCAGAAGGGTACAATCACATCAGGGAATGTGTCAGAAAACAAAGAGTAGAAAATCCAGTGTCCACATGGGAAGGGTGCTGACCTCATGGAGTGGGTGCTGAAGACTCAGACTTTTGTGGTTGAGATTAACAATATTCTGCTTTCACAGTTTCCCCTTGGGATGTCTGAAGTATTTTAAGAAAGCATACGTAATTCATTTGCTGTTATAATATGTACGCTTATATCTACTAACGGCAACATAGTTTGGAAGGTCTGTGGCAAACTTTCTTTTTTTTAGTCAATGTTTTTTTCTTATATTGTCAGTCTTCCAGGTCATGGGCCACAGTGCCTGGTGTCATTCCCTCCAAACTAACTGTAAGCCCCCTTTAGTTTGAGGCTTACTGAGTTGCCTTTCCCTCTCTTCTCCTTCTTGCCCATGTAAGGTTAAAGGGGGAGGACTGGGTCTGATCCCTGGGCGTGGTTTGCCTGCTTCTCCAAGGGATAAAAGGAAAAGTTTTCTAGAAAGAAAGGAGGCCAGAAGGAGACTGGTCACAAGTTGGGCTGGGGATTCGATCCCTGGCCCAGGAGTGTGGCCTAAGCTCTGCGGCATCTGTAACCACTCGTGATTCAAGGAGGGAGATTGCTAGGGAGTGCGGCTGGTGGGATGGGAACCTGTGTAAGGAGGGGAGCCACGGCCAGGAGGAAATTGAAGTTGACCCGCCTCATGCTCCACGGCACCATGGTGGGTCTGGGGCCGCATCCTTTATGTGTGGAATAGATGGTGGGAGTGCTTTGGCGGTGGCAGTGCCATGGTGTGGTCTGGATGGTGGTGGCAGCACCGATGGGTCAGATGCTTGTGACACGCCATCTTTGTTTTGGTGACCTGCCAGAAGTGAGTGGCTGCTGGTGCCCACTTTTCCCATGTTTATCTAGGTCTGGGACTGGGGTGGGTCCAGCCATAGGCCCGGTGCAGCAGGTTGGGGTGCTAGTTTTGTTTGGGAGCCACCTGTATTTGTAAGAGCCCCTGAGTATAGGATGGCCAAGCGGAATTGTTTCATGCAGCATTTTGTGAATGGACTAGTTGGGAACCAGGGCAAAGCATCTAAGGGAGCTCTGGTCTGTGAGGCCTAGGTCACTGCTCAAGTTTCTGAACCCCCCAGCTCAGTTGTAAGTGGAGCCCATTCATCGGGCCTGCTTCAACCCCAAGTCTGTGCCGTAGTCTTGTGCTGCAGAAGTAAAAAAATTAATGTTGGCTTTGTACCTGTCTACAGCTGGAGGGAAGGTTGCAAATGTGGGGGCTCATCCAGGATATGCTTGGCTCTGTGGCGGTGCAGCCTGGAGGATGTTTGGGGGTCTGCAGCACCAGTGGGTCCCAAAGAAGGTATCTGCACCATCACAGGGAGCCACCATTTTTGGTAGTTTCGGACCTTCGGTACTCCGCCATCTTGGTCATGGTAATGAATATTAATGAACTTTAACCAAATGACTTTTGGCAGGCTTCCAATTGACTGGGAGGAGAGCACGGAATTTTGGGAGCTCTCAGTGAGGTCGCCATCTTGGATTGAGTTGTGCTGGAACGGTGTGTGCCACGAGTGCTGCCATGGCTGAGAAAGTTGCTGCAGATGAGCCTCAGGCTATGGTTTCTGCATTTCTTTTGTCATGGCTATGGACAACTGCAGGTCATGGAGCAGCTAATGACCGATGTGTGCAGTGCAACTTTCAGGGAGCAGGGGTCATCCACTTGCCCTTGTGTTCAGCCTGTGTCAGGAGGCTGACTCCTAGCATCTGTTCATTAACTCCTTATTTGACTGACTGATTCGGCCATCAGTACCATGTGGGAATGGCATCGCTTTTGCCTACAGGAAATCTGGACATCTGGGGAGATACTAAGTCAGCACTTTTCCCTGTGTAGCCATCTGCTCCTGCCACTGGTGTCATAGTGGAGTCTGTAAAGGAAGAGGACTTGTATGGTGGGATGGGGCAACAAAGTCTGCACAGCCTTTCCCCACCACCGCCTGCTGAGCCTCCCTATGACAGAGGGAGAGGATGAGGTAAGCTTGATTAATCCACTGACCACCCTAGGGCCCAGAGGGTCAGCTGATGCTCCCTTGTCCCCTCCAAGGTGGTAAGATGTCAGCTGACTGTGCAGCGACCTCAGGGAAAGAGTCTTCAGCAGTTGTGGAGGTACAGAATGCAAAGCGTGATGTAGAATATACTGAGCCAGCTGTCTTTCCCCCTGGACAAGCACCACGTGCCTATATGTTGGCAGACCAGGAGCTGTATAGGGCCATTCCCTAGCCATGCCGTATACCAGTTCTCACCTTACCAGATAACCTTCCTCACCTCCTGGCGATGTCTAAGAGTCTCAGAGTGAAGATGGGTGGGTCATTGAGTGACAAGCCCATGGATTTGCGTTATAGAAAAGGAGTCTGGTTGGAGACCAGTCAAGTTTGGCTGACCAGTGTGTGAGAAATTCTTGAGTGGTCCCAGGTGGAACGGTGGAACCAGCAGAGGATCCATCTGGAATATCCACGAGAGGATTACCCATACACATCTGAGCTCCTTTGGGATATCATAGAAGAGAAGAGGGCAGATTGGGTTTTCCAGGGGATGATCAACATGTTGCAGCTGTGAAATAATGAGGACCCCCTACAGAAGAGGTGACCCGCTGTGCCCATTCTCTATGCCACTCAGCGGCATGGGCTGGACTTACCATCTTCAAACATTTTGTCCTGGTACAAGATGTGGCTGGCAGCCAGATGAAATATTATACCATCTCTGTGGATTTTTTCTCCAATGAGAAGACTAAGCCTAATCCTAACTACTACTACCCCCACGGTAGTGAACCCACCATCTGATCAAGAGCACCAGTGGAATAGTAACATTTTGCCAGGACTGCCTTGATTAGAGTATTCAAACTGTTGGTGAGTTAATCTGACTGTTACTGTTTTGGTTATTTGTTCTTCAAGCAACTTGTCATGTAAGCAAGAGAGAGCCCAGAAGTGAAGACTAAAAGGACTGTGCCCGTGTTTGGGCCTGGACTTTGGGACTGCTTCTGAGATTATACCTTTTATGGGACAAAAGTGTTGCATTTGTTGCATTTAGTCCAATTATAGAACAAGAAAAAAAAAAAGAATGTGGGGAGTGCGTGAGATCTGTATGTGGACTGGTAGTTGCATGTGTGTGTGTCTGTGTGTGTGTGTGTGTGTGTGGTGTGTGTATGGTGTGCGTATGGTGTGTCTGGTGAGAGTATAGGGAATTTTACTGTTGCTGTTTAAGTCGTGGCAGTATGCTTATTATTAATTCTGTTTGAGGATCTGCTGGAGGGGGGCTAAAAGTTTGAATGGGCTCCACTTACTCCTATTTTTGTACTAATGGGATTCTGGGTCCCCTATGTGTTTTGGTCTGGCTTTCCCAAAGGGGGGAGGTTACCATGGGAGAGTGCACATATCCCATTGGTGCCCCTTCCCGCAGCTGGCAGGGTGCCCCATTCCCCAGAGAGGAATGGTTTAAAGGGGGGAGAGTGTAAGTCCCCTTTAGTTTGGGGCTTACTAAAGTTGCCTTTCCTTCTCTTCTCCTTCTTGCCCATGTAATGTTAAGGGGGGGGCTGGGTCTGTCCCCTGGGTGTGGTTTGCCTGCCCCTTCAAGGGATAAAAGGAAGAGTTTTCTGGAAAGAGAGGAGGCCAGAGGGATACTGTTCACAAGTTGGGCCTAGGATTTGATCCCCGGCTGAACAGTGTGGCTTAAGCTCTGCGGTGTCTGTAATCACTCATGATTCAAGGAGGGTGGTTGTCAGGGAATGCGGCTGGTGGGATGGGACTCTGAGTAAGGAAGGGAGCCACGGCCCAGAAGAAATTGAAGTTGACCCACTTCATGCTCTGTAGCACCATAGCGGGCTGGGGCCCTTGTCCTTTATGTGTAGAATAGGCGGTGGGGGCGCTTTGGCAGTGGCAGTGATGTGGTGTGGCCTGGATGGTGGTAGCTGCACCGATGGGTCAGATGCTTGTGGTATGCCATCTTTGTTTTGGTGGTCTGCCGGGAGCAAGTGAGTGCTGGTGCCCACTTTTCCCATGTTTATCTAGGTCTGGGACTGGGGTGGGTCCAACTGTAGGCCCAATGCAGCAGGTTGGTGTGTTAGTTTTGTTTGGGAGCCACCTGCATTTGTAAGACTCCTGAGTATAGGGTGGCCATGCGAAACTAATTCGTGCAGCATTTTGTGAACAGCCTAGTTTGGTACCAGGGGCTAAGCATCTAAGGGAGCCCTGGTTTGTGAGGCCTAGGTCACTGCTCGTGTTTCTGAGTCCCCGGCTCAGTTGTAAGTGGAGCCCATTCATCGGGCCTGCTTCTGCCCCAAGTCTGTATTGCAGTCTTGTGCTGCAGAAGTAAAAAAAATTAATGTCAGATTTGTACCTGCCTACAGCTGCCTCCAGCCCCATGGAGCTGTTTAATTCTGTTTTTTTTTCAAATATATTAATTTTTATTCTTTCAAATACGAGTGTCCCTGCTTTGTCTGTGCTGCTTTTGCTAACTATTTCCCCCCCCCCGGGGGCTCCAGGATCATACCTGTCTGCTGTCTTGCTCTTGTGTTTCTGCCACCTGGGCTGCATCATCTGATTTAGTGGTTCTTGAGACACCTGTCTGGTCATCATTCAGGTAGGCCAAGCAATTTTTTGTGGATAATTTTCAGCTTGTGCCCCCCTCCGGTAGATTTTTACACCAAGCCCCTAGACATGATCCAGAGGGAGGGTTGCACAACCATTACCTCCAGCAGGCTCTTAATGTGGTGCAGGGCTTTAGTATGCCACAAGCCATCCTCTAGATGCCAATATAATTTATTTTTCACATAAAGCCTTTTCATCTGTCTACGCTGATCTTTCCAGGGATATACCCTGTTCATGCCTCACGACACCTGTCTCTCCAGGTCCAATGCACCAGCAACTTCCCCAATTATTCCCCTATGTGGTATGTGTTCCAGGAGGAGGACCAACCTCCAGCAGCAAACCATGCCCAAGACCCCACCCCCACCCCACCTGGAGCAGTGCACTTAGTGTTAGCAGACTTTAGAACCCATGTGAAGCCAGGGGTCCAAGTGCAGATACAACCAAATGGGGCACACTCAAAATAAGGTGTAAAGCTGTGAAATTGTGTCCTCTGCAAAAAACATGGGCGCAGTCCCAGAGGAACAGACTGTCCTATATATGCATGCATACCATCATATTCATTGGCAATAAGGATTTTCACATAACTGATCCAAAGCCCACAACCATGGTAGCCACAGCACTGACAACACACCCACAATAGTCACTGTACGGCACAACACTATCAACAATCACAGCACTGCCACCACCCCAGTCTGGACCTGTTCATCACTGTGCTAGGATGTTATAAACAAACATCAGGCATAGCTTAAAATTTCAACTTCCTTTTCATTCTCTCTTATCTTCTTTCCTTTTTCTGACTATCCTTTTATTCATATCAGAGTGGCCAACCTGATACTCTTCATTCTTATCTATCCCTTGTCTGAAATGCAGCCTGAACCCCCCATTTTGTCTTAAAGACATCCTTAAAACATGTTCCCCATTACACAAGTTCCTTAGTCGTAGTTAAGAAAACAAAGGTATCTGTGTACTAAGAGTCCAAGGCTACTGTTCAAAAGTTATCATTGGGTTTCTGTTTCCAAATGAAGAAAGGAGACATGGTTTTTGTTTAGTTAAGCTGCCATGTGTATCCTAAGTCCTTTGCAAATGAAAATGTTGATTCTGCCTTCTTAATGGTTCTGGATTAGAAAGTCATACCCTTGCAAAAACAAACAGATAAAGGAGCGCGCCCTTGTCTGTTTGGGTTTCCAAGATAAATGCTCTTTTCTTCTAGTAAAAAAGGAAAAAGGTATAAAAGGTAACACGATTCCATAGAAATATCAAGTATAGTTACTCTGTTTACTGAGATAGGTCCTCAGTAGCTGAGACAGGTGCTGCTACAGGGCTGGCTGCCCACAGACTGACAGGTTTTATAGGCCCAGGAGAGAGTGATGTCATGAGGGGGAGGAGCTAAGCTAATGCTCTGACATCATTAGCCCTATAATTAAGCATTTAGCTCCCTTCTGTCTTGGTGTGCTGCATTAAATGAACATATGTTCAAATGACAAGGACTTGAACACATTGTTTGATGATGTAAAACATATGTATGGTGTATCCAAAGGCTCCAGTAGATCTTTTTGCCTTAATAAGGGTGTCACATGTCTTATGAGGTCACCCCTGATTGACTTAAAAAGTGCTTTTCTGGGGGCTCAGACAGGTGTGGTGATCAGTAGCTTGCTGATCACAGTGAGAGAAGGTTCTAGTGAGAGTGTGCCAGTTTTCACATTGTTCCATGGAAAGGAGAGACTGCAGGAATTCTTTTATGTTCTCTGAAGGAAGAAGAATAATATCCTGTGTTCTGAAGGTGTGAAGGACTAACACCATTTATTTTCCTTTCTGTATACAAGTATTTTATTTTTTTTATTTTTTTGATTTATTGAGACAATAAAATGATAAACGCAGAAGTATGCATTTTTTATGCATCTTAAACTGGTTGTAAGATCTGTTATTGGAGCCCACACTACCACAACTGGTGTCAGAAGTGGGATTTCAATCTCATGGGTATCAGAAGGTACTCCAGAGGGGGTTTGCACTGTAAATACCCTGGCAGATGCAACAACCAGAATAAGTGGAGCTGGATGCAGTACATTTGACCAGGTCAGTCAGATTGAAGACTGGAGTGCAGTTGTTGTCCGGGATTGAACCTACCACCAGACCAAAGAAGATGGAAGAAGGAGCCATGGCAGCAGCTGGTACTTCAAAAGGGAGGAAAGCCAGATGACCTAACACCAGAGGACCGAGCGAATTATTGAAATGGCTTTGTCTACGGCAAATTGAGATGGAGCGCCAGAGAGAAGAAGACCAGAGACAGAGGGATGAAGATCGGAGGATACAGGCAGAAGAAAGACGGAGACAGGATGAAAAATGGACAGCTACTCTAAAAGCTATACAGGACATGACATAGGGGCAGACAGAGGGGACTGTCCCTAGAGACATAAAATTAACTAAATTAACGGAGGTTGATGACATCGAGGCCTACCTGACAACCTTCGAGAGGGTGGCTCAAACCTGCAACTGGTCCAGAGATCAATGGGTGATTCGTTTGGTCCCATACCCTCTGGACGGGCACAGATAGTTTATAGTCAACTAAGTGGGAGCTGACAGTACCAACTATGACAGAGTCAAAGAAAAATATTACGTAGATATAATATAAATGCAGAACGTATAGACAGCGGTTTCGGTCCCAGAAAATGGCCAACCTGGACACCCCAAGGGAAACTTATGCTCATCTGAAGGACTACTGTGATAAGTGGTTGCAGCCCACCTCCAAAACCGTGGCTGAAATAATGGAACTGATAATAATAGAACAGTTCATCCAGATACTACCAGGGGATGTTCAATTGTGGGTGAAGGAGCATAAACCCGAGACAGCTGAAAACACCATCAGGTTGGCGGAGAACTACTTGGCAGCATGAAGCATTCGAGCTAGAGGTAACCAGAACAACCCAGGACTATCCAGCACACTGGTAAGGCCACCTTTTATACTTCTCATAATCAAGAGACAATTTTATCGAAGAGAGAGAGGTTGGAGAACTCCTTACACCGAGATTGTATGCCATGGTTGCCTTGGAAAAGGACATATTGTGAGGAACTGCCCCAATAAAAGAACTGATTTGGCACATCTTGCCCTAGCTAATTTTGGGTATGTGACCTCAGTGGGTTTTGGGGAACAACAGACTTTGGGCCTGCTGGACTCTGGGAGTTTACAGACTTTGGTTAGAGCCGATTTAGCTCACGATATGCCTAAAAATGACTCAGCTACCACTGTCCGTTGTGTTCATGGAGACATACTTAAATACCCCACGGCATGTCTAAACATAACTGTAAACAAAGAAAGCCATGACATGTTGGTAGGCCTTGTTCCACGCCTTCCCGTACCCATAATTGTTGGACAAGACTTTCCCCATTTTGATTTATTAATGCAACAACATAAAACCTTTACAGAAACAGTCAATGTGGTCACTAGATCCCAGACCAAAACACAGCCCTTACAGGAAGTTTTTCCTTTTGAGGAGGACTATTTTGAAACTGTTAGTGCAACCAAGAAATCCAGAAAGGCCAAGAGAGGAGAAAAAAGGGCCTGAAAGGAACTGCAACAGGCTGAAGGTCAATTTTGTATTCCAGGGACTACAGTACAAGACATTGTACAGGACCAAAAATGTGATAAAACTTTACAACCTTTATTTTCACAGGTAGACAAGGCTGGACATCCTGGACAATCTCGTTTTTATACTTAATCATGAGATACTGTATAGAGTTGTTATAGATCCTGATACAGCTGAAGAGATTGAACAATTGGTAGTACCTAGCAAATACAGGGAGCAGATAATGCACCTGGCCCATGACATCCCCATGGCTGGACATGAGGGCAGAGATAGGACAGTGCAATGGATCTTATCCCAGTTTTTCTGGCATGGGGTACATCAGGATGTTGCTGCTTATTGTCGGTCGTGCCCACAATGTCAGTTAGTAGCAAAAGGGGGAAAAAAGGATTTAGTACCCTTACAGCCTATTCCCTATGTAACTACTCCATTCGATAGAATAGCAATGGATGTGGTAGGTCCCTTATTAAAGAGCTCAAAAGAGGGAACCAATACATTTTGGTTATATGTGATTACACCACTCGATACCCTGAGGCGATACCAATGAGAACAGTCACTGTCCCTCGTATCGCTGAGGAATTGGCTAAAGTATTTAGCCGGATGGGTATACCTAAGGTTATTTTGACAGACTGTGGTAGTAATTTCACGTCTACAATGTTACAGGAATTATACAGTTTATTAGGGGTATCTGCTGTAAGAACATCACCGTACCATCCCCAAACTGATGGGTTAGTTGAGCGTTTTAACAAAACCATGAAATGTATGTTGCAGAAATATGTGCAGGAGGAAGGTCGAGATTGTGATAAGTTTTTACCTTACTTACTCTTTGCATACAGAGAGGTGCCCCAAGCCACCACTGGGTTGTCCCCTTTTACAACTCTGTATGGACGTAACCCTAGGTGCCCATTGGATGTTGTTAAGGAGCATTGGGAACAAAAGGATAATGTGGCCTGCAAGAATACATTAGAATATATGACCTCCTTAAGAAAATGATTGGTAAAATATGTGTCCATAGCACACCAGAATGTAGACCAACGGCAAATGAAACAGAAAGAATTATATGATGTGGGGCTAAAAACCAAAACATTTGTACCAGGAGAAAAAGTATTATTGCTACTACCTGCCACTGAGAATAAATTGCTGATGCGTTGGAAAGGGCCATATATGGTATTACATCAGACCGGCCCAGTAAATTATGCCATTGAAATGCCAGGGCATAGGCCACTTAAATGAATTTACCATTCCAATCTTTCAAGGAAGTGGGTAGAAAAACCATCAACCCCGGTGTTATTCATACATCCTGAACAAGGGAGGACAGAATTAGACATGGCATATGACAGGCTGGATAAAACAGGGAATGAGACTGAAATTCAGATTAATACAGAATTGACCCGAGTACAAAGGGAAGAGATTGATCATCTCTTGGAGTATTTTGCAGATACATTCACAAGAAAACCAGGGAAAGCAAAAGGGGTGGTACATGAGATAAGGGTTACACAATCAAAGCCAATCCATCAAAAACCATATAGATTGCCCGAAAAGATTAGACCAGATGTAGTTGCAGAAGGTAAAAGAATGGAGCAAGCAGGAGTTATTGTTCCATCCCGTAGCCCCTGGTCTTCACCACTGGTAGTGGTACAAAAAAAAGAAGGAGGAATCAGGCTTAGCCTAGACTTCCAGAAAATTAATGAAGTTTCAGAATTCGATGGGTATCCAATGCCACGCATTGATGATCTGTTAGACCAGATAGGTTCTGCCAAGTATATTAGCACACTTGATTTGACTAAGGGGTATTGGCAGATACCCTTAGCAGCCCAAGCTCAAGAACTCACTGCTTTTTGTACTCCACTTGGTTTATATCATTTTACCACTATGCCGTTTGGTCTTCATGGGGCCCCGGCTACTTTCCAAAGGTACATGGATCATGTTTTAAGACCACATAAATGTTACAGCGCAGCCTATTTGGATGTTATTGTCATTTACAGTACAGATTGGGACTCTCACTTAATACACCTTAGTGCTGTCATACAAAGCATCAAAGATGCTGGTCTTACCATAAACCCATCTAAATGTGCTATTGCCAAAACCGAAACGAGCTATCTAGGCTTCATAATTGGACATGGGGTGGTTAAACCCGAAGTGGACAAAGTTGAAGCGGTAACAAATAGTCCCATACCCACCACCAAGCAACATGTCAGATCTTTTCTTGGACTGGCGAGTTATTACCGCCGGTTCATCCCAGATTTCTCAACAATTGCCACACCACTTACTGACCTCACTAAAAACAAATTTCCAAACAAAGTAAAATGGAGTCCAGCCTGTGAAGAGGCATTCCAAAAGATCAAGACAATTCTGTGTTCAGCTCCAGTGTTGAGTAGTCCAGATTTCTCTAAACCCTTTGTAATACAAACTGATGCCTCTGACACGAGTATAGGAGCAGTACTAACCCAGCATAGTCAGGGAGAGGAACACCCCGTATTGTTCCTCAGCAGAAAATTGCATGAAAGGGAGAGAAAATATTCCATGGTGGAAAAAGAATGTTTAGCCATCAAATGGGCAGTAGAGACCCTTAAATATTATTTATGGGGAAATCAGTTTACAATAGTAACAGACCACAACCCATTATGCTGGCTGAACTTAATGAAAGATAAAAATGCACGTATTTTACGGTGGTATCTGTCATTACAACCTTACAAATTTGTTGTAAAACATAGAACTGGTTCTCAGCATCAGAATGCAGATTTTCTATCAAGTTTTGGTGCTGATCAAGGTAGTGCATCCATTCCGGGTATGAAAAATAGAATTAAAAATGGAATGCATGGTGCCAAGAAGGCACAACCCCAGGGAAAAGAATGAATACAAAGAGTATTATTATAGGTATAGTAATGTGTTGAATACTGTTTATCTTAAGAGTCCCTGGGGGGAACTTCTGGAGTGGGTGGGTGGAAGTTCCAACCCTTCACAGGGTGATAGGTCTTAAGGCAACAACTAGTTGGTTGCCTTCTTGTGTGGGGAGGAGTGTGCTAGGATGTTATAAACAAATATCAGGCATAGCTTAAAATTTCAACTTCCTTTTCACTCTCTCTTATCTTCTTTCCTTTTTCTGACTATCCTTTTATTCATATCAGGGTGGCCAACCTGATACTCTTCATTCTTATCTATCCCTTGTCTGAAATGCAGCCTGAACCCCCCCCCATTTTGTCTTAAAGACATCCTTAAAACATGTTCCCCATTACACAAGTTCCTTAGTCGTAGTTAAGAAAACAAAGGTATCTGTGTACTAAGAGTCCAAGGCTACTGTTCAAAAAGTTATCATTGGGTTTCTGTTTCCAAATGAAGAAAGGAGACATGGTTTTTGTTTAGTTAAGCTGCCATGTGTATCCTAAGTCCTTTGCAAATGAAAATGTTGATTCTGCCTTCTTAATGGTTCTGGTATAGAAAGTCATACCCTTGCAAAAACAAACAGATAAAGGAGCGCGCCCTTGTCTGTTTGGGTTTCCAAGATAAATGCTCGTTTCTTCTAGTAAAAAAGAAAAAAGGTATAAAAGGTAACATGATTCCATAGAAATATCAATTATAGTTACCCTGTTTACTGAGATAGGTCCTCAGTAGCTGAAACAGGTGCTGCTACAGGGCTGGCTGCCCACAGACTGACAGGTTTTATAGACCTAGGAGAGAGTGATGTCATGAGGGGGGAGGAACTAAGCTAATGCTCTGACATCATTAGCCCTATAATTAAGCATTTAGCTCCTTCTGTCTTGGTTTGCTGCATTAAATGAACATATGTTCAAATGATAAGGACTTGAACACATTGTTTGATGATGTAAAACATATGTATGGTGTATCCAAAGGCTCCAGTAGATCTTTTTGCCTTAATAAGGGTGTCACATGACTTATGAGGTCACCCTGATTGACTTAAAAGTGCTCCTCTAGGGGCTCAGACAGGTGTGGTGATCAGTAGCTTGCTGATCACAGTGAGAAAGGTTCTAGTGAGAGTGTGCCAGTTTTCACATTGTTCCATGAAAAGGAGAGACTGCAGGAATTATTTTATGTTCTCTGAAGGAAGAAGAATAATATCCTGTGTTCTGAAGGTGTGAAGGACTAACACCATTTATTTTCCTTTCTGTATACAAGTATTTTTATTTTTTTTTTATTTTTTTTAATTTTTTTGATTTATTGAGACAATAAAATGATACACGCAGAAGTATGCATTTTTTACGCATCTTAAACTGGTTGTAAGATCTGTTATTGGAACCCACACTACCACAATCACCAACACCCTCCACCAGTCACATCAATGACCACCCACCCCAGGCAGTCAGAGCACTTGTACACAGGCATGACAGTCACAGGACTTCACCACCCCTCCACAGACAGTCACAGCACCAACCACTCCTCCACAGACAGTGACAGACCTGACCACTGACCCACAGACAGTCACAGTACCGATCTCCCACCCGCAGCAGTCAGAGCACTGATAAACACCCATGACATTCACAACTCTGTCCACCTACTCAAAACAGTCACAGCACTGCTCCCCACCCAACAGTCACAGCACTGACCACCTACTCTTTGACAGTCGCTGCATTGCCCACCATCACCCCAATAGGAACAGCACTGCCCCACAACCCCAACAATAACAGCACAGACCCCAACTCCTGACAGCCACAACATTGCCCCACACACCCTGACAGTCACAGGGCTGCCCCCCATAGTGAAAGCAATGTCCCCACAGACAGTCACAGAGCTGACCACCCACCACTGGCAGTCCAAGCACTGACTCCCACCTACCACAGTCACATAACTGACCCCCAAACATGACAGTAACATACTGACCTCCAACAATGACAGTCACACCAACAGTAACAGTGCTGACCTCCAGCAACAACAGACACACCTGCAGTAACAGCGCTGGCCTCCAACAATGACAGTCACACCAACAGTAACAGCACAGATCTCCAACAATCAGTTACACCAACAGTAACAGCACTGCCTCCAGCAATGACAGTCATACCAGCAATAACAGTGCTGACCTCCAACAATGACAGTCACACCAACAGTAAAAGCAATGACCTCCAACAATGACTGTCACACCAACAGTAACAGCAATGACCTCCAACAATGACAGTCACACCAACAGTAACAGCGCTGACTTCCAACAATGCCAGTCACACCAACAGTAACAGCAATGACCTCTAACAATGACAATCTCACCAACAGAAACAGCGCTGACCTCCAACAGTGAGAGTAACACCAATAATAACAGCACTGATGTCCAATAATCAGTGACACCAACAGTAACAGCACTGACCTCCAACAATGACAGTCACACCAACAGTAAAAGAGCTGACTTCCAATAATGATAGTCACATCAACAGTAACAGTGCTGACCTCCAACAATGACAGATACACCAATAGTAA
This sequence comes from Neoceratodus forsteri, assembly GCA_016271365.2. Classification (NCBI taxonomy): domain Eukaryota; kingdom Metazoa; phylum Chordata; order Ceratodontiformes; family Ceratodontidae; genus Neoceratodus; species Neoceratodus forsteri. The sequence goes on along the minus strand of CM028132.1, from coordinate 1,472,003,597 downwards.
CAGCGCTGACCTCCAACAATGACGGTCACACCAACAGTAACAGCAATGACCTCCAACAATAACAGTCACACCAACAGTAACAGCAATGACCTCCAACAAAGACAGTCACACCAACAGTAACAGCATTGACTTTCAGCAATGACAGTCACACCAGGAATAACAGCGCTGACCTCCAATAATGATACTCACACCAACAGTAACATCGCTGACATCCAACAATGACAGTCACACCAACAGTAACAGCAAAGACCTCAAACAATGACAGTCACACCAACGGTACCTGCGCTGACATCCAGCAATGACAGTCACACCAGCAGTAACAGTGCTGACCTCCAGCAGATCCATGACTGGTGCGTCAAAAGATTTGTCGAGCGACCAGACAGCAAAACCAGAAGGTTGACCATTTTCTTGGTGACTGCGGATCAAAGAAAGAAAGTGTTTTCTTCAGGGGACTTTGCCCCTGAACCCCCATGCAGGGGATGCACCCCACACACCCCCACTAAGGATTATCAACTCTGAGTTGGAGCTGATTTGGGGGCTGCAAGACCCTCAGATAGATAGTGCCAGGTTCCAGCATGGACACTACAGTGACGTGGCACTGTAGTCGCTGTAGTGTCATTTGCTGCACCAGTGTGACTGTTGATGGGGTATACGACCTCCAGCAATGACAGTCACACCAACAGTAACAGTGCTGATCTCCAACAATGACAGTCACACCAACAGTAACAGCAATGACCTCCAGCAGTGACAGTCACACCAACAGTAACAGTGCTGACCTCCAACAATGGCAGTCACACCAACAGTAACAGCGCTGACCTCCAACAATAACAGTCACACCAACAGTAACAGCAATGACCTCCAACAAAGACAGTCACACCAACAGTAACAGCATTGACTTTCAGCAATGACAGTCACACCAGGAATAACAGCGCTGACCTCCAATAATGATACTCACACCAACAGTAACAGAGCTGACCTCCAACAATGACAGTCACACCAACAGTAACAGCGCTGACATCCAACAATGACAGTCACACCAACAGTAACAGCAAAGACCTCAAACAATGACAGTCACACCAACGGTACCTGTGCTGACATCCAGCAATGACAGTCACACCAGCAGTAACAGTGCTGACCTCCAGCAGATCCATGACTGGTCGTCAAAAAGATTTGTCGAACGACCAGACAGCAAAACCAGAAGGTTGACCATTTTTCTCGTTCGGCTGCCAGATCCAAAGAAAAGAAAGTGTTTTCTTCAGGGGACTTTGCCCCCAGAACCCCCCATGCAGGGGGATGCACCCCACACACCCCCCACTAAGGATTATCAACTCTGAGTTGGAGCTGATTTGGGGGGCTGCAAGACCCCCAGATAGATAGTGCCAGGTTCCAGCATGGACACTACAGTGACGTGGCACTGTAGTCGCTGTAGTGTCATTTGCTGCACCAGTGTGACTGTTGGGGGGGGTATACGACCTCCAGCAATGACAGTCACACCAACAGTAACAGTGCTGACCTCCAACAATGACAGTCACACCAACAGTAACAGTGCTGACCTCCAAAAATGACAGTCACACCAACAGTAACAACAATGACCTCCAGCAGTGACAGTCATACCAACAGTAACAGTGCTGACCTCCAACAATGGCAGTCACACCAACAGTAACAGCGCTGACCTCCAGCAGTGACAGTCACACCAACAGTAAGAGTGCTGACCTCCAACAATGGCAGTCACATCAACAGTAACAGCAATGACCTCCAGCAGTGACAGTCATACCAACAGTAACAGCGCTGACCTCCAACAATGACAGTCACACCAACAGTAACAGCACTGACCTCCAACAATGACAGTCACACCAACAGTAACAGCAATGACCTCCAGCAGTGACATTCACACCAACAGTAAAAGCAATGACCTCCAACAATAACAGTCACACCAACAGTAACAGCAATGACCTCCAGCAGTGACAGTCATACCAACAGTAACAGTGCTGACCTCCAACAATGACAGTCACATCAACAGTAACAGCACTGACCTCCAACAATGACAGTTACACCAACAGTAACAGCAATGACTTCCAGCAGTGACAGTCACACCAACAGTAAAAGCAACGACCTCCAACAATGACATTCACACTAACAGTAACAGTCATACCAACTATAATAGCACTGACATCCGACAATGACAGTCACACCAACAGTAACAGCAGTGACCTCCAACAATGTCAGTCTTTCCGTCTTTTGGATGAGACATTAAACCAAGGTTCTGTCTGCCTGTTCTGGTGGTTGTTCAGGTGGATGTTAAAGATCCCATGACATGTCTCAAAAACAGTAGGGGTGTTTTTATTGAAACAAAAACATAAACATACAGAAAGGAAAAAGCAACTATAAAACAAACAATACAGTCACAGTTCCTAACCCCCTCACCCCTCCACAATCCTCAAAACCTTCATAATCCCAAATCAACGCAAAAAGGAAAAAGTAGAAACTACCTTAAAAAATCCACCATTAACTAACCATATTTATGCTAAAAAGAAACCCCCCTCCATCACACCATCACACGTGCCCTTGGATGAAACTTCAGATCCCATCTAAACACCTCCCATAATGCATTTTCATATATTGTGCAAAAAGTAGGATACATCATGTACTTTTGCTGGAAAAGAAACTGTCATCTACTTTGCCAGAGATAAAACTTTAAACATGCAAAAAAGACTGTCAAAGTATTCATATCTTACTTTGCTAATTCCAGCGGAAAATCCCTCAATACTAACATCCCATATGTCACCTCTTCAATCGTGGCATCTTCTGCATGACAGCTAAATAATTCCATAAACCTTTGGAATAAGAACACTCCATTAGAAAATGCTTTTGTGTTTCTACTTCATCCTCGCAATCAGAAGACAAACATTTTCTTTCCTCCATCACCTTATGTTTGTGCTTCCCTCTCACCCTCACCCTCCCATGGAAACATAGCCATTGAGTATCCCACATCCGCCATGGTGTTCTAGGATTAGTTAACTGTTTATAAACACTATTTTGTTTACCTTCTTGGCAATGTTTAAGTGAAGGTTCCACCGGACCTAGTAATTTCAAAACCTCCAGATATAACTGCAGTCTTGTCTTCTGTAATATCATCTGTTTAGTTACTTTCCATTTCAACATTTTTTGGAATGTGATCTTCAAATACTGTGCAGGCTGTATCCCTCCCGATAACTTTATAGGCTGGTTTACCCAAATCAGCAAGACCCCTTCAAAAGTTTGTAATAACCACCATTTCATTAGTGAAGTTTTCCCTAAAATCATTAGTTTAATATTCACAGCCCAAAACAAGCAATGAAAAAACCCACCGGGTTAACCATCCCAACCCTCCCTTTTATGTTGGAAGGTACGTTATCTCCCTTTTAATTTGGTTAAGCCAACTCCCCCATAATAACTGAAAAAAACCTGCATGTCCTGGTTTCTAAAGCCAAAGGAAGAGGGAAAACAGCACTTATATACAAGAAAACAGGCAGCAAAAATTACTTTAATCACATGAACCCACTTCAGCTTTGACATTTTCCATCCCTTCCAACGGTTCACTTTTCCTTCTCCCTGTTGTATGGATTGTTCCCAGTTATGGCATACCATATTTCCAGGTGCATAATATACTCTTAAAATCTTAACAGGCAATGCAGATATTGTAATCCCTCCAACCTCCCCCTGGGATGTATCACCCCCCATAGGATTATAGCCCTACTCTTCTGAATGTTTAATCATGAGCTGGACACTATCAAATTCCTGAATCTCATGCAATAGAGTCCTCGCTCTTTTTTCCTCTTTCACAAAGGCACACACATCATCTGCATAAGCGAGAAGTTTTACCTCACTCCCTGATGGTGAACAAGAAATACCCCGTATGTCTTGATTTCCCAGAACCTTATGTATAAAAGGGTTAAGTACAGATAGGTATAAAAGTGGGCTAAGGGGACATCCCTGCCATATCCCTTTACGTATGATATATTTCTTCCCCTGTGAGCTCATCAAAACCAATGAAACTACAGCATTATCATATAACAGGTGCAGCCAGTGTACAAACCTTGGAGGAACACCATATGCTTGCAAAACCTTGGAACAAAAACTGGTGAGTTACCTTGTCAAAAGCTTTATATTGATCCAGGGATAGTAGGTACCCAGAAATATTGTTATACTTGCAATATCCATACACATCCCTAATTATACACAAACTGTCCTAAATATGCCTCCCTGGTAAAGCACAAGTCTAAACAGAGTGAATCACGTCTTTTGCCATACCTTTGAAATGTTTCTGTAGAATAAAAGTTAGAATAAAAAAATCTGCATTTAATAGGCTGATAATAGGCTCCAATTTTCTATCTGTTGCCGATCCCCTGCTTTATAAAGGTGCATCACTAAACCCTGGGTAAACACTGCTGAAAGTGTGTGTGAAGATAAAAACAAAAATGAAAAACTTTCCCTAAAATAACAGCCAGTGTATCAGGAAACAACTTATACCACTCATTGGGGCTCCCATCCTCCCCTGGGGCGATGTCTAGTTTCAATGAATGTATCACATTCAGCACCTTCTCATCCCGTATTTCTGCCACCATCCCATCTCTTATTTCTTTATTAGGATGTGGAACTTGATTTCCTGCCAAGTATGCATCATGCCTGACGGAATCCAACCACTCACTTTGCGTGACATTTTCTAAATGAGCTCCCACTACAGTCACGATTCCAGCAAACCCTTCCTGTCTTACCCCCTTATCATCGATAAGAGCTAAGAACTGTGCTGTACCCAACCTTTCTGTACAGGCCACACAAGGGTCACTGTCGTTTTTTGGGGGTTTTTTGTACCAAAACTTAGTTCGGTCTGAAGGGTAGCTGCTCTATTATATTGCACCTCCAACATTTCTTGTTTGATATTCCTCATTTGATCAGCTAAATCAATCTTCTGTACATAGGTGGTGGACAACAATTTATATAATTGAGTCCGTAAAGCAATATACCGCAACCCTTTTGTATTTGCTGTATGTTTCCCAAATTTTTGCAACCAGCTCTGAATATCGCCTTTAGTTTTTTGCCACCAAACTCCCAAATCCTGACATAGTGACAAAACCATCACCCTATTTGTCAAAACCTCCATCGTTCCCAGTTTTACTTCCGCAGTGTTGAACTTTCAGTATTCATCTTCCACTGATGTGGTGGGAGATGAAAACTTATGTCTGGATCAAGAAAGACCTGTACTGCTATGTATTCTGTAAATTCTACCGGTAACCCCCTAGAACTCTTCACATGAATCCTTTTAGAAACAAAAATATTATCAATTTTTGAGGTTAACACCCCCCATATAAATGTGTAGTTTTTTCAGGTCTGGCACAAGAATTGCAATCACACAGCCTCACTGTTTTGATATAGTTTTTCAAGGCTATAGAATCGCAGTACACTTTCTTGCCCTGAGCCTTACTGTGCTTCACATCCAAAGAACCACTGAAGTCTCCAGCTAGATAAACATTACTCGCTGTTGCCAGATATGGTTATAAATCCTCCAAACTCTCCACTCTAGCTGCTTTAGCTTGAACCCCATATATTGAAATGAATCTACTTGATGTTCTCTGCCAAATCCCATTCAGAATTCACACACGCCCTGGCACAAGGTCAATAATTCTTTGAAACTGAAAACTAGAACCTAAAAATAAAATGCCCACCCCATCGACTCTATCCTCCCCGAATGACCAATAAGATGGCCCCCATACCCATGCCTGATGAGCCGATCATACTAAAACTAGGGGAGAAAACCAAGTTTCTTGTAAGAAAATAAATTCTACATTTAAATCATGCAAATAGGAAAAAAACAGCTCTCCTCTTGCCCTCATTTACCAGGCTATGAATATTTAAAGTCAAAACAGAAAAAGGAGGCATTTAGAGTAACAAGGTGGTGCTTCTCATTTTTTCTTCTTCTTCCCTTTTTGTTCATTTCCCTCAACAGTTTCCTTTTCTGGGGGAATGGACTGTGATAAGAATTCATCGGAGTCTTGTTCCCCCTGATCCATAGACCCTCCACTACAGGACCCTAATGCCTCAAAGGGGTTTTCCAATTCCATCTCTGGTGGTGTCACCTTCTGTTGTCTCCAACTCTGAGTCCTGGGTAGAGGAGTTTTCCACTCTGGGGATATAGAAGACTTTGAATTTTGTGTGCTGTCAGAAAATTGTGATGTCTCACTTTGACAAGTTTCCGGGTTGACAGCAACATCCTCTGCTGGGATGCATATCTCCATTTTATTTTCTGGGGGCTGCGCTGGTGGGGGCTGATTTTCTGCCCTATGATGTCTGGGAACTGGCTGTTCATGAGCCTCTCTGGTTGCCTATCTGTGGGGGGGGGGTGCAGGGGGGAAGGGGATACGGGGTGGGAAGTAGGTCATCCACCTTCTGTTGGGCTTTTCTTATCAGTTCATCTTGGTCCAGCTTATGTGCCTTTTTATGGCGCTGCCCAGGGGCAATTTTGAAAAGCATGCCCATACTTATTGCACAAGTTACACCTCACATGATTTGCACATTGCAAACTGATGTGACCGATTTCATTACAAATACCACATCACAGTTTGTCACACACACTGGCAAGGTGTGTTCTGTCCCCACACTTGTGGCAGGCTTTAGGCTGACCTGCGTAGTATAGGATCCCCTATCTCGTCCAAGAAAAAAACTGTTAGGTAGGTGGACAGTTCCCTCAGTTTCCTGGTGCAGTTTGATCTTAAACTTCCAGGCCCCTGTCAAAAATAATTCCTAATCCACTACTGCCTCAGGTGCGCTCAAAACCTCACACCATTGCTGGAGCCAGTGAATGATATTGCTGACATGTACTCCCTTGTTATAAAACATCACTGTTACATATTTAATGGATGGTTTGGGCAAGGGAATGCAAATGAAAGGTGTCCACAAGGGTGAAAACTTTAACTGGTTGTATTTCATTCAGAATCTGTCCAACACATGGGGGACCTGAAACTAATATCAAAATTATTCTCCCCAGAAATGTGGATCAATGCATAAACTTCAGACGCCATAAATCACATGGAGTCTTTTAACAGTGTCCTACTCACATAGTCTCTATCTGGTCACGTCGCCAGACCCCCCTCTGTATTACAGCCAAATCACATTTCTTCATGGTGCAGGTTCTGCAGAATTGAAGAGTTTTGCAAACCGTGACCTGCCTCTGGTTGGGGGGGGGGGGGACCAAGAGATATTGCATGATTCTCCATTTCTCTGCTGCCACCCCTATTTGTATTTCTGGGGCACAAGGCCCAGCATTATTTAATTCTCCCTGTTCCAGGGCTGCTCCATTCTATGCAGCTGCCTTGGGTCTAATGACTTCTGAAACCAGAGGTTGTGGTCCTTTCTCTTAGTACCTACATTTTCATGCAACACCCCCTCAGTCCTTGAATCGGGCAGTAGCTCTTTTGCCAGCCCTGCATTATTTACACCATCCTGGGTAAATTCAGGTACTTCTCCCTGGAGTACTCCATTTAAATGTACATCACTTGTCCTCCCACAGTTATTCTGTTCATTGCACAGCACTGTACCACCCGAGCTTCCTCTCCCAATCCCCGGTACCTGATTTTCCTGTCGGCTGACAGGACCATTCTTCTGTTGGTGACTACAGCTCGCAGATGTGTCCCAAGAGTCTAAATATTCAGTATCTGAATCAGGAGCCATCTGCCTGCCTTATCCTGTCATCATCCAGCATTTCTCAATGCACGCTCTGGTGACCATTGCTGTTCCTCCTCTGGCTCCAGTCATGTTCCAAAGGCCTTCCATATCAGCTCCTGAGTATAGATCAAATGTACCATGTCTCCTGCTGTCTCCTTCCAGCTGTCCTCCAGCACCTGCACAGATGAGTTCTCACCCAGATTTTCCACCTTACACACAGACTCCACCAAGTGCTTCTCATTGTCTTGGACCTGCGATTGGCTCTTAGCAGGTAATTTCCATCTAGAATAGCACTTCTCATCTTCAGCCAGTAGTTTAAATAACAGGGTTCTCCATTCATCCAGCTCTTTCTCAAGTTGGTTCTCTGCCGAGGCAATGTCTTCCAGGGTGGTAACCATTTCAGCTTCCCTGTCTTCCTCCATGTTACACTCCTCGAATTCTTCTTTGGAGTCCTCAGACAACTCCTCCAAACCTTCTGAAAAACCTGTTACAGTGTCCTCCAATTCTTCCTCGGCTTGGGAGGAGAATGAACACCCAGCCTGCTGCTCCTTTCTCCTCACTGGTGAGACTGAATTCTCCATCATGTGGGCCAACAGTGCCATCTCCTGACAAAGTAGGGGAATTTCCCCGGTGTTCTGGCCAAACTTCACCCATTCACTAAAAATACCACCGACAGCTTAATCTGGTTCAGCTTCATTTGGTTACCATATGTATCCCCCATCCACGTGTCACCCCTGAGAAAGGGACTTCTAGTCTCAGTGGGCCTACCTGGTCAACAAAATTCGAGAGAGAAAGAAAGAAAGAAAGAAAGAAAGAAAGAAAGAAGGAAGGAAGGAAGGAAGGAAGGAAGGAAGGAAGGAAGGGTGGGTGAGTAGCTGAACTCCAACGATGACAGTCACATCAACAGTAACAGCAATGACTTCCAACAATGACAGTCACACCAAAGGTGACAGCGCTGACCTCCAGCAATGACAGTCTCACCAACAGTAACAGCAATGACCTCCAACAATGAGTCACACCAACAGTAACAGCGCTGACCTCTAACAATGACAGTCACACCAACAGTAACAGCAATGACCTCCAACAATGCCAGTCACACCAACAATAACAGCAATGACCTCCAACAATGACAGTCACAGCAACAGTAACAGTAACAGAAATGACCTCCAACAGTGACAGTCACACCAGCAGTAACAGCGCTGATCTCCAACAATGACAGTCACACCAACAGTAACAGCACTGACCTCCAACAGTGACAATCACACCAACAGTAACAGTGCTGACCTCCAACAATGACAGTCACACCAACAGTAAGAGTGCTGACCTCCAACAATGACAGTCACACCAACAGTAACAGCAATGGCCTCCAACAATGAGAGTCACATTAACAGCAATGACCTCCAACAATGACATTCACACCAACAGTAACAGCACTGACCTCCAACAATGACAGTCACACCAACAGTAACAGCAGTGACCTCCAACAATAACAGTCACATCAACAGTAACAGCAATGATCTCCAACAGTGACAATCACACCAATAGTAACATCACTGACTTCCAACAATGACAGTCACACCAACAGTAACAGTGCTGACCTCCAACAATGACAGTCACAGCAACAGTAACAGTAACAGAAATGACCTCCAACAATGACAGTCACATCAACAGTAACAGTAACAGCACTGACCTCCAACAATGACAGTCACACCAGCAGTAACAGCGCTGATCTCCAACAATCACAGTCACACCAACAGTAACTGCACTGACCTCCAACAGTAACAATCACACCAACAGTAATAGTGCTGACCTCCAACAATGACAGTCACACCAACAGTAACAGTGCAGACCTCCAACAATGACAGTCACACCAACAGTAACAGCAATGACCTCCAACAATTACAGTCACCCCAACAGTAACAGCACTGACCTCCAACAATGACAGTCACACCAACAGTAACAGCAGTGACCTCCAACAATAACAGTCACATCAACAGTAACAGCAATGACCTCCAACAGTGACAATCACACCAATAGTAACAGCACGGACCTCCATCAATGACAGTCACACCAACAGTAACAGTGCTGACCTCCAACAATGACAGTCACACCAACAGTAACAGCAATGACCTCCAACAATTACAGTCACACCAACAGTAACAGTGCTGACCTCCAACAATTACTGTCACACCAACAGTAACAGCATTGACCTCCGACAATGACAGTCACAGCGACAGTTACAGTAACAGCAATGACCTCCAACAATGACAGTCACATTAACAGTAACAGCAATGACCTCTAACAATAACAGTCACACCAACAATAACAGCCATGACCTCCAACAATGACAGTCACATCAACAGTAACAGCAATGACCTCCAACAGTGACAATCACATCAACAGTAACAGCACTGACCTCCAGCAATGACAGTCACACCAACAGTAACAGTTCTGACCTCCAACAGTGACAGTCACAACAACAGTAACAGCAATAACCTCCAACAATGAGAGTCACATTAACAGCAATGACATCCAACAATGACATTCACACCAACAGTAACAGCAATTACCTCCAACAATTACAGTCACAGCAACAGTAACAGTGCTGACCTCCAACAATTACAGTCACACCAATAGTAACAGCCCTGACCTCCAACAATGACAGTCACAGCAACAGTAACAGCAATGACCTCCAACAATGACAGTCACAACAACAGTAACAGCAATGACCAAACCCCCCACATCAGTAGCAGCACAGGACCCCAAACCACTCAGTCACAACACTTCACCCCCTAACCACCACCCAGTCACAGCACTGACCACCACTTCCTACAGTCACATCACTGACCCATACCAACAAAAGTGGCAGAACTGTCACACTACCTCAGACAGTCACAGCAGTGACACCCAGACTCCACAGTCACTGAACTGTCCCACAAAAATTTATAAAGCACTGCCACCCACATCCATTGGGGTAATGAACACATGCGGCAGTTACAGTGCTGACCCACACACTCAGTGGCAGTATTGACCACCACCCACATCACTCACATCACTCACCTCCACACCTAGTGACTGTACCTAGTGACAGGGACAGTACCAAGTCCACCACACTCACCCAGTCACAGTAGTGACCATACCAACACCAAGTTACTACTCTGACCCATACACAGAACAGTGACAGCACTGACCAACCCACCACAGACAGCCACAGCTCTGAACCCAATAGTCACAGCCCTTACCCACAACCCCTGGCAGTCAAAGCACTGACCCCCCAAATCTAATATGGACACCACAGCACCAACAATGGAAAGAATGTCCCCCACCCTCAACAGTCACAGCACTTCTCCTGTCTGAATACTGCACCACCCCAACGCAAGTCACATCACTGACACTCCACCTCCAGTCACAGCAGTGACACACACACACACACACACTGACAACTATATACTACCACTCAGAACATATACTCTGCATGCATAGAACAATAACCAAAGATAAGACTGCTTTGAGTAAAGGCATTTTTGAACTGCATATCACTTTTTTCACTTTTCATCGATAGCTACCTTGATACTGAACTTGCAGCGCAGCGTAACAGCATGCACTTACTCCGTTCTCAAAGCACTGTTGACACACAGTAGGCTGATCCCGACTTGATGTCACAAAGATGCCACGTTGTGCTTTGCAGAGTGGGTCGCTGAGCAGCTTCAGTGTGTGCACAAACAGTGCATATTATTACAAATAACTTATTGGTATGAAACAAAATTCAAAATAATTCCACTAACAGGCATACTGGAGGTATTAGAAAGACAGAATAAGGTAATAAATGACATGACTGTTGAGGTCTGAATTTTCCGCAGGTTCTCTGTGTGGGCAGCTCCTTTTCCATGAGAGATGAATGAGGGAAAGAGCAATTCTGAGAGGTAAGATGAGGGACATCCCTTGTAATCAGGGACAGTTGAGAAGTATGTGGGTGTTGTGAAGCACAAGACATGGCTGAGTGCCTTGCTGTCCTACAGTGAGCTACATCATATTGCTCTAATTCAGTACCTGGAGTGTGTTATTGCACTTATCGAATGGCTCACTGTCATTGAGCCAAATAGGTTTTCTGGCCATAAAGAGGAGATCTTAGAAACAGCTGTGCATTAATGGGATTTTGATGCATGGTCATGTGATTTGTTTTGACCAATGAGACTGCTGTACTTTTCTTTGTTATTTTTATAAGTAACAATCAAAAGGTGAAGCAAACAGTCCTGTTATAACCTCTAGGGTACATTGAATCAGTTAATCCCTGATCTTTTCACACACAAATGGTTCCTGATCTCTCCTTTTCACACTATTCCTTAGATAACAAACCTTTTTTTTCTTTGTCAGGTTATTGTATGGAATTTGGTTCTTTTTTCAGTCTCACAACTAGTATTTCTTTCAGTGTTGTTGCTAATTAAATTCTGTCTTCGTCTGCCTATTCTTCCAAGAGTCAGGAAATAAAGAGTCAAGAATAATAGATTGCTGGGAGGAAAAATGCTCTTCCTCTCTTTCGGAGGATGTGGGATAAATGGATTGCCTCAGTGGGATTCTGTTATAGGAGTTTGACAGGGATAACATCAGTGTGACTTATTTTTTGTAAGTATAGTATTCTATGGGCCTTTTGAAGGTGGATGATCGGGGGGGGGGGGCTGAGGTCCAGCACTCTGGGGTGGGAGTGTTTATTGCAGTTATTTTTGGGGTCCTTCTATGATTATTTGGGTTTGAATTGCTTTAATAGTGGATTGTATTAGTGCCTCTGTTCCTGTACTTTGATTCTTCCCTTAGTATGGATACATAGTTTGCTTACTTGGCTGGCCAGGAAAAAAAAAAGAATAATAGATTGCTACACAAGAAATACCGTAATGTAACAAGCATTTGTCAATGCCGAATGTTTGCTTGCATGATTTATTATGACAGGTGTGTACTGTGTTAGTTGAACTTCTGGTGGGAGGAAAAGCCTGTCTGAACTATGTTTTGACAAGCTGTCATATTTTGGACAGCATTTGGATACAGAATCTGGAGTAAGAAGAAGGCTATGTTGAAAATGTAGAGTGCATCGCCAGACCGGTGGCTCTGAGAGTTGAGGCGCTGGATGCCACACCTCATGCCATGCTGGTGACACGTGTTCAGGAATGAATGCAGACCTCTGGGGGTTGGCAGGGGAGGAGAAGTATTGAGCAGCCCAGAGATAGCTCTCCTTCTCCGGGGAGAAGGGCGACCAGTTGTCAGTGCATGCTTGGCCCCTACTGGGGTTGAGGGGCTGGCACACAGACACTGCAGATATCGTTTCAGAGGCAGGGCAGATGCCTGGTGGGGTGTATGCATGGTAGCATGTATGGCACCATCGCCAGTGTCCTTGCTCACTCCGTCCCTGATGGGGATCTACCAGGAGGTACAAAGCTCATGGCGGATGATGGAGGGAGCTCACAGGTCCTGCCCCCGAATAGTCATGGCACTGACCCCTGTACTGGATCTAATCTCAGTGAGGGTCAGCCCCCCCACTGACCCTGCTGGGGGGGTTAAACCCTGGGGGTAGCTGGTTGGTATTCGCTGGTGGACGTCGAGGCTGGGGCTGGGACTCTCTCCAGATAGAGAGGGCCATGGAGCAGAAGTACAAATAATTAAAAAAAAAATGTGAGGTGCAAATATTTAAGATTTCTGGAGTTACTAGCATGCATACCAAAATTGCAACAAGTGGGCATAACTTTGTCATTTTTTCATATTTTGACTCTAAATGTTGAACATAGTCTTCTTATCACCCCACCTTATGAACCCTGTAGGTGAAAATTTTCATATCCATGGGAAAACGCCATTCCATGCCAAAGGTGTGAAAAAACATTATGGGCAGGATATGAAAAATGACAGCTGTACTGGCCATGGGGTGGTGTGATAAAAAGATTGAAAATTTGGAGTGATAATATTGAAAATGACCAAAGTTACATATGTGCATAGAAAATTTTGAATGACCAGGTGTAACTCTGTGATTTTTGGGAGCTGTTTCACCAAGTTTTCAACATGGCCTTGTTGGGACCCCACCTCATGAAGATTGCCACTGTCATTTTGTTCACTCATCCCGAGAGGTGATTTTGCAGAGCAACCATGCCATTCTGTGCCAAAAGGTGTGAAAACACATTTCGGGCAGGATGTGAAAAATGACAGCTGTACCGTTCATAAGGAGGTGTGAAAAAATTACAATGTTGAAACTCTGGAGTGAAAATATTAAAAACTGGTAAAGTTAGGAGCATGCGTGGAAACTGCACCACACATGCTCGTAACGCAGTCATTTTCTGGAATTGTTTCACCAACTTTGCAACATGGGCTTTTTGGGACCCCACCTCATGAACAGTGGCACCGTTGTTTTGTTAATTGGTCCAGAAAGGTGATTCCACACAGTGACTGCAAAATCATTTTTCACAACCGAGTAGCGAAATGACAATGACACTGTTCATGAGGTGGGGTCCCAAGAATCCCATGTTGAAAATTTGGGGTCAAAATTCCTAAAAATGGTTGAGATATCAATCTAAGTTGAAAACCCCACTGCCTGCCATTATACAATGCTTATCTTTGATTCTTCTGTTTGCCAGTTGGCTTTGAAGAGTACAGACATGTCCCAGTCCTCAGAAGATGACAGCACTGACCTCCGGAGGTATGTATGGGGTAAGGGGGGGTTCAGGAAGGTGGGTGCACAGTGGGAGGGTGGGGATGGGGTAGGGAGGACTGGGGAGACAATGAGGGACTGTTTTCTTTTTTACAGGTTGAAAAAAAAGAGGTCAAGGATGGTTTTCTTTATTTAGAGGTACAAAAAAATAAATAAATTTGGGCACACTGGGGTGGGCTCCCAGTGTGCCACATGAGTTGGAGGGGTACAGGATGCTGATATGGGGATTGGGCACGCCAACATCAGCACAGGAATGGGGAACGGAGGGTGCGGGGTGGACAGCACACAGTGGGAGGGAGCGGGAGGGTTTGATTAGATGTCTGGACTGGGATGAGAGCAGGGAGGACAGCAGTGGGAGGGAGTGGGAGGGTTTAATGAAAGATGCCGGGCCAGTGGAGGAACAGAGGGTGCGGGGTGGACTGCAGCAGTGGGAGGGAGCGGGAGGGTCTGCAGAGTAGCAATGCCATTATGCCGGCTATGCAAATGAAAGGAATAAAGCGCACTCTCTCATTGGTGCAGTTCATTCCTCTCAAGTGAAGCTGGCTCTCTGCTGTGAAATTCTGATGGTGGTCACACTCAGCTTCAGTAGTCATTGGTGTGTTAGGGTCGAGCCCACTGTACAGTGCTCTGCATTGGACTCATCCCTGACACACTTCTCAAATGTGATACTGTCCCAAGATGTTTCTTGCACAAGGAAACAAAAATGAGAGGAAGAAATATTTACAGGGCAAAAGGTAACAGGATTACAAGATCTTCTATACTCTGTTGGTCACAACTGGACTGTTAATTTGACCTCTGTTTTAAACATAAAAATGCCTTTCTTGATTTATGTAATTTCTTGGTGAGTGAAGTGTTTCAAAAAAGCACTGTTGCAATATTTGTTTCACAGTTTATTCACCCAGGACAGCCCAGTTGAGATGTAACATCTTGTTCCCAGTGGGTCCTACTTCAACTCTTTTCTGCCGTTGGGTGGAAGTGGTTATGTTAAGTGAATCTCACCCAAGATCTCACAGTGAGGACTGAGCTTTAGCGGGGTCTGAACCTACAGTCTCTCAGTTTAAAAGCAGTTGCTCTAGCCACTAGACTGCACTGCCTCGCTATTTGAAGCTACATTTGAAACAGACTTGTTCCAGAAGTGTTGGAGTTTAACAGGTTCTAGAGACCACACAGGGATTCCGAACAGAAAACTAAAAAATCAGTATATCACACAAGTAGTATTTCAAATATGTGTTTGTCTTTATTCCTGTCTACTTACTATATTTATGTCTGCCATTAGCCTGCTCCATCTTTCTTCTTCTCTCCCTGTCTCTATTCCGCTTTCTCTAGGAGGCAATATAATGTGGTGTTTAAGGGAACAAAACTGCAGACCTTGAGACCTGGGTTTGAATCCCATCAGTCCTCACTTGCCTACTGTGTGACCCTAAGCAAGTCACTTAATTTCCTTGGGTTGCCAAGCTGCACCTGGAAACAAGCTATGGCTTAGTTTGCCTTTCCTGGTTAAACAATTTCCCTTTCCTCTCTCTTACTCTCAGCCCATCTCACTCTGTCTCACTCCATCTCCCTCTCACCCTCTCTTTCCTTCTATCTCGCTCTCTCTCTCTCGCCTGCATTTCTCTCCCACTCTATTTCCCTCTTTCCCTCTTCCTCTTTCCCTCTCTCCCCTCCACCTCTTTCTTTCTTTCTTTCTTTCTTTCTTTCTTTCTTTCTTTCTTTCTTTCTTTCTTTCTTTCTTTCTTTCTTTCTTTCTTTCTCCTACTCTGTCTTTTACCCACTCCACCTCTCTGTCTCTCTCTAATTCAAATACCTTTATTGGAATGACAAGACTCACATGCATTGCCAACATACAAACATCAAACTATTCATATGACTTAAACATACTACTGTGCAGTGCCTTAAATTAATTCACCTAACTGTACTTCACAACTGGTGGCAGGATGCTATAGTTTGCATCTATTTCTGCTACCCCGTTCCTTTCCCACAACAGTATACAGCGTTTACAGTTGCTTCATCATTCATGAGCTGGAAATCAGATATTTCTTTTCCTTTTTTAGTGGTTAGAAAACATTGTTCTCATGCCCAGTTGCATTAGGTAGAGTGGAGAATGAAATGCATTCCTGATTCAGTTTCACTGCCTTTATGCTGGCTATGGAATCAGACTTCTTCAGGTTTCCAGGCTGATTTGTGCTGCCTGACCATTTCTATTTCTAAATTGTGGTCACTGATTCTGTATTTGGTTAGGCTGTATGTTTAGCATTTGTAAATGTATGAAGATAATCAGCTGGGGGGAGTTTTTGTGGTGGGATCTGTAGCACACTAAAGTAGTTTTGTTTGAGTGTTTTTAATTTGCTCTTCCCAGTATAACAGTTTGTTTTTCATGGCTCCCTCTAGAGCTCTAGATAGGATAAATCTTGTAGAGGATTACTTAACTGGTGTCTTGATATCAACATAACTGTATCACAAGAGTGGAAACATATAGGAGTCTAATCTGTGTTTGACTAATCTCTGCTTTAAATGATTTAGTACTTGGAAATGGTAAAAATGTTTTTCAGTTTTCTGAAGACGAGACGTGAATTATTCTAGAAAAAGAAACACAGAAAACTGATGGCAGAAAAAGACCCAAGCTCCACCTTCCTTGAACTCCATTATAGACCTAGAGCCCATCACCCCTTTGACAACCTATCATGTTGTTCCAGCACTCTTGGTAAAGAAAACTTTCCTTATATCCCTTTTAAATCTTCCCTGGGCCCTGACTGGCCTCCAATCATGACCTCTCATCACCGCTATCATTCCTGGTAACTAGGAACTTCATGTCTACCTTGTTTATCCCCTTAGGAATTTGTACAGTAGATCTCGATCATATATCCCCCGGCCTCCAGAGTGTACATGTTCAGATCTGCCAGCCTCTCCTTATAGGACACTGAATGAACATGTAGCTTCAGAAGAATATAGAAGGAAAGGATCCTTAGTACACTGAAGGTTCAAGAGTCAGAATGCATAAACCTCTGTTAAAAAATTCAGAAGTGACATTCTGTACAAAATATAGAAAAAATGACAAATTAATGGTCAAAATCAAAAATATACTTGAAAAAGAAGTAATATATAGGGATCATGATGCAGGCTGAGCCAATAGCCAAAATGTTGAGTGATCTGTTTGCATGGTGCATCAGAATGATTTAAAGGTGAGATTGCCTTATAATGGCGACCACTAAATCAGCTATATACTGTACAAGCAGCACATAACTACGTAAATTCATGAATTTTTCTTTAGTAGTGCTGTAGTACCATAAAGGTCTGGGTAGGAAAGTCTGTGATGTTTTTAATTTTAAGGTTTTAAAACAGTCACTCACACTTACGGTAGATATATACTTGAGCACTTGTCATGGCTTAAAATGGTGGAGACATAAAGTAACCATGCTAACATTATAAAAGCAAATGACCTGTGGGGACAAATCAGCTCTGAAGAAGATGCTTTGAGCATCTGAAATGTCAGCAAGTTTTTTGTGGATTCTCCATGTGATGTTCAACCCAACATGCTGCAAGATGGAGCCGTAGAAATGGACAAAACAGCAGTACACCCATAGTAAAGACAAAGAACCTCTGTGCACAAGCACTGAGGCAATGGTTACCCCAAAGGGCATTTGGCTGGGAAGCCAAGTTTCAAAGAAATTCAAAATTACACATGCCCCCACAATGAAAAGCATCATGGGCTGCATATGCAAATCACCACAGAATATTATGCTGGTTCAACTTTAAGCAGAAATGCATGGTGCCCGAAAGGCCTCTCACACAGTTTGCAAAGGGTGCCAACGGAAGACAGAGACACGTGTTTCGTCCTACCAGGACTCATCAGTATGCCTCATCTGTTTGACACCCCAGGGGAATGAACCAGCTACCCTAAGATGGTCTATCTGGGTTATGTTGTGGTGAACCCAATTAAAACAAAAAACAATTTAAAAGACAAAAAAGATTCTCTGTGAGCAAGCACTGAGGCATGGTTACCCAAAAGGGCATTTGGCCGGGAAGCCAAGTTTCAAAGAAATACAAAATCACACATGCCCCCACAATGCAAAGCATCATTGGCTGCATATGCAAATCACCACAGACTATTATGCTGGTTCAACTTTAAGCAGAAATGCATGGTGCCAAAAGACCTCTCACACAGTTTGCAAAGGATGCCAACAGAAGACATAGACACATGTTTCATCCTACCAGGACTCATAAGTATGCCTCATCTGTTTGACACCCCAGGGGGAATGAACCAGCCACCTTAAGATAGTCTATCTAGGTTATGTTTTGGTGAACCCAATTATAACAAAAAACAATTTAAAAGACAAAGAACCTCTGTGCACAAGCACTGAGGCAATGGTTACCACAAAGGGCATTTGGCCGGGAAACCAAGTTTCAAAGAAATACAAAATTACACATGCCCCCACAATGCAAAGCATCATGGGCTGTATATGCAAATAACCACAGAATATTATGCTATACCCATAGTGCAGTTTGATGAATTTAAGCTTTTTAAGTAAATGACGGTTTGCCTTGCTGTAACAAATACACATGGAGTAGACAACTGAGCCAGAAGACTTGAGCCTGTGCCAACAAGTACTTATTTGAGGTACAAAAGGAGAGTGAAAGTAGCAGTAGCCAAACTAAGTAAGACTGTTAAACTTCTTTCCACTGTGTAAAAGCATCTATCAGTTGTTGTTGCACTGTATTCTCTTTGTCTTAAGTAGTAAAATCAACACATAATCACAACAGCTATGGCGTATATGTGCTGCTTTAAGAAACAGTGCTGCCAATATGTTTTTTCCCTCGGGGGAGGTAAACATTGCTAAGTAATTAAGTTCCCTAGGCTGGCACCTTACAGGGGCTCTGAATGAGGAAACTGAGTAAAACACCAAAAAGAATCAACAGTTGAAACCTCAGTAAGTGGCATTAATAATCTTGGCTTTTCTGTAGTTCAAATACCTATTTAGGGACAGGTTCTGAAGTGCCCCAGAATAGGTCCGTACAATAAAAATCACAGCGAAGAAAATAAAAAAGGAAAAATGAAAAACAGAATAGCTGTATTAGAGTAATGGCAGTTAAAAAAGGTCAGAAAAAAGAAAAATTAAAAAATTTCAAAATTACATAGTGCTGAATATACAACAGAGTCCCCATACATAATGGAGAAATAAATTAATAAAGAGCATTTGGCATATGCCGAAGAAGAAGGGCATGGGTTAGCATATGAGGAAACAGCCTATGAAGAGTTTTTTGGGTCAATTACAACAGAAATTAATGAAAAAATCAATGTGACTTCATTAGAAGCACTGCACAAAAGGCAAAAATGTAGGCACATGCACGCAATTTCACTCTCCAAATATTGGAGAGAAAAACAAATCCCGAGGGTCTGCGCATCCATAAACCACCTACACTCAGACTAGTCGATGCAGAATTTATGAAAGAGTGGGAGAATGTACTGAACATAGGGTCTAGTGATTTTTTGCTTACTTTTATTAAAAAAGCAAGAAAGAAATTCGAGAAACTTTCAGATCTAATTAAAGATAAAGAGGATGAACTGTTTAAGGAGGTAGCCAGACCACTTAAAGAGGAGAGTTTGAAAAAGCTAGAAAAAAAAGTGAAAAAAATTTGAAGAGGCTCTTAAGGCATACAAAATACAAAAATATGAAAGAGATGCAAGGGACTATAAAAGTGGTACAATCTACAACTTTCAAGGGAAAAGAATGAGAAATAACATTACAATGAAAGAGAATGAAAAAATATATGTGGAAAATCTAGAGATAAGTAAGGAAAGTGGGAATGAAAATTATGCAGAAAGAACAGCAAGAAAGCAGGTTTTTCGGGAGGACCCTCTGGAAGGAAAGAGTTTGAGCATGGGTCGAGGAAGAGGAACAGAAAGGGGGGGGGATGACAGAGGAGGCAGAGACATAGGAAGAGGAGAACACAGGAATTATAGAAGATACTGGGGAAGAACCAACCGAGATGCTCAGAGAAGCTGATAAAATGAAAATTATAAATTTGTCAAATGCAAAATTAATGCAGGCATGGGAATCAATTCTGAAAAAAAGGCTTCATGTTTATTCCTTCTGAGAAAATTAATGGGATTAAAAGTAAAATAGGTAATTCTAACTTATTTAGACAATTGCACTTAAAAGTACATTTTGCAAAAAAATCCAACTGTCCCAATCACCTACCCAAGATATGTGGTGTCACGAGAAACCAGTATCACCAATGGGGAGGAAGAAAGTACTAAAACTAGACACAAAGGGGAGGAGACACCCTTCCAAATGAAATCTTCATTCATACCTCCAAGGAACCAAAGTCAGGTGGTCAATACATTTAGTAAAGTTGTAACAAAAGAAATGGAAGAACTGTTTGAAAAGAATACTGTGAATGTGAACCATAATGTAACTTTAAAGGAAAGGTCAGTGTTAACAGCGCTGAAAAACAGCACAGAAATACTTATAAAGTAAGTGGATTAGGGTGGGGCAGTGGTCATTTGTCCAATAGATATGTACCTAAAGGAGATGTTTGACCAACTGAACACAAACAGTATTATAAAAAATTAAGAACTGTCCCTACTTAAGCAATAAAAGAAAGAGCAGGTAGACTGCTAAGTGAAGCAGAAGAAAATAAATGGATAACAAACAAGGAACTAGACTTCCTGAAAGTGCAACATCCAATAAAGCCTATGATTCATCTTCTTCCTAAAGTGCATAAAAATGCACAATGCCCCCCAGGAGAACCTATAGTCAGCAGTATTGGTTTGATCACAGAACCTATTTCGCAATACGTGGATTTCTGCCTGAGACCATTTGTAGAGCTTGAAAAGTCTTACATGGAGGACACCTGTGCAGTTCTGAACAAACTAAAAGAGATTGATGCAAGCAGAATTAAGCTCATGGCAGCTGACATAATAAATCTATATAACAATATACCCCACATCCAAGGTGTGGAAACAATAAGAACATTCCAAAAAAGAGAGCCTAATGTATATCCCCCATCAGAATTTCTACCAGAACTGGCAGAATTCACCCTACAGTCAAACTATTTCTTATTCAATGGAGAATATTTTCAACAACACCATGGTACGGCTATGGGTACAACTTTCACTCCCTCATTAACAAACTTATACGTAGCTGACTGGGAAAACAAATATGTGGGACAACTTCAGTAACAAATGGAAGGAGAAAATAGCACTATGGGTCTGGTTTATTGATGATATACCATGTCTCTGGGAAGGAACAGAACAAGAACTTGCAGAATTTTATATATATATATATATATATATATATATATATATACATATATATATATATATATATATATATATATATATATATATAACTGTGACACAAATTTAAGTTTCACAGAGGAGCACAGTGCTAATGAGGTACTTTACTTAGATGTACACATCTACTGGAAAAAGAAAGGGAAACATCACTCTTTAAAAAAATGACGGATAGGAAAATGCTTTTACATTGGAAAAGCAGTCACCAATGCTACCTAAAAAGGAAAATCCCATATAGACATCTGCTGCGGGTAAAAATAAACTGCTCTGAGGAACAAGAAGCAAATAAAGAAATGGCTAAAATATGTAAAAGATTCCTGCAAAAGGGTTCTGACCCAGACATATTAATTGATGCAGTGAAAAAGGTGAAAGAAACTGCAAGGGAGAGTACCCTAGTGAAAAAAGTGAAAGTAAATAATGAAAATAAAATCGCTTACAGTACAGAGAACCATGAGAATATGAAGAAGATTAACCATATAATTAAGACAAATTGGAATATTTTGAGAGCAGAACCATGCTTAGTGGTTCGTATAGAGGAAGGACCTAGGCTCAAACAGTAAGGCACCTAAGAGATATACTAATGCAGAGCTATTTTGAAGAAACCAAAGCAACGAGACCAGACTGGATGCCACAACCACCAAGTGGGAACTTCAAGTGTGGCCACTGTGCATTGCAACAATACCATGAATGTGAAAACATTTACCCACTCAAGGAAAAGAAAGAAGTATGATATAAATGGCTTTATTACTTGCAAAACTCAAGGGGTAATATAAATGCTTACGTGTCCATGTGGACTAGCATATATACGTCAGACAACGCATGAACTAAAACAAAGGATTAGTGAACACAGGATGGTGATATTGGTAAAGAATCAAACATATGCAATGGACAGGCACTATGAAAAAAGAAATCATGGCTCACTAGAATCTGTTAGATTTATTGGAACTGAACTGGTACAGACCTCTAAAAGAGGGGGTGACTTGAAGAAACTGCTTGAGCAAAGAGAAAGCTTTTGGATTAACAAACTTGATACTATGGGCCAGATATTCAAACCTTTGTGCCTAGCGCAAATCTGTAGCACTGGAATAGCACTGGATTTGTGCGAGGCTGCTATATTGAAAAGCTGTATTAGCATTGGCACTATGTGGAACCACCAATGCTAATAGGTAATGGTATGCAGAGGCGTGGACAGGAGAGCACTCATGAATGCCAGCAGCGTGGCATATTCAAATGTATAGTGCCGTGCTGCAGGCATTAGCACGACCTGTAGCGCGGCGCTAGATACCACCAGGAAAAAGCTGGCAGTAATGCGGCGGTGCCCCTCCCATGATTCCCAACACCCCTGCCATGTAAAATATAAGACCCATCCCTGGTAGTCTAGTGGTTCCACCCACCTCATCCCCGCATCACTCCCGACCCGTTTCCTTTTAAAATAAGATTTATTTCCATGGTAGTCTAGTGGTCCCCCTGCATGAATTCTGACCCCCATCCGCAGTCAAAGAATACATTTCCCCGGTAGTCTAGTGGTCCCCCAACACAGCTGTGCACCTCCCGGTACCTCCCTGAAACACGGCATCCCCTGGAGCTGGTGACTGGCTCAGCCCTCCTCTCTCCACCACAGCCGGCCGCCGACTGCAGTATTCAGGAGAGCCACTGTATTGAATAGGTGCGCCTATTCAATGCAGTGGCACTCCTGAATACCGCAGTCGGTGGCCAGCCATGGTGGAGAGAGGTCGGCTGTCCTCGTTGCCGGCTCCAGGGATGCCGTGGTTTCGGGGGTACCAGGAGGTGCACAGCTGGGTGGGGGACCACTAGACTACCGGGAAATGTATTCTTGACCACAGATGGGGCTTGTGGATTCGTGCAGGGGGTGGGGGGACCACTAGACTGCCATGGAAATACAATCTTGATTTAAAAGGTAATGGGTCGGGAGTCATGCTGGGGGCCACTAGACTACCATGGCAATACACCTTAATTTAAATGGTAACGGTCGGGAATCATGCAGGGGGGTTGGGGGAACCACTAGACTACCATGGACATACACCTTAATTTAAAAGGAAATGGGTTGGGAGTCATGCAGAGGGGTGGGGGGGACCACTAGACTACCATGGAAATAAAGCTTATTTTAAAGAGAAAAGGTCAGGAGTCATGCAGAGGTGGGGGACCACTAGACTACCATGGAAATAAAACTTATTTTAAAAGGTAACAGGTCGGAGTCATGCAGGGGGGTGGGAGACCACTAGACTAACAAGGAAATGCACCTTAATTTAAAAAGTAACTGGTCGGGAGTCGTGCAGAGGGGTGGGGGGACCACTAGACTACCAAGGACATTATGTTTAATTCAATTGTGAATGGGTCAGGAGCATATGTCTCAACTGTCCCTGATTATCAGTGACATCTTTGAATTTTTCTCTCAGTATTACTCTGTCCCTCCTCACAGTTGTGTTTCCGTGGCTACACAGTGGAAATCATAAGCACAAACTAATGTCAAGCATTAAAGTTACAGACTTGTTCTTCATTAGAAACTGCATTTTGCACTAAGCCCCATATTCTACCGGCTGTCTGGATGGATATCTCTACTTTTGAAGATGTGTCCCTGATTGTGGTCCTTTGTCCCTGTTTTGTTTAAGCCTTGTACCTGATTCAGGAGGCAAGGTGTTGTGGGGTATGTATGCACTGATTGTGCCTGGCTGCACACAGTTCCTGCTGCTTCTGGGCTGTACTTCTATTCCAACCAACAGGGGATGCTGTGGGTATGCCTTGGCCTGTAGCGTCCAGCCTGTACTTCCATTCTGACCAAAAGGGGAAGCTTTGTGCTCCATGCAGTAGCACCAGGCAAACTGCATGGTACTGTGTGCTAAGCAGCACTTAATGAGATGCAAATGTACCTGTTTGCCCACGGATCACCTAAGTAGGTTCATTTGCATTGGAGCTTTGAATATAGCTCCTGTTTGCCCCGGGCTAACCAGTTTGCACCGGGCTAATGTGTTAGCACTGTGCAATCAAGTTAGCCCTGGGAAAACCTCACTTCAGTATAGCACACTAAGCACAGTTCTGCAGTGTGTGGCTTACATTGTTGTTTGCAGTCATACCTCTCAACTGTCCCTGATTTTACCTCAAACCTTTACTCCGTCCTTCCAACAAATTGTGTTTCCATGACCAAACAGTGGGGGTTGTCAGCATAACATAATGTCAGACATTAATGTTACAGACGTGTTCTTCCTTAGAAAATGCACTTTACACTACACCACTTATTCTACCAGCTTCCTGAGTGGATATCATTAATTTGTAGGGTGTGTCCCTGATTTTAAACCTTTGTCCCTGATTTTTTTAGCCTTGTCCCTGATTTATGAGGCAGGAGGTTGAGAGGTGTGTTTGCAGTGGATGTGAGGCATCTCTGTGCAATCACACACAATGTTCTCCACCTGCAACACTGGCTTGCTACAGAGTCCAATGAACTGCAGTTGCAGTTTGCACTTCCCTGTTGCTATATTCAGTGCTGTCTTATTCCCGGGCTATTTTTGCCCAGCACGCCCAGACCAGTTTGCCCGGCTTCCATAGACTGCTATATTCAGCAGGATTACAACTGGGCTATTTCCTTTTGAATATAGCTTGTTTTGTGCTCCGGACTAAGTTTGCCCACTGGGCAGTGCTAATTTAGCCCTGGGGCAAAATTTTAAATATCTGGCCCCAAGTTTCCTAAGGGCCTAAATGGAGACAACGGTCTAGGCAGTTATGTAGGAAAGTAAGATTAATATATAAAAAACATCCAAAATAGCTTACATAGGTCATGTGAAACTTAAATAACTCAGGTCTTAAGTGTAAAGCCACTGTTTAAACATATAATAAAAAGGAACCAGCAGGCAATAACTCTGAATAATCAGGCCCACTGTATTGTCCACTTTGCATCATAACACGTCACATTTAAAAATCCCAAAAATTCTACAAGCCACTGACAGATGTCGGAAAGGGGTGTATAAAAGAGAAGGTACCGCTGTCATGAGTCAGAAAAGAAGTAAGTAATAAATAATAAAAATAATAACTCACTACCTATAGGCAATGTACACACCAACGGAACAATCTAATATCTGAAAGAAATAGTTCTGATGAAATTGAATAGGTGTGGCAACCTGTAAACAATGTGGCTTGAAATTGGGTTCTGGAACTATTTACCAGCTGAGCATCAGTGAACTCTTAATGAACACGTAGCTACAGAAGAATGTAGGAGGAAAAGATCCTTAGCACACTGAACGTTCAAGAGTCAGAATGCATAAACCTCTGTTAAAAAATTTGGAAGTGACATTCTGTACAAAATAAAGAAAAAAATGACAAATTAATGGTTTAAATCAAAAATATACTTGAAAAAGAAATAATATATATGGGTCATGATGCAGGGAGAGCCAACAGCCGAAATGTTGAGTGATCTGTTTGCATGGTGCATCAGAATGATTTAAAGGTGAGATTACCTTACAATGGAGATGACTAAATCAGCTGTATACAAGCAGCACACACATACGTAAACTCATGAATTTTTCTTTAGTAGTATTGTAGTACCTCTAAGCTCTGAGTATGAAAGTCTGTGATGTCTTTAATTTTAAGGTTTTAAAAAACTCAGTCACTCACACTGGTAGATATATACTTGAGCACTTGTCACGGCTTAAAATAGTGGAGACATGAAGTAACCATGGTAACCCGAAACATTATAAAATCAAATGACCTGTGGGGACAAAACAACTCTAAGGAAGATGCTGTGAATGTCAGAAATGTCAGCAGGTTTTTTGTGGATTCTCCACATGATGTGCAACCCAACATGCTGCAAGATGGATCCATAGAAATGGACAAAACAACAGCACGCCCACAGTAAAGTTTGATGAATTTAAGCTTTTTAAGTAAATGACGGTTTGCCACACTGTAACAAATACACATGGAGTAGGCAATTGAGCCAGAAGATTCGAGCCTATGCCAACAAGTACTTATCTGAGGTACAAAAGGAGATCGGAAGCAGCAGCAGCCAAACTAAGTAAGACTGTTCCATAAACTTCTTTCCACTGTGTAAACGCATCTATCAGTTGTTGTTGCACTGTATTTTCTTCATCTTAAGTAGTAAAATCAACACAAAATCAAAACAACTATGGCATATGTGTGTTGTTTCAAGTTAGAGTGCTGCCAATGTGTTTTTTCCAGCAGGGGAGGTAAACACTGATAAGTAATTAAGTTCCCTAGGCTTGCACCTTATAGGGGTTCCGAATGAGGAAATTCAGTAAAATGTCAAAAAGGATCAATAGTTGAAACTTCAGTAAGTGGCACTAGTAATCTTGGTTTTTCTGCAGTTCAAATACTTGTTTAGGGACAGGTTCTGAATTGCCCCAGAGTAGGACCATACAATAAGGATCACAGCGAAGAAAGCAAAAAAGCAAAAAGGAGAACAGAATGGTTGTATAAGAGTAATGGCAGTTAAAACGGGACAGAAAAAAGAAAAATTAAAACATTACAAAATTACGTTGTGCTGAATATACAACAGAGTCCCTATACATATTGGAGGAAGAAATTAATGCAGCGCATTTGACATACACTGAAGAAGAAGATCGTGTGGTTGGCAGATGAGGATAAAGCATATGAGGAGTTTTTTGGGTCAATTACAGCAGAAATTAATGAACAAATCAATGTGAATTCATTAGAAACACTGCAAACAGGCAAAAATGTATGAACATGCACGCAATTTCACTCTCCAAATATGGGAGAAAAAAACTAATCCCCGAGGGTCTGGGTATCCAGAAGCCACCTACACTAGGATTAGATGATGCAGAATTTATGAAAGAGTGGGAGAATGTACTGAACAAAGGGTTTAGTGATTTAATGCTTACTGCTATTAAAAAAGCAAGAAAGGAATTTGACAAACTTACAGATTTAATTAAAGAAAAAGAGGATGAACTGTTTAAAGAGATAGCCAGACCACTTAAAGAGGAGAGTTTGAAAAAGCTAGAAGAAAAAATGAAAACATTTGAAGAGGATCTTAAAGCATACAAATTAAAAAAAATATGAAAGAGATCCAAGGGACTATAAAAGTGGTACAATCTACAACTTTCAAGGGAAAAGACTGAGGAATAACATTACAATGAAAGAAAAATGAAAAATATATGTGGAAAATCTAGAGACTAGTAAGGAAAGTGGGAATGAAAATTATGCAGAAAGAACAGGAAGAGAGCAGGATTTTTGAGAGAACCCTCTGGAAGGAAGCAATGTGAGCATGGGTCAAGAAAGGGGACCAGGAGCGGGGAAATGACAGAGGAGACAGAAGCATAGGAAGAGGAGGATGAAGGAATTATGGAAGATACAGGTGGAGGAACCAACCGAGATGCTTAGCAAGGCTGATGAAATGAAAATGATAAATTTGTCAAATGCACCATTAATGCAGGCACAGGAATCAATTCTGAAAAATGTCTTCATGTTTATTCCTTCTGAGAAAATTAATGTGTTTAAAACTAAAATAGGTAATTCTAAATTTTTTAGACAATTGTACTTAAAAGTACATTTTGCAAAAAAATCCAGCTGTCCCAATCACCTACCCAAGATATGTGGTGTCACAAGAAACCAGTATAATCAATGGGGAGGAAGAAAGTACTGAAACTAGACACAAAAGGGAGTTTGCATCCTTCAAAAAGAAATCTTCATTCATACCTCCAGGGAACCAAAGTAAGGTGGTCAATACATTTAGTAAAGTTGTAACAAAAGAAATGGAAGAACTGTCTGAAAAGAATACTGGGAAAGTGAACAATAATATAATTTAAAAGGAAAGGTCAGTGTTAACAGCACTGAAAAACAACACAGAAATACTTATAAAGAAAGTGGATAAGGGTGGGACAGTGGTCATTTGGCCAAAATATATGTACCTAAAGGAGATGTTTGACCAACATGACCAACAAACAGTACTATAAAAAAATAAGAACGGACCCTACTGAAGCAATAAAAGAGCAGATAGACTGCGAAGTGAAGCAGAAGAAAATAAATGGATAACAAACAAGGAACTAGACTTCCTGAGAGTGCCACATCCAATAAAGCCTATGATTCATCTTCTTTCTAAAGTGCATAAAAATGCACAATGCCTCCCAGGAGAACCTATAGTCAGCAGTATTGGTTCGATCACAGAACCTATTTTGCAACACTTGAATTTCTTCCTGAGACCATTAGTACAGCTTGAAAAGTTTTATATGGAGGACACCTGTGCAGTTCTGAACAAACTAAAAGAGATTGATGCAAGCAGAATTAGGCTCTTGGCAATTGACATAATAAATCTATATAACAATGTACCCCACGTACAAGGTGTGGAAACAATAAGAACAACATTTCAGAAAAGAGAGCCTAATGCATGTTCCCCATCAGAATTTCTATCAGAACTGGCATAATTTACACTACAGTCAAACTATTTCTTATTCAATGGAGAATATTTTCAACAACACCATGGTATGGCTATGGGTACAACTTTTGCTCCCTCATTAACGAACCTATACGTAGCTGACTGAGAAAACAAATATATATGAGACAACATCAGTAACAAACGGAAGGAGAAAATAGCACTCTGGGTCTGGTTTATTGATGATATACTGTGTCTCTGGGAAGAAACAGAACAAGTACTTGCAGAATTGTATATATACATAAATAATTGTGACACAAATGTAAGGCTCACAGAGGAGCACAGTGTAATTGAGGTACATTACATAGATGTGTGCATCTACAAGAAAGAAAACAAATTGGAAACATCACTCTTTAAAAAAATGATGGATAGGAAAATGCTTTTACATTTGAAAAGCCGTCACCAATGCTACATAAAAAGAAAAATCCCACATGGGCAGCTGCTGCATGTAAAAATAAACTGTTCTGAGGAACAAGAAGCAAATAAATAAATGGCTACAATGTGTAAAAGATTCCTGCAAAAGGGTTCTGATCCAGGCATATTAATAAATTCAGTGAAAAAGGTGAAAGAAACTGCAAGGGAGAATACCCTAGTGAAAAAAGTGAAAGTAAATAATGAAAATAAAATCACTTACAGTACAGAGAACCATGAGAAAACAAACAAGATCAACTATATAATTAAGAAAAATTGTAATATTTTGAGAGGAGAACCATGCTTAGTGGATGATATAGAGGAAGGGTCTAGGCTCAAAGAAGAAGGAACCTAAGAGATATACACTAATGCAGAGCTATTTTGAAGAAACCAAAACAACGAGACCAGAATGGATGCCACAACCACCAAGTGGGAAATTCAAGTGTGGCACTGTGCATTGCAACAATACCATGAATGTGAAAACATTTACCCACCCAAGGAAAAGAAAGAAATATGATATCAATGTCTTTATTACTTACAAAACACATGGGGTAATCTATATGCTTACGTGTCCATGTGGACTAGCATATATACGTCAGACAACACGTGAACTAAAACAAAGGATTAGTGAACACAAGACGGCGATATTGGTAAAGAATCAAACATATAAAATGGCCAGGCACTATGAAGAAAGAAATCATGGCTCACCAGCATCCTTTAGATTTATTGGAACTGAACTGGTACAGACCTCTAAAAGAGGGGGGTGACTTGAAGAAACTGCTTGAGCAAAGAGAAAGCTTTTTGGATTAATGAACTTGATACTATGTTTCCTAAGGGCCTAAATGGAGATATCTGTCTAGACAGTAATGTAGGAAAGTAAGATTAATATATGAAAACAAAAATAACTCAGGTCTTAAGAGTAAAGCCACTGTTCAAACATACAATAGAAAGTAACCAGTCAGCAATCACTATGAATAATCAGGGCCACTGTATTGTCCACTTTGTATCGTAACAGATGTCACATTTAAAAATCCCAAAAAATTATACAAGCCACTGACAGATGTTGGAAAGAAGTGTATAAAAGAGGAGGTACCCCGTCACGAGTCAGAAAAGAAGTCAGTAATTAATAATAATAAATAATAACTCACGATCTGTAGGCAATGTACACACCAACGGAACAATCTAATATCTTTGAAAGAAATTGTTCTGATGAAATTGAATAGGTGTGGCAACCTGTAAACAATGTGGCTTGAAATTGGGTTCTGCAACTATTTACCAGCTGAGCATCCGTGAACTCTGAATGAACATGTAGCTTCAGAAGAATGTAGGAGGAAAGGATCCTTAGCACACTGAAGGTTCAAGAGTCAAAATGCATAAACCTCTGCTAAAAAAATTGGAAGTGACATTCTGTACAAAATAAAGAAAAAATGACAAATTAATGGTCACAATCAAAAATATAGTGTACTTGAAAAAGAAATAATATACAGGGATCATGATGCAGGCTGAGCCAACAGCCAAAATGTTAGGTGATCTGTTTGCATGGTGGATCAGAATGATTTAAAGGTGAGATTGCTTTATAATGGTGACTACTAAATCAGCGGCAGCATATACAAGCAGCACACAAATAAATAAACTCGTGAATTTTTCTTTAGTAGTGCTGTAGTACCACTAAGCTCTGAGTATGAAAGTCTGTGATGTTATTAATTTAAAGGTTTTAAAAAACTCAGTCACTCGCACTTATGGTAGATATACTGTATACTTGAGCACTTGTCACAGCTTAAAATGGTGGAGACATACAGTAACCATGGTAACTCCAAACAATATAAAATCAAATGACCTGTGGGGGCAAATCAAATGAAAGGAAGATGCTTTGAGTGTCAGGAATGTCAGCAGGTTTTTTGTGGATTCTCCACACGATATGCAACCCAACATGCTGCAAGATGGAGCCATAGAAATGGACAAAACAGCAGCACACCAATATAACATATTCTGCCTCGCTACCTCAGCATTACCTACAAAATAAAAAATGCTCATTCTTTAACTTAGCGAGTTGATCTTGTTACATTCATTAACTAATGTTTGTTCAAATAATCCACTTATCCTGGTTTCTAAGGTCTTTTTACTTTTTACTTACTTAAAATTAGTAGCAGAGCGTGTTGCATGGCGCGACCTCCCGCTTTCTCTGTGTATGGAGGTGACTCGCCCGCTCTGCTCTGAGTTTAAATACCTGCAGAAGTGGAATCAGGTGCAGTGAAATCTGCATAATCACGAGTCCCTTGCGATATTTGCGATCTCTCCTGCACCCGACCTGCCCATCCAAAATATAATTCTCAAAGGGCAGCACCCAGCCATGACTTAGGTGTCCTAATCTGCAATGGATTTTGATATTTAAATCTACTTTTAAAGCAAACTGTATCCCATTGCTAATATGTAACAAAATAACTGTACTGCATCACACATTCTCAATTTATTCAGATAAGGTCCTATTTTCTCCTCCAATCTGATCTCATATTACAAAATAATCATTCATTTTAATACGTGAAACACAAATAGGATGGATTACAGCACAAGGCTGGACATAAATACTTGCAAATTGAATAAATGTTTATTTTATGTAGATATTCATAATTATTGAAAAAGGGGACCCTCCAATAATGTAATGGAGGGAGGTCAAAAAGGTCAACTTTAAAAAAAAATTCTTTATAGTGTTAGTTTCTCAAAGAAAACATTGTTTTTATAGTATAGATTATTAGTCTTTTCCACCCTTAAACCCAAATCTACAATTAGTAATATCATATTAACTCAAATCATGAATTAATAAAGTTATAATGGGAGGTCAAACAGGTATTTTTTTTTGCAGGTATTTAAACTCAGAGCAGAACGGGCGAGTCACCATACACAGAGAAAGCAGGAGGTCACGCCACGCAACACGCTCTGCTACTAATTTTAATTAAGTAAAAAGTAAAAAGACCTTAGAAACCAGGATAAGTGGATTATTTGAACAAACATTAGTTAATGAATGAAACGAGAGCAACTCGCTAAGTTAAAGAATGAGCATTTTTTATTTTGTAGGTAACGCTGAGGTAGCAAGGCAGAATATGCTATATAAACAAAGAGAGATCAATATTTAAGGTGAATGCACTTCTTTTCAACTAAAGAATACAGATAATACATATATATACATGAAATTTGAGTGAAATATGTAACTGAGTTTTTGTTTGTTTTATTTATGTGACCATTTTTGATGAATAAGTCCTTTGAGGGATTACACAAAGCAGTTGTTCCCTATAATATTTTTGAGGTGTTATTAAATAATATAATGATAGTGGTTGTATACAAAATACACTTATATATTTTCTGTCTCAGCTATCCAGCTTAGATTTTGAATAAAAAGGAAATGAAAAGAAGTAACTTGAATTGAACTATTGGTACAGAACGCAGGTAAAAAATATTCTAAAGGATAAAGATTTAGATTTATCATATGAACATAATTTTATTGTTCATAAATTTAAATTATATTATGAATTTGATTTACAGAGAAGATATATTTATTGTTAGTGGCCATTCACATGTCACCATATAGAAGTGTGCATATAGGTGAGCATATATTATTAATTATTTATAATCAAAATACATGAATACCTGTGATAGTTAATTTGTTACAGTTATGATTATAATTATTAACAGATGCAGTCTGAACACTGAAGAAGGATGTTTTTCGAAATGTTTGTTTAATGACTGTATCTGAACACAGTTTATAATAAAAATCAAAATAGACATTTATATACATGGGTGAGTGAGCCTTTATTACCAATTTAGCAAATAGATGTTTCTAGCATAAAATTGGTTCTGGCCCCTTCCTGATTAGTACTACTTTTTTTTTGAGGTTGGCTGTGCTGGATCGAGGTTCATTTAGAAGATATAAAGTAACCATGATAACCAGAAACATTATAAAAGCAAATGACCCGTGAAGAAAAATCAGCTCTGAGGATGACACTTTGAGCATCATAAACATGAACAAGTTTTTTGTGGATTCTCCACGTGATGTGCAACCCAACATGCTGCAAGATGGAGCTGTAGAAATGGACAAAACAGCAGCACGTCCACAGTAAAGTTTGATGAATGTAAGCTTTTTAAGTAAATGACAGTTTGCCACACTGTAACAAATACACATGGAGTAGGCACTTGAGCCAGAATATTCGAGCCTATGCCAACAAGCACTTATCTGAGGTACAAAAGGAGATCGGAAGCAGCAGTAGCCAAACTAAGTAAGACTGTTCCATAAACTTCTTTCCACTGTGTAAAAGCACCTATCAGTTGTTGTTGTACTGTATTTTCTCCATCTTAAGTAGTAAAATCAGCACATAATCACAACAGCTATGGCGTATGTGTGTTGTTCTAAGTAAGAGTGCTGGCAATTTGCTTTTTCCCTCAGGAGAGGTAAACATTGCTAAGTAATTAAGTTCCCTAGGCTTGCACCTTATAGGGCTCCGAATGAGGAAATTGAGTAAAATGTCAAAAAGAATCAATTGTTGAAGCCTTAGTAAGTGGCACTAGTAATCTTGGTTTTTCTAAAGTTGTTTAGCACATTAGCCTTCCACAAGTCTTCCTTCACCAACCCCCACCTTTAATCTAATTATCCCCCTTCCCCATTCTATCTAAAAAATTATTGTCCTCCTTCACAAGGGAGTAACCAGCCTTTACATTTGTGTACGCACATGGCTCAACAATTAGAACTGTTGTCCAGGGGTCATGGGGCTGCCCAGGTCACCAGAAAAGTTATGGAATTTGGTGCATTCTGGTTCATTTTCGAGGTCATTTGAAACATTATTTGCTATCCTGCTACCTCATTCCTCATGCCCAGTAAGTTGTGTTTAAGCCCCCTCCCAAGAGTCCCTATAGTACAGTATGTTGCCCGAACCAGTCTCCCTACAGTCCAGCCTAATTCTCCAGAGCAAGGTCCCTGGTCCATTCCAAGCCCAGCAAGTTGCACTGCAGCTCCCCTCACTAGAATCCCTGGCCCTCCCCCCGGCACATTTGATTCATAAGCTTGGTGCATCTGCATCCTTTTGTACTACACCAGCAGGTACCTGTTAATAAAACTGGCTGCTTGCTTCAGTACAATAAAAATGCAAATGACACCCTGGCTTCAGGGAATACTGACCCTGTTGTACTTGGCTGGTACAGCTAGCTGTCTGTTCAATGCTTGATTAAGCTACTGTAGCTTGCTGATCTAGTCTCCATGTCTAGACCTTAAGTCACACTACTACTTGGTGGGTGGTGGCTTTTACATCCAGTTGGGCAACTTTTAGCAGCAGCACAGCAGCGCTGTGACTAAACCAGCATCTATCCTTCCACGCTCCATCCTGACTACAGCTCATTGAGACAGATGAAGTTAGATTAAGTTAAAAGATGCTTAGTTTTAATCCGACTTCCCTAGCACAGCACAAGGATGGCAGCATTCAAGCTAAAGCAGCACTGCACAATAGAAAGACACAAGAAATACAATAGTTACACCCGCTGGGGCTGGGACGCAATTCAGAGTCTTACAGTACCATAGATAGTCCTCCAGCTCCTCCAAGTGAAAGTTCTAGCTAAATAAACCAACTGACGACCATTTAAAAAACAATTGAGATATCTGATCTCAACTAGGATGATTTTGTTAAGCTGTTCTTGTCGAAGTCTTTCTTGTTCTGCTAACATTTGTCAGCTCATAAGCAATAGTATATGACAGCAGCACTGAATGAATCCTCCTTCAGTCCCCAACCCGGACAGCTCTCATCCACCAACAGCTCTCACCACCTCCTCACCCCACTACCATTCACTCACATACCTGCCTAGAAAGAAAAGACTGGTAGTGCATGAGTGTGAGTGGTAATGGGAAAACTGGAGGAACTGGTTGGTGGTGCTGGAAAACATGTGAACAGTAACTGCCCAATCTGTTCATTACAGATGCCTTGCTAGTGTAGACAGAGTCTGGTAATAACCGAGTCGCTTGCTTATTCTGTCTGGAGCGAGAGGACCCCCACCCCGCCCCATATTACTCTAAAGCACCAGCCAGGCCGAGCGCTCAGATGGCTGATCATCAGTAATTGATTCATGTCTTTTTTAAAGCTAGCTTGATTACTGAAATTTTTGATGACAGTCTGATTTTTTTGTACACACGTGGGTACGAGAAGTATGCTTGGTTACACCACTGCTGCTTCACCCTTTCCATTATCTGCTCAGTCTCTGCTTTAGCCTTTCACACTGATCCCCTTGCTTTAATCAATTTCATTTGATAGCCTTACCACTGTTCTTCTCCTTTCCCTTCCTTGTAATTCTTGAAGGCTTTTCTTCTTGCCCTCAGCAACCCCCTTACCACCTTTAAAAAACAGATGTGCCTATTCCTTTTGGCAATTTTTCTCATGTAGTCTGTTATCCTGCTATGGCCCACTTTTCTATTTCCCATTTAGCCTCAGCTTCCACCACCTCCCTTACCTCCACCAGCTTGTTCCTAGTCCTTGCCCTTACCTTCCCAAAGTCTGCCTTGCTATGATCCAGAATTACAGCTTTTGATGATAATTGATCTCTTTCTGTGGTTATCTCAAACCATGCTGAGGTGTGGTTATTGGACTCCAGGGGTTTCTTAACCTCAACTCTCTCCATTGCCTCTGCATTTGACAGTACCAGGTAAAGATGGTCTCCTGCCTGATTGGCTCCTAGACCTAACACCCTAGGAGCAGTCTTGCATGACATCTAACAGAGATTTACTTCTCCCACTTCTGGCTGCAGGAATGGTCCACTGGCCTTCCGGTATGTTTAGGCTCCCCACTTTCACTTCTTCAACCCTTGAAGCCCCCTTTCTGATCTGTTCTGCAAACACACTATCTTCCTCTTCACTTTGACCTAGCAGCCACTAAACCACTTCTAACCTGATATTTCCCCCGCTGTTTTTAACTGTACACAAATACATTCTACCTCTCTCCCTACCTTAATAGCTGAGTCTTTTGTGGCTTCTGTTCCCTCTCTTATATGTAAAGCTGACCCTACTTCTTCTCTACCTCTATGGGTGATATGATAGCGACTTTCTAGTTCCTGAAAGGAATAAACAAGGTGAACTTTGAGGAACTATATAGTATGAGCAACAGTTCAATGACACGGAGGCACAAGTAGAAACTGATGAGAGGGAGGTTCAAGACGGATATTAATTGGTATTACTCAGAATTGTAAAGGTGGAAGAAGGCACTAGGCCCATCAAGACCACCTTCCCCACGCATTATAGGGTGCATTTCAATTTACCTAGCCCAATAGGAATTTATCCAATTCACTTTTAAACTTTTGAAGTTAGTAATACAGTATTTACAATATCATGAGGCAGCGCATTCCACAGTGTAGCTGCTCTAACTGTAAAGTAATGTTGGTGTTTATTAGTTAAAACTCTTGGAATACGAATCTGTTTATTGTGACATCTTAGGTTTTCAGGTTTGTCTGCCATTATGATATTACATTCCTTCATAATAAATGTGTCATTTAGTATATTAAATAAGAGAAGTACTGTACAAGTCACATTAAACTGTTCCCTCAACTCACTGGTGTAGCATTGTTCAATGAGTTTCTTAATCTGTGCAGTGTTTAATTCAATTAATTAGTAAAAGGTTAGTATTGGTTTGCATCTAGCTGCTATGTACTATAAGCTTTATTTTCAGCTGAGTGCTTATGAGTTTCATTTCAGAAGGCAGACTAAACAACTCTTAAGGAATGCTGTGATATTTATAAACAATGCTCTTAAGGAATGCTGTGATATTTATAAACAATGCCATGAAAATGCAGCTACTGCCGTTTCACTAAACAATTACAAGTGAGTTGAATACGCAGTGAAGGATGGTTGGAAAATAGTTGAAAGCTTCAACAGTTTGAATTGCCAGTGCAGTAGCACCACACACACACACACACACAAAAAAAAAATGCTACACCAGTGAGTTGATGGAACAGTTTAATGTGACTTGTACTGTAAGTCCCCTCGGTCCCTTCTCATTTGCAAATCATATAGGCCAAGTGAATTCAGTTTATTTTCATATGGTAAGTTTCTAACTCTTGGTATTAATTTTGTGGTTCTCCTCTGTATGCTCTCTATAATTATTTTATCTTTACTGAAATAGGGGGCCTAAAATGAAAACACATAGTCAGTAAGAGGATGAACAAATGATTTCTAGAGGGGCATGATACAATGTTCATTCCTGGTAATAAACAACCTCTTTATAGCTGCTAAAATGTGGTTTCCAAACTGTGCCACTTTTCTACAAAAGGTCGCCAGATGTAAGTAAGTTATTCACTACAATGCCAAGCTCTTTCTTGGTTGTAACTGGTTTAATGATGTTACCATTCAAGTGATAACTATTGATAGGGTTTTTTGATCCAAGGTGAACAACTGAACATTTGTCTGTATTAAAAACATTTAATTAATTGTTGCCCAGTTTTATTAGTGTAATTTTTTCATTGATATCTACTTCAGAGGAAATTTTGGTGTCATCAACAAATTTACTGAGTGTTTGGAAACACCATGGTGGAGATCACATATATATATTCTGAACAAGGTTGGCTCAAGTACCAAATCCTGTGGAACCCCACTGTTCACATCTGTCTTCTTAGATATAATGTCCCCTATCTTAACACTTTGAGATCTGTTATGTAGCCAATTTCTGACCCATGTAACCATATAATTGCTAAAGCCCAGTTTGATCATTTTGTTTACTAGTAAATTAGGGGCAACATGGTTGAATGCTTTTCTGAAATCTAAGTAATAATGTTGACAGGTATGTTTTTGTCCAAACTTTTGCTTATGGTTTCATAAAAAGTGACCAAATTGGTGGTACATGATCTTCCCTTGAGGAAGCCATGTTGTGTCTCATCTGCGATACCCATTTTTTCCACCTCCAGGTCAATTTTGTTTTTTAAGTTTTTTTCTATTATTTTACACACAATTGATGTAAGACTGATAGGGCGATAGCTCTCTGTAAGTTTTTTATTTCCCTTTTTGTGTATTGGTACCACAATGGCTCTATACCAGTCATCATGTACTTCCCCATCCTTATAAGATTTGTTAAAAATAATGGTAATGGGGAAAAGTAGTTGATCTAGGGTTTGTTTAACAAGGTAGATGTTTATATTGACAGGTCCTGATGAGGTATTATTCTTTAAATATAGTATAGCTGATTTAATTTCACCTGGACTTATTTCCGTATACTGATCCAGAGTGGGGTTTGGCATTTGATTTATATCTTTTGTAACAAGTATGGAACCAAAATATTTATTAAATATATCAGCGACCTCAGGGTTGTTGTTAATCTCTACCCCCTTATTGATTATTGAGGTGATGGAATTGTCACTACCTCTGTTTGAATTAACGTATGCATAAAATGCCTTTGTGTTACCTTTAGATACTGACAGTTTAAATTCCATTTTATTCTTTCTTTTTTGATAATCAACTTAGTGTTTTTTCAACCTCTAGCTTATATGAAGCTATGGATTCCATAGTTTTTTACTTTTTTCATTTTTTTAAATGCACTTTCTTTTTTCCTCCCAGGCCTCTCCCTTCACTACTTCTTTTAATACCTGTCATGGTTTTAAAATTATTCATTTTAATGTTTGTAGTTTGATCCCTAAGATTTCAGAAGTTAAACAACTTATTATTACTTACCAACCTGATGTTGTTGCTTTGCCCGAAATGTGGCTGAAATCACCCTAGTCCAGAAAAAAACTTTCATCCCCCAGCCAAAGCACATTGGCTGTACCTGTCACAAACATAGTAAATGAACAAATGATTGCTAGCTCCAATCCCCCTATCAATGTGGATACAATAGAGAGCCAGTCCATGGAAGCTGATCAAGTATGGATGCTGATGTGATAAAAGAATTTAGGCAGGTAATAGTTCTAGGGGACTCTATTATCAAATACATGGATAGGTATATGTGTAAACAAGATAAACACAACACGACCTGCTCTAACTTCAGAGGTGCCTGGATTAGGGACATTGAAAGAATGGCTCCCAATATCCTGAAACATGCTGGAATTAATCCCTTGGTGACAGTTCATGCCAGAACTAATGACATTAATAAATGTACTATTGAAGATATCCAAAACAGTTACATTTCCCTAGTTGATACGCTTGAAAAAAGGGGATGTGACATATCAGAGATTTTGCCAGTAGCTAATGCTAACTTAAGAAAACTTGAGAAGATTAAAAAAAATCAATGAATGGCTGAAGAAATGGGCCCAGAAGAAAACAATTACTTGCATTTCTTATTGGGAAAGATTCAGTAATGATAATAGTCTGTTTAGTTGGGATGGACTGCATTTGAGTAAAAAGGGTAGCCACACTCTGCGGAAAACCATTGCCTCAGCTATTGACAGGCATTTAAACTAGATGGGCTTAGGCAAGTGGGACAGGAAACTATTGACCCGCCCTCATATCCCCATTCTAATAAGGTTGGGTATAAATCACCTTTCAGTAATGCAAAGAGTCTTAATACAGTGAAACTCTGTGAACTCACAGCAATCATGATTCAAAAACAAATTGACATCGTCATCACCACCACTGAATCTTGGTGGGTTGAGACATCCTCATGGTATAATGAAATTCAAGGGTATACTCTCTATCATAAGAATAGAGACACAAAACAAGTGGGTAGAATATGTGTTTATATCAAAAGCACACTGAAGGCTGCAGAATTAAATGTTAACTTAGACAATGATAGAGAGGGGTGCTGTATACAAGTTGAGCAACCCTATGGGAAAAAAACTAATGTTCGGTAATTTCTATAGACCCCCATCTGCTGAATAGGGTTTGATACCCACAACCATCTCTTGCATACTGTGTGATCCTGAGTAAGTCACTTAACCTTCCTAGTGAAACCTTCCTTGGGTTGCCCCTGAAAACAGACCCTGGGCCTAGTGGGACTTACCTTGTTACCGAAAGAATAACTAGTTACAGAAGAGACTGACTTGATAACATTGTTCTAGTGCCAACATTTGGAGCTGCATGGCATAGCAGAGCACTCATTTATCAAACAGGGCTCATACACTTATAAACGAATACTTATTATGGACCAGTAATAGAAAACAAACAAAAAGAAACGAAAAAAAAAACAAATTATTCAAGTCATTATACCCCCTGTATGACTGGTTTTGTAGTTCTAATTTATTTTTGAACTACATAACTTAGACACATGGGAGTGTTGACAGCAGTAGACAGTAAACATTCCTACATGATGACTCCCAGCTTCAAGGCTGAAGAAATTAGCATATGTAAGGATTCGGCGGGGTGGCGGGTCTTCTTCTTACATAGGCTATTTTCTTATATATAAGGCATCCTGTGTCACAGAGGGTTGGCAGTTCACTCCCATATGATAAACAGTGTGTTGGAATTCTGCAGTGCCTCTCCCTTGTTTGTGTGTATGTGTCTCTGTGTTTCCCTAGTCCAACACTACCTTTTGTGGGCACAAGTCAGTTTCAGAGCTGGGGAACAAATAGCATTTATAGCAAGAAACTGATAAAATCTCACTTTATGTCCCTGTTGGGGGGCTGGAAAGAACAGCCAGCAGTTCAACAGCGAAAGTG